>CM076450.1:19060404-21460404 GCA_038419695.1 Scomberomorus guttatus | reverse complement strand
AAGGATTCCTTATTGGCTTATAATGCATGTAGGTGAAGACTGTAAAAGCAGAACAGAAGTTGTCTCTTCTACGATTGATTCTTCTCTGTATGATCAGTTTAGTGGATTCTATTATCATTCTATTGTGTTCAATTATTGGTTCTACTATAGATAGTCACAGATGATGTATTCTGTTATTTATTCATCAGTTATGTTGGGTTTTGTGATGTTGACCAATCCACATTTGCACTTCTCTCATTCTGAAGGATTTGATTGAAATCCCTCCACACATATTCAGTTTCACTCGGAAATACGTCAACATTACAAAAGCTTAAAGGAGAAATATAATGCTTTTTGTGATTATTTGTTACTTATATACTGTTATGATGTTGGATTTCTATATTAAACATGGTCAAAGTTTCAAACTTGAGGTTAACGTATGTAGAGATGCTCCCTGCAAGTCAAAATCCAGGGCTTCAACCTGCTCTAAACGCTTCATTTGCGACTTTTTTTTTCTGCCTTGCCAACAAGCTGACGCCGGCTCGTCCATCCAATCTGTCCGTTCCGTAGCCTTCGTTGTTAAGGTTGGTATTTGAAAAGTTGACATTTAGTAAGTAAAAACGAGAAAAAGTAGTGAAATCCTCCTACTGTAGTTTGTTTCATGGTTTGTTGATGTAGCCTCTGGAGCCAGCGTAAATCTCTTGAGGGGCAGCTTCCAAGACCTGGCCAATCAGAACAAAGTGGGCTCATCGGGAGGGGGGAGTTTTTTAAACTGTAATCATGCAAAGATATTCCAGTAGAGCCCCAGAATAAAAATATAGACCTGAAATGATACATCCTCTTTAAGACACTTAAACTGCTGTTTTCATGGTGGGCTTTTCCTTTAAGAGACTCAGTCTGATGTTGCAGTTTTCCACAGAGCAGCGTGTCAATCAGAGCAGTCACACACGGTCGACCTGCACCGATCACTGACGCCACACCAGACAGGCTGACGGCAACTCGCACACACAGTGCATTGTGCTGCACCTGATATAGTGTCTGAGGGACCCACCTGTTCAATAGGTGGAGTGATTGGTAGTATCAGACGCGTTAAATAATTTAACAGGTCTGGTAACCGTAATACCTCAAAGTGGGAACGGTGATGGGCACCACCACTTCCACACCAGAGGAAAGCTTTTCTTCCTAGAAGAGTGGAGAACTGGTCTCTAAATTTGCCATTTTTCAAGAAAATCTTTATTTTATCGTAGTTAAATTTTCACAGAAACTGGGCTTTGTGCTGAGTAGTTTTGTGTACTTTTACTAAGGATGTATGCCATGTGTGGATTATGTCTCGGATTGTCTGCTGATTGTTGTGTGGTGTATGTTTTTATTATGTATATATGTATTTTTGTGCACACAATGCAAACCAATTTCCATCTGGGATAATAATGAAGTTCATCTTTAAAAAAGGGCGTATTTTTAATAATAAATTAGCTTTAATGTAGAGTTTCTTCTTCTTCAGCATGCTGCGGTTGCAGTGAAGCTGCACACACACAGCTGACATGCTGCACTGAGTGAGACACAGTATTATCGACCCACAAGGGGGAAAAAAATGCAGTGAGGTGAAAAATGCTGCTATAAAATATCAATCTCTGATCAATTAACTCAACAATGTTGTGATGTTCATACATGGTATCCTTATCATCTGTCAATATACCTCATAACGGACAGGAATGACAGGACAGAATGAGACCAAGTGATGTGTTTGACATGGACCTCACTTTGTGTGTCCGTGTGTGTGTGTGTGTGTGTGTGTGTGTGTGTTTGTGTGTGTGTGTTTGTGAGAGAGTGAGAGAGAGGAGCTGATAATTTAAACATGGCTCCTCTATTGCTCGGAGCCTCCCCGGAGTATTAATTCTTTCTCCACATGAAGGCTCACACATCAATATAATACTCTTTCTCTCTCTCGCTCATTCTCACACACAAAAACACACACAAACACATACACACACACACAGCATGCAGTCCATATGGATGTGCCATCCTCCCACAGACACACTGATTCGCACTGACAGCCATACTGAGAGGCTCAAGCAGTCAGGACACAAATAGTATCAGCTCTCGACCATCAACCCGCTCGCGTATCTTCTTCAGGATGCGGCTGATTCCACATATAGAGCTACAACCATTCTTAAGAACATATAGTGTGGATGTTTTCAATGTTCAGTAAAGGCTGCAGCTCTGTTGGCCAATTAATGCAACAAATTGAAAACAGAAGATGGCTCACTCCCAAAAGTTTATCATCCCGGCTCTCTAATAAGCATCAAGCATCTGTTAAACTAAATTATTCGGTTGTCAACCAAGGATTTTTTTTACATTCTTTATTAAAACATTAATTTTTCGGCTGTAGCCGCACTGCTTGTCTCTTGCTATTTGTCTTCGCTCTTGTTTTTTTATTTATTTATTGAGATAAATTACATTACAGTTGCAAAAGGTCAAAAACATGCATTATCTCGAGATTAAAAGAGACAGCAAGTTAAAAGGAAAGAGGAAAACACTTGAAGGGAGCAAAATGGAACCAAAAAAGAAAAAATGGACCTCCAAACACTGAACAGCAAAATATACACCTGAGCGTTTACTTGCAGATAAATTTCCTTTCGACAAATCAACTAATTGACTAATTGTTGCAGCTCTAGATGATAAACAGAATGAAGTCAGAGTCAGCAATGCATTCAAATCAATCAACTTAAAGCTACTCTAATGAATTTCTATATTATGGACTCTGAAGACTCTGAAGTTCCTCACAGCACTATGGAGCTTTATCGTGTCTTTCAGCTCATTGTTTTGGTTTTCTGGCAGCAGAATGGTTTCGGTTCACCGTCACCAGTTTGATCAATTCTTTTCCAGCACCAGAGCAGCTAAAGACCCAGATATTTCCCTCAGGAGCTGGTGGAGACCAAAAGAGAGCAAAAAGACAGTTAATATTGGACTTACATTCATTAAGTGGTCAGAAACACGACTCCAAAAGAATGCTAATGTTGCTCCATATCCGCTGGATGTGTAAATAGGCAACTGTTACTGCTAGGTAAGATAATGTCAAGGTTATGTTTGCAGTCTGTTGTGTTGCCCCCAAGTGACCATAAATTAATTAACGCGTGTTTGAAAGAGTACTGCAGCAGTTTAATAATCTCCTTCTATAAAGATGGAGGACTGGCAAGAGACAGATTAAAACAGAGTAGTCAAAATCAAGACAGCAGCCGACTTGCAGCTTAACGGCATCTCTTCATTAGACCTTCCCTTCCAGGTAAAAATCCATGTTTTAAAGTCCACATCCTCTGTTTGTGCTGTAACGCAGACTTTCTGCTGAAAATGTGAAGTCTTCAAACCCTGATGGCATCAACAGAGTTACTGACTTAACACAGAAGACATTATCTTACCGTTTTCACAGGCTGAGTAGCGCTCCTTGTCACTAGTAAACTGATATTGATGTTTAAAATTAGATGAGTTCCCTTTTACATCTGCTATCTCTTAAAGAAGCACACAACCTGCTGCCAGTCATTTTGTAACACCAGTGGGGCATCACTTTATTCCGACTTACTTTGGAACAAATCTCCTCCGTGCTATTTGTGTCTGTACACGGTAACAACAACACGAACTACAGTAACTCTGAGTGAATCTGTGTGTCGTTCTAATGCATGGCACAGATTTGAGACCATCTCCCTCGCACACAGCCGGGTTCCTCTGCAGGAAATCCCGGGTGGTAAGATTTATGTGCGAGGGTTTTATCAAGTATTTACTGTATCTCTCCCTTTGTGCTGTCAGTCTTTGTCACCGTGCTGCTACTCCTCCTGCCTGCTCGTCTCATTTCTCTCCATATGCGAGCGCACATGGGCTTACACACACCCACACATAGACACACATAGACACACATAGACACACATAGACTCACACTCACAGAGGCTGAGTCTGCCTCACTTATGTTTAGATCCCAGTTGGTATTTTTGCTTCACCAGGAGAGTAGTCTGGTGACAGGTGACATTACAGAGAGAGAGGAGGGTGAATGGTGTGTGTGTGTGTGATGGTGAAGGAGTGATTGACTGTGAAATAAATTGGAGGGAATGAAGAGGTGAGGAGATGGAGGGATGGAGGACAGATTAGTGTTGACATCGAGGGTGAAGAAAAAAACAATAAATATTCATATGAAAGGCTAATAAAATGACTCTTGTTGCTCAGGTTTCCCATTGTATGCATGTGTGTGTGTGTGTGTGTGTGTGTTTGTGTGTGTTTGTGCAATCTCTATTTTCCAATTTGAATTAGGTTAGGTCTTTGAAATGTAGCCCTGTGGATCAATTAGGTTTTTTGAAGACGTGTTGAACAATAAATAGGTATTGAAAGAGAAAAGGGGCCTAGGAAGGAACGAAGGCTTTTGTTTGTGTTTATGTGATGAGAAGAAAAGAAACTATTTTTTAAATTTTACCAACCTTTTTTTAAAAAAAAAAAAAAAAAACCCTCCTGAAATCTATCTGCTGTAACTGACAGTTCACAAAGTTTCTGAGCCTGTCAAGCTTTCTGCTTGAAACAATGGGTCTTGATTTCAGACAGAAGTAGACAAACACAGGTCTCTCATTTCTGGACAGGCAACAATTTTGACAGCTGAAATGACAAATGACGTGACTGTCACTGGCAGATTTTATCGGCGGTGTAGCTAGCTAGCTAAATAAACTAACATTAGCTCCATGAATTGGTTGAAAATGCAGTGTCTGACTGACTTTGTTAAGTTTCAGGCTGACTCATTTTAAAGCGAAAACTCTGTAAAAGGGTCTTAAATATGCACTTGATGGCTACATACATGATATATTATGCTAAAAGGCTTAAGCTAAAGCTGTATGTTCCAGGCAAAACGTCTGCATCCTTATAAGACATGGAAATAAACAGCATTGTTCTCGTATTACAGTACAGAACTAGTTAGTCCTATAAGTATGATGATAAAAATGTCAGACTGTTTTGTTCATAACACTGTTTGGCTGATTACATACATGTTTGTGTTTTCAAATGGTATATTTTTTTACTTTTAATGTTACAAGAGAAAAGGCTTTTATGATGACGACTAACATGTGTTTGGCAAATGTAACGCTATCTTGGGTAACGTTGGGTTACTGGAGTGTAAATGTTCCCAAATCCAATAAAGACCAAGACAGAGCTGCTAACATTAGCCTGAACTCTGAGAGCATCTGAGACCAGCTTAGTAAATACTTCACAATAGATGTTCCACTAATGAACAGGGCTGAAACCCCACAAACTAATGTTAATCCTCCTTCCTTTGGAAGTAACAGTTACTATTGTAGTAAGTTCATTAGACGGACATGCTAAAGATTGCAGCTTACGTTAAAGCCATGGATGTATTAAGAGAGCTGGATATGACGGCACCACTCAGCCTTGCGGCCAATGTTCCCAGTGGCTGCTCGCGGTATTGCAGTGAAAAAATTCCTTGTAGTCCAAAAAGCATTTCAGCCATAGAGCCCCGTTATAAAAGAGACGTCCGTTAAACTGACAACTTGAACTTCAAACAAGGTCAATAATGACTGTTTCTATTATGATTTTTTAATTCATAATCGTTTTATATTCATAAAACTTTCCCAGAGCCCAGAAAAGCGTTCCTGACATCAACCCAAGTCTATGGGCAGACCGGGAACTCGCAGGCGGGAAAAACACTACTGTGAATATTCAGTGGGCCGAGAAGATAGAAAACTTTTTTGTCTTTTGGGCCAGGTAAGCAATTTTCATTCGAGTGAATAGGTGCCATCTTGGTTTCAGATCTATTTTTCACACTTTTGCTGTTATGTTTTTGGTTTGGGAAAGGCTAAAAAAGAACACCCTCCAAACTCTTTGGACTCTTTGACTGAATATCTTTGGATTTTGGACTGTTGGTCAGATAAAACAGGATATTTGAGGACGTCTCTTTGAGCTTTAAGAAATTCTAACAGGCATTTTTCTCTTTTTTATGGACAAAACAATTAAAGGTTAATCCACAACAGATTCTGCAGATTAATCAATAATGAAAATAACCGTGAGTTGCAGCCCTAGTATATTATATCTATGGAGCCTTATAACGCCTTTCAGCTCATTTAAAAGCTCTGATAAACCCACTGTATGCTGCTTGCAGAGCACCTAATGGCAGACAAAGTTAGTGACTAGCCGGTGAACATTCAGTAGTGGAGCATTTAGCAGCTAAAGAGCCAGATATTTCCCTCAGGAGTTGCAAAAGAGAGCAAAAAAGGTTTTCTGTTCACACTTTTGCTCTTGTGCTTTTGGTTTGGGAAAAAATAACAAACTCTCCAAATGCCAAATATCACACAATTTCAGTATGTGGAGAAATCCGAAGCTTGACAAACCTGCCATGCCTAGTTACGGTTGCTAAGCTATGATTAGACAAGCACTGTTTGGTGGAGGGGACCCAGGATTGTCGGGTTTGTTGGGTTGCCAGTTCAGAGGGTCGTTTGAACTTCTGCATGCGGTATCACTGAGCTGCAGCGTGGGTATGTGGGCGGTTGTTGTATGTGTGACAGATGTGAGGGAAGGTGTATTTGTGTGTGTTTCTGTGTGTGTATTTGGGTCTCGGTGTTTATAGCCTGTGCACTCGTGTCTGCTTTTATATCCCTGCTCTGTATGCTCGTCTGTAGATGTGTTGTGGATGCATCTGTGTGGTCTCACATAAGTTTGCGTGGTCAGTCTTTTTCTATTTCTGCACTTCAAATATCCTCACAAGAATAAAATATAAAACTCAAGTAGTGCAGCTGCATAGCTAATAGCTAATTTGTGATAAAACTGTAGAAAAGGAGGACAGATTATGATCTGAATGCAGAGATAGTAAACAACCAACTCTCTCAGCAAAGCTGGGCTATTGTTATATCAAAATTAGCTCTAATATTAGTATGGCTGATTAGATCTGATTCTAATTTAGTAAAATCAGCATTTTAATCTGATCAGCTTTATAGTTATAGAATCAGGACCTTCAGTATTTTGAGTAAATAGCTCCTGAAGTACAGAAGGCTACAGCTATTATTTAAATATGTCTGATACATTTAATATATTATGCATCTCGTTTTCAGGTTATAGATACAGGTTGTGAACATTAATTAGGCTCTCACTAAAAACTGTCATGTTTCTGCCCTCTCAGCCAACAAAACGTGACTAGACATCTAGTTGCAGTGATTTTAGCCTTAAGTTATTTGCAAATGTTGAAAGGTGAACCCAAAAGGATTCGATAAGGGATTTGAAAGGATTTGGATTCAATAAGTTGATTTGATGCTATTGAACCCCGTTCCTACCCAGTCCTGTTAACCACAGCAAGAAACAAAGGCACTGTCCAGTGAAACATAAAGAAAATATACTTCTGCAAGTGCACTACAACAAATACTTGGATAGTAAATTACTTTTTATTTACATCTTTAAAATGGTAGAAAGAAAGGTTAATGTCACTGATTTTTTACATATTCTGTGACTAATATGCCACCTCTGTCGGCAGTAATTGTAAAAAAATAATGATGTTTTATGGTGTGACAACGCTGTGGTTAAGGTCTGGTTAGGTTTAGGCACAAAAACCACTTGGTTAGAGTTAGGGAAAGATCATGGTTTGAGTTAAAATGATAACTTGAAACGTGGTGTGGGTTACACCACGTGGTGCACCACGTGGTGTGAAGTTACGCAACATTCGTTGTCATGGCAACAGTGAACACCATGACAATCAAAGTTACATTATTGAAAAAACTGTCTCAACTCGCGGTTGGAAACGTGACACTTACTTTTTGCCATATATCTATGTAGCCTTCCACCCAGCCCGCCTCCTCCTTATATGAAAATTTGTCACCTTATATTGACGTCATCTGAACTGCGTCACTTCCCTGGGTCGTTTTTTGCCGGCTGAATTTTCAACCTATACTGATGTTTTTCTTGTGAGGGTGGGCTGCACATTTAAGTACAATTTGACCTTGAAGAAGCAGTCAGGCAGAACAGATGAACCTCTGAGTTTGAGTCATACTGAGGAAAAAGTGTGAGTACATGTGAGCTGGAACATTAGCAGAACATGAGAGAGAGGCATGTTGTATCTCTGCTGTGGCCTGGTAGAATGTTAATCACATATAACTTATTAATGGAGTCTCCCATCCGCTAATATGACATTACAAGACTACAGCTCTCTCTTCTCCTTTCCCTCTCCATTGATGTTTCGAGTCTTTTCCATCTGACTCACTTCAGCTTCTCTAATTCTATCTCCTCTTGCCTCTCATGATTTCCTCTCTCTATCAAATTAACTTTATTGGCACGACCATAATTAGGTGCAGTATTGTACAAGACTTAAAAGGTGAGTATAACAATTCAGAATGTAAGAAAAAGACAAACAAATGGTATACATTACTATATAGCAACCTATAATGGAAGGGGAAAAAAATGGAAATGCACATCATTAAAGCTACGCTAATCAGTATTTTTACACCAATAATAGATCAAGTACCTACTACGTGTAATGTGAAGTGAAAAAACAAAGTTAGCAACTAGCTGTTACTATGTGACAGACAGTTTCTTGAAACCCACTGTACGCTACATACCTGCCCAGCACCAAATGGTAGACAAAGTTAGCAACTAGCTGGTGAACATAGTGGAGCATTTAGCAGCTAAAGAGGCAGATATTTCCCTCAGGAGTTGGTGGAGATCAAAACAGAGCTAAAAGGAGAGCGACTATTGGACTTACATTCATCAGATGACCAGAAACACAACAAATGAGCGCTAATGTAATGCTAACGTTCACCGGATGTGTAGATTAGCAATTTTTGCTAACGTGTTCGCCATATCCATATTATGCTTTAAATGTATATAAGATGAGATGTAGTTTAGCAATAATGTAATGAAAAGAGAAGAATAGAATAAATAAAAAATCACAAAGAAGAGTCAAAAGAGTTTTTAAGCTGCTCTGTGCAATGTCATGTTATTCTGCTGGTTTTCCCACAGGCTCTGACATATTTTGGCACTTCCATGGCAATGTCAGCTTTTCCCCCCCCAAGTAAATATTGAATTTTGATTTGGTCTGAGAGTGTGTTGAACTCTTGGTATTTGAGTTTTATGTTCAAAAAGAATTCAATGCTTCTGTGTTTATCCAGACAGGCCGTCAGTGCAGGGAGTGTTGGTGTTGTCAGAACTGACACAGTCTCAGAGGCCAGGTCGTGTTCCCTGTTGAGCGCTACATTACATTGAAGTTTTCTTTTGAGTTGTTGTGGTAGGTGTCTGGTGGTTGATGTACTGCTTTTTTCTTTGGTTATAATTTGGCTGGTCTAGACTCTCTCTCTCTCTCTATGTCTCTATTTGTTATCTACAGTAGACTAACTCATGTAATGAGACCAGAGTTTACGCTTCATGTAAACCAACATTCACTGAACCAACAACATGGCGAATGATATTTAATAATTGATGGCAGAGCACAGTGATGTGCGCTGTGTCGCTGCTGTGTGTTTGCTTTGAGCGTTGTGGGTATATGTTGTGCCTTACAGGACGTGTGCGTGTGAAGATGTTGCAGGATGTTGTGCAGACATTACAAGAGGGAATTACTGCCCCAGGGCAAAGCCAGCTGAAGCGTTAAGAAGGAACAGAAGATAAAAAACTAGTTGAAACTGTGTTTGTATGCTTGCCTTATCATTGTAAGAAGGCCTGCGTGTCCAGTGGTCCATGAATAAACAAATAATGTAGTGCTGAATTTTCCTGTGTTTACACTGCGTCTGTCTGCAGCTGTTTGTCTCCCGGCCTTCTCTTTTTCAATTTGTGACTTCCACTGAAAAGCCACATTGAAAACAATTCTTCTTTCTAATTTTCACCTCCGAAGGAGCGAGTCACTACAGAGCTCATTCTCTGCCTTTTTTTTTTTTTTTTTCAAATTACTCCTCTCGGCTGTGCCACTGTTGAATCTGTGAATAAATAGATGTTGGGATGAATGGAACTGTTTCCGTTCATCTCTTTCCATTTTAGTGCGTTGTCATTATGTTACAAGCTAATTCAGCTCTGTGTGTTTGTGTATGTGTGTCTGTGCAGATGTTCTCTCATCATAGTCCTCCTCCTTTCCCTCCTTTTTTTTTCACCCATCTTTTTTTTTTCTCTTTTTATCCATGTGTTCATGTGGAAGATGCACAGAAATAGCCGTGCAAATGTATTCCCCAGCAAAGTGCTTTCATATCTTCATCTCCGCCCTCCATCCTCTATGGCTCTGTCCTCTGACCGTCCTTTGCTCTTCGTCTCAGATAGGCCAGGATTCATTATGCTAATTGACTTCAGTTCTTCCAGGAACACGAGCAGACCTTGTTCTCCTCACATCTTTTTTTTTTTTTTTTTTGCTCCCTCTCTCTCTATTTTCTCTTTCTCATTCTGTCTCGCTACCTTAAAGTTCGAGATTTGCATGGTCAGACTCCCACGGGATCAAATAGCCGTTTAAAATCCTCTGTGTGCTCCCTCCCTCCCCCCCCCGTCTCCCTCTTTTTCTCGCCCTCCTCCTCCCTCTGTCATCCTTTGCTTTCCTCTCCTCCCCAGAGAAAACAGAGCTTCTGTTTGTTCTGTGTTCACCTCTTTCATCTTCCTCCCCACACTTGCTCCAGTGCACACATGTACAGTATGTGCATGTGTGTGTGTGTGTGTGTGTGTGTGTGTGTTTTGCATGCGCCCAGCAGGAGCAGCTTAATAGAGCTTCTTGAGAATTCAAGAAAAGACATTTTTGTTAAATCAGATCCCATCAGATCAAATCAGCGCTCACTGTAAAAGAAACTGAAAAGATGCGATGGCAAGAAATTGAAAAATATATTAGAGTGAAGAACTTCAATGTCAAATTCATCTCCTTTGATGAAAGGAGATAAACCCTGAATGTGAATGAACTGAAGTGGAACTGAATGTGAAAATGAAACGGCCTTTTTAATTCATCTGAAATTAAAGCTGAAGGGAGATATTTGAAGATATGATAGCATTTAACTGAGAAATATTAAAGTAACCTCATCTCACCCTCATTCCTTAGAAAGCAGATGTTAAGGTCTGCCTCTTTAAGTTGCCCAATTTAACCAGAAAAGCTCTTTAAAATCCATCTCGGATTTATAAATTCAGTGGAAATAAACACTCGTTCCTCTTTCTCTACATTTTTCTACTAGCCTTAAGAATATACAGTATATAGACGCAAGTGTCTACAGCTCTCCTGAAACAACAACATTTGAAGCCGGGGTAAAAGGCCTGCTGTCATAGAGAGGGGCACGATGGGGATAACGGCGCACATTTTCAGTCAGTCTCTCCTTGAAAGCATTCACGGTGTTGCACTCATTTATATTTATACCAAAAGTCAAGAACGTAGTTGTGTGAAGGATTAAAAAAAAAAGAGAGCTTGAGAAAGAAGTTCACACCCTGCTTACTTTCTCACCTGAACACACTTGGCCCCACAGTGTGAAGTGGGGCTGTCACTGTTGGTTGTCAGCCTTATGAACCAGCGTGAGGCCTTAAGTGTGAAGTAGAGCTGCAATTAGTTGATTAATGGAAAATCGTTCAGCAACTATTTTTATAATTGATTAATAGTTATTTTTCAAGGAAAAATATTCGCTGGTTCCAGCTTCTTTAATGTAAGGATTTTATGCTTTTCCTAGTTACGTATGATAGTGCACTGAATATTTTGGGATTTTGGACTGTTATTATCTAACATTGTAAAGACAAATCAATGAATCCGCTCTATCTGGTCAATGGATCAGTTTAAAGAGGGGTATCAGGGGGGTGAGGTTTGATTTAATAGTTAGGTACAGTAAAGCTGGTGTGAGGTGCCTGGTCATATAACGACAGATGCATAAAAGTACAAGTGTAATATAATAAATACAACTGATAGACTGAACTGAACTCTATTTGAACCTCTGTAAAAGAGTCCTGAAACACCTCCAGATCTGAGGCTAATCATATTTTCCAGGCACACACAAAATCGCCTGCTTCATTTAAAAATCTCAGCCTGGCGTGTTTGATCTCCATATCCACCTGAACTCTCTCACCCTCTCTCCTCCTCCCTCCAGGCGGATGGCAAGGTGGTCGACGGCAGCCTGCTGGGAGACGCCAATGGCGTCGAGCCCGCGCCGGGCAGAGTGAAAGATTCTGGGAAATGGCAGAAGCCGCGCTTCTCTCGGAAAGCTCTGATGAAGTGCTGCCTGGTCAAATGGATCATCGCCAGCACGCAACCGCAGGACAAAGGTGAGAGAGGGCAAAACCAATCTCTTTTGAGACTGATGATGTGGTGAATGCACAACAAGTGTGACTAACAGGGTTTGAATTGATCAGTGAATTGACTTGCTGGACCTTTCCCGACCTCGTGGTCCCTTGTGGGCAGGACTTACTTACTGTGCTGGGCTGTTGACCTCAGGGTCAAGTACCCAGAGATCATCTAGACACTTACGCTCATTTATCAAATGTCTCAGCACCTTTGTCCACCATTAATATTCTATACATAGACCTGAAATACTCCTTTCTGTCCCGTTTTAATTGCCTCTAAAGATTTCTCACTGCACACACACACAATCTTGGTGGCATAAACTACTTTAAAGGCTTAGAGTTTTTTACTACTTTCCTTGATCCAGTGTTGTTTGGACTGCAGCTGCAGTTCCTGGTTTGTTCATGGTCTTAGTCTCAGTGCTCCACCCAGTGGTCCAGCTGTGATCATGCACAATTAATCATTTACCTGAAGGAGAAAAAGTAAGTGTGACTGAATGAAAGCATTAAGTGTCCGCAAAGCTCTCAGCATTGTTGCATGCTCGTGTATAGTTTAATACACTGTGGTTGCAACCTTTCTTTTTAGCCTCCTCTCATGTGTTTGATGATTGATCGGTTATCACTTGTTAATTATGAAACAAAATGGATTGATAGATGCAGGGATAGCCACTGAAGTGTACAGTGAGCAGAAATTGAGCTTTTAGGTCTATAAATGTGCTAAAACATTGGCAACTGTAGTTTTAATCGTTGTCTTAGTGTTTGATATAAAAAGAATCGGCAAAAATAGGCTGTACTGAATGTGCTTCAACTTTTCAGCTGATTTCATCAGTTCAGTCTATAAACCACTCATTTCTTTATTTTCCTTTCCTTGCCTACCTCCTATTTCCTTCTTGATGTCCTTGAGGCGTGATTTCCTTTCAAACGTGTCCCTGTCACTTCTGTCTTCTTGCCCCCTCTTTCTCCTTGTCTCCATCCCTACTACTTCCCTATTTATTCACTCCCAATCCCCTCCACCTTCCTTCACTAACTCCTTGTTTCCTTCCTTACTTCTTCCTGTCCTTCTCTATCTTCTCTTTTCCTTAAATATGTCTATGTAAATTCTTATTTCCTTCTGTACTTATTCCTATTTCTCCCTGCCTCTTCCTATTCTTCACTACTTCCTTGTCTCCTTCTCTTCTTGTACACTTTTTCCTGTCCTTCCCTGTCTCCCTTTGTACTCCTTACTTGTCTTCTTCCCTTGTTCTTTCTGTCTTTTCCTACCTCTTTTTTCCTTTATCGCCTCGTTTTTACCTACTTCCTGTTCCTCCCTGTCTCCTCTTTTCCTTTACTAACTCCTTGTCTCCCTTCCTTCTTCTTCCTGTCCTTCCCTGCCTTCTCCTTTCCTTCACTAGCCTCTTGTCTCCTTCCCAACTTGCCATCCTTGCCTCTTGTTTTCCATTACTGCATCCTCTTTTCCTGTCCGACCTTCTTTATTTCCCTCTCTCCCTCTTAAAGCTGATCTCGTGTTAATAAAAATAGGAAAACAGCTGGTTTTGCATGTAAAAGCAGCTTTAGAGTTCTTAACAAAAGCTAAATTCAACAGAAGGCAAAATTACAAAAAGTACTAGATAGTTAATTAAACCAAATGAGGCGGATGTACTATATGTGTAATTGTGACCCGTTGTTAAGGTCAGAGGTCAGTTCAGCCTCATGTACCATGTAATGTTACTCTAGCAGGTAAGTGAAATATGAGAGCTGTCGTATAAGAGCTGTCCTTGTGGCTTATCATGCAATCCTGTTTATCTCACACACACACAGAGACACACACACATACACACACACACACACTTTGTATCAGGTGGGTGTCACCTCTCCTCTCCCTCCCTCGGCTCCAGCAGCAGCACTTGACTAAGTGCTGTTTTTTTCCGCACAGTTTCTCCAGACAACTTCGCACTTTGGCGGCTCCAAATGTCAATAAGAGACAGCTCTTTTTTTTGAAAGTTTGAAGAACTTAACTATCCAGAAATGATGTAGAGGCGACAGTAAACTGCATGCATGAAAGTGGTGATTTTGAGAAACACTTTTGTAGGATTGTTCAGGAGAGAACTTCACTTCTTGTTGATTCCCACCAGCGTCCTTATACACCTGAATTACATCTCTTCAGTCTTATAGGCGGCTGGTCTTTGCTACAACATGCCTGACGCACACTGACACACACAATCAGTCTTTAACAGAATCAGATGATCCTGTTGGTCTATTTTTCTCTGTCTGGTTGCAAAAGCACTGAAAGAGCTCTTTGTGCAGGTGACACAGGAGCACAGTGAGCAAAAAAAAAAAAAAAAAAAAAACAGCACACAAGTCACACAGAGGGAGAAAGAAAAGCTCGGCTGTTATGCAATCTATTTCATCTGAGCGGTGCCAAGGGAAGAGAGATTCAGCATTGCTGGTGGGTAAGCCCTCACCTCAGTAATGGCCAGCAGCTAAAAATAGCAGCATTGAGATGGAGATGTGTATCAGAGAGAGGTGGGGCGGTGCTATCGGGGCGGTTGCTGTGGTTTAGTTTAGACTCGAGAGGTTGAGACAGCGAGCAGGGTTTGAGCTAGACAGGAGTGGTGCGTGCAGGATGACTGCACAGTTTAATAAACTGCCAGACATAAAGTACTACAGCTGAGGGTTTGTGGGAAATAAGATGGGCAGAGGCAGAAAGGATACTGGTGCTGATAACAGAGGTGTGTTTCCAAGTTAGGCCACAAATGGATGTTATTCTGACCTGCAGCGTCCTGTTTAATATATGAAGTGTTGGATTAAATAAAACTACAATGATTTACATTAGGGCTGTTACTGATGAATCTTTGTGTTATGCAATAAACTATTGAATATTTTTCTGATCTGTTGGTTAATTGCTTGCATGGCCGTAGCTACCATTAAGGACACCTGGGTTCTGTCTTTGCTGTTGTTTAGGAGAATCTGGAGGTTTTAATTACCTGAAGAGTTTATGAATTATGCAATTATACAAATCCCCTTGATGTTTTTTTAGCAGTCGGTGCACCACTTTGGTCTAGATCGAAATGTGTTTGGATTGTCATGTCAGAGGATGAACTATGCTAATTTTGGTGATCCAGTGATTTTTTTATCTAGCATCACCATCAGGTCAACATTTTGGTTTATGACCAAATACCTGCAAAACTAGTTCCTTTTATCTTTGGTGTTAATTTATGTTTAGCGCTAATTAGCCAACATTAGCATGCTAACACACTGACCTAGAGCGTACATGTTAGCATTGTCATTTTGAACATACTGATGTTAGCATTTAGCTTCAAGCACCACTGTGCCAAAGTGACAAAACGTCTGTCATTCACCTACACGGTGGATCAGGCTACAAGTCATTTTGTGTATAGGAATCTCTTTTGTGGTTTTACACGAACAATAAATGATCTTCAGGTGTGAATATAATAATTGAACAATCCTTTCGAACCAGTTGTAATAAAAACATAACTTACCGTGTCCACATAAGAAAAGAGGTTTGTTAGACTTCCAAACAAAGTGCCAAAAGACAGTTTTTCTTTGAGGATCAGATGCATTGACGTCTGATGGTAGTATTCAATATAGCAGTAAAATAATTGAACAGTTAAACAAATAAATAAAATGTGAAAAAAAATATAATATAAACAGAACAGTTTAAATAGTCAATAACTGTCAAAATACTTGTTAGGAAGGGTTTTTGGTTGATTGGCTACTCAGTTAAATAACATGATGATACTTGTTTCAGCCCTTCTTACTAGAGCTGAAACAAGTCTATTAATGGATTGTCGACCAACAGAAAATAAATCTGAAACTATTTTAACAATTAACCATTAATCGGTTGAACTAAACATTTGCTGTTTCCAGCTTCTCAAATGTGAAGATTTGCTGCTTTTCTTTGTCTTTTACGGTAAACTGAATGTCTTTGGGTTGCAGAGGGATAAAAAAGAAGCAAACTGAAGATGTAACCGTGGCCTCTTCTGACATTTTAACGACAAAACTATTAATCGATCAATTGACAAAATAATCATAAGATAACCTGATAATAAAACTAATCATTGGTTGCAGCCCCATTCAAACCAGCCCTGCTCTTGTACTGTACACGTTTCAGATGAGCATGGTGACGGATCATAGTTAAAATAAATTTGCACAGAGAGCACAAAATTTAAGCTCTAAATTAAAAGTAACTCCCACATCATAGAAGAAGAGTCTGATAATGAGGCCTTGTGGGGGAAACGGAGAGAGATATGAGCGACTGTAATATGAAAACCGTAATATGAGTCGGATTAGATATGGAAGACTGACAAAGAAGGGAGGGGGCAGAGTAGAGTAGCAAGGGGCGCTTTCTTCACTGAGCTGTTGAATATTTCTACACCAGCTCGTATCTGTATGACTTTTGTCTGACGGAGATGAACTTCAGAAGGCGAACGTGTCCCGGTGACCATGCGGCTCGGCGGCCTAATGAGGGCTGAAACAGGAGGAGTGTTAACAGGTGTCGGTATTGTGTGTTGTGGTTTGTCAGGGTCAGTCATATGAAACGACAGCCTCTGGAGCTTCAGCACGGACCCAACATCATGAGATTCAGTTCACCTCCTGCGAGGCAACAAACGTAGAGGAGAGAGAAGAGGCGGAGTGAGTGAACATCACCTGTAAGGAAACTGGGACACACGTTTAAAAAGGAGCGTTAGCGTCCAAACTAAAGAGAAACGGGCAACATCAGACCAAGGAAACATCCTCTGGAAAACGAAAATACTTTTTTTTTAGGGTGCAGTTTGAACATTTGTCCAACTAAGTGACTCAACATCAAGTATCTCTCTTCTTTTTTCTATTGTGCAGTTTTTGGAGTGAAGGTTTTTAAGCCTCTCTTAATTTTTTACCTCGTAGAATACCCAGTTTTTTGGGGGGGTGTTTTGACTGTTTTGCGTCTTGTGAAAGCTTCAAATTTTCCTTGTTTTTTTAGAGCATTTGGTTGCTTCTTGTCTTGCCAAAGTTTAGAAGATGAATTCATGCAAAGCAGAGTGTGAAAAGGAGATCACCAAACTGCTGCGCTGCTTCTTTGGCTTCCTCACTGGGACGCTAGTTCAAGGTACTGCTGTTTGTCCTCTCTGCTCCTTAAAACAAAAAATTAAACAGCTGTCATTGATTGAAATCATAGTTTGTTATCTTTTTGTTCATTAACTTAAAGGAGACTTTTCTGAGTGTTGCTGAAGTAAACTTTTGTTGGATTTTGTCCAAGTAGTGGCACCTTTTGGAAGACTGTTATTTATTTTTATTTATTATTATTCTGCTCATCTTTTCACCGGTCTGTCCTTCTTGAGTTAGTCTGTGTCCTTCCGTTCATCATTGATTAGATGTAAGTCTATCCTCTGTCCTCCTCCTGTGTCCTTCCATCCAATGAACACATCGCTTCATTAAGCCAAAGGCTGAATCAGCACTCGATATCCCTCTCTTCTGCGTTTTTCTCCTTATCCCCATTCATTTGTCTCTCCTCACTCTTGGTGCACCACCATCTCACCACCTCTTGCTGTTTGAACTGCCCCACATTCCCCTAAAGTTTGCGCAGACAGGTGAGGACACCTCAGGGTGCATTGCAGAGGTGACAGGACTTGATGATGAATGTTCTCTGCAGAGCAAAAACGTCCCTCTTTTTCTCTCCTGCTTTGTTTAGCCTCTCTTCGTTGTACCCTCCCCCTGACAGTTCCCAGTTTGAATTTTCATAACGTAGTTGTGCTCAGGTAGAGGTTCAAGTCTCTACTGATCCATTACCTCAACCTAATTCTGCCTTTGGCGGAGAGACAGAGATATTTGGGTGTTAGACAAAGAGAAATGAGAAGGATAAGGAAACAACCAGGGCAGAGAGAGAGAGAGAGGAGAAGAACTTAAGCTTTGATTAAGAAATCCCTGTTTTAATTACACAGCTCAGGCTGCCTTTGATCCTGCCTGGCCGAGGTGGTTTTTTATAAAAAAGGGGATTATCTCACATGGAAGTGAGGAGACTGGGTTTGGTCTTAATTGGAACATGTAGTCGAAGGGGCGAGGCAGAGATAGCAGAAGCCTGAAAGAGCTGCCATATTTCCCCTGATGACCAGTGTTATATTTCTGCAGTTCTCATAGAAAGTTTTTATGAAGGAGCCATACAGCACATTTAAATGCCTGGGGTGTTGTTTACTGAGTTTGGCGAGGGCAGTTCATGTCAACACATGGCGCAACGTGAAGAAAAGTTTTCATCTTCAGTCCCTGGAGCAGGTTGTTAAGGAAGATATGAGCATTAAAAAAGGCACGGACGGTATAATGAGCTCTCCTCTGGCGCTGGGTTCAGACTCCTGGGGGCTCACTGTTTGATCAGCTTTCTCCGTACACACATGCATTGTGAAAGATATGCTGATATAGGATTACACTGCATTGTTTTCTAGAGAGAATAACAGGCAGGCTTCTTGTCATATGGAATTTCTTTGTGGCTTGTTTTATCCATGTATCGGTTGTTCCCAATCAATCATTTCCCTGTGAAACGCAGGAACTGATGATGTGACAAACCACACAGCGTGCTCTCATCGAGTAAACTTATATGTGATCTTGGAATAGTCCAAAAAAAATTGATCCATTCTCTCATGTTTCATTTCCTTCTCTCTCCTCTGTGATTGTATAAGTGATGAATGTGCTGCTGCTCCGCTCTGCTGTGCTTTGATCAGTGTCCAGCATCCTCTAGTGGACAGAAGAGATATTACATGTGTCTCTGTGTACAAGAATATTGTGTATTGGCATCTGTCTGCAACAGTCAGGGACGTGAAGTTTTTTTGAGGTTTTACGCTTTTACCTCATCATGAAGACAATTAATTTATTATAAAACAAATCAAAGATCTAATATCATATCAAAGCCAGCAAAAAAATACAGTAAATCAAAAGAGTATTCCAGCGCACACCAGGATATTAGGATTGACACTATTTTATTAACAGATTACATTAAAAAACAAAAGGAGCGAACTGCGCGTTTCACACGTTGCTTCATCAGATTTGCTCTGTGCTTGATTGCCATTAGGTGTGTCTTTAAGTAGTCAGGTGCTGATCAGCAGAGGATCCAACAGGTTAACACACAACATCTCATTTTCCAATACAAATGCACTAAAAAGTAAAACAACAGACAACAGCGACTATGATTCTACCTCACAAAATTAGATATAAATATACATTTCCATAAGACTCATTTCCACAAGCTAATGAGATACAATTAATGTCAGAGTACAAAATACATAATAATGCTATCCTGTTTCTAATACTACAGAGGATGAGTAAATCCAGAATGCATTTTGTTTTTTAATGTAATCCGTTAATAAAATAGTGTCAATCTTAATATCCTGGTTTGCGCCAGAATATTTTTTTTGATTTACTGTATTTGCCCTGCATCAGCTGGCACCCAGGAGAGAAGTACTGCTGGGTATCTTCAGTTTATTCCAACTAAAAATACCTTTCCATTTTATTTACAAAAACATGCTTTTGTGGTTATATGCACTAGAGCTGAAAGGATTAATGGATTATTTGATCAATAGAAAGTTAATCTGCAACTATATCAATAATTAAATAATCATTCGAGTTATTTTCCATGAAAAAAATGTCAAACATTTGCTTGTTCCAGCTTCCAGTATTTCCTGGACATTTCCCCTTTTTCTAACATTTTATAGACAAAATCATTAATTGATAAAAAAATTTCTTAAATCATTAGTTGCTGCCCTAGTATGTATTCTAGACTTAAAAAATCCAATGAAAGCAGCTTTTAACTGTCTCTTTAGCACTGATTGTTTGCAGTGTTTCCTGCAGCTACTAAAATGATACATAATGGAGATAGTAAACCCCTAACAACACTAAACCCTGTCACTAATGACCTTACACTGCTACAATCAGTTGGCCGCTGTGAGATCTCACCTGAGGGTTTGTGTTTACCAGGCAGTTACACACACACACACACACACACACAAACTACAGAAAAGTGGATTTTGTTTTCTAAATAAAACAAGCGTCATGAAAACACTTGCAAAAATAGAATTGAAATGTTCTCGAAAGACATTAAAATCTTAAAACTTTTATGAATGGACATGACACACTTGTGCCCAGTAAAGGAAGAATCTAAATTTGAATTTGGCTCTACAATAACATTAAAAAAATTACGGCACCTGTTATGGATTTTACATTGCTTTTATGTTTGTGATAGATTGTTTAATGTCTTCATTCAAACTAAGTTTCCTGAAGCTACAGAGGTGATGCAGTCCCAGCTTGTCATCGCAGATTAATAGCACTGGGAAGCACTCAGACACTTCTCCAGAATCTCATTAAAGCGTTCCATCCAGGAATAAATGCTCTGTTGCATAAGGATTAACTGTAAATGCAAGTTGTGGACTGATAAAAACAGAACAATGGTAATTGCAAACAGGATATGTGGGCAAATTAAGCCGGGATCCATTATCTTCCATTTCTAATGAACTGCAGCAGCGTCCACCTGAGCAGTAAACTCAGCAGGGAACCAGTGGTCACAATCAGGAAAGCAAGAATTATTTATTGCAGTTTCTATGAAGGGACTATAATCAATAATTTTTTATGATAACAATGTATCAGTTCGCAGTTATTAGCTCCACTGTACAAAAACCAAGCTTTAGAGGTGCTAGTCAGTGGGTTTTGTTACCTTCAGACTGAACCAGGCTAGCTGTTTCCCCCTGTTTCCAGTCTTTATGCTAAGCTAGGCTAATCGGCTGCTGGCAGTAGCTTCAAATTTAACTGACACATGAGAGTGGTATTGATCTTCTCATCCAAAGTCCTCCAAATTAGATGTTTTTCCATGCACTCCAAAACAACTGGCGTCCCTGTCGGCAATAATCAGCAATACTTGTCAATAATCGGCAGGACAACATAATTTGTCTGCTTTCCAAAACCGTTACAAATGACTGTTAAAAAATAATGATGTTTTATGGTGTGACAACACTGTGGTTAAAGTCTGGTTAGGTTGAGGAACAAAAAAAATCGTTTGGGTTAAAATTATCACTTTGTTAAGGTTAGGTGACCTTCGTTGTCATGGCTACAATAATAACCACAGGATGAAGGTTAGGGGACGACCATAGTTACAGTTTATGAAAAACTGTCCTGACTCGCAGTTGGAAACGGGAAACAAACAGCGGTCTCCTGTTGCAAACTCTGTTGAGTTAATGCCTCCCACCACCCCACCTCCTCCGAATTAGGAACCTTGTCAAAATGTATATACATCATCTGAAATGCACCACTGCATCTGTCACTCAAACGTAACTACAGTATATGTCCTTTATGGGTGACATTTTTGTTTGGAGGACAGTCTCTCTCATCAATACTGAGATGAGTTTTGCATCGATGTGCATCTCAGTTGCATCAACTCTTTCAAGTTGGTCCCCGTTTTGTTTGTTTCATGCCTGCGCACGAGGACGCACATGCTCCCACGCTGATGATGCGATTTCCTGCCAACACTCCAGCTTGTGTTTTCATAAGCACACAGAAGGAATTTGTATGCGAAAGAGTCTATCTAAGGGAGACAGTACAGAAGTTATAGTCATGTTTCTGTGGGGAGAGGGATCAGACAAGAGGAAGAGAGTGAGACAGACAAAAAGAAAAAGGAATATGGAGGTGTGCGATGTGTGTGATGTGAAAGGTCAGAAGCTCTGCGGTGCTGTTTGATCCCTCGCCCCTTTTTTATCTCTCTCACTGTGACGTGGTGTCACAAACTCAAACAGATTTTCAAATGTGGCCTCTGACAAAAGCACAAGCACACACACACACAAACACTGCAAAACTCTCTCACCTGTCGCCTTTTCCACACTGCCAGGCAGGTGCTTTTGTCAGTACATGAGGTTCAGACTTTCAAGCTTTGCCCATTTGCCTTCTTTCAGACTGAGCTGAGATTTCTAGAACCTCATCAAACTTTGCAACTCAGCAATTTTAAGTCCGTTAAGAACAATCCTGAGTGTTCACATTTCCTATTTTAAAGTTTGGATCTTCTTCGTCTTGTTTGACTGTCTGGGAACCTTCAGCTGTATCCAAAGCAGCTCAGAGCAGCTTGTTTAGGCGTCTTGTTGTAGTTCAGCTGCATTATGGGAGCTGTGATGGCCGCTCTCTCTGTGGAGGCCAGGAGGCGTCTGTCTCGGCCCAGCTGCCTCTCTCACTGCGGCCACAGCGCAGCCAGGTACCACCGCTCAGGTAGGCACTCGTATGGTTTCACCTCCGACTTTATTTCTGTGTCTTCATCCACTCTTTTGTCTACTCATTCACTCTCTCACTTTGTCACTCATGTTGTCACTCTTTCTTCCTGTAATTTAAAGTAGTAATGCACAAGATTCTTGTTTTCGTGGAGTTTGGTTATATGAGGACAGAGCTGTGGTGTGTTTGCACTTCACATCCCAGTCAAAGAGTCAAAGAGTCAAAGAGTCAAAGAGTCAAAGAGTCAAAGAGTGTGTTCAATGCTATGAAGTATTTTCCTCGTAGTTGATAGGTGTTCAAACTCGTTTTGACTTGTATTCCAATATTCATTAATACTCTTGTTCTTCAGTTAACTCACAAATCCAATGAAATCCAATTTCATGTTCAAGTCAAGTTTATTGTCGTCCCAACTCTACACAGCAAAGGTATACAATAGGATCTCTCAAAAGACCTACAAATATACATTTATATTAAGAATAAACACGACACATCAATATAACAAGTTATAAGAAAAGACACATATCAACAGGACATGAACTATCAATAATGGATAAATGTAAAAGTGTAAAAGTACACTGTGCAAATGGCTGCATGTTGAATTAATAAATATAATAAAAATATAAATAAATAGCTAAAAATTGATGTGGCGGTTTAAATAAGAGCACTAGTTGTGTGTAAGGGGTGGGGTGGGGACCAGGTTGAGACGAATGGATGGGGGCAGCAGTGAGTGACAGCCAGGGGGAAAAAGCTGTTGCACAGCCTGGTAACTGATGTTTCTGAACCTCCTGCCGGATGACAGACGGACAAAAAGCAAGTGTGAGGGTTGGGAGGGGTCTTCCACAATGCTGGAGGCCTTCTGAACAGAGCGTGTGTGAAAAATGTCCTGAAGGGAGGGGAGAGAGAGACACCAATGATTTTCTCACCTGCCTGCACGACTCCGAACCGATCTGGTTTTGACGGTACGTTAACATCCATATCCATTCAGGTATTCAGTTTCCATCCACATGGTTAATCCCACTGAAATATCCAACTTGTCCTCGTTCTTTTGATGATCTGCGTTATACATTGTTGTGCAGTCAAAAACCTTTTCTGTTCCAGTCTTAAGTTTAGCTAACTTCCTTTTCATTTCACATTTCACTTTCACTCTGCAAGCAGTGTAGGTTATCTCACTGCACATGCATCAAATAAATGACTCCACTAACAATAAAGAGAAGTATCATAATGTAGTGACATAAAAAAACCTTCACCCCTGTAAGACACCTACCATTACCACATATAAGGTTTTTATATCAGCCAATGTAAAGCTTTTATGAACTGGTTATATGTTGGAATCACTTGTAATAAAGAGCTGCATTTAAATATGTGAAGATATTAGAAAGTTTCAGAAAGTTAAGGCTGGATTTAAAAAGATGATTTTACAAATGACTCCACATTCGAGGGGTTAAAGTGTCATTTCTCTGTGACTGTAGTGAAGACTGTTGATATGTCTGCCTGAGAGGAAACAGTCTCGGCCCTCTCTCCCTATTTACTGACTGTTGTGTCAGCAGGCAGAGCCAAGCCTACCTTTTAAAAACCTGTTAGTGTCCTAATGGCCTGCCAAGAGGAACCAACACACACTCACAGACACGACAGGCCGCAGGAACTCACCACACTGGCATCCACAAATGCACATAAATAAACCTGAACGTACACATTCCCCTCTAAAACATCACAAAATGCTCCAGATACCTACATGCACAGTGTCACTCCGCTTCACAAAGTGGTGACTGAAATGTAAATTTGACCTTCAGGGTAATTTATCCGCCGTAAACATGCAGTAAAACACCGCAGACTCTCACTTATGGAGGAATAGTAACAGTGAAAATAGATATTGTGATTTCATGATTGTAGATTTTTATGGTTAAGTGCAAGAAGCAGAGAGAGAGAGAGAAAAAAAGAGGGGGAAGCTCACCAACACCACCTCACCACAAAGATATTGATCTCTCTCACTCTGGCCTCCCTTCTGTGTCTCCTATCTCCAACCAAGTCAATGCATTAACACACACACACTTCTCTGTTCCCCGTCTTATCTTGATGCATTAAGTGCAAAATCATCAGTTATCCTCTCCCGACTTGCTACACACACACACACACAACCGCATTTATACACATTCATGCTTGCGAGACATTAACGATATCATGATACATTTATAATATTTTCGGTTCTTCGTCGCTCCACTTAATTCAGTGAGAAAAGGAAAAATAGATGAAAGACGGAGGCTTGAGGAGGAGGTGGGGGTGTTTCTGCTATTTGATCCCTGTGTGTCAGGCCAGTGTGCACACAGAGATCACACCCCCCTCCTGTTTGGGTAATCTGACTTCACCCCTTACCCGCAAACCGTAGCGACTAAGGAAGATGATTAAGAAGAAGAAGAAGGCGAAGAGGAAGAGGTGGATGCGGTGGAGAAAAGAGGGACAGTTTGGTGAAGGAAAGAGGGAGCCGAGCAGAGGAGAGGTGGGGGGGGGGGGGGGAGAAAGTCTGCGGTTGGCCAAAGTTATGGAATGACAGAGGAGATGGAGGGAGGAGGCGGCGGGCTAGGGGTGCAAAAGCGAATCAAACGGACAGACGGAGAGAAAGGAGGAGTGCAGCGGAGGAGGGAGAGACCACAGGAAAGACAGGATGGGTGGAAGGTTTAAGGTGAACGGGGCACTTTGGTTTTCAACCTCAGCCGGAGTGAGTGCTTGCTAAGTGAGTCGACCGGGAGGGGGAAAAGTTGCAAGCAAAGGCAGCAACAGATACATTGAAGGGGAGGTGAAGATAGAGGGGAGAGATGGAAAAGTATGTGCGGAGGAGGTAGTCACCAGAGGAGGAGGTTTCAGCTCCTCTCAGTTTCTCAGGATTTCCCTCCCTGGACGCTGCTGCTGCTCTAAGTGTCTTCTCTCCAGGGCCATACTCTTCCATATCTGGACCTGGATTTGGACAAACGAAAAAAGTGGACTAGATCAGACGGGACAGCAGCGCAGAGCCTAAATTGAGTCCATGCTGAGAGGTGTTTGGTGGATCTAAGGATTACTGACTATTGCAAGAGAAATACAGCAGGAGAAAGCAGAAAGTGTCCCACAAGTAAATGCCTGATCAGTTATTGTGATTATTTGGACAACACAGCCTCATTCTACACAGTTTTTATATTGCATATGAAATTCTGCTTATTGTATCTTGCCGTGCACGTCTGTTTTAAAAGATTATATCATCCTGAGTATTGTGCGCAGATGCCGCTGATACTAGAAGGTCAGCTTGTTTTCAGCACGCAGATAAAGAGTATTTACAGTATGTTTTTGTTCCAGAGCTGAGGTCTCAGAAATGACTCATGCTGTTTGGCGCATATAATGGGGTAATTTATTTATAATTGCTAATGTTGTTTTGCCGTTTTATGGCATGGAAAATGAGAGGACTTGGGTATTTCACGTTCTGTTCTCTGATGTTCTGTATTTCAATAAGTCGGTTGTACTCACCCGGACTTTCTCCCACCTAATGAAAAGATCTGGGACCCAAGACATGAAAATGGACACCGTGGCTGCACCGAATGTTTTGCTTCTTCTTAAAGACATTTTTATCTAAACCCAAAATGTGATTCATTAGTATATACTATGACGTGAGGACTGATAATAGCTGTTTGGATTAAGAGGGTGAGCAGTAATCTGTCCCAGCTCCTGAGAGTGCGTGCAGGACGAAAGTCTGAAAAGTGACTCTAAACGTCTCCTTTAATGCACTGTAATAAATGGCCTGTGACACAACCCCCATTTTCCCTCATGGGTCTAGAGAGGGAGGCTTTCCATATATGTCGGCTTCCACATATTTTCCACTTCAGCATCAGTGTTGACATTAAAGCGGCCTTCATCCAGCTGGCAAGCCTGGTTCTCATGCTGTCTCAGTGGCCTGGGCCTGGATACAAACCCATGCGGTCTGCCACCAACCAGCCTGATTCCTGTCACCTCCTGACTGACCTTTCTTGAAAACACTTGTTGTTGACGTAACCCGGGCCGGCCCAGGCTTCCTTTTCGTCTCTACCCAGGGCCAGGCCTTGGCTTGCAGGCTTGGCCCTGAGTGGGCCCCCCCCCGTCCAGAAGCCATGGGGATCCAAGGCATGGAGCTGTTTGCCATCGGCGTGGTCATCATCCTTTTCATGGCAGTTCTCAAGCAGTTTGGCATCCTGGAGCCCATGTCTTCGTTTGAAGGTAAGGGCTGACCTGGGCCCCTTCTCCTGGCTAACAGGTACCTGCGGTTTGGAGGCTGTACTACTGACTCACTACTTAAGTGTTTTTCTGTTAAACCGTAGCGTTATTAGTCTCTACAAAAACATGAGTTGTTAGAAAAAAAGTTCACATAGAGTCGTTGTATCTCCAAATTAGGTGAATTTTTTAGATAAAGCGAAAGATTAAGTGTTCTCTTAGGGGTTGCTTCTTAAGATAAATAAACGTTTAAAAAATCCACTGGATTATTTGAAGAATACACTGTCACAAAGCCGAGTTTTTGCACTTTTAAAAGCTTGCCAGTTCAAGTCCAAATTTGTTTTTGGATGTACCCTGCTGGTAGGAGGGACGTGCCTCCTAATAAACACAATGGTGCTGGAGAAATGGTGCCAGTGGTTTATGCAACTGTTCTCTAGTACTTGTTTCCAAAACAGAGAATCAAAAGAAAATTAACACATTAAATGAAGGAAAGTACCTGCTTCAGTTTTACACTTCCAATAATAATTTCCATCCATTAGTTCTTTGAGGTTTGACTGGTGTTTAATATATAGTGCCTGTGTCTAATTTTAGCCGCCCAGTTTTTCCATATATGCTCTCCTATATTTGAATTAAAATAGATAGATGATAGATTTAACTACCCAACAGTTTATAAAGTACTTAAAATTGGATCCAGTGCCACCAGATACAACCGTAAATACTGGTGTATTGCTTACATGTTCTCGCATTATTCAGTTTATTTCTCAGGAACAGTGCATGTTAATAAACATTACTGTAAATATGCCAGAATTAGCCAGGAGGCTAGTTTTCATCTGTAGTCCCTGGCCATGTGTGAAGTTGGCAGCCTAAAGTCAGCCGAGAATCAAGAAACAAGTTTAAAACAATAATCATGATGTAACGTTTGTCATTTATGGTAAAAGCAGAACACAAACATGGGCTCTGTTATGGTTCAGCAGAGCAAAAACAAACAATTACAGAACAGCTTAAATTACAGAACAGCTTAAATTACAGAACAGCTTTGCAAAAACAGACATAAACAAAGACAGATCAAATCCAGTAATATAATATATATAATATGTTTAACATTCAAACAGGGCTGTTCTGCTGTCAAATGCGTACTTTTACTTTTGGTACACAAGTAAGTTTTTCTGATTATACTTGATATTTTTGGATCTGAAGACTTCCTCCATCACTGGGATCAAGTCATTATTTTGTCCACATCACCTTTTAAAGTAAACTTTATTCATGACACTTTCTAGATCCGACATCACAAAAAGTTTCACAATGAAAGACAAAAAAAAAGATATAAAATATAGACACTGTAAAAGAATAAAATGTCCTGGTGGTCGTGGTGTTGACAACGATGCCTGTGAAAGTCCCTGGTTCGAGTCTGGCTCAGGACTTATGTTCTGTCTCCTCATTTACTGTCATCTTGTGAAAACACACAATAATGTATGTATATCTGACTGTACGGCATTAGAGTGAAGAAAGGTTGATGGGATGTTTTATTTTGCCTACTCAGGGATATACCATAAAACCTTGATGGGTCAATAGAGTGTGTACATTTGGGACTGTAAAAGAGACATCAGATACTGCTCTTTGAATGATGCAGTTCCCTTTGATTAGAGTTTTGGGCTGAAGGCCAGCCAGTTAGAGTGCCCTGCAGTCAGCGTGCCAAGACAATTACAGCAGGAAGGCTCCAGCCGGCACATTAGTGCTTCTCATATGGCTCGGCATTATAAGTAATAAATTCAACAAAAACACCAGTAATGTCCTTTCATTATTTATCACTCCTCTCAATCTCTTCAATCTGCAGTTCCTCCAGTAGCGCCCCCCCTCCTCCTCCTCCCACTGTGGTGATCCAGAGAGGCCAGGCCCACACCCCGGTTTAGCATTACTTCACATCAATTATACATGCAGTATCGAACAGGCTTTCTTTGAGGCTGCCTAAATATGGAGCCTGGAGTACATCTCCAGGACCCTGAAGGACACTGGCCATCTCTCAGTAGCTGAAATTCTCATCATGTGTCTTCATCCTTATTCCTGCCACTTCATTAGTTCATCATCTCCCAGTGGGACTAATTTACTGACTGCGATGTCATTTTCTCATCTGCTTTTTGCATCTCCTCATCATCCTCACCGTGTTTAATCACTGGGCAGCAGATGTTGTGAGTTGAAGGTATCTTTCGTCTCAAATGTCTACGTGCAGGGGAAATATGACTTTTCAGAAAAGTCGAGATGTTGTGCTCTTGGATATAAATAGTCCCCAAATAGCAGCCCAGCTATAAATACCAGCTTTCTAATGATCACCATTGTTACTGAGAATCTCTCGCTTGTGCTGATGCAGCTTCGTGGTCACTTATGAGTCATTTTGTGGTGTTTCTTGCCTGTTACTGTAGCTGCTCTTATACAGTTTGCTAGTCTGCAAACTTTGACTTGTGATCATCTGTGTAGACAGGCTTTGAAACAACATTTTAGAAAAAAATATATAGTTTAACTGTTAAATTAATATTAAAAATGTGAAATTTGTGTGGTGTGATTTGTGTGGCTAGAGTCAGAAAAATCTTCGATAAATGAGATTCTGCTCAGGAAAATCTTGGCTATGGCCTAAAGCACCGTCATTTACACTTTAAGAATTCAATTAGCGGTCTCATATTGCTTCAAAATACCACATGTTAAAGAAGTGATCAGTGGTCTAGTGTGCTAAGATTCATCCAATGTAATTTAACTGCAACATCCCAGGTTTAAGTCCTTCTGTTGCATGTCGTCCTCCTTTTTACTTCATACTATTTCAAAAATGCCAAAAAAAATAATCTGTAACATCCTTTCGGACATGACTTTTGAAACCAGTTTCCTGCAGTACATTAGAAGTCTTTTATCAATTAACAAACCAATAAGGTTTGTTTGTTGCATTATTTATATCATCAGCACTCAAGAAAAGGTCGATTGAAGTTGCTTCACAAAAAAAAATGCACATCTTGATGCTCCTCGTGTGTGTTTGTGTTTCTCTGCATGTCTGTGAGGCCGACTGACCGGATATAAAACAAACTTGCTGGCCTTTGATTGTTGTTTCAGTCTGGTCCTCTACTCTGATGTCGATTTTGGGTTCAGTCCAGCTCGGTCCTATTTTAGGATGACATCGATGTCAGAGAGGCAGCCTTGTCTTTGGAGCAATTTGAGCCCCATTCTGAGGCTCTCTGATACCAGTATCTGGTATTTTTACTCCACATTTGAGTCTCGTGCAGGATATTTTAGTGGCGAGTAACATCAATATACTGTAGAGAGATGGGAAGGAAATTAGTAATTTTGTGTGTTCATCTCTTTATTTGTGTGCTCTTATTTGTGTTTGCCGGATGGTTTTTAGATCATTTAACAGATGTGTGACGTCATCACATATCCTGGTTTGTCTAAAACCTAAAAACTTTATATTCACTATAATGTATATGACGTGTGTGTTAATGCGTGACTTAATATAATGTGTGAGACCAAGACAAGCAGCAACTTCTCTCATTTGAGAACTTTGACTGACAATTGATTTTAACAATTAATCGATTATCAGAATAGCTGCTGATTAATTTGCTTTTGATTGATTAATCGACTAATCATTGCAGCTCTAAACAGATTATTTATATTGTGTGTTTATGAAAAAAAACCTATTTGGCCCTGTCAGAATAATAGAAACATCCATCCGTCTGTTCATTTTCTAAAACTAGAACAGTTACAACAGTTAAAAAATGATTTTTTTCTGTTTAAATACTCAAGATTTAAAACCTTAAAACCACCAGATTCATTCTCTCTTGATTTCTTTTGTTATTTTTATTTGTTTAATAATATTTATATATTTTTTAGCAGTGCAGTTTGATATATTTAATGTATTGGATGAGCGGGTAATTAATCTTCCATGGGACACCATGTCCATGGAGCCAAAACCTTAAAGGATAGGTTCAGTCTTTCCCAGTACGCCACACTTTATCTCACCTTTCTCTATATGGTGTCACTTCAGTTTCCCTTATATACTATATTATTTTTGGTTACTGTAATTGTTTCTTCTGTCCACACTGGCCATCAAGAGATCCTTTCCTAAAGCAACTGATGAGTGATGAGAGACAAAATCCACAGTCCTCGTTCTGTGATGTTTCAGCAGTCTGAGTTAGTCATATCAAGTGGAGATCTTCCAAAGTTCCTTGGAACAGTTGACTGTTTCCTCACTGAACTGTAGTAACACAAAGAGGGAATATTTCACTAAAAGCACAGAAACTTTAAAAGATGCTTGTTTGATTTGAATAAGATGCTGAATGCTGAAGCCTCATATTTCCTGAAATTTGAAACGCATTTTTACAAAAGACTATGACTGTCAGGTTTGTCTCCATCACTTACATCTGAATCAATCAGGAATCAGGAATCATCAAGAATCTCGTCAAGGCCAAAATACACAAGTGGAAAAATCACAACGATTCATAACTCTATATGGAGACCTGAGTAACATCTTAAGACTGACTAGAAAAATTGTGAACTTCTGTCTTAAATCAATATTCAGGTGCACAAATGAACATTGAAATACTTTTTTCTTGCCATAATCATTCCTCCTGTTCATACTGACCGTTAGAAGATCCCTTCATAATGTGCTTACAATGTGATGGGGGACAGTATGAACAGGAGGGATGATTACAGCGAGGAAAACCTCTTTTAGTGTTTATATGGGCACCTGACTGATGTTTTAAGACAGACTTGAAAAACCGTGAACCTATCCTTTAAGTGACCTTCCCACATTATCCATTTCATTTTCACGTGTTGAGGAAAACATCTCTGCTCCTGTCATCTCATTAGTCTCCACTAGAGGGAAGCAGCAATCACTCCAAAATGTTCCTGAGACAATGAGATGAGTTTTGAACAAGTGTCACAGGGCCTGAGGGAGCGTATGTTCACTGTTTCCCTTTATTACAGTATGAGTGTGTGTGACATGACTCCACTGAGTTAATGCGGTGTTAAATCTGTGTTACGGACCCCAGGAGAGACGGGGGAACAATTAGAAACTGGATCACAGAGCTGACTGGGAAAATGGGATTCAGGACACCTGTTGACCTTTGTCTCACCACCCTCTCTGCTTCCTTAAAGACAAATTGGTTTTATGTATGTCACATTTAACAAAAAGAATTCAAATATTTGTAAGTCTTGTCCATTTAAAGCTCCGGTATGCATGCTCTTTATGTACTTACTGATGTTTCATGTAGTTATTTGATGAAATTGATAGACACGCAGCATTTGTCTGGTTCTTCAGGAGTTCACGGGTTAATTAACAGAAACTAAGATGTGAGATGCAGGAGGGATATAGAGGAGGTTGCAGAGCATCAGTCATTCAGTCAGTGGAGGATTTTGTGACACATTTCACCTCTGGATAAATGACATTTTTTAAATTTGATTAGAGTTTTTGTCACCAATTAGAGGAAAAATATTCATTGGAGGAATCCCAAACCAACTGCATGCTTGTGCTAAAAAAAAACCTACACGTGCGATGATGTGAGAGTATCCGAGCTTGCTTTTCCTCTGATTGGATTTGTCATGGATTAACATGGTGGTCCAGATTTTTTAGGGGATCTTTTTTTTTTTTTGCTCTTTCTCTTTGGAAGTATTTTTACAGCAATAATCTGGCTTTAATAAAAGGGTTGGACCATCAGATCCTGCTCTTAGTTGTGAAGAAAATCCTAAAAGAGGTCTTGACGTGATCCGTTAGAGCAGAGAAGAGCGCAGAAAAAGGACAGTCAATTAAAACGGCAGAGGGAGAGAGAGCTAAATAGAGTAACAGAAACTGCAGGGAAGAAAAAAAATGTGACAGAAAGAGAGTGATGAGTGAGTGACACTGTTTCAGAGACAGGAAGGGGAGACAGAAGAAGAAGAACAGAGAGAGTTACAGAGATGGATTGATAGAAAAGTGCACAGAAAGTGAAACAATCATGAGGATATGAGAAGGTAGTAACAAAGTGAAGGACAGAAAAAGGAAGGGACCGTGGAAGGAACGATAGAAGAAGAGGGGAAGATGAGTGTGAGGTGGGAGACGGAGGGACTGCAGACAGTTGGCATCGTCTGCCTGGTGATCATGTTCCTCAAACTGATGCACCTGCTGGGCCTGATCGACATCACGGAGACCGGTGAGACAACCTGGGAGAGGGGCGAGGAGGAGGAGGAGGAGGAGGAGGAGGAGGAGACATGGGGAGGGGGATGACATGTCATGGAGTGAGGAGGCTGGAGTCAAAGTTTTTATTTTAAGTCACTTGCAAATATTTTTGTACATCGCTGAATCGTTAGAATTATTTCAAAGGCTGTTATGACAAAACATCTTTAACTTCTCTCAATGACAGAAAATGTGTCTTATTGTTTCAATACACTTAAACAAATGTTTCCTTTGGTCCCCTGAATACTTAACACTCTCTGAAGGATAAGTCTGCTGATTTTATATTTTTCTTATTGTCAATAACATTTCATAAATAGACCAAAACCAACAATGAACTGATCCTGCTAACAAGTATTATCTGTGTATCCAAAACCTGATATTTCTCTGTGCCATGGACCTCCATTGTTGTCCCAAAAAAATAAAACACATCAATGAGTTAATGCAACATGTTTCTTCATCACAATGAACAAGGACACTTTTTTAGTTGATACTACAAGGTACAAGGTTGCTGCTGTAAATATCCACTTGCAATAAATGTGAAATTATAATCCAAAGCACTATTTACTCCTGTTTAACATTTGCTATTTTTTTCTATGCTTTTTCTAATTATGATTTTTTTTAAAAAGATTTCTGTCTTCAGTAGGAATGAACGGGCTCGGGTGCCACAGACCGAGTAGGGAAGGAGGAAAGTATTGAGCAACGGACTTACGCAGTGTTGGTTTTGATCTTTTCATGAGATTTGTTTTTTAATTCACATATGACCCAAATGTGTCCTCTATCTGTAGCTTTGTGGCCCAGATTCACTTTTTTAAAAGTAAAAATAAGAAAACAAAAAACAAAGTGACACTAAAGCGAATTTTTGAAGATTTTTCCCCCTAAATTACAGCTCTGGATTTTATTTATCTATATATCTTTTTATATACCTAAAATCATGTAATCCTGGACTATGTAGCAGTGTGAAGCTTTATGAAACTGCTTTTGATGGTAAATATAAGTTGACACTAGCAGGAGACTTCAGGGTAAATTATGCTAAAATATAACGATGACACGATGATTACATTTTTAACTTTAGACAAATCATTAGTCAAACTTTAAGCCCACATACTAGTTTTTTTTTCTGAATGCTTTAACCACATCTCATAGTCCTCCTCAGCAATATGAGGGAGCAAACTGCACCCAACAAACTGGACCTTGAGTTAATATTTTTGGTAACACTTTGTAATACAAGCTGTGATTTACAGTGTTACTGGTTGCTACTGTTACTTAAATGTAGGTACAGTGGATGACAACTAGACTAAGAGGAACGAGGAACAATTTGGCATCTTAGAGAAATGGAGAAATAAATGATACTCTTAAGTATTTATTGTAAATACTGCGTAGGGGTGCAGTACTGGGAAACAAACCTTAAGTGTGGGAAAAATCAGAAAAGTCTGTTTTTCCAGGATAAGACTGAGCTTTCATACTCACGCTCAAAGTGCAAAACACTGTTGAGATCAAATGTTTATCTGCTTGGATTTGAGCAACAACGACGACTTACAGTACTTCTGATTTTATACATGGTCCCGTTTTCTCACTGGGAGTATTCATCTGTGGCTCTCGCGAGAGGTCAGAGGTCGTCTCCTGCTGAATTACAGTATGTACAGGCCTAAACTGTCTCATTGTTTGAAATGAACCATAAAGGAACGATTCATTACTACCTCAGAGTTGATCACCTGCCACTTTGAATTCCCCTCGCTGTGGTTCTGGTTTATGTCTCATAATATTATATTTCACTGCTCTGCTGGATGTTTTATCAGAATATAACTTGAGTCTTTTCCTCTGGACCGCTCAGCGCTCTTCATATAAACCTCTCAGTGTCCGATCTGACTTGACTTGTTTTCTTTGTTTTTTTTCTTCCTCTTACTATCGCTCTCTCACTGTTCTCCATTTACTCTCTTTCACTCCCATCTTGGTGTCAACACCCCTCCTCCTCTGTTCTCTCTGTCTAAAGATGGTGAGTATGGTACCCAACTAACTTCTGATTTTCCAGAAAACTCCCTCCTTTTTTAAAAAAATTTTTTTTGAATGTTTTCTTTCTCCCAGTCGTGCAGTGCTTTCTCTTAGTGTGTGTGAACTGGTAACCAACAGTGCAGCGACACTTACTGTAAATGTGCATTTGTGATTTGCAGGGAAAAAAAGTGCTTTCAACTGAATTTCTTAAATTCTGATTTTCTGCTGCTGCTTTTTCAAAAGCGAACACAAAACAATAGTTGTTTGGTGACATTTCCGCCATAAAGAAAGTACCTCCTCTTCTTTTTAACTCCCTCGTTCGCCTGCCTCTACAGTTTTTTGCTAATTCTCTCTCTTAAACTCGCACGTTTTCCCTACCGATGCCTTCCCTCTTAAATGTGTGATCCCACCCCTCCCTGAATGTTGGCCTGCATCCACACACTCAATGTCTGCCCCGTCCTCCCTGTTTTTCTCCTCATCTATCCCTCTCTGCATCCTTCTCTCTCTTTTTCTCTCTTCCTGTCTGTCTATCCATCCCTTTGTCTCTCTCTCTCTCTCTTTCTCCCACAGACAGCAGCGACAGTGATTTGGAGCTGTCGACAGTGCGTCACCAGCCGGAGGGGCTGGACCAGCTGCAGGCTCAGACCAAGTTCACCAGGAAGGAGCTTCAGTCTCTCTACAGAGGCTTTAAGAACGTACGTCTGTCCGGCTGCTGCTGCTGCTGCTGCTGCTGCATCTCAAGGAGAACTGAGACTGTCTTAATTGCTTTGCCGCCATTAGTATGCTTTATATAGACTTGAATTATTCTGATATATACCCCCTTTTTTTTCTCCTCTCTCGGGCAGGAGTGTCCCAGTGGGTTGGTTGATGAGGAGACATTCAAGTCCATCTATTCTCAGTTCTTTCCCCAAGGAGGTTAGACGTTAAAACAATCTCTCCTTCTTTTGTTATGTCTCCTTTTTCCTTTTCCCGGATGCTTTGACAAAACATATTAAATCTATGACCCTGACTCCTTTTGTCCTCCTTGTCACACAGATGCGACCACCTACGCTCACTTCCTGTTCAACGCATTTGACATCGACAGAAATGGCTCGATCCGCTTCGAGGACTTTGTCATCGGCCTGTCTGTGTTGCTCAGAGGTTCGGTCACTGAGAAGCTCAACTGGGCCTTTAACCTCTATGACATTAATAAAGATGGCTACATCACCAAAGAGGTATGTTTCAGTGGGTACATGCACATCCGAAAAGAACAAAAGAGTACCTGCACACTGCTAAATTGTTCCCAAATCTTTAATCCCACGTGGACACGACAACGTTTTGACCACTGTGCGTCTTCTTCAGTGTCTTCAACTGTGTTCACACCCTCACCTTTACCTGAAGAAGACCCGTAGTGGTGGATAAGTTGTCATTTTACTGTACATGTGGAATTAAAGAAGATTTGGGAACAATTTAGCAGTGTGCAGGTACACTTTTGTTCTAGGATGTATAAGTCAGACATAATTTTGATACTACAACACAGGCTGTGTATTTCTGTCATATTTCAGGTGATTACTCTGACACCACTGGTCTGATTATCTTGATTAAAAGAGTACTCCACTGAGGTAGCGTTGCACTCCTATAACACTGCTGACAGTTTTTTAAAAAGCCTTCTTCCTACATTACCCACAATGCAAGTTGACCGCCATCAGTTGGGTCGAAGATTCAGTTATGCCTGACTTGGACCGAGGCAGGCTACTAGCACCCCCAGATTTTTTTCATTTTCAAATTTGTGGTTTTCAGCCCGAACTGATGCTGCCTCAAGTGAAATCACTTTATCAGATTTCGTGCAGCTCCCTCTGGAGCCACAATAGGCTTTAAACAACTTGTTTTCACATGTGCAATAAGTAAGTAAGTAAAGATTTATTTGTGAAGAGTGAGTTGAGTTCACAAAACAAAGTAGTATCAACAAAAACAACAAACATCAGTTTAAAAAAGGGAGGGGACATACAGTAAATGAGTTTTAAAAAGTGTTTTTAAACATTTTCTGATGAACTGGATAATCTACAGTAAGACGTAAACTATTCTTAAGTTTAAGGGGCAAAGACAGCAAATCCAGTAGTGCCACCCAAGACTTGTAAACAGACTTTGATGTGTAAAATTGGTGGATTTCCCCTTTTAAACTTGAAGGGATGACATGTTTAATTGTTAGTTTCTCTTTGTGTTGATCTTGACTTTACCAGATTCAAACAGAACAGGCTGCCATACAACAGTTTGACATTTTAGGAAATCTGAACATAGTTTAGCATAAAGACTGGAAATAGGGAGTAGGGAAGGCTCCGTCTAAAGGTAACAAAACACCTATCAACAACTTTGAAGCTTAGTAATTAACACGTATCAGAACAGAAAATTAGACACAACAGTTTATAGTTTTACGGATAGTTACTTGCCGGAAGTATGTCGGCTGTCCGCAGATGTTAATTAGTGAACTTTAGAGGTGCTGGTATATATATATATATATCTTTGGTCTTTGTTGGTTACCTCTTTAGGAAGCTTGAGGCTTTTTAAATGTAAAATGTTGTCACACTGGGAGAAAAACAGTTAATAGTGGGATTAACTCTTTCACCTGCCGTCTATCCATCTATCTTCAGGAGATGCTGGCGATTATGAAGTCAATCTATGACATGATGGGGAGGTACACCTACCCATGTGTGCGAGACGAGGCTCCCTCTGAACACGTGGACAAGTTCTTCCAGGTTCTGAATCCACACAAATAAGAAATACACAAGTACACTGTGCTGCAAGGCTGCAATTATTCCTCTACAAAACCACCTGTAAAAGTCCTCTCTGTTTTCTTTCTTCTGTCTTTTTCCTACAGAAAATGGACAAAAACCGAGATGGTGTAGTGACCATTGAAGAGTTCATTGAGACCTGTCAGAAGGTGACTCACACATTCCCACAAAACCGATAAGCGCTGCACATACAAAAAAAACTAAATCACAGTTACTCATCAACACGAATAGTGCGCAGCAAGTGAGGGTCCTGTGTTCAGTGTCAATGAAAACATGATGTCACTGGTTAATCAGACACTGACTGAGATTACTCACATTCACACATACAGTAAAGCATCATGTTTTCCAGAAATACTTCCCTCACTTTCCCGTCGTCTTCCTCAATCATATCCAGACCCCTCCTCTCATTTTAATGTTCTTCTTTCTAAATTGACTTAACCTCTAATCTTGTTATCTTCTTTTCTATTTCCCACAACCACTTCCCAATCACATGATACATGATCACTCTGCGGTTACACAAATGCTATCAGGAGGACAATCATTTTGAAAGAGCACTTCAAGCTCATAAGATCGTTCTTGATTTGCATTAGCTCACATGATGTTTTAAGGCAACAAGCCTTATTATCAGTTCCCTATGTAGTAGTATTTTTTTAGTAGTAGTATTTTTTTATTCAGTCATCGCACATAATACAATAAGTATAAACACATAATACAATCTAATATACAATTAGTATAAACAGTCTCGACAGTATAGACAAAGTCAACAGTCTGTGTTTTAAGTACTGACTCAAAAAGGCACAGACAGAAGGATAATGTTTATATATGCCAGAAAAGACAATCATGTTTATCGTCTTTTTTCATTTATATTTTAAGGATTATGTTACACAAACCAACACAGAATGGACAGAAGGAAGTAGAGTAAGAAAAGTAGGAAATACACAAAAGCCAAAGGATGTTAATACCATTCTAACATTTTTCTTCTTTTATGCTATATGAAAAGAAAGTACGGGAAAAAGCTTAAACTGCAAATGTAAACGGTCTTTTAGACAAAGCAGCCTAAAGAGAAAGACAGGTGCTCTGTTTCTGGATCCTACACCCAGTTCCTCTTGTCTGCAGCGTCAGACAGACATGGATTTGTCTCCATTTTGGAGCCAGTGGTAAAAACCCAACCTCTAATTCTCAGCATTCATCACATCACCTTCACCGCAAAGCAACAGAGCTACAGCTTAGATGCACATAACCCAAACCACCAGAGAAGGAAGGTGGTTTATGACAGGAAAATTTTATAATTTGACTGAAACATGCTGACAAACGAGTGAAAAACATCTCAAACTATAAATTATGCACATATTCCAAAACACAACCGTGTAATTTGAAGGTGAAATGTAATTTGCATCGTTAATTGAAATCCTTTTTTGTTCAATCACAAGACATGGAATAATTTTTACACTGATACAGTCGTGTGTTTGATCTGTACCTCTTATATGTCAATTTGACCTCTTTGATTTGTGCTATTTAAAATGACACTATCAGTCCTCAGAGAGATTATATATGAAAAATTACATTTCAGCTTTCATGGGATTTTAGCTGGAACACCTTACCGTTATACATCCACACCTCTGTTGTTCACTCTGATGTTTCTGTAGCTTTAGCCTCAACTACCTCCCAGACTGTAGGTGAGAAAAACATGTTTTTACAGCTCCAAAAGCTGTAAAACATTTAAATGGTAGTTATGAGCTCTGGTGGAAGGTTTTATTGATGTTGTGTGGCCTTGTGTGGCCATAACTCATGACACGTGTTGGAAAAAAACATTGTCAGTTAGGAAAATATAGGATATAATGAGGCAAAAAATAGGCTTTTTGGCACTTGTTGTAATTGTAAAAGTCATAATTTACAAGCTGAAGAAGATTTGTGATTTACAGGGTTTTTCCCTGATTTCACCAGCTGGCTGAAATCAAACTATGTGAGTTCACTCATGTTGTGTTTGGTTGCCCTGTAAACATCAGCAGAGTTCTGACTTACTGTAAATATTCAGTTTGATCCATCCATGACCTAATTTTATAATCACAGTCAATCTCTTACCCCAAGCTCAAACAATAACTCTGCTGCAAGATTTTAGCTGTTCCAACATGCTCCGATGGAGAAAAAAAAGAAAGAAGAGAATTCGGCTAATCTTTGGGGAGAACTGACAAAACTTTTACATTAAACCAGCCTGTTTTAATTATCACAATAATTAAAGAGGTTTGCAGATATTCCCCAAAAATAATAGTCACAATTTAGTTTGAAACTTGAGAAAATAGGTTTGAATTTACAGATAGACACAAACAGTGTGTTTGTTCTTCCAACAGCAAACAACTGCTGAGTCAGAAACTACTATAACACTGTACGGTTAATGCTGACTAGTTACTGCATTACAACACACAACAAATCTCTGACAGCAAACATGATACATCCACAGTATGCAGAATGTTATGTTGTTTACACACAAATGAGGACATTTTACACTATAAAATATTGTATAGAGCAGTGGTTTTCAAACTGGGGTCTGGGGACCAACAGGGGTCCTTGATAGGGTTGTAGGGGGTCCCCAGCAAAGGAGGAATAGAATATTTTAACTTTTATGCCATTTTTTTGGAAGTTGGAACAACAAGGAAATAAATAAGGTTGTACGTTTTGACTGTAATTTATAGTGTTTCTAATTTGATCATTGATTGACTGTAAAGACTTTTTCTATCTTCACACCTGACACTAAAAATTTGCTCAGAGAGCAAATGTGGGGGTCCTTGACATGAAAAAGTTTGGGAACCCCTGGTATAGATAACTTCCAGTAGTTAAATTATATTAATCAGTCAAATAAGCTTCAGTAAAAGAAGATAATCTACAAAATAAAAATAATAAATCTCATTTTACACTACATTGTCACTGTGGCCACTTGATAAAAACAAATATCATGTCTAAACTTTGTGAAAAAACTGAACTTTCATAAACTTCTGATGACAAATGGTTTTCTTCTTTTTTTTCCAGGACGAGAACATCATGAACTCCATGCAGCTGTTTGAGAATGTGATTTAAGGAATCAAGATGTTTTCTGTTGTTATTTTTCTCAGCACACCTCACACACAAACACACACAGCGCACTCATGCACCACACACACACATCAAACTCCTCACTAAAACATGACTGTATTGGCACATTATGTAGGTACTGTAAAGGAACTAGACGTTTTTTTTTTTTCTATTGCTCGCTGCGCTCCTTTAGCTGTATCTTGCAACTGCTTCTGGATTAAAAGGACTACTACAGACAGAAGATGAGCTTCCTGGGTAAAAATCCCGTCTTTCCAGTGTGTGTTTTTTTGTGTCCACAGTGGAGCAACAGAAGAGCTCCTTGTGCTTCAAAAAGGATCAGCAACCAACGAGGGGTGTGAGGAGTGAAGATGAACATAATCCACTGACATCAGCACACAAGGATACTACTGTGGCTTTAACACCTAATACACCTTGTTTCTCACACACACACACACACACACACACACACACAGTTTCACTTCCACAAACATTCACACTCATGCACACACAACAAAAACACAGACCTGCTGTTTCTTCAAGAGTTTTTAGAGCACTGGATGAACTAAGAGCACCAGAACAAGAAAAAAAATGCATTGACACAAAAAAAAAAGAGAAATGAACTAAAGCATGTTTGTCATCAAATATGTGATGTGGAATTAGCTTGCACTACGATTTTATGACTATGTATTATATGCGCCTGAAATAAAGGCACTGTAGATACCTGCACCTGATACACCACTGATGGAAAGCAGTGTGTATGTATATATGTATAGTTAATAGTTACATATCCTACGTTGTATTGGTCTCATCTGTGCTGCACTGGGTGATGGAGTAGGACCAGAAGTGAATATTTGTTTATGAAAATCTCTGTGTTACAGTTATTGGTTAAACATCATGTTTAGTAACAGTTCTTCACAGAATTTAAGTGGATTATTCAAATATCGCATTATTTTGTATTTTGGAGGATGGCGGATTATCTCTAACTGGTCAGATTGGTAATGTGAATCTGTACAGTACTGTGAAGAAACAAAGGGACTGTTAAAAGTGTGTTCATATGCTGAATTAAGGCTTTATCTAGGTTCTTCAGTATCTACGAGCATGCTGACTCTAAGTGCCACAGTATTATGTACAGTACAGTAGGACCTTTGTGATGTCGGTTAATTAAAAGATGCTGTCGACAGCTGCGACTTCTCCTTTTTAATGCATCCATTCACTACATTTCCCTCCTGCATTCAGGCATTCAGATGATGAGGCAGCAAAAAAAAAAAAAAAAGTGAGTGAACACACATTAAGTGAACTGACAAGTGTGACATTCATCAGCAGAAAAACGCACACAAAACCCCAAAATTAAGCATGTTTTTGTCTGCAAATGTGAGGTGTTAAATGTGCTTGCATTGTGTATGAATATACTGTGTGTGTAGAGAGTTAAGACAGCACACAGCTCCAGTTATTGTTATTGTACTTCGCTGCGTTTTCTGTGTGAGACCCAAACAGAAGATTGTTTCCTACTAAAGTTTTGTCACTATTACAATTATAACCTAACTAGATATTAATATTTGAGAGTTTAAAAATCTGACAGTGATATAGCCTATCAACTGGCATTCATTTTACTTCCATAACAAACATTTTTATTAAGGTTCCCTTAAATTAGTTTTTTTAAACAACCGTGACCTGTAAATGTACTGGGCGAGCCATTTTACAGGTGAAAACTAAACTTGTCACTTCTCTCCGTTTCTGTACTTCATTCATTATTTCTGTGTCATGCCAAACATCTGGCCGTCCCACACAGGATTACAAGATAGCCTACTGCTATTTTACAAAACATGCATCTTATAGTAGTACATACACAAAAGCATGTGGAAAAAGAAAAGAAGAAAAAATTCCAAATGAACTATTCATAGAAAATATTTGTTACGTATCTACAACTTATCCTGATAAAGGGTTTTTTCTCTCTTCCTCCAGTCTTTCTCCAAGTGATTCATATGTGAACAGCCAACTCAGTCTGTGTGCATCATCTATACTTATATGTCACGTCAACATCAGTTTTTATCTTACTAAACTAAGTATTGTGCAGTTCCAAGTAAAAAGAACAGTAAAAAACAAAATGGAACAAATTTTCTATATGATTCAGACACTGGTATATCTGCAATAAGCTAATATGAGTGGCCTGGCCAATTTGTAGGTTGGGCTATAAATAATACAATAATAATTCAACCTTTTAGTATTTAAATTGAGCATTAGGTTAGTTCTGGAGGAGCACTGAAGTCGCAACTTGAATTACTGCTCCATTCATCAGTGGCTCATTCATCAGCCTTATAATCATTCTGCTGGGACCCTCATGACAACCATTGCTGCTGCAGCTCACTCCACCACCCCAGTCTACTCCTTATGTGCTGAAGCGCTTCAGCGTTTGATGTTTTGACTCTTGTAAGATCTAATGTTCATTTTTGTTTTGTTTTTTTCTGAGGGATTAGTTACTCTCAGTAGAATCCTGTTCCTCCCTCAAAGGGCAGAGACTTTCCTGCCAGTGTAAACGTTCGCTGTAAAAGGTCTTTTCCTTGACATACAGTAAGTGTCCTTGACTGAACCTCCACAGTTTATTGTTTATTTGTTTTCTGGCTGAGTAACGTCATAAAATCCATGCAGCTCACAATGTGATGTGTCATCATTAATCACACACACACACAAAGAGTCTTAAGTGCCATCTATAATCAGCTCATACCTGAACAATACACACCAGGTTAACCACATCATGCCACCTCGCACACAATCACACCTACAGTATAATCTTACGTATTTCATACAAAAGTGCACACACACCTAAAGCTCCACATACTAAAAAAAACCCTTACAACAAAACACTTTTCCTCCTCTCTGCTCTTTTTGGCTGAGGCAAGGCAGGTTTATTTGTAAAGCAAAGCAAACTACTTTATCCAGCCCCAGCTTCTACGCTAAAACCAAAAAACTACAGAAAAATGTTGAGCGTGCTGATGCACACAGGCTTCATCCAGATACATTGTGTAAGAACCCTCCCTCACCCTTCATAAAGAGTGTTGCCCTGCAGCCCCTCCAGATCTCAGCCTGGCCAGCTGGCCATGGCCGTGACTCCAGTTTATCTCTTGTGTCTCCTCTACTCCCCTGTCAATGCAAGGTCCCAACAAGGATAGCTGCGTATGTGTATGTGTGTGCGTGTGTGTGCGGTCTGTCATAGGCTACTTTCGGGGACAAATTTCAGACCAGTTGATTGGGGGCGGCTTGTCCAATTGGGGCAAAAGCCATGTCATCAATTGGAAGAAAGTTGATCAGTGGGTTAAGGATAGACTTAGGGTTAGGGTCAGGCTGTCCACAATGAATGGAAGTCATATGCAAGGTCCTAACAAGGATAGCTGCGTGTGTGTGTGTGTGTGTGTGTGTGTGTGTGTGTGTGTGTGTGTGTGTGTGGTTGGCGCCCTTCTCGCGCTCCTGGCTCCCTGCACACCTGCACACCTGCCTTCAATCGGCTCATCAACTCCCTCAGCCTACACACCTGTCATCCTCGTCTCCTCTCCAGTATATCAACCCCGGCTCGTCACCAGCTCCTTGTTTCAGCTACAGTGGTATTAGACGCTCCAGGCATCTCTTGTGTTCTTAGTGATTTGTTTCCTCGTGTTTAATTCCTTGCTAATCGCTACCTGTCTCTCTTTCCTGTGCTCCACGATCACTACTCGCCTGCCTGCCTGCTTGCCACCACCTGCTCCCTCCTGCCAGCCTTCGCCATTCTCCCTCATTCATCCACCCTAACCCAGCCGGTCCTGCCATACCTAACCGCCCTCCAGCCCTCTGCCTCGGCCAGCTACCTTCCTGCTCATTCCGCCTCCATTCTCCGCTACCCTTTCAATAAACCCTCTTCATTCATGTAGTCTGTGTCTGGGTCCACATTGCAAAACCGTAGCATATCCAAGTAAAGTGATTAAAACTGCCAAGATATAGTAGATACAGTGCCATTTTTTCCTCTAAATATTATGACTTTATTCTAATTTTTACCCTCTGTATGGCCCTAATATTCAGTCTTAAGTCATGTTGTCCAACGCTGCCCACTAGGTTATGCCAGGATATCTATCCGGTCCAAAGATGTGTGACTATAGACCAATAATGGCAGTGCAAATAAACAGCCATCAGGTGGCAGTGTGGTGGAGTACATCGCCCTACAGGCACAGCCAAAGATGAGCAGAAAGACCCCGTTTACATATTTTATAAGGCGGAAAATGTGCTGGTTAGGCAACTGTGCAGAAGCAGAAAACACAGATGCAGCTTATGCAAGAAGAGGTTGTCAATACAAAAAAAAAAAAAAAACTGTTGCATGCATAGATCTCAGAGGAGGGGAGAGGGGGGGTGCGTCACCACTCCGCCGCCTCTGATTGGCTAAGACGACGTTCCGAGGCGGGGCAGGAGGTAGGCACTTTTACGTCACGGGTGGATGTGAGCATGCGTGGTGTTGACCAACGTCAACCCCGTGGCTTTATGAAAGGCGAAATCCCCTCCACGGACGGCGCGTCTGGCAGCTATTTAAAAACCAGTTTGTCGGTGAGAAGGAGGTTGTCTCGGAGGAACCGGTGCTTGAAGACGCTCTCATCTCTTCGCTGTTGTGTCCGGTGAGTGCGGGCTTTTCCTCCGGCTCCAGCTGCAGGCTGTCTTCGCCCTCCGCCGCTCCGCTCCGACAACACAAACCACGGGGACGAGCCGACGTTCGCAACGTTAGCCAACAAGGGAAGTGGGGCTGCTCCGTCTTCTCTTTCATCAGGCAGGTGAGTTCAAAACGTGCCATTTTTAATCCCGCGACACAGTCTGTAGCATACATGTGGATGTTTAGGAAGCAGTACGTTTCAGAAACTCCTGCTGTATGTTACTTCGCTACGTCGTCGCAGCTGAGGCTCAAGCTGGATAATAAAAGAGGGAAGATGTCAACGTTTTCTCTGAAGTGTGACCGTGATAACACAAGGCCCAGTTAATAGTCTTTAATCTCCTCCAGGCCACTCTTTACCTTTACCCCCCATTTTCTTTGGCACGACAAATCGTTGTGTTAAAAAGCACATTTCACGTTCTCATTAGTTATCTTTTATGTTGTGGAGGCCAGATGCCTCAAGGTCTAGATATGAGGGCCTTATTGTGACTCTAAAACACAAAACACAGTATAGGAAGGCCAAGCATGCATCATCCTGAGGAACTGTCCTGTAACATTTAAATTAATAAGGCCATAAAAGATACAGCTGGTGAGAGGCTGCAGCTACCAGGCAGCACTATCTGGGACACGAGAGCTTATTTGGCCATTAGGATTTATTGGCTCCTGATGATGGGGTTGTCCTGGAAACGGGGCTAGGCAGGTGTGTGTGTGTGTGTGTGTCTGCTCTACAGTATGTGTGCCTGTGTCAGAGGCACATTACTAAAAAGGTAAGTTGAGATGTTACACAGAATGTAAGTGGCCATGTAATGTTGATGAACAGTCTGGACTTGAGCCCAGTATTGTGAGACTTAAAATTACTTAATATTAACCCTTAAATGCCAATAAGCAACGTGAGTGGGTCAGCTCCCAATATAATCAATATGTGGGGTAATTTCCAGATGACTCTGCTATTCAGTTAACTCAGAGTCGTGATACAGCTTCTTGAAGGTGCACGGAGAAGCAAAATAGTCAGAAGAGGTCAAAGTGCAGCAACTCTAATAGTGTAAAGAACGACTTCATCGTGAGAGCAACGTGTTTCTGCTTCATCAGGGTTTCATGGGTCGTTCTTCATACTACAAGTGCTACTGGATTGATTGATTGAGTTTGATTTTTGGTTTATTTGAGTGTCCTGCACCTTTTCTGGTGCCCAGCCCATATGGGCTTACGAGATGCTAGACGATAACCAGGATGGTCACATGTCATGTCAGTTTTATTTGTATAGCCTAATACAACAATTTTTTCCTTGTACAATCTGTTCAGCAATACAACATCCTCTATCCTTAGACCCTCTATTCGAATAAGGGAAAAACGCCCTAAAAAAACCTTTTTTAACGGGGGGAAAAAATGGAAGAAACCTCAAGAAGAGCAACAGAGGAGGGATTCCTCTCCCAAGATGGACAGACATGGAATAGATGTTGTGTGTACAGAATAGAAAAAGACAAATTACACAAATACAGCATGACAAATCACAATGTACAGTTCCACAAATTCGAGAGGAATGCATTTCGAATCATTCAATTTACATGACAGAAATGTTCTGTTATGTTGGATGGATACAGTGTTCCCTGTCCTAGCTGCTGCCATGCATTTTCTATAAATCTCACCAAATCAAAAATCTCCACATTAAAAAGCCAACTCAACACATGACCAACCAGAATTCTTTGATTTGAATCTCTTCAAACAAATAATTCCTCAAGTCACTGTACAAAGGGTGATGGAGTACAAAATGAAATTCATCCTCAAACACCAAGATCATCTTTATTCTCAGCAATTCTGACGAGTCATGTATAAAATATTTAGGCGTTCACGTAGAGAGCGATTGACTTAGTGAGAACAAATCCATCAGTGCCTTCATTTTCTTTGGAGACTCAGAGTTTTTGGTGTCTGCAGGAATATTGTGCTCACACTTTATAAAGCTTCCACAGAGTCCATCCTAGTTCAAGGCCCTCTAGCGGTTATCTTAACAGGAAGCTCTGGAGGACAGAAAAAAAATGGAAGAATGACAGTCAGATCACAGATCAGATTGGTTGTTGGCATACAAGTGAGTGTGAACAGTAGGAATCATATTATTTCAGCTTAGGTTTTCTATGCAGAATTTTAATTCAAATTGTTCTCTTTTGGGAGACAATAAAAGCAGTTTAACAGTGGAGGTATTTTTGTATCAAGTCCTATGCACAAGTGGCTCTCTTCTATTTTACTTCTTGATTGAACTTGTGTGTTAGGCTGTGTGGGTTTTTTTTTTTTTTTTTTTCCAATGAAGTTAAGTGTAATGAAGTTAAGTTGTCATGGCAGTACAATCTGTGTTTACACAAAAACAATCTTACAAGCCAGTTATTCACATTGCACCTGTGCAGTTTGGATAGGACTCAGGATTGGTGAAGTGTATCTTGTCTTGTGGCTAGAGTGCAAGACGAAGGTTGGTGCCAGTCCCTCTCCACCAGCGGTTATTTTTAATACTCGGCTTGAGTGAATTCTACTTCATGCTGTATACTTTATTCACAAAGTCAACCAGCGATGGATGTAGCCAACTCTAGCGCTAGCTGCTAGCTTGGTTAGCATGGTGCATTTACAGTCTATGGTTAACTGTGCTAAAGGTAATGCTAATTTTCGCTAGCGAAGAACAGGGTTAAAACCATTAAAACAAACTGGAAAAACTGAACAGCCGACTCCTTAGAGGGTCTTTTATTACAACCAAATGCTGAACAGGACTTTTTTTTAGGTGACCAAATTGTTACAATTAACTTTGAAAACACACTGTAAAGTAGCAGCAGCTACGCCTATACTCTGTGAATCTGGGTTCATGCCATGGTTACAATACATAATCAACGTTGTTGCCGTGGTAACGACTTGTCAATCACAAGGTAGCAACGCCCTAAAGCATACCCTGACATTTTTACAACAAAAAGCAAACCAGTGGAGTCGCCCCCTGCTGGCCATTAGAAAAATGCAGGTTTAAGGTTTCTGCCTTGGCTTCACTTTTTAGAACGGGAGCTACCTGCTTTGTCAGTTACTGCAGTTAACAGTGAGTCATAAATGTTACCCCCCTATGAAAGAGCTGGTCACTGGAGCAACCATTCACCTTCAGATCTCTGTTATTTTAGACTGCAGCTCATCTTCTCAGCAATCTTGTCAAGTCATTGTTGGATTTGAGCTGTCAAGTCAGCTGTAGAAAGGAAGCCAAACACTGAACAATGGAAGAGTGAATTTTGATCAGCACATATATTCAGAACATTGTAAACCTGTTTCTTGGAAACTGGTCACCTGCCTTTCTGTATACAAACATTTGAAACAGAAAGAGACATCACAGGCTGTCTGGGCTTGGTGTTTTGCTGGTCTTTTGCGCTAGCACAGATCCTCTCCACAAATCCTGAGTGGTTGAGTGGCAGGTGAGTGGGTTGAATTGTTGATCTCCAATCCTCCAAACATCCCCTCCCTGCAAGTGGAGGTCAACTTCTGGGTGTGATCCTTCCCCTCCCGGAGGCTGAGTGTGCCTGTCGCAGTGAAAGAGGAAAATTCCTGATTGTAAAATGCGAAACGGAGAGATGCCGCAAGGATCATTTTTCGGGTCACCAAAAAAAAAGGGGGGGGCAGACAAATATAACTTCGCTTTCCATTTATTCTGTAAAATACTTAAAGCAAGGAACTTTTGCCCATGGTTTTAAAATGAAAACAGCATTCAAGATGTTCAAATAACATCTTAAAATATTTGGTACTCAACTATTAAAGTACAGTATGAGGTAATGATACCTTCTTCCTTTAAACATGGTAGTGAATGAAACAATAGCCTGTGTCCACATCATCAAAACTTGATGATAATTTACAAACATGAACACACGTCTTGTCCTGCACCTCAGCTTGTTTAATGAGCCACCAAACATACATTCACTGGGGAAAAGTGAACCGCTAACGTCAGTTAGCAGCTAGATAGTTAATTAGCTGCTCGGCTGCGGCACATTAAACAGCAGTAAACATACCTGCAAATATCACTTTGCACCCGTTAGATGCTGGTTTGGTCGTTGCTCTGTCTGTTAATGACACCGTCTGTCCATGACTTGTAGCTACAGCAGTTTGTTTACTTTGTCTCCAATGAGACATTAAATTTTGGAATACACCACTATTAGCAACAAATGAGGAACATGAATGAGAAGATGTGCCAGCCAGTTTAAGATCTCCAAAAATGGAGGACCAATTTCATTAAAAATTCATGTTTTAAAAAAAAAAAATTAATCATTCTTAAAGACCAATAATTTAGTCACAAAAATTCAGTGCATGAGACATTTATGTTGACCATCTGCTGTATTCTCATTTTATGTACTTATTTATGTAGTTCTGTGAGTGAAAGCAACACATTTTTCCTTTATTTGGATTTCTGCTTTATACTATAATTGTTGGTAGTACGTGGTGCCTTTTTTGAAAATTATATTTACAGCTCACTATATATGGTTGAATTGATTTCAAGAAGTTGTCCTTCCCCATTTACCTGAAAACTTGCACATAAAACTGCAATCATCACACGCGTTGTTTCCTTTTTACCCAGGTTAGGAAAACAAGCTTTCTCTTTACATGACACGTAAGCAATTGAATAACTGCAGAAAGCAGACAATAACCAGCTTACTTATGCCTAGATGCACTGACTGTTACAGGCTCTTTGAAAACATGTTTTTCAGCCTTTCAGAGTAGCTGCACTTTCTTACAGTAAATGGATATAGAGCAAAGGATCACCTGGCAGCCAGTCGGGCCAGGCTGGGCAAAGACACAGTGAAGTGAACTGGGTCGCAGAAATGGATTCCTGGCCCTGTTTGCTGTACGCAGCATGTGACTAAGATTACACAGTAGTGCTGGGTCATGCTGTGCCTTCCCACTGTACTGTGTAAAGGTGTGAGTGTGTTTGTGTGTGTGTGTGTGTGTGTAAGGTAACAATAAGACTTGTGGCTCTGAATAATATGCCCTAAAATATTATTTACTACTTTGTTTTTTTTGCAGTCTGTTTACTGGAATGTTACTTTATTTTCTGAGATTTTGTGTGTGTGTGATAAACAGTAACAGCAAATTAAGATGGGGATTAAATATCCACAGGCGACAGCACACACCATCTGATTCTTGCATAACAAGCGCTGAACAACATACCAAGCAGTATTAACCTGCATTCATCACTGTAACAGTATGAGAGGTTGATTTATTCCTCTCGGTGCCAGTGAAGTGATGTTTGTAAGACGTTTACTGATACGTCAGGTCATGTTTTCCTGAGGACTTGGGCTTTTTTTTTTTTTTTTTTTTTTTTTTTGAGGCTGTATTAAAATTACAAAAGCCTTTAATTTTTCACTGGTTTAAACATTACACAAAACTATCAGTGATTTTCACTGGGTCACATCTGGCCTAGTGTGATGAGTTGGAAAATGAGCATTCAATAGATTTGCATTTTAAAGATTTTTTTTTGTGTGTGTCTGTGTTGGAAGAGACCCGCGGGGTCGCTTATTGATTTACTGGCGATCCAAACTAATCATACTTTGTTGCAGATGTTAGTGTTGGAGTAGCAATGTTATATATGTTTGTTTGTTTCTAGATTGAATTGAATGTTTTTAAGCGTCTGTACACACTGTGTTACAATACAAAGAGCTGATTTACAGTGAGTGTGTGTCATGGTTTCCTTGTGCATGTTTTGTAAATGCTTGTGATAAACAGTACTGTGCAAAACATTTAGGCATTTAAAAGTGAAGTGAGGATGATTTCAAAAATAATCAATAGATTTTATCAATATTGTTGTTCATCAACTCTTAGTGGAATTATATCATGATGATATGAATATATTGTGTTAGCATTTTTACAGAATTCTGTTGGTCAAATCAATGTCCCAAGTAAAGCTGGATAATAATGAGGGGAGATGTAAAGGTTTCCTCTGGTAGTTGGAGGACAAACATGTAACTAAATATGCATCATTTTCTTGAGTTTAATGGAAAAAAATCCAATCTGCAAATATTTTGTGCTTGACTCAGACACTTAAATATTGTAGCATTTCCTTCAATCAGTGAAGTGCAAATACTGGAACAGACCAACATTATTGTTTTAAGTTTCATAAAACTTTAATCAGCGGTATGACGGATGATAGATGGACTGGTAGCCGCAGACAAAACAGCATTACTGACTCACCTATGGTTTTCCAGCCTACTGGAAGTAGTCCATTTGAGGTCTGTCCATTTAATTTTTAAAACGACATGTGTCCATGCATCCAAGATGTTTTTGTGAAGCTCTGCAGCCACACTGAAAACCTTGTGGTGGTGTTTTGTTCCATTTCCTTCCTGTCCTTTTTTAAAATAAGTGTTATAATTAACATGGCTACAGATGGTTAACAAGCATTAATAAAGCTTTTGTAAAAGGGGAAAAAAAACAGTGTATGCAGCTGTTATTGAATGACATCTTTTTAAGTAAGTTTTAGTGAAGTGGGAAGGCTTCAGTGGCTGCAATCAGCTTCTTAAATCAAATCGGAAGTAGAGCTGCAACGATTAGTCGATTTATTGAATAGATGCTGAAAACTATTTTTGATAGTCGATTAATTGTTTTTAAATCTTTTTATGATCAACATTTTTCGCCATTTTCTGACATTTTATTGAACTAAATCAATTAATCGAGAAGATCATGCAGCCCTAATTTGAAAAAGTTACCTTGGGCTGTTTGAAATTATAACAGGCATTTTTCACTATTTTCTGACATTTTACAGAAAAAACAATTAGTGGATTAATTGATAAAATAATTGGCTGAATGAAAATATCGTATGTTGCAGCTCTAATCACACCTACAAGAACAAAGTGTGCAAGTGGCCAACTTTTTCCCGTCAGCACGGATGTTGACTTTCTGCACACATAAATCATGTTTCCCTGGTTGCTGAGGAAATACGGCAGCCTACTTGTTTTGTGTGTACGTGGTGCTGCTCACACCAAAAACTATTGCTGTGTTAAAGCGCAGCCTCCATTCAGTCTTTGCTAGTCACCTTTTTAATGTACAGGCTTAATCTATTGATCTCTTTAACTCTCCTGTAAGTTTTGTCTGGGGAGCCTCGCCCAGTGATGCTGTCTTCATATCGCTCCTCTGCAGAGTTTCTCCTTATCTCCTGATGCTTCTTTGTTTTGTGTGCTCTGTCCTCTGTTATATCGCCACACCTCACTGGAACCACAAAACTTCCTATTGATGAAATATTGTGAATGACTCTTTGGAGCTGAAAACATTAAAGGACCATTGTGTAATAAAACAATATTCATAAGTATGTTTTAATTGGTGTATAATCACCTGAAAATAAGAATTGTGTTGTTTTTGTTACCTTTTTTTAGAATGAGCCTTTTTATATCTACGTAGAGTGGATCCCCTTCCACAGAGGCCGCCATGTTACTACAGTAACCTGTGTGTCAACCACCCAAACCCGACCTGACCCGCTAACTGCACAGAAAATACATTATAAATATGAGCGCTTAGGTGGAAGTACAAGGCAAAAACTCAGAGATAAAACAATTAACACCATCTCTTACTGTTGATCCAGCGGAGAAACGGCTGAAAAAAATGTCAGGAACAAACTTACAGAAGGCCGGCAGATTAATATCAGCTCGAACAAAGAAAAGTCTCGCAAGTTTTCATCCACCACAAACATAAAGACACGAATATCTCATATTTTGGCTAAAGTTTTCAGCGAAGTTAGTCTTTGAATCGCTGCTTCTGCAGTCTTCACTTCCTGCAGAGTCAACAAGCAGAAATGCGGACAGCGCCACTCCCACATTGTGGTTGGAGGGGGGATTACATGCTGCCTTCAAGTGCTCCTCATAAATCCCAGGTGTACTTCAGGTTTGATGGTAGTGAAAATCATACCTTCGGGATTTCTAAATACCATGGTATACTGTAATACTGCCCAAGCCTAATCACAACATTTTCTCTGTGATGACCCACTTTAATGTAAAAACAGTTCATGTCTGCTTTAACATCTCAAGTTAGGCATTTTCAGCCCGGTCATGAAACTATTGCTGGGCTGAGTGAAAGTTTTCTTATCACATCAGAGTCACTGCACAAGCAAATGAAACTGGTTGTCCCACTGTGAGTAACGGCAGGAGCCTGGCTTAGGTGGGCTTAAAGGAATCTATCAACTTCAAGCAACAATGGATGCCTTTGGTCTTAAATGTGCCTGCTGGGCTTGATGGAAAAATGCCTGAGGCAGTGGGTGGTAGAGCAGCCCGAGCAACCTGTAAGAAAAGTGTACAGGCCTACTTTGTCCGAGAACAAATGTGAAAGTTGTTTTTTTTTTTTTTTTTTTTTTTGTATCCAACCTTCAACGCCCATACGTGTGCTGTTGATAGCATGCTGTGTGGGTGTAGGTGTTGCTTTGAGAGAGGGATGTTACAGTTGAAGGCTGAACATCTCTGCTCCCCTGATCTAAATGCAACTGGTTTTCCTGCTGCTTTGGTTTCTTTAACTGAAAAATCTGTTTGTGCTGCACAGCTTGTGAGTCCACCTGCTGTTAAACTGTGAAGTCTGTGAACTGTGAGTCTTTGGCTTTACACCAGCCAAATGAGTAAGAAGAGACGTAACTGCACAATAAGTTAATTCTTGTCTGAAAGTCGAGTACATTTCCCGTAAAATAATGAAACTCATTAGTCATGTGTAAGATCTTAATTGTACTTTCTGTAAAGTGATGATAAAGTGTTTTTTATTCTTTGTTACCGCTATCTTCAAGCCTTTTGACAAACATCACGCTTTTTTACAGATGTAGCCAGTGTACCTCTTTCTGATCAACACAAGTAAAGACAACATCAAACTAGTCAAGGTGCATGCACTGTGATTAAAACCAGCGAACTGCTCAGTTGACACAACAGAGCTGCAAAACCAGAACAGGTCACACATAAGCACGTGCTCTTATGTCTACTGGTTATGTGAATTGGCAAGTAAATTATAACAAGGGCATTCTTGAAAGTTGTGTAAAGGATGTCTTTCTAAGAGCTCTGGTTGTTTCTGCCTGAAAGATGAGTATTGATTTGATGTAGCCACTGACTTGTATTTTTGTCTGAGCATGTGGGAGAAAATGGGGGGGAAAAAAGAAATGGTCAATACTTTGAACCAGAATAGATCATCATGTGATGCTGTAATTTTACACCCTAACCTCAGACCTCACCAAGTGGTTTCATTATGTAGTTCCTAATTTCTGTTTGAAGGTGTGATGAGTCAAACCCGGATGCTACGCTTTTTGAAAATATGAAATCCAGATCCTCAGTGAAACCTGCTGGATTTGTCTAGTTGAAATGAAAACCAACAGACATCTGTTCATCCTTTGGCACCGCTTCCCCGTACCAAAACATTTGCAGGTGCATACATAAACCTTGATCACTCTTCGTGTTCCCTGTCTGCTGTCCTTGTAGCTGTGCTGTTGAGTCAAAGTGTTATCTCTGTTCACCTCTGCTCCACCGGCAGGAAGTTGACCAATGTAAACATGACCTTGCAGACAGTTTTCCAATTTCCCCCTCGCTCCCCCCCCCTCATGGTGTAACACGAACCCCTCGTGTACCCTGTCACGTAAAGTGTTGCCTACTGTCACATAAACGCACACGTGTCTGTGTTCATGTGCATTGGCAGCATGCGCACGTGTTAAAAGATAGGGTCACAATTTTTGAAGTCTGTCTTAAAACAACAGTCTGGTGTCCATATGAACACTGAAAGAGGTTTTTCCTCGCTGTAATCATTCCTCCTGTTCATCTGGCTATTAAAACTTCCCCTTCAGATGCACTTTCTGTATAAGTGATGGGGACCAAAGTGTCATTTTGTGCAAAAAATGTATTTAGAAGTTTATCTGAAACTTTCAGTTTTAGTTTAGTGGATCTGCCAGCTTTACAGTGTTTTACTCAGTGTTTCCTTGTTGAGCTTCAGTAGAAGTAACCTCGCGAAGTCGCTGGATTTGCGAGATCACGGCATCACGTGAGAATCCATGTTGTCAGCCACCGGTGGTTCGGTCCAATCAGTGGATCCAGCTGCCTCGCAAGACGGATGGTGATGGACAGATGGTTCATCCAGTCACCTGCCAAGTATTTTTTGAAGGTGCCTGCCCTTTTTCCAAACAGTTTCTATGGACGACTTCTCAGATGGTTCTGTGTAACAAACCGTTTGGCACGTCAGGTTACGGTGGAAGTATAGTAACAAAAAGAGGGACTTTGACACTAAAAAGACTGTAACTTTGAAAGATATCTACTTGATTTGACTCATTTTGATGGCTGAAGTGTTATATTAGCTTCAGATAAACTTTTAAATACATTTTTGCACAGAAGGAGCCTTGTGAATTTTGTTCCCCATCACTTACATTGTAAGTGCATTATGAAGGGATCTTCTAATGGTCAGTATGAACAGGAGGAATTATTATGGCAAGAAAAACCTGTTTCAGTGTTCATTTAGGTGCCTGACTATTGTGTCTTAAGACAGACTTGAAAAATTGTGAACCTGTCCTTTTACACATTTCCGTTCCTTTTTTATATTGATTTATATCATCATTTTCCGGTTCAAATTGTTTCACAACAGTTATGAAACCATAGTCGTGTGGCTGACAAGTTAATTAATTTGCTTGTCAAACTTGAGAGGACGGCAACTGGCCAAGCTCTTGTGGAATATTACAGCACATACTCTACCTGTCACTAGCTGTATTTTTCATTGTTAAACACTGAACCTTTTTATTCCAAATGACCATAACAAAGGATGTGTGTGAGCCAGGAATCATTGCAAAACAAACTGATGAACATTTAGTGCAGGATGTGACGGCTTCATTTTCATTATTTTTATGGAGCTCAACAACAGTTTTTAAAATGGTGAATTGACTGTTTATGCTAAATTTATTAAACAACTGGAACATGGATATGCTGTTTATTTGGTTGAAGCAGTAGTCAGAAGTGATAAATTTTCCTTTTGTTTTGCAGGAATTCAAGACTTAATTTTGTTAGATTTAAAAATTTATGTGGATTCATAACCCCAGATATTTATTCTTAAATGAAACGAGATGTTAAAACAATCTGTTGAAGCCAATATTCATACATCACTATAATGCAGTTGCAGTCTTAATATAGTTACTTTAAAAGACAGACTAACATCTGGAGAGCTTGAACTTTACACGTGTTTACACGCTAGGCTTGTACACAAATTTGGTGCGAGAGATGAAACCGCCAACACACACACACATCTGGTGTGAAGTCCTCCTCCGGTGAAATCCCACACAACACAGCACAAGCCTACATAGGTTTCACAGATCAGGTTACCATGGTTATAGATCCAGGCGGTAACACTGCACGCCAGCCCGCGAGGTAAAATTACCACCGCATTTGTCTTTGTTCCTCCACGCTCTGCTTTTCTTTTCTTCTCTGCTTTTCCTATTTTAAGAGCTTCTTTGGCTTTCTTTGATGCTCCCTCTCATACACCAAAACATTTATATGTTAACTTTTAACTTAACATTATATAAAAGCTATTCTGTTTTTGAAACTGCAAACTTTCCATCAGTTACATAATCAGTTTTCAGTTCTGCCTTCTCTCGCTCCAGTTCCCTGTCTGTTGTTTTCTCCTGGTTGTCTAAAGTGTTGTTTGTGTGTGTGTGTGTGTGCGTGTGTGTGTGTGTGGGGGGGATAAATTCCCAGTCAGCCAACACGAACAGACAGAAAAGACGGGGGATGAGGAGAGGGTGTCTGTCTCTTGGGCGACAGTGGAAAAGGTCATTTGAGGCCATCATGCTACAGCAGCAAGACTCTTCTGGTGGTTGCACACGCCTCATCGGCGCTTCAGTCACCCAGACGCTGCTGGGATACTCTGTCAAACTCCACATCTCACATCTGACTCATGAGCTACAGGCAGTGCAGTGATTTCATGTGCTGTATGTAAGAGTCATTGGTCAGAGGATTACTTGTAGGGCAACAGACTGACAAATGATTTTTGTCATCCGGCCTTCTGGCATTATTAAAGGATGGTTTGTTTCAACTTGGGATTTATTTTTGTCATTTTTACTATTCCTTCTATCGTTAAGGATAGGAGTACACTCACCAAAGTAATTATTGCTTTGTTCACAGATCTCAACACCGCTATAACAAAGTCCGACAAGGCAACAGACCTTTTAGCCATAAAACAATCAGACGGGCAGTAAACAAGCCAACAGTCTACAGTTTATCTAAATCTCTTTATTAGGAGGTAAAACAGAACTTTAACACATTGAACAGGAAAACTGCTTGTGTACAGAAAGTAAATACAGAAAGTGAAAGTTGAAACAAAGTACAAAATTTAGCTACTTTTAGTAGGGTTTTTCTGGCCACACCAAGTCAAACCATGCCGTGCTGATTTGCGTTTCCATTACCAGTTTTAGCACGCCAAGTTGTGCTGAGTCGCGCCCGAGATGGACCATCTCCGGAGTCAGGCTAAAGCGCGCCCGACCCGCCTCAAAGCGGGTTGCGGTGACGTCTCGCCATCCCATGACAACCCACCTTCTCCCCTTCAAACAAGCATGTGTTGCGCAGCGAAACTCAACTCGTGTCTGTGCTGGAGACCAGAGAGAGACGTTTTTTTAAAGTCTGTGTGTGCTCAGCTCTCAGTACTTGTGTTGCTTCTGACTGAATCTCTGTGGTTTGAAGTTTAGTTTTTCTCCTGTGTTTCTGTTTGTACTTTCAGATATCTTTATTTTACCATTTCCTGATTGCTTTCAGCTGTATCTGAGCCATGTTAAGTTACTGCTGATGAAAACCTTTCCTGCTACTGCTTCATATTAAAAGCTTTCTTAAGTAATGGGGGACTTTTACTGCGAATTATAGGAAATGAAATGTGTTTATCCACAGTTATACACCCATGACTTTGACCACTAGTCATAGCCATGATGTATACAACCTGCTGCTTAGAGTTCCCAGTAAGCTAGCATTTGCTTCAGTATGAGGTAGCGGGGCGTGTTTCTACAGCGGGAAAGGCAACACCCTGCACTCCTTATTTAGAAGATCCTGACTCCAAATGGAAAAATTGCACCGATCATAAGCTGCAACTCTGGGCTTCAAACCGGCTCCAATGTGATGTCACACCTCCCTACATCTATCTTTATATACAGTCTTTCGTTTAGATTTTATTGATCAATCCCATTCACAAATTAATTTTTTAAATGTTTTCACCCTTTAATTTTCCCCTTTTTTAAATTTTTAAATTTTTATTTTAGAGTAGTCATTTAATTTCCTAATATCCTGGCACGGCTGCAAAATTGGACCATAACAATTATTCTCGATTTGACAGCTGACACCAAAGGGTCTCTCTCTGGACTTAAACGAAAGAGGAAAAACTAGAGAAACAGAGTCAACAATTTTTTTTTTTTTTTTTTTTTTTTTTTCATGGAGTTTAATGTGACTACTTTTATCAACAAGGAGAAAGTTGCCATACTGCAGGAATACAATCTCAAGTGGCATTACTCTATTAAACATGCAGGGTAATGTGCTAAGCATGAGGGAGAGATGGGATAGACGAGTTGGTTAGCTTAAGAGTGTTGATGTTAAAATTTATTGTTTAAAAAAACGCCAAGTGCCCCCCCCCACCTCCCCCACCCCTCAGCAGGCAAAAAGCCTGGCAAGAGAGGTCAGGTAATTTGAGTTTGAGACCCCCGTTGGTTCAAAACTTGCATGATCATCTGACTGCTCATGTTTCTTTCCCTGTGGATTTCTTTTTAGCATGTTTCCAGATCTGAGCAGTTAACTTAGTCTAGTACAAGGTTATTATTAATCTGATAATGACAGAAGACTAAAACCATGAAAATAAGAGCCGAGTTGTAATAAACCAAAATTACAATCACAGCGCGTCCTGTGTGCATTTAAAGCTTGCATTAATGTTTTTCCTGCCTCCACTCTGAAGAACTCGCCCATTTTACAAACACCAATGCAATGCTCATCTATAACTTTTCTTCATAAGGTTTACTTTGGCTTCTTCTGTTCTCACCTTTGCTAGCATGACCTGCTCCCTCTGTGGGTGGGAGACTTCATTGCAGTCCACTCTTGCTGCCTTCTTAATGCAATATTTCACCTGAGAATCAGCATCAGTCACACTAATAACTTTTGCTTGTGATTAAATGCTGTGTGTCAAATTAACTTATGTCTCACCCCCCTCCTCCTCCTCCTTATCTTTGACCCGTCCCTTCTGCCTCTCTCCTTTTATGCCTCTCCCCCTTCTCTCCTTTTTTCTTTCCTCTCTTCTTCCACCTCCTCCTTTCCCTCTCTCTTGCCCCCTCCACACAGATGCTCCCAGCCGCCCAGCTTGACAGGAGCGATGGGATGTGTCAACTAGGTATTTCACCTATCCCAACATCTTACACTGCAAGCAGGGAGACTGGCTGGGTGGGAAAGGTCATTTGAGGGGGGAGGGCTGGGGTCCAAAATTAAAAGATTTATAAAAAGAAGAAGAAGAATACAAGTTACGTTGGGTACAAAGGCATCTGTTAACATCGACAATTAACAGTTGTTTAATTGTTCCTAACATACAGCGGTATGTATGAGTATAAACCTGCAGCCATTCATTAAAGAATCCAAATTCACTTTTTTTTTTTTTTTCATGCATAAGAAACCGGATAGAAATCGAAAATCTTGTTTTTGTTTGTTTGTTTACAATCTTGTTGCCATATTCTTGGCCAATACACCTTTAGCATAGCACAGTGCTTCCAATACCTTTTCTCTCATGTCCACCTTTTGGAAGCCAATAATTTTTGTTCTCATTTTTCTTCAGCTTTTTCTCTGCTCCATGGTTTTCCTCCTCGTCATGTAAACATTTATATGCTGTAGTTACAGTAGTTGTTGGACTGCTGCAATACAAAATCAGTGTTTATCAAAAAGTACAGATTTGGTTTGGTAACCCCGTTTTCTAACTAATAAATGAAATGACCTTTTAAAGAATGAAACGGCTTTGCATCGGAGTCCAACTGGACAAACGAAACAGGAGCTGTAAAGGCTTTTTTTGCAAGTATATTATGTCTTCACTCATCGATCAAACGATTTAGTGGCTTAGGTCAACATTTAAAGGTATTAACCACGTAAGTCTTTTGTGTTGCAACGCTGCCTCTCCACCCTAAAAATCTACAGTGGTACCCATGTACAGTATTCATGTGTGTTGTAGATTTGTTTACAGTGGGATGTGGGTCAAGAGCCAGTAGATAAATGAGCCTCAAGAATATATGTATTTTTGTTTAAGAAATCTGTTTTATGAGCTGTACTTTTTAGAATATTAACATCATGTAAACATCCTTCCAGTTCAGTTCATCTCAGACCAGTGAGTGAAATGTCACCTGAGATATTTACTGATGCTCAAAGCCTATTTATTTCCCTGTCTGGGTGGCTTTTGTACACAGAATATTTGTCCTTTTTACAGACCAGACCATCCTGCCTTTTTCTGTCAAATATTAGATATTCAGAGTCAGATTCAAAATCTAGATGTACAAAACATTTTGTTTTACTGATTTTTACAGTCGACATGTTGCATCTTTTTATTGGGTTTGGCAGGTAGCTGAGTGACTGTTCTCAACACCAAAATGTTGGCAATTTTTCACTTTCTCTTACTTTTGATTTAAATACATTGACTCAGTGACAGTTAATGATAAATTGAATAAAAAGCCACTGAGGCCAAAAATGTTTGCCATGGATGGTACAGATTGACGTAACTCGGGGACAAACTGACATGACACCGGAAATAAGACAAACTTTCCTCTCTTTACCTTTTTTCCATCAACACTCCTCTGATCATCCTTAACCTTCCTATCAAACACGAGTCCATGTTTCCCTCTTTCCCCAAACTATTTGCATAATATCGCCTCTCTACGTGTTCTCCCTCTTTCTCCTCGTGTCTACCAGACAATGACCTGTTGGCAACATGGGTTATTACTGAAAAGGAGAAATTGCTCTCCCTTGGGTAACTTATTTCTTTTTATGTTATCTCTTAAGTAACTAAGAAAGCTGCAGCAGTGAAAACAAACCCTGATATATTGAAATGAAACAGAAAAGGAAGCAGATCTCATTTGTTGCAACCATGATATCCCTTTTTTATTTAATAAATGATCATTGGTTGCAGTTTACCTACTCGTATGGTCCAGAATAGGCAGGACCAATAAAATAAACCTGAGATAAAGTTTGTAATCAACGTGAAGTGCTCTCAGGCTGCCTGATGTCAGACCTTCACAATAAAGTTAGGATATTAGAACCCTTTGAGTTATAGATCACAATATTAATCTCTTTGTTTGTCTGTCTTTTTTTTTTTTTTTTTCTTCAAGCAGATAAGGCAGCTCTGGACGATGTAATCGGACTGACGGACTCATCTGCAGTGTTGATACCAGAGCGAGACAAAGGAGGGACGGAGAGAGAGCACGAGGAGGAGGAGGAGGACATTGAAGACGTTAGGATGGGCGTGGGGAAGAACACCACCTCCAAGTCGATGGACAACAGCAGTGAGGGAGGAAAATATGAAGAGGAGAGCAAACATGGAGCAGATTTCTACCCTATTCCGGTACATAAATGTGATTGTATTTGTTTGCTTTTTTATTTCCATAAAATGTGGCCACAGCAACGACAGGACCACAGACACACACATCATATGAGCATTCCTGAACCCGCATCGAGACGGCAAGCGTGTCAGGTGCATTTTTCACACACACGTGACGTGCAACAGCTGTCTGCACCGGCTCCATGCAGGCTCGCATCTCAGCCACACCTCACGGGCGTAACCGCGACCTGAAGCGCTCATTTACGCTTCAAGTCTATTTTCTTCTGTTTTACGCCCGTCACTACAGTCATCTATTGGGCTCTGATGACCTACACTCATCTTGCACCTGAACTCCTCCTGCATAGACAGATAGACTGAGCACTCGCTGCTGCTCTGCTGACGTGCTGCTCGCGCTACGCCTGCTGTCTAGACACTACGTAAGGCTAGCACATTGACTGGGTTTGGTCAATATGCCCGCAGCCTTATAATTCCTCCTCCTCCTCTTCTTCCATCTCTCTCTTTTTCTCTGACTCTCACCCTCAGATTTGGCATTGTTTTTGACCTGGAATGTATTTGTGTGAGTGGACAACACAAGTACACACACTGTCTGTCTGTTTCATGGCCATTTGGTTCACGCTACCACTGCTCAATTTGTCCATTTCCTTTGTTTGGCCATTTCCTTCTGGCACCAGCCCAGTGCTTCATGTAGGTCAAATGGGGGAAAAATGACAATAATAGCAATTTATCTACGACCCATTCATGAATCACACAGAGATAAAACTGGTTTTAATAACAGGAAATCCACTGAACAACTATTTTTACATGAAACCAGAGGTGGTTCTTTACGTTAGCACTATTTTGAGGTGCTATTACACCTAATCTTACTTGAGTATTTCCATTTTAGGCTACTTTATACACTCCACCACATTTCACAAGGAAATATTGTACTTTATATACTGCTTTGTAGGTTAAAATTTATGTACAAATAGAGCTGCAACAATTAATCAACAGAATATGAAACCATTAAAATTGGCTCCATATTGACCAGATGCATCAATTATTATTGTTACGAACTCTGACAGGGGCTATTCTGTATTAGTATTTCCACTTTTGATGGTTGAAGTTTTACCATCAAAATTTACATGAACTGCACTTTTAGTAAAGTACAATTTTCAACGCAGGACTTTTACTAGTAATGAAGTATTTTTTACTTTGCGTACTGCGTGCCCTGGTGCGCCCGTTCCCCATCTATCTCTCCCTTGTATAATAAAGCCAAAAAAATACTTCTACTTTCATATAAGTAAAAGATTTTAATGGTGATTCCACAGCATAAAACTAAGATAAAACTTTTCACAGGCCTGTGACAGTGACCATGAAGCCTGCTTCCTTTAGCCTCTAAGATAAGCTTGATCCGTTCGTTATAACAATTGCAAAGCTTATCTTGTGTCATTATCTGGAGCCAAAATACAAAGGGAAGGAAATATGATATAATCTTAAAGTTTCCTTGAAGTTATTTTGTCCCGGTGAGGTATTGTGAAGAGATGTTTGTCTCCTGACCAACACCTGAGGCACAGGCTTGGCCTGTCCCCTTTTAAGCCTGTCGAATATGTTTACATGTGGGAAACACAAGGGTCACACATCTTGTCCTTCAGGCATGGAAAAATTCAATAATATGTCATTTTTAAATGTACTTTTTTATGTCTTTGTTTCTTAAAGTAACCTCCTTTTTGTTGATTAACAAACAGGAAAAGCACACACTCCACACGCTCTTGCACTCACAAATTTGCATCGGAAACACGTGTTTGTCTGCGATGCCAAATCTGATTTGTTGACTTGTTTGTTTAATTCACATGTGATCAGTCATTGTAGCCATCAGCCTTTTATATGACTTTATTACTCTGCTCTTTCACATGTCATAGCACCTAGACAGGCAGTTATACAAACTTTCACATTCACTTCGCCTGTCTTTTAATGTGGCTTTGTTAGCCGGCCAAAAATGTGCCAAAGCTGTGAGTGTTGTCCTCAATCTGCTGTTTGGGAACACACGTTGGTTTGCAAGCTTTGGCAAACTGTAGTTAAAGATTTCCCTATGAATTAATTTTGTGTGTGTGTGTAGGTGGTAGTGAATGGAGTGAGCGGGGCCAGTGGAGACCAGGACACTGAGAACACAGAGTTGATGGCCATCTACACTAAAGATACTCAAGGAGCCGAAAAGGTAACTCAGGAGGAAAACTGCTGAAGTGAAACACAATCCTGACATTGTTTACTAGTTATTGAAAGTGCTACTTTTCTCCCAGACTCCTCTATTAGGCAGACTGACACATAGTCACACGGTCCAAAAAGATGACTCATACAGTTACAGGTTCTTGATTGTGCTGCACATTGTAATTTTGCTTAATCATATATTCATGTGATTGATGTTCCTTTTTCTTGCTTTCCTCCCTCACCTTCCCCCTACACTTTCCTACACTCTCAATATTTTTTTAACTTATTTAGTATTTACTACAAAGTAATTTAACTGACTTTCATAGTGACCAGCATTAAGCAAAAATCTTTAAATACTGGTCAATTTATTTTCAGAAAATCAGTCCATCTGTTTTCCCTTTAGGAGGCTTTAAAATGATTTTTTTTTTTTTTTTTTAAACTTGCCACTTGCTATGATGTGTAGCATGAATTTTATCTAATAAACATTTGTTAGCCATAATAGAAGCCTGCTCTTTAAATAGGAGTTGGTCGACTAAGTTAAAGCAAGGTTATCTTTTACTAAAAACCTGATTCTTTGTATTTAAAACAGTAAAACTTACTTTCAAGTACTGCAAAAGAAAGTGCTGCTGACATGTGAATACTCAACAGCTGCCTTGAACCAGAAAAGAGTCTCAACACACAAGTTATCTCCACTGTGCTGGTTTTTTTTTTTTTTCCCCTCATCACTGTGACTGTGCATTTTTCATTTCTGAGAGTGAAGTCATGTGTTGCGCTCTCACAAAGTTTCCTTCTTTCTCCCACTTTCTATTTTTAACTTGTTTTCATTCATGAAATTTCAGAGTACATCTGCTCAGACATGATGTTCTCATTCAATAATCAGTGTCAAGTGAAGGAAAGATGCAACGTGAGATTAAGAAGTAATGGTTAGGTGTGACGTGTACAGGAGAGAGTAAACATGTCAATGTGGATATATCATATTAAGCATCTTGTTTCTTTGTGTGTGTGTGTGTGTGTGTGTGTAGAGCTCAATGTCTGAGACGTTGGACAGTACAGACAGTGTGGATGCAAGGAGGATGGACATGATCTATACCATTGAGGACACCCCACCCTGGTATCTGTGTGTGTTTTTAGGCTTACAGGTAAATCTACAGACTGAGCATACAGTGTGTATTATCAATCGTCAATATACTGTATTTACCTGACTGACAGAAACTGTAAAACTGTAAATGTCTCACCATATGTTCTGAAAAACACCCACTGATGTCCTGTTGTTATAATGGGTGTGTCATATCCTTCACTGTGCACTCATCTTGGTGCAGTATTTTTCATCTGACCATCCCCAGTACGTGTTTTGCAACTGGCCGCGAGACACGAAAATAGGATTTTGCTCACAGCAGTCGTCACAACATGTTGCTGGTTCAGTGAGTTAATGTGCTCACTGCCTGACCTCAATGTCCTAATAACCCACACTAGACTTTGGTCATACAGCACGTCATCTCCCTCTCTCTTATAGTCATTACTGAGAGGCGCTACTATATCAGTGAAATTGCCGATAATAGAAAAGACTGATTGCAACCATGATTTTTAGGAGAGTACCTAAATTCTTTCAAGGAATATAAGGGCTTTGTATAATGAAAATGTACATGTTAAAATGAATCTTTCACATCTGAGTTTTTGTACTATGCCTCCAAAAGATCAGTTTACAATTGGTTTCAAGTTGAGTCTGACAATAGACACACAGATGTGCACACTGACTCTGTGGATTCTTGTCTTTCCAGCACTACTTGACATGTTTCAGTGGAACTATAGCGGTGCCGTTCCTCCTCGCTGAGGCGATGTGCGTCGGCTTCGACCAGTGGGCCACCAGCCAGCTGATAGGGACCATCTTCTTTTGTGTGGGGATCACCACCCTGCTACAGACCACGCTGGGCTGCAGGTACACACATATACATACACTACACTCATACCTTCATCCACACACAAACTAAACTGCAGCCTCTAAAGGTCTCAGTGTATTCTCTCTGTCACTTCTCATCTCCTCCCTTTTTATTCCCCTGTTCCACTTTCTCCCTCTTATCTCTAAGTACCTCTTAACAACGATGGCCATTTTTGACATCAAGTTCCTCTTTCTCCATCCTTCCCCTTTGTCGCGCTGTGTTTAAGTGTGCGTTTAAGTACATGCTTACGCATCGCTTTCTCTTTTTTTTTTTTTTTTTTTTTTTTTTTTTTTTTGTCACAGTGGGTTCCTGGAGCTTTAACAATATTTTTTTATTATTGACTTGTAATAAAAAAAAAATATCTCATAGATAAATTAAGTAGGCATATTTTATCTGATATTTTTAACAAGCAAGATTCTTATTCTATTGAAGCTTTCTTATATGTGCATTTTCAACCAAAATATGAGTTAAAAACATCTTAAGTTCCTTGTTTCGTTCATGTGACTGTGGTCATCAAGTTTTTTTTCTTTGTAAGAGTAAGAAGTTACCTTCCCAGAAGTAGCTTACATTTTCTGAATTGAGACGACAGAACTGATGCAGGAGAGATGTCAGGAACTAAAGACATGTGAGATTTGATTTCAGGCCAGTGGAGGGAGTTACATGCGGTTAAACTATTACATCAACTCTGGGCAAACAATCTGAATTACACTGATACTATAATCGATTAAACACAGCCATGTCTTTGTTTTCTGCCTGTTAACTAAGAGGGAAGTCCCTGCTTTCAGCCATGCAGTATGCACATGTCATGAATAGCCCATTTGACCCAGTTTTTCACAGGTTGATTGCTTTCTGTTATCTAAACCACCTTTATGTTTCACCTCACATCACCCTGCTCTCACAAATTCCTCCTTTTGTCTTTTTGTTGTTTTTTTTTTTCCTTTTCTCAGTCCTCACCCTGCCTCCAGGTGCTCAGTCTTTCTCAGACATGTTGATCTGTGCCTGGAAATCTGTTCATCTCTTTAGTTCACCACCTCGTGTTTTTGATCCTTCTTTGCTGTTCCTCTGTTTTAATGAAGGTCAGGTCATGATGGCATTGGGTGCTACTTGTCTTTTATAAAACAGGAACCAGTGAAGTAAAAGCTCTCACTCTCTCTAAAACTAATCTTTCCATCATGTTATGGCAGATTCTAAGCGTCTCATTGTTTCCAGTGTGCGGCAGCCGCCACTCCAACCAAATCACCTCATTTACACAAACCCAGACACACGCAAGACACACTTTGTTCTTTTTGACACCAACTCGATGACCTTGACTGATGCCTCCATTAAAATAGTGTCCAAACAGTGTTCTGCCTACTACTTTTTGTTCTTATTCAAAAATTCATTGGGAGGATCTGAGACTTTTTTTTTTTTTTTTTTTTTTTTTTTTGAATCATTAAATCACACCTTTCCATGGAAAGGTGTCCAAACTTTTGTAAACACAGCATATTTCACGTTTTTTTTCCTCGTTCTTTACTCAAATGGAATTCTCAAATACGAGTTGACAACGTGAACAAACTGTGGAACAACCTTTGAAACAGAGATTACAGAACACGGCTGTTTGTTGGCATGCGTGATCATCTGGTGTCTGTTCGATGGGGAAGTAGAGGTAACTTTGCAAACAATGTTTAGAGCAGGTCGGGCTTTTGACTTTCAGGGAGCATTTTTACATATGTTCACCTCTATATTTGCAATTCTGACTGTGTTTTTAAAATAGACATCCAACATTATAACAGTATAAAAACTAGAAGAGTGCACTCAGTAGAGTGCAGATCTCCACCAGGCGTATAAGTTTTCTTATATAGATGTATGCAAAGTTTTTAATAAAGTGCTTTTTGTATAGTAAAGTCTCAGTTTTCTTTAAGATGCATAGAATAGTGTAATGGTATTATAACTGGGCGTCCTGGGTTCACCTATCAATAAAAAAAATAAACAGGACGATGAGCCCAAACTACTACTAGGTCCTTGAGCATATAGTCATAAATGTGCACAAAAAAAATATGAGGCTGATGGGTCCAGTAGTATGTGGACAGATACACACACACACACACACACACACACGACCAAACACATGATCCGTTCCAGGCTTACATCTGGTGGAGATAAGAGAGAACCACGAAAAGCAGGATGTGTCCCCCTTTTTAAGGCAAAAATTTATCTCTTATTCAGTTCTTCCTCACTCTCTGACACAAAGAAAGACAGTCAAGTCTGGTCTTGGCTTCAACATGAGTGGCATTCCTATCACACCAACAGCCCACACTCTCTCTGCCTATCTATCAAATCGGTGAATGGAAAGAAAGTGAGGAGAGGAGGAAATTGGGGAAAATATTATACTCGCGTTACTAAACAAGCAAAACATGAAAAAGACGTGAAGACACTGAAAAACGGTCTATTAAACAGCATTATCTAAGTGACGTTTTTATTTCAAGTGTTTGTTACATTACATTGAGCAAGTTTGTTTGCCTGCTGACAAGAACATTCAATCTTTTATTTTCAACATGAAAATGTTTTATTAACTGATGTAAGTTGATATGCATATTTAGTGGAGAGTCAAATCTTATCCTGATATATCTAGACACACTTTGGAGATATCTGAATGCACAGCACTTGGTCTGAACAGGCAATTTAAAGAGTTGAACAGCGGGAAAGATGAACATAAGCAGCAGAATGGAGAAAAGGAAAAACCTGAAGAAATATAGTGAGGAAGAGAGAGACAGAAGGGTTTGTGAAGAGCAGGTGAGAGCTGGAAGGAAGCAGAAAAATGCCCTCGGTGAGTCATGATGCCAAGTGAGGTCGAGCAAAAAATGCTTTTCTGGGGAAAGGTGAGGCACATTTGCACATGTAGACTACATGTGACTGTGTGAAGTAAGCAGGGGTTGAATATAATTCAAATAAAGAAATTATTTATTTGGGGGGGATTCTCACACTCCACACTGTTAATGATATTTAGATAATTGGGGATAATTGCGAGGAAGAATAGCACACACTGCATATACTGAAGTGCTGGCACCTTGTGGTTCCAGAGAGAAAAATAAGCTTTTTTTTTTGCTTGATACTAAAATAAATTCTTTTACCCTCTATTTGATCATTTGTGCTGGTTGTGTTTGCTTGTGTCCAGGTTGCCTTTGTTTCAGGCCAGCGCTTTTGCCTTCCTCGCACCAGCCAGGGCCATTCTGTCGTTGGACAAATGGAAGTGTAACAATACAGGTAACCTCTCTCCTTCTCTTCTGTCTCTTTCTCTTGACTTATTTCACTGCAGGCACGTCCATCTGGTACATAACCAATCCTGATTTACTTTGATCACAAATCCAAATACTGTCAGCATCAAAGCCGGCAGAAGATTAAATTGCCCCAAACGGGATTAGCTGGTTTATCTCGCTCTGTGCTTCAAATATAATTAGAGTTGTTTCATATTGTGATCCTTATTGTGATCAAATTAACTTCATATTGTGATCAAATTAACTTCTCTTTTTTCTGATTTCATCTGTCTTTTTCCATGAGCAGTGGTTCCAGCAATGAATGGCACAGAGCTCCTCCACACAGAGCATATTTGGCACCCCAGGATACGAGAGGTGAGGCACAGAAAGACAAAAGACTCACACACACTTGAAAGGTGGGTAGGGAATGAACAGAATGAAAGCTGGATAGACATGTTAAACGGTTAAAAGGATGTTTACACTGATCAATGAAAGAAGCTGAATCCAAAGTAAACATTAGCATAAGATGTTATTCAACTGTACTTGAATAACATCAGTACAACTGTACTCCTTACGCTTTTTTTTTTTTTTTTTTTTTTATACAACCATAGTTGAATAACTGATGTTTCGTAAGCTTATGTTTAAATGGTGGCACGTGTTTGTGACTGTACATGGCTGCAGGGTTTGGTTTTCTGTGACAGGAGCTGCTAATTTGCATTAACCTTTTCTGTTTGCGTAAGCCGGTTGAGTAATGTTTTTTCCTGTGATGCGTAAATGAGACTTAACTCAATCAGACTGAATCAAATTGTTGAATGGACCAGCGACGGGCTGAGAGCAGGAGGAACGTGCTGGCAATGAAAGGTGAAGACGAGAACATGAAGACAGATGAAGACAGGAGCACAAACACGATTATCACTCTGAATTGTCAAATTAAAAATAAACACTTGTAACTCTTGAAGCCCATCTCCGCCAGCCAAAAAAAAGACTACAGATTATTTAGTTATTATTATTTAGCTAAGGATCTGACATCTTGCACCTATAGGAAGTATTAATTTACATTAAATCTTACTTAAAATCACACTTGCTTTATCCTTCTGAGTCCGCCCCTTTACAATGGGCTTTGTATATTTAAACGGTAAAGATAATTGCTGCAGGTTTAATCACGTACATTTTTAATCGACTGCAATGTCTAAAGGCCCTTTTACACTGTGCAGTTTTTGGGCTGTTTGAGACGAAAGTTGACAATCGCAAGAGAAACGTGGTAAAACCTTTGGTCGTCAATCCAAAATGGTGGTCCGAGATCGCACTGAGAGACTCGTCCACCAACCAACCGAGCTTTAGCAACCAAAGAAGGCATGAAGCAAAATTCGAGACGAAATTCTCACAATGCGACTGCTGCTACGACCCACGTTAACAAACAAATGAATCAGAATACAACATGAAATGACACAGAATACGCTGGCCGGTGCGACATTGCGTAAGTGCAGTTTTTTTTGAATAAAGTTCAGGGGGAGCGAGCTGAAGACGTGCTTCTGCTTTCATATACTTGTTTCTATTTACGTCATAGCGCTACAGGTCACCAGGCATTCAATGCACAATCTCAAATGTCTCAAAGTCACATTGTGCAGTCTGAGATTGCAGACAGTGATTGTGACCAAGATCTTATCATAGGTGTCTTGCATAATGTGAACTGGGATAAACTTACACGATTGTTGTCACACTGCCTAAAGGTGGCTTAAGTGGCTAATGCCACCTACTGATTATTTTTTATCTAAAACTTTTTGTTTCGTTGACCCTTTTCTCCATCTCTAATTTTTTTAGATTCAAGGAGCTATCATCGTGTCGTCTCTGGTCGAGGTGTGTATCGGGGCGCTGGGTCTACCCGGGATTCTGCTGAAGTACATTGGACCTCTAACCATCACCCCTACTGTAGCCCTCATCGGTCTGTCTGGTTTCCAGGCCGCAGGGGAGAGAGCTGGAAAACACTGGGGCATCGCTATGCTGTAAGTCCAGACTCACATGCAGGCGTAAACAAAAACATCCTAAAAGTTTTTCTCTCGCTGAAATAAATGTCTCCGTTGTCCCTCTGTTTGCTTCGTATGTTCCAGATTGTCACAGTGCAACAGGGCAGCAGGTGCATTTAGCCATATTTTGGGAAAAGAGTTTGGAACATACTGAGCATACAGATGGACAACTGTAGTGTATAGAGCTGCAAGAAACGCGTTTCTATAAACATTTTGACTTTTTTCTGTTATGAAATGCTACCACTATTGGAAATCACTCAAACTGTACATAAGAAAGAAGAAGATTTGTGAGTGACTGTGTGAGAAATGAAGTTTCACCATTAGCTGTTGCTCTTTCAAAATGAATCTGCGCGAGATGATGGAAGCGGAGGACAGCAGCAGCGCAGAGTGACTGTGTTTCCTGCTCTGAGCTCTGACACTCTCAGCTCTGGTGTTAAATGCAGTGAAGTCGGCTGAACTCCTGTTTAAAAACAGACGTGTACCAGTGTAACGTGTACCAGCGTCTCCACCGTCCAGTGTGATCGCCTCTCCTGCTGGCAGCACTGTCAGCAGCCGGCAGGAGAGACACTCTGTGGTGCGTTTTGGATTTTATAACTGAACTAATACCAGGAAGCAAACTTTTTATTTCTCTGATGTTCTCACATCACAAACGATGAAGAACAGCATTATAAAACAAGTCTTGCAGGTAAAACATGCGACTCATGTAGCTGTTCTATCAGTATTAGTGTGGGGTGGCTGCTCTGCAGGTGCGCTTGATTTGACTGTAACTGCAGTAACTGGGCAGAGATAAGCCTCCTGAATTTCCACCGCAGCCTCCATGATCATCAACTGGGAAAGAGGCAGAAAAAAGGTGCATAGAGGCATGAGGGAGAGCGCACAGTTAAAGCACCCCAAATAACCATCACTCTGACAAAACACTCAATGCAGAATGAAAAACGAGAGACATCCGGAGAGTGAAACAGATGAAAGAGCAGGGGGAGTTAACAGATAATTAGAATTAAAATAAGTTCTCTTTCAGATCAAACATCCCATGATATGAATAGAAAGTTTTGTTCTTTTTTTTTTTTTTTTTTTTTTTTACTCAAACATAGCTTAACCATGTCATGTGATATGCTACTTCGGTACACTTTAACAACAAATATTACTGGGACCACTACAGAAAATTGCAGATGAACATTTAATATCCAGGAATTCACATTATAGACACTACCACTGACTATCCCTGTACCCAATTGGCCACAATTTTACCCACTGATCATACACGGTCCAGCCATATACGAGGTTTTGTTTTTACTTGGAAAAGAACATACAGGCAACTGACTCATGGAGAAGATTCATTTCAAAGCTGTGATATTCAGGTTGTTTGACATCAGTTCCTGCTGTGTCATGGCTGTTCACACTGTAGCTGGAGGGCCTCTTCTCTCCCCTGGCTCCACAGGGTTCAGAGGATATGTGCTTGTAATTGCCACTGATTTGCTCTTTCTGATGCAGTTAAGAAAATTGATTGGCTCTGAAGCCTCCGGGGTGTTAGTCAGACATAGTCAGGAGGAAATGGAACAATGTTGATACGGGATAAGTTGTTGCTGAAATTCACATCATCTTCCTGGAGAAGAAAAATAAACAATATGATACTTTACTCTGAAAATGATACACCAAACTGAGGATTGTTTCTGTCTGCAGGACTATCTTCTTGGTGCTGCTCTTCTCCCAGTATGCCAGAAATGTTCACTTCCCTCTGCCGATCTACAAAGCAAAGAAAGGCTGGACCTCCTATAGGCTGCAGGTCTTCAAAATGTTCCCTGTAAGTACACACTTTCTCATAAAATACACACATACCTCGGCTTTTTATCTTCTAGCAACTCTGAACCTTTCTCTTAGTAAATATTCTGCTCTGTGGCTTAATGAAGTGACTTCCAGTTTCTTTACAACTGCCCCCCCGGCTCCATTACAAGCAGAGTTCCCATCAGAGTCACAAATTATTCAACACAGCTAATCTCACTCTCTCTGGGAGGTTAAGAGGTTTTCCACTTTGCATGCCACTGTGCAGACTGTAAATCAGTCTCTTCCTGCCCTCTGGTGGTGATATATTAAAGCATGAAAACTGTGGGCAGACAAAGGATATCTCAGTTTATTTTTAAACTCGCTGTAAAGTTACCTACTAGTCTGTTTTTTTTTTACTGTCTCCCCAAAGGTCATCCCACTGCTCTTTTGATTTTTATTGGGTCGCTCTTTACAGTAAAAATGTTAAAGTGGACTCTATTTTGTAGCTGCCAACATGCCACAGCCTTGGAAACATTACGCAACACTCTCTTAAACCATTTCTTCACTTATTTTCACTTAATGTTAAAATGTGTTAAAAGTATTTTAAAAAGTAAGAAGTATTTTCATTTCTCTTACACCCAGATCATCATGGCCATCCTGGTTTCATGGCTGTTATGCTTCATTTTCACCGTGACGGACGTTTTCCCACCTGTGAAGGACAAGTATGGTTTCTACGCCCGCACAGACGCACGTCAAGGAATCATCGCGGCTGCACCATGGTTCAAGATCCCGTATCCCTGTAAGTGTATTTATGGGCTGTAGAAAAAGGTTGTCAGTGTTACGCCTCATCTCATTTAGCTGTGATCACCCCAGCTGCAGGCAGGCGTCAGGACTAGAAAAGGACCTTTTCATACACGTCAGATTTGCTGATTTTTTTTTTTTTTTTTTTTTTTTTTTTGCTGAGATGAATAGTCAGTAATGTGACAAAGTTAGGGGAGAGGCAGATGTTATTAAATGTAAATCACACTGAAAATCATCAGATCAAATAAAAAGATGTTTAGAAAAAAGGTTTGAAATTCTGACAATGAATATAGGAACTGTGGGGATGAGTTAAAGCATTATTTTTAAGATGTTCTCTGTTCAGATGCACCTGTTTCTCAGTTTTGACACAACACTGTTTTTACCTCTGCAGTCCAGTGGGGCTTTCCTACAGTAACAGCTGCAGGTGTGATCGGCATGATGAGTGCGGTGGTAGCCAGCATCATCGAATCGATTGGCGATTATTACGCCTGCGCCCGTCTCTCTTGTGCTCCTCCACCTCCCATCCATGCCATCAACAGGTAACTTTCATTTCTACTCTTCCTTATTCTCTTTAATATGCTAGCTGTTTGTGAGAATTGGGCACGGGCGATTTACTGTCTGGAAGATACTGTAATTGGGTTGTTTATCTTCTGTCTCTGTAGGGGGATTTTTGTAGAGGGCATTTCCTGCGTGCTAGATGGTCTTTTCGGGACAGGAAATGGTTCAACCTCCTCCAGTCCAAATATAGGCGTTCTGGGAATTACAAAGGTAACTAACAATATCACTTATTTAAGCTTTTCTTTATTCTGTCTTTTGGTTTTGACTCTGTTCCCATTTTTACAATTTTAGCATCAGTTAGTTTTGTTTATTATCCTTTTTAGAAATTCTCTGTGTGTCTGTGGCATCTGTCAGACAAATGAAGTAACAACTAAGGATATTACAGTTAAAGACGGACATCAAACATCGTAGCACTCACCACAATATCAGCAGCAATCACAAATCAAGTACAAAAAAATGCAAAGTATGCTGTAATTGTGCAAACAAATAAACTCAACTAAACTCAACACAATGGTCTTTCCCCAAACCAATCTCCACCCACTAACCCTTCATACTAATAGTCCCTCCTTAAAGGGAGAGTATAAATAAATAAATAAATTGTGGGATACACTCGCCACTCTGATAGTACTTACTTACAAGATAAATTGAATATATGTAGCTCAGTAGTGATGGTTCTTTTTTTACTTTTAACTGCATTTTTTTGTGATTTTAAACCCACAATGAAAATGCTGTGAGAATACTCAGATACCTCCATTATCCAGCACTTGGTGGTTGGTGGTGGAGAACGACAAGTCAGCACTGATGTACACTATCTGTCAGAAGGTTTCATGGTCCTCTAACCTGCCACACTAGCTGGTTTTGGGTGGCTGCTAACATGCCGAACCCTCCACGAATGTGCAAATGGAGGTAGAGCGGAGAAGGGACTGAGTTTATCAAAGCTTCCTGATGTGCTCCAACTGGCTCCCTAACCTCCTGCTGCTCGGTCCTCCAGGTCGGCAGCAGACGTGTGATCCAGTATGGAGCTGCCATGATGCTGCTGCTAGGGCTTGTGGGTAAATTCAGCGCCCTGTTTGCCTCTCTGCCTGACCCTGTCCTCGGAGCTCTCTTCTGTACCTTGTTTGGTATGATCACAGCGGTGGGACTGTCCAACCTGCAGTTTGTCGACCTCAACTCCTCCAGGAACCTCTTTGTTCTAGGCTTCTCCATCTTCTTTGGGCTGATGCTGCCGAGCTACCTCAAACAGAACCCGCTGGTCACAGGTGAATGGAGGGGAGAGAAACCCACATGTAGACAAACTGGGGCGGGGTGATCACCTGTCACCTGAAATAAGCATTAAGATTAGTTGTCACATTTATCTCTGTAATGATTAATGGAAAGATTGATTTTTGAATATGGCTGTGCACAACATTAACATTCAGTCATGTTGAGTTGCTAAGAACCAATTTTAGGCATTTAAAATGAAAGTAAAAATAGCATCTGTTTTACATCTTTCAACTATCAAAAAAGTAAATATATATGAATGTAATAGCATCATTTATGGCATCGGTTATTGCATTTTTAGCCATGCACATGTCATATTGTTGTTTTTCAGGTGATGGAAATAACTTACCGAACATATGGCATGACTTAAATTATGTCAGTTAGAGATCCTTCATAATGTCTGTTTCGTTTCACATCCCCTTTACAAACAAAAACATATTTCAGTCAGTTACTGACTTTTTTTTCTGTTTATCTTTTTCAGGCATAGTTGGGATTGACCAAGTGTTGAATGTGCTCCTCACCACTGCCATGTTTGTCGGAGGCTCCGTTGCTTTCATTTTGGACAATACTATCCCTGGTGAGGCATTCAATCTACTCTGCTTCACACTTGATGTTGTTAGAAAGAAATACACCCTTAAACAGAATATGCATTGTGCTATAAAGTTTAGGGTTTAGATAATATTTATGATACTGTATCAATATAATGTAATTATAGTTATGATTATCAGTCTTTGTAGTAGACACTGAACAATGTATAGGAAGAAAATCATAAATAATGTGGCTGTGACTGCAAAGCAGGTACAGGTATATAAGGGCAGATCATGCTGGGGCGATTATATATCCGATTTGGCCCGGGAACATCTCAGGATCCCGGGCAAGAGCTAGATGGCGTGGCTCGGGAGAAGGAGGAGGACATCTGGGCTTTAACTGCAGCCACTGCAACCCGGATGCCGATAAGCTTTTCCCTTTAAAGCCATCGTCTATGACGTCTATGACTTTCTATTTCTTTATGTCTTCTAAAAGGTCATAAGTTCATGCTGTTCATCGTGTTCCTGCTTGTCACTTCAATTTGTGGCCATCATAATTGACCTCTTCTCCCTTTCTCCTCAGGTTCTCCCGAAGAACGAGGCATCAGAAAGCTGAAACGTGGCTCTGGTCTCAGTGCAGCAGAGCTGGAAGGGATGAGATCTTATGACCTGCCATTTGGAATGGACTTCATCCGCAGATACCCTATCTTCAAGTACATCCCCATCAGCCCCTCCTTCACAGGCTATCAGTGGGGGAGGCTACGGGAAACTTGCAGGAGCAGGATGGGACATGGGGATTCAGTGAAGGGAGGAGGAATTGGAGGGGAGGGAGGCACATCACCGGGGGAGAGTCGGGTATAGCCAACGGGCTGGAGCTGAAAAATGCAAAATCTGGCTGAATTTGGGGAGCAAGGGATGGTACACTAAGATAAAAGGATGGGAGAGTGGAGGACAGAAACGGTGCAGGATTTGGGATCGTGTGGAAGAAAATATGACGCACCAACCCCCTGTCAGTTAGTGTTTTTTCTTTAGCTCGTGTCAGTCTTTTCCCACTTCCCACTATGCTATTTTGAGCATGCTATAGCAAGTCACAGCATGCTATAAAAGATGTCACCATGCGGAGGTTCATTGGTGTGTATGCGTGTGTGTACAGTATGCAGCAAGAGATAACGGGTTTGTGCACGAATTAACTTCAGACGGGAGACGGATGGATGTCAAGCAATCAAAGCTGAATGTTTGATGATTCACTGACTCGTAATCACTGCTAACTTGTGCTGCCCAAATAATTTTTATAAAACATATTCTACTAAAAGCACAGTAGATTTTATGTCAATTGAGGATTATGCAAAAATTCCGTATGAATCATTTGCCTCTAGACTTGTTATGCAACCACATTAAAAATACACACACACGGACACACACCAACATCCTCGCCAAAACTAGCTTGAGCGCTTCAATGCACATTGGGTTCATGCAGGTTGAGTTCAGAAAAAGAATGTCACTCCACAGCTCACCCCTCAGAGACCTATTTACAGCGCATCACATCAGCTCATGTAGTAGAGCGCTAATATTCACCTGATGCCCTGTGAGAAAGGGCAAAAACTCACTAACGTACCAGTTTACATCTCTTTACTGTGACAGTATTATTCATCATTTACTAACAAGACCAAAACTCTACTCCTCCTGAACAGACCTTCATCCCAGACCTTCTCATTTGGCAAATCAAATGGGACATAACCTGTTTTTCTTCATTATGGAACAAAATTAATTTGACAGATTTTGATTTGATAACCTTAATTGTCTTTTCTAATCCCTGTACTGTCGTGATGACAGCAGTGCATTTGTGAAAGCTACAGCAATGGCACACAATAATGCAGAAATGTGGCCTTGTCCGAGAGATTAGAAATATTGTGTACATAATACCAGGCTTAAAAAAGATAAATTACAGGAGAATTAAATGTTTTTGGTCCCGTGACTGCCGCAGAGCTCCCTGATCCTCTGTGCGGATTTTCTGTCACAGTTTTACAAGGTCACTTATGCTCTGTTTTTAGCAGTAGTGTTTTAATGTAGGATCTACAATTACCGCACCATGAATAATTCCCCCCTTGCAACTATCCAAACCCACCTGGTGTTTCCATTTGTAAGATCGATTTGCTGGCACACTTGAGCAAAGAAGTAACGGTGGTGATTTTGTTTGGATATTTAAAGGTAACAAGAGGGGATCAGAAACTTGGAATCTCATTCTTTTGTTCTCTGGATTGACTCTGATTGTCATCCAGCAGTCGATCATGACTCTGATGTCATTTCTCATTAGCAATTTTCACTTATTCAGTGGGGGTTGACTTTCCCTTACATTCCTCCTCCTCCTCCCATCCTCAGTCACCCATACATCTCCCCCTCTCATCCCTCTTCATGTGTAGTTTACTGCTGATGTTTGTTTGTTTGTTTCAGGTCATGCCTGTTTGTAGTTCAGGCTGTGGCAGCACATTTGGCACATGAGGAATCCCTCAGTCTCTGCAGACAGACTGGGCTGAGTAATGGAAAGTTTCAGAGCATCAGCAGCCTGCACCTTATTGACGATGTGAGACTCAGTAGTCTCTGATTTGACCACACTGTGTGCCTCTGCTGTTTGACATTAAATAAATAAATAAATAAATACATTTTTAAAAGACTGTGGTTTAAAAAAACAAAACAAAAAACACAGAAGAGTTGGCAATATTTTGATCTTGGTAAATGTAGAAATAAGAAGTAGCTAAAAAAAAAGTACAAAATATTTAGTCCAACTGATTTTTACCAAACCAAAAAGCTAAATGCTCATATTTTTGCGTATTGTTTTCTTACCATATACCAAAACGTTTATATTCAATTTTTTTGGCAATTGTCACTATCAAGAATCTTTGCAAAACTAGTTTGAAATCTCACCCCAAATTTCCTTGCCTCTCTTTTGTTAAACCTATTTATTTATTTATGAGAAGAAAGTGTGATGATTGTTTGAAGCAGGTTCATGTGTCTCTTGCACAATGTTGAAAGTATATTTATTAGTTTACTCGTTCGTGTCCTGTAAAGATTGACCTCCTCCTGCCCTCAGCCTCAGCTACTGCCGGTGCTTTTAGAAACTCGCCTGGAGAATGCGGCTAACTACTAAAAGGTAGTTTCTAACGTGTGACGCGAGCTGCTCCTATTTCATTCCATTTATATGACGTTTTCTTTAAAAACAAAACACTTTTACATGTTGAACTGGACAGTTAAGTCGAATTTCAGAAGTCAGGGCCTTTTACTACAAGTACTGTTTGCACATGAAATGGTGCCAAGAACATCAGGATTATGGTGAATAATACTCACTAACCTGAAACCCTAAAACATCACTAGAGTGCTCATACAGATTCATAGTAAAGTATGAACAGTTTTTGTTGTTGACCTGAAGACAAGTGGCCGAAACACTTGGATACTGAATGCTTTTGGGCCTTAGTCGTTGACGACCTGGCTAGCTAGTGACCACTGATGTGTGCAGAACCGTAAACCTAAAACCTCACCATCCTTGTCTAAATGTTGGCTGTGCTCAGGACTGGCGGCGGGATAACTGTAGAAGCAGTGTTACAGAGTTATATTAGCAGTGCACTTACTGGCACATCAGCTGATACCTTGCTCCAGGAGAAGGGATGGACAAGTCGGGGTCTTCCCTCTTAGAGAAGGAGTATGTGTATGTTATATGTTTGCTCATTTTCAGCGCCCCTCGTAGTGAAATCTTTTAGTACATAGCCGGCACACGTAATAATCACATGCACAGTGGTGTGACCTTGTTTTCTGTCGTCATATGTTCATGCAACCAGCACTTACATCTCCCACCACATCTCTCTCCTCACACTGTCTGCTTTTTACTCCCCCCCCCCCCCCCTCCCCCCAGTCCTGCAGTGAAAATATATATCGGTGTCCTCTCACGTTTAGTGTACCTGTTTTCCTCCCCGGGAATTCTTACTGTTGATGTTTCTGAATGCAGGATACGACTACGGCTGGCCACCTTATTAAGAGCCTGTTGGTCATTGGCAGCTGAGTGAAGTTGTCATAGAAACCTGCCTCATCACCTCACGGCAAGATGAGCATTGGAGGTCTTTATCTGTGCCTATAAGCAGCTTCCTCCTGATTGGATTTTTTTTTTTTTTAAATCATTTTCTTTCATTTGTGGGTCCTTAACACAACGTATGTTTTTTTTGTTTTGTTTTTTTTTCCAGTCCACTTAAAATTTTTCACAAGACCAGACCCTTTACCTTGATGGTTTACTGGCTTGAATTACATACAAGTCAATTTAAGCAACAGATGGCTCTTAAGAAGGTGGCTATAAAGTGTAACACAAAGACATCAATCCCTTTCAGTTATTTTGAAGGGGGTGCTACCTGAAGAATATACTTTTGTGTATTAAGTGTTTTATCTTTTTAAATGTTTTTGTTTTTTTTATACATCATTTTCATGTTTTTGCAAGCAAATATTTGTAAGAAACAAATTATAACTTTTAATCTTAAATCATGCTGGAAAACGCACCATTTTGTTGTACTTTTATTTAAAAAGTAAATACATTTTGATCCTGTTTTAAATCTGTGGTTTGGTGGAATCATTTGGTTTGTTTGTTAGGACCTTTTCATATTGTATTTTTTTACTCTTAACATTGCTTTCTGTCCATGTTAACACATTACCAGTATAAATCAAAGAACGAGCTGAGAAACTTTAAACAGATGTAAAAACAAAAAAATAAATGTATATTTAATGGAGTAAAGTTTGCTAAACATCCTGGAAGAGAAATTGTGTAAACTAATTGTAGCAACAAAATGTTTTATTCTTTGTTCCTAAAACTATTTAATAAGATGTTACAGAATGAATGCAGTCTTTTGTCTTCATTTTTCCACACGGTAAATCAAGAAAAACCAAAACAAACAAGGTTTTTAGGTTTTGTAAATGTACAACTTATTTCCACCAAAATTTGTCATGTTCTGTCAAACTAGAGGTTTAATTATGGGTTGACCAAATATTACAGACCCCTGAAGTTCAGTTTTTTTAATCTGGTATCATCTTGTAGGGCAATAGGATCAGGTCAAATTCACTTTTCTGTAAAAACACAAGCTTCCCATTGGCTACAAAGCTATATGGTTTCTGCTTTATATGAAATACCAGTGTTGGATTTTTACCTTGATATAGACAACTACAACTCACATTATTATTATTATTATTATTATTATCATCATATTTTTGTTTCAGAACAAGAGACACTTAATGTTGTCAGACACTTGTAATAACAATCCGAGCCTGTCAGTGGCAAGAACAAGCACTTTTAGTGGATGTACAATGACAGGGCGCTATTGCCCTGTTGGATTACGTTACAGCTGTTTCGCAGCTGCTGGCTGAAGTGCTCTCGCTCTACACTGGACCATTTTCAAAAATTGTTGTCCCCATTAGTCACTTAAACGCAAAAAGATCCAAAAAAAAATAGGGTCCAGGTAGAAAAAGTTTCCCTTAAGTGTGTCATGATTTTGATTTACCATGAGTATTTTTTTTTTCCTGGCAGAACCGAGCTTCCATACATCCCACACATGAACATGATGAACGCTATTAAGCTGCACTTTTAAGTTGTAAATGGGTCAACAGAGTTTGAGTTTAAACATCAGTTGTAGTTTTATTCGCAGTTTTTTGTGAATTTGTTCTCCATTGAATAATACCGAGTATTCACCGGACTGATTGTGTTGGGGTCTCCTATTGTTTCCGTGAGTTCATTCATCTCCGCACGCAGCGCGAACAAAGGGGCGTCAGGGTCGCTCGCTGATTGGCTCTCAGCCGGGGCCGCTGCGCCGCGCGCTCCGCCACAACAGATGGACCTCTCGCGCTCTCCTCCTCCTCCTCCGACCAGCCCCTGGATGCACGCGCCCCAGTGATTGTTGCCAACGGCAGGAGAGCGAGACGGAGGAGTTTACCGTTAACGGGCAGTTCAGACTCAACGGAAAAGGGAGGAGAAGGAGGTGGAAGAGGAGAACCGGAGAGCCTGCGTCCCCGATTTTGGTACACCGAGAGAAGAGCTCCTAAACTCGGCAGGAATCAGACAGGAGCGGCGTTGTAGCTAAGTAGGCTGATCATGATGATGTCTGTGGATTGATGTGACGATAGCGTGATTGTTTTGTACAATATAAGGCTTAAACATGTTTTTGACAACATGAAATGTGAAACAGCAACAGTTATTTCGTTTGTAGAAGCATAAAACGCCACCCAAACGGACTAAAAATATCACATTTAAGGCATATTAGGCGCATTTTATTCACAAGCAATGTTACTGGGTTTGCTCCAAAGCACTTTTTATGATGGTCCAGTCTGAATCATGACTAGGAATGTATGGAAATTCCACATTTGATCACATTTGGTCTCCACATGGGAGTATATATAGCTATGTGTTAGTGAAACAGGGTTACATAACAAGCAGTTAGGATTCCTATCAGCACACACAAGCCTGGCTAGACAGAGGCAGTGCTTTAGTACAGAGTAGACCATCTGCCAAAAAGTGAATTCCTAATGTTTTGTAATCTACACCCGCTTTATTAGGAACTCCTGGCTAAAAGTAATGCAGTCTAATACAAAAGCCCTGCAATAAATCCTACTTTCACCAAGATTATGATGTTCACTTTTTGTTGAAACAGTTTTACAGAGGTGCTGATTAAACTTTGTGGTCATTTTGAAGGGGTGTTTCTAATATTTAGTCAACCCTCATTAATATAAAAGGGGTGGACAAAATACTAGACACAACTGCACCTCAAACTACAGCCTCCAAAGTGACCATAAAGTTGAATCAGCACCTCTTGATAAAAAACAGAACATTATAACCTTTTTAAGAAGGTAGCATGTATCACCAAGCTGTTGTATTAGACTGCATTAGTTTTAGCTACATGTACCCAATAAACCAGCAGCTGAGATTTCTCCTAATCTTAAATAAAATATCCATCAAGAATAGTTGCAGCATATCCTGGGAAATCTGGAAAACAGATTTAGATTGAAATCATGGCTGGCAAGGCTTTTGACAGCCCCAATATGTCTTAACAAGAAGCAGAAGAAACAAACACACTATTTTTGGCTCAGTGTTCTTGGGCTAGTTTCTGGAGCTCAGATGTTTTTGGTGTTGTTATGACAATGGTGACAATAGCGAGGCAGAGCAGTAGTAATGTGAAGGCTGGAGGCTCGGTGGTGGTGGTGGTGCAGGGTGGGTATGAAAGCAGAGAGGAGGTTTGCAGTCATTCATCTTCTTGGCAAAAGGGCAGAGGAGGTTCAGAGGCAATGGGGCAAGAGGGCAGAAAACAAGCATGCATGTGTGTCAATGAGAGAGTGGGGGAAGAGAGCGAGGGTAAAGTCAGGAAGTTGCGGTCATGAGTTTTAATAGCATGGAGCATGGCTTTTACTCTTTCACATGGGAGCACAGAGGAGGGAGCTGAATGGGAAAACCAGACAGACAGCAGAGAGGAAAGAATTTCCTAATCAGAAAAATTGGACGGCTACTAAAAAGTACAGTTACTGTGGTATGAAATATTGACCAGCTGAAGATACAGAGAAAGAGGGGGGGGATGTAGACTGAGGATTGGTTGACATTGTAATGAGCCACAGGGGAATTCAGGGAGTCAATGAGATCTACATTTGGACTGTTTGTCCGATACAGAAAAGAGCTCCCTGATCTGAAAACAGGACTGGGTCAGCTGTGGGTCAGTGCGGCTACATTTATATGCTGCTGTTGGCTTCGAAACAAAAAGCAGAGCGAGCTGTCTGCAGTCTAAATGTCATACAGATCATTTCCACAGAGATGAGGTCCTCTAGCACAACGGCTGTCACTGTTTTGGTTCAAAATCAAGATAATTTATACGATTTCAAAGGCTTTAATCTTGAGAAGTAATGAACATGGTGTACAAAAAGTCAAGGTACTGTATAAGTTTGTGTTGCTTTTGCCTTATGGTAACCGTGCAAGTCCAGTTTTGGTGTTTTTTTTGTGTTTTTCAACTGAAGGAAAACATGCTCTGCTAAAATAGTGTTTGATCATACTGACAAAAATAAGTATAAATGAGAAAATATTGGGGACAGCTTTTATGAAATATTCAATGCAAAGGGTTTATGAGATGATCTCTGTCAAGAACATAGTGAGTAAAGCGGATATGATGGCCCAAAAAAAGTTTATCTTGTCCTGCTAACAGTCAAGTAAGTTTGGACAGTTGTATCACCTAACTGTAGGACTGGGTACTGAAACTCTTACAAATACTTTTTGGCATCATAGTACATCCATCCAAGACTTATATAGCAATAATGCTAATAACTGTTAGTCGCAGCCCAAATATTCATGACAATATCTTACTGAAATATCTCCCAGCTCTATCCTGTGGGTTAAGAAAACTCTTGAGCAGAAGAGACCATTAAAACCCCTTTAATAATGCCAGAACAACAGTATACACATTCATCACATTAGTGTGTAACACTGTCGCAGCAGCTTTAAAGGTTAAATGTCCAATTTGATCTGTATTTCAAGAGCCCGAGGTAACATTAGAGAAGAGAGAGGATCAATTTGGTTATCCGATGGCAATTTAGTCAACGCAAAGTTCGCACTGGTCTTGTGACTTGTAAGACTATTACAACATTGTCTTGGTTTGACAGCCGGCCACATGTCCGTCTCAGACCACTGGCATCACACATAAATGAGTCTACGAGCATGGCCGCCTTTGACCAAGACCGCTCTATTAAAGACTAATGATTTCCATTGTGTAGGTCAACGGCGAGCTTTTCAGCGCTTGACAGGGCCTAATATAGGTGCTGAAATATTGATAGACCTTAGGACGTTGGGTTGATTGGTGTTTAATATTTAATTCATCCACAATAACTGAACACATCTGTCTCAGAGATTGACAGCCACAGGTTATATATCAGCACTGTGTGTTTAAGTCTTATGTATTACTCAGCTTGTCAACTTTTGAATGTCTTTGTTTACAGTACAAACTGTTAAGGTATGTGTCTGATCTGAGCCTTAATGGTGTAAGGCAGTTTATGTGTGGGTCTTATCAGTTTTTGTGTGTGTAAACTCTGTTTAGCTGTGCATAACTCATTGGTGCTGCTTGAATTGAGGAAGTTTTGGTCTGTGTAAGAGTGTCAGTTTCCTGTGTGACTGACTGAGTAAAGGAGGAAGTGATTTAACGGAAGGGGAGCACTTCCTTTAAACGCCCTCGCTCTTCCTTGTCAGTTTGCTGTCCTACTCACAAGGAAAGACCTTGTGGGCCTTTTGAAACAGACACCTGGATGACCAAGCTGCTCATACCTGCAGATACGTACAGAGTCTACCTGCCTAACCTTTTGATCCCTGTGTGTACATCTGCAGCTCCCTCTCTCTGGTGACTGAACACGATCACAACGTCTTCCCTACGGTAAGCCCTCTTGTAGTCTTGTAACATACTTATATGGTGGATGTGTCTCTCTATTAATGTTTCTTCAGTCGCTGTATTATCGAGGCACTGACTGTGTTATGAACTAACCCTAATATAAAAAAACCAACTGAAATAGTGTTTTAAGAAAGAACACTCACCTAATAAACACAGATTTAAAGGGCCATACTAGTGATATAGCACATCTACTACAAATCACTTTTTTATCACAACTAACCATTTTGCACACTGTGCTACTCTCTGGCATTAGTTACTGCTAATTGATTTTAATACAATACTGAAATGAGTGGAAACCATTGGTTAACTGGAACTGTCGAAAAAATACCAGAAGAGTCTACAGTTATGCTAGCATCTATATAAAGCTGTACTTAGCCACACACATTTTGAGCTAAATGCTAACATCAGTGTGTGCTAACATGCTGATCGGTCAGGTTCACCATCTTAGTTTAGCTTGTTAACGTGCTAACATTAGCTAAATAGCACTAAATTAACTGTCATTAATTTTGCAGATATCTGGTGATAAACCAAAGTGTTTTTGTTTTGTTGTTGTTCTTGTTGTTTTGGTGCTAATCCATCCAGTAGTCTTTGACCTGCTGGTGCCGTTAAAAGTCAGAGGACCACCAACATCACTAGGATTCATCCTCTACAAATTTCATAGCAATCCATTCAATAGCTGTAGAGATCTTTCAGTCTGGACCAAAATGGTAGATCAACCGACCGACCAACTTTTGCGATCCATAGAGCCGTGCTGCTAGCATGGCTAAAAATATACTCTCGTACCCCTCTGAAAAATACTGAATTTGGGAAGACTGTCATCCACTACTTTGCATTTTAAAACCTGAATTTCTCAACCCACTTTAAACTTTTAACCTAAAATCTATTTAGTTTATGTTTTATTTATGTTTGTGACTGTTTCTGATGCCGTATGCGCTTTTATTTGTCTGTGTTTGTTTCTTGCTCTCTGCTGTACTTTCTTGCAAAAAGAGACCTTGACCTCAGTGAGATTACCTGATTGAATTAAGGTTGTATAAAAATTCATAGCCTGTGTTTAAAATGGTCACCAAAAATGTTAATTGTTTGTAGCTGAGGAGCTAAATGTGCAAACATATCACACATATCAAGTTTTGTGTGTGAAAGCAGGGGATACAGAGAAAGAGAGAGAAAAAGATTAATTTCAGTCTTCCAGGTAGTAAAATGTCCAGACTTATGCTTCAAGTTTGCGATGAATCCTCTTAGATGAGTTGTGACGTCTTTAATACTTTAACTAAATGTCCAGTCAGTTTTCAGAGAGACTTGTAAATATTACAAATATGAAGACACATATTATAGATAAGTGCTTATGAAGTGTGCTGCTCATAGCATGCACCGCAGTAAATGTTTAAGTAGCTGAAATAATTTGGCTCGGCGGGTGGCCCATGTGTGCTGCACCTGTTCGTCTCTTTCTGGGGGCTTCTGTTCTGCCCCCTGTGTAGACACACAAAGACAAACACACACTCCTTCAGCTACGAGGGAAGGAAGGGGCGGTGGCAGAGCGCCATTTAAAACAGCTGCATGCGTGCGTGTGAGCGTTTATGTGTAAAAGAAAGAGAAAGACATGAGGAGAGAATTAAAGGGTGACAGGAACGTAAAAAAAATGCAGACGAGGAGGGAGCGCGTGTGGGGAGCAGCTGTCTCACTCCATCACACACACCAAATGTTTTGATTGTGTAGAGAGACATAGTGTGTGGCTTAGCTGTTAACTATCAGTTCATCTTGAAGGAAATAGTAGTAAAGTAGACATGATCTGCTGTTTACGGGAGTGTTACCGCCTCCTCTTCTTCCTGCAGTCACTTTCCTCTTCTCCGGGCTGCCCTCTTCGTGTCTGTGCTGGCTGCTGGTCATGAGGAGTCATGAGACTGAATCAGATGGATGAAAATGATTAACTCTCTGTGTCGCCTCTTTGTCTCTCAGCCCCTCTCATGCTTACTGAGAATGGATGATACACAAGACGGGGTTCAGATTGGAGAGAACAAGTTCATCAGCAAGTAAGGATTAAATACTGCGCTCTCTGGCTCACATGGATGTGTATTAAAAAAAATATACAAACACCTGTATATACATGTGATACATGATTTTTAAAACATTTAGTTTCATTTAGTAAAACAGCCTGACTTGGTAAGAAGAGACATTCGCCCTTCATTAACCTTAGATGTTAAAAACTAAAGATGTTAAAGCACCACGCTGCTGGTTTTCCAGGTTTTAGTCTATTAACTACTCGCATACTTGTCATGTAAGTAATGTAAGCAACATTACTTACATGACCAGTTTGTAATTGATCACGCAAGGACCTCTGTCTACTCATACATGTTTTCAGACAGAATTTCATACCAATTTCATAAGAGCATTTTTTTTAAACACTTGTTGGCTTTCAAGTGGTGGCTTCTCATGGTAGCTTGTTCGAAAATGAAGCCCAAAATGGAAACATGGACATAGGGGCTGTAACAAAGCAATATTATCATTTATTGTCTTAAAGCAGAATCTAATATTGATTATATGATTTTATCATATAAGAAAAACTCTTTTACATGCTTTTAGTTGTTTCGGCAGGATGTACTTCAAGTTTTTGATGACGTCTAGCTCTTGTTCATATGGTTGCTGTTATAGGTCTCTGAAATTAGTGTAATTATAATAATAATGTTATTTTCCTACAAATTCCTGTTGTCCAAATTAATGAGTCCAAGTCACTTGTGATAAAAATCTAACAAATGTAGTTATGCATTTTTTTGTTTTACACATACGAAGAATTTGTGAATACCTGTTGCTGAAGATGTGATTTTATATACATTTGCCATATTGTTATATAATTTATAGCAATATCAGAAAATATCCTTACAAATATTGTGCTAATGATGCCACTGATATCCCCTATCCCCACAGGGATGTCATGATAAGGATATGAATTTGGTAGTTACTTGCTTAATTTGAATGCAATAGTTATCTTTAGTTATGTAGTAACTCAGTCTATGATGTTTCTGATAAGCACTTTGAATGCACCATCATGGAAGTGTTTCTAAAACAGTCCCTGCTGCTTCGCCACATAATAATCAAGTGTCAGAGCATCTACAAGTTGATTTTAAAACTGAAATAAACAGATTTAGAGGACAGCAGGAAATCAATCTAAAAACGTCATGTTCAGCAGTAATCTAATGTGTACTGTGTAATGTAATGTAATGCGTAATGTGTACAATTAGTGGGATAAAAACACATGATATCAGTGGTATGTTTCTTTAAGTGGTTTTTCCTTCTCAGTAATTTGAAAACAACGAGAAGAACTCCTGCACACTGTCTCACTTACTGCTGGAATATATATTAAATCACAACGTTTTGGTCTGTCCGACCTTCAATGGGTATATGGGCAGCATCACAACACTTCCATATATATACATAGAAGCTGCCTCAATCATCCAGACTACAGAAATTTGTTGATGAGCACCCTAACCCCAAGCATATGATTTATTGGTATTATGTCATTTAGTATTTTTCTAGTCTTTCCAATGCTTTTATCTGACTAACCTGGATGGTTACACATATGCTTGGGGTTAGTTCAAGGTGCTCATCAGATGCTGCTCACATGAAGGTCAGACAAACCAAAACGTTGTGATTTAATAAACATTGCAGCAGTAAGTGAGACAGTGTGTGAGAGTTCTTCTCATTGTTTTCAAGTTGCACCTTCCTCCGGTGCATCTGTCAGGTGTGCAGAGATTTTTGTCAATTTTTTGAGGGTTTATCTCCTCAGTAATTCAACACCTTTGTCTCCAGGGCAACCATCCTCTCACATCTTAAGACGTACAACCTTTACTATGAAGGACAGAACCTACAGCTGAGGAACAGAGAGGTGTGTGTGTGTGTGTGTGTGTGTGTGTGTGTGTGTGTGTGTGTGTGTGTGTGTGTGTGTGTGTGTGTGTGTGTGTGTGTGTGTGTGTGTGTGCGCGTGCGCGTGTGCGTGCGCGTGTGCGTGTCTAAAGTATCTGAATGTCTCCACCACTCACCACTGTCTGTCTGTGTGCTGCTGCTTTTACTTTTACTTGCAGTCATTTGCAATTTAATATACCGACCCATTAACACTGATGCCCAAAGGGGTAATAACTGTCCATTGTGTGTATTTTTTTGTGTGTGTGTGTGTGTTTGTGTCTATTGATCACAGCTCATTTCTCCTAACAGGAAGAGGGGGAGCTGATCGTCGAAGGCCTGCTGAATATTTTCTGGGGCCTGCGTCGACCAATCAGGCTTCAGATGCAGGATGACCATGAGCGAATTCGACCGCCGCCCTCCTCTACATCCTGGCACTCGGGTTGCAATCTGGACAGTCAAGGGTAAGAGATCCAGTTACACCTCTCTGACCGGAAACAGTGGTACACAGTCAGGTCAGCTGGGGTCAGATATAGATTACATCTAATTTGTCCTGTTCTCAAACAAGTCATTAATTTTTGTTCATGTACGTTGACATTATTTCATGTCACAGATGATATTCCTTAAAATTACATACTTGATTTCCACAGTTGGCTAAATCCTTTGAACACCAATTGGCAGTCCATAGGGAAAAGTGAACGTTTCAGCCTGGTCCACAGTTTTGTATTTTGCTTCCAGCTACCACAGATCAATTTGTGTCAGTAGGCTGTGAGCCCCATTTTCAGCTCTGTAATCTCATTCATCAGATAAAGCTATTCTTGTTCCATGGAGAAAAGGCCATACGGGCATGCAGCTGACATTTGGGTGTTTCAGGACTTAAATTACTTCCAGGAAATAGACAATCTAACATAAACACTTCATGAAAAAGGAAATAACAAAATCCTCTTTACAACCACAGCTGTAAAGGTGTTTTTTAGTGGGTTGGATGCCAGTTTGTGGCATTTACCGGCAACAAAACACGTCTGGCTGTCAGGTTTTGATAATGTGATTTTTCAAAGAAACATACAGACAGCCTCTTAAACCAAGAGGTCCAAAGAGGCCAAATAATCTCTACTAATATTGCTGCTACATCAAAGCAAAATTACTTAAACTATTAAAGGGAGCAACATATTTCAAACACAGAAAAGCTGCTCTGACAAAAAGGGAACAGCAATCACAAGTTGGAACTAACTAACAGGGATATGACGCACATGGATGTCATATAAGTGGTTGAATAAAGATCCAACTTCTTCTTATACTGTCAACATTAATACTTACGTACTGTACAAACAAATCATTTTACATTCACAAGAAGCGTCATGAAACCAAGTAACAATCACATACAATTACTTACTCCTGTTCTGTCTTGTGTTTTGTTTTGTCCCCAAACAGCACAGACGGTCAACAGACGACGCAGCAGCAGAGTCCGCCCGTAGTGGAAGTGACGCCACCTGACAGCCAACCAGAGAACAACGGCATGACGGAAGAACAGGCAGACGGTGAGTGGCTTTATCGACAGTATAGAGACATATAATACAGATACAATACAGATTCAGTCATTTCAATCATTTAATATGTTTTAGCTGTGTTGTGTCCTGAAATAAAAACATAAACTTGTCCACGCTGAGATTTCAAGATTTACATATGACAAAGGTGATATTTAATGATAAAAGAAGGGAGCCCCACGTCTCTCACTCATATTAGCTTCATCCTGTCTTTACCTGAACATTAGAAATACCAGTTTTCTTTCCAATTCTGTACAGGTTATGTTTACTTTCATAATGTGATTAAATTCAGTGCCGTTGAAAGTGTAACACCTGCTTTTAAAAAATGTTTGCAAGCACAAAAACAGAGCACTCGCTTAGCAAGAGTCAGTAATGTAAGTCCTTAATTTAAAGGTAGGGCAACCTTTTAAAAGTTATCTTTATGTTAAAGACACTGAATAATAACTGATAAATAAATTGTAATGGTTGTTGATTGGACAGAGGACAGTGAGAGCTCGGCTCAGCTCCTCAGGACGAAGAGTGACGCCGGGGTTTTAAGACGGGGCCAGAGACGGTCACCGAGCGACCAGAGGAAGATACGACGACATCGCTTCTCCATCAATGGACATTTCTACAACCATAAGGTGATAACACCTCTGCGTGTCTGTTCATGGCTCCCTGAAAATATTACGAATAATGTACATTTTCTACATTTACAGTAAATTTCAGATAATTCATCTGATCACACAGATTCTGGTTTTGGCAGCTTTTGATTCTATTTCTTTTCTATTTGTCTTAAACTGAGTTAAAAATAACATTTACATAAATGTTATATAGGAAACTGAATTCATGTTTTAATATTTTTTATCTTTCAGACAGCTGTTTTCACTCCGGCTTACGGCTCAGTGACTAATGTTCGGATCAACAGCTGCATGAGAACACCTCAGGTGCTGCGAGTTCTTCTCAACAAGTTTAAAATTGAAAACAGCCCGGATGATTTTGCGCTTTACCTTGTACATGCAAGTGGAGGTGAGTGTGTAATATCAGCAGAGTTTTTTGTGTTATGCATAATATAAGACACAATGTATTTATATATAATGTGTTATTTCTGTTCTGTTAATGCATTTGTGGCTGTGTTAATGTTTCAGAGCGTGTGAAACTGAAGCGGAGCGACTATCCTCTGGTGCTGAGAATAATGCAGGGTCCATGTGAGCAGGTCTGCAAAGTTTTCCTCATGGAAGAGGACCTGGGGGAGGAAGTCACATATGATGTAAGTCACTGCACTCAGCATCACACATCAGCAGCCATGTATCACACATGACCCCTCTCTCTTTGTGCTTTGTCATAACGGTTCTCTTCCGTTCCACCAGGTGGCGCAGTATATCAAGTTTGAGATGCCTGTCCTGCAGAGTTTCATCACCAAGCTGAAGGAGGAGGAGGACAGAGAGGTGCAGAAACTCAGGAGAAGGTTCGACAACTTTTATAATCTACCTCAAAGCATCAAAATTTGTTTTGGCTTTAATGATCACAGATTCAAATTACATCAACTCAGAGCCCAATACACAAGTTTGTTTGCAGTTAACGCGTAAAGCTGAGGAAAATTGACTTGATATTGTGATGAAATTGTGAAAATGTGCATTCGAATGTAGGACTTAACTGACATTAAAAACAGACACACACAAACTCTTCCTGAGAACACTTCAACGGCCCCCTTTCAAAAATATTGCTTCCAGCAACGTTCTCTGGTACCGCCCCCGTTGAGAAACGCTAGCCTACACAGACGTTTGATCTTTCTCCATGTGTCTGCTTGTACTTGTAGGTATAACTACCTGCGGTGTATAATTGAGAAGCAGCTCGGCTGTCTTCCAGAGGGAGCGGCGTGTATGTGATTCGCTCCAGGAAGAGGATTCCCTCCACGACGTCAGAGCACCATAACCTCCATCCATCTGTGACAGAGAATCAGCTGACAAGGGACCCATGTATGTGTTTCAGCAATTATCCAGTTTCTGTTTTGGATCTTGTCCAAACCATCCAGGCTATCAACTTACAGACAAAACTTTAACATGCCACACTGTGTGCATGTTGAGTCTGACCATCTCAGCGACAGTCTTACCCTGACGACTAAAATGAAGTTCTTTATTCCGGCACATCTGCCTCTCTCCTCGTCTTTTTTCGCCACATACAGTAAACACAGAAAGACATTCCTCTTCTGTTGAATAATCCTGACCTAAAATGTGATGATGTCCTGTCTTGTGTCGACCCTCCAGATACTTAAAATCAATTTAAAGCACAAACATTATGTGATACGGTCTTAGTAAAGTGCCTGTTAAAAGGTTTCTCCAAGCACAAAGACACAAACTACGATGACATTTTTGAAAGTTTTTGCTGTGTAGAAAATTCTAGACCTCGAGCACAAAGGCTTTAAAAGTTGACACCATCCGGTCCCACAATGCACTGGGTGCCTTTATGGTCCCCGCTGTTTGAAAATTAGTTAAATATTGTAATTGAAGGAATTAAATTGACCCTCTCCATGTTGCTGCAGCTGAGAAGTTCACTGCAGAGATTATTGAAGGCCGTGTGAACAGATCATCTGTTTACCATTGTAACAACATAAACACCATCATGTTTATGTTGTTACGTCTGTTTGTGGTCTTATTTTGACAAATGTCTCAAAAACTGTTTACTGTAGGCAAACTGAATGTTAAAGACATTTTATGATTGAAGTTAAAGGAATAGTTTTCAGAAATAGACTTATTCACATTCTTGCCGAGAGTTAGATGAGAAGACTGATACCACACCCAGGTTTGTATGATAGATATGAAATATAAAATTGCTACACGCACGTTTCAGGCAAGACGACCTTCTTCAGCGTGTCTGTTGGCAATTTTACAATCAATAGACACAAGATGTCCACAACAGGTCTATTCCAGCAGGGGGAGCCACAATCACATGATGTAGGTTACTAAAACATAAAACAGTTTATAAAAAAATAAAGAGAGCATTAAAAAACAAACAAAAACGACACAAATTGTGTTCACTTCATAAGAAAAAAAACAATGAAATCTTCTCATTCAACACATTGGGAATGTAGGTACCAAGGGAGTGTATCCAATACGCCTCCCTCTGAAGGAGATTGTGTCCCTGTTGCTACCTCTCCGTGGCATATTCACTATCTCAGTGCAGATGTAATGTAGTTCACACAAGCTGCGGTTATGATTATTAAAATGCTACAGATCATTTGTCATCATGATTATAAATAGAACACTTACGTTCACAGATCCTGGTTTTTAACCCTGGTTTTGTTTCCCCTACATAATATAAATTACATGAGCATTTTAACAGGTAAACAACATATTTCGTGTTACGTGTGATTCTGCCCCATAACCTTGATGTCAACACCAGACTTCAGATGGGTGAATTGATTACCCTTAATCATAGAATAACATTGTATACAATTATGACAATGAAAATTTTGAAACATTAGAGTGATACTGATCTTCTCATCTAACTCTCTGTAAGAAATCCCAAAATATTGAACTATTCCTTTAAAGAAAAAAAAAAGTCCATCCCAAAACAATTCAACAGTTTTGAGCCATTTTGGTTTTCTGGTGTATCATCCTTTTCTCCATCCTGTGCAGTATTCGCCTTATTAAGATGACAAGATGTCACGTTGAGATTTTGAAAGCACAGTAAAATTCTGTTTGATGAGGAACAGTTTTTGACACCATCCTTCACACGGTGACTCCTGGTATGTGTTGAACGTTATACTGATTGTACAAAAATGTAAGAATATTCACATTTGTTGTTTTTTTTCTTCTTCTTCTTTTCTTATAAACGACGCAAAAAGCACAACACATGAGTGAAATCCCACAAGACTGTGAATTATGCTGGTGGTTGATCTTTGATAGAGGAATGTTGTAAATGTGTGAACGAGCGTTTCAGAGCAGCACAGTTTGCCTCCACGTGTACAGCGCTTCGCATATGTCTGCTTGTGTCTCTGTGGGCGCAGTTCAATGTTTCCGTCGCCGTGCAGTACACACTGAACTGAGTCGACGTGAGTGCGTGTATGTGACTCTGAGAGTGTGCATGTTATATTTTCAGTGACTCTTGAGACTTGCCTGCTTTTTGTATGGTTTCTTATACAAAATAATGAATGAATTTTAGTCTTTGAGATGTTAAGAACTGATGCTACTACTTGGAAAATGTAGTTGTTTTTTTTTTCGTACGATGATTGTTATTTAATAAAAATGTTATCTTGGGAAAAGATGTACATATATATCTGTAATCTCCTTCCCTCTCATCCAGGTCAAAAAGCCTGACATGTTATATAATGATGTTTAAATCTTGTTGTATAATTTAAAATAACACAATTTACTCAAACTAACAAGATATTCCATTAGTCATCGTCGGTCGAAGCTTCGAGACAAATTGTTAAGTGTTCTGGTTTATTCAATCAGTGGGCGGGTTAAATAAGACTTAAATCAAAACACACACAAACGTATGTACGCCCACGCACACACACACGGGTATTTATGTCGGTGCTACAGCGGCTTACTGCACGCTCAGCCAATGAGCAGGTGTGAGATAGTGATCCACTCTAGGTGTCTGAGAGCCTAGACTGAGAACAGGCTGGCCCTGAAACATACTTTCCTACAGATAGAAGAGTCAGACGACTCTCAACGGAAAAAAAAAACAAGCGGGAGAAACATCTTCTGAACAGCTCCGCAGCTTCATTTCATTCAACAGGTGAGCACATTTACTCTAAGAAGTGTAAGATTTTTTTTTTAGATTAATTAGGATGTGTACAGCTGAAACAATTCATTGTTTAGTAGATTGAGAGAAAATGTATCTATGCTATTTGGATAATTGATTCATCATTTGAGTCATTTTCTGAACAAAAATGACTACAATTTGATGGTTCCATCTTCTTCAATGTGAGGATTTCCTGTTTTTTCTGTTTTATATCATTGTAAAGTGAATATCTTCGGGTTTTAGACTAGCAGCTGGACAAAATAAGACATTTAAAGACATCATCTTGCACCCATAGGAAACTGGGTTTTCACTATTATATGTTTTATTGACCAAATTTATATATGAAAGTTTTTCTGTGGAGTTCAGCAGGTTGAAAGGTTGTTTTTGTAAACATTATTTCTCCTGTTGTGGATGTAATGTTATTTAGTATGTCCACTGCTGAGCACACTGGGGAGGCGATCTCTGGGAAGGATCATTAATAATACACTGGGAAGCAGGACAAAGTGCTCCAAATATGCATCAAAACTTAGAATTGAAATGCTTTGTCTTCTTTGTGAGTCTGGTCCGCTGTAGCTCAGTCATTGGATTATTCTCAGTGTGACCCTGTGTAATTATAGCTCAACTCATCTTTTAAGAGGACAGATTAGAGTGCGTACAGTTTGTTGACGGCGGAGCAAATGATGTCATGCTGCTCACTGGGATATAGTTCATCAGCTATTATTATTAAACTGTTATATTATTACTATTATAATTATTTGCTACAAAAAAATAGAATAATTCTGTCAGCAATGTGGAAGAAAACGTCATTTAAAACTTCACCACAACAAATGTATTGGTAGTTCTCACACAATTGTTTTTTTATTTTTGCCAAATTTGAATCAAACAATTTGGCTATAAAAAATAACTTGTCCTTTTCGTTGGATTATTATTTGCTGTTTCAGGGAGGGTTATGGTTCAATGTTGCACATAAACAGGACAGTGTTGTGATCATTCATGCCAACGGTCTTGTCCACAGATCTAGAACCAGACTCTTCTGCCAGATCCTAATTAAAAGGGTTACAGATTATGAAAGCTGATCTGATCCCATGTCGGCTGCGGGTCAAGTTGTGTTGCAGCAGTGACAGTGCTTGTGTAAGATGAGTTTCTCAAAGCTGGATTAAGAGCTGTGATCTGTACTGCTCCTGATTTGTCAGCAACGTAAAAATACCGCGCAGCAGGACTAAAGCTGCATTGAGAACGTCTCATCTGTTATGTGTCTGAGCAGCGTGTGCTGTCAAACCCACTACAAACCCACTTATAAGTACTGTTACACTGTGGTGTTGCCACTTTTACTTAACAGATCTGAATACATCTTCCTCTGCTGTCAAGAACTGAGCTGGATCAGCTGATAATTTCAGAGCATGAATGAATACAATCCATGAATCGGTTCAGTCTAAAATTAACAATTTATCTTTAACAAATTCCAAACTAATATTTATCCATTAGGGACATCCATATTTATCCTCATTATGTCTGTTTTGTCTTGTAACAGGATAAAAAATAATGTCCGGCCTGCAGAAACTCCCCCTCACGGTGGCCCTCTGCCTGCTGCTCGTAGCCACACTGTTACCCAGCTCTGAGGCCCGGCGTGGTCGTGGAGGTGGTTCCTTTAGCCGAGGTGGAGGAGGCTACAACCGGGGCTGGGGCGGTGGCCAGGCCTACAGACCGGCCCCCGTCCAGAGCAGTGGCCCCAGTGCAGCGAAAGTAGCTGGAGCAGCTGCAGCAGGAGCCATAGGAGGATCAATGCTGGGGTCTGCCCTGAGTCGCCCTGGGTATGGGTACGGGTATGGTGGATACGGAGGTGGATACGGTGGATATGGAGGGGGGTACGGATACCCAGGATACGGCGGTGGCTACGGCGGTGGTTATGGTGGTGGCTACGGTGGTGGCTACCGCCCGAGGCCTGCCTATGAGCCAGAGGGTTCTGGAGATATGGAGTACTACACCGGAGCGTCCAGCGGGCCCATCTACAACAGTATCATCGTTGTGATTGGCTCCCTGATGTCCCTGCTGATGGGACACTGGGTGGCAGTCATGTAGAGCTGGAGACAGAGCTGGTATTTTAAAAACAGACACAACTAAACCCTGATGAAAAACAACCCACAACCTGACAGTAAACAACCATGTTTGGTTTAAAGTCAAATCTAACCTAAAATATGATCCTTGGATGATGAAATTTTGTTTTGTCGACACTTAAGTGACCCTTTATGAGGATAGGAAGAGGAATTTGACCCATCTAACCTCTACAACATGTCAGTGTGACACCTTTACATCTTTGTCAGAGTCACCTGACTGCATTGTGTCCCACATTTCCATTTCTCCTGTTATCGTGGCCAGTCTTTTTATACTTTTAACCACTGTGGTGGCGCTTGTTTTCTGACAAGGACACACTCTGCATAAACAATCTGTGAAGAAAAACCAGGAATAAATAAGATGTGTAATCAGGTTAAGTCTACCTCAAGAAACCATGTCAGGACCAAAAGTATGAGAGCAGCTGTAGACTTCATATGATGCCATTTCTTAGCTTAACTTAATCTTTTATGCTCTACATATCAACACAATGCTTGTATCTAATTTATTTGCATGTTTTAAGACATTTTGTAGACTGTTAAAATGCTCTTCCCTGTTTAATATTGTTATATAAATAAATAAAAAATTAGAACAAACATTTGTGTTGCATTTTAGTCTCCACATTCAGGTGTTACCTGCTGAAATAAATAGTGCACAATCCACCAAGCAGACACGTTCAGATATATATTTATATGTGCATTTTCAGGTAGATATAGGAAAAAACTATTTCACCACCAGGGCCATTTAGAAACTTTTCTTTTCTGGAAACTTTTTAATCACATCACACAATCTTCCTCAGCAGATGGAGTTTTTGCCCAGTAATTGTCGTGGAATAGTAGAAGCTCCAATTTTCTGAGCACTTTAAGCACTTCTCATCCATCTCGGCTCAAAAGTTGAGACTGAAAGTTCATTCTTGACATCAGAAGCAGCGGTTGATAAAACAATCGCACCTGCACACTCCATTTAGTAGCTGATTTGCAGCTGTCAGTCATATCACATGATCTTCCTTTGCAGATGGAGTAAATTAGAGGGTTAAATTGGACTTTTAAGACAACTGTAATAATGTTCACACTACGATGCTTGCAAAGATTGCTTGATGTAAGAGGCGTGATGAGCTTGGTGCTTTCTGTACAGTCTACAGTAAATGCACTTAACATATTAAGGGCGGGGCAGGTTGGGGCGCTGCATGACTCATCCTGTCAGCTGACACTTAACAGCCTGCAGTGTTACATGACATCTCAGCAGCTGATGACATCACAACGGCTGATCAGTATCTTAAAATCGGAAGCAATGTGTGTTTATATTCATGAAACACAAAGAAGTGATGACACAGCAGCAGCACCTTCATGCAGACCTGCATAACAGGAGATGTTGCCACAACAGACTTGACTTTTCACTGCTTTGAGTTTTAGTTTCCAGTTAACACCAAAATGAGTTTGTCATCTGCATACCATAAAGTCACTTTTAATAAAATGTATTTTTGAAGTTTGATCTTTTTGGAAACTAGTAGTTTTTCAGATTTAGGACAAAAATAGCCAGAATTAACTTCTGATTCTGTACAACTTTTTTAAAAATTTTATTTTAAAAAAGGTTGTTTTCTTGAGATAGCAAGATAATTATGCCATTATCTCAGAAATCATTATCCTGAGATAATTTGATAATTTACTGCAGATCTCAAGATGTCGGGATAAAATAAAGTTATCACAACTGTTAATTGTGAAATAATTAAATCAGTTATTAGATTTGATTATTAGATATTGTTATTATTAGATTTATCAATGATTAAATTATTTCAACTACAGCTGTTCTCGGCTTCCATAGTTATACATTTACAAAAATTAAAAATAAAGAATAATATCCTGCAGAAATTAAAGTGAACTGGTGTTTTTTTTTTTTCTGAATTCTTAAAAGTTTCTCCTGTTTTCTCTGGATTTTACATAAACTGCAACATACAGGGACCTCACCTAAAAACATTGTATACATACAGTACATATACACACAAAAATAAAATATGTCAGGACTGACATTATTTCATGTAATACTTGTTTTCAGTCAAAATAAAAACAAATATCCACAGATGCACATTAATAAGTTGATAAGTTTATTTGACAAGACGAGCAAAAAGTGCGAGTCAACACTCAGGACTCAGTAGAACTTCCAGGATAAAACAGGCCACATATTACAACACATTAAAGGTACACTGTGGAGTTTTTGACCACTGTTGATCACTAATTGTTAGAGTCAAACAACAAAGCGTGTCTGTTGTGATTGTAGTTTAGGGATGAAAGGCCAGTGCACTGTGAATCTGTGGTCTGGTTTTAGATCCTGTGGTCTTTAATCACTCTGCAGCAGAGCAGAGGGGGCAGAAGAAGGACACGAGACTATTAAATTGAGAAATCAAGAGGGGAAAGGTGTTATTGGTGAGGCTTCTCCTCAGCTGACAAAGCTTAAGAGAGAATTTCCACCCAACACAGAGGTGGCATTAAAACTCCAGTGTACCTTTAATTTTTTTTTATTTATTTTTTTTTTTTATGAAGGAGCCATGATTAGAAAAATGATCGTGCAAATCGTACATACAGTACAATTCTAGGGTTAGATACCATAAACTCAGCTGATAATGCAAGATAACATTCATTAGCTTTGGAGATTCATTCAGCTCAGAATTAGTACATCAGGAGCTTCACACTTTAAGAGCACTTCTGCAATCACAAGCTACCCCGGAGAGAGGAGAGGAGAGAGGCAAAAACACTGGATAGTAGAAAGGAGGGAAGTGAGTGTATAAAAAATATCAGAAAATACACAACATACTGTATAAAACAAGGGCAGTACACGTGGAAAAACATACAGAAACATACAGTAAAGGTGTTCTTTGCTTTACATTGATTCAAGTCAGTAGTTTAAGGCGTGTTAGGACAACAACATGCATACTATTGGAAACAGATGTAATAGTCTGTCATTTTGGTTTTAATTTCTGTGTTTCAGTGGACCATATATGATGAAAGTCCTGTTATGCTTTAAGCTATGAAGAAATGAGTGTTATATTTTATTATAAACACTCAGTTATGCTCAGTGTAAAGCCTCTCAGTTTAAAGCACTGATGTTAGCAATATAAGCTAGTAGAATATTAGACGGTGAGTATTATTTGATAGTTTTGGATCACTATTCCTTGTTTTCCAACTCTGTCCAACTGTCCTTGAATCAGACGGTCCTCTAACACCAACGCCCCTGAAGTTTATATTATCATATCACACTTAAAGCAGCTCTCCATTTCTGCAAAGCAGTTTATTTACACAGATCATCACCATGACAGAGCATGTTGCAAGCTGACCCTCTCAGACGCTTTTTCCTCCTAAACAACCCTGGGCAGTTTCCTTGACTAAATAAATAATTCAAAATCTGAAACACACATCAAAAGCACAGAAAGATAAGTAGTAGTGGCACTCATAATTTCTATGGCTCCATGTGGTTATATCCTACAGAGAGGGAAAACAGACCCTGAGTCTCACCAGAGACCATTAAATCAAATCTACTAAATGGACGTTAATGGGCCAGATTCCTCTCCACTTTCAAACTCTTAGAGCAGTTAATGGACGCTTTCTCTTTCAGAAGAGGAAAGAGGAAGAGCAATCTGTTACAACACGTTCGCTCTGCCTTTCTCTTCCTTTCCTTGAATACATATTTCAAATATGAGATACAGCGTGTGTGCCAGCTGTGCGTTGCCAGTCAAGCATGAGGACGCAATGCCTAAACTTCCTGAAGAAAATATAAAACACAAAGTAGAAATCCAGACACAATATAAAGAGTTATAAAAGTATAGGTTCCTTGCTTCCTAATCATTTTCCATCCATTTACTTCAACACATTTCCTGCCGTACACCCCATTTCTATATTTCTCCATTTCTTTAACTGCTAATGGAGCAGCGTTAGCATGTTGCTATTCAGTAGCATCACTAAAGAACTGGTGATCACTGCTAAAAGCCCTCGCAAGCCCATCTCCAGTCCCTGCACCCCTCCGGTATCTTTCATTAAGTACTTATCAGAGTAAACCATGTACAGCTCCAAGCATTTCCTGACTTTAAGCTGTTCAATCAGTGCCGGGTAGCCGATCTCCACGATGCTGACTGTGTCATCATCGTTTTCAGCGCTGGCACCAGCCTGTGAAGTTGGAGCCACAGGCCTGGCTGTAGGCTGATTTAGAGGGTGGGGAGTTGAAGGTGCGGAGGTCGAGGAGTTTTTTGCAACAGTGTTGTTGGTCTCTGTTGTGTTGTCAGTATCTGGAGCTGAGGTGACTACAGTAGTTGCAGTTGTTGTATTAGCGGCTGCTGATTTGTTGTTTTGCTTTTGATTCTCTGCAGACAGAATGTCTGTTCTCTTCATGCAGATGTCCATGTAATTGTCATAGGTTTGAGGGGGTTGGATGTACTTGTAGTCTCTGCTGTAGTCATTGGTATCAGTAGACTTGACACCATATTTCTGGTACATGTAGTGGTTGTAGTAGTACTCCTCCTGGGAGTTTTTGAAGGGGAAGTGAGGGCGAGGGAACCTTCCTAGCCCGTAGCCCAGGGCCATTCCTGTCATGGTCCCTTTATTTGCTGCCATGAGCCCACTGCGCCCGAACCCTCTGGATTTATCGTTAGGAAACATGTTCATTTTCCGAACTGAGTTGGAAAACGGAGAGCCGCCTCCAACACCGTAGCCCCCATATCCAAAGCTGCTGCCGTAGTGAGGGCTCAAGATTTGGTTGTTTGGGTTTTGGTTGATGTATCCACCTGGGTGACCACCATAACTGTCATAACCGCCATAACTGCCATAACTGCCATAACTGCCTTGACCACCATAACTGCCACGACCACCATGACGACCATAACCACCATGGCGACCATAACCACCATGACGACCATAACCACCATGGCGACCATAACCACCATGACCACCATAACCTCCTCCATATGGGGAGCCCCATGCCGGGTACTGGTTATGGTAACCTCCTCCCCCTGGCTGCTGGGGGTAACCTGCATATCCAGGTCTGCCTGGTTGCTGATTGTAGTCTCCTTGATTGGGATGTCCAGACTGTTTAGGGTATCCACCCTGAGAGCTGGTGCCCTGATTATTTTTGCTGCCTGAGTTAGTTTGGGTGCTGCCCCGGTTGGATGTGGAGGGCTTCTTGCTCCCTCCTTTCTTGGCCAGTGAAAAATGGGTATGAAATAAAAGAAGCGACAGACACAGCACGGCTAATGAAGTCAGCTTCATCTTTGCCCTGCAGGGAGGGATTGGAGGAAAAATAAGAGAGAGAGGGGGAGGGAAAATATGAGATAATTTAATCATTTTATGCTTAAAAAGTAATTTTATGAGAAACGTCTCTCTTTCCGGAAACAGTAAAATCTTTCAGTTGCATACAGACAGGCTGATAGAACGACATTGATATACATAGAAAGGTCCAAGCATTGATAAAAATGTCCATTACAATTTCCTGGAGCCCAATGTGGCATCTTAAAATTCAAATATTCAGTTTATGCCACAAACAAATGGCAAACATTTGAGAAGCTGGAACCAGTAAATATTTAGCATTAGGGCTGGGCAAAATATCAATATTATATCGATATCGTGATATGAGACTAGATATCATTTTAGATATTGGATATCATAACATCGTGATATGGCATAAATGTTGTCTTTTCCTGGTTTTAAAGGCTGCATTACAGTAAAGAGAGGTCATTTTCTGAACTTACCAGACTGTTCTAGCTGTTCTATTATTTACCCACTTAGTCATTATATCCACATTACTGATGATTATTTATCAAAAATATCATTGTGTAAATATTTTGCGAAAGCACCGATAGTCATCCCTACAATATTGTCACAATATCGATATCGAGGTATTTGGTCAACAATATTCTAAATATTCAGCTCTATTTAGCATTTTAGCTTGAAAATGATCTAAATTGCGTCACTAATTTCAACGTGGGCCCAAAGTGTGCACTGTAAGTTTCATAATGTACAACTAAAATAAATACTGGATTGAAAGTCTCATACTGATAATACCTGCAGCTCAGTACAGAAACGACAGACAAAGACTGAGGTGATCAGTAACCTGGATGTTAGAATCAAACAAGAATATGAATAACCAGATTTCTTATGTTCCAAATCATATCCCAAATCTGATTAAAACCAGACATAAGACATAACAGGGACACTACTGTCCATGTAAAGCTACTAATTGACAAGTCTGAGGGAAGTCGAATAACTTAACTTAAATATTATAAAACTATTGTAGGCTAATTGTTATGAAATATAATGAAAAGATGAATCCCCTCAGGGGGACAAGTGGATTTCTGGCCTGGGCACCTAAATGTCCATCGACGGCTCTGACAGCAGGTGTGGCAGTGAAACAGACACTAAGAGACAGGACAAGCCTTCTTAATAACATGTTGTTTATAAAACTATTGACCTTGTATGGACCAAAGCGCTCTGGCGCATGTCAGTGTCGGTTATCCATCTATCCACTTTAATTTACGCACAGTACAGACAGCGTTGGACTACTTTGAATAAAGAACCAGCCTTACCTTGAGTGGTTTTAATTAGCTTCAATAAAAAAAAAAATCCGTATTTTGCCGCTTGAGAGTCGATTTAACGTTTTTTTTTTTTTTTTTTTCCAGTTTGCAAACTGTCAGTTTCATGTGGCGCGAGAGCAGCACGAGAGATGTGTGCCGCATAGAGACAGAGGATGGGGAGCCAGGGCGGGGTTTTATTCAACACGTTTCCCAGCATCTTCCACCATGTGATGACGTCGACTTCATATGGAAAATCACTACGTAACATACACAGCATAGAGCTACTTTATATGTGTAGGAAAAATTCATTATAAGACACCAGTGGTGGATATTAAAGACATTTACTAAGTCCTGCAGCCTGTTGCATCAGCTGTTATAAATTCAAGCTAGTTATAACTAATCCAGTAGAGCAGTGGTTCTCAAAGTGGGGTCCCAGGGGTTCCAGGGGGTCCCCAGCAAAAAGGGGAATAATTTATTTTCACTATAATTCCATCCATCAGTAACACAATGGCTGCATGTATGTGTATGTATGTATGTATCTATTAGGAATAATCAGGTCATAATTAAACTTAAAAAGAAAAAGGAAATGAAAAAGCACATTTAAAATGTAAAATGACAATCTGAAAATTTAACTCTCCGAATGTGTTTGAAAAAGGTTTACACCTTCACTGTTCCCGGGTCAAATTTGACCTGTGATTGAACTAATTAACAAGGACTGAAAAAAAACAGTAATCCAGTAAATATCATCCAGTAAAGATCTGCTAAGTGACTTATTATTCATCAGTAAATAAATATATACTTACTTTGATATTTTATGTACCTTAGACGACATTTAACCTACAATGTACAAATCTTTTTTGTGAACGAGAGAGTGGGGTGTGTGCTGGGATCATATTGTCATTGATCATATATCATGTAATTTTTGTTATTTATGATAGTTTGGCAACATTTACTATGTATTTCTCTGCATAAACAACCCATAATTACTACAGGGCCAAATTTGACCTGTAACATAGCAGATGTAACTTTTTTTTTATAGGCGTTTAAAAAAAAGATCAAAAAGTGTTTTGTTGTATTCAGTAGGCCATTGTAGAGGATTTAATGAAGCCTTGTTTTGATCAGAAAAAATGAAAAGTATGTTTCACACATCTAAACTTGAAAACGGGTCAAATTTGACCCAAACGCAATAGAAGGGTTAAAGTGACAGTGAAAAAAGTGAAATTTAAAATGCAAAAGCTTAAATGGAAATGCTCAAACTGGAAACTTAAATTGTAAAGATGAAACTCAAAATGGCAAATGGAAAAGCTTAAATGGATTTTTTTTTGTATTTGCACCTTACCGTTTGACATCTGACATTTGGCTTTTCAAGCTGTATGTAAATGAGGAGTTGTGGCCCAAAGGCTGGAGGGGGGGTTTGAAACAGCTGGGGCGCAGAGGCACCTAATGTCAAATGCAAAAAAAAAAAAAAAAAATCTTACATTACACAATCTTGATTTTATCTCTTTTAATTTTCTATCTGGACTTTTAATTTTAATTATGACCAAAAATATCTTCCATACTTGCTTTAGTTATGACTTTATGTCCAAACTAGTTAGGTTATGCTCCAAGTAGGGGAGAACGGGGCTAGTAGTCACACTTTTTTAAGTGGCTTTAAAATTTAAAAATGGAGGCAATCTTTAAAATGATTTTAAAAAGTTTAATTTCATGGTTAATGTTCATGAATGTGACAACCAACCCTGAAAAGAATGTGACAAGCTTCCTCAGCTGGGATTTTTTGCTACTGGCAAAGCTAACAGCCACATGTAGCATAGCTAAGAAAAAAACTCAACTGTAGCTCTCCCCTCATACTTTTTAATGGTAGTAATTGTTTTATTATAAAACCATTGTGTAAAAGTCTAGAAGAGAAACAACAAAGAGCTGGATATTTACATTTTGACATGAAAAAAGTACTCTCACCTCAATGTCAAGTGTCTTACTCCTGAAAATGACCTTGTAGGTGACCTCTGACCCCAATTCTGAAAATATCACTATCAACATTTTTAACAGCGTTCCTTAGGGAGCAACATCCAATGAATGTGACAACCAACCTGTTCTCCCCTAATCGTGATTCAACTCATTTTAGTAGCTGATTTAGTTACAAACTAACTAGTAGTTACGAAGCCTCTACTGTCGACTTTACACCTGAATTTAAGAGAGAATCTACACATAACTGGTACAACCCAGTGCTGTACTTCAGTACAATTTTGACTAACTTTACTTCGGTACTTCCATTTTATCAATATAAATTAGACTATAATGTATATTTCAAAAGGACATATTGAAAGTTTTAACTCCACTACATTAATTTGACAATAGTAGTTACTTTGCAGATTAAGATTTTGCATACAAAACATATGATGCACTGTTATAGATTAAAATACGAATGAAACAAAGTAGTCGTGTGCACATCCACAAAACCTCAGTGGGGTAGGTGCTGGATGCAAAAAACAAGGCTTCCTCTTACTTTGCCTGAGGAAGACCTGTAACTAGGAGAGCAGTAGGGCCGTAACTAATGATTATTTTCATTATTAATTAATCTGACAATTTTCTTAATTAATCATTTAGTCGATGAAATGTTAAAACATAGTGAATATAATATATATAAATATAATTCATGAGCCCATGATGATGTCTTCAATATACTTGTTTTGTATGACTAACAGTCCACAACCTTTAGATATTCAAGATACTGTCAAAGAAAAAAAGAAAACTGTCACATTTGAGAGGCTGAAATCAAAGAACTTTTGGCATTTCTGCTTGAAAAATGACTGAAATGATTAACCCTATTATCAAAATAGAAAGCAAGATGGAAAAGGTGTAGGAGAGGCTTCCGCCTCTGTGGACCAAGCTGAAGTCAGAGAGAGGATGTTGTTTTTATTGGGCTTAGTCCAGGAAGACCATGTTGCTTCCTCTTACTTTAGAGCCAGTTAAATGAAATTTAATGGACAGTAATGTAACAGGTATTGTATAGTGCAGTTAATGGACCTCACTTTCTGTTGCAACACTGCGGTAAATCACACATCACATTACCGTATGTTCACAAACATTAACAGCCTCCATTTGTTTTTGCACCTTACAGCCTTACCCGTTTATATCAGGGGTTCAACATGAAGCTGTTGGTCCAAAATAGCTGCAGGCTTAAAATAGCACGGGACCCCTCAGACTTAAAGTTTAGTTACTGCAGGCGGCCAAATGTTATTCTTTACACTCTTTTTTGTAATTAACATGTTGTTTTCAAACCTTGATACTTCTTCTTAGTGCCTATGACCATGAAAGGAAATACAATAAATACACCAAGCTGCCTACGTCACCTGTAACGAACAGCACTGAGCAATGGTTTTGTAGGATTTAGTGGCATCTAGTGGTGAGGTTGCAGATTGCAACCAACTGAATACCTCTCCCTTCCCCTTCCCCTCTCAAGTGTGTAAAAAACTCCGGAAAAGTGCAAAAGGCCCTCTCTAGAGCCAGTGTTTGGTTTGTCCGTTCTGGGCTACTGTAGAGACATGGCGGCACTATATGGCGGGCTGCGTGGATGGGTAAATGCTAGATTGGATGGGCCAGAGGGACGAACTCTTGCAAGTGCAGTTAGGGTTAGGCTTAAGGTTAAAGCTGGTGTACAAATCTCACAAGAGTTTCGCAAATTGTCCCTCTGGCCCATCCAATTTAGCACCAACCCCATGGAAGAGGACCCGCTCCTTATGTAGACATAAAGGGCTCATTCTAAGGTAATGAAAACACGATTCTTATTTTCAGGTGACTGCACCTTTAACTTTTGACTATTAGCCGTGTACATTGGGATAAAGTAAAGTGAATTTACCAAATTAGCATTAATTCTCATTCTCTAATAATTGGCTTTAGCCTTGGCTTACCTTGAATGATGGACTGTTGTTTGTTTTGTACCTCATATTATTTAGTTCCTATTCGGATTTATTGTTGTTTTTTTGTACCCAACTGTACATGTTTAATATTCCATATGATGTAAACACGGCATGACTCATGTTGGGAATTAAAGGGTTGTTTCACTCAAACGTATTTTCTCACTTAATCTCAAGTTTGGTTTGGTTTCATTCAAGTTCCATCTCTGAAATTTCTGCTTCCAACTTCCACTTAATATAATGGAGGTCAATATTTGATCAGTGCTTGATCAATAGTAGAAACAAAAATTGTTGTCCACAAAATAAAAAAGGCAGACTGCTACTTAATAAATGCACTAGTACAGTATCTACACATTCACTAATAAATACAACCACAGTAAAACACGTTTTTCCTAACATGAAAAAAAGGAAATAGAGGAAAAAATTAAATACAAGTATATTTAAAATAAATATATATAAATATATTGTTTACAACATTAAAAAAATACACATCAAAACAGTCTCTTTCTAGAAACAGAGTCCATGTTTGGATAATCCACAGAACTGTAGATCGTACATAAAGATAACCTGGACAAATAATAGCACTAAGCAGGTAAAAATAAGTGTTCTTTTAATTTGGGTGAAAAGTTAAAGTATCATTGTTGTTCCACAGCATCTACAGTACTACATTATGATCAACTTACATATAAAATCAGGCCACCTTTTAAATGGCACTGATATCCCTGTAAACATCTTTAAACTGTTTCTATCACTAGACACATTTGAGAGATACCTCAAATGTACATATTTCTTTGTTATCACATCAGGAGCTAAAGTGTTACAAGAAGCCACAAATCATTCGATGTGGACTATTTTAGAGCCCCAAGAACTCGGATGTTCTTCTGTTATCACAGTTACTAAAGACTTTGTAAACAAAATAAATTTGTTTAGGTGATTAAACCTAATAAATTAAATAAATAAACGTGCACTTTGACTTAGATTAATAAGTTTAGGCGTAGAGTTCAGGTATTCTTTAGACAACAAGTGACCCCCTGAAAACAGAAATATCAGGAAGTATCATTTAGTGCACTAATATATAGTATTCTTGAATATAAATGGTGCCACCTGCTGGCCATGAAAAAACTACACAAATTCTTGTGTGATCAGTTCTGTATTTCTATGAACCACAATCCTCAATATGAGAGTAAAAAGTCACAACATAAACAAATTGTAGCAAAGCAGCCCACTAATTAATTAGCTTTATGTGGTGGCTTCCTTACAGTAATGATTTATATCACCAATACAAGACGAACAACTGACATAAATAAATTTCACACGTATTCAACAGAGAAACGGGACACGACTGTAGGGGGTTTCATGATTTTAATCATGTAAATTCTGGTCTTTCGTTGCCCAAACACTCATTTGCGATGATAAGGTGATGCATACATGTTAATAACTGGACAGCAATGCAATTTTGCCTGCAGACAGAGAACACATCATGATGGCATTGATGTACCAAACCATGTGTTATAGCAGTAGTTATTATTAGTTTTCACACACACTGAATGAATGAATGAGGAGGTGACATGGGCATGGTTATTTAGGACAAGATGGTATATATATATATATATATCTATCTGTGTACAATATCTGTAGCCAAATGCATCCTGTCCGATAACCGAGACAGAAATTTACAAACATTGTTTTCAGTCTGGCACACTTTGAGTCTCAGTGGCACAGCAGAAATATGAAGCCAGTCCAGCCATTCCCATTGTTTAATTGCTGTGCAATCTTTTAATCATGCAGTACACAGTACCAGCAAACGGATCAAGACAGAAAACCTTCCAGCAGATCAAACATGACAAATCTTTCTCAACAGATAAAGTGTTGTTAAAAACCACCAACCTGCAACTCAAGACATCAAACTTTTTTTTTTTTTTTTTGTTGCAAAGAAATCTGCCATGAGGGGAAATTTGGGGATTTTTAAATTCCGGCAGCAGAGCACAAAAAAAAAAAGAGTAAATTTAAGCAACTATTCAGATTCTTTTTAACTTATTTTTTCCATTTTTCACTTTCTGATAACGAGTGCAAACCTGACTGAAAAGATGATTGTTTTTCATCAGTATTAACAATGGAGATTATTGTTAATGATTTATTTGGATTGATGCTCGGATCAAAGGGGGAAAAAGACATTCCACTAAAGAGAAAAGGTGCAACTGGGGCGCTTTATATACACCGAGCTCAATCAAACTCAAGTACAAGCTGACATTGTACAATACAGAAAAAAATCTGTCTTCTGATGTAAAATGCAAACATGAACCCAATCGCCCTTTAACCTTAGGCACATATGAAAAAAAACAAATATAAATCTTCATTAGCAATAATTTTGCTTAAAAAATATTCTTTAATTTATGGCATCCACTTCTGGTAGGTGCCTATGGATAAATAGCAATGAGGAAAAATGGTTTGGAGACAAAAGCTTTCATCTAGCAGCAATGAAATCAGGTACTCCAACAATGTCAAATATATATATATAGGGGGATGGAGGGGTGTTACAAAAACGTAATCATTGTAAAACACACAGAACTGTATTTATACAGAACACATTTATGTGGTAAACTTTCCAGTAACAACTTTAAGGGTCATATATATTTATGAGAGTTTAATGAAGTAGGATAACTTGGCGAATCAGTCATAATGCAATACATTTACCTCTTTTAGTGCCACATTTTAAAAAAAACAAAAAAACCATTAATCTCATTTGTGGCTTCAGGGTTAACGCTTCTCATATTAGTAGTATATCTTTATGGATAACATCAAGTATTTTCTCTTTTCAGTTTAGCATCATAGTGTTAAAACACAATACATACACTGTATATTCAAATAAAATCTGCAAATTTTACAGATTGTCCATTCAGTGGCTTACCAGTGGAGGCAGACTGCACTTTACCACAGTCTCAACTGGGTTTAAGGAGTGACCTCTCTCTTAATAATATACTAGTCTTCCTTTGCTAATTACAGCAGCAAACATCTACGCTATGTAACCCTGTTCAGAGGCAGGATCGGTCTTCCAGCTGACAAAATGACACGACGACATTTTGACTGAACCTGCGGCTAAATAAAATGCAAAAGGTTCAGAATGTGCCGCTGTTGATGTTTGTTTCAGCACATCAGCACGGTCCAGCTCACTGAGAGAAGATAAAAGGTGGAACGGCTACCGAACCAAAAAGTTCAGCAAAGCATTTCTGAAAAATGGATGACTTCTCTCATATCTGTCCTAAACAGGAGTTAAAAGTTTCGCAAATAAAACTGTTAACAGAGAGAAACTTGAAAAATTTCAAGAGACATTAGGCCTTTGCATAGCAAACTGTACAAAGCTGCTGCTGCTGTAATGTAAGACAGAAACGAAAATATACAGGATATTTACAAATTTACAGGAGGAGGAGGAGGAGGAGGAGGAGGAGACCGTCTAGACTTTAAGGAGACACCATCAAACAAACAGATGACCAGGATGTGCCCTGTGAGGTTCAGGTGTTGCTTGCAGGACGTAAGATCAACGGCATCCATTAGTGGTCTGCCAGTCCAGTGAGATTTCAGGCTAATTTGTCCAGTGCTAGCAGAGATTTAATGAGAACAAAATGCACAAATGTGAAAGCCGAGGGTTCTGGGTAGGACTAAATGGCCTTAGACCTCTTCTGGGTGTTAACAAAGAAAGACAGTGAGGGGACGCGACTCCTGGACGAGATGCGTCGTCTGTTGTTATAAACTTGTCAGAGACAATGCTGAGAGGAGCCAGGGACTTTCTGTCCCTCTGTTTCTGAAGACAGGAGAAGGGATTTTACAGAGGAACTGTAAAAAATAATTGGGGGCTACTGAAATATAGACCATCAACGGCCTGTCATCTGAACACTACATCCCTGTCGTCCCCCTGAGGACACAAGGCTGTGAGAGTCCATCTCCTCTACAGTCCAGTGGCTCCTGCTCCTCTTTACACACCATTGGCACTCATTTTGCTCTGCTGGGACACCTCTGTGGCCGCTTTAGCCTGTGGAAGAAGGCAGAGAACAAAGTTTAGCTACAGTGTTCAGTATTTTCCATTGAAAATTGCTGCTGGGGAAAGTTATTTGTTACGGATCCACTTCAGGTTTTTATAGCATGGTGCTGTTATTTGATAGCTCACAGCCAGTGTCCAAAATTAACTTTTTGACTCACTTGCCAAGGGGACTCAGATGAAAAACTGGCCAAGCATATTTTTACCAGCCAAAATAATAAATTGCCTTTTTGTGTCGCATATACATTTATTTCAGTACATTTCATTGAGATAATAAGGTTTTGAATACTGTAGCTAATAGCGGAGAGCTGTCGAGTAGCCGATGTCCCGTACGGTAAACAGTGACGCAAAACTGCGTGCTTGAGACGTCTGTAGCTGGAGCTCCTTTGCCAATGTGGCAGATAGCCTTCCAAGATTTACTTGCCAAAAGGAAAATCTAGCCGCATTTGGCGCTTGGTGGGTGTTAATTTCAGACCCTGCTCACGGCCATCAAGTGACAGAAATCATGGGATAGAGTGTGATAGAGGGGGGATGGGATGTGATAAAGTTCCCCCGCCAGACATGGACAACTATGGGCTTTGCGCTCGCATGGTGTGCCTGTCAGACCGCTGAACCAACAGGACTCTCCATGCTGGCAGATTTGATAACGCCAGTGACCTATGATGCAGTAAATGTGTGTTCAGGTCATGTTTTTTCCAATCCTAAAAATTCTGTGTGCTGGACCTGTTGAGCCTGCAGAAAAACAGTAAAATATCTAAGCAATGTGTGTACATGTATGTAAGGGGTGTAAATTTAGTTGAATGGAATTGACACTTAAACAACTGTTACATAATAGACTACCACAGTAATCCTAAAATAAAGTGTCAGTTAACAAATGACAGAGAGAGAACGAGCTGATGTAGCTTCTCTAAAAACAAAAACTGGTGACATCATCATAATGTCACCATAATAATGAACAATAAAATGTGTTTTGGTGTCATGAAGTATCATTTTAAACAACCAATTGGTTTAAAAAAAAAAGTAAACACTTGGGAGCGTGTGTGTGTGACAGAGATCAGTCTATATTTATCTGCTATTTTTAGACCCCACACAGATTAACTTGAGATGTTCAGCTCATATTTTGCCAGTAGCTTTCTCTGTTTGTGAGGGTTACTCTGGCAAACTTCAAATGATTACTTCTGTACATCTAAATGTAACCAGTTTCCACCTATTCTGTATTGTGTTGAAGTATTTGTTGCCCTCCAGAATAGCACCCGCGTCCTACTGAGAGAGATTAACAAGTCATGTGAGAAAGATCAAAGCTATGAAAAGCTAACTGGATTACAAATCCACGTCTGGCATGCAATCCCCCCCACTGGTTTCTGTGGATGTCACAGGTCCAAGAAACCATCAAACCTTTTCTGCTACAGGAACTTAACTTGTCATGGGTTCTGCTTTTGTTCCCACTGTACTAGCTTTGGGAGTCCCTGGTACTAAATTTCAGACCTGCTCAGGAGGTGGTACAAAATTCAAATTCCAGGGACTCTTCAGGCTGAAGGAATGCAACAGCTGGTTTAGCAACACGGCCATTAATAACGCAGGACGTGTGTTTAGACAAGCACTGCAAGGAGGTTTGTTTAAAAAAAAAAAACTGATTCAGAAATGTGCATTTCACTACTTTGTTATGCATTTGTCTGTGGAAACTGTAGATTGTGTGCACAGTGTTGGGGAGTAAGCCTTGGTATTTTCAAAATCAAGTAATAACACCTGGAAGTTGTTCAACGTCCTCCGAAACTGATTCTTCAAATATGTTATCAATCCATCTGTAATTTTGTTGTTTTGGTCTATTCTGTACACACATCATCTATCGCATGTCCGTCTGTCCTGGAAGAAGGATCCTCCTCTGTTGCTCCTCCTGATGTTTTTTTCCCTCCTTAAAGGGGGAGTTTTTCCTCATCTGAATCGAGGGTCTAAGGGCAGAGGATATTGTATTGCTGTATAGATTGTAAAGCCCCCTGAGGCCAATTTGTGTATTGTGATATCAGGGTATACAAATAAAACTGACTTGACTGCGCTGTATCTGGTAGTCAGTTCTGTATCACATTCAGGAGAGAATCAAACAGCAGGCTGCTTTTTTCCCCCCAAACAGTGTGGAGCAAAGAGAGAGTGGGACCATCAGCTGCTGACGGGTCCTTCGGGGCAGCGACGTGTCTCAAGAGATGCACCTGACACTGGGGAGCTGGTCTGATGCCAGTTGTGCAATGTTTTTCCATTCTGCTGACTTCCTACTGTGGATGAGCTCGTCTATTAATCTAATGTTTGGAAGTCATCACATGTAAATGTAAAAGAAACTTTGTCCTGGTGTTGCTATACAGTGACGCATTTTCAATGACGGATATCTGAAACAGTCTGGTTTGTATAACAGTGGAAAACAAGGCAGAACCTAGACCTTACTGTTTCTTATGAATTATAGTTATGGTTTTAAGTTTCCATAGCGGCGAGAAGCTTTCTGCTCACCTGAAGGACTTCAGCAGCAGTCAGAGGTTTGTCTGACATGACAGGAGCCTTGTCTCTCATCTCCTCCACCTAAAACACATAAGATAAAAAGAAAAATAAGACAAAAAAAAAAAAAACAACTACGCCACTACTGTATGACAATTACATCCATGGTTTTGGCAGTAATCTATTCTTAACTACAGTGATTTCCTCCCTGTCATGAATAAAGTTGATCTCATGTTTTAGGAGTGTACTGACCGGTCTGTCTTTGATAATGAGAGCAGGGTCCGCCAGCATGTCAGTGCTGACTGAGGTCGTGTTTGCTCCTGTACTCTCCACTGGAGGAGCGGCTTTCTGCAAAAACAACAACAAACATCTGATAAGAAAACCACATCCAACAAAAGGCTATCTGGTCTGGTCTGCTTACTGTTCAGTGGCTGTATGTGTTATATTTTTAAATGAGGGAGAAGGAAGATTTAAGGATGAGAATTGAATTTGAATTCTATACTGCATACTAGTTACTTAAACTTTTTTGTGGAAAACATAAATGATATTCAAAGCAGAATATTTGTATATGTGTTAAAAATATCTGGAGGGGATAAGTTATGAAACAGTTGGTGCTTTATAAGGAAGGCAGATTATGAAAGTACCAAACATCAGCGACCTGCATACCAACTATTTAACAGCTGGAATGTTAAGCTTGGTACCACTTACTCTAATCTGTACATACGAGTGAATATGCAACAGTGTGACCTGTAAGATTTTAAGTAGACTGTAAAGGTCGAACCTCTAGTTTGGGAACAGGGGGGATGACTGGCGGTTTTGGTTTGAGGTCAGTCAGGTACATGGCTCTGGAGAGCAGCAGCAGCGATGGAGGAACATTCTCCTTCAGGTGCAGGTCCAGCCACTAGATGGAGGAGATTACATACACTACATTACTTACATCATGTTTCATTGGAGTCAAGTTTATTATAATTTCTTAACTATTGAGAACCAGTTTTCAGTTTTTGATCAAACAAATCAAAGCCACAAACTAACATTCAGTTGCTCACCTGCTGCATTTGCTGTCGTAGCTGATCAGTGGTGAGACCCAGAGACCTCATCCCTCGACTACGACACGCTGCCTGCAGCTCTGACACGCTCATGGCCGCCACACCCTCTGCTGCAATCATCTGTGCAAAAAATAGAGAAGGAAGTCAGAAATTGTTGTACAGATTAGAGAAAAAATGAGAACTACACAACAAGAAGGACTCAAAATCTGAAGATCTGAAATGAATCATAAAGACAGAGAAGGTTAAAAGAGTTTTGAACATTACTGCCAAACATTTTACCTTTTGATATGAAGTCAATGCGCAAAGACTTAAAACTTAACACAGATAATCTATCGCAGTTAACTTTTAATCATGTCTTTTTTTTATGTGGTAAGGCAACTGACAGCAGGAAATGCTATGAAAAGATTTCCTTGCCGTAATAAGATAGCTGGTGTTCCAACATAACAGCATGGACGGACACTACTTGTCTGCCTGGAACACAGGACGTAAAAATCAAAACACTGGTATGTTTGGGAAATCATTAGCTGTAAAGGCAGTTTGTTGAGAACGGGAATATTTCCTCATTTAACAACTGTTAAATGAGGAAATGCATATCTTGTTCTTCTTTTCTCCCCTGTGCTCTTCTGTTATTACTGTAAAAATCACACCGACAGGCCCACAGACACAAAACCCCCCCCAACACCCAATCCTCCATCTCACCTCATCGTCAGCCTTGATGGTCCTGAGTTGCATCATCAACTGGAAACGCAGCAAGTTGTTCGTGCCGATGGGCTGCAGCTCCAACAGTTTACACAGAGCCACCAGCTGGGGCCGCTCCAGGTGCTCCAGCGTCAGCTCGTCTTCAAACAGCTTCGAAAACCGGACAATGTCCTTCGTGGTGGGCTGCTCACCTGTGCCCCGAACCTAACAAGGACACACAGAGTCGCTAATGTGAAGCACTGAAACCAGGACCAGTCAGGAGAGCTGTAGTGCTAGCAGCAGTTTGACACCTGCTGACAATTATGTATTCCAACGTTTCCATTCCTTATTTGGATGAAATCCAAACAAAAGGACCAAACCACACATTTGATTCATTTTCCAGTAATAACTCATCCACAACTGCTTCCCTTCAGGTATGATAAACAACAGCTAGCAACAGACAACCCTCAACCCTCTCTGATCATTAAAACTGTTGTGAATTGTAATATATGTGCTGTTAACGTGAGATGTTAAAAATATAAGTCGAGGCTGTCACTGGCTCAGCCAAGATGTGAAGCATTGTCTTTGTTATAACTTACCTGCTGAACATATGTGGAGAAGCGCTGCGTCTCATCCTCTGTCTGAGCCTTCGCCTTATTCCTGCGAGCCATCTCAGCGATGGTCTCCTGGAGAAACTTGGCCAGCTCCAGCTTAGCAGCCAGACCCTTCTTCTGCTTCTCCTCCTGCACAAAGAGGAACGAGGACACATTGTTTGGTTTTAAAATGAGCACTTCAACGACAGCTACAGTGTGATGCAATTATCTAAATACAGTTGTTACTGACTGGTCCCTCCACTTCAGGAGACTGTGTTGAATACATTACAAGTACTCTATAGTACAATAACACAAAGTTAAGATGTTTCATTTTAGTAGTTGAATATTTTCAAGACAATTCATGTACAAAAGTACAAAAACTGTGGACTTGACAAACAAATTGAGACAGTTGAAGAGAATGAAAATAAGAGAATATAAATGTGATATAGATTAGAGATGATTGCAGGTCGCCTGTTCTGGACATCCCCTTTATATTTTTCTTGACATTTTGCTTTTTCAAGTGGCCACATACTATTACACCTTTTTCAAAAACATGAAACGTTTTAACATGGACTTTGCGTAGCTTCTCTAACATTAATAAAGACAAAATATAAAAACGTACAGGGCTGTTGGGCCCCAAAACAGATTAAAAAAAAAAAATTTATATTATTATTATATTCAAATCATTTTTCAAAACTGCAGTTTGACTTATAAAAAGGCTTTTTGCCTCATAGATTTCCAAGAAAAAGTGAATTTTTGCCTTTGGTTTATCGTAGATACCAAAAATCATATTGTATCCTACAAAAATCATACCACTATCAACATATAGTGATGACAGTCTTGACCTGACACTGCGCTACCATGATACACAGTTTTTCCTCCATTCTTATGTTCTGCCATGTTCTCAGAGGCCGGACACCTCTGTGTTGTCATGAGCACGAGGAGCATATCTGTGAATCACTGAAGCGTGCGCCCGAACAGCCGGGAACATCAGAGCTGACAGGCTGACTAGACCAAGAACAGAAACCTGCTGCTTTTCATTTACAGGAGATTTGAAGTTAACAAAAGAACCAATTCATATCATTGGAACTTTATAATTACAGACACAATAGACAAATTATAAAGGGATGGTTTAAATGAGCTGTTTGTGCTTCTTAAAGCACTTTGCAGGTTCTGACGTCATGTACAAGTTGTGCTACAGCTCCCAAAGAAAATAGACTAGATTAGATAAAGTCTGCATGGCCAGAGGTTCTGAGTGCAGCAGCCACAGTCATATCTGAGAAGTTACATAATCAGACTGAACCCTGTCGTGAGGTCAACCTGGCGGCATGGTGTGTGCGTCCGTGTATACATGTACACATGCCTTTTTGGACTCTGTCTCGAAGGTGGAGGGCAACATCTCTGGGAACAGCTTGAGGAATACGGGAAGGAGGAACTCCATGAAAGGGACGATGATAAACACCATGAAGGGCACCAGACGGAAGAGGTCAGCGCAGGTCCTCATCAGCTGCAAACACAAAGAGAAACAATGCTAATGTCACAAAATGTAGCTGGTAACATGGGCCAGTATTCATTACCTACTATAGCCTACTATATACCTAGTGTACCCATATCTACAGGGGTGCATGTAAGATCTGTTACACGTGCACTGAAGCTCTGCCAGTCCTCTTCTAAAATAGCCTAAATATAGATTTACCATGGCATGTGCACAGCTTGAGTCACTGAGCCTGCATACACGTCTCGCTTGCTCAATATGTACACTGTAATGTAACAGTATGTCCTTGAGTGAACAGTTTAATACAAGACCTACCAACATATTCTCTTAATAAAGCAACAGAAGACTGTCTCTTGGATAAATTCTCTCTTATGGATTTTTTTTTTTTTTTTTTAGCATTTTTGCCTTTATTGGATAGCAGGCAGTGAAGAGGCAAGACAGTGTACAAGGGGAGAGAGAGATGGGTATGACATGCAACAAGGGTCCCTGGCTGAAATCAAACCAGCGACGTTGCAGTTATGTGGCATGTGCAGTAACCATTTGACTACCGGGGCACTCCTCTCTTCGATAAATTCAGGGAAAAGTTCATACTTTAAAAAGAAGAACCTCCCCAGAGTGCGTTATCATGTTTAAACATTTTTATGCTTTCTGAATAACCCAGCTTAGCTCAGCTGACCATCACTGTTCATAACCTTCATATATACAGTAGTTCCTGTAACTGACTACACATTTCACCAGTCAGATCCAGTGAAACTATTGACATTTGACAATATTGACACCAAAACTGCTCGGTGTTCTGAACAACAATGTTGTTGACACAATAAAAAAAAAAAAAAAAAAACAGCAGCCAGCAGTTTCAGTAACTGAAATGTTAACATGCTGCTTGTGATGGAAGCTGAGCCAGTTTGGATGAAAAATAACAAATATAAACTTGAGCCTGCACAATAAATCGGCGGGTTATCCACCCATATTACCTTATCACAGAGATATCACTACTGGTGTTTATGCCGGCCGATAAGTAATAAATAACTGCATTACAGATAAGTCAAAGATAAGTTTGAGGTAATTTAGAAACATTTCATTACGTAGTTTGTCCTCCAGTGAGTGCTGACAAGTTTATTTTTTAAACTGTAAAACATTCTGGTCACAACAGTTAACATAAATAATTATGATTGATTATTTGTGTACTGTTGTAATAAAATGTAATAAATATTGGCTGATATTGCTATCAGATTTTTTTAGACTCAAACATGGATGTCGGCATCAAAAATACAGTATCAGTCGGGCTCTAATATACTGTAACTAATCAAATTTGTTTATATTTCAGCAACATTTTGCAGGTGTATTAAGCCTCTGAAGTGCTGCTCTTAGTTGAAAACTGCGTTTAAAAATTCTGTATTTTGTTAATGTTGGGAAAAAAAAAAAAAGAGTTTTAAGTCCTGCCCAAACCATTCTGCACTGTGCAGCTGAATAATGCAGAAAGTAGTAGTAGTAGTGGTGGTGGTAGCATTTCTGGATAATAAGGAGTAGTTGCTGTGTACTGCAGGTCAGTGAACAAACAGACTCACATCTTTAGTTTTTTTCTTTGCAGTGTTTTCTGACAGAAAACTGCTTATGGACACTAAAAGTTGCAGAGCTTAAAACAATCTACAACAGGACTGTCTAACGTTGTACCACACAAATGCGTAACTGCTCTTGCTCTCATTTGTTATAGCTTCAGGAACACAAAGTACACATTCCTTATTGACATGTAAAAGGTGTGTAACATTCAAAGGAACCCTCAAGCCATAAAATATGTCTCAGTGATTTATGATAACAACCCAGATGACGAATGACTGAGGAGAGCAACCAGGAGGAGCCGAGTCTTGTGCTGTGTCGCAAATCACGTACTTCTGTACTTACACGTAATATTTTGAGTGCATAAGTATGGAAAAACGCAGTGCACTGAGGACCTGGATGGTGCACTCAAAATGGTCAAAAAGTTGAGTGTGGAACTATGGACACTTCTCGCCCTCAATGGCCGCCATCTTGGCTACGTAGCAGAAGGGGAGGGACCACTTTTCAGACTGGAAATGGAGGCCGAGGAACGTTGTAACTACAGTGAACATTGCTGCATTATACAAATGTAAGTTAAACGTGTTTTTTTTTTGCACTAAGCACCACTATAAGCCATCAGTATGTTTATTGGGTTCATTTAGCAGTCTGTAATGATTTGGTACCGCACGATAACACGAACGCTAACGCTAGCTTGCTAACTAGCTAACGTTATTTCCAGTAAGAGCACAACGGCTGCGTTTGATTTGAGACAACACTACCCTGTCAAAATTCGCGCACTAGGCAAGTAAATACATAGTGTACACAGTGTACTACACGGAAGTGTACTAATGGAAGTATGTGATTTGAGACGCACTGTTGGTAATTACAATAAAAAAGAACCAGACAGACACACTGCTGTGACCAGAGAGCATTATATAGTATGACAAGACAGAAGACTGTAGTGCTTTATGATAAGGAAAATTCAAAGGGGACCTATTATGCTTTTCCTCATTTTCAGTGATATATATAATGTTACAATGATGGATGTTCATATTATACGTGGCCAAAATGTTAAATAATGAGGTAAATATATGTAGAAGTAATCCCTGTGGGCACTTGCTCGGTTTCCATCGTTTTTTTTCTACCTTCAGCCCGAGCCGGTCCCGGCTTGTGACAGATTTCTTTATATGGTCATCTGTTCCACACACAGCATGCGGGTTCACTGCTCCGCTCCGCTAACATTATGGCATTTTTCCATTGTTTTGGGGGTAGTCGCACTGAGCCATGACTGAAAGAAAGCTAGCCAATCAGAACAGAGTGGGCTGTTCGGGAGGGGGACCTTAAAAAAGACGGGAGCTAAGACTGCCTGTTAGAGACAGAGGCTGAACTGAGGGGCTGCATAAAAGGGCCAGTATAAGATAAATAACAAGTTTTTTGAACTGTGAATCAACTGCAAAGCTACTCTAATGGAGTCCCACAATAAAACTATAGAGCTGGAAGTGAGCATAGTAGGCCCCCTTTAAGTCAGTGTGTACAGTTACTTTCAGGTAGATTACCGTTAGAAACTGGCAGGTTTAATGTTTTGGTTTTGTTTGTTATTTAATTTAGGTGAGACAGAAGTCTATTTCATGTTTTATTTGCTCATTATATGATGATTTATGAGCTACACTTCTTACAAAAACATCCTTCATTTCTGAAGTTCTTCTGGATTAAAAACGTGAGTTGTGTTTTAGGAGGGAATGTTTTCTGGCAGGTTTTATCTGTACAGTTTGGAGACAAAGTTCTTTGCAATGTATTGTTATATGTAAGAAATTATGTTTATGTCTGACATATAATTTACGTCCTGCAATAGAATTTTTTGTGTCTTATGAGTCAATGCGGTCTGGGTGCTTGCATATGCATGACAATAATTGTAAATAGAGTAGGGGTTCAAAATTGAAAATAAAAAACATCCTGCAAATATATATATATATATATATATATATATATATAGCTTCTCTTACCCTCCTCCTCTCCCTGCGTGTGAGCAGTTGTCCATGCAGAAGCCTCCACACCATCCTGCCTGCAATCTTGATGTCAATGCCAAGTAACCGGAAACCATTGTAGTAATGCTTCAACTCATCAACAATCCTCTGATGTAGAGCCTTTTTCACGACTGCCCTCTCCTGCACAGGAGGGACGGCAGCAGCTGTGGCGGCAGTAGTGGAGGCTGGAGTGGTAGCTGACGGAGGTTGGGGCTGGGTTGCGGCGGCCACAGGGTCCTTTTTTGCTCCTGGAGAAGCATCCTGTGCTGTGGCAGAGGAGGTCTTGGTGTCCTCCTGTTTTATGTCTTGGAGCCAAAAACCTGAGCTGTGCAGAGATCGGGCAAGCAATGCAGAGTTCTGGCCCCGGCCAAAGTCATGACGTCTATAACAGTTGGGGTAGCCGTGGCGGGAGTGCCTGAGGGGGAATAATGACGAAGCGTGGCGAGGAGGGTCTATGTGAAGATAGGCTTTGGAAGACAGGGAGGAGCAGCTGTGCCTCTTAGACAACAAATATGATCCCCTGTTGACAGCAAGAAGAAAAACTGGTTAGACATTACATAATAGTGTGCAAGGTGATGTGCTGCTAAAAAAAAAAAGTACTTAAAGTGTCTGCTAGTGTCCAAATGCATATTGGGTGAACTGTTTAGGTGATTAATATTAAAAATAAAATTATAAATTACAATTTTTATAACTGATCAGTTGATAAATGTAAATACAAAAAAACTTAATTGAATGATTTCAATAAATAAATAAATAAAGGTAAGTAAGTGCAAATGGATAAGCTACTACAGCACCAAATGCTGTAATTGCTGAATAAATGTAGTTTAATAAATTTGTAGTTTATAGTTAAGGTATGGTCACATTAAATGTCCATCCTATAAATATTCATTGAGTTTCCCATTTACTTCTAGTGTAGCCGGCAAATTCAAGCATGTTTTTCCCGCTTTGACACAATCTCCAGCTGGCTCTGGCGGATTTGCAGGTCTGACTTCACCTTTGTTTGACTTTGTTGGCTGATAGAAACGCTGCTGCACTGTGTTTGGAAATGAAGACACGCTACAAACTGTAGCGCCACACTCATACACTGTTTGCAGTTTGTGATCTCCCTGATAAATACTCATTTAAACTTAATTACCCACATTAGAAATGTGAGATCATGTCCTTTTTCTGGGCCAAGTGTGGAGACATTTTGTTGAAAGGAAATGTAATGTGACCTTACTTTTAGTGTGCAGGAGTTACTCTTTTCATCAAATATGCAAGTGTAACTTAATGACACATCTAAAAGCCTTGTTTACATATCGCCATAGCAACTTGGTCCCACTGTATACTCTTGAGCCAGTCACAAAGAAGTAAAACTATAATTCTCTATCCAACAGGCCCCATATTATCTGCATGTTAGGCAGCTTTAAAACTACCCCATCTACACTTACAGTATGTAACGTGTCCCTCCCTGTCTCTGCTGCTTTAATGATTAACTACATGAGTAGATAAAGCAGCCCCTTTTCTGGTGTGAGCATACCTTAATTGCTGATTCTGTACAAGACATAAAATATGCAAATGTAACCGAACAAGCCTTCAAATACTCTGAAAGTTTGTTTTTTTTAGTTTACCAGCCCTGGGCAGAGGAGCCAAAAAAGGCTACTTGAGACACTGCTACACCCACAATAATATGCTGTTCACAATCCAATTATAAAAAAAAAAGTTGCTCATACTGTCTTGCTAGGTCAACACTTCTGAGAAACTAATGTGTTCTCCTCTGCTCTTAAATATTTTGGTGAACAGTCAAATCACACCATCCATTAAGTGTCTTCATTCAGTGGATTCGAGGAAACATTCTTGGACATCGTTTATTTGTTTAACATGTCTAGACTTAGTTTTCTACGACACACACAGGTGTGTCAATCCTGTTGAGATGGACTACAGCTCACACCTGACGTCAAAATACATCTCACTTGTGTCTCTAGTGACTACTTGGAATCGAATTTCTCTTCACACACCTGCATTTGAGATGATCTGGGAAATAGCCACTGCTACTAAAAGAAGAGGACTGAGGTGACTATTTGTAACCAGGGATGTGTTGAAACCAAGTCACACAATGTAAACATCCCTGAATCCATGAGTCCTTAATCTTATCAACAAGTCAGATTAGAAATGTCAGCGCTTTCCTTTTACAATAATCGCTTTTACAAACAACAGCTTGACATTCTCACAGAGATACATGAGATATCATTTATGTCATGTATTTTTTTTTAATTAAAAAATGTTTTTAAAGGCATATGACAAGGTCCATGTAATGTTTTTAAGACTCCGATGTGTGAATTAAGTGTCAACTCCACTTGCAGGGCTCATGGGAATTAGGGAACCTTAATAGTGAGGTCAGAGTAAATAACACTGATCATGTGCTCTACTCTGTTAGCCTGGTTTCTGATCTGCCTCTTCTGTTTGACTGGAGTCATGGGATTAACTGAATAGGCTTCACTGCAGGAGACACTATGTAAACAGACACAGCCTGTGCTTTTGACTCTACTTCAAAACAGCTTGACAACTTGTCAATACTGAACACAGTGAAACTTGTGCAGACAATCAGTTATGAATCCAGCATTTTGTGAACCTTGGTGGGATACATCCAGTTATTGTTTTATTATCTTTTTAGGGTCTAGACAAGTGTAACTGGTGCTTACTTACCTTGATCTTGTGACTGCAAGGAGCACCTGGTGACTAAAGACTGCCATTGCAGTGGCAGATTACAGTATTCTGTTCAAGGCACACATGGAGAGAGAGAGAGAGAGAGAGAGAGAGAGAGAGCATGCAGGTGTCTGGTTACAATTCACTCCTCTGGTGCAGCCAAGGGCTGACTGAAAAAAAGTAGCACTGTAATAAAACCTGTCCTATCACACGCTGCCAAAACCACGCTCAAGGGAGAAAACAGACAAATAACAGATGTTATGTGTTGTGAATTTGCTAAGTATGAATTACATTATATCGATGGTGGAATGTAACTAGTTAAGTACATTTACTCAAGTGCTGTACTTAAGTACAAATTTGAGGTACTTGTACTTAAGTATTTCCATTTTATGCTACTTTGTACTACTACTCCAATACATTTTAGAATATTGTATTTTTACTCTACTACATTTATTTGTCATTTATAGTTACTTTTCAGATGAAGATTTTGCATAAAATATTTTAATAGTCTGTTGTTTAAACTGCCTGCTCTTTTCTTTTTTAGAAAAAAAACATGCACTTTGTGTGAAAGGTATAACCAGTGTAATATTATTATTATTATAAAATTATGATACACTTGTAGTCTTGTGATGCAGTTCTATTATTATTATTCATCTACCAAAAGTATCTAAAATTGGCCCCACATTGATAAACTACAATATTAAAATGTCTTGTATGTATCTGTTAAAAAACACACAACATAGTAGACTATAATAATATAAGTTAGCACTCTAAAAGAAGCCAGTCTGCACAGCGAGTACTTTACTTAAGTACCATTTTGAATTCAGGACTTTTGCTTGTAAAAGAGTATTTTTAATATTTTTACTTTCACTACAGTAAGTTAAAGGGCCTGACTACTTACATAATATAACAGAGCTAACGTTAGCATGATCACAACCGGGCAGCAAGATAGCTTCAACATTAGGTAACTCAACTGCAACACATGCTTCATCCTTAGTACTTATACAACATATATCAAACATATACATATATATCAAAAACTAATCAGTTACACTTTCAATTAATACTCTAATTCAATGCAACTAAATAAGAAAATAAAACTGCGTTAAGGAACAGCCGTTAATAAACAGACGTAATTTAGCATTCATGCTAAACTCAGGGCGGAGGAACATTTCTGGTAATTTTCCACTACCGTTAGCCACTGACACGAAGCTAAAATCAGACATCCAGAGGCCAAAAACTTTAGATATATCACTACTATAGACACGAAACGTACCAGTACTTTATATTCACATTAGCAACACGCTAGCAAGCTAACTAGCAGCGTGTAGCCTAGCCTAGCCGGTGAGCTAGTTAGCCGATGACGATCCGACTCACCTCCAGCGTCAGTGACCGAGCTATGGCCGCTGCTGACGGGGCGTCGTGAGGCTTCTCGGTGAGACGTGAATAATGTAATCCATCCACAACAACATGCGCGACAAGAGTGACGGCTGGCGTGGTGATAAACCCATTTACGGTGGGTTTATACTTTAAATCGCCTGTAGATGCGTCGTATGTTTCGACACCTGTCCGCGACTCTGCGTGTGCAGCCTCCGCAGACAGCCGGCCGCACTGAAAGGTCACGCTGTGCATGCGCGAGTGTTGTGTGCGTACTAACCGAAGATCCTCTGTGGTGTAAAGGAGGACTCACTCTGTGGGTAAAAAGAAAAGCAGTCCCACCTTCTGCTCTGCTCTGTAAAAGTGGGCGTTCACCCAAACAAATCCTTCCTGTCGTCATTTTTTTCATCAGTTCATCCTTAAGTATTATAGCAAAGTGTTTGTTTCAGGGTTTGTTTTTGTTTTGTTTTTTACTTTTATTCTGCAAAACGTAAGATGAATATTTTGATTTTCTGTAGGCCTATATGATCACTTTGTGGAAGAGGAAATTGTAACTGTTTTTTATGTCAATAATGAAAAGTATATTAACATAATAATAACATTTAATTTGTATTGTGCTTTTCATTTGCAGTGAATCTCAAAGTGCTACAGCGTTAAAACATACAACACACAACATAAAGAAAATAACAAGGGTTAAGATGAAAAAGCCTGAATAAAACGGTTTTTAAGCCTGTTTTAAAAGAGTCTAGGGTCTGTGCTTCCCTCGGATGGTTAAGGAGGCTGTTCCACAAGCGTGTTGCAGCAGAGGAGAAGGCTCGATCCCCCATGGTGCGGAGCTTAGTACTGGGGGCCTGGAGGAACAAGCTGCTGGTAGATCTGAGGGTGCAGGTGTGAGTAACAGGACTTTGTAGTCAATCTTGAAGGAGACAGGGAGCCAGTGCAATGAAAACAGAAAACAGGTGTTATATGTTCGTGTTTTCGCACTCTCATCAGGACCCTGGCAGTGCTGTTCTGAATGTACTGGAGCTTCTGGATGCTCCTGTGAAGAGCGCATTGCAGTAGTCCAGTCTTGAGGAGATAAAGACATGGACAAGTTTCTCTGCATCTGACAGGGTTAGAGAGGGTCAGAGTTTAGAGATGTTTTTGAGATGGTAGAAAGAGGTTTTACACAGATGTATTATATAGTCAGTATGAGGGTCAAACCTAACACCCAAAATAGTGACTGAGGAGGAAAGGCGGATGAAGTATGGGGGGGGTGACTGAATCTGGTGTGGGGTGCCAACAAGGAGAGCTTCAGTTATGCTGCTGTTTAACTGGAGGAAATTTGTGCTCATCCAGGCCTTTATCTCATTAAGACAGGTACTGTGGTGTGACATGGCTGCAGTAAGTACATGTTTTTAAAAATATCTACTGTTTATTCAGTAAATTAGAAAATTTACTGAGCAAAAGTAAAGGTTTATAGCAGGGGCCAGCAATTAGATTCAACCATGGGCCAGTTTTTGCATCGTTGGTCAATGGTTGCCACCGTTTCACAGGTGTGGTGAAAACACAGGCCTGTATTTTATTACTATTGATTAATTTACGATTATTAAATATTTTAGAACTGTATCCAACTGTATCCAATGTTCCCATTAGTAAGTAAGGAACAACCTGATTAAAGCAATTTATATTAATACAAAATTCCTTTGTGTTGCACTATCAGACTGTTTTTTCTTTATAGTATCGATATATTGCCCATATGACCTGAGTATTTCTTCCACCACCACTGATGATGACAAGAATAAAATTTCCAAAATGTTCCTTCTCATGACAGATGCAATTTTAAGTCCATTGTACTGATGACTGACAACGCTCACGTTTACTCACATGAATACTATACTAGACCACACCATCTATTATTCGATTCTGTTTTTTTAAAACTGGAAAAACATGAAAAAGTTGTCCAGCTTGTCCTCTTATATTTTCAAAATCATTCTCTGAATAAATCTGCAGCAAAAACCAGCCGTGCAGAATCATTTATTCATTTTACATCTACAGTATAACATTCAGTTTTAGTAGCTGTTTACGGCCTCAGCTCTGGGCCCCTAGAATCGTCCCCACCTGTCTAATGATAATCAATATTCATAATATACTGAGTACCCCTTCTGCGTAGCTTTCAACCGCTCTAATATTGGTTTGCTGGTGTGAATGGTCGAGTCTCAAATGTCCTTTATGACACCCCATATAAAACCTTTGGCAGCTGCTTCTAGCACACAAGCCAAATACTAAAATAAACAGATGGCTGGTGAAGATCCATTTGTGAGCCAATAAGACTCTGATGTGTTTCAAATTAATTGGTGGACCAAATCGGGCAAGAGAAGAGCCAGTAAATATTGGACTTGCATTGATCAGGTGTGCAAGAAGACTCATAAGGGATGTTCATTATCACTGTTTCTGCGGCTGGGTTAAAGGGGTACTCCACTGATGTAGTATAAAGTTTGGGCTTTCACAAGAGAGACGTTAAAAAACAATCTGTCAAAATCGAAGAAGCAGATGTAGAGATATCCTGACGATGTGGACCATCCTACACTTCCCATAATGCAGCTCATTTGCAGCTTTCCTCGAACCTTCCCTGCCTGTAAATTCCCACATCCGCAGTTGTGCTTTTTGTTGCTGATGTGTGTTTATGTTTCCAAGAAGACAACTGAATCTGAAAGAGGTTTGGTGGATATTTTATAGACTGATTTCAGCATTTTATAGACTCAATATATTTATTTATTCTTGTCTACTTTTAGGCCAATAAATCAATATACTGTATTTGTTATTTCCCCACCAAAATTATAATCCATGGAGAGTACAAAAGTCATTGAAACAGCATTTAGAATTTCATATTTGGAAGTTAAATCTACATATTAACTAAAATGTTAACTGAATTAATAAAATGTTTAAAATAATCAAAATGATTCAAGAAAAGCTGACGTATAACACGTGAAGGGGGACTTAGATCCTGTTTTTAACTTTGATTATTGCTAATTTAGTAATGAATATTTAAAGATCCTATAGTGATATTTTAATATGTGTGACTGGTTCTAGAAATATTTTTAAAAGTATTATAGAGAGAGGGAGCCATCATGATACTAACACAATTTTTTACTTTAGAGAAAATGTTTGATCTCATACTCTTGATTCACATGTCTCGGTGTGAGAGTCTGGAGATTATAAATATAAACACTTTCTCTCTTGATGGTATCGCCCTCCGCTTCTCGGAGGGATCCAACGTGCTCGATGGCACACACTTTGGACTCCAACATTTTTCTGGTGGCAGGAAACCGAGGCAGAGTGAGAGGTCTTCACTGTTTTCGTCATCTCAGGCGGAGATCAGGCGAGGAGGCGTATAAAAGCCAATCAGAGACGCTGGTGCAGCATCTGCATCGCGCTGTGGTTATGGGAAAGGAAGGGGAAAAAAAAAAAAACAACACACATCAAAACAATTATTAAACGCTGTTCAGTCACGTTATAACAATCTCCATCACAAACTCCCTTAATGACACTATAACAAAATTTGCAAAAAATGAAATATGACACATGCACTTTAGTGCAGGCGTGACTTTTACTGCTGGTCGCTGCATTTGATCCTACACTCCTTTATTTATTTATTTATGTATTTATTTATTTATCTATCCTTTACTCTTTCCTGCTGCCATCTGAAGTAAACTACACATCCCGGAGTGCTGCTGCTGCTGCTGCTGCTGCCGCCGCTGCTGCTGCTGTTTTGACCCCCTCCACTTCTGGATCTGCTGTGATTTGAGCAGAGGGCCTTTTGTACAAACCAGAGGAAGAAGGAGCTACAGATTATTATCATTATTGCACACGCAGGAGGAGGGCGAGAATTGAACATTTCTGTGCTCCTGCGGGGCTCCACTAAACCCGCTCCGGTCTCTACATTGAGGAAGAGCCGAGCTTTGGGATTGGGTAGCGACCAGATAGCGTAACACCCTCCTCCTCCTCCTCCTCTCTGTTGCGTTAAAACGAAAAAAGGGAAAAGGCCTGCGCTTTTATCAATATTACAGGATTATTTTTTTATTTTAGATTTTTTTCTACACCTGTAGATTAAACGAGGACACGTTGCTGGCTGGTGTATGTGTTTAGAATGGGACACGCTGAAGGTATTGACGTTTTTATTCATTTCTATTTGCCTGCATGTCGAGACTCGGGCATTAAAATCTGTGCTGCTGCTTTTTAGCGATAAGCGTGTTTGCCAAAGCTGCTGCTGTCGATGCATGTTGTTATCCCCAACCCTCAGTCGTATTTTCACTCGTTGCTATCCGTATTTACTTATTTTAGGCACATTTTCCTTCCCCCCCAAAAACCGCCAGTGATGGAGGTATAATCTCGCCAGACAATTTGATTTAAAGGGGCAAAAAAAAAGGCAGCCATATTGGTAATGTAACGTTAGCCTAGCCAACATTAGCTTTCCCTTTCATCTTTGCTCCATGTGTGATAAATGGATAACAATAACTTATAAAACAATTAGCCGTGTGTGAGGTTACACGACACATATTAACACGGTTTCGCGCGTGTGGCTTTTTCTTGCTAACGGTTTTAACGGTTCATATCTTCTCAACACAACCCCCCTTTGATGCTGGCAGGTAGCTTCAGGCTAGCATCGCAGAAAGGCTATAAGATCATTCAGTGAAACATTTTGTGTGTGTGTGTGTCTGCGCAGTCGTCTATAAACGAAACCACACCGTTTTAACCAGGTATTCATGTTTGCCACACTAGATATGAGCCTAAAATAACACCTCTTTAATAGATAAAGGTGGCTAGTGAGCGTTAGTTGACACCTTTATGGATGTTTACTTCACCGTTATCCAGCAGTGCTGTGCAGCCTGAGTCTGCTTCACTAATTAAACCACAATCAGAGGATTAGTCTGTTCACTGTGAGCTCTTGGACACTTTTAACCTGATCATTAATCATCACAGACATTAAAACTGTCAAGTGTGTGTGAGGGGAAAGCAGCGAGTGGTCAACTGCTCTTTGTTTTGTTTGTGATAGCAGGCCACACCATGTGTTTGTGTTGCTGAAATTTGAAAAAAAAAAAAAAAAAAAAGATCTATACTGTAGCTTCTTGAGAAGAGGCACTAAACAGATGATTAATGGCAAATCAAAGAGGAGGCCAGGACACTTAGTTGCAAGTTCAAGCTGCCTGGAATCTGTGTTGTGTTTTGATAGCGATTTTATGATAACTGATGGGGGATGTTGGCTCAGGGTTTGTCCTGTTTTTGGAAGAGTTGGGACCTTACAGGGCTGCTTCTTGTACACTCATTTAATCATTTTGTCTTTAAAGTATTAAAATCATCATCAGAATTTCCCGGACCCAAGGGGTATGCCCAACTTGACATACTTAAATGCCTTGTTTTGTCTGTCAGTGGTAGAAAGTAACCAAATACATTTAGTCAAGTGAAGTACACTTTTGAGGTACGTGTACCTGGGTATTTCCATTTGATGCTACTTTATACTTCCACTTCAACTACATTTCAGAGGGAAATATTGTACTTTCCATTCCAGCACATTTATTTGACAGCTTTAGTTACTTTTCAGATGAAGATGTTAATGTTATATAATATAACAAGCTTTTAAAATACCAAATAGTGATTTTTCCCTCTAAACTTCTCACATGGTTTCATTTCAATAAATGTTCAAATGATCCAATATTTCACCAAAAATCAAAGATTAGAGAAAAAGTCCAAAAACTGAAAACAGATTTATTCTATCAGAACTTTGTTTTTTCTTCTTTCCTCTCCCATTAATCATCTCACGACCCCTCAGATTTATCTGGTGACCCTTTGGAGGGGCGCGACCCCTAAGTCGGGAACCACTGAACTAAACTAACTAACTGTATATAAAGTAGTTGAAACTAGCTCCACCTCCAGCAGCTACAACAGTAACATGCTGCTTACACACTGATGCTTCAGTATTAATAATCTAATGATGTCATATATAATAATATATCAGTCAGAGGGACCAAACCACTACTTTTACTGCAATACTTTAAGCATTTTCCTGCTAATACTTATGTGCTTTTACTTAAGTAGGATTTTCATGCAGGACTTTTACTTGCAATGGAGTATTTTTACATGACTGTATTGGTACTTTTACTTAAGTAAAGGAAGAAAGTACTACTTCCACCACTGCCAGTGGTCCAGAACCCAAAGATATTCAGTTTACTGTCACGGAAGATGAAGAAAACGAGCAAATATTCATATTTCAGATGATGGCACCTGTGAATGTGTGATGTTTTTGTTTGTGATGGACTTGCATTGAAGCTCACACTTATGTGCACCTCGCTGTATGTGCATTCTGAAAATAGATAATTGGTGTTTTTGCTTACACAATTACAACAATGCTTAAATGATGAGGAGTTGTTGCAGATTAATATTCTGTCAGTCGACTGATCATTTCAGCTCCAGAGTGCATTAAGAGCTGAGCAGGTTTGTTTAGAGAGATCTGTATTTTCAGGACGGTGCTGCATGTCACATAATATCTTATGTCTTTATAAAGCATCAAGGCTGGATTACCAACACAGCAAAGCAGGCGACTGCCCCAGGGACCCATGACACTCAGGTTCACTATGTTGCAATCAGTTTGTGGTAATTTGATTAATTGCAAATTTGTTTGGAAAATATGCACTACTAAAGCACAATAAATGAACAAATAGTAAAGGTAGGACCTACTTGTTTGTAAGATTAATATTAAACAGTTCGACAGAGTAGATACAGACAGGAAAGATGCATGCAAAAGGGCGCTGGCAATGTTATAGTTATATGTTATGCAACTTAACCACAAGGCCACAGCAACGGGAGCTAATCTTGAGTTCTTGCAGACAGGCCTTTTGACAAAATCCAGTATTAAAACCTTTTATGATGTCAGTTGATATTATGCTCACATGGTGCATATTTACAAGTACATTTACGTTTAATCAAATTACCATAAAATAAGTGAAATACAGCAAACTGGGGAAATATCCCTGAACAGGTTTACTGGTGTGTTTTGGGGCCTGTGAACAAAATATTATGAATCTGCAATGTGTAGTCTGCAGTGTGCACTGTACCATAATCTGGTGCTGAGCTGCGGAGCGTAAATATGAGAGATAAGTTATGTCAGTGTGCTGCTACGTGTCATATAATTTCTTTCAGCCTCATAACGGATAATTGAGACGATGTTGAACAAGGTATTTGGGTTGTTTGTCTGTCCTGATTTTGGAAAAAAAGTATTTAATTGGAGCCGGTTTGTGTCTCATTTCATTGCGTACATCTCTTCCAACAGGTCCAGTCAAAGAAAAAGACAGTTAAGGATGCAGGAGCCCAACAATGGATTTCTCCTTCTCTTTCATGCAAGGGATCATGGGAAATACAATTCAGCAACCCCCTCAGCTCATTGACTCCGCCAACATCAGACAGGAAGGCACCTGCGACACCGGCAGTGACCCGGGCGAGGATGGTGGTCCCTCCTATGATGCTGCCCTCGATGCAGAGTTTTCCTACCCGCCGTCAGCCTCGGAGGACATGCCGCAGGTCTCCAATGGCTACCCTCCGGGACTGGGCATGTACGAACCGCAGGCCAAGTTCTCCATGTACTCGCAGTTCCCCAATGGCTCGGCTAACGGCTACGGGGCCATACGGAGCTATGGCGAGCACGGCCTCATGCCGGGGGAGGGTACGGTCCTGAGAGGCCCAGGCCTCCAGGAGAGGCCCTTATCTCCTGTGTCGCCACCGCTGCCCACACATCACCCTCACCTCCACCACCACCATCATCACCCGCATCACCACCACCACGCACATCTCTTCCACTCAAACCCGCCTCACATACAAACCCACCCGCACCCGCAGAGCCCTCCGCCGCCACCACTGCCCTCCCAGCACCACTTGCCCCAGACGCCGCACATCATGACCCACACTCTCCCGCCTCCTCCCCCTTTACACCTGCCCTCCTCCAGCCCTCCGCCCTCCCTCGTGGACAGCACACCCTCTTCTCAGCCCTCCCACACCCCGTCCAACACACCCGGTGGGGTGCTGAAGAAAACCAGCTCTCCGGAGATCAAGCTGAAGATCATCAAGACGTATCAGAACGGCAAAGAGTTGTTTGAATCTGCCCTGTGTGGAGACTTGCTGCAAGAACTGCAGGTAGTGTACGCATGTCCAACTAGCTACACGTACATACTCTTACAGATATAACACAAGGCTATAACAACCACTGAAGACACAGAGCTTTTTACATTTTTCACTCACAGATAACTCTTCATTTTGGAGGGAAATGAAAAGTCCTCTGTAGTTGATTAAATTTAAACTACACACATACTTGATCCGTATCAAAGGAAACCACACGATAAGCTTTATATATATTTTAAGGAGTAAAATGTATGCCTTATTTCATGCATGCAACCTTGTAGCACTTGTGTGAGGTGGAATTTGAAAGTAAGTGTTGTGGCACTTACTCTCATTGGCCTCTACTGTAGCTGGATTGTACCTCATTTGTTCCTCACTTTGGACAGAAGCGTCTGCCGAATGAGTAAATTTAAAATATTAATCGTCTAACCTGGTGTTTTTCGACCTTTTAAATTTTGCTTTGATTGTTTTTATTGCCATCATGATTATGTAAAGCCCAAGGTGACGTCTTCAAATGTCTTGTTTTGTTTGACCAACAATCCAAACCCGAACAAATTCCGTTATCAGACGATTGTCAAAAGATTGTTGGTTAATTTTCTGTCGATCGACAGCTCTCGTTTTTATCAATATGTGCAAATGAACCAAATTACATTTAAAGACATTGTAGAGCATCTCTGCAATCAAAATTTATACTCAAATAAATTTCCAGATGAGAAGAGAGGAAAGCCTCAGCCCACGCTGCCGCTGCTTTGTCTTGAGATTTGTTTTTTGTGGGTCTTTATATTGCCCGTCATCAGGGATAATTGAAATCTGACAATTGTAAAAAGAAAAAAGGTTTATTAATTATTTTTAGGTTATTTATTTTTGTCTGTTATTTTTTTGCAACTTCAAAGACATCTGAGGCATCGTATAGAGACATGGCAATCGGCAAATTTATTCCCAAACCCTGAACAACACAATTGGGCTGTAACTAACTATTCTATGTATAACTATGTAACTAACTATTCTTTCAACTATTGATTAATCTGATGTATACTTTGTCAACTAATTGTTTGGACTGTAAAATGTCATAAAATAGGGAAACATGCCAATTACAAGTTCCCGGAGCCCAAATACTAAACCAAAAGATATTCAGTTTATTATTATATAAGACCATGAAAAGCAGGAAATCTTCTTTGAAGCAGCTGAACCAGCAAATTGTGGGTGTTTTTCCTTGAAAAATGACTGTTTACTGGTTAGTCCATTATCAAAATTGTTGCAGATTAATTTTTTGTCTATCAATTAAACAACCAATTATTTCAGCTCCACATACAGTACACGACAAACAATAGCACACCTTACATGAAATTACAAGGCAGTCATCACTAAATAAAGTGTAACCTGTCCCATTAAAACTGATATGGAATTGTTATGCAGTGTGCATCTTGGTTTTCTTTTAATCATCCTTTCAGCATCACTTAAGAAGTAGATATCTGAGAAAGTTTTGATATCGGCACACAAAGAGATCCATTTTTGAGCTGCCTTTTATAGGAAAAAAAAGTTCACTGATGTCTCATCGCCGCTGTTTTCCTTTTTCTATTTTTTAATCTTCAGAAGGAGTCTCAGAAGAACGAGGCCACTCAGATGCAGCGCAGACATGAGAGGAAGAAGGAGAAGAGGAAAAAGAGTGCGAGGCTGCAGCTGCAGGTCCAGGAACAGAGCTTGGACCAGGTCCAAGCACAGGCAGGTACCACGGGTCAGACGGAGGACACCCACGTCTCGCCCCAGCCAAGAGAGACGCCCGCGGCCCCGGCAGAAAAGCCCCAGAAGACCGTCATCAAAACTGAACCAAAGACGCCGAAGGCAAGAGCTCAACCATTCATTCTCCAAAGAATTAAAACATGAAATAAAAACTTCATTTTTTTCATTTTAAAAGCAGACTATTGATCCATTTATGTTCTGTTTTAGGTTCCGAAGGTCCATCACCCTTCAGTGATCCAAGAGACGGGCTTCTGTAAGGAGTTTGTGATAGGAGATCTGGTGTGGTCCAAGGTGGGAACTTACCCGTGGTGGCCCTGCATGGTCTCCTCTGACCCACAGATGAAGGTCCACACGCGCATCAACACCAGAGGTAAGAATAAACACAGACAAACGCTAACCTTCATTAAGCTTTTTTTTTTTTTTTTTGACACAAATGTGCCTTTTTTAAATGTTGATCACAAAGGTCCAAAATCTCTCTTAACACCCCGACCCCTTTCACGTACTGTATGTCAGGCACAGACTCTGCAGCTTGTTATCTTGACTTTCTCGTTTGCCGTACAGGTCACAGAGAGTATCACGTCCAGTTTTTTGGCAGCGTGGCGGAGCGAGCATGGATCCACGAGAAGAGGATAGTCATGTACCAGGGGAAGCAACAGTTTGATGAGCTTCAGGCTGAGACTCTGCGCAAGGCCACAAACCCTGTAGAAAAACACAAAGTATGTACGAGTCTACATGAGAACCTCTGTCAGACTTATCCAACATAACAAGGTTTTTTTCAGATGATACTTATGCATTTTTTGGAGGAAGAATCATTAACTCAAAGTCACATTCAGTGTCACCAGAAAATAGAGGATTGAGGCTTTATATGGATTTTTGTTTTAAAATTAACAATTTCTTTTATTTTATGCGATTAGGAGTACTTTTATCTTTTTTGTTTGTGGTAAAAGAAGGTAACCAAGTAGTAGGACTGATGTAGATCCTGTGAAAGCATTAGATAACAATATATTGGCTAGTATTACTTTCATTAATGAATATTTACACATGGTTTATTAAAGAATCCCTCAACTTTGGTTTTTCAAGTTGTACCAGAGTATTTTACAGTTCAATAATGAATCTAAACTTTATTCTTAATTCCTGAGTACACTCTCCACACCAGCATCTGTTCTGATGTTATATTCTCTGCCAACCTACACTTTTTTATTATTAGGGTTCGTTATTTTCAAAATGTGGAAAATGTATTGGTGTTTCTTTTGAACAAAAACAGAAAAATGTCATATTATGAAAATGTAATTTGCATTGTAAACACTTTGTAGTTTAACTATTTATACTTCATAATTAGTAGCTATTAAACATTTTGTGTTCATTTTGTTATGAACACAAAATGTGGAAGCGTACTGACACACGCCACAAGACAGCTCAAAATATGCTTCCACTAATACAAAAGACACAAAATGGCCTTGTTTTCTGTAAACTGCAGGGAGCAGTGTCCTCTGACAACACAACAATTTTTTGATTGTTTCATTACATAAAATCTAAAAGTTTGTACACAACTTCTCATTCCCTTGAATGAAATCCCTTGAACTCGAACGTTTGAGTGGTACAGTATGCTGTCTGCGTAGAATGTGTTATATCGTGTCTTTGATCAGTCGCACGTTCTCTACAAGTGAAGTTCTTCAGTTGATTTGTGTCTTTTTGATGTTTCCTTCTCCAGCTTCTGAAGCCCATCCCTCAAAGGGAGCGTTCTCAGTGGGAAGTGGGCGTGGGCCACGCCGAGGATGCCTTCCTGATGACACGGCAGGAGCGAATTGACAACTACACCTTCATTTACGTTGATCCAGACCCTCGTGAGGTCCCTTCAGCCAAGAAACCCAGCATCAGAGCGGAAAAACGGAGCCGGCGTTCTAGCGGCTCAACCGCCAAGAAGGAGGACGGAGGAGTTAAGTCACCAGACAGAGAGCAGCCGCCACGAAGGCTGCTGCCGCGTAGGCAGTGTAGTGTTTCAAATACAGACGACAACACGAACTCCCAGGCATCAAATGAGGAGAAGAACCAGAGGGGGGACCCGAGTAAAACCGGCTCCCCTAAACAGAACGCTGGTTCTGATGCACGAGCACGGCAGGATTCCCCACCACCAGTTAGAGCCTGGAAAACTGCAGCAGCAAGAAAGCTGCTGCCTCTCTCCATCACCATGAAGAGGCTGAATGTGGAGATAACAAAGTGTGACTGGCCTCTCCTGCAGAAAAAAGCGGCTCCCTCTCCGAAAAAAGAAGAAGAAAAAGAGGAGAGAGTGGAGAGAGAGGCCAGGCAGCCCGACCTGGGATACTGCTCACCTGAGGTTGGTGTTACTGAGGCAGAAAGCAACTTTTTTAGATGAGTGGTATCCTGTGAGTTGCTCATTTCCAGCTCTATATTTTTATTCTGGGACTCCACTAGAGTAGCTTTGCATGATTCATAGTTCAAAAAACTCCTTATTTAACTCATACTGGCGGCACTTCTTGCAGCCACTGTCTGAAACGGGCCATTTTAGCTCCTGTCTTTTTAAGCCCCCCCCCTCTCAATGAGCCCACTCTGTTCTGATTGGTTAGCTTCCGAAAGCTGCGTCACGGCCGACTTCCGGCCGCTCGGGAGGCTACGTCATCAAACCATGAGCTATAGTAGTAGGATTTCACTTCTTTTTCTCATTCTTTGCTCGAAATGTCAACTTCTCAAATACATCCGTGCATGTTGGAGCCGCAATCCGATCCGAGATATGCGAGCGAACAACGCAAAAACACATGGCCTTAGCAACAACCTTAGCAACCAAGGCTACAGAATGGATGGCCATTTACAGGCATGTGCGACAATCTGATGTCAGCTCAACCCCAAACAAAGCATTCAGAGCAGGTTGAAGCCTTTGCTTTTGATTTGCAGGGAGCATTTCTACATACATTAACATCAAGTTTTGGAACTTTTACCATGTTTAACATAGATATCCGACATCATAATAGTATATAAATAACAGAAAACCACAAAAAGCATTATAGATCCCCTTTAATATGTAATGGTTTTTGTTGTGAGCAGGACAGCAGAGCTAAACCGGAGCCCAGTCCAGAAGAGGAGGAAGACGGGGACGACGCAGAGGAAGAGGGGGAGGAGAGGAGAGAATCCCCCGCCAGTCGGAGAAGTGAGGAGGGAGGAATGCAGCAGACCTCCTCTCCTGGTTCACACCATAGTAGTCCACAAGGTTTGTAAAATCCATGCATGATATTTGACATGTTGAGACATCTTACAACCAGGAAGAGATGCAGCTCGATACTTTCATGGGTTTTCAGGTTCCCAGGAGAGGAAGCTGCAGCGGCGGTCAGTCAGGAGCAGGTCTGAGTCAGAGAGAGGCAGCGATCCCGTCCCTAAGAAGAAAACCAAAAAGGAACAGGTATTCGTCCTCCCCAGCTAACACGGTGTTCAGACTGAAAATAGCACTGCATTTAATAACGCAAGCGGCATTTTCTGTACACTTTTCTTTTTTCATCTCCACTGCTATTAAATAAAGGCAACATTTCCCATAATATATATTTTTAAAAATATATAGAAGTGTTAGTGTTGGTTGCATCAATGAAATACAATCCAGGAACTTGGAGTAATAGATTAATAAGTTTGAAGACTTAACAGATGCCAAAACACTGCTCTGTATTTCTGGAACGTTATCACAGCTGTAATCATTTTTCTGTTCTTGTGACGATTGTGAGGTAAACAGTAGAAATACAGCATTCACATTACAAACTAATCAGGTATTTGATTGGCCAGCGCAGTGTGTTGCAGGAAGATATCACACTGTGTTGTTCCAAAAGTTGAGCCAAAAAAACCTGCTTTTTTTTTTTTGCTCAAGTCTCCTGTTTTTGTACCCGTGCTGCATCAATGCAGTGGTCCTACTTTAAGTGCCAAATTTTCTCAAACTAACCTGCTACCATCTGAATTAAAATGATGACGACTGTAACCTAAAACTGGATGTTTAACTTCATCACAGGCGGAGATGGCTCCTGAGACCACACTGAGGACGGGTTCACAGAAAGGTAGATAATCAACTCTTTCAAGCGTTTTGTAAATGCCTTTGGTGGCAACTCCCTTGTATTTCCCGAAGGTGAAATCCATATTTTTTTTATCATCCGTCATGTCATCCTTTAGGAGCCAGTGAGATCTCAGATGCCTGCAAGCCACTGAAGAAGCGAAGCAGAGCGTCAACAGATGTGGAGATGGCTTCATCTCAGTACAGAGACACCTCTGATTCTGACTCAAGAGGCCTCAACGATCCGCAGGTAGGGTTGGAAAACAAAGAACTACACACACACACACAGACACACAAATATTATTTTATTTTATTTCTTTTGTAAACATGATCCATACAGAATCTACATTTTGTCTCTCCTAAATCAGATGGTTACAGTACGGAAGTGACAAGTTGGCATTTCAGTCATCGTTGTCTTTAACTTTCTCTATTAGGATAATTTATTTATGCATTTTCAGTAGTGTGCAGGATTTTTACACTACCACAACAAACATTAGATGATATTTTTCTTCTGGGTATTACATCTGAAAAAGTAGAGGTCCTAATATATTTGAGAATATAACACATTAATGTTTTCACAACAGCAGGTTGTTTTCGTTGAATGGAGGAAGTGTTGCCTTACAGAATAAGACTGTTGCATGAGAATGTGTTGCATTGTGGGTTGTTTGTAATGTTGCTAGGGAGTTTCTTCACATCTGTGCGTCCTTCGGAGTTAGTCAGCCCTAAAAATATTTAGGAAGCACAGTTTAATGTAAGGAAGTTTCTGATGGCTCATTTAATAAACTCCTGACACGCAAAAATGAATTGAAAACATGACTGACGTCTTTTCTGCGGAACCAGACAGGAAACAGATCATCTATTTCTCCTTTAACAAATAGCATCTCAGATAGCAGAAAAATTTCCAATAGGACAAATGACAAACTTTCTTTTTCCATATAATCGCTGTTGGAAAAGGTTGTCCTTATAATTCGCGGTTGTTTATTGAGCCAATACGGTAGCTAAGCGTAGAGGCTTGGTTTCCTGCACGCAGGACAGATCAACACGCGTGGTCTTTATTTATCTCACAGGGTTTATTTGGGAAGAGTCTTGATAGTCCAGCAGCTGCAGATGCAGACGCTTCAGATACTCAGTCTGTGGATTCTGGTTTGTCTCGTCAGGACAGCAGCACCGGGAAGAGGGACACTGTCTGCCAGGTCAGCATTGCTCATGATTCCTCTTATATTCTTCTGAAGATGTACAGGTATTTGGTTGTATGATGTTTTAACTTTGTGTCTGTGTGTGTGTAGATCTGTGAGGTGTATGGAGAGGGTTTGGTGGTGTGTGAAGGAGACTGCAACAGACAGTTTCACCTGGAGTGTCTTGGTCTGACGTCCCTACCTGAGGGCAGGTTCACCTGTCTGGAATGCAGAAATGGTGAGCAAACAGCTTCAGCCTCACTGTGTCTGATGTCCAATGCTTTTTTTGCTCTTTACTATCAGAGACTCTCTGTCATCCTTTTTCCAGGCAATCATCCATGTTTCAGCTGTAAAACAGCAGGGCGGGAGGTGACGCGCTGCTCTGTGTCTGGATGTGGCTGTTACTACCACGAGGATTGTGTCCGTAAACTCCCGGGCACCACCAACAGTTCGGGCGGAGGCTTCAGCTGCCCTCAGCACAGCTGCTCTACCTGCTGCCTGGAGAGAGACGTGCAGCGAGCCAGCAAAGGTAAAACAACTTTTGATTTGTCTCTTAACCTCTTTGATTTCCTGTTTTGAGTCTGCAGTTAAGACTGTGCTACGTCAGCAAAGTGTGAAGAAACGTTTTCTGTTACATCTTAGATCAAGATGTCTATAAGTATAGCAATAGAAAAAGTTCAAATAAGAAAAAGTCAAGGCGGTACCATAGGAGGGAATTGTAAAAAGAGTGTGAGAGTGTGTTTTTCTTGAGAGAAATCGTATTCAGAGAGAGATGCTACTTTTATGAGGCAGACCTTGAAATCTTGGTGTGTGCCAACCTGATGCACTTCTGCAGATTATTTGGTGACAGTCTCACCACAAGCATCCTGTTCCACCTCAAACCAAATGTGGTTTTAGTTGAAGGGCGTCTGGAGGCTACAGACAATCGGAGAAAACATAAAGTAATTGCCCTCTTCCTGGAAATGTCTTTAGACGATGGTGCATTATTCTGCTTGATATATCCCATCTGAAAAAAATGGAAGAGATGGACTGTGTTTGCAAAAAATTTAGGTGTCTTGTGGTTTAAAAATGAACCTGCTAAAGTGCCAAAAATGTGCCTAAAGAACATTTGTCTCACTGTGACACCATCAGCTACAATTTGTACTTTTGACACCAGGCTGTTAGTGTGTAATTCTGACCCTACGGTAAATATGGATAATTAGGCAAAGCTGGATAGCAAAGTAAATGGAAAATGTTTTGCATGGTGTTGGAGAGGAAACATTTATATATTTTCTAAAAACCCCTCAGGGATTTTTCTCATTGAATAATGTTATGTACTCTTTAAACAGGTTTTTCTTGCTGTAATCATTCCTCCTGTTCATACTGGCCATTAGAAGATCTCCTCCAAATGTGCTTACAGTGTAAGTGATGGGGGGATCAAAATCCGCAGTCCTCATTTTGAGCAAAAATGTATTTAAAAATTTATCTGAAGATAATGTGAGGCTTCAGCTGTCTGAGTTAGTCAAATAATGTGAATATCTTCTATAGTTACAGTCTTTCTAGCAAAACTTTCCCTCTTTGTGTCTCGACGGACAGCGTTTTTCTGTTCAGCTGCAGTGGAAGGAGCATAACTAAAAGAGGGAATTTGGCACTGAAAAGACTGCAACGTTAAAAGATATCTACTTGATTTGAAGTTGGACAACTGCTGAAGCTTTGTATTAGCTTCAGATAAACTTTTAAATACATTTTTGCACAGAAGGAGGCTTGTGGATTTTGTCCCCCATCACTTACATTGTAGGTGCATTTTGTAGAGGAGGAATAAAAACTATCCTTTAAGAGTCACTCATGGATGTATTGTTCTGAAAATACACTCCAAACTTCACGTGTGGCCAATTTATGAAATGTTGAACCACCTTTTGACTATGTATTACCACAAAGCTTGGGGAAATTCTTAATTGTCTTGCACGCCAAACAAATTAAGTAAGTAAGTCTTATTTTGTCCATTGGATTCCTTTAATTACAGCTGGAACCCATAAAGGAATTTGACCTAATTCGTGGTCAAAACATAAAAGAGAGTGAACCTTTTCACAGCTCTGTGTGCTGCGCTGCATCACAGCTACATGACTCCGCTGAAGGAGTGAGCTGTTCACATAATCTTAATCAAATAAAAAAACTGAGTGATTGCAGAGACAGCCTATCATTGAATCTTTTGTCCCTCTCTTCTGCTTCTTTTCCAGGTCGTCTGATGCGTTGTATCCGCTGTCCAGTGGCCTATCACACGGGAGACAGCTGCGTGGCGGCAGGCAGCGTCGTCCTCACCCATCACATCATGATCTGCAGCAGCCACGGCAGCACCAAGAGGAACGGCCTCCTCACCTCGCCCGTCAACGTGGGCTGGTGCTTCCTGTGTGCCAGAGGTAAGCCCCTCACACTGTACTCACTAACGGCCTTCCTCCCCTGCAGCCGAGACTCAGCGGCGACCCTGAACAGGCGGATCAGGGAAAACTTAGAAGCTCATGATTTCACCACAGTTGGCTGATGTCTTCTGACTCACGCTACACATAAAACAGGAACCTTGTCGCCCTCCAGTTTTTCATCTTAGTCACACTTTTTTGGGCACTTGTAACTACGATAACACCTCATGAATGAAAACTGAAACCTCACATACTTTGTTTAGACATTTTTATTTTTAATATTTCATGTTTCATGTTTGGCATTGTTGTTCATGAATAGCAGTGCTGTGAAATGTAATATTTGTTTTCCATTACGATACTAATATGATGAATGATCCAGGCTGTTACACTGCACTCCACTTACAAGAATCCCATCTGTCCTGGATGGTTACGAGTCAGAAAACACACTATATACTGTTTTTTCTTTTTTTTAAATGACTGAGATCCAGGTCTGATCTGATGTTGGAGTTTTCCCTGTTAAACATAAGTTGAGTGCACTGTTTGGCCTCTTTGTGTAGGGGCAAACTTTGTTTTACTTGTGTCTTTCTTGTGTTTTAACTGTGTGTATGCGTGCGTGTGTGTGAGACTGTGTGTGTTTCGTTCTTTCTCTTTTGTGAATTTTGGGTAATTTCGAGTTTGATTGCGGCTCACCCCCGTCTCTTCCTGTGTGTCTTGTGTAGGGCTGTTAGTGCAAGACCTTACTGACACCATATTAAGTTCATATGCCTATAAGTCCCACTACCTTCTGACTGAGTCAAATCGTGCTGAGTTGAAATTACCTATGATTCCCTCTCCTTCGTCAGCTACCAAAAAGAATGTTGGGAAAGGTAACTGAACAGTTTTTCTCTTTCTCCTTTGTCCCACTGGTCTGTGTTTGTGTTGTGCCTGCTCCCATTCTGATTTAGTTTCCCTTTTTGTTCGCAACTTTCATTTCAAAGCCTTGAGGTGCTACATGAATTAACTGGTTAAACCTGCAGTTAATTTTAATGCAGAGTGGTGCATTAAAGAAGTAACCTCAGCCAAGTTCCCTAACACATTAACAGATAACATTGGGCCTCATGCAAGAACATTTTATTAGTTTTATCCCAAATGTCTGTACTTATTTCTGATTCACCAAAACTCTTAACTGCACAGACTTGTTGTTAATATCTTGTTTCAGCTTGCTGAAAAGCCAGCTGTTCACGAGGAGGCGCTCACTAGTGAGATTTGATCATAAGCAATATCAACGCCCCTAAGGCTGCCTGTTCTGCTCCATTTATGAACGGTTTAATTCACAAAAATAGTAAAAAGAGGAATTTCACTCTGCAGAGCCTCATGTCCTGCTGTTGAATATCAGCGGATGAAAACAGAACACATTTAGAGGTGTCGGCCGTCACGTTAGGGGACACAAAATATTAATACAGCTGCCAACGACGTCCATTCAGAGCAGCAGCATACTGTGACAGACATAAAGAGGGCTTGACATAAATTAGATTAAAAAAAATTAACATCTTGTTAAGTAAATTGGATAATTATTTGAATAAGGTCAAAATGACGAAACAATAACAAATATGACACAGTAGGTCGACTGTCGGTGCAGCAGTTGATATAGACTCCGAACTGACAACTTTCCTAACAACTACTGAACTATATAAATAAAATATGCCAATAAAATCATTAAATAAAACAAAAAACAGTGTACCATGGTGGAAAGTAACTAAGTACTACACTCAGGTACTATACTTAAGCACAGTTTTGTTTTTATTTTATTATTTTTACTTGGTAAACTCCACCAGAGTACAGAGGGAAATATTGTTCTTTCTACTCCACTGGATTTGCTTCTCAATAATATTTACAAGTTACTTTTCTGTGTAAGATTTTACTTTACGAGACAAGATCAGTTTATAAAATATGATGTATAGATGTTATTGATTAAATCAACTAAATTTAGCTCAATCTCAACCAACTACAACGTTCAAGTAGCACTTATATGTTAATGTAACAACATTTATGTTTTAAAAATATGAACACTGACAGGAGCTTTTAGTACTTAGTACTTTTACTTTTGATACTTTAAGTTTATTTTATTGCTAATACTTCTGTACTTACACTAAAATAACATTTTGAATGTAGGACTTTACTTGTAATTAAGTATTTTATAGTGTGGTATTGCGGCTTTTACTTAAGTAAATGATCAGAATACTTTTTTCCATAGTGACCTTGCTGAACCTCTCAGTAAATTGCTAAGCCATTATGTTATGGTCTCTTTTATTTATTTTTATTTTAGTTGGCTTATGTAACATTTAAATTAATTCAGATTAAGGAATTATGATTCTTAAATCAAACTAGTGTTTTTTCCGCTGTGGAGAAAGGCAGACTGTCTACATGACATCAGGTGTGGAATACTCGTTTATTTAGTTTGTACCTAACAGAAAATTCAGAGTACAAGAAAATTGGTGAATGCGACACATTTTGTGACAAAATAATCTTTTAGTATGCACGGTTCTTGCCTGAGGCTCATTGTGAGACTGGTTTATGCTGTGCATGAACAGTCAATCTGAGTAAATATCTCTGCAATAAACATTCCTTTAATTTTAAATGAGTAAAATATCTCCACTGGGAAAACATAATTGTTCATTTAACCTGCAGTAGTTAAATGAGAGTTACGTATGTAACTACGGTTCTATGAATTCTGGATGACCGCTAGCAGCAGCGCTTAACACCGGATGTTATCCGTCTTGCGCACATGTAGGTCGAGTATTTAATATCAACAAAGTCACATATGATCTGGGATGACGAAACGTATATAAGCCCACGTCATCATGCAAAATGCCCCTACTGAATCTTTTCACCAGGATTCGGAGTGACAGAGATCTCTTACTGGGAACGGCCTGAGGGTTCCTGAAAGACCGGGTAAAGGTGCGTGGTGTAGCCCAGGTGGCTGCAGCGCAAATCTCAATTAGAGGGACCCCCGTAGCACTGCCCAGGAAGTGGAGACTCCTGGTGCAGTGGCCCCTAATATTAAGAGGTAAAAGCAGTCCTCTCGACCTGTATGCCTCCTCAATTACCTCAACAATCCACCTGGAAAGCCTTTGTTTTGACAGGTCGTGCACTTTCCTATGGCCCCTATAGCAGACAAACAGGCTATCAGAGTAGCTAAAGCCAGCATTTGCCTGTATATAACGCCTCAAGGCCCTCACTGGGCAAAGCAGTTCTGCTGAATCGGCTTCCTCATCCTGTAGGCATGAGGGGTCATAAGCTGCCAGCTCAATGACCTGATTAGAGTGGGCTGGAGCCAACCTCTTTGGAAAGAACAATGGGTTAGGCTAAAGTGCCACCCCTGTGCCATCCGAGTTCCAGGGCATGCATGCTTAACTCACCAACAAGGCATGAAGCTCACTCACACGCTTCATCGCTTCTGCCATCGCCAGAAGAAAAGCAACCTTTGCTGAAGACTACTTCAGCCCCGACTGCTCCAGAGGCTCAAAGGGTGGGACACGAAGGGCCGTCCACCTGGGTAGCAATCCCCCTGCTTGGCTGAAGGTTAAGGAGCAACTCTAGTGTGTTGACTTTAGCTTTAGCTTCCCAAGACAGGACACCCTCAGGTGTGGAGCATCTCGGCCCACTCCGTACATTCAAAGAGACACCAGATGGGGGCTGGCCTTCGAGCTGCAGTCCTTCTACCTCAGCTAGTCGGGCTAGCTTCAGCTCCCGTGGCATGAAACTGCAATTAATGCACTGACTGTCAGATAGCCCCTCCCTCAGGTGTACAACACCGAAGCATGTGGGGCATTTGTCATGGCCATCAGTAGCTAGCAGTGTAGCCATGCAGGCACGGCAAACATGTGATCCCAACATGGTGGACCGTGATATGAATAACTTTTCTCTTCTAGCAAAAAGTCACCAGCTATCTTCTTATTTTGATTCAACCTGCGTTCGCGGATTACCTGCCACGAGAAGATACAAGGAACCTCTTATGTGTGACATGGGCTTATACACACTACATGACTTTGTTGATATTAAATACTTGACCTGCGTGTGCACGAGACAGATAACATCCAGTGTTAAGCACTGCCTCTGGCGGTCAGGAAGAATGAAATAGAACTACTGTATAGTGCCCTGATGCTGGATGCTCTGGGTCAGTTTTGGCTCTGTGTGTGGTGTGTGGAGCTTATCGCTGCTGGAGGCGCACTGCTTCTCTGCTTCAGCACTCTGGGCTTGTTTTTTGATTTTGAAAGGCCTTGTCCAGCTTCACCTCCTTTATGCCGACTGCAACTAAGTTTTATTTTTGACTGAAATTGTCAGATGAAATGAAATTTCGGCTCACCTCCATTTTCTTGAGCTTTGACCTGCCTTGGATGGAATTTATTGTCAATCTGGACTCAACATGAGTACAGCAGATCAAATATAAGAATCCCCAGGTGCAAGAATAGTGACATTAAGCTCTTTAATGTTGTGATATCGGCACAACATTTCTTAAAAGAAGAAAGGACAATTTGGCAAATTGCAATATTATAAAAATAAGATTCCATGCAAGCTGGTCTGTGCAGGATGTGATATGTGTGATGGGAAACGTTCGCTTTACCAGCAGGACTGCATGCCTGCTTTTTGCCAATAATTTGTTATTTTGATACAACCCTTATTCATTGTTAATGCGCTGGCTGGTTTTATTCCTGTGCTGCTGCATGTATTTCCCATAGACTGGTCTTGGTACAGTGCTCTGAATCTGATTGCCAGACATGCTGTAACTGCTGCGGTAAAAGTTGCAACTGACTGGACGACCCCATGTAGGGGCTTCCGACCATTATCAGGTCTTTTTATGCAGCATGGCTGTTACAGGAGCCTTTGCTCAAGGAGAAGCTGCTGGTTTTAGTTTCTTAGTTCAGAATAATGAATTAGTAAAGCAGCTTCAGGTTAAAATATTTTCCATACAAAGACACCGTTTTCCTATCATACTAGATCCTGGAAAACTTTACCTTGATGCTGTATTTGCCTGTTGGTTTTGTTTTACAGCTTCTCTGTAGTATTTATATCTTTCTTTGGCTTGTCTGCAAATGAGATTCAGAGTTTGTCCAGGTTTTAAGGTGCATCACCTAATCGTACACTCCTCCTCTCTTTGCATACCCATTTCCCACAACGCATGCACACACACACACATATATATACACACACACACATATACATGTGTACATCCATACATACAAATGTAGGAGGCAAGTTGCTGTGCTGCGACTCATGCCCAGCTTCCTTCCACCCGGAGTGTCTGGAGATGGAGATGCCGGAGGGGGCGTGGTCCTGCAGTGATTGCAGGGCAGGGAAGAAACCTCACTACAAACAAATTGTCTGGGTCAAACTGGGTAACTACAGGTACGCAGAGAGCACTGATTATAGACTGCAGAGGGTTGTGCAACTGTCAATTTATGGTACGGTCACATTTAAAGCACAAGTAAGGTGATATGTTGTATTTTTCTTATCATTAAAAAAAAAAAATCCATGAAAAGACCAAAACAAAAAAATTAACTGATCCTACTGAGAAGTATTGTCTGTGTATTACTCATAGCCACACCGTTGCACTTTCATTATGATGAATATGAGCTCTGTGGTTCATTTTGAGTTGATCCCACAAACACAGTTTTGCTGCTGTAAATACTAGAGCACCGAGTCCACAGCCCCCCCAAAAATACACTGTTTACTCATGTTTGAGTAACATTTGCTAAAAATTACATTGTCCGGCTGTTCAAGGAGATTTTTAGCTTGTTGTAAAAATGAAACTATAAATTAACTATAAAAGTTTTGTCTTATGTAAGAACACATGGGCTTAGGCCTGAGAGCCACACACAAATGGAGAAGTTAGGAAGTATTGAAAAAGACTTGCGCATTGTTGGTTTTGGTCTTTTTATGAGATTTGTTGACAATAATAAAAATATAGAATATCTCCAGACTTATCTTTGGAGTTTAGTTCAACAAATCTGCTTCACACTGAAACAGGATGTGTGATGTTATTTTATAGATGCAGGTATTCAGGAAATATTGATCAGAGAGTGCAGCAGTGGTGTTTTCCTGTCTCACAACTGACTGTGAGACATGCTCCTTTAATATTTATGTAGTCTGCTAGCATAGTTGAGGTGATGGGACACAAATAATATCTTCATCACTTAAGAAAAAAATTATAATGTGCCAAAAAAACAGTTTCTTTGAACTGTAACCTGGTTTTACAGGAGCCTTGCAAGTTTTGCTCCTGGAAAAAAATGTTTGAAATTGTTATTCACAAAGCTTTCAGAAGAATGAGAAGTAAATATCTGCAGAGTTTAGTGCAAGTGTTAGTGCAATACCCTCAGGCTATCATCTTTTTTGATTATTATTATTATTACTATTATTATTATTATGTCTCCTCATCTTCTCCTTTTTATTGAACAATGTCCCTGTCCCACTCTCTTGCAGGTGGTGGCCAGCGGAGATTTGCAACCCTCGCTTGGTGCCATCCAACATTCAGAGCCTTCGCCACGATATCGGTGACTTCCCTGTCTTCTTCTTCGGTTCCCATGACTACTACTGGATCAACCAGGGCCGCGTCTTCCCCTACGTGGAAAATGACAAGAACTTTGTCACGGGGCAGATCAATATCAACAAAACCTTCAAGAAAGGTAATTATCATTAAAAGATCTCCTACTTCAAGACAAGCCCGTTTAAATCGGTGAATTTCTAAGACGCTGTTGGTGTGTTTCAGCTCTGGAGGAAGCAGCCCGGCGGTTTCAGGAGCTCAAGGCTCAGAGGGAGAGCAGGGAAGCTCTGGAGCAGGAACGCAACTCTCGCAAACCTCCACCCTACAAATTCATCAAGGTAATGCGACGTCAATATCACACCTAATGAACCCGAACATGTATCACATTTAAGTAGAAGTTGTTTTTAGCGTGTCTTGACTCATTATGTGGGTGTTGTGATTTCCTGTGTCAGTCCAACAAACCTGTGGGGAAAGTGCAGGTGCACGTTGCTGACTTGTCAGAAATCCCACGGTGCAACTGCAGACCAACAGACGAGCATCCTTGCAGCCTCGACTCTCAGTGTCTCAACCGCATGCTGCAGTATGAGTGTCATCCGCAGGTCTGTGTACACGTTTGTCATCATTTGTTCAGCTGATTTCTTGAGTGATTAAATGCCACCTCTTAACTTCTTACTTTTTATGTTGTCGCTTGGCAGGTGTGTCCTGCAGGAGACAGCTGTGAGAACCAGTGTTTCTCCAAACGGCTGTATGCAGAGACAGAGGTGATAAAGACAGACGGTCGTGGCTGGGGCCTCAGGACCAACCAGGCTCTGAGGAAGGTGGGTGTCGAGCTTAACATCCAGTCTCACTGTCATTCTCTTGTATTTACATCTTAAATGTGAACCAACCCACTTAAAATCATGAAAAGCTTGACTGTCAAACCACATCTTCTTAAATATACTGTATACAAAACAGATATAAAGCAGACATTTAGAGATTGAATGTCAGTGAACAAGATGGTCATTTTTAAAAAATATTGTAGCTTTTTTCCTTTTATTAGATACTAACAACACAGATTGTCAGGAGACATGGATACAAAGAGAGATGAATGACATGTCACAAAAGTCCGCAGCCACAGTTTAAACCAGAGCTGTATCACTGGCTCCAGGGTTACCTTGAGCTGCCAGTTAAATACTAGCAAAATTATTATTAGTGATCAAAATTTTCCATATAAAAAGACACACAGGTTCAATGTCTGTAACAACCCTGTGCCCTGTAAAAGTATCCTTGTAAAAGACGCTAATTCTGTCTCTTCTTCTTACTTCAGATAAAGTGATATTAGAGCTATTTAGTGCTGCATTTGTATAAAGTTGGGGGAGTCACAAAAGACAGATGGAAAAAAAAACAAAATCAATTTGAAGCTGCAGAGGCTGAGATTTCCTAACTTTTAATCCCTTGTATCAGTGAAGCTCCAAAAACATTTGATCTCACAATTCAACCATAATGCAACTTATCTAAGTGGACGCCGCCCAGCCCCCCCACCCTACTGATGACATCATCAGTTATTTTTTTTGAAGAATAAATTATACAACTGTTTTCACAGGCAGAGTAGCGCTCCTCGTAACAAGTGAAGTTAACTTGAAGTGTAAAATCAGTGGTTTGCCCCTTTTAAGGGTGTCTACATATCACCTAAAACATGTAAAAATGTTTCCTACAGGGCGACTTTGTGACTGAGTATGTAGGAGAGGTTATCGACTCAGAGGAGTGCCAGCAGCGAATCAAACGCGCCCATGAAAATCACGTGACCAACTTCTACATGCTCACCCTCACCAAGGTAAGATCAGTCACACTGACAAACACTGGAACACTGTTCATAAGAGACCCCTCCTCCAAACATATCGCAGAACCTTTTGTCTTAATGTCCGTCTTTGCTTTTAGGATCGTGTGATCGACGCCGGCCCAAAAGGAAATTCATCTCGGTTTATGAACCACAGCTGCAGCCCAAACTGTGAAACTCAGAAGTGGACGGTCAATGGAGACGTTCGCATCGGCCTCTTCACCCTCTGTGATATTGAGGCTGGTGAGTTCACATGAGAACATCACACATGCTTTACACATACAGACCTGCCCACCTGTACGCATTTTGACATTTGTCACTCTAAACTACGCAAAAAGCTGGTGACACCTGTTAAATTGTGCACATGCTGTACTCAAGTGTAACAGCAAGAGCCAGCAGCGTCTAGCCTGCCGAAAAGCAAAAGAAGAAGAAGAGTTCGACCAATCATTATTCCCTCTGCCTTCACCCAAATATCAAGCAGGGATGATCATGACTGACAAATGCGTAATTTTCATTTCAAGACAATTTTATCCCTCTCGTTCCCCCTCCTCACTCCGTCTGGCTGGTTCCTCAAGTGAGGACGGTTCTTTTAACTCCTTTGCAAAGGTAAACGGACTGAGGTGGATGTGCAAAGTTTAGATTGTGAATTGAGTAAACTTAAGTTAACACAGACCTGCCAGCCTTTGGAAAATGATTAACGGTAATAACGTTAGCCTAACTACTTAATTTGCAAACTAGCTTGCTTGTTTGCCAGGCATTTAAGTTGGCAAAGTAACATTAAGTTAGTGTGTGTGTGTGTGTGTGTGTGTGTGTGTGTGTGTGTGTGTGTGTGTGTGTGTGTGTGTGTGTGTGTGTTGGCACTGTAGTCTATAACTTTGCCTACTCTAGGAAAATTTCAAGGAAAGGACCCCCCCCCCTCCCATTGCAAATTAAGTACAATATGTAAGAAGGGATGTGATGACGTCTACAGTCTGAACAGCCATGTTCATATTCAGCCTGTATTGTTATTAGGTCATCATTCCATTAAGTAATAGCCTACCTATCATGAGAACAGTTCTATTAACCAGCTCTAAAATATTTATTTCACTGTAGCCACAAAATAGTCTGTTGAGGCTGGTTAGAGTTTTACAGCTACATGGTCATCATCTTTTCAAATTAGCTGAAAATCATATTTTCAAAAATCAAATTGGCTTAAAGTTTGATTATTGTGGAGGTGTAAACAATAGAAACTATATAAAAGCAGCAGTAGTGGTAGGTTAGTGTGTAGCCTCAGTCACATTGTGTTCCTTTGTAAGCTGTGTTTAGGCAGGTGAAAGACAAATGGACAAACAGGATAACAGTATTGGCATCTGCAGATATATTTGTAAACAATCTGTTAATGGTATCAATGGCATCATATCAGCGCATTCCTCACTTTTTTGTCTGTTTGACTGCTGCATGTATGCAAATGATGTACTGTAATGCATATGTATGGACACTATGTACAATAATTCATTGTGCAAACAGCAGTGATTTGCATCTGACGCATCTAGTGCGAAGTGGTACTCGCAAAGTTCGTCCAGGGTCGGCAGGTCTCATATGTATACGGTGCACACACACCCACACTGATTCAGATGATTCTTTTTTTAATATGAATATCGTCCCTGGTGTTCCTGCAGGCACCGAGCTGACGTTTAACTACAACCTGCACTGTGTGGGCAACAGGAGAACGTCGTGCCACTGTGGATCAGATAACTGCTCTGGGTTTCTCGGGGTGCAGCCAACGGTGAGGACACTACCGCTCGTTCCTATCGCAGCCCAATCCCGACTGTAGCGGCTGTGTTTGACACTACTTCTCTCTTGTTCTCTTTTTGTTTCCTGCAGAGTGCTGTGGTGATGGAAAAAGAGGAGAAGGCCAGGAACGCTAAGCTGAAGCCCAAGAAGCGGAAGCTGCGGCCGGAGGGCAAACACGCACACGAGTACTTTTGTTTCTGCTGTGGAGAAGGAGGAGAGCTGGTGATGTGTGATAGGAAGGACTGTCCAAAAGCTTACCACCTGCTGTGTCTCAACCTCACCAAGCCACCATACGGTAATGACGAAATGAGCTTTTGTGTGTGTGACTCCATTAAAACCAACATTTTTGAATGTTGATATTTTTCATGGTCATTTCAGCTGCTTTCAAATGTATTTTCGGTTTCACTGCAATAGTACCACATGTTTAATTTCTACTGCTGTGAGGAGGAATCCCTCTTCTAGGACGGACACATAGGAAATACAGCATGGATCAGTTTAATCAGATACTGATAACCTGACTAATCTAACCTTTAAATCTGAAGTCATTATCTCCATAATGACCTCTCTTCCTGTCTGCAGGACGTTGGGAATGTCCGTGGCATGACTGCAGTATTTGCGGCTCCCCGGCCTCGTCTTTCTGTGACTTCTGCCCTCGCTCATTCTGCCGGGATCATGAGGCAGGGGCGCTCACCGCCTCCTCGCTGGAGGGTCGCCCCTGTTGCTCCAGTCACAACCCTCTCAGCCCCCTGGACTCCAACCCCAGCTCGACTCAACTGCACCGCTCCGCTCTGAGCCCCGTCAGGGTCAAAGAGGAGCCTGAGACGGAGCCGGGCCAGCCGGCATCAGAGTGACGCAGCAGCTCCCTCAATACCTCATTCCCTGTAAAGTACGCTCCTGTTGGCCAGAGCTTCTCTGGGCTCCAGTCCACCTCTGATCTGAAGCAGTGCACTACGAAAGGGAATACAGTGCTTTTGACCAGTGCGATGGCTGCTCTGCAGAGCCGAGACACTCCGATGAACACCTCGATGCCGCTTGTGTGCGAGAGCAGAGCGATTGGGGTGTCGGCAGGGGACGTGACCAGGCATCATTGTGCACCGTTTCCCCTCCTCTCTTGCCATAAAACACCACTACTAACACTCTCTACAGCTCGCCTGCGCCCACTGAAGGGCCCAGACCACCACCTCATTTTGTTTCTTTTTTAATTTTTACAGCTGTGGAAATTTTTAAGTGTTGTCACGTTGTCAGTTACCGGCACTTTGAAGAACTCAATGAGCGAGGTGGAGGGAGAGGTAGAGAGAGGAGGGAGAGGAGGTGTGAAGCCGAACCTCTCCACCTCGCTGCTCCTCTCTCGGTTTACCTGCTGTAAGCTGTGGTCGGCATCTCTCTCACACACACACCTCCACAAGCCGATCGTCACTCCTGACGTGATCCGTCATCGTATTTATCTCTTCTTCTCGGAGAAAAGAAGGAGGGAAAATGACCGATTTTTGTGCAATTTTTTTCAGGACCACACTACATTCCAACCTTCCTTAAACATGGTTTTAATATACTTATGGGTATAGATGAATATAATTATATACGTATCTATGTTTGTTAATGTTTACAGACAGATTCTCTCACTTCATCTCAGTGAGTGGTGTATTATGTTTGTTTGTTTAGGTGTTAAGCATTACGCAGACCTCCTTGTGAAAATAGTCCTATTAAGGTGAAATACTGTATAATGGTATATAGTGTAATGGTATGACATTACAGAAGTACTTGTGGTTTTCATATTGCCAGTCTCACTTGCCATTGTGTACATAATTGGCTCATAATATTGTAAAGTACTTACAGATCAGGAGGGATGGAGTCTCGCCTCTCCGGTTGTTTCTGGAGGAAGGAAACGCTTTTTTTAAACAACAAGACAGATCTTTTTTGATTTTCCTTTTTCGATAAAGTTCTGTTCCGCATTTCCTCTGAGCCGTTACTGTCACTTGTATTGTAGACGGAGGGGCCCAGCTTGTGAGCACTGGTGCTGTCTTAAAGTATTGTTAATCAGCCTTACAGGATCACCTCAGTTGGATTCTGGTTGTAGGAACTACTGCCCAGATGCAGTCCATTTCAGTAACGTCGTGTACTGTGACCGCTAATGCTTTGTTGTTGTTGTTTTTTTTTTTAAATTCTCCGTTTTTGTTTTGCCAAACTTTTTTCTGAAAAGCACTTTCACACGCCTTGTCGCTACACAATTTAGCTAGGTCATACATATACAGAAATGTATATTAAAAGAACATATGACAAGTGTTTCAAAATGGATACCTCTTCTTCTTGTAGTAACGTCGGAATTTAAACTGTGTTGTAATTTTTTTTTTTTTTCCTCTCGGTCAGAAACCTGGTGAGAGCTGGGCGTCGGGGTTTTTTCTTCTTCTTTTTTTTTTTTTTTTTTGAGGAAAGTGGCCTGAAAGCTGTTGTTTGTTTTTGGCACAAGTAGGAATAACTGCCAGCCCGGCCTGTTTGCCTCTTCTGTTACAGAAAAGCCCTCCAGCGTCTGACAGAGGCACCTCTTCATTTTCCACCGGGAGAACATCTACAAGGCTGGGCTTTATATAAAGACATAATGGTGTACAACAGTCCAGTCCAGTATAATGTACAAATACAAAACTTCTGTACAGTGTTTTTAATCGCTCATCTGTCAAATTCAAATTTTTTGTATTTATTGCACCACATTTTATACCAATTTCTTTTTCAAACACCAGTGCAGTAATTTGTCTCCCTCCCCACCAAGGTGTAAGTGAAATAGACTATTTAAAAAAATGGGGAGTTTTACATAATATATCTGTATCTAGTCATTGCATTTTTTTTTTTTTTTTTTTTTTTTTTTTTTACATTGGTGTAATGATTCCACATTCGGTAACAGCCGCTGCTCATCGACCTGTATCGTGACTCACTGTAATCGGTGTTTAAAAGCAGTGTAAAGCAGTTCAATATTTGGAATGTGAAGTTCCCGTTTCAGAGCGGTTTTGTGCTGTTTTAGCCTGGACTCAAAAGTAGTCATCACAGGAGGAAGCTTATCTGTAATCATGCCTCAGCCTTTTGCTTGTGATTCTTCCCTCGGTTTCATGACTGTTTGTTTCGCCCCTTAAAAGATGTTTTTTTTGTTTTGTTTGTTTTTTTTTTAAAGCCTCCCGAGTTGGTCGGTGTAAAACGTCGAACCACAGGGTGAAACGGTGCCAATGTGTGCAAATAATTTCTGTTCATTTAGAGCTATTTAATCATGAAGAAATCAGAATAAAGAAAGGAAAAAAAGAGCGGGGAGGGGAGCCGTCGAATGCAGAAAAGATAATATGCTCTTTTTTTTATGACGTTGATGATGATGATGCCTGTATTTGTGCACATATTCAGCATATTAGATTTTACTCCCTTTTCTGCATTTACCGGCTCTCCTCCTGTTTTCTTTCTGTTATCACTGACTCATTTGGGAAGCCTTTTTCCACTCGTGGATTCCTGAATAAACTCACTGATTTTCTTGTGCAGCTAAGCACAACTAAGCTCCCAAATCTGCCAAACTCCTTACATCTTTATTTCTATATAGTCATAGGAATTAGGCCACTTCAGTACTTGTTCATTATTAGTTCGGTGTATCATTAAGACACTCTTCTTTTCGCACTCTGCGTGTCAACTTGAATTTTCTTAGTTTTTTTTTTATTTATTAACATATTATTTTTTTACACAGCGTTCATACATGTGTGATTATCAGACCGCAGGCATCTTTGAGTCAGAAAAAATGTCTGAGTGATCTTAAAGCCTTTTCTTTTCAAGGTGACTGTAGTTCAGCTGATATGCATGCTTCCAACACTAGTCACTAGTTTAACCCACTTTTGTAATCAGTTGGAGAGTCTTGAAATGCCTAATTTTAATGCCAACATTTAGTTTTTATTTGCGTTCCTTTATTGTTTTTTTTACCACATTGCACAGAGATTCTGCGTAACCGAACCGCCTTTGTTATTGTTCTGTTTTTTTGGGGTTTTTTTTTTTGCACCTGCAGATCGTGTGATCATGAATTTACTTTGTGCCAGTTTGTCCTCTGCCCTTTCTCATGCTGACACAGCAGCAGTATTATAAACGCCTAATTTATGTGTCCCAACGTGCATCATTTCTTTTGCTTAAAATACTATCTGATGTGTATGATTTGATGGTTCATTCTCCGTGTAGTGCCCACTTTTTGTTTTTGAGAAGACAGCATGTTTGTTTTCATTTAAGTGACCCTTAAACAAGCCTGAAGAGGATTTTTCTAAGTGTCCAGGAATTTGTTAATTTTTATTTTTTATATATGAATTTAAAATTAGGATGGACCACCCCCATTGTATGTCAAAGGGTATTTTCAGTTCACTGTGACGTCTTTAGTTTTTTTTTGGTTTTGTTTTTTTTTTTTTTTTGTGCAATGTTGCCGACTGTCAATAAGTTTCTTGATGACATGCTGTCAGAGGAGAAATAGTGTTGGAATAAATAAATAAACTCACCTTCATAAGCACTCATCATCTCTTTTTACTTGTAGTAAAATTGCTTACAGAAACTCTAACTGGGGTCATATCTATCTCTCTTGGTGTTGCTTCAATTAAAACGTGGATGAACACACAAATACCATGTTGATTACTGTTCAACCTGTGTTACTGCATAAATGCATATTGTTGAAGAACTTGTACATAGTTTGCATTGAACTTGCATAGAATCATGTTACTGTGGCGTGCTATTTTTTTTGCCTGTACAATTCTGCTTCTAAATGTGTGTGACTGTTGAGACGACACTCTTTTTGTACATGGCTGTCTTTTTATTTGAGAATATTGATTCTGTCCTTTTTCATTCTAAAGTTGAGTTTGAAGAGTTCAGACATGCCTGAAGTTTGACTTTAATAAAGCTGTACTCTGTCTCAGTGAAACTCTCGCACTGTATGTTTTTATTTCATGTTTGAGGATTTGATGAAAACACAATATATTGACTTTTCTGTTGAATTGATTGTGATACAGAGACTTTTAAATGTTTACCAAGCTGAACTAATCATCACAACTACTATTAAATACAATTTTTATGAAAGAAAGACACTAAAATTGTTTCAAACAATGCAAAATCTAATCTTAGCAGAAATTAAACAATTTAAGTGTTTGAGACACATTAAAAGTGGGAACTACCTGAGTAAAAGGTAAATGTGCTGAAAATACATTCATTCATACTGTGAAACCTCTGAGATGAAAATAGGTTGTGAAAAATATCAAAAGTCAAAAATTAACAACCCAAAAAAATGACTAAAGCACTTCATGAGATTAGAGAATAAACTGGAAAAAAAGCAAAGCTTAGTTGATTTGATAGCAAAATAAAAATGGGTGAAAACGTCACTGCGGTTTTTAACCTCTAGATGGCGCTCTGTAACGTGACGTGGCCTCTTGCATCCACGTGTCAAGGCAGGTGAAGTTCTACACTACCATTTCCGGTTTGTAAAGCACAGAGTTCCCAGATGTTCAAACTCTCATACTGAGAATACTCTGATGTTGTTGTTGTTGTTGTTGTTTAGTTATTCATTTAAATAAACTACAGTGGCTACAGAATAACATGTAAACAGATAATTGGTACATAAATCATGTTTATAAGGTCATAGATGAATATTTAGACCAAAAACTGAGTTATAAAACACATAATTTATGCCTTAAAAATAAACTATATTTATGGTCTAATGGTAATATCTATATTATTAATCTCCATTTTTTCTATGATGTCTTAATGCTGTTTATGTCTCATGTAAAGCTCTGAACTGTCTACATAAATAAACTTTACATTGCTTATAGGACCTGATGTACAATTAAAACATTTTATACATATATATTTTCCTTAATACTTGCAGACTATCAGTATAAAATTTAAATGAATATTATTTATTTTTGTATTTATTATAATAGATCATATTTCAAACTATTGCAATAATTATATTCTAAATATTTTTCATTGAATTTCCAGTAGTAATAAACACATTTGATACAGAAATTTAGATAATTTGCTCCACTTGTCATTTCCTGTGATTCATTTCTAAATGGGTATTTTGTGAACTTGGTAATCCTGCAGAGTTTTATATGGACTTCTTTGAATATTAATAAAAATCTCAACTTTTAATGTCTCATAGAGCAGAAATATACTTTTATGCTCTTTATCTGTATGTAAAATAGGGATTTAAAGTGTAATATTTAAAAGAAAATTTATGCCCTATGGATGGGGACCCCTCCCATCAGGACAGACATGTTTCATCATAGGCCCAACAGCATAACAGGGGTCAAACATTCAGGCCTGTACCGTTCTCTTGGTGAACGCCACACACACACACTCGCACACTTGTGGAGAATATAGTGAAGGATGACTCATCTGACCATATCACTTTTTCCACATCTCTGTAGACCAGTGCTTATGGTTTCTGCACCGCTGAACTCTCAAATGTGCATTCATCTTTGTAATGAGGGGTTTATGCACTTCAACCCTACTATAACATCCCTCTCTGTGTAATTGTCGACTGTTCTTGCTTAGTCACTGTTCCTATTAAAACACCAGCCGGCTGAGCTTTGTGACTGAAGCTGCTGCCACCCGCGCCCCAACAATGAACCCTCAAAGTCACTTAGATCTTTTCCTCTTTCCACCTCGATACAAAATCAGAATCAACTGGGCCTGCTCAGTGTTTTTATACATGAGCATAATTGGATGTTAATTGCTTAATTGTACCATGCAGTGCACCTGTGTGGAAGAATTTGTTATGTCTCTCTCTCCAGATATATTATTATTATTATTAATATTATTATTATTATATAGACATACAGATAATATGTTTTAAAATATGAAATATGGCCAAAAGCTCCAGAACAAGCTAGTAAGTGGACCTTGAGAAACCTGAGATTGTTTATTAAAGTGACATTTCTGTTTTTCTTTGGAAGGCCAAGCGGACGTGTCTCTGTTGTTTCCGGTACCTTCACGCAGCTCCTCCTCCTCCTCCTCCCCCTCCTCCTCATCATCATCCCTGTTTCCTTGAAGTCCTCAAATGTGCGACTTCCACCGTCGGCAGACACGGAGGGTTTAGAGGCCTGATTCATGTTAGCGACACATGTTAATATGAGGATAAAGAGATAAAAAAAAAAAACACCGTGTGAATGAAGGTGAGTAACGGACCGGGTCCTGTTTGGTGAACGCGGAAATGAGCCAGATGTCTGACAGATGTGGCTCGATAGCTTAGCTCGGACCGCTAACATCTTGTTTCTACAGCAGCACAGACTCTTCATGTGAGCTTGTTGTCTGTTTTCTGTGTGTTGACACAGGCGGAGAAAATACGGGTGTCGTGAAAATAGGTTTAAACTGATTTACATTTAATAAAAAAAGACCCCGTTTTCTTTCTGTGAGTATCATGTAGAGGTGAAGGTGCAGCATGTTGGCCTGTATGTCAGGTTTTTACAGCAGAGGTGGAAGAAATACTCACATCATTTATTTCAGTAAAAGTACCAATACAGCCATGTAAAAATACTCCGTTACAAGTAAAAGTCCTGCATGAAAAATCCTACTTAAAGTCCATAAGTATTAGCAGCAAAATGTAGTTAAAGTATTGCAGTAAAAGTAGTGGTTTGGTCCCTCTGACTGATATATTATTATATATGACATCATTAGATTATTAATACTGAAGCATCAGTGTGTAAGCAGCGTGTTACTGTTGTAGCTGCTGGAGGTGGAGCTAGTTTGAACTGCTTTATATACCATTAGCTAGTTTAGTCCAGTGGTTCCCAACCTAGGGGTCGGGCCCCTCCAAAGGGTCACCAGATAAATCTGAGGGGTCGTCAGATGATTAATGGGAGAGGAAAGAAAAGCTTTCACTGTTTTCAGTTTATTGAAATGAAACCATGTGAGAAGTTTAGAGGGAAAAATCACTATTTGGTGGAGCTGTTAACAACTCATAGACATCTGAAATGTGACCCCGACTACATACTGCTTTTTGTGAGACGTACCTCAAAATTGTACTTAAGTACAGTACTTGAGTAAAAACTTAGTTACTTTCCACCACTGTTTTAGACAAGCCAGGGGCTAAAAGTGGTGAAGCTGCTTCTTAGACTAGTTAGAGATAAAGATTAACTAAGGGACAAAGGTGAGAAGCAGTAAATGTGGGACTGTAAAAACATTTTTATGTGATATTAGGCTCAACACATGACTTTAGATTTTGTTGTATTTGCTGATTAGGGCTGCAACTAACGATTATTTTCATAATGGATTAATCTGTTGACTATTTTCTCGATTAATCGATTAGTTGTTTGGACTATAAAATGTCAGAAAATGGTCAAACATGTCAATCACTGTTTCCCAAAGCCCAAAATGATGTTCTCAAATGTTTTGTTTTGTCCACAACCCAAAGATATTCAGTTTTACTGTCATAGACGACTAAAGAAACCAGAAAATATTCACATTTGAGAAGCTGGAACCACAGAATTTGGGCGTTTTTTTTTTTTCTTACATAATGACTCAAAATGATTAATCGTCTAATTGTTGCAGCTCTGATGCTGATACAGATATTTAACTTCCCACTTTGATAAACTGATACCTGTATGATTTTATAATTTCAGATGCTTCAGATCAAACATGATTAAAGGATCGTTTCACAGTCTTATACTCACATGTAGAGCTGCAATGATTAGCTGATTAATCAATTAGTAAACTAATCTCCAACTATTCTGATAATCGATTAATTGTTTTGAGTCATTTTTTTCAAAGGAAAAATTTTCCAGCTTCTCTGGTTTCTTTTGTTCTATGATAAAACTGAATATCTTTGGGTTGTGGATTGTTGGTTGGGAGGACGTCACCTTGGCGCTCTGGGAAACGGTGATCGACATTTTTTCACCATTTTTTCGTCAGTTGCAGCCCTCCTCACGCCCCTAAATATATTAAAAGTTACACTGGAGTTTGCATGACTCCAGTGTAAGATGGGACAGAATCCACAGTCCAGTCCTCGTTCTGTGCAGCAGCACATTCAGACAAAGCTAATATTTGTGTATTTGTGGAGCTTTGTTTGCATTGTCATGTTAAATGTAGGAAGTTGTGTTGTTGTTTGACAAATGTTTCACCACTGCAGCAACATTTGTGGCGTGTTATAAGTCCATGTGGACTGGGCTGCTGCTTGTGCATTACACAATGAGTCCAACAGTTATTTTCGTTATTATATTACCCAAATATTTTCTCGATTGATCGATTGGTCTATAAAAATTCAGAAAACGGTTAGAAATGTCTCTCATGTTTTTTTGATTTGTCCTGCCAACAGTCCAAAACCCAAAGATATTCAGTTTTAATGATATAAAACAGAAAAAACAGCAAATTCTGAAAATAACGATTATCCCATTATCAAAATAGTAATTTTCTATTGATTGACTAATCAATTAATCGACTAATCATTGCAGCTCTACTAATACAGCTAACTTTGAGGCTTCAACAGTCTGATAAAGTGAGTATCTTCATTAGGGCTGCAACTAACTATTATCATTATTGATTAATCTACTGATTATTTTCTCAATTAATCATTTGGTCTATAAAATATAAGAAAAATTGACGTCTTCAGATGTCTAGTTTTGTCTGACCAGCGGTTCAAAACCAAAAGATATTCAGTTTACTGTCATGTATGACAAAGAAAAACATTAAATCATCACGTTTGAGAAGTTTAAAACAGCATGTTTTTGGCTTCTTGGCTTTAAAAAAAAATGACTCAAACGATTATTCGATAATCAAAATAGTTGCAGATTAATTTTCTGTTGATCAGGTAATCGTTGCTGCTCTAATCCTCATTATCAGTATCATTAAAGTTCCTGTGATTTTTAGTACAGAACTCCCTCTTTGTGTTACTATCACTACACTGCAGACACAAAGAGAAAATTAATACTAAAAAGGACTGTTTATACTCACTTTCTGAAGGCATCACTTAACGGCCAAATATTGACTTTCAATGTACATAAAAACATGAGAGTATTGTATTAAGATAGACTTGAAAAAAATCTGAATCTTTCCTTTTTAAGCTTGTGAATTACGCAGGAAAAAGAGGAACTTTACAGCCCCAAACTAAAATAAATAACATGAGAGGGCGATGTCAGAGGAGCTCAGTCTGTTCACTCCCACACTGTCCTGAAAATTAGCCTGTCAGGTAAAATCACTGACAACACCTGTGTGGGTGTGCGGGGCCCGTTAAGTGGAACATAAAGTGCTCAGACAAAGCAAATCCACTTCACTTGTCTCCTCAGATAATTCATCATGATGACAGAGAGCAGATATTTGCATGACATAATTGACGTGTCAACATGCAATAATTATATTTACAGTTTTTTCCACTTGCACGCCCACCACCTCTCCAACTATTCAAATATAAGCTTTACCATCCATCAAATAATAGTTTATTTTTTCCATTTATCATCCATGTTAATGACTTTATAAACTGAAACTGTCTATTTTTCTTTAGTTCCAGTTCAGTTTCAGAGAGTGAAGTGGCGATGTTTGCTGTTGACTGAAGACCACTCCCGAGAAACAAAATGAAGAGGAGGCTGCTTCGTGGTTTCCTGTCGGAAATTTCCATCCGGATGGCGCTGCTGGTGGTGTTCCTGTGAGTATGTCCTCCTTTGCATCTGCGAATGCATTATTACGTTTGCATCACAGCTTTGTGGATCCATTGTCGAAAAGGCAGACACTGTTTTAACTCTGTGTGTGTGTGTGTGTGTGTGTGTGTGTGTGTGCGTGTGTGTGCTTCACTCAGTGTGACGGAGCAGCTTCCTCCTTTCTACCGTGAGATCCAGGCAGAGGAGATGTGGTTGTATAAATTCCATCGTGTGGAGAGAGACCATGTTCCCACGTCTCTTATGTTTGTAAGTAATATATTTGCATGACTGTGACTTCAAAGAGGTACAAAATAAATCCTTCAGCTGAGTTTTAAATCCTTTCTTTATTTTACTGCGTTGGAAGGACTGTACCGATAAGTCCATATACTGTATACTGTGTCTTTTGATGATGAAAACACTTCATATTACTGTCGACAATGTTCCATTTTAAGATTTGTTTCCTACTGTAGCCAGTAGTGTGAAGTGTGTGTGTGATTTGTAGATAAAGGACCGGTTCACAATTTTTAAAGGTGGCCAAATGAACATGGACACATGTTTTCTTGCCATAATTATTCCTCCTGTTCATACTGGCCATTAGAAGATCCCTTCATAATGCACTTACAATGTAATTGATGGGGGACAAAATCCACAGTCCTCCTTCTGTGCAAAAATGTAGGTTTATCTGAAGCTAATATGAAGCTTCAGTCGCTCAAATTAGTCAAATCAATTCAATATCTTTCACGGTTACAGTCTTTTTTAGTGCCAAATTCCCTCTTTTTGTTACTGTACTTCCACTGCAGCTGAACAGGAAAACACTTTTTCATTTTGGCACTTGACTGTTGTTTTAAGACATAAAAAAAATTGTGAACCTATTCTTTAATGGTGTGAAACATGCTTCCTTTAAATAAATTGGACTTATTATATTCTGTGTTTTTTTTCTTCGCTGCACCAGAGTGTGGCGGTTTTCACCCCGCTGATCGTAATCCTGGTTTTCGCCTTCCTGAAGAAGTCTGAGCGAGGAGATCTGAAGGAAGCAACGCTGGGTGAGAAACAGACGGCTGCATACAAGCGTTTGGTTATTCGTGTTTAAAAAAAAATGTTTCATGGTTCAGTTCCGTTTCCCTCTCTCATCCAGCTGTGACTCTGACTCTGGTGCTGAATGGAGTTTTCACCAACGTCATCAAACTCGCTGTCGGCAGGTAAACACTGTGCACAATGTTATCTAAAGCCATAGTGGATGAAAGCCTAAATTTGTCCTCTCTGTGTTTGTGCGTGCCTCAGGCCACGACCAGACTTCTTCTACCGCTGTTTTCCAGACGGTCAGATGAACCTGGAGCTGCGCTGCAGCGGCGACCCAGATGTCGTCATGGAGGGCAGGAAGAGCTTTCCCAGCGGACACTCTTCATGTAAGAGCCTCTTCTGGGCAATTATGCCTCTATAGCTGGTACACTTTCATTGGCAGGCAACAAGGAAAGGAAACAAATGTACAAAGCAGGTCAGGGAGCAAATGATACATCTGAAAATAGATGTACGTAAGTGTATTTTTGCCTCCAGGCTCTTGTTTTGCTGTATGAGCAGAGCATCCAACGTTAAAACGCTTCTTTCCAGCTCTGATCCCAGTCCCTTCTCTTCGTTGGTTTCTGTATAAAACGTCTTCTGGCTCTGATCACCCCTTCAATCTCTTCTCTCTGCTCCCAGTTGCTTTCGCAGGATTGGGTTTCACGGCGTGGTACATCGCAGGAAAGCTGCGCTGCTTCAATGCAGCAGGCCAAGGCAGAGCGTGGCGGCTGTGTGCCTTCCTCACCCCTTTACTTGTGGCGACCGTGATCGCCCTCTCCAGAACCTGCGACTACAAACACCACTGGCAAGGTCAGAGTCAGAGCACTGCTTAGCACTGGAATCATGTCGTACGTGGAGTCCGACCCATAAGTCAGATACAGAAAGAAGTGGTCTTAAAGTGACAAATATATCATGTTAAAAAATACAATTACTGGACATTGTTGACCATTACCTCCCAAATTAGCCTGTTTAAAGGGAGTGTAATACTAAAATGCTGGAGTACCTTCAGCACCAAACCTCACAGTGGAGACTGATTTGAGAATGAATCTCCTCATATATGTGTGCCTTTCTTTCTTTGCCTTTCTTGTAGATGTGTTAGTGGGTTCTCTGCTGGGTCTTGCGTTCGCCTGGCTGTGTTACAGGCAGCACTACCCTCCACTACAGGACCCCGACTGCCACAGACCTCTGCGTCACAGAGAGAGTGTTCCCGCCGCACAGGAACGCAAGCTGGCCAACTCCAACTACATCCTGCCCCTGTAACCAACTTGATTATACTCTTTACTGGTGTCATTTATAACGGGTTACATGGTAATCCTTCAAACTCTGGTTTTCACATCCTTAGGGCTGGGCAGTATATCAATATTTATTGTTTATCATCGTAACTGTATTGTGGGGATTTTCTTTCTGTACGGTGAAACATGATCGTAAACTAAAATGACACTTTTCTCCTGAACGGTTTCTGAAGCATTTGAGAAAAAAGTTTAACAGTCAATATTAAAAGGCCCGGTGAATATCATGACATTTATTTATTTTTTTCCCATGTGGCCCAGCCCTGCTGTACACACCCTGTGTATTGTGCCTCTAGATCACGTAACTTTAAATACTCACAACAGCTGAGCAGGTCAACAACACAAGCACCACACTAAAATTTCACTGCCCGTCAGTCTCTGGCTCAGCTGCTGTGAAACAGTTTGTCGTGTAGAGTCACTATTTTGTGATTGTTTTGTAAACTATTTCAAAAAGCAGGGTTGAGACTCGAGGAGGAAAAAAAATGAGAATCTAAGTTCAAACATCTGCTTACCGATGATTCAGAGATTCCAGCTGCATCTCAACATCAGCCGTCTGTGAACACCAGACCGAAGCCGGTCGCAGCATCGGCTGGGATGAAGCTAAAGTCAAGAGTCAGCAGCTGGCCGGAGAAAGATCGAGACGTTAGAGACCGTCTGTAAACAGAGACAGTAGTAACAGTCTTAACCCCCCATATACGACGAGCACATAACTTTACATCACGTGATTAGACCTGAGTCTGGGGCACTCGCTGAAGAAGACCATGAGATGTGGATGCACCGTTTGCTGACTAATTAAGACAGTTTCTTCATCAACATCGCAATAAGAATCACTATATCACTTATATTCACTCAGTGACTCGGTTTTTAGCACCACAGCAATCGCTGGTCTCATGTGAGCTTACATAGAAAATGATCTAAATGAGTTGCACACAGTGAGGCACACAGATTTTAAATTTGGGGGGAAAAAAGAGAGCCTTAGTCCAGGTTTCAGAAGAGAAAAAGGGTGCGTCTCTGCCGTCACATGCAGTTGAAAGCTCTGAATCATTAGTAGGTGGACCTTTGAACTTAGATTCACTTCACCAGGTTGTATTTTGGACAAAGAAACCTGGTGAAGTACGAGTCGTTGATGTGGGCTGTTCATGTCTGAAATTTGGGGTGGGCAGTATGGGTGCATTCCTTTTTATAACAGCATATGTCCTTTTAAATCACAATATCAGTATACATATATTGTGATACAGTCAAAGTTTAGAAAATCAGTTAAGAAATTGTTAATGGATAAAATAACCAGATGAGGATGTCTGTTTTGGGGGCTCATCCAGCAAGTTATCTCAACAACTTGGTCAGCATCGCATCTTTGGTCTTCTCAGTTTTGTCTCCCTCTCGAGTGCTTTAAATCTCTTTGTCTTCCTATATTTTGAATGTTAACCTGTAACCATTCACATATTAATGAACTGATATATCATTGATATCATAACATCCTGATGTAGCAGCTACACTCAACTCGTACTACAGTCTTTGCAGTGCCTGCTGTACTTATTTATAATTCTTTTAAAATCACATCTCTGGTGTAACTGGACAGCACATCAAAATATCGTCAGACGTTAATACGACTGTAAGAGATGATAAATGTTTTTCAGTGGTCTCAGGCTTACTGTAGGTCTGGTTTCTGTTACTGCACAATGGCTCAGTGGCCGACCCGTTCAAACAAGGTGTGAATGTTCAGCAGAAATGAAGAGACGTCACAGGGGTTGTTTATTTTATTTTATTTTATTTTATTTTTTTTGTTGTGACAGTAGATCTTTCTGATGACCCACCTGAGTGGGGTCAGACTGTAGCCTCTCCAGGTGACGGTGCTAGCCTCCCAGTGCTCCTGCCGGTCAGGTTTTCTGTCCTGTTAATAGTTTTATTGGCACTTAAAGAAGATTTTTTCCTTTGGTAGTTTTCATCAAATTTAATTTAACACATTGAACGTTATTGCCTGTTTTACTTATTTCTCTTCTGTTTAATGTGTTTTTTTCAGTTTAATCCTGAGTTGTTCGTTTAAAATTTGATAGAAAGAGTCAAATTTTACGTAGAAATGACTGTTTTTGCAGGTTGAAACATGAGAAGCTAAGGAACCTCATCGTGTTGTTGTATGTGCGTGAAACCAGCCAAAGTTTTGCAGGGTCAAAGCACTTTTCTTTGTCGTTGTAGATCCAGCTTAAATCGACTGGATCACAGTGGTTTCAGACCAAACTTGGCAGAAAAACCTGGTGAATTTGTGCCTTTTGTTTACTACAGTACTTCTTTGCTCTCTGTTAATGAATGAAGTTTATGCTACATGTAACGGTGTGCGCTCTCTGTCATGTCGTCGACACCACTTCGTTCTGTAATTTTAATTTTGTGTATAGGATTCACTTTGGGAAGATAATGATGTTTAAATGTGGCATGCTGCCTTTGTTTACCTCAGAAAAAAAAAACATATTCATAGATTTCATTGTTGACGAAGTTTAAAAGACAAATGTGAATATTTCTGAGTGGAGAAGTGTAACATTTACAACTGAGGCAGTAGCAAAGATGGGGAAAAAAAACTTCACTTTATACACATCTTTGAGAATAATAATATCTTAATTTACTTTGCCAGTCTAACAGGTATTTATGAGATGATGTACATGTGTTGTATTTAATTTTTGAGGCATGTAGGAGTTTACTTGAATTTTAAATATGTGTTTGTTTACCCTAAATGTGATAATGTTATTTCATGAGAATAGGAATCATACTTGTGGGCACATGGGGGTTTTTGAGTAGATTGTTAACAAATACAAGTTAATTAGACTCTGCTGCATTTTGATAAAATCCTGCATGTTTCACATCTTAGCTACATAATTTTTCTCATCACTTCTTTCTTGAATTTCACAGAGCAGGATACAGACTCCCCACATTTCCAGCCATTTCTTTTGTGATTTTCAGAAAGTCGGTGTGTATATCAGGTTGTTGATAATGTCTCCGGTGTCTCTTCAGATGTACTTTCATGACGAGGGATGATACCAAAACTTGCCTGTTTGCTTTATTTTTGTCATGCTCATCATTTGCCTTGGCTTTGTAGGAGCATATAGCAGCCGCTCATGCTGACACGGTATCCTGATTGTATATGTTGTGATGCTTTTGATGAATCTTTTGGTGACACTAAATGATGTTTCTAAATAATCTGTCGATACACGTTGTCCTTTGCTTATTTTGTGAGTCAGCGATTTTTGGTGTTGAGCATGTGAGATGATTACAGAACTTATGCTGCGATGTTCAGGCTCCTGTTTGTGATACTTTTGAAGAATTGGGCAGTAACTGCATACATGTTAAAAGCAAAGAAAAACAAAGTAGAGTGTAGTTTTTATTACATATAAGTGAGATATAGATATATGTGATATAACCTTTTCAATTTAATTGAATGTATTGTAATGTTATGGGTGGTCATTAATAATGCAAATCTGGGCTGTAAGGGAAGATGGATTTAGAGAAATCTGAACAACTTTTGGTGAATAGTATGTCACAGATATGTTTAAAATAGACTCAGTATTTATAAAAATGAGTCAAAAAGTGTCATAATACCAGATATTTAATTATTTTTAAAAAATTATTCTTTCAAGTTTTTGTTCTTGGGGTTTTCTTTTACCTGAAATTGAGATATTGAACCTAAAAATATGAGACTCAACCCCACTGTGTGTAAAATTGACATGAAACTGAAGTACAGAAATGCCAAAGATACATTTTAAAGTGTTTTATAGTATAAGTGTAAGTATAAGTGTTTTATATTTTGTCCAACAGAGATTAGTGACAAGTTTATTTTTCAACTATAAAACATCTTGTCCACTACATTTTTTGGTCACAATTGTTAAAAAGACTAATTTGAGGGAACCTTATCCACAATATTTATGTTTAATGTTATGGATTGTGTAAAGAAAACTAAAGTAATATTGGTATTGGCTGATACATAGCCTAAATGGTTGATGCAACTTTCTCATCCTGCTCATTAGTAATGGCAGTAGTTCAACATTTTAGTGTGGAATCAAATAAATGCAGCTTTGTCAGGGCAATGAATAAGAAAATTATTGACGTTTTTCACTCTCTGTTGTAGCTTCTGTCCCAAAGTGGACATAAGACTTGTTTTATCAAAATATTTTTGCAGGAACCTGTACAAACTGCTACCTTGTTATCAGGTTGCTTCTTTGTTTTTTTCTTTCCACTTTGTTGAACACAAAAGTTCAAATAGGCATCTGTAGAACATGACATTAAAACGAATTGGCCGTCCTTTTAAAATCCTTGAGATACATTAATAGTAAAAATTCACTAAATCTGCTTGACTCCCTACAATTGTATTTTAAGTAATCCCCTCTCTCACACTTATAAGACTCTTTTTGAAGACACTTTATCTTGTGTGTTTAGTTTTTTTTTTGTTTTACATATATTTTATTACAATTCAATTTATTTCACTTCCTTATTTATTTATTTGATATCAATCACTATTTGTGGCAGTCATGTTCTCAGTTATATTATGATCAGTATTGGAAAGGAACTAAGTACATTTACTCAAGTACTGTACTTAAGTATAATTCTGAGGTACTTGTACTTTACTTGAGTATTTCCATTTAATGCTACTTTATACTTCCACTCCACTACATTTCAGAGGGAAATATTGTACTTTCTACTCTCATTACAATTTTACTGCTAATACTTCTTGCACCTCTGCTTGTAATGAACTGAATCAAAGTTCAGGTTTCTTCTTTGTTTTCAGGCAGCATTGTTTTCTCGATGGTGGGGGCGTGGCCTCAGGCGTTTGACGTACAACGTGTGACGTATAGATTTGGCGCCACATTTCCAACAAGGAACACAGTGCAGCAAAAAGAGCACCGAGTCTGACAGATAACCAAATAACTCGCTGTTCATGAGACTTTAGCCACATTTTCTCGTGTTTGGCTCGTCGTTAAAGCTTTTAACAGTCTGTATAACTTTTAATTCACATTCTTGAAAATGTTTATCGCGGACATACGGAAGGAATTTTATGAAGTTGTTGCCAATCAGGTACGTTGTTTGAGCTATAAGCTAGCAAGAAGACTATTTACGCTGCGATTTAGCGGAGAGATAACGTCAGTTATCATTTGAGGAACAAAGTACTTACTATGGTATACTTATACACAAATTGTGGTACTCTTCTTTTAGAGAGTCGCACTCCTGGTGGCATCAGACATCGACGCTCTCTGCGCCTGTAAGATACTGCAGGTAAGACATAAAGTTAGCTGTTCAAGTCTGTCTTAAAACAACAGTCAGGTGCCCATATTAACACTGAAAAAAATTTTCCTCACTGTAATCATTCCTCCTGTTCATAGTGGCTATTGAAATATCCCCTTCAAATGTGCTTTCAATGTTAGTGATGGGGGACAAAATCCACAGTGTGTCCACACAGTCATTTTGTGTAAAAATGTATTTAAACTGAAGCTTCTGAAGCTTATGAGGCTTCAGCAGTCTGAGTTAGTCATATCAAGTGGATATCTGACACATTTACAGTCTTTTTAGCATCAAATTCCCTCTTTGAGTTTCCTCAGACAGTGTTTCCCTGTTGAGCTGTGGTGGAAGTTTAGTAACAAAAAGAGGAACTTTGGCACTAAAAAGTCTAACGTTGAAAGATATCTACTTGATTTGACTCATTTGGACGGCTGAAGCTTCATATTAGCTTCAGATAAGCTTTTTAAATACACTTTTGTACAGAAGGAGGGCTGTGGATTTTGGCACCCATCACTTATTGTAAGTGCATTATCTCAGGGCACTTAAATTCCCTCATCAGCAAGCACTTGGTGACAGTGGCAAGGAAAAATTCCCTTTTAACGGGAAGAAATCTTGAGCAGAACCACGCTGTGGGTGGGCAACTATCTGCCTTGACCGGTTGGGTTGAGGTTCTGTTTTTTTTGTTTGTTTGTTTGTTGTTGTTTTTTTTAAACCTGTGCATTTACGCTACCTTTTCACCAAGCCCGGGAAACACTCATAGGTAGCATTTGCTACTGAAAAGTATAAATGTAACTGTGGTGAGATGAAAATAAAGGTTGCTGAATCCTTGAATCCTGGAAGGGATCTTCTGATTTACAGTATGAACAGGAGGAATGATTATGGCTGGAAAAACCTATTTCAATGTTCATTTGGGCACCTGACTGTTGTTTTAAGACAGACTTGAGAAATTTAAAGGATGAGAAAACCCATCCTTTAAATATCCCTTTAATATGAACTATATATTTAATATTGTCTTTTTTTCCTACTAGTAACCACTAACTCAGTATTTTTAGCTTTATTGATAAGTGGTACTATTTTGCCCATCTGTCATTTGGTTTCTTTAACTAACTCACAGTAATTAAAGTAAGGCAGGTACTTTTAATGCATTAGAGTTCTTTCCTTGAATAAAGTATATGTTATGTTCATTGACCAGCTCCTCTGTTCTTTTAAATGGGCGTCTAGACTAGTTAATCTGTTTTGCTTGGTAGCATGAAAGCATAAAAAGAAAATACTCCAAATTCTACTGCTTGCATATTTGGACTGGTTATGTAACTCAGATTATGTAAATGCTGCCAAAAATATATCTTCACTATAGGGCTGCAACTAACTATTGTTTTCATTATCGATTAATCTGTCGATTATTTTCTTGATTAATCAATTAGTTGTTTGGTCCATAAAATGTCAAATAAAATGGTGAAAAATGTCGATCACTGTTTCCCAAAGCCGAAGGTGACGTCATCAAATGTCTTTTTTTTGTCTCAACAGTCCACAACCCAAAAGATATTCAGTTTACAGTCATAGAAGACTTAGAAAACCAGAAAATATTCACATTTGAGAAGCTAGAATCAAAATAGTTGCAGATTAATTAATAATAGTTGACAACTAATTGATTAATCGTTGCAGCTCAACTTCACTGGAGCTGATTGTGTTGTCTCAGTCATGAATATATTAAGTTTGAATAGTACTGTGAGTTTGAGTAAGAGAGTCTGACAAATGATAGATGATAAAATATTTAGCTAACATATATTTATTTTCTCATCTGCTTCATTTTTAGTAACAAATGTGTCTTAAGATTCATGATGATGATAAATTGGTAAACTTAATGATTGCTGATCTTGTTTTTTTCTTCACCAGGCGTTGTTCCATTGCGACCAGGTCCAGTATACACTTGTGCCAGTGACAGGCTGGCAGGACCTCAGCACTGCCTTCCTCGAACACAAAGAGCAGGTATGAAGCTCTATCCTTCTTTCAGTTGAGTTATATCATGAGGAAGAGTTTAATTTTGATACAGTGTCCTTTGTGTTTTTCTGTGTCGTAGTTTCGGTACTTTGTTCTCATCAACTGTGGGGCGAATGTTGACCTCCTTGAGATGCTGCAGCCTGACGATGACTCCATCTTCTTCATCTGTGACACTCACCGGCCCGTAGATGTGGTCAATGTGTACAACGACACCCAGGTGATGGATACTGATCAGTTCAGCTCAAATTTCAGATGAAGTATTATAAATTGTTGATTTTTAAATGTGTTGGATCCTTTATTTGTATTTTTGAAGCATCATAACGTGAGCATTAAGGGTTTTTTTGTTTGTTTGTTTTGCTCCTAAGGTTTGCTGTTTGAGCAACACAAATAATGCATCAATGCTTGCATTTGTGTAAGTTAAGATTTGTAAACTATCATCTTCATTCCTCCCACAGATAAAGCTGCTAATTAAACAGGATGATGACCTGGGCGTGCCCTCTTATGATGATATCTTTCGGGATGAAGATGATGAGGAAGGAGGTGACTCTGGAAATGAGAGTGACGAAGGCTCGGAGCCGTCTGGCAAACGGAGGAGATTTGATGAAGTACGTATTTAACAGAATCGGTGTACAACGTGGAAATGCAGCAGGACAATGTCACAGTGTGTTCATGTCGTTGCAGGGGGCAGTTGAGAGGAGAATTGAGAGACAGCGAGCGAGGAGGGAGTGGGAGGCACGGAGGTGAAGTGTTTTTTAAGGATGGGATGATGTTTGTCCAATAGGCAGTATGGTGACTAAACTCACACACGTTTCATTAATTTCACAGGAGGGAAATCTTGTTTGACTATGAGCAGTATGAATACCATGGAACGTCTGTGAGTAAATAGTTTTATAAAATTTCTTCACATGATATCTAGTGAGTTCTGAAAAACGTGTATGAATTTGTTTTACATGTTTAAACTTTCTTAAAAAATTGGATTTTACAGTATACTTTAGATACTATATATGTATACTGTATACTATAGATATACTTTTAAAGGTCCAGTGTGTAGAATTTAGTGGCATGTTTGGGCTACTGTAGAAACATGATGGTGCAACATGGCGTGCTCCGTGGGAGAGGATCCGCTCCCTATGTAGATACACAACGATTCTTATTTTCAGGTGATTATACACTGATTAAAACATACTTATGAATATTATATTCAATTTCTGCCAAGTCCATTCTGCTAGATGCCACTAAATTCTACACACTGCACCTTTAAGGATTGATTATGAATAGCTGAATGTTGATCATCATCTAATTTTTCTCTTATTTAGTCCGACTCAACAATATTCAGATGTTTTCATATGTTTCTTTTGTCAGGCTGCGATGGTGTTTTTTGAACTGGCATGGATGTTGACTAAAGACACCAAGGACATGCTCTGGTAAGCTCTGATGTAATTTCCTTTATTAATGACACATTTTGTGTAAATGCAGTGTGGACTGTAGAGACTTTCAGACGTAGACAGTTTTTTTTCTTTTTGCAGGTGGGCCATTATTGGGCTGACAGACCAGTGGGTTCATGATAAAATCACACAGTAAGAAATATTTTCATCACTCCAAAACATAATTCCCTTTTTAAATTAAACATCTGCTGTAGTGTCATTCATATGTCTTTGCTTTCTTATTGGCTGCAAGGTTATTGTTTACTGCGTGTTTGCATGAAGATGTGCACCGACATTGAGCTATTTTTGTCTTCCTTGATCCTTTAAAGTATGAAGTATGTAACAGACATCGCCACAATGCAGCGACACGTTTCCCGGCATAACCACCGAAATGAGGATGAGGAGAACTCTCTCTCCATTGACTGTATGAGGATCTCCTTTGAATACGAGTATCCTTAATTCATCTGGACTTTACATCATTATGGAGCTTTATCACCCCCCATACATTCAAGTATCATAGCTGCATCAATCACTCTTACAGACTTTTTGTAGCTGTTTCTGTCTCTTTTTTTTCTTTGCGTTTGCCTTAAATCTTTGCTTCAGCCTGCGTTTAACCCTCTACCAGCACTGGTCTTTGTATGAGAGCATCTGTAATTCATGTTACACGTCCTGCAACTTCAAGCTTTGGACTTTAAATGGCCAAAAGAAACTCCAGGAGTTCCTGGCTGACATGGGGTAAGTGCTTGGTGACTTAACAATGAAATGTTTATCAACAAAAGAACCAATTACGAAGTAGAAGTTGAGCTCAGGCTGTAATGTGAAATAGAGTTTAGATGCTTTACTTGCTAATATTTGTTGGTGGTGCTATTTGTAACAGGCTGCCTCTGAAGCAAGTGCGACAGAAATTCAACTCCATGGACATGTCAATCAAAGAGAACCTTAGGGACGTCATTGAAGAGTCATCTAATAAATACGGGTATGAATCTAGAGAAGAGGAAGTGATGCTGTTATTCAGTTGACTTTATAGGTTACACATGGATGCATTTATTGACAGACAACCTCGTCTTTGTTTTCCTCGTCCATCAGTATGAAAGATATCCGCATCCAGACGTTTGGCGTTCACTTTGGCTTTAAGAACCGTTTCCTGGCCAGCGACATGGTGCACGCTACTGCTGCTTTACTGGAGAGCAGTGAGAAAGATGAGAGTGACAGTGACAACTTCATCAAGGCTCTGGACTCCCTCTCCAGGTGTGTAGCAGAAATGAAATAGTCCAATGCCTAAAGTTTCCCAGATTTTCTTACTTTTTTAGATGTAAAGATGACCAGGTTTGATTTATTTCACCTATAAAAAGCTATAAAAATGTTTATGACCTGATAACGAAAATACTTCTGTCAAAATAACTTTCTGTCACCTTTCTGTCTCTTTGTCTGTGTAGGAGTAACCTTGAACGTCTACATTCAGGCATTGACCTGGCTAAGAAGAAGCTTATTGCCGTCCAGCAGACTGTAGCCAGCTGCATCTGTACCAACCTCATCCTGTCACAAGGACCTTTCCTCTACTGCTACCTCATGGAGGTACGAGTGTCTGTATGACCGGCACATATAATATGTGAGTGTTTGTTAGCCATACATCGTGCTCAGCTCAATCTTTTCCTCCTCCCTGCTTTTTCGTGTACAGGGCACCCCTGATGTGAAGCTCTTTTCTAAGCCCATGGCCTTGATTCTGCTCTCAAAGTACCTCCTGAAAGCTTTTGTCCATTCGGTGAGTGTCTTACTGCTGTCCGAATGGAGGTAGATTACAGAGGAAGTGCACTGTTACTGATGTCTTTTCACTTGTGCTGTTTTGTCCGTTAGACAAGGAATAAACGCTGCAAACTGCTTCCCCTCATCATGGCTGCTCCCAAGGATGTGGAGAAGGGGACTGTCATTGTTGTGGGAATCCCACCTGAGTCTGAGACTTCTGACAAGAAGAAGTAAGACCCCACTTTATTTATTTTTGCTCAAAAAAATGACTCGATTATCAAAACAGCTGCTGATTAATTTTCTGTCGATCAACTCATCGATGGATCGACTAATATTTGCAGCTCTAATTGACTCTGCCGGCCTACTGTACATATAAACCTGTGTATTGCCGTTTTAATGTGATGCTCTGAGAGAAAATTGAACTTTGTCTCATATTTGTTGCTGTTTTGATTTAAGTTGTTTGAAGTTGACACCGCAGTTCTAAAAACATGTGATTAAAATCTTTCCTTAGAGGTAAATGACTGCAAGACAAAAATTGAAAATACAGATACATGATGGTGTGTTTTGAGTGACTATACATACTATATATGTATATAATCATCATAATTTCCTCAACTCTCGTCTATTCTGTGTACTCAGTTTCTTTGGCCGAGCATTTGAGAAAGCTGCAGAGAGCACCAGCTCCAGAACTCTTCATGACCACTTCGACACTTCAAGTAAGTGATCGAATCATTTTACTTTTTTGTGTTGTGCAGCGTCTTTAAGCTCACTGTTTGTTCTGAGGAGTCGTCATCTCCTTACTAGACACCAGGTGGCAGCCTTGTCTCCATTTCATTTCTAGCTGAGCGTTGTGAAGACTCATGAATCAGACAGTTGAGCACGCTGATCCCTGAGCATCATGAAATAAATGTGGTACATGTTATGTGCCTTATTTGAGATCCTTGTCAGTAATTGTTCCTCAACCATAGTCCAGAATATTGCGACACTTTCCTACCTGAAACATTTTGGGTATCAGAGATGTGATATTTGAGTAGAGAAGTTACTTGCAGAAGACCTCCCTAAAGGAAATCTATTGCTGGCTGATGGATATGTACAGTTTTTCTTCACACACTTCTAACCTCTGATTCATCTCCTGCAGTAATTGAACTGAAGACGGAGGACAGGAGCAAGTTTCTGGATGCTCTCATCACCCTTCTGTCATGAGAGCCTTCAGTACTGAATGTGAGAGTGAGTTTTGAGATTGAGTCTAATGTCTTAAAGGCTTGAAAAGTGTAAGTGCTGGTGCTGTTTACATCTTTATGTCAGATGTGATTAAAACCAATCACATCAGACATGTATATGGTGTCTCTAGTACAAAAACTTTATCCATGGTTTTAAAGTTTTTATCAGTTTTGTGTGTATATTGTACAGTCTTTTGTAAATGTGTGGAAGTCTTATTTTTGCTTTTAAATTCTGAATTCTTTTTATTCCCGACCATGTATATGAGGTCATCACATTTAACATTTTAAACATGTTTAATAAATCATATTAAATGACTTAAATGCTTTGATTTGACCAAAGTAATTCAAATGTTTTGTGGTTATTGTTACTCTGCGGTTTAGAGGTGTGAGAGCGGCGAAATACAGGAAACTGTAATGTCTTTACACACCCAAAGAATAAGTCAAATACTCTAAATCATTTTCCTCTCCATTTTCTAACCAGTTTTCTTTGATTCAGATAGAAAATGTTATGAGGCTAAGGAAAATGTGACGCAGACCATATTACTAAGGAAATGACTGTTTAAAACAGGCATTGTGATCATGTAACTTGAATTGAAACTGGCATGTTATCCTTTTTTAAGTCACAAGAAACTGGGAGGAGTAAAATATGGCCCGGTGTATCTTAGGCTAAAGGAAATAAGAAAAGGAGTTTTTATCAGTGCTGCAGTCTGTTAACAACAGGAACCGCTCTAATCAAAAAGACTCTTCAATCATACTGATAGTCTCACTGGTGTCAGTGTGTTGTAGTTTTAAACCTTGTGACTCCCTTTTTAAAGCATAGAAATACCTGCCTGCAGCCCCAATGACAGGTGTGCGTATGCAAAAAGGTGAACGGCTCGACCCTTTTAATGGCTGTCACTTTTCAGCTTGCTTCATTTGATTATCAGATGAGGCCTTCAGTTTTCCACAAGGGTAAACCAAATTAGTAATTAGTAATTTTCCATTGTTTTTTTTTTTGATTCCAGTGTCACAGGTTGAGAACCAGCATTGTTACTGGTCGTTGGCAAACGGGCTCATACAAGGTCCAAATCCATTTGTTAGGAACTTTGTCTCATGTCATGAAACAAAGATCTGGCAGAGTGTTTGCTGTTGGCAGTTACAGCTAGCAGGGGCAGAGAGAGTGGTCCAAACTGATTAGTCTTTTCATCTTGATCCAATCTTTTGTTTTACTGACACACCTTGCAGAATGGTAAAGCTGTATATGGGTGACAATTTTAGCAAAAGTATTGAAATTTAATGATCATAACATCTTTTGAGCTCAGGCTGCTCATGTAGGCCAAAGGTGAGCGCCGTGACCTTGGCCCACATTGGAGAATGTAGGCCAGGCCTCCTGGTGGTGATTTTCTGCTGTCCCAGAGTACGAGTGGAAAGGTGGGGCCTGAGCTGCTCTCTGAGGGGTAATTTGAGATCCTTATCGCTCCTGGATCAGGATGAGATCATGGCCTTCAGAGCGAACGGTGTTTGGGTGGTTTCACAGGGAAAATCCGGACCGAGTGGCAGCAGCGGGACTGAAACGTGCCGAGATCTGCATCATGCCACAGCAGAGGACGTTAATCCAAAACGTCTTATTGCGAGGATGTGTGTGTGTGTGTGTGTGTGTGTGTGTGTCATCACTTAGTTGTAAATGAAAGTGTATAACTCGCTGCCTCCCCTGGGTAAACTATTTGAGAACAATTTACTTTGATAATGATATTGTTTACAGCGACATCAAGAGTGAAGTTATCCAAGCGAAATAATACCCCAAACTGTTTGGAGAAACAACAGATATACAAAAGGTTGTGGAAGACACATTTATATCGTTAAGAGGGTGGAGGGGCTGTCTATTTTTAGCAACATAATTATCTTGAATTGCTGATAAATGCATCCTCTCTTTTCCCACTGTTGCTTCTTTGTTTCCTCTCGTTATTTATGTTTGTGAGGGAGTTTGTAACATGTGTCAGTTAGTTTTTCTTCTGTGTCCTGATGTGAAAAATTCTGTCTTGTAGGTCTGTCTGTTTATATGTTGGTGTTTTTTGTTTTGTTTTGTTTTGTTTGTTTTTTAGGGCAGGAATGTAGCCTAAAAACATTTTCAATCATTTCAGCTGCAACCATTATATATTTTATTTTTTGATTGTTAAACTTTAATAGTAAACTTTATTTATATAGCACTTTTCTAAACACAGTTACAAAGTGCTTTACGGTAAAAACAAAGAAAAGCAGGAAAAAGTGTAAAAAATTTGCTAAAATAATGAGCTAACAAGGCAGGAGAATATTAATATTGGTACAATAAACAATCCCAATTATTATTTTAAAAAATTGAATTGAAAAACACCTTTTAAATTACTTTAATTACTGTTTTTTTCTGAGCAACAGTCCAAAACCTGAAAATAGTCTGATTAATTTTCTGTTGATCAACTAATTGACTAATTGTTTAATTTGTAGAGTTACCTGGTCTAAGAGCAGCCATGATGCTGGTTTGAGGCAGTCTGTTGATGTTCCAGCAGTGCATCCACCTGTTCACCTCATCATTTGGCTTTTCTCCCCTCAGCCATCAATCACTGTGCTCCCCCTCTATGCACCTCTGCTGAAGTGGGGCCACTGCCCTTTCCGCCGCTCTGCATCTGAGGAATGTGGCATGCAACACACACACACACACACAGAGGGAAACGTACCCTCACAGGCAGGATCGTACAGCCGATGTGGCGATGTGCACAGCAGCATGTTTGAAGGCCTCTCTCTCAAACAGGCGTGTTGCTTTTGCTCCTCAGGGCTGAGCCGCTTAGTGAGGCTTCAGGGCTTCAGGGGGATGTCAGTGGGAGTAATGTTAGTGTTTTATGGTGTGTATGATGCAGGATTATGTGCTTTGAGATTCAAAGTTTTACATTTTGATAGATCAGGGAAAAGCTGTCGTAACTTGTCAGTGGCAAAATGTTTACTCAATTTAAAATATTGGATTACAGACTTACTTGGTCCCAAAAGGATGAATATACTGTACATGACTTTGTGATCCTTTGACTTTTCATCCAGTGCCACCAGCTGCTTCAACAGTTAGTCTTTGGCCACTAACCTTTAAATACGGAGAAACCTTCCTAGAAAAGCAACAGAGGAGAAAGAGACATGTAATGAGATATATACCCCCCCCAAACAGTGGCACAAATCTCATGTGCAAAACCAAACCAACAATGAGCTGATCCTACTTAAGTATTGTGTGTGTCAATGAGCCACAGTGCTGCACTGGGTGACCCATTCCTTCGTCCTTGCTCATTGACGTGTTTTTAATAGTTTTTGGGGAACAACAGAGGGCTTTGGATGCACACACAATATTTGTAAGCAGGATGTGTTCATTGTTGGTTTGGCTCTGCACATGAGATTTGTAAAAAGAAAATAGAAAATCAGCCAGAAAAAGCATCAATAAAATCACACAATAAGAGTGCAAAGAATGAAGGAAATACGATGCACTATATGCATTAAGCACATAAAAAAGATTACCTAATAGAAGCTTTCATGGTGAAATTATAATAAGGAGAAACATGTGAAGACTGTGGATCAATGAAGATGTAGAACAACTTCCAGGTCTGCTTGTAGTTAAAGTTTTGTTTGACAATATACTCACAGTGGCTCATACTGCAGGATGCTGCAGTGATGTAGAAGTGTACTCAGGGTGTGTCAGTACACATGTGACATCACTGTTGGGTGTGGTTACAGGTACAACAGAGCACACTTCTGAGCACATGCAACCGGAAGTGAAACAGAGTTGAAACGTTGAACCAGACGGCGGTGAAACTCTGCCCCTCAGTCTGGTGTTCATGTAAACATTTATCAAGTTTATGAAGTTTTGAAAGTCTTTTCCAACTCCACTTCCTTCTTTCTCTGCATCCTTCTAAAGCTATTTCAGTTTTTTTTTTTTTTTTTTTTTTTTCTCTTCATCCCTCTGGCCTCTCTAAAAATCTCAGATTCCAGATAGGATTAGCTATACTGGACAGGCAGACACAAAGAGCCACAGCTGACTGTTTCTGCCTGCTTCCTGTCTGTCTGTCTGTCGTGCTGTGAGAAGATGCTCACACACACTTAAACACAAGCTCAACATTATTCAACCTCAGGAAACCTCTGCCAACTCACATTCCACTAAACTCATCAAAAAAAAAACGGACAAAAATCTTCACTTCAAACCTTTTGATATTTTTCTGCCCTGGTGCTGCCAGCTTCATGTCAGCCTGTCAGCCCACAGATGCCCCTAATGATCCCTAACCCCCGTGACCTTTAACCCCTCGAGCCCTCTCACAGTTGGGGTGTTGGTCCCTGAATCGCTCTCCTCTCATCCATTGTTTTAAAGGGCTTTCAGGCAAAAAGAGATTAGTACTGCCTGGAAAAAAATTTGCATGAATTTGATGGATGCTGCAGAATTTTGTGCTGGAATTTACATAATTGTGTTACACTGTAGGTGGACTGAAAGGAATCGTGCATAATGCACTTCCTATGCTTCATTTATTTCATTCATTCATTTAGAGACGGACAAATAATCGACAAACTTGTGCTAGAACTGTGTACACTCTTGAAAATATAGACGTTTTTCATGTCTGTATCTCACTTCTAATCTAATTTCTTATGACTGCACCTGGATATGATTTTATACTGTGCTAAACATCAAATTCATAGTTTCTTTTTAAGGTGACGTATTATCTTCCACTGTACCACTTTACAATAAAGCATGCATTATAATAGGTGATAAACTGTCACCAACTACTTTATTAAACATTTTTTGTAACAGTTTACAGATTATTAATATGTCATAATAATGCATAAATAAAAATACATTTTCAGTTGCCAGGTTGTGATCCCTTAGGTTAGCATATTTCCTCTGGCAATGTAGCTCAAGTATTCAACAAGTATTCAATAAATCAATCAGTCAATTGACAGAAAAGTAATCGATAACTTTCATAATCGATTAATCATGAAGATCATCTAATTCAGGCTTCTAAAATGTGAGAATTTACTGCTTTTCTCCGCTGCATATTGAATATCTTGGTTTTGTCATTTTTTTAAAAGACAATCTAATGAATCGATTAATCATAAAAATAACTGACATATTAGTAGAAAATACAACTACTTGTTATTTGCAGCTTAACTCTCATGAATGTTTGACCACCTGGAACATTGTGGAAAACGGCTATATTATTAATTGTATTAATATATGTAAAATACGTAATATGTAAAAACACTCTGCTTTGAACAATAATGTGTGTCTGATATGGTTTTTCCACAAAAAATAGGTATAATTATCACATTAAAATCCTTAAAATGACATCTCCTCCTTCTCCCTCATTTAAAATCCAGAATCTATAAATATGCAAATATTGTTCAATTCAGAAGTTTAACTGCTGGACACAAGATGTCTCCTACTTCACAGTAAAGTCCATTCTCAGTGTTTGTGCACCGGAGGCTTCAGGTTTCCACATCACACTCGGGTAAGCTGCATACTGGACCAGGATTGGCTCCAAACTACTGCAGTTGTGATGTCACAAATCCTGCTCACAGGTACCATAAACTCAGATTTTCAGTGAGCACAGAGAAACTTTCCCTTTTTCTCCAGACAAATGTGAAAACAGTCTTCTAGTGTCAAACTCTGCATGTACATCATTCATTATTTTTGTTCCTATTTTATAAAATCTTACCTGTAAAGCATACAGATGTTTATAGTAACAACTTATAAATCTTGTATAGGTACTTTATGGTTAATATAAGTATACTGTTAAATCAATTTGGGTAAATCCAGCTGGCATGTCGCTCACTTTATGTTTGGGTTAACACACTCTGATACCAGGGAGGTAAACAGAAGGAGGTCGGGCTTAGACATAACAGCCTCACTCTGCATTCGGCTGTGATGAGATTGTCTTTGAGTCTCTGTGGTGGGTGGCTCAGTCATGCAGGACTCCCTTCAGTGGCTGACATGCACTACAACTTTCATTCTTGAAAATACACTGCAGTGCCATGCACAAAGACAAAAAAAAGGGGTGAAAAAACTCCTTTTAATATGAGTTTTGTTTTGATATAATGAAGCTTTTTAAATTTTCACGTGTTGATTTTTTTGCATGTGTTCGGCAGCGGTCCTGAGAGTAGTAAGCAAGCGTTTTCCTGCAACATGCAATTAGCGTGAAAACAATACACTCAGTATACCTCGATCCTGATCCTGTTTGTGTGTGCCCCAGTGTGTGTGCGTGTGTTTTAGACTGCCTGTTTGTTTACTTAGCCACTGATTGCTATATCCCACAGTATGTTAATATGGGAGCCAAAATTAGAGGCCGAAGCTAAAATCAGCAGCACCAGCGCCTCGATCCTTGAGCTGATTGCAAACATGGTGAATAAATGTTGGCATGGCAAGCTGCTGCAGCCTGCCGTGTTTTTTTTCATTCTTCGTCTTCACCACATACATTTTGCTAACCATGCCAAATCAGAAATGTCTCCTGATCCCATCCAGACATTCCTCATGCTGCCAGGCATCCTCATTATCTCAGCAGAGAGCTGTCATTCACCGTTTACCTACGCATATGTGCAAGCCAATACATGCTTTTGTGCATGCTCTACCCTTTTTTAGATTGCTTTGTTCTGATGATATACTGTATTGCAACATGTTCTCATTCAGACAGGCAGGAAAGGAGTTCACACTCCCTGATTCGACATGTCCTCTCATATTTTTGAGATAAAGCCATCCCCTTGCACTCCATTAATCTCTCTGTTAGGAAAACATTTCAAGTGTTGCTATTAAACTGTTGTAGAAGTGTCTCAAATTACACATAAAAACTTTAAATATTGTACAGTTTTGTGAAAGTGTGATTGAATATTTGGCAGCATCTTTTATAAATATTAAGGTTACGGTTAGATGTACGACTGCCTGCTGTAGCTTCAGGTATGTACCTCCATTTGTATCAATTTGCACTTAAATACTTTGCATTTAAAGGCAATATTCCCCTTAACCGCCCTTTATTTCCCATTAGGTAGCTTTAAGGTTGTAAAAATCATCTTCTTCCACACTGTCTGATATTGTCACATATATATTAATCATATGTTTCGGATTGCTCCTGCTCTTTATTGAAGCTATGTGATGTTTCCTGAATGAAACATTCAAATCCAACATTTTATACACATTTCAGATAACAATCACTACAAAGTTCTTGCACTTAAAGGAGAGTTAAAGGGGAGTTTTTCCTTGCCGCTGTCGCCAAGCACTTGCTCATGGGGAATGTTGGGTCTCTGTAAATTAAAGAGTACGGTCTAGACCTGCTTTATGTAAAAACTGCCACTTCCTTTGTAATTTGGCGCTTTATAAACAAAATTGACTTGACTTGGCACATTTTCCTGTAATTCAGATGGAGATATTTGATATATAGTACTGTGCAAAGGTAAAGTGGGGATGCTTTCAAAAATAATTTCATGATTCGTTTTAATATATATATTAACTTGATTCAAAGAAACCTAAATTAAATCAATATTTGGTGTGACCAAACTTTGCTTTTAAACAGCACCAGTTCTCCTCAGTACACCTGCACACAGTTTTTCAAGGAACTTGGCAGGTCGGTTGTTCCTGCATCTTGAGAACTTGCCACAGTTCTTCTGTGGATTCAGGCGTCTCAGTTGCTTCTGTCTCTTCATGTAATCCCAGACTGACTAGACTATGTTGAGATCAGGTCTCTGTGGGGGCCAAACCATCTGTTGCAGGACTCCTTCTTCTTCTTGTTACTGAAGATAGTTCTTTATGACTCTGGCTGTATGTTTGAATAAATTTGGGACCAATCAGACGCCTCCCTGATGATATTGCGTGATGGATAAGAATCTAATCATCTAACACTTTTGCACAGTACTGTGTATGGAAACCTCGGGTGAGTGGGATCACAGGTTTTAATCACTGTAGTTAGTATTTAAAAATGGCGTATAACATAAATTGTTACTCACATGTTTGATGGAAGTTCTGTGTGTGTGTGTGTGTGTGTGTGTGTGTGTGTGTGTGTGTGTGTGTGTGTGTGTGTGTGTGGGAGGGGGGGTGGTTTTGGGAGCAGTTAAACCAAACCACCAAGCTCCATTTCTCCTGACACACACACTCCACCCACTCCACTCCTCCTCCTCCTCCTCCTCCTCCTCCTCCTCCTCCTCCTCCTCCTCCTCCTCCTCTCCCACACCCTCCATGGTCCTTCCTGTTTCCTGTTCCGCTGTCCACTGCACAGGAAGTCTGGTCGTGCTACTGAGTCACTGTGCCATAAAAACTGTGTGGACTTTGCGGGAGAAAAGATTGTGGTGTTTTTTTTCTGATCTCCATCTCTAACCATGTTAGCACTTGCATTGTTTCTCAGACAAATGGCTCATGGGGTCTTTAACTCTGCATACAAAGACACATTTGTCCACCACGTTCAACCACCTGCTGACTCTTGGCTTTACTATCTATGAGTAAGCTCAGTCCAGCTGGGGCGTCTGTGGACTGTATGCACCTGCTGGCTCTGACGTAAGTCTGAGTCAATCTATAAAAAACATTAATTAAGCCTCATTTTGTTTGTGAATCATGTACACTGCTACATTTAAGGTTGCTTTGAAGTATCCTGAAAATGAAAATACAATATGAGAAACACCATGTGTGCCAGTGACTTGCTGGTGTGAGGAGCTCAGGGGTTGAGGGTTGTGACCCCTATCAAATGCAGGGGATTTGTGTTCGATGAGATCATGCTTGGTCAGTCGAGGGAAGTGACTTTCGACTCGCCTGAGAGTTCAAAGGTCGTGTCATGAGAAATGACTCCCGGGCCCTGCCCTACCTCCCCCAAAAAAATGCTCAGCCCTCAGCGGTTGCGACAGATCTGAAATCGACACGCAACCTGACCGACGTCTGACATGACCTTAACCGTGTGGCTCTCACTCAGTCGGGCTGCAGGAGGTCAAGTTTAGAGGTCAAAATAGTTCTCTCTGTGTGTTATGTCATCTCTTTTTATGATTACTTTTGTGATATCAGCAAATGTGAAGCCCATCTGCCCTACATGTATTTCTTGTTTGTTTATATTCATGTTTTTCACTCCCTTTGATTGGAGCTTGTATTTGTGTTTCCAATCTGCAACACTTAACATTTGCTCTTACAATAAAACACAATGAAGCAAATGTGTTACTGCTGTCACAGCTGTTTTTCCAGTGGCCATTACAGGCTTTAAGTAAATCCCCTCTTCATCTTCTTCTCCAGACTGCTGTGTATAGGCTGCGTGTGTGTGTGTGTGTGTGTGTGTGTGTGTGTGTGTGTGTGTGTGTGTGTGTGTGTGTGTGTCCATGCTGGCTGGAATGTCTGCCGGCCAGGCCTTTTATTAGGCTCATCCATACCACCACATTATAGGCTCCCGTAGCCAGGCAACTGCAGGTTCTGGCTGGTTACCATGGAGAGCGCCCATTGAGTGACGTCGCTGGCCCTATTCGCCTCTCTCCTCATTGGAATGAGGGCCTTTTTTAAAGGTGCACCCCCAACCCTCTACACACACACACACACACACACGCTCACTTAACCCCTTGCTCGCACACACCCTGCGCTTCGTCACCCTCTGTGCGGTGACTAGAGGAGTGGAACTAACAATCTGACAAAAACATCTCACTGAGGCAGACCAGACCGGACCTTCCAGGGAGTGTCTTTGTGTAGAAATCCTCATCAAGAGCCCAAAGTAGGAGCGCGTACTGTAGGCAGCTGTACTGCGAGTGCTGGGAAATATTGATTAAATCACATATCACATGTTCTTACCTTGATGACATTATCTCATCTAATCATACAGACACATTTCACTCAGTTGTAACATTAATAAGTTATAACTAAGACAAAAAGTCTCAGATGCAGTGCAGACTGGGTAAAAAAAAAAGTTATATTTTAATAGTTAGGCATGGAAGAAGGGCTGCAAACAGTTGTTTTCATTACCGATTAATGTGGCAATTACTTTCTTGATTAATTGATTACTTTTTCATTGAAGAAGATGTCAGACAATAGTGGAAAATGTCAACTTCATATATTCAAATTGCTTGTTTTATTTTTCAAAACCAACCATTTAACTGTTTAATATCACAGATGACATGTGAGAAACTGGGACCAGGGAATTTTTTTGTAAAAAAACTGACTAAAAACAATTAATCAATTATCAAAATTGTTGCAGATTAATTTTCTGTTGATCAACTAACTGATCTATTCACTAACTGCTTCAGCTCTTCAATAAAGTTTATTCTTGACATTGGAAATGTGACATTGATTAAACAAAAAACAGTTTTTCCCAGATCTTTTACCTGTATCACACGGTCTTCTTCGGCACATGGAGTTTACTCAACAAGCCAGTAAGTGGACGTTGAGTTGGGATTGTTTTTGTCAAACTGCTATTTCCAAGGTCAAGGATGCATTTTCATGTGCTTAACTTTTTATGTGCTATGGATGAAATCATAACAGCTACTGAGTTCACATGTCAACAGATCCATCTCCATGACAACTCGGCAAACTTCATCTATGGATGAAAACTGTGGGATCTGGCTGACAGCTATGGAAAGAGCTAGTATGGTGAGTGGACTCTGAGTTGGGATTATTTTGTTAAACTGTACCATAATATTATAATGTGATATTTAAGTTTCATATCATATTTTGGATATTATATTGATATTGTTCTCTGTGCTCAGCTCCTCAAGTCAACTGTAAAATCCAGTAAATAGACGGGGGTCTTTAACTTACTGTGAATGTGAAGGGCATTCTCTGTTATTTAAAACAGTCAAGGAGCAAAATTAACTTTTTTTTTGTCCACTGGCCAAATGGCGAGTGAATGTTCAGATTTTACCAGCCACTCAATAGATTACCATTGTTTTTTGTCTGCCATTTTCCTTCACTCTCCTTTAACAGCACGGCTGAGCATGCATTGATCACACACTCACCTGACTGTATGCAAACTTTCTGCGTGGCCATACTTTCAACTTTTAGGAGGGCATATGACCTGCTAAGATTCTTAAGTGGCCAGCAAAACAAGTATGGATAAGCTTTTGTAATCCAGTCACAGTTTTAAACAGGAGGGCTGTTACTTACACACTGAAACATTTTATGTTATGTTCTATTTTTGTAACAAGTTAAACAAGCCCAACTCTTTTAATACATTTATTACAATATATCATCACCAGCGTGTGGATCAACGTGGTGCCCATGAAGCAGTATTTCTTGTTCTCTAAGGGATGATGTGTAATCTTTTGTCATGGAGCCCATTAGCATCTCCCCGGTGAAGGGAGATGGGGTTGTGACGACTAATGAATGGAGTGACTTGCGGGAAGACGATTCCAGCAACTTCTCCTTAGCTCTAATTTGAACGCTTTTCATTGACTGCGAGCGAGGAGGAGTGGGGGTGGACTGAGAGCGGGCGGCGGTGGTGGTGGTGGTGGTGGTGGTGGGGGGTGGGGAGGGGGGGGGGTCGAGGAGTATTGTGAGTTGAACAGCAGAGCCCCACTCTAGCTGAATGGGCATTGTCATCTGGATTTCTATGGCTAACCAAAATACTTTCTCCCGCCGTGGGGGTTTATGGATTCATGGTGGGAACGGCATGCATTACGCACAGCCGTGGAGGGCAGAACATCACAAGTCAGTTGTCAGTTTTGCTTTAAGAACACACTTTGGAGTTCAGACAATATATTCAGTTTAATCTTAATAAAATGAAACAATATTGCATCTTCGTATACATGAATAATGAATCATTACATGAAACGTCAACAAACCAACAGAAAACAAAGTTTATTCCTAGAATTTGTGAAAAGAAAACAGATTTTCCTGCAGTGACAATGATGCAAAACCTTTGCAGGTGCTCAGTGCAGCCGACTGTAACATTTCATGTTGTGACCTACAGATCTCAGGCTCTCTGGAATCTACAGGTCCAAATTAAACTGCAAACTTTATAGTCAACGCCATCAACGTCTGCACAACACAAGAGTCTGTCCAATGTTTATTAGGGCTTTACCATGCATGCACTTCTCTTCTCTTCTTTCTGTTATTGGACATTGTTGAAGTCCTCAACATGTCGGCGTAGTTCCACTAAAGGAAATGGGTTTGAATGGGTGGGAGTGCAATTCATTCTCAGTTACTGTACAGATTTGTGCTGACAGTGCACATCAAGGCAAAGCAACGGTGTATATATTCAATGGCAAGAGTTCCTCTAGAAAAGAAAAAAACTTTGTAGTTACAACAGTAAACAATTCAAAATACTAATAATTTCGAAGACTTACAAAAGCTGGTACCTAACAAAGATACTCCTTTTTGTCGTGAGCTACCTCTTGTAGTTGATAGTCTTTTTAAAATCTCCTGTAGATACAAAAAGGATTTGTGAATTTGTGGTCCGAGCTCATTGAAGGGCCAGTGTTAAAACAGCAGAGGTGTTTCCATTGATTTTCAAAGTTCAGATTTCTAAAAAAAAAAAAAAAAAAACTGCAGGTGCAAAGATAACGTCCGTCAAAAAAAGTTTTTCAAAAGCTGCAGGTCACTTTTACGCACCTCCTGCAACGAGCCACATAGCTACACATAATTCCTCTTGTCATAGTCCCCGTTCTGCGTGGCTCTCTTGGTCTGTGCGTATTTTACCGAATATCCCGAGTTCCCGCTGGAGGGACAGGAGCAGCAGAGCAGCGCTCCTCCGATCAGCAGCATCGCCGTGGCCGCCCAGCCGATGTAGAGCGCAGCGCCGATCTCCCTCTTCTTGGATGCGGGAACCTGAGGGTTGTGGAAGTCCGATATGATGCTGTTGGCCATCCAGCAGAGAGGTACCAGCACAAACAAGCCACTGATGATGTAGATGACCCCTCCGGCGTTTACCACCCGGGCTTTTACATATTCGGTTCGAATACAGTTGGTGCACTGCGCCCCCGCAATCACAACCATGAGACCCAGCACGCCCATCACCGAGGAGATGATGGTGAGCGCTCTGGCCGCCTGCAGGTCGTGGCTGAGGGCGAGGACGGAGTCGTGCACCTTGCACTGCATCTGGCCCGTGCTCTGCACCACGCACGACATCCACAAGCCGTCCCAGATTGTCTGAGCCACCACAATGTTGGCTTCGATGAAAGCCGTCACCTTCCACATAGGCAGCCCGCACGCAACCATCACCAGGAGCGAGCCAATTACGCACAGCGACAGTCCCACGATCTCCAGTCCGGCCGACACCATTTTTGCGTTTGCGTTCAATCAGGTCTGTCCGAAGCTTTTCAAAATCTCTCCTGGGTTCTCTTCTAGAGAGCAAGGTGTATTTCGGCTTTTTATTTACTGAGCGCTTCGTTCTCGCCTCGTTGAGCGTCAAATTGTTACTTGCGCATCGCTCACCACATTTAATCGGAGATGTAAGAGACAGCAGCTCTTGGTCCCTTTGTTAGTGAGTGGATGTGAAAACAACTGGAATCACAGTAGCACTGGACCACGAATATTTGCGGGGTGGGGGTGTGTGGACTCAAGGAGAAACTTTCCTCCAATCAGCTGTAGCCGCATCCCCATGGGACCAATGAAAACGCAGAGAATTTGTGAGCCTGAATAAAGCGGTCCAGAGCGCATTGTGCGTTTGAACAGTTATTTACAATGAATAGAGGGGGCAGGGGAGGGGGTGAAGGCGCACTGGGGGTGTTTTAAGGGTATGGAGCTGCTTAAATGCAGTGGTTTGGTGAATCAGGACGCTTGTTATTGATTTTTCAGACATGGAGGCTAATGCCAGTTGTCTGTGGTATAGTCTACATAAAAGGGCCATTTCACACCGTGTGATAGCCTATGTATGACGCGCTTAATCGTCTGTCTTTAAACTGCAGAAAATAAGAAATAAAATAAAATAAAAGTTCATATTCACTTTTTAAATGTATTCAGTCTTTACAAACCAATTAAATAGTTCGTTTTAAAGCTCCCTTTTATTGGAAAGAACATCTCACATTAAATCCAGCACATCTTTTGGATTATTCAAGATTCCAAATTTAAAATCAGGTTTGCTCTTGTTTATCTTTATAATAATAATAATAATAATAATAATAATAATAATAGTGTCATACGTCTTTGCTGTTGTTTTTGTTTATAATTATGTTTTTTTTTGTGAGCCACCTACAATACAGTAGTTTGTTAAATGAAATGACTTGGCAGACAGGACCCTGTATTTTGTATTTTACCTGAACTTTGAAACTCAATAAATGTACTACTTGGTAAATATATATAAATATATTTTGCATAGGGAGAAGTATTTGAGTAACAGTATCACAATGTAAAAAATACTTAAAAGTCTTATATTCAAAGTTTTACTCAAGTTTTATTAATCAATTAATTTTAACTGATTTAAATGCTTTATATTGGCTACTGTTCCCAGATTGGAAAATTGCTGTGGCCCAGATCCGGCCCACACTTTCATCAACACACTTTCGGCACTTTCATCAATAGCCATAGTAATGCCGTATGTCAACCAAGAACAAACCAGATAAACCAGAACTGGCCCACATCCAGCGAGAGCACCTCATCTTTACCAAAAAGGCCCACATTTGATTTGGGATATTTGAGCCACATTTGCTATTTTGCATGTGGGCCATTTCAGGCTCACATCCATTTTGTCCGGGCCAGAAGAAGGCCAGCAGTGCCGCATCATTGCCTGAACTGGCCCATCTATCAAAAATATATAGGCAGCAAGATTTTAAAAGCTCATCTAAAGGGTGTTTTGTATGCAAAATCTTCATATGTAAAGTAATGAATGTGAATAAAAAGTACAAAATCATCCTTTGAAAGAAGTGGAGTAGATAAAGTGGAATAAAAAGACTTCAAAATTATACAAAAGCATAAGTATAATACTTAATTTCCACCACTGGATTATAAATAGGCTTATAATATTGACTGTCTATTGGATTTATGGACACTTCTTCTTGGTCATAATATGTTTTAAAAAATCTGAAATATAGACATAACTTGACTTTTGCCAGTCCTAACATGTATTTTTCACTAAGCCTATTACAACTTAGCAGCTGTGGGGACAATTTATAATAGTTTTAAAGTAAATTAAATATTTCCCACTAATTTATGAGTCTGTGGGCAGAGAAGAGTCCGTTACTAGGCGAAATATTACGTTGACGAAATTGTAACACTGGGGCAGCCATGTTGGATCTGACAGGTAGTGCTCTTCTGTGGCTCCAGCGTTCCGACCGTTGAGCCGTAATGGCGTCAGTGGCGCAGCACGATAACCGTTGGTTGGGTATGACGGGAGGAGGGCGGACTCGCGGGGACAGTTTCCGGGGTTTCCCTTCCTGGGCTGGGACAGCGGCGAGAAGCAAAAACGCTCCTGTCGATTAAGATTATTACAAAGTTACGCTCAGGTAAGGCACTGCACGGTGGTTTGTTTGCTTTTTTCTCCCCACAAACTGTTTGTTTGAAGCGGAGCAGGAGGAACACGACACACTGGAGAGTCAGTTGAAGCCGAGCTGGCAACATGACACCAGCCGCGGTAACAACTGTTGCTTGCTAAAGTTTGACATGTAACGTTAACAAAGTTTCACTGCTGTGTTACACTTAAATTTGGTTTATCAAACGGGTGTTTGAACGGGAAATCCATTTTAAAGCTCTACTGTATGTACGTAGCTAAGCTGTTTAACGCTACATATAAATTATAATGCCATTGTCCCAGTTGATGTTTGGTAAACTCAGTCAGTGTCTGACAGACTGGGTGTGGTGGACATCCAAATGTTACAGAGGCCTTCACACACGTTTCAAACTCCCCCGGCCACTGACTGAAGCATTGTTTTACATTCTCCTTCATTATTTAACACAGCTGTCCTACCAAACATATCCTCCTCAAAACAGTGGTGATAGCCCAACACTTAATTACAAACCATTTAGTACTTTTGAACTCATTTATTGTCCCATTGTCCCATTGTCCCATTTCATACTAGATAACTGCAGGGCAACTCTCCACTTCAGTGGGCCTACGTGTTGCTCGATCAATACCATATACGTGCTGTATGAGACGGGCCATTCACAGCATTGACTTTCACAAATTTCCTGTAACTCCCTTTTGTGTAACATTCCTGAATTCTGAAATCGCCTTCTAACATCCGATTAATCCTTGACCTTTGACTGTAAAGCACATCGACGCAAAATAAATTTCTTGTTTAGACATTTTCACAATAACAGAGGGAAACAATAATATATTCTCATTATGTGTCTGTCTAAGATGTGGCGGAGGGCCACTATTGAAGAATTATCATCCATCTTTGATTGTGTTCTTGTGCTCAGTGGAAACATGCATATTTCACTTCCTTTCTTGCTGAGTGGTGAACACTATGGGCGCGATGGCAGACTGTGTGAGCTGTAATCTCAGGCTGGCAGCTGCCCTTTTTTTTTCAGAAATAACTTAGCCTTTTACCCCGCTGAACACAGATCAGTTAGCCATCAGAAGGACAACACCTCTAGGTGCTGAAAGACATCCCAGACCTCTGATCCAGCACCTTCACCGCTCTCTGACCTTGACCCTTCCTGTGAACTTATGTCACCAACACTGCCCGACACAAGAGCGCCAGGGAAGACATCTGTCTGACACTAAAAACTACAAGGGGGGATGTTTCCTCCCACTTTGCACTGTAGTGCGAATGGGAAAACAAAACCTGATTCATGTTGACAGAACCAAGTGGACCGGCGCTATTGTGTGAGGGGGTTTGAATGATGATTTTACACAGCAGGGTGCCTAAAGACTGTTTGTAAGAAAAGAAAAAAAAATACACATCTTAAAAATAACTTTGAGTTATTACCTTTAGTTAGTACTTGTATTATTATAACAGCAGTCATCTTTGATATCTGATGAAGAAAATGAGAAATTTATTCAACCTTGAACTAAGCGTAGGTGGAAATATGTAGATATAATGAGGCTGTGATGACTTCAGTTTAGGGCTGCAATTAACAGTTATTTCCATTATCAACTAATTTGTCTTTTTTTTTTCAATTAATCGACTAATCTTTTAGTCTCTAAATTGCCACAAAAAAGTGAAAAATGTCCATCACTATTTTGGAGAGCCCTGTGACATCTTCAAATTGTTAATTTTGTACAACCAACAGTCAAAACCCAAAGATATTCAGTTTACAATGATACAAAACAAGAAAAACAGCAAACTGGAACTAGTAGATTTGTAATTTTTGATTGATACATGAGTTAAGCGATTAATCAGTTATCAAAATTGATAGGGCTCGATTTTTCTGCCATTCAACTAAGCGTTTCTGCAATATTTCAACTGCAAATATTAGATTATAATAGATTAATGTAGAATATAATTAAGTATAGTAGGGCTGCAACTATTATCATGATTAATCATTTGGTCAATAAAACGTTAAAATCAGAAAATGGTGAAAAATACACATCACAACATCCTGGAGTCCAAGGCGACATCCTCAAATGTCTTATTTTGTCCAACTATGTAGTACAAAAAACCTCAAATATTAAATTTACAGTAGTGTAAGACCAAGAAAAGCAACAAATTCTCTAACTGATAGCCAAATGTTTGGCATTTTTGCTTGAAAAATTAATAATTAATCGATTATTCGATTATTAAAATAGTTGCAGAATGTGTCGATTCACAGTTGTTATTCAGTCCATCGTCTATTAATTTGTCTGTTCATTCATTCATCAGCATTCGCTCACATACAAATACCCATTGATTAAACATAATTACACAGTGAGCAGAAATTTACCGGTCCCTTTTACCATAACCTCAGTTTTAGTTTCACAAATAATTAATAATGTAGAATGTTTTTTTTTTTTTTTTACCTAAAGTTCACTGTGCTGTACAGCAGCTGTGTGAATAACACAGTGTTAAAATAACAATTTGTTGCTGTATGACTCCCACTAGTTTTTAGTCATTTCCTATCCTGTCCCCATCATCATAAACGGTCCATCCTGTGCTTTAAACTCTGTGTATGTTTGTTATGAACAGACCTGCTGGTTTCCTCATGGTTGAAAGGCTTTTTCATTCCGCCCATTGTGGCTTTTTTTTCCTCTCTCTGGGCTAATATTAAAACTAAAACCACGGCTTAAAAACCAGTATCATATCTTTATTACTATTGCCCACCACCACTGCCTCAGGTCCCCAATAACTACTTAATTTACTACTTAATGTGCCAAACATCACTTTTTTATGTTCAGTTAACTGAGTATACAGTATGTGGGGTCTCTGTTGCTGTGATCAGTTGCCAGTGAATTACCATTTTTTTTGTTGTTATGCCACTGAGTTCACTGAATCTCCAGGGTGTGAAATTATTGTTCCAATGTTTCCAATAAGAGCAGAAAGGCCTTAATCCACAGAGAGCGTGTGTTGGGACCCCTGACATTGCCTGTCAGGAAGGTGAATAGTTTTACTAGTGCTGCTGCCCCTTCATGGCTTCACTCCAGCCAATAAATGAACTGTAAATGCTTTACATGCTAAGAACTTTGGCTTTACTGAGGTGGCATTTTTCCTTTTGGCCCAAACTGTTTAATCTCCCCCATGTCTGGCCCGTTGATAGCTGCGTGTAAGCAGCTCAGTGGCCCGGCCGATTAAATGGCCATTATTAAGAAAGTATTATTGAAGTGTACCTCCCGCCTGTCTGTCCTGTAGTGTTGTCTTTGTGATATTACCACTGTGATATTGGAGCGGTTTAATTAATCGGCTGCCAGACTAATACTGGTTCCCACAGAGCCTGTCTAGGAATAACACTTTGGGTGTGTGTATGTGTGTGATACACACTGATACTCTTGTGTGGGCCTCTACATTAACTCAGATGTTAATTAACAATGAAAACACACTCATTAATGTCATTCATGTTGTTTTAAATTTAGGCCTGAAACTAATGATTATTTTCAGTAATTGCTTGCTCTCTATATAATGTCAAAAATTAGTAAAGAAAGTCCTAGCTGACATATTCAGAAGTCTTGTGTTGTGTGACCAACAGCCCAAAACCCAAAGATGTTCAGTTTACTGTTATAGACAACCAGCAAATAGTGACGTTTGAGGGCATAGAACCCAAACATTTTTGGTATTTTTGCATAAAAAGTGATTTAAGGGATAAGGTGATTATTATAATATTTGGTTTTATTTATTTAATTTATTTAATGTTAATTAACTAGTCAACTGACTAAGTGTTTCATCTCTAAATGATTAATTAATTTGCAGATTTCTTCTGGATTCATGCTTTGGTGATCGCAATTTCCCAGAACCCAAACAGACATGTTCAGATGTCTTTATTTGTCTGACTAGCAGTCCAAAATCCAAAGATGTTCATTTTGGTATCATAAAGAACTGAGGAAATCAGTAAATATTCACATTTGAGAAGCTAGAACCAGTGATTTTTCAGTTTTTTTGCCTGAAAATTACTTTATTACTTTATTACATTTGTTGCAGATCAATTTTTTTGTTTTACTGTTTTTTGTTTTACTTAAGTTAAATTAGTGTTTTAATACTATTAAGTGGTCTCCGTGACACTTACGTTGGGCGCATGTGCCTAATATCAGTGATTATTTTTACTTCAAAAACATTTTTTAACTTTCTAACAAGACCTCATAAACTCTTCATTGGTTTGACTGGGTTCACCTTTTGACCTCTACGTCCCTAACTTGCCACTCCTCCACCCTGAATTATTGGTGTCTCCCCTCGCTGACCTGCATGTGGTCAGTCGTGAAAGTGGTCAGAGGTGAGGCACGTGTTCTCCCTCCTTTCCCAGCTGAGCTGCCATGTATAGGAAAGGCTTCAGGAACCAGACGGAGAAACAGCTATTGTTCTCTGTGTGGTGAAACCACCCTGTCAGTATGACAGATCTCTGCCCACTTTCATGTAGATACAGAGCCCCAACCCCCCCCACCCCCTCCCCAGCTACCAACTAATACTTTTAACAGTGTGAAATGGTTCCCCAAGTGTCCACAAGTGTGTGTCACATGACAGCAGAGAGAGGTCAATTCGGGTTCCCATGCCACCTTTTTTCCCCCCGACTAACATTACGTAACCAGAGTGCATCTCTGTTTGGCAGCATACGACAGCCTGCCTCTTTCAAATGCTTATCACACTCCACCTATCAAGGGCCAGTGTGTTGATGATAAAATGGAGCCTGTTCTTCCTGCTCAGTCATTATGTAGCTAATTTATCAAGAGGACTTGTTGCTCTGTCGTCTGCTCAGGGTTATAGAGTGAAGCAGGAGCATGGGGACAACAGGGTTGTAACAGTTTAATGGAGGTCTGGGAACAAATCTGTTGCCCAGAGCTCTTAATCTCTCTTCCCTCCGTGTGCTAGTTTGACTTAACGGAGTGGTGTAGCCATCTCAAAAATTGTAATGGCTGAATGTGCAGAGCTGTTGGACTCACAATTTGTCAATATAAACATCTCGAGAGATCAGGTGGAGTTGTGTTTTGTGATTCCTGCTTGAGACAATATTAAGATATTTGTGATATAAAGATAAAGCTGGTCACATTTCTCTCTGGTGGATGTATGGAAGTCTTGCAAAGTCTAATTTGGGGTGGGCAGTATGACAATTTAAACCATGAGATGATATAAATTTGTCCAATGTATCTCTAATATCTCTGCGTATATTAGGCCATTATGGGCAATTCTGAAAATCAATGAACTGAACAGATTTATGGCAAAAATATTTTCATCAGTATATTTGTCAGCAAATTTGCTAGATTAATCAAAACTGACATGTTGTCTGCTTATTCTATCTCCATTGATTTTCCCAAAAAATTACTTTATATGCTATATATCAGTATTGGTAGAGGAATAGCCATGAAAAGACTCTATGGATGTGTATGGATTCACACTGTATAATGTTAAAAATCTAATCAATATTAAGTAATTACTGTTAAGAAATAAACATAAGCATTACATTACTATATGCTAAGTACTGGACTTGAAGTGAATTTCTTTTTTAGAGCAAATTGAGTGAATTGCTGAGAAGTATTTTAATCACTATTTCTGGAAGAAGTGTTTTGCTGCTAGGAGGTGAAGTTACATGGAACTACTATCATTAACTTTTTTTTTTTTTTTTTTTTACTGGCAGGCTTGTTGCACATCCGGTAAACAGTAGCGATGTCTCAATCTGGAGAAAAAGGGAAGGTGAGTGACATGCTGAAATTTCACCACAACACTATGACAGATAATTAGGCGGGGGGTCTCTAATAAGGCAGTGGTGATTCAAACTCATGGCACTTGTAATCTCATGCACACACGCTCGCACAGGCATCCAGAGAGGATATCCTGTATAAATGTAAGTCAAGTGTTTCATGGCTGGGCTTTATTGCCTGTTGGAATTTCATAATGATATGCATCACCATTAATCTCACTCTTATAGACTCGCCCGCACATACACATCATAAACTCATGAAAAATGTCAGGGAGGAGTTGATAGTTGCAGATTTACTGAGCCAAAAGAAGGACTAATAAAATGTAGGAATGCACATACTCTAACACAAGAAAAAAAGTGATTGCCATCCCCAAAATGTGAGGGATTACATATTTTTGTGTCTAGTGTAACGCTTCCTTATTAATTTCAGTTTTTGTTGAACAATTTGTATGTCTTTTTGTACCCTACAGTTCCCAGATGCAGCAGGTTATGTAGGGTTTGCCAACCTCCCAAACCAAGTGCACCGGAAGTCTGTGAAAAAAGGGTTTGAATTCACCCTAATGGTTGTAGGTGGGTGATTACTCTCTTGGATTAATTCATTTAGACTGTAGCCAAATATATGATTTCTTTCGACAGTAGAGCTGTATGTTCTCTTTGTTTTTCAGGGGAGTCTGGTTTGGGCAAATCGACACTTATAAACAGCCTGTTTCTTACTGATCTCTACCCTGAACGCTACATCCCTGGTGCCGCAGGTATACTCCCCTGTACACACACACACAGATATGCACACTGTAATAATAGAGAAATGTCTGCTGCAATGTCTCCAACAGAGCATTATTTCAACAGGAATGTTGGGAATGTCTTAGTCTCAGAATATGACCCTGCCCTTCTTATGACTTGACTTAGGTTAGGACTTGTTTTGGCTTTTAAACAATTATCCAGGCCCTCCCTGGTCATTCTGCACAGATAAGAAAATAAATAGCTGTGTTAGGTCACAAAACCCATGACTTTACAAGGTATGAGTCCTAATTGAAGCCTGTGGCTTGTGTAACAGACCATGTAACGGAGGCAGGAATGTTCAGATACTATTATGAATCTACTACTGAAGTGTCTCCTCCTTCATTTTATCCACCAATTATTCCCATGCTCCCACTCAACAGAGAAGATTGAGAGGACGGTGCAGATTGAGGCATCGACTGTGGAGATCGAAGAAAGAGGAGTGAAGCTTCGCCTCACCGTGGTCGACACCCCTGGATATGGAGATGCTATCAACAGCCAGGACTGGTGTGTTTGTATGCTGCAGAGGAATGAGATGTGATAACAAGTTGGAACATATTTCCCACCCACCGTGCTCTCAATAACTCTATCTATCAAGTTTCATCCTAAACTCCCTACTCCTTACCTCTCCTCCCTCTGCATTCCCTCTGTCTAGACTTCCTTAAAGTCAGTTTTTGTGTGTGTATGTGTGTTTGCTTGTGTGGCACTCTCATGTCAGTGGTGTCAGCGCAGCCTCTCTGTGAAAGATTCACTTCCTGTTGATTGGCCTTTCATGGCCATGTTATTATACCCCTGGACCCATGTACTTTCCTACGAAGGCTACCAAAGGCACAAAAGTTCAAAAGAGGTCAAATAGGAGAAAAACAGTCATTTCTCCTTTGATTCCACTCTGCAGTTTGTGTCTATTGCATTTCTCTTAATATTTATATTATTAAAGATTAAAAGTAAATTAGGTTATTAGGAATTGAGCACTGCTCAGACAGAAGGCTCGTAAACTAAACACAGATCAGTTGAGTTGTTTTCAACAAACTTAATGAACCTTATCAGTATTTTTTCCGCTGGACAGCAAACACAAGACAATCTGTTGATAATGTTCAGCTACATTACCACACAGTGAAATAAAAAAAAATAGAGAGGATTAAATGTTGACTCTAGAACTCAATTTTCATACTGTACTGTCTGTCTAGAAGATGGAAAAATGCATTAATTAGTCAAACTTTGTCTATATCGCAGCTAATCAGTCATAAACAGAGGTTGTGAAAGTGCTGGACTGTTTTTTCCTGGTTCAAAAAAGAAAAAGGGTAAATGTCAGTTCTTGTAAGAGATCAAGAGATCACTGAGAACTGCAATCACTTTCAGGTAATAAACTTCTATCAACATGTTTACCTTTCTACCATGATAAGAACAGCAGCTGGGATTTTAGACCACTTCTATTTTCAAAGTTTGGAGGGTTCCTCATCTCACATGAAACCCAAAACCTGAGATAATAATATAATAATAATAATAATAATAATAATAATTTTATATTATAACAGTACAATATCTCCTGACATACAACCCCACACTACTGAGTTACTTTGGGACTCCAAGCAATGTCTTAAAATATATATTTTCTGTATTTTATTCTGAGAAAAAAAGAAACACTGCTTCACTTCTAAAACCGCTTTTTGTAGTTGAGTCACATCAAATCTCTCTAAGCTTTTGACAAACTGGCACAGTTCAAGTTTCTCATCTCTAGAGAACCTTTAGTTGACAGATTCTCCTCTCCTTACTTACTACTTTGTCTCCCTCGGACATGACTACGTTATTTGCTTTTCCTAACTTTCCTAAAAGAGTGTTTACATGGTTATTCGTGTAGTTTGTTTGTTTGATTATTTCTGTTTCTGTTTCTATTTACGATGTCAGCTTTAAGACCATCATCCAGTACATTGACAATCAGTTTGAGCGATACCTTCATGACGAGAGCGGGCTCAACCGAAGACACATAGTGGACAACAGGGTGCACTGCTGCTTCTACTTCATTTCTCCATTCGGACACGGGTAAACAAACACACACTCCTACGGACACCAACAGCGAGCTGTCCATCTGTGGTTTACTTGTGTTTATTCTAGTACATTGAAGATTACCTGATAGGAGACTGTGAATTACAATATATGGTTCCCATTCTGAAACGTGGTGAATATATATATTTAACTTAACTAATTTTGATATATTTAAAACTGGGATCTTTAAACACTGTACCACCCAGCACATGATAATGACAAATCAGAGCTTCCTCATTTAGGATGGAGGACACCTCTCGCTTTATAGGAACGCTACTAGCTAAAATTAAACAATGAAAACATTGTTGCTAGCAGTGGTTACTGTCTTTGACTAGTTAGCTTACACTTCCAGTGACCAGGATGAAGCATAGTTGTGGTGGTATCTTATAGTGAAGAGAGGGGAACTTTTTCTGAACTGTAGTTTCCTATTTTCACTAAGTTTTACATATAACGCTGAAGCTGATGTAGCCACCTATGCAAACTACATTGTCTTGCATGACTTTTGCTTTGTCTCCCAGGGCTATCGTGTCTTTTACATTACATTATCCAATGTAATCACCTGTGAATTCTCACAGGTCTATTTTTTTTTCTTTTCAAAACTGTCTCTTCCTCTGTGTCCTAATTGTCCTTTGTCTATTTCCTCATCTTTTTCTTTCCTAGTCTAAAGCCTCTGGATGTGGAGTTTATGAAGGCCATCCACAGCAAAGTTAACATAGTCCCGGTCATTGCTAAGGCTGACACACTGACACTGAAGGAGAGGGATCGCCTGAAGAGGAGGGTAGGTTTGGTGATTTGTGATCTACAGTTGCCTATTCTTGTCTATTGTTGTCTATATGCAGAATATTTCATCAACTTTACCCTGTATTTGATTCTTGGCACAAGACTAAGCACTAAGCAGTTGTTGCCAGGTTGTCAGGGCTTTTCAGAACTGTTATGTGTTTGTTTTTATCCATGCAGATGTATGGTTTAGCAATTAAAAAGTGGATCACAGATAAATATGCTAATAATAGCAATCATTTATCCATCCTTTTTGGCAGCCCAGTGTAGACATCTGTGTATTCGTGTGAGAACGCACACATGTACTTCCCTGGGTGATTGCAGTGATATATAGCTTACATTTTTGTGTTTTTGATTATACCGCCAGATTGTTCAAAAGTACAGGGAGGGACGACATGAGAGAGAGGAAAGAGTAGGAGGTACAGAAGTAGGAAAAGAGTGTTGTGTATATAATATAGATGGAGCACATCTCATCCAGTCTCAACCCGTCCCAGATACTTCCTTTTGGAACTGGGCCATGTGCCTGCCTGCACGCTCCTCAGCTTCCTGCTGTCCAGAGGTGGAGGGACACAGTAGTGCGATACAACACACACACACATCACAGCAATGTGTTCAGCTGATAACCTCTTCCATGTAAGCTGTGTTAATAGGGGGTTCCCATTTCTGTGTTACTCCTCTCCTCTCTGATTCAGCATCAGTATTCCTTTAAACACTCAAAACTTTGACATTTCAATTTGAACAATTTGTTGGTGAACAGAGTAGAGCAGATTGCCAATCTTTACTTCTGGGTTCAGAAAAAATGCGGGCAGTGTGTGGGCTTTTGTCGCAGACTTCTTTTTCATCACAGCTCTGTCAACCTGTGTGTTTTTAATTGTAAGTCAGCCTGTCTCCCGACCGGCCCCTGCATGCTCAGACCCCCCATCTGCCTCTCATTCAGGTCTCAGAGCCGGTGGTCTGGCAGGCAATGGGCTGCTCGGCTGAGTCCAGCTCTGCTCTGTCCTCTTCAGCAGTGAGTCTGTCCCACAGTCAGACTGCTTAAAATCAATGATTCAGCATCTTAGGGAAAGAAAAGATCACAGCTTTAGGACACACACACACACACACACACACACACACACATATATATATATATATATATATATATATATAGTCTCTCTTCCTGCATATGAAAAGTGAAGACAACAGGATTCCGCATTTATAACATTATAACAATACGAGAGCTCAATAATGGTGGTTATGCTATATTTTCGCTAGAAGTAGAGTTGCTCCAGCATCAAAGGTGAAATTCTTACACAGCGTTGTCCTTAAGAGACCTACCAGCTGAATTATACTCTGTAGATTTGTTTTGTGTTGTGACATTCCTCCAACCTTTTGAGCGTTCCTCTGGCACTTAAGATGAACAAAACCATGTTTCCTGCCCTCACTGACTCCCGCCCCAAATTACAGAAAACCCCCAAGCTTTCTGATCCATCTGGCAACGTGCAGCAGGTCAGCTTTCTTGGTTAGAGTTTTGGCACATCTCGTTTTGTTTTGTTCATGTTAATAGTGGAAGAGTAGAAAATTATACTAGCGGAAACATGTTAACAGTATCACTCTTATCTGACTTTGCTGCTGAGCTGTCCAACAGAGTTTGTTAACATGCTCCACTAAGTGTTCCCTTAACAGACATTTCCCACTATACACTAAGGAAGAATTAGCTGCTGTAAGCAGCAAAATAGACAAACACACGCATATAAGCCAAGTACTCAAATCTGTAACATTCTAGCTATTAAAAAAAACGTTAATTTCTACACTACATTTATACATTTTTGTCATTTTTTATTCTGGTGACACAACGACAAATGTTTTAATTTAGCTATCTAATGATAGTGAGTTCCTGGACAAGTCATTACTGCCAGGAAATAGTGTCTTAATTGAGCTATCTTCCCCCATATTTAGAAATGGCACCATGTGTCCCTAAAGAGGGCAGATTATTTGAGCTATCTCGTGTTTGGGCACATTTTGGGCAAACACAACTGCTGCAGTAGAGAGAGCGAGAGACACATCTTTTTAGTGCAGCTAAATTCTTCCTGTTCACCATCTATGTCCTTAATCTGGTTTCTGATAATCTTTTAAATTCTTCACTGGCCCAAAATGATTCTGTCCAAATTACAACTGAAACTGAACACAATTGTATTGGTCCTCCTGTTAATAAAGTGAAAAGTTGAACTACTAAATAAGTTGGTTTCCATAGCTGTACAGTAGGTACTTTGTAAAATTCAAACACAATTGCACAGTTCAGTAATGTGTCGGTGTGCTGTACAACTACAGAGGCAGTCCTCTCCCTGCAGTATAACTCCACATTCTTTGACCAATAAAAATATGGCAACATTATAGATTTTTTTATGACATAATGACTAACATTTGAATTATGCCAGCACTTCTACAAAATATGTGGTATGGGAGAAAAGGGCAAAATCCGATTACTTACTAATATTAGAAAAATTTGGAGTAATCAGACAATAGCAAGTCATGTGTTCCCACGATTTCCTGCCTTTACACGTATCACAATAATCTAGTTTCTTGTGCGCACGTAAATGTAGTCATGCAAAGCTTTATAGTAATGCCCATTCTCTGTAAGTGTCTCTGAGGTGAACAAATTGTATTTGTTGCTTCGATCAGATAAACTGAAGTGGCTCTTAGGTATACACGCCTGATTCCTGCTATACAGTCCAGTGCAATGGAGCTGGGCACCAGCCCTTCTTTTGAGGTCAGAGTGCCAGCAGCCAAGAACCTGTCAGAAAGCTGAGTGCAGGAGGGTGATTGATAACCCCCAGCTTTTCTCCCACAGTATTTATTAGTTTGTTTTTTTGCTGGGCACTTTCTCACCGTTTGGAGCCATTTGTCTCTCAGTAAATGGGACCCCCTCCTCAAGGCTTGTGCAGCCCTTTCTCCTACTATTAAGGGGAAACAGCTTGTACAGAACAATATACGTTTCCTGCAATGTGTCGAGACTATTCCACTGACAAGACACAACCTGTTGCCTCGTGCAGCTCAGGTTCACAGACAAAGTGAACAAACCCCCCATCGTTCAGCTTTCATCCACTTCGTTCTGCCTGCTTCTTGCCCAGTTTGCTCTTTTCCTTGCTGCTTTCCTCTCCTGAAAAGTGCCTCACTCAGCTGCCTTTTGCTTTCTTCCTCTGCCTCTTTGTGTCCTTTTTTTTTAATTTGCTCTAATGCCAATTTCCTTCACCGGGGTCGCTGTGGTCTATAGCTCATAAGTTGCCCCGAGGAGGGTATATTGAGGGGCTGATCCTCTCAGTCTGGGACCTTGCAGTCATATCCTGTGTAGGGCTTTAGTCTCAAACAGCTTTATTGGTTGTTTTCAGTTTGAACATAGAGGATGGTACACAGCTAGTTCAGACTGGAAACTTAAAGGAAGCAAAAACGCAAAGATGCCTACTTCTAGTTGAACAAAAAACTGCTATTTGTGTGTGTCTTTTTTCACATTATTCTATAGATGAAACAATTAATTGATTTGTCAATCTCACCTTAACGCAAAGTCCTCAAATTTGGTGCATTCAAGTGCTTGTGGGAAACTGAGACATCCAGGACGTCGTTTCCAAAACTTTTCTAAATGCAAAACTGTTAATAAACATTTCATGGTGTTTGTGTTTATCACTTGCCTTCTTGTTGGATTTTTCAACTTCATAGCTCATTCTGTTTGACAACCGAAACACAGTTTTCAGACGTGAGATTTCCACCAGAACACAGTGAGCCTTGGAAGACTTTTCAAAACAATCTAAGGTTTACAGAATTTTAACTAAAAACTGAACATGCTCTGTGATGGATTACCTATCTTATGGAATCTTACCTATCTTGGGTCCTAGAGGTTTTAAGTCTCTACACATTTCTTTTTTATGCTTTACTGAAATTCCTTGAAATCAGCTGCTCTCTAGAAGGAAGAAAAAGCATACTCAAACATCTTAATGCCCACGGTATGCTTGTAACAATAGTCAGCATTAATAAAGAGCATGTGTGATTTGTAATAAAAACATACAAATCACCACATTAATTTCAGTGCAGTAATAAGAGGTTAGCAGAAGCAGAAGATGTATTTTTGCAACAGACTTCAACTTAAACAGTGTGATATCTTCTTTTTTTTCTTTTGTGTGAAGACTAAAGGCCGCTCTCCTAAGCCAGAGGTCAGGGAGGGCTAGAGAACTCAGCTCCTCCTCTGTTCTCGCACAAGGCTTGAACAATAACAATAGTTCAGCCCTTTTTTCCTCCCTCCACTCGCTTCTGTGTTCCTCTCTTCTGTGCCTTCGCCCCACTTCTCTTGTCACTTCTCTCAGCGTCCTCATCCCGTCTCCTTTCTTCTTTCAGCTACCTTTTTGTCCTTCCCCATCCATCTCTGCTCACTGTCTCCCATGCAGAACCCTCCCTCCCTCATGTTTGTCCCCTCAGCTGCCATATTTCCCCCCCGGCGGAGGCGCTGTCACAGTTTTCCCCTCATTGTCTGGCTCACCGTCGTCTCCCCCAGGCGCTCCACCGTGCTCCTGCTGTGTGAACCAGCTCTACGGCCCCACTGGGACACATTATCAGTCCCGGACTGTTTGCACTGGCCAGTATTGTCACCAGGTCTTCTTAAATTGCAATAACAGAAAGTGAAGCAATTTTAAGGAAGGGGTAAACTTTAGTGGTCCAGTCTGTTCAGCTAGAAAAGGAAATTATGAGGCAGGTAGAGTGCCTATTACTTCATCCTTACCTCATTCATCGTGTGTGTGTGTGTGTGTGTGTGTAAGTGTATGAGTCCTTGGTCAGCTTGTGCCCCGTCTTTTTCCTGCCAGTGTTTCAAACACGCGGACATATTTATTTTTCTGCCCTCCAGCAGTCATTGTGCCAGGGCATGCTCCACGTCTCTGCGGATTTTAAAACAATAAATATGCGTTTTTCCTCACAGAGAAAACGGATCTTTTACACACAACAATCATCTACTCTCAAGTGGAGAAAGTTAAGCAGAACAGCAGGTTTCCTTGTTCCTTTAGTAACACTGGAAGGTCAATCTAAAAAGATGTTTTGTGGACTTTGCAGTGCTGCTAATGAGTCATTTTTAGCTGTTGAGATCCTTTTGATTACTAGACCAAGTCTCAAAACCTGAAGTGTGGTTGAAATCCTAAACTCGCATTCACTGTCCCCTTCTAAATCTCACTTAAATACAAGATTACATGAATAGCGCGATTGTTCCTCTCCATGCTCTTTGATCATAGGGAGAGGTGGGTGGTCTTTTAACTGTACTAATACTTAGCCCAGACAATAGGAGGGAGTGAGGGTGTGTGAGTGTGTGCGTGCGTGCGTGCGTGCGGGAGAGTGTGTTGACCACCGTTCCTCATGATGCATTCACGTTACTATGGCTGTGGTGACTTCCTCTGTATTTTTCATTAGAACAAATCCAGCTGTTCTGGTCCAGTCTATTCCAGTCTGGACTGTCCACTCAGTCTCTGACTCTGACTGAGTATATCTGGAATGTGTTCCTGTGCATGTGTGCAAGTGTCTTTAATCCTGTGAACAAAAAGGTATTGTTTTCCCGGTGCTGCTACGTGTCAGTCTGTGCTGTCTTTGTACTATTAGACAATATCTGAGTGGACGGTCTGCAGGTCAGTGTGGCTGAAGATGAGAGCACATTTTCAGCCTCTCTTGCCAGGCCATCCCCCCTTTTCAGTGATCTGCTCACCTGGAGCTACAAACCAAGCGTTCGTACACCTAACACGTAAACTTTTCCTGGACCTGACGCCAGATTATACCAGTTCTGAAAGTGAGGCAGCAGTCAGCTATGTGTGTGTTTGTGTAGGAGGCTGGTATGAGGTCTAAATCCCTCCAACCCCCCCTAGATCAGGTATTGTTGGGGCTCCGTCACCCCCTCAGACTCCCTGCAGGCAGGAGAGAGCCGGTTAGTTGAAAGGCGTTTCCTGGCAAGAGAGAAGCATTTGTTCTCATGTGTCTTAAGGTTAGCAAATTAACTTCTTTTTTTTAAAAAAGAATAGTTGCAGGATGCTAGCGAGACATCAGCTTTTTCTTCTCCTTTCATCATCATATGATGTCTTGTAATCTTGTAGTTTAGGCATGTAATGTGTGTTCTCAAAAGTCCAAAATATGAATTAGAGTGACACACAGATCAGTTCTCTTTTCACTCAGTGTAAATGTTTATGTTTGTGGGCAGATTTACTTAAAAGCCAGGTTTGGCAGCAGACTGCAGTGTGAAGACTTTCGACCATTGCAGACTTAGATTTACAACTAGAGACACTGGTATTCATCACAGTGTTTTTTTTTTTTAATGAAAAAGTGGGTTGGCCCTCTATTTAATGTGAGAAGAGAACATATTTTTTCTTGTCCACAACTCACCATTGTATTTCACATAGTTTATTGGCTGGACAGCTGGAATACATCAGACTGTCTCTAAGACTAAGTGGTGCTGCATGTTTTTTCTGCAGGTTTTCTCTGACCTTAGACAACACTGCATCCCTCCTCAAGTCTGATGATTTAGCTGCAGTTAGATTGTTGTCCTGATGTTAACTTTTTTTAAATTTTAAATACGAACAACAACTATTTAGTGAAGTTTACATATTTCTTAGATGGAATCATGTAGCAATCCAGGAAACTGTTTAGCCAATGTGGTAACCCACCCAGATCCAAACATATCTTATCTGATCAATTTAGTCAGTAGATGAATATACACACTAAATATATGGCATTTGCTGTATGAAATAGCACCTCTGCTGTTTTTACCTGTGCATACAATTCGGTGGGTTCATTGCTCTCATCATTCTTGACATATACATATTTTTTCAAATTTTTTCACCCAACAGGAAGTCAGCCATTTTAGATTTTGTGTGTCAATTTTCTTTTCACGTTTGAGGCCTTTAGGATGTACCATCTTCAGGCTTAAAAAAAAAACCTCTTGGAGCCATAACCTAAGTCCAACAGGAAGTCAGCCATTTTGAATAAATTGTGCTTTTTTTTCGCAAAGTGAAGCCATTGACAGACGTATTTTAACGAACTAGAGAGCGACTTCAAATTTGGTAGGTTACATCTAAAGACCCTTTGCGATGCTAAATTGCGAAGCTTTTTAGTTTTTAATCGAACGCCATTGGTGGGGCATGCTGATCAATTTTGCCTAAAACATGTTGGGGGCATTAAACAGGAATTTGCTGTAACTCCACTTTACATGGTCCAATCTGCCCCAAATTTCTCATGTTTGATGAGAGTCCAGGCCTGAACACATCTACATGTCAATATTGAGTCATAGCACCACCTACAGACAACAGGAAGTCAGCCTTATGTGACAAACATCTGATTTTCATGAAATTTACATGGTGTGGTCTACACATGATATACAGCAACATGACGTATAATTAGTGGGTGTTCTCTAGCGCCACATAGTGGACACAGGAAGTGATCTCCTACATGCAATGTCCAACATTCATGAAAATGTATATCCATGTCAGTTGGCCCATTGGTAAATGTATTGCTGTATATTCACTTATGTAGTATTGCCTACATGCAACAGGAATTGAGGCCTAAATGACACATACAGACCCTTTCCAAAAAATTAGAATATCATGGAAAAGTTTATTCATTTCCATAATTCCATTAAAAAAGTTAAACTTTCATAGATTGTAGATTCAGGGCCCACAATTTAAACGATTTCAAACGATTTTATTTTTACATATTTTGGGCTTCCAGCTAAAAAAAAAACCCATGAAAACAGGAATTCAGAAAATTAGAATACTGTGAAGAATTCACCATTTACTTCTCAGTTTTTGCAGAAAAAAAAAGAAAGAAATTAGGATCACATCAAATCAATCAAAATATGGTACTTTGTAAATGATATGTCAATGTTCAATACTTGGTTGGGAATCCCTTTGGGGGAGTTATGGAAGCCCAGTTTTCCTTGATGCTTGCTGTCAGCTCTTTGTTTTTGGGTCTGGTGCCCCTCATTTTCCTCTTGATAATACCCCATAGATTCTCAATGGGGTTTAGGTCTGGCGAGTTGGCTGGCCAGTCAAGCACTGTGATGACATGGGCATTAAACCAGGTTTTGGTGCTTCTGGCAGTATGGGCAGGGGCCAGGTCCTGCTGGAAGATGAAATCTGCATCTCCATACAGATCCTCAGCAGAAGGAATCATGAAGTCCTCTAAAACATGACTGTTGCGGTGACCTTGGATTTAAGAAAGCAGAGTTTACCAACACCTGCACCGGACATTGCACCCCAAATCATGACTGACTGTGGATATTTCACACTTGACCTCAAGCAGCTTGGGTTCTGTTCCTCACCAGTCTTCCTCCAAACCCTTGGACCTTGATTACTGAATGAAAGGCACACTTTACTTTCATCAGAAAAGAGGACCTTGGACCACTGGCCAACAGTCCAGTCCTTCTTCTCCTTGGCCCAGTTGAGACATTTCCTACGTTGGCTCAGGCTCAGAAGTGGCTTGACCTGAGGAACCCGACAGTTGTAGCCCATCTCCCGGATGCGTCTGAATGTGGTGGTTTTTGAAGCTGTGACTCCCACCTCATTCCACTCTTTCTGGATCTCTGCCAGATTCATGAAACTTCTCTGTTTGATAATCCGCTGAAGCCCACGGTCATCTCTTATGCTGGTGCATCTTCTCCTGCCACATTTTGCCCTTCCACTAGACTTTCCATTGATATACTTGGACACAGCACTCTGTGAACAGCCAGCCTCCTTAGCTATGAACTTTTGTGGCTTACCCATCCTAAGGAGGGTATTAATGAGTCTTCTGGCCAGTTGTCAAGTCTGCAGTCTTCCCCATATTGAACTGAACTGAGACAATTGAACCAAACTGAAGCAATTTAATGACACCTGGGGAAACCTGTGCAGGTGCTTTGAGTTTAGTAGATGATTAGTGTGTGACTCACTTTAAAACATTCATGCTCTGCAAAATTTGGGCTGATTTCTTCACAGTATTCTCATTTTTTTGAATTCCTGTTTTTGTGGGTTTTATGAGCTGGAAGCCCAAATTATGTAAAAATAAACACATAAATACTTGAAAATCGTTTGAATTGTGGGCCCTGAATCTATAATCTATGAGAGTTGAACCTTTTTAATGGAATTATGGAAATAAGTAAACTTTTCTATGATATTCTAATTTTTTGGAAAGGGTCTGTAGTTCATCAAATGTATACACATTTTCTAATAAGTCATATCCAGCACCACGTACTGCACACCAGAAATAATATTTTACCCATACGAACAGATTCCATTAATCCTGAAAATTAAGAGCCATGTAAATATATCTACAGTTGCTGCTCCCTCCAACGTGCCCGAGGTGTGAGGGCCTGTTCATCGTTTAATTAATATTGAATGCTGATCCTTGACTTTTGTGGTTACATCTCATTTTGTTTCAGTCCTGTCCACAGAAGAACAGATTTCTCTTTTTCCGAGTCACTCACTTATTTATGAATAGGACTTATTTCATCCTCCAGAGATACACATAATCAAAACTCAATTCTAATCCATACCAACCCAAAACAAAAAAATCTAACCATCCCCCAGAGGTTTAAAAGGAGCTGCGTGAAATTGATTTAGAGGGTGTAAAATACTTTTTATTCACTAATATGTAGACACACAATTGGACCTCCAGGAATCTCATGAGGCACCAAGACCTCTCAGGAAAATGTACTTGGCTTGAATAAACTCTGGAGTCTTGGAAAAAGGGGCCCCTGTCCCTCAAGGTGTTCTTTCAGTATGAAATTAGGTTTAGAAGGGACTGAAAGCTAATCAGATATACTACCTCTAATGGCAGTGATGCACCGTTTCATTCCCATGGCCACTCTGCAAAAACTGGCAAGCAGCTGTGAGGTTACATAAACGCTGCGTAAACGTGCTGCTGGTCTGGTCCCTCCGAGTTCCCGATCATTGCTCTTCTCAATCAGCGTTGATTAGTGTTGAGATGCAGTTTGATTGTTTTGTTTTTCTGATTTTTTTCTCTCTCTGCATTGTTGATTTCCTGAGAATGCTGTGGTAAATGTTTCTACTTCCAAGTATTGTTCCCCGTTAGAGTTTTAGTTTAATGGATACACACACCATGCCAGGCCAGAGGAGTCTCAGCTCTGTCTTCAACTATTGCACCACAAAACTGTGTAATTGCGGTTACCTGTTGTGTGTTCGCCACAATCCCCTCTTTTTGTTTCTTTGCTCTTTTCTTCGTGACATTTGTTTTCTTACAATGTTGTTTGTCCAGGATTCATTTCTTATTGCTTAGCAGGTGTTTGAGTCATTCATATTTTTGTGGGTTTGTGAGAATGAGCAAATCACGAAAATATTATTCCCTCTGCAGGTTGATGGTTGATCCTTGTAATGACAGGTTTGCACCCTGTTTCATTATGATTGGAGGTTTTGGTTAGACCTGCTGCGCAACTGCAAAAAAAAACTGTTTAACCGTGTCTCCCACAACGTTACCCTGTGTAATTATATCTATGTATAGACCTGCAGGTATGCTATATTTAGGCTACTGCTACAGTATATTTGATTCTGCTATTCCTAGAAGTGACTTTACACTGGAAATACATGTCTGGTATGATTCAGCTGCAATTTGTCTCATTTCGAACCGATTTTCTAGCCTCCACCCTCCCACTTATAACTGCCCACCGTGACGGTATATTTCCATAAACAATACTTCATACTTCTTCAGTGATGTGAGCCAGAAACATAGGGCGATAAATCTTGGGCTTCCTTTTCTAATTAATACTGAGGCAGAGTCTTGTGTGGCATTGTTTGTCCGCTGCCCTGACAGCATTGAGTGGACTTGCAAGGCCAACCATAACAGCGCAGGGAGGGGTGGGTGGTGGGGGGGGCTGTATTATAGCTCAACAGGATGGTCATAAAATCAAAATGGCTCCCACTGCCAACATCTCCGTGCCAACGAAAATACACAAGTACAAGGAGGAGAGACTGGTGTAACATTAAGGATTATGGCCTACATTGTGTACAGTAAATCAGCAGGAGACAACAGGGATTAGTGTAGGCAGTGATTTTGACATCTGATTATCCCCGAGAGGGCGTGATTATAGGTGTCAGGCTGTACTAAGCACATGTTACGGAACAGAATAATTCAGGTAAACAGCCATTTTGCAGCTTTTGGCTTAGCGAGGGCTGGCAACAGACGATTGCAGATCATTTAGCGCAATGATCAGATGATGTTTCTGGATATTTAATTGAAGTTTGCATTCATAAAATATTTCCCATACACCGTCCTAGAAAATAGCTTTATCGTGGTTGTTTATACTGGTTGTTTAGTGGTCTTTCAGTTTAATTTTTTCCTGTTTTACATAAATTTTATCTGAATTTGTCTCTATCTTATCTGCTTGTGTAACTGGATTTGTTGTTTGTTTCATTTTTCCTGCCATTGTGACACATATGTTTATTTTCGCACTGAGAGCAGAGTTTCCCAAAATTCTCTACATTCTGCCCCACCAGAGTGATGTTTATCCAGCGTCCATGTTGGAGGGATCTGTAAATCGTGTGTGAGCGAAGGAACAGAGGTTCTGGTCCTGTGTCACGCTCTCTTCTGAGTCCTGCAAAGCCTGTTTGTTTTTAGATCTGCCCCACAACAATACCCAACTCTCCCCGCACACACACTATCTCACACACACTGCGCGCAGAGCTCACTGAGAAAACAAGCGACAGCCATAACAAGGGCTCAAACAGGAGCTGCGCTCTGTAGGAAAACCTGCTCTCACGTCCCAGGCTCCTGGCTAACTCACCACTGTCCTATTATACACTACAGTACATGAAAGTCCCCAAAAAGTCAGGAAAACAACACTTGACATTTTTTGGCTCCATTACACAAGAGTACATTGTGGATTTAAAAATGCTGCTCTCTGGAAAACAAAAGAAAAATGCAGCTTTGATGTTTAGAATAATAAATACTGACATCTGTCCCAGAGGTAGCAGTGAAGAAAGCTCCTTTGTTTTAAACTTGTTTCTTCACCGGTCGGCATGCGAATAAAGGAGGGTGAGAACTTTGTTTTCTGACTCTTTCAGAACTTAAACACACACAGACCGTTATTATTTTTCACCTGCCTTTCTGTCTCACCCCTCTTTTCCTCCATGGGGGGCTTTAATTAAATGTGTTGCTGCAACAACAGGTACTCACTCACACCCTCCTATTAGTCTAAAGAGCCTCTTACTTTCTGTTTATGGGTCAGAGCTGCAGCTGTATTTTTTTCCATAACACTCAGAATGTAAACAGCTCGTTTATATATTTAGACAAGTTACTGAATCTGTGTAATGCTTGAATCGCCTGGGCGAGAATATTGTCAGGGGATCTAGCTTTCACTCACTTTAGATTCAGTTTTACACATGGCGACAGTTTTATTAAAAGATATTTTGAAGAAGAACAGAGACAGGAAGAATGTTTACTGTTTTTTTTTTAGATGGAAAGACTTTCATCTTCTTTCTTCTGAATGGTTTGAGCACACATTTCCTTTAGAAAGTGACAGTATCTGCAGTGAAATCTGCGAGGTTCAAGAGTCAGAGTTTTCCCGCTGCAGTGGGACATGTCAGGAGGTCACAATGAGGTCACGACCCTGCTGGCTCACCCCTGTGTTTCTGTGTTTCCACCTCTCAGATCCTGGACGAGATCGCAGAGCACGGGATCAGAATTTATCAGCTACCTGACGCAGACTCTGACGAGGACGAGGAGTTCAAGGAGCAGACCAGAGTCCTCAAGGTGAGAGGGGGACACACAGCTGACTGCCAGCTGACCTTAAACTACGTCAGACATTTCCTTCTGCTGGTTTAACTATAGATACCAGTCCCTTCCTATTCATCCTATCTTTCCTTCACTGCATCCCCATGTCTCTTGATGCCTTTATTGCCCATATCTCTGACTTTGTTTCGCTCTGGGGTCCTTTGACCTATCTTTCCTTTCCCAGGCGAGCATTCCCTTTGCTGTGATTGGCTCCAACCAGCTGATTGAGGTAAAGGGAAAGAAGATCCGCGGCCGTCTTTACCCGTGGGGAGTTGTGGAGGTGGAGAACCCCGAGCACAACGACTTCCTCAAGCTCCGCACCATGCTTGTGTAAGTCCTAATAAAAAATTTCCTAAGCAATATGATTTAGGGAAGGAATGACTTTTACAGCCTTGACAGAAGCTCTTCCTCATTAAGCTGGTTGTAAAGTCTACTAGAGATGTTTAAAACAAAGCTCTACTGCCTCCTAGTGTGTGACGACAGGATTGCATGTCTGTTTGTTGCAGGACCCACATGCAAGACCTTCAGGAGGTAACTCAGGATCTGCATTATGAGAACTTCCGCTCAGAGAGGCTGAAGAGAGCGGGCAGGTGAGAAGCTGGTTTATATTTCAATCTTCTCTGTTTCAAGAAAACTTTTCAATTTTAGATCATTGTTTTGTTTTTTTCTTTTCCTTTTGTGGTGAGACATCTTCAAGAGCCCTTTTGCGGTTTTTAAAATCTCACCAGCACAATCATTCTTTATTTCTTTAATGCATTTTGGGTTTATTTTTGTGTCTTGTTATGTGTGCAAAATAAACTTAACTCATGTGTTTTGTTTCCATGCAGAGCTGTGGACGAGGATGTGATGGATAAGGACCAGATCCTGCTCCAGAAAGAGGCCGAGGTAAGGACACACGTAGCTCCAAGCAAACTTTGTCTTTGTCCCTGGTTTCACTTTGTGCTAAAATGGGTCTTGGGTGATCTAATAATAACCGGGTAGCTTTAAATAGAGGTGTACAGGCACCAAAAACATATTGATGGATAGGCCCAGATTTTTTCAAGTCCATATTAATATAATATTCACGTTATAAATAAGCTAAAAGAGGTTTTCGCTGGTATCCTTCCTGTTGCCCATATTGGCAGTAAAGCTATCCCTTCCTCCTATCCACAGTCATTCTTCATTACAAACATGCATTGCAAACTTTAGCTGAAGCTAATACGAGACTTCAGCAGTCTCAAGTTTCTCACATCGAGTGGGTAACATCCCAAAGTTACCATCTTTTCAGTGTGAGTTCCGTGTAGGTTTGTTTCTTGGAGAGAAAGCTGCACATGACATCCAGTATGTATCCCTCCACTGCATCCAAGCAAAGAAACCAGGAAAACAGAAAGAGACAACTTTGGAAGATCAATTTGTCTTACTCATTACATACAAATTAACATTGTATTTTTTGCACCGAACCAGGACTGTTGATTTCCAACGCCAATGTGGCATTGTAATGGTCAGTATATAGAGGAGCAATGGTTACAGTGACTATGAACTCTCTCTATGTACATATGTGAGTATTTGAATATTGTATTAAGACACATTTCAAAAAAATCTGCACCTATCCTTTAAAAAATGCAGGAATCCACGTGGCTGGAATACAATAGGTAATAAAGTGTAGATGCAAATTCATCCTGAGTGTGTGGAGAAACTGCCTTGTCATCTTTCTAGTTCTTCATACGGTTCAACATACACATGTGTCCCTACTGTTACAACCCTGGTTTGAATCTCATTTCACCAGCAGCGAGACTAAGTTTAAACCAGGAAACGTCTCGATTCTTTACAGAAAAGTCTTACTTATTTCCACCTCCTATCTTCCAGATGTATTGTTTACCTTTTGGTCTACTCAGCCTGCACGTCACCAGGCAATAACCTGTTTCCTGATTGCTCTTGATTGGCCTGTTTGTGTTACTGTGGCAGTGCACTGTAGTGAATGGGCGGGGTGCAATCAGAGCTGTTTGTAAACAATATGCCCAGGAAGGATATGCCATCACTTCCTGCCTGGATGTCCTGGCCCAGTTTTATGGTGGGAATGAGCTCAGTAATGTTTGGTGCCCGAAACAAAGCTGGAGAGACAGTGGTCCATTTGTTTACGTGTTGTCAGGGTTTACAGAGGAAATACATACAATAGTAACTATTGTTACTTTGACTCATACATGAGTCAGAGACAGTAAGGCTTTATTTTACAGGTCCCTCATTTCCTAATAATTTCCTAGAAAGCCACAATGTATAACTGTTCTGAGGAAAGTTCTTGGAAAGGACAATGTGGTTTGGTTATTATATGAAAAATGGAGACAGTGATGAATTGGTACATTTCTAGTTAATGAATTCCAATTAACTTGTATTGTAACCTGGAAGGTGCAGAACAGAAGAGAGCTTTCTGTCAAATTTAGAGTAGTTTTCTGTAATAAATTAATATTTACTTTGATTGGATCTCTGTTTTTCAATTCATTTAGACTTCAGCAGATTACCGAGAAATTTTTGGGGTAACTGCTAAACTCTACATAATTGTGTAAATACTGTATAACATCCTGGCTCCTTGTTAAAGGTCCAGTGTGTAGAATTTAGTGGCATCTAGCAGAACGGACTTGGCAGAAATGGAATGTAATATTCATAAATATGTTTTAATTTGTGTATAATCACCTGAAAATAAGAATCGCTGTGTTTTCGTTACCTTAGAATGAGCCCTTTATATCTACATAGCAAGCAGGTCCTCTTCCATGAGCCCACCATGTTGTGCCGTCATGTTTCTACAGTAGCCCAGAACGGACAAACCAAACACTGGCTCTAGAGAGGGTTTTCGTGTTGTCGTGCAAGTTTCGCGGCCACCGTAGGTTCTCTCTTCACACTTGGAAGAGGAGGGTGGGAGGAGCGGTATTCAGTATCCACTAAATTGTACAAACTGGACCTTTAAGGACTCAAATAAATGAGGTGGTATTATATGTGCTATCCCAGAACATTGACTCTATTTTCTCTATAATTGGTCCCAAATTACATAATTCATTCCAGGAAATATGGAATGAATACATATTACCTCGAATATGTCCTCATATTACTCTGATCTTTTCTCGTTTAGGCTGTCTCTAACCTAAATTTATGTCCAGATCAAACGTTTATTTTCATGATTTTCCATAAGACAGAAAGTAAAAAAGGGGACATTTCTTTGCTGAGAAAATCATCTAACATGAACCATGTAAAGTCCTCTCCTCAACCACAAGATGGCGACATATATTGACATGTTTTTCAAATTATTTACTTATTTATGGGCCTGTAGTTAAATTCACATTAACATTTATTTACCTTTCGTCCATTATTAATTTATTGTTTGGCATTGATTTTATGTTTCATTCCTTTTAAAACAGTTTCTTCTACTGCTAATACAGCCATTATCAACAGCCATAATTATTATCCATTATATTATATTTTATATTTTATTTACTCTTCAGTTGATTGGATAATGACCATCTGCGAGCCTCAGTTACAGCAATGTAGCAGGTTACCTTGTAAAAGTGAAGATAATCTTGAAATATAACTTTAACTGGTTGTCCATGAGATGCGTTTTCATTTTGGTGCTCATTGCTTCTGTGTTTTTGCACAGGAGATTTTGTTCAATTTCTATAGATAACACTTTCTTCTTGGTGTGTTCAGTTGAGGTTATCGCTGACTACCAAAGTTGAGCTATTTGCTAATTCAGGCTTTTGGTTTTGCAAAACCTCTACACATCAGATTTAAAGCCATCGTCACCTGATGTTTTTGAAGTAAAACCGAAAGCTCTCAAACAACAAAAATGTCTCTTGTCTTCTTATGCCTCCACGCCGGAGGCAGCCGTGGCTGGGAGCGTAATGTTGTCGGGTTTTCCTTCCCATTTTCGTGAATGCAATATCGCAGGAATGTCTGGAGGGAATTTCATTACATCTGGCACAAACGTCCACTTGGACTCAAGGATGAACTGATCAGAATTTGGTGGTCAAAGGTCACTGTGACCTCACAAAACACGTTTTTGGCCCTGACCCTAACTCAAGAATTCATACACTAACTAGACAAAGTTTCATCAAGTTTCAATCAGCTTTACTGGCCGAGCAGGAAAATACACTTAATACCTTTTATTAAATTCCCTCAAAGTCTTCACTACAAATGTTATATGAGTCAGGACAGACATGGATGTAAAGTGCCACTTGACTGGTACAACCACGAGGAGGTATTTCTAATTTGTTTGTAGTAACTCTACTCGTACGTTCTAGATATCAGTGATCCCCTGATCACTCATGTTGTCTCCTGTTTATTCCACATAAGATGCTATTTCTGCTGCCAGAAACAGGAAATACTTCACTTCTGTGCAAAGGATTTTTTCCCTGGAACGATCTTTTCATTACTGGATGTTTAGAAAATATAAAGTTTATTGAACTGTGTGTCTGTGTGCTACTTCTTCTCAGCTACTACTATCAGCAAAACGCTGTGGTATAAAACTTTTGTGTACCAGCAACAGTAAGAAACAAAATTTGATTTGTCCGTCATCTTGATATGTTTTTGTTTTTCTTCACATCCTCCAGCTGAGACGCATGCAGGAGATGATCGCTCAGATGCAGGCACAGATGAAGATGAAAACAGACGAGTGAAAGGGTCAAAGCAGAAAGGAGGCACGGTGATCTGTACTCCCAACAAACACACGCACACACACACACACACACACACACACACACTCCTGGTCCTCCTCTGAGTCCATCCCTGTCTACTGCCACCATTCACACCCTCCAGGAGTATCCACATCATCCTCTCCTTCCCTCCAGTCCTCCATCCATCAGATGTTCAGGAGCTCCACACTGATGTTTTTTTATTTTTCTTCTCCACTTAACAGTCCTAGTTTTCTGAGAGCGGCTGTATAGATTTAAAATACAGTGAAATGTTTGAATCGTGGATGATTATTGTTGACAAATATCTGTTAATTTAATCTAGATCTTAACATTATGGTCCACAGAGCTGCCAGTGACAACGGTACTAAGAGGTTTTGCCATCACACTAACATGTTTACAAAAATTAGTCCAGGCTTCAGATGGCACCATTTTCCATTTATTTTGCTGTCAGTTAAAACTAGTTTTGAATATTTTTTTGTCTTAAAAGTAAAGAACTGTTAGCTTGTCTTTCTATTGGCTAATGAGTAATTCTCTAGCCCGACACCTTTACCTCTTTCACACCTTCAGTGCCTCTGCATCACTTCACATGCTTCACAACTGTAATGTTAGCCGAGTGCTGTTTGTTTCCGTCTGATGCAATAACTATAAATATCACCACAGTAAGTGTGGTTCATAATGAGGTAAACTTTCCCTGTCGAGAATGAGGAATGTGCTGCTCATGTGCCGGGATTTCCAGGTGAAATATTTGTCCTTAATTGTGTTAAAATAGAAATTTTACAACCAACAGCACAAATTTTAGAAGTTTGTTTGTTTGGTTTTTAGGCTGGGAAGCTACTAAAACCAAGTAGTCAAAATAATACTACACTGTTATAAAGACAAACACTCTGCCTGTATGGAAATGTTATAAAGTGCCATGTTGTTAATATTGTTGTGATGTTATCATCGAAAGCTGCGTGATCTTAATGTTTGTGCCAACGACTACAGACTGAAAACTAATCGCACTATCCAGTCTGGAAACTAAAGATGAGCTTCAGTGACATCATTTAATGTGTAAAATGTCCTGTTTGTACACTACATGAGCAGTCCGGCTTCATAATATATTTGGGCATTTCTACTTTAAAAATCAAATACTATATAATGTAATTGATGTAAGTGTAAACTCCCTCCAGCCTTCTGTTAGCAGCAGACTAAACCGTTGAACGTTGCTGTCACTGATGTGCCATTCGTATTTTTTGGTTTTGTTTTTCTGTCTTTTGCTCTCCTATGCAAATATTTGTCAAAGTTACTAAGACAAATATAATTATTACTTGTTAGGCTTCAACATTTTTTTGTATTTCTTCTTAAATAAAGTTTGTTTAGAGAAAAAAAAAACTTGACATTTGTTGAATCTGGGTCAGTTTTTTCATATTTTGTTTAAACAATCGGTGAATCCACAGCTTATTTGACATTAAAAGTAACACCCTGCCTTTAATGTGTCTGTTTTATGTCACTTATGACACTTAACATGTTTCAGAAGATTCTCTTTTTAGTGTGTCGGACAACTGGTGAAGAAGAACTTAAAACTAGAGAAGGTAAGTCACAAATGCAGCTTTTTGAGACACTGTTAGCATTAGTGTTGGTGTTGGGTTATGGCAGAAGGGATTACAGTATGTTTGTGAGTATTCATGTCTATGGGAAACATTTGCACTGACATGTTTAAAGACACGGTTCAGGGAATCTTCAAAGAGCTTGAACTTGGTTCCTATTTGGCAGCACGATTGATCTGAAGAGATATACAAAATGTTTTTATACACATTCAGTGTTTCTGGAGGAGACGTGGGTCTTTACATGCTCCCATTGGGAAGAATCATCCAAAGTCATACCATCTCTTTTAACCGTTACGCAGACGATTCTCAGATCTACCGCCCCCTCAATTCCCAAAATCAGGCCGATGTAACTCAATTACAAAACTCCAAGTCTCCAAGAGTCTCCAAGAGTCTCCAAGACATTAAAAACTGGTTGGCTCATAACCTCCTTCAGTTAAATAAGGACAAGACAGAGATCATACTCGACAGGTAGCGACAGGTAAGTTCTGTTGTCAGGTCCAGCTTCTTCCAACTCAGAACCATCTCCAAAAATTAGGCATTTCCTTTCACCTTCTGATCTAGAGAGAGTCACTCATGCACTAATATCATCCAGGCTGGACTACTGTAACTCCCTCTACCGAGGCATCTCTCAGGCTGCCAGTTCCCGCTTACAACTAATCCAAAATGCTGCTGCTGTTATTAACAAGGTCCAAGAAACGAGACCACATCACCCCGAAGCGTGCACCCTTACAAAAGCTCCTCGTTCATTACAGGATAACCTGCAAAATTCTTCTAATTGTCTATAAATCCCCCCATGGTCCCCTCAGATCCTCCCACTGTGGCATGTTGGCTGTGTCCCGCTCATGAAAAAAAAAAGGGTCTTTTTCTGTAGCGGCTCCTCGGCTCAGGAGCAGCCTGCCGGAGGCCATTACACAGGCTGAGTCTGTTGATGCTTTTAAGATGCACCTGAAGACTCACTTTTATTCTCTGGCTTTTAATTTGTGTTTAAACCCTTTTCTAGTTTAATCTTGCTCTGATAGTCACAGTTATCTGTTATGCACATATATGTCTTTATGCTTGTATGTGTAAACACACGCCTGTCTTTGTGAAGCACTTGTTTGACTTTTGACACCTGAAACTAAAGCACCAAAGCAACCAAAGAGTACAAAATGAGTGTGGAGAAAATAAGTTTCAAATGCAGCTGTTTGTCTTGTGGGAAATGTAGATTTGTAGTTTTCTGTGGTGAGTTCACTGATTTTGGACCTTGAATTATGACATAGCTAATATTGTGTAGCCTTGTGACTCATTATTTTACACTTTTTGGGACAGATTCTCATGAACTGCAACCTTCTGGCCTGCTATTTTGCAAACTTCCTTCAAAACTAGAGTCAATTTCTGCGAATCTCTTAAATAAAGAATTGATTGAAGCGATGCCACTGTCTAATTTTGCCCCTGAGCCCCTCATGGCATCCTGTAGGACCCCTGGTTGTAGAAAGCTGTCTGTAGGATGACTGACTGGGCTGTGGTGAGGAGAAGGAGGAGGAGGACGAGGAGTAGGAGGAGGAGGAGGAGGGGCTTTCATCTGTCAGCTCAGCCCCGCCCTCCTGCTGTCTCTCCGGGGTTTGGAGGCGAGGCGAGGGGCCGCTTTCTGTGAGCCGTCGCTTCGGAAGAATCGAGGGAGGAGAGCGGCCAACATGACGAGCAACATCAGGTACAAGAGCCGGATCCCGGTTAAAACAGGTGAGCATTATTTCTGGATATTTATTTATTTTTTTGCTCTCACAGTAATCTATTTATTGTGGTTGAGAATCAGTGCAATGATCGCTTCATGTCTCTCTCTCTGGGCGTCGCTCTGCATCCCTGCACCTGCGCCTCCTCCTCTCATCCATCCTATAACGGCCAATAGAGGATAGCATAGAGGTAAGAGACGTCTGTTAATGCATTTATTTTGTTTTTAGAGCTGTTGAGCTGTTTTTTTTACTATAGGGTATTGTAAGGATGCAGCCTCGCACAGCACGACCTCGGCTGCAGCAGCATCAACAACGTTTTTTTGCGTTTTCTTTCGATGTGCGTGTTTGCCCTATCGGGGCTTATGAGCAGCCATGCCATCACAGGCTGAGCGGCGATCACCAGACTGTCAGTGTGGGGGCAGGGGAGGGGGAGGTGGTGGTGGTGGTGGTGCTAGGTGGGGTTAGGTTTCATTTTTAGACGCGTATGTGGAGCAGGCCGGCGTCAGAAGCGCACAGGAGGCGAGCAGCCATCATGGTACCCAGAACGCAGCATCCTTTCTCTCCATCCTCTCCTCCGCTGACCTGCCTCTGCCTTCAGAGTTATCCGCGATGTATCGGTCACAGAGTTAACTCATACACTGACCTAATTGTCAGCGTTGCATCAGCAGCACGACTCCTGTTTACACTCGCTGCTGTTGGCTGCCTGTAGTCAACATTTCCTGGCCACATTTCAGCTGAGAAACACAGCTGCCACATGAGCCTGCAGGGGAGGTCGCATCTCTGATGACCCTGGTCCTCCTCCTCCCCCTCCTCCTCTTCCTCCTCCTCCCCCTCTTCCTCTAGTATCTGATGACAGGAGAGGGGCATTTGTTTGCATGTGCTTTGAATGTTAGAGGCTGGATGATACTGTGAATCAGATCGTTAATAGATGTAAGAGTTGGCTTGAAATACCAACAGTTTGGGAGATAAAATTGAAAATAATAAGAGGGGGATTATTTCTGATGCATAAATAGGCTTTATAGTAACACATTTTCTTCTACAATAAACAAACACTAATAGCACATTTTATATATATGAGCCTGCTTAACCAGGTTTTCTACAGCTGCTGGTTTATTAGGTACATGTGGCTAAAACTAACAGCAGCCCTGCAATAAATCCAACCTTCATGAAGGTTATACTGTAATTTATTTAAAGCTCTTGTTGAGAGGTGATTTTTAGACTTCATGGTCATTTTGGAGGTTTATTTGTTTTGCTGTTGAACTGTAACTTTTGTTATACTTTGTTTTAATTTTTGACTCTATAAATAGGGCGCACCAAATATTAAAACACGTCTCAGTACAACACAATACATTTCAACAGCTGTACCAAAAGCTTTCTGCACTAGTTTTAGTTAGGTGTACCTAATAAACTGCCAACTGAGTGTAGATTCACATCAGCTGTTCCTCATCCTATGTTCACATTTTCGTCTTTGCACTCGAGTGCATCAAATCAGAATCAAATCATTTTTATTGACAAAGTTAGAGTTAGAGTGTGTGGGCTTCTCTAATACAATAATATTAAGCATGACACAAAACAAAATTAATGTTAAAGTAGAACAATAGAAAATAGTAGAGGGAAATGTGTAATTAGCTTTAGGTTAAGTAACGTTCTGAGGTGATGCCCAAAGGACGGGTTCACAATTTTTCAAGTCTGTCTTAAAACAGCAGTCGGGTGCCCAGGTGAACATTTAAAACAGGTTTTGCTCACTGTCATTGTCATTCCTCCTGTTCATACTGGACATCCCCTCTAAATGTGCTTATAATGGAATGATTGTAAAATATGGATTCAATGTTCATTCTGACTGCTGTTTTTAGACGGACATGAGAAACTGAACCTATCCTTTAAAGAAACTGTTATATGAGGATGAGTAGTATAAAAAGTACCTGTAAACAAATTGATCTCTAAATTCGTGCACTTTTGTCTCTTTGCAGAATATTTGGTATCATTTTTTCCAGTATTTAGTCTCCTGTTGACTTTCGTCCCCCTCACTGCTGGCAGATATAAACTGGTCAGATTTTCATTCTCCCAGAAAATTCAGTTGGGCCAAATCCAGTTTTTGAGATCTCTGTGGTCACATGGTACCACCACAGCATACACACACACACACACACACACACACACACACACACACACACACACACACACACATGCAGAAACAAGCTTTTGAGTAGATTGCTGGATAACCTGTATTAGTATGATTGTTGCAGATTTAGCGCTTCCAGTTTGTGCAGAAACTGTTTGCTTTTATTGTAATTTTAGGTTATTTTCACTGCTTCTTTCCTCATGTAGACATTCACAGCCTGTCAGATTCACAGTGATTCAGTATTTAGATTACTACTCAGTATTTACACCTTGTGAGTTTTGCCGTTGGCTCTCATCCGTTCTTCACTCCCACATACTCGACTGCATCTGCAAATATCTCATATTCTGGACCAGCCAGGCTGCGGAGGAGGAGGAGGAACAGAGCTGGAAAGCAACTTAATGCTTGGTGACTGACTGAATGCTGAGATCATAACTGATGAAAGAACCAGATCTGATAGCCAATCTTAAATCCTAAATCTACCCTCCCTTCTCCTCTTCCTCTCTCTTCCTCCCTCCCCTCACATCGCCTGAATGTTCCTGTCACTTCCTCTGCTGTGATATTACGTTGCCAGGCAACAGTCTTTTTTTAATCCGTTTTTCATCACTCCTTCTCTGATATGAACGAGTGGACGACTACGCCATCTGACCTGCCCACAATCCCGTGTGGTGATCGCTCTGCGTGTGGGCGGATATTCACTGAACATTTGCCATCACAGATTAGAACTAAAATAGAAAATTTTGGTTTTATCGGCTGTTAACTATGAAGTGTCACCTTGATGTAGTGGAACACACAAGTAAACGTAGGATTTATCAACTCCAATCACCTTTATATATATGCCAATAACTAAAAAAGCTCTGCGCTACTGGACCAAATGTAAATATTGAAATATTTTCAGTGCTTACAATAATCTAAACACCTGATTTTGGTGTCAGAATATAAAAAGATTTTTAGATGGCAGACACAAGAGGAACATAGCACAGAATAAAAATATATATAAATGACTAAAGATTATGAGAAAGACTTACAATAAAAGTCAGTTTTCAGAAGTGGCTTAAAAGAAGATAATAAATGAAGAACAATCATAAAAGACACTTTATTTCCTGACAGCCGACCAGCAGGCAACATGGCCAAAAAAACATGTTTGACCCGACTGAAAACTGAAAGCAACAAGGTCAAGATCAGTCTCTCCTGACTTATTCTGATAAATGTAGAAGATGAAGTGGACGAGGCATGCAGATACACGAAAAACTTATTACACTTATTACTTTCTTTATATTATACTTATTTGTCATCCTGTTTATCCACATTGTAATTCTACTACTGCTACTTCTTACTACTCTGTCTATATGACACCTGTTACATGAGAGATGTAAAGCTGAAACGAATAGGCCATTAATAAGTAGTTCAATAGAAAATGAATCTGTAGTAATTTTGTTAATTGATTAATAATTTTGGTCATTTTTCAAGCAAAAATGACATCATTCCCTGGTTCCAGCTGCTCAGTTGTGAGGATGTATTGCTCCTCTGGTAACACTTTACTGTAAGTCCCCCTATGTAGCATTTATAAGCAGTATATAAACGTTAAATAAATGTTTATAACACTCTATGATGTAGCAGTACGCACATATAAGGACATTTTAAGAGTTTATTAATGCATAGTATTTGTCAGCAATTATAACTTCTCCTATAAATACATTTTATATGATTACAACTGTGTTTTGCTGTAATGTCATTCATTATCTGTTTATGTACCAGCATTTGCGTTGTTGACAAATACATTTATAAACACCTATATGTGCTAAAAACTACATTATAGTGTTACAAACCATTTATTAACATCAACATTATAGAAAATACAAATACTATGTATTAATAAACACTTAATAAGTCCTTATATATGCATATAACTACATTATAGTGTTTTCTAAACCATTTTTTAAATATTTATATACTGCTGAAACAGGTCATCGGTCAGGCTGATTTCTCCCTGCAGCAGCGAACAGATGTTGAGTCACTTCACTTAAGATACACTCAGCTCACCGTCTCTCTTCTCTACCACGTCCTCCATTACTCAGCCCTCCTCTCTTTAACCCACACACTCCCAACACATAAACTCTCGCTGCCACAGATGGGACCCCCAGTGAGGACCAGCTGCAGAGCAGGAACACTCATATCTCGGGGGGTTGGGTGGGGTATTGAAACTGGGGATTGAAGCCCCCCTGTGGCTCCTGCTCTTCAGCAGAGGGGAGAGGGAGAGTCTGGCTCATCCAGGAAGTCTTGGACTTCTTATTTGTGTCACATTTTTAGTTCCTCATTGAAGCAATATGATATTTACAGAGTGACATATTCAAATGTTTTTTTATAGCTGCTTCTCTACAGCAAATTGAAATATTCTAGATGTCATTTTATACACATTCCCCCCAAAATTCAGACTGTATGTTTAATGTGTGTGTCAAACTGAACTGCCTCAGCACACACAATTAATTTCATTGTAAGCTGGCAATAAAGTCGTATCGTATCGTATCGTATCGTATCGTATCGTATCGTATCGTATAATTTCATATCATTTCTATCATTTCTATCGTATTGTTTCATATCCTATTGTATCATATCAACATTTTTTTCTATTTTTGGAAACTTTGGGATCTCCGCTAGAAAGTAAAGTTTGGTGGGTTTGAGCAATGTTTGGCTGCACAGCATCAGTTTGTAATGACAGTTTGTAATGACTGGGCCGCTGCTTGTTCAGGAGTTTTTTATATAGTAAATAAATAGCTTGCTGGATGGATAAATGCCCGAACACTTGAGCAGTGTTGAGACACTTGAGATGCAGTCAAGAACCTATGAACACACTATAACAAAAAACACTATATAAGATCCTTCAGTACAATCCTTCAGTCTGCTAACACTATTACGAAACAATAAACTTCTTTAAATGCTCTTAATCCTAAATAACATGGCAGCTTCTGTCATCTTTGTTTTGCATGTGTGTGTATATCTTGGTGAGAACTAGTTTGAGTTTTAGACCTTAGAGGGGAGGCCATGTTGAGAAAGTCAGGACATACTAGTCGGTCCTCACTTTCTGACACAACTTCAAAGGGCTGTTTGAGGATTCAGGCTTGGTTTTAAGGTTAAGGTTAGAATTGGGTTAAGGTTAGGGTAAGGGGCCAGGGAATACATTATGTCAGTAAATATCTTCACTAAGATAGAAGTTCAAACATATTTGTGTGTGTGTGTGTGTGTGTGTGTGTGTGTGTGTGTGTGTGTGTGTGTGTGTGTGTGTGTTCCTGCCTCTGGACGATTTCTTTTGGGCGTTTTTCTTCTGATGATTGGTGCTCTTGTTTTTCGTTCAGGTGTTTGAGGAGTTTCTGCCCTGCAGCGTCTTCACATGCAGACAGTTTTCATTTTGTCACGCTGCAAACATGCATGTAATGCCAGGGATCCAGCAGAGCGTGTGTGTTTGTGCGTGTCAGTGTGTTTGGTTCGTCTTATACCTGAAGCAAGTCCCGTCTTTTTTCTTCTCTTTTGTTCTGGGGTTTGTACGTGACGCTGCAGTGTTCGTCATGCCTCGGCTACGCGTTTCAAAGAGCTTTTGGAAAGTAACTCAAAGCTGACCCAGATAGCGTGATTCTCTGAAAAAATCTTTTTAAGTATCGGGTCGGCCTTGATACGTTTGGGATTACAAGTTCTTTGGAAACAGGGATACAGAGTCTGAGCAGTAATCCAATGAAACAAATGAAGAGAAGATTATTTCATAACTGCTACTGGTTTTATAAACAGCAGAAATCCATAAACTGCAAAAATATTTTTATCAATCACAAAGTTCATTTTGACTAGAAAGCATCTAAATGTTACATTTAATATCTGGCCCATATTCCTATTAAAGCATAAGGATGGTTTTAATCTAGATTTCTTGATCTTGACAGTTCATTGTAGACCTTGAAAATATAACCTGCCAAAACAAAAAGCAAATATGTGGATTTCTGAGGTCAAGAATGACCCAAACAAAATTTTTAAGCCAATGTGGATGGGAAATCCAAGAGGTAGCTCCTTTCCCAAATTCCAAATTTGTGCTTCTTAAACGTTTTTTATCATGATGGTTGCTTAGACAAAACAAGCAACCTCAGACTTTTTTCACAGTTTTCTGATATTGTATTGACAAACAATTAATCAAATAATCAGTTCCATGTAAGTTTCATCGAGGATCTATATTTTTTTATTGTCAACAAAACCCAGGAAAAGACCAAAACCATCAACCAATGTGTTATTTCACCTCTCAATATTCTCTTACTTCCCTTCTCAGCCCAAAGACCACTGGTTCCTACTGGAGACATTAATCATTAAAAACAGTTCATAAATATATGGTTTTATTAAACAAACTTTTTTTAAAAAAAGCTCAGTCATTTCCTAAAACAGCTGGGCACTGTAGTTTTTAGCAAATGTTACTCAAACAGAAGTAAATAGTGCATTTGTTGGGGGACTATTCTTTGCTGCGGATTAATACACATTCTAGTGAGAAGTAATGAAGGAATATGTTGCCCAGTGCAAGAGTGTCTCATTGGTCTCATTGGTGTGTTTTTAATAGTTTTTGGACAAAAATGGAGGTCTATGGAACAGAGGAGTACACAATATAAAGCTTCAGATACATAAAGAAACACTTCGGCAGGATTAATTCATTATAAATTATCATCAGATTTATCCTTAAAGCTTCAGAATTGTCCTCCAACCTTTGTCCACATGTCTCTTTTCTTTGTTTACTGTTATATATTCAGCTGACTGATTCCCTCGGCTAAACGTTCAGGAATTTTAGATGTTTGTGATACAATTCGAGGTTATAGCAATGCTCTCGCAGAAGTCTGTTGTCGTTGACCAGGCGGATGCTAAAACTAGCCTGTGATAGCCAAGTGTCCTTCAGTGAAGCAATTTTATTGTCGCCTGAGCAATTACATGCTGTCAGATTAGCATGTTAAAGAGCCAAGTGCATGCAGGCTTTTTAGAGAGAGAAAACAGGAGGGGGGGGGGGGGGGGCTTTATGTTGTTTTTACCCCCCCCACCCTCGCTCTGTCTCACCCGCCCTCGCCCCTCCTATCTCCCCTTATCGCTCCCTCTCTTGCCTCACTTACTGGCCCACCAGTGGGTCGGCAGGCAACAATTTAGAGGAAGCATTCGGGGTTAATGGTGCGAAAGTGTCAGCTGGATGGCTGTGAGATGCAGAGAAGTAAAGGTCACTGCTCTTCACTGCTGCATCTCAGGCCGTCTGGCTGCGCTGAACTGGGAACACAACACATGATTTTAAACCAAGTTGGAACACTGATTTGATTATGGCAAGAGATGCTTACTGATGTTTCAGCTCAGTCAGAGGAATATTCCTTTTGGGTCAACTTTAAATCTTCTTTTCTCTTGTTTATGAAATCTTTAAAGTGACACTTTAAAGATGAAAGAACACATTCTTCCTCTTTAAGATGAAAAAGTTGAATTCATAAGCAATAGACACCCTTGCCTAATTTAATACGCTGAGGGGTTTGCCGTGGAGCTACAACGATTAGTTGATTATTCGATGGACAGAAAATTAATCAGCAACTATTTTGATAATCAAATAATCAGTTTAGTCATTTTTTTAAGGCAAAGATGCCAAAAATGTGCTGGATTCAGCTTCTCAAATGTGGCAATTTTAAGCTTTTCTGTGTCATACATGATGGTAAACTGAATATCTTTGGGTTTTTGACCGTTGATCAGACAAAACAAGACATTTGAAGACGTCACGATGGGCTCTAAGAAATTGTAACAGGCATTTTTCACTATTTTCTGACATTTTATAGACAAAATAATTAATTGATTAATCTATGAAATAATCGGCTGAGCAATCAATAATGAAAATAATCATTAGTTGCAACCCTAGTTTGCTGTTGCGACCTCACTTGTTAGCAAACATTAAATCGGTTTATTTCTGTGTAACTGACATTACTGTGTCTGTTTGCTGACTGAACTCCTCTGTCCTCGTGATGCTGTTACACTACATTTTACATTTATTATTATCCTGTAATTGCCACTTGTGGACACAGTTGCTGCTGCACAGCAAAGGTTATATACAGTAGTCATGCTTTAAAGGGGAACTCCAATTTTACGCATGAAAACGTGTTTCCAGATGTTTGGGAGAACTACTGTCTATGTTAAAAAAGTTTTATAAAGCCTTCTGTGGCTCCAGAGGGAGGTGCTGACGTCTGATGAATCAGCGTCAGTTGGGGTTGAAGACAACAAGTTTGAAAATGGAAAAAATCTGTATGCGTGGAGTTACAAAGAAGTGAAGTTACCAGACCTGCTCCTCATCTCTGCTTGAGGCTACATTAGCGGTTTCTAGCATAACACACCTGAATCTGTACAGTTGAGTGAATCAAATCGAGTTGCATTGTGGGTAATGTAGGCACCAGTTTTTAACAAGGAATGCATGATTTAAAAAAGACATCAAAGATATCTCTGGTTTAGCTTCATTGATTTTGATCCTTTTCTTTTAAAGTGTCCATCAACATTATTACAGGACTGCAGAGCTACATCGGTGCAGTACTCTTTTAAGGAAAGAAGATGGTCTCCACTTTTGACAGGAATTAGTTGGCAGATGTGTTCATGTGGAAACTGTTACAGTCAGGATGCCACAATGACCTTTTGATGTTGACTGTGAGTCTCTTAAATCAAAAAAGTCTTCAGAGGAGCTACTTCTTTAGTAGTTTTTGATGACTGACTTCTCTTTGAGTAGTATTAAAGTCGAGAAATACTTCTTCTGCTTGAGGAAGACATTCTTGTGCCCACTGGGTCCTCACAAAATAGGACACATCACAACGGACGCTCAGAATAGAGATCTTATAAAAACATGTTAACCAGTGGACCAATCAGAGGCGATCCTGCAGTTTGAACTGGATTATACGAAAAATCTTAATCTAGTGTTTTTTTCTGTGACTATAGTCTAAAAAAAGATCGTTGTTAAATATGTGTGTTTTAAAAGTCTCCTTCAGCTTTACAATGTGTGTCTGTGTTGTGGTGTCTCATCACTGTACAGTAGCCTCTTGAAAGTGCTTAGCAGCCGGGAGTGATGGGTACGCTGTTGGACCGGACGCATTTGGATTAGGCTCTGTATGTGTGTGTTTAGTGTGTGTGTGTGTGTGCGTACGCTGGCACTGAAGCTGACCGCTGTGCCCTTTTGAGAGTCGTTTCCTTTAAGGGCCACGACTTTGAATGGCTGAGAGGAAGAAGTTGAGCGCTGCCTGCTGATTGAGTGTCTGATCTCTGGATCGCTGCCTCTGCAGGATCGTCCAACATACTGACGGAGTGACAAACAAACAAGCAGCGTCTCTGAAGAAATATTCTGACAGACAAAAAGGCACTTCTTGTTCTTGTTGAGAAAAGAGAAAAAAAAAAAGAAAAAAAGCACAAAGTCATGAGGATCCCGCACATCTTCCACATCTCTTTAAACATGTTTTTGTCCAAATGACAGACAGTGAGCGGTCAGTTTGTGCAGACTTACTTAGAGGTTTGTTGCACAAGTAAGTAAATAAACTTTATTTATGCAACACTTTCCAAAGCAGCAGACAAAGTGCTTTTAGTACTGATTTATTAATGAATTAATTAATCAAGTATTCAGCCCAAGTATTCTATAACAGTTTATTTGTTTCTTTTTTAAATAATAGTTTTATTAATCTTTATAAGATCAACAGAACTGATATCAACAGACATTAAGACTTTAGCTTTGAGTCCCATCATCAGTCCATCACTGGTCCCAGTTCAGTGTCCCATCTCAAAGGCTTCCATCCCAGAGAGCATTGTCCTTTCATCAGTGTATCGTACGTTTCAACAGAAAGCTGATCCAGGAAAAGCCTCCACAAGTTTATAAATTCCTGAACATTTCCTTTGAGTACAGAGTTAGTTTTTTCATGCGGAGACTTTATTATATATAATATTGCTGGTTTGTGTTTCTTAAATGTGATGATTTTCAGCTTTTTCTCTGCTTTTTATGACTGAAAATTGTAATTTGTGAGGTTGAGCTGGTTGCTCAGACCAAATAAGCAATTTGAGGATGTCACCTTGGGCTCTGGGAAATTAGATGGACTTTTTGTTCTCACATTGTGTAAACAGACAAACAACACAGCAGACATTTTGACCTTTCAAAGCAGGAAAGTCACAGGCGTAAATAATAACATTAATTCCATTAAGTTTATTGCAGTGAGTGAAAGCACAACAACAGAACCTGGAACTGGCTGACCGCAAAGCGACTGTCATTAATGTTATTAATTCCACCTGTGCTGTTCCTGCTTTGACAAGTCAAAATGCCTGCTGTCAAAAGGGTCTATTGACACAGATAATAAGTATTAATTGCAGGCCTGAGTGCTTTACAGAAGGGAGACAAGGGGAGAAAATAGGAAAGACAATGTTATTTAATTTTTAAAAAATGGATGCAAAGTGAACAAATCACAAAATTTACTACTTCCCTGTTTCCTGCCATTAATCCTGACTCATGGTTTGTCCTTAATGTCCCTCTGCACCTGCCGTACATCCTACTTTCCCTCTCTGTGTGTGTTTGATCAGCTGTATAAGACCAGAGTCGAGTCAACCAACAAGTCGCTCCGCGACAACATTTTAAAATTGTCCAACAGGCCTGTTTTTGGTAAACTGTGATAATTTCTTGCAAGTTTTTAGTTTAGTTTTTTTTTTTAAATCCAGATGTTCATGCAGTGAAAGACGTCCTCTGCCATCATGAGTTTGACCGTGTGTTTGACAAGTCTTGACAAGTGTGAGTCTGCTCCTGTGTGTGTGTGTGTGTGTGTGTGTGTGTGTGTGTGTATGAGAAGAAAGGACAGCTGGCCTCTGAGAAAAACTTGGGGGGGGGGGGGGGGGGGGGGGGGTTGGGTTTAGTTGGGGGTGCTATTGTAACACCATTTCAAGACATCTGTTCCTTTCTTCTATTCAGATTGACCCCCCCCCCCCCCCCCCCCACACACACACACACTCACTTACACACTCAGTCGCTCTCTTTCTACCATCACTTAAACCCTTCATCTAGCATGAATGAATGAATTAAATTTTTATTACCGTGTCATGCGTATAATGTTGCCCAGCCTGTCTGAGTGCTGTGTATATGTTTCTAAACCCAAGCGACAAAAATAGAGAAGGAACTTGAACAACTTTCGCAAATTTTCAGATGATCACACAAAATCAGAATATCAGAATAAACTCTGATCCAATAATCCATCTTATCTTCTTTTCCCAGCTTTTGAGGCAAAGTTAACAAACTTAAACACACTAAAATTAAACGGATGTTCCCATTTTTGATCATCAGTTCATCATCCAGGGTTTTGTCGAGCCATTTCCTGCTAAATTAACTCTTTTAAATCAGATTTGTACGATACAAAATAAACTTTCCACGCACACAATCCATTTCCTACCTGAATATTTTTTTAATCAACCAACCTCAGTGGACACAGGAAGAATAACAGCTTTCAACTGTGCAACTTAAGATCTTTGACTTCTAGATAAACAAGATATAACATCTGATTCAGAGTAAAATGTTTGTCCTTAATTTAGGCTCCGACAAGATATTTTCAAACCATTTTTCTTCAAACTTTAATCACATTACAACAACACAAATTATTCCTGTAGATATTCAGCATGTCCACCTCCTCAACTCCACACAAACACCTTCTTATTTATTCTGTCCTCTGTCATTTTTATAAGACTATTCCACAGTCGGATCATTTCACATTTTCATTTTACTGACCCTGGTACACAGCCCATACCTCATCTTTACTTCCTCTTTTCTTTTGAGTGTCACTTGCTGATGTTTGCATCCTCCTGGCTGAGAAAAGCCGGATTGTTTTCATCCGAGTTGAGTCTTTTGTCTCCCTCCTGTGGCGCGGAGTGGGACTGTAACATCCTGTACGTGGCATCATGACGGGGTGTGCCTACATGGGGAAAGAAAAAAGAGAAAAGAAAAAAAAAAAAGGTCAGCTTCTTTTATTTCAAAGAGCATTTAAGCTCTACTGCCCACATCATATATGAGTCGGACACACCCACACATGCACACACCGCCGTCACATCTGGAAGCAATTGACTGCACCTCGATCACCTCTACATACACACACACACACACACACACACGGTCGACATGGTGGTTGATCTCCTTTACATTCTTTTCATTACAGTCTAGACCGACTTTTTAAAACTTCTTAGTAAATTTGTTTTCACAGAAACCCCCCCATACATAACAATATCTGTTTTAAATTTTATTTAAACAAGCAAAGCAAATAAGGTTGATGTAAAATATGTGACATATATGAACTAAAATCAGTATTAAGTGAATTACTACAGGCCTCAGAACTACAAGAAATCTGCCGCTTTAGACTGAGCTGCTGTCTGTAATTTTTTTTTTCTATTTTGTTCAAAAGTAAAAATTAATGCTAGCTCATCTGGATCATCTCTGACTGTGTTGAAGGTTTAGATGTATCAGCATTTCTTTGAGCTCTATATGTACAGTAACAAATGTCCTTCGCTGTGACATGGTGATTTCAAAGTTTATTTCTTATTTCTTCCATCGTTATATGTTTAAAAACATGAAAGGTAGTTAATGTATATGTTGCCTCTTCTGCCCTCAGTGTGCGTGTGCTGCTGGGCAGCGAGATAAACACACTTCTAATAAAGGATGAAGACAGCGGATTGCCTTTAAAGTTTTTACTGGAAGCGCTTGTGAAACTGTGAAAAACAGTATCGAACAACAAACGTTGAAACAACAAACTTCTTTCAAAGAAGTTCATTTTAACATTTTACATAAAATGCATCCAGTGAATTCTCCAACCTGCAGATATGTGGACGTAGAAAAGTCTTCTTCATTTTCTGGACATGCTGATGAAACATCTATCCATTTATTCTTAAGTGTAAAGTAACAATGACATTTTGGTCTGATTTAAATTCTCATGTTGTCAATACCACTAATGTTACTCACTGTTTTAATCTTAAAGATATCATTTGTTACTATGACAACATGAGTAACAAATCTCTAAACTATGTTGTTAACTCTTTTCTTATTGGGAAGTTTTTAGGTTCCCAACCCTTTCTCTCTTTTTTTAATTTAATTTTAGTTTTTTTTATTATTCTCATAATTATTTATTTTCAACTTATGCACACTAGTATCCTGGTTACATTTTGCGTGTGTAAACAGCTTATCCCGGTTTCAGAAACCTTGATAAGACCTTATCCTGGTTTTGAGAAACCTGGATATACTACCTGTAGTACTCTGATAGAAACCGGGTTACTGTGCCATGTAAACACCTTATCCAGGTTTCTGAAAAACCTCATAGTAGCTGAGATGGTGAGAAATCACATCTGCAGGAAGACGATCAGAAACCTGGATACTGTTATGATCGTGTGTGCAGGGATGTGTATAACCAGGTTTTTCATGTTCCAAGTAAACACAGCATCCCGAATATAATCAAAGCCGAGATACTAATGCACATATAAACACACTCATTGATTGACAATGTCAGTTAAACTGCTGTAGCAGTTGCTTAGCAACAGAATGTTCAACTGAAACCAGCTGCTGGCCGAGCATCATCATCAAGTACATTTACTCAAACTGTACTAAAGTACAATTTACAATGTACTTTACTTGAATATCTATATTTTATTCTACCTGACGCTGCAACTCCTCCAGAAATATACGTTTTACTCCACTTTATCAAACAGCTATTGTTACTAGTTAGTCTACTTTTCAGATTAGGATTTTACACAAAAACACATAATAAGCTTTTACAGTACATTGTTAAAGATTTAAACCAGTGGCCCCTTAAGATGTTTATGAATTGCTAACAGCCCCTAAACTTCTCACATGGTTTCATTTAAATAAATGTTTGAGGCCCAAAAAGGTAAAATTATCCAATAATTTACAAAAAAAAGCAAAGACTAGAGAAAAGTCTGAGTCTAAGAATTTAGTTTTTTCTTCTTTTCTACCTCATTAATCAAATTCCTCAAATTGATCTTGTGATCCTTTGGAGGGGCTTGAACCTTATGTTGGGAACCACTGGACTTAACTACCTAACTTATATAGAAGTATAATAATATATAAGTATTATAATAACAGTTAAACTGCCTACATGTTGACCGTTTACTTTTGATACTTTAAGTACATTTTGCTATTAATACTTCTGTACCTTTACTTATTTTGAATGCAGGACTTTTACTTGTAACAGAGTATTTTGACATTGTCGTACTGGTACTTTTACGTAAGAAAATGATCCGAGTACTTCAAACAACAAAATAATGAAAATGAACACACAGAGCTCTCTCTGAACTAATGGATTGACAAGGTAATTTCCCTGATAATGTGATAATCTCTCTCACTCGGCAGGCCTGTACTTGCAGCGTGTGGAGACATTTGTGTTTTTATCTGTTGTTTGTTCTGAGCTTCACTGACAGCCGCTTTTGTCATCATCAAGTTCGAACAGGTTCCTTTTGTGTCAGATCTTTTAACGCTGAGGTCAACAAACACTTTCTATCCGTCTGTCTGTTACTTCTCTGGTGGTCATTTCTGTCAGTGCAGAGTTTTATTTTTCAACTGGTGGAGCAGGGGGGGGAGGGAATACAAGCTGAATGAATGAGTTTCTTTTAGACCTTTCTCCTTTTTCAGCCCCTTCCATCCCTCCCTTGTTTCCTCCCTCAAATTGCCACCTCTCTCTTACTGCCTCTCTTTCTCCGTTTCTCTCTCCATCTCCCTCCCTCTCCGTGAGAATTCCTCCGTACCTGTCTGAACAGGGTGAGCCGGACCGCTGTAGGGCAGAGGAAAGAAAGACAGAAAGAGGGCAGGGGAAAAAGAAAAGCAAGAGGGAAGCAAGAGAAGGAAAGTAGGAGGAACAAAGGCACATATAGAGTGTGCACAAACAGGAAAGAGGTGAGACAATTTGGGAGCAGACGGAGAGTGAGAGAGGAGTTTTATCAAGGCTTCAAATTTACTGTAGCCCGTTCCCCTGCTGGGCTGTTTCTTTTTTTTTTTTTCTTTTTTTTTTTTTTCACTTTCTGAGACCCGTGGCTATTTTCGTCCGTCAGTGTCGGAGCGGTTTAGGATGGATGCCATCATGCTGCAAGAGAAACTGGTGGAACGTTTGCTGTGCCCACGAGTGAGAACCGCCAGACAGAAGGTAAAGTAGTTGGATTTTCGGGAGGAAGACGGGCGAAAAAGTAGACAAAACAAGTGGAAAAATAAAGATACAGAGTTCAGGATCCAGCGCTCACTGCCGGCATCTTTTGATGTTATCTCTGCCTTTCTGTGAAGGTGTCTTTGCTGTTGTGATATTTCTACATCGTGACAGATTAATTGCTTAGATGACTTGTGTTTTCTCCAAGTGCTTATGTGATTGTTTGTTGATTTACGTGTGGCTTTCCTCACTTTTTAATCTCTGGCTCTTTGGCAAGCATGTGTGCCATGCACTGATTGCACCGCCTGCGGTCAGAGTGTGTGTGCGAGCCTCACCCGAGGGGGCTGTCGGAAATGCCTATGACAAGTTATGACAGCATATAAGGGATGCTGACTGTGTGTTTGCGTAGTGAAAAGAGCTTTTCAGGTCTGTTCAATGCAGCTTCTGTCCATGTGTGAATGCCCTCTGCTCTCCCGCAGCCGACGGGCCTCGAGTGTGTATTTTTATCCGCACATGTCAGCACGTACTGTAGGGTAAAGATGACGTTCTGCCAGATGCAGCAGAGAAAAACCTACAGGACTGAGAACTATATTGTCTGGCACGGTTGCTGTAGAGACTGGTATCCTGTGGTTCTTTGTGTGAGAGAGGGAGACTTAGTGGAAAATCTTAGATGCTGGTTATTCTCAGCTGCTCGGTGGAATGTTGTGCACGTGTTTTTCCATGCAGTTGTAGATTTTGTGTATTATAGACTCAGTCTGTCTGTTGTGGTCATTTAATCGCGTCAGAGAGGCTGCTAGATCCATTTGACAGTCGTTTGGTGTCTGCTTCTGTTTTATAGCCTTTTGGTTTTTTTTTTATGTGTTATTGTGGAGCTGAAATTATTAGTCGATTATTCAATTAGTCGAATAACAGAAACATAACTTGCAACTGTTTTAAATTTATTATCAGTGAATCGTTTTCAGTGTTCTCAAGTGTTTCCAGCAGTTCCAGTTTTCCATGTGAGGATTTGTGACTTTTTCTTGCTACTTTTCTTTGTTTTCTGAGCATTTTAGGGATTTTATATTTGAGTTACAAGAAATTTGAAAACATCATCTTAGGCTTTAGGATATTGAGATTTTCATTTTTCACTATTTTTTCTTACTTATAATACAACTGATCGATTCATAATTTAGACAAGACAATAATTCAGGGCTGCAACAATCAGATATTTTTGTTATCATTAGCAGAGACATTTTTTGATTAATCAATTAATCATTGGGCTTAAAAATGTCTGAAAATAGTGAAAAATGCACATCACAATTCCCGAAAGCCCAAGATATTCAGTTAACTGGCACATGAGAAAAAAGAAAAGCAGCAGATCCTCACAAATGAGAAACAGAAGCAGAAGATGTTTTTGATTTGATTTATCGTTTGGTCTTTAAAATGTCCGAAAATAATAAAAAATGCTGATCATAGTTTCCTAAAATCCAAATAAATCTTCAGTTTTGTCTTCGAACTCTAAAGATCAGTCAGTCAGTTTAATATCACATAAAACAAAAGCAGCAAATCCTCACAATCCTTTTTTTTCTGACAATTGACTAATCAATTAATTGACTGATTGTTTCAGCTGTACAATAATTGTATATAAATTGCTAATAAAAATAATCATTATGAGCATCCCTACATTATTAAGACTAAACTCTTCCTTTTCCTCGGGTCTCTATGTTCTGTCTTCCAGGAGAAACAGTATGTCGGTTTTGCAACTCTGCCCAACCAGGTTCACAGGAAGTCTGTGAAGAAAGGCTTCGATTTTACGCTGATGGTGGCAGGTCAGTTTGAAACATGACAGATCTTAGCTGACTTACACTCAGTTGGCAGTTTATTAGGTACACCTTGCTAAAACTAATGCAGTCTGATACAACAGCCCTGCAATAAATCCTATCGTCATGGTTCAGTTTTTGTTGAAACCGTTTTAGAGAAACGATCCAGCTGTAGTTTATGGGGCTGTTGAATTATATTGCGTTGTGTTAAGAGGTGTTTAGTCTACCCTCATCAACATAAGTACAGATTATTAACACTAACTACAGCCTCTAAATGACCAGAAAGGTCAATAAGTACCTCTCTGCAGGCCTGTTGTATCAGACTACATTAGTTTTAATTACATGTACCTAATAAACAACAGAGATTATGTGGATTTAGTTCAGGTTGTTGGATTCACACACATTATAATAACTAACTCTCTGTCTGTCTGTGTGCTGCAGGGGAGTCTGGTATGGGTAAATCCACACTGGTCAACAGCCTGTTCCTCACAGACCTCTACAAAGACAGGAAGTTACTGAATGCCGAGGGTGAGTCTTCATGCTATTTATTATCTCTCTGCATCAGTCATAATGGATGCACTGCTCTGTGGATATTTATTGCACGGATGAGAAGTGATTGGTCAATAAATGCTCTCTGAGGTCTGTTATTTTTATAACCCAGAATGTCCGTCTTACATTTAATCATGTCACGCAGCTGCAGTCAAGAAGTCAAGTTCAGTTTGTTTATTTCTAATTAATTAATTGGCAACATTTTGTGCCGCAGACAATCCTGCTGAACTGTTGTTTTGCTGGACATGTTTACATGACTCAGATACAGAATAAAATACTATAATTCAGTGTTTAATGGATAAGTTTGGTTGATATTCTGTTTGTTATTGTCAACAAATCCCACAAAAAGACCAAAATCAACAATGAATTAATCCTGTTAACAAGTTTTACCCGTGTAGTCAGTGGTTGATATATCATAGAGCTTCATTGTTGTCCAAAAAACACATCACTGAGTCATGTGACATGTTCCTTCATTATGATCAATACTGGCACTGCAGTTTATTTTCATTTGATCCCACACACACAGCTGTAAATGCTCACTAAAGCTCCAAACCTGCAGCTAAAAATAGTCCCAGACAAATGCAACGTTTACTCCAGTTTGAGTAACATTTGTTAAAACTACAGTGCCCCGCTGTTAAAGTGGAAATTATTTAACCATTTTGAAAACATGAAACTATATATTTATGTTCCAATTTTAAAGATTCATGGAGGAACAGGAACAATTGGGATTAGGAAGTAGGAAATGACACATTTGTCAACAAAAATATACGATATCACGAGCCTTATCCTTTTGTGTTACATGGTTAATACATTTGTAAAGCAGCATGATAATAAGGTGAATAATGACCATCAATTATGTTAAAGGAATAGAAAAGCAATCAAAACCTTTAATTGATCCATCAGGGCTTATTTTGCACACTATCCCTGACCTGCTGTTTCATTCATTTTCTCCTTGTCACTCACTTTACTTCACCTTCTCTCTGTCGGTGTTTTTCAGAGCGTATTAACCAAACAGTGGAGATCATCAAACACACAGTAGACATCGAGGAGAAAGGAGTCAAGCTCAAGCTCACCATCGTAGACACGCCGGGGTTCGGAGACGCTGTCAACAACAACGAGTGGTGAGCTGGAAGACTGGCTGACCTGACATGTGCCTAATTCAGCCTGCTCACTTGAATTCACTGTGCCTGAAGGAGCTGCTAATGTAGACTGTGTGTGTGTGTGTGTGTGTGTGTGTGTGTGTGTGTGTGTGTGTGTGTGTGTGTGTGTGTGTGTGTGTTCTAGCTGGAAGCCGATCACAGACTACATTGATCAGCAGTTTGAGCAATACTTCAGGGACGAGAGTGGGCTGAACAGAAAGAACATCCAGGACAACCGAGTCCACTGCTGCCTCTACTTTATCCCTCCATTTGGACACGGGTAATAACACACACACACACACACACACACACACACACACACACACACACACACACACACACACACACACACACACACACACACACACACGGTGACGATCATCGATATTCAAAAACACCTTCTTTACCTATGGAGTTCTGCATGTGATCATCAACTGTTTTGATTTGTAGGACTTGAATCACTTTACTCTGACGCTCACTCTGGATTTCTCTCCGCAGGCTGCGTCCGGTGGATGTTGAGTTCATGAAGGCTCTGCATGAAAAGGTGAACATAATTCCTCTCATCGCGAAAGCCGACTGCCTCACGCCCAACGAGATAAAGAAGCTCAAAGACCGAGTGAGTCCCAGAACCGCAGCTCCACAGTGGATTCAGCATGTTTCAGACTGCTGACTGTAACAATTATTATGGTTTTTCTTTGTATGTGTGTGTGTGTGTGTGTGAGTGTAGATACGAGAGGAAATAGACAAGTTTGGGATCAAAGTGTACCAGTTCCCTGAATGTGACTCCGATGAGGATGAAGAGTTCAAACAACTTGACAAAGAGCTGAAGGTGAGTCAGGGCAGATTATTTACTGATTCAGAACAGTTTTACACTGCTCCATTAACTGATATTGGTCTCAGTGAAAAATGAATATGTATATATAAAATATGATTTTCATTAAAATACAAGAATGTGGTTGGTAGACATGATGTTAGTGGCTGTATTACTTTAACCCAAATTACAAAAAAAACATATTTTATCACTGACTTAGTTTCAGTTTTTGAAATATCTGCATCTTCCACTTCCACCCTGATACAATTGAGGTGAACGGAGATTTAGCTTTTTCAATTTTCAATTCAAAAATAGCTGCCGGTTAAAATGCCGCTCCCTTCCAATGTATCGGGGTGGTAGCAGAAATCTCAAATACAGATTTGTCACAAGATGGACACATAAAACTACCTGCGTACCTCTTTTCACAGCAGACACTCGTCTGACCTGTTAGGTGACACTAAGAAGATTATAATTACTGCATTGCATTGTAATAGTTGCTGGCATTGAGCCATCATTGATGTTATTAGTTCTACCTTTTACATTTTCATTTTGACATTTGGCAGACGCTTTTATCCAAAGTGACACAATCAAACGTTAGAGGACAGTGACTCTGAAAGAGCCGTGATACAAACAGTAGGAAGGAAGGAGGACTGGAAGTAGACAAGTGTTTAAGAAATACCATGAAAAAACAAGAAAGTAGTGCAACAATCAACTAAGTGCTAAAAAATTAAAGGGGTTCAAGTGTTGAGGTGTTCACAGAAGAGTTGAGTTGTCAGGCGTTTGTTGAATGCACCAAGAGTGCTATGACAAGACTCTGCGGTGAAAAAGGTTTATGAATCAGAGAATAAAAGAAAAATAAGTCCTCTGACGCTAGCAAGGCTAGCAAGATTCAGATTAGAAAGATTTATAAAATGTACAAGTAAAGGATGGACAGAATTGGTAGGAAAGTAAAGAAAAACGTCAAATCCAAAATATGAAAAGGCCAATTTTGTTCTCATGTTCACTGTCAATATAGCAGCAAGAAAAATGGCTGTTTGGGTATTTTTATTTTCTCAGCAGGAACTCATGAACAACATCAGTAAAAAAAAATGTCATTGCATTTTCTTGATATATTTTCATTAACATTTAATTTGGCTCTTTCTTTCTAGTTTCTCCAGTTTTGTTACTGCTTGATAAAAATGCAAATAAATGTCATGACGTGACATTTTTTCGGCTTCTACAGAGCGTCATGGTGGGAAACGTTTGAGAACCGCTGCATCAGAGCAAAGTAGAAAAAATGTCTTTTGTAACTGAACCTTTGAGTGATCTTAAAATGAAGTGTAGGAGCAGCTCAAAGGTGATAGATGTCCGTTTGTGACAAGAATCCACTGATCAGCAGGAAAATCAGAGCTTGGAGCTTTTTACTTATCTCAACAATTACAGTCGCGGCTCTCTTGAGCTGCTCTCTGGCTTGGCTGTGTTTTGTGAACATGTATAACCTTGTGAACCTGTATCAGGGCAGGACATGCTTGATCAGCTTTCCTCGGCCTGATAAGAATCTTTTTAAAAAACATCCCTCCCTCATGTGTCTCTGTGTGCAGGAGTGCACCCCGTTCGCTGTGATCGGCAGTAACACAGTGGTGGAAGCTCGAGGGCAGAGAGTGAGAGGGAGACTGTACCCCTGGGGAATTGTTGAAGGTACATTCATATATTTTGTGTATATTTCAGACACCTGCATACAAACTAAACACAGTTTGAATGTCACAGCTTGGATTAGTAATTGATTTTACTCATTTGTTTGCAGTGGAAAACCAGTCGCATTGTGACTTTGTGAAACTGAGGAACATGCTGATTCGCTCGCACATGCACGACCTCAAAGACGTGACCTGCGACGTCCACTACGAAAACTACAGAGCACAGTGCATACAGGAGATGACCAGGTACGTGTGTGTTGAGACAAAGCAAGAGAGTCTGATGTGACAGGGTTTTGTTAACATCACAAATAACTGCTGATGTTTACAGATTTTAGTACAGATTTGCCTGCTTCACCTCTCCTCCTCCTCCTCCTCCTCCTCCTCCTCCTCCTCCTCTTTCTTTTCTTCTTTTTTTCTCAGTAAACTGGCTCAGGACAACCGTATGGAAAGTCCCATCCCCATCCTGCCGCTATCCACTCCAGATGTCGAAACTGAGAAACTAATCAAAATGAAAGATGAGGAGGTATGATGCAATATTTGAAAAACAGTGAATTTTTACATTTCTTTTAGAAGATGTGGAGCTGTTATCTTTCATGCGTGTATCCTTTGATAAGTCACAAATCTTTGCTTTGATACAACTGGCAACAGTCCTAAGTGTGATGAGGATTAGTGTCGACTTCAGTTCCTGCCTTTGTACTCTTTAAAAAAAGTCACTGAGGCTCAGATGTTGTATCCCTGTTTCAGTACAAGCACAGACAGCTGCTAACGTTACTGTGAAATGATTGAATGTGACCTAAAGGTGATTCATTGAATTTTAAGTCTGAAGTCCAAACTGTCAACTATTCTGTTAAAGTTGAAGAAAAAATAGTTTTCAAGAGTTAGATGAGAAGATTGATGCCTCTCTCTCAAATATGAGAGGTACCAATCTTCTCATCTAACTCTCAGCAAGAAAGCAAATAATAGGTTGTTTTTTTTTCCAAAATATTGAACTATTCCTCCAACTCCAACTTAAAGTACAGTAATGTCTATTAAAAAAAACAACTTCCTCTGTGCTGTAGACCTCTGTTGTTGTCCACAAACGATTAAAAACACGTCAATGAGCCACCTCGTTGCACTGGGTGACACGTTCCTTCATCTTTTTGGGTCATTTTCTTAAGAAAAAAGTGTCCAAATTCTGTGATTCCAGCTTCTCAAATGTGAATATTTTCTGGTTTATTAAGTCTTCTTTGATAATAAACTGAATATATTTACGTTGTGAACTGCTGGTCAGGACAAAAGAAGACATTAGAGGACGTAACCTCGGTCTTTAAAAACACCTAGAGACATTTTTCACCATTTTCTTACATTTTATAGACAAGACAACTAACCGAGAAAATAATCAACAGATTAATCTTTGGAGCCATTTCTAAACAAACAAAGGAACATGTCACCCAGTGCAGCGGTGTGGCTGATTGACATGTTTTTAATAGTTTTTGGACAACAACTGAGGTCTACGGCACAGAAGAATAAGATATATTAAACGTTGGATACACACACAATACCTGTAAGTAGGATCAGTTCATTGTTGGTTTGGCTCTGCTCATGAGATTTGCTGACAGTAAGACAAAATGAAAATTGCCGGTCTTATCCTTTAAATACAAACACCTACCTCAGCATCTAAAATAGATAAACTTCAAAAACTACTTTTAACGTTGCTCTAATCTAAATTCTACATTTGCGGCTTCACGTTGCGACACTGTGACACAATCCGTCCTCTCTGTCTGCAGCTGAAGAGGATGCAGGAGATGCTGAACAAGATGCAGCAGCAGATGCACGAGAAAGACCAGTGATGACTCCCCAGAGCAAAGCTGTGCTGCAGCGCCGCCTGCTGTCTCCATCCTGAACGACAGCGAGACCTTTTAGACATTGAACGGATATCAGTGTGTTTAGTGGCAACTCTGGCTGTACATTTATCTTCAGTTTGGTGCTTTGTATAGTTCGTCTGCCTGAGAGGGTTGTTTTGTCAGAGGGTTTTTTTTTTTTTTCTTCTCTGAAACTATCCGTTCGCCCACTTTGATCCTTCCCCTCCGCTGTGGTTTAACAGTCTTAACATATATAATATAAATGCGTAATTTAAATTACTACTCAGTGTATCTAATTTATAAATGCGATGCTAAACTTTTTGGATATTCTGTCAGGGTATGAATATGTGTGTTACAAGATGTTTTGTAAAGACATTTAAGTTGTCAGTGATGTTTAGATTTGAACAAGGATATTGTTTTTTTTTATTATGCGTGAGTGTGTGTGTGTGTGTTTGGGTGCACGAGTGTGTGTTTCTTTCTTGAATTTCCTTTGATATCACCAGGTATCCGTCCAAAAATGTCCCATTTGTCCTTAAAAAGGTACCGCAGTGACTTTGCTTTTGTTAAAATACAACCTTTGCTCTCTGATGATTATAAATACCTTCATACACATCTTTTTTTTTTTTTTAAAAATCGTGGCAAGTCAGAATATCCTCTCCCAGCATTTTTTTATTTGCTGGCTGAGCTGAAAATGCACTTATCGCCAGTGGCTAACTGTGAATGGAGAGCCTTTGCCATAATGAGAGGGTAGGTGCAGTACAGGGTGCATGTGTAAGCATGCTGCCATTACTCATATCCGCTAAATGCTGTGGGCCTATTTTTACTGCTTTATAGCCGATGCCCTGTGCTTGTATTAAAACGCATCATGACCTGTGCTTTGTTGCCACTACGGCACGGTAAAAATAGACAAATAACGAGGAGCAAAATCTGTGTCTTTTTGTTTTAAATATCTCTCCTTGAAAGTGAGTTGAAGATGTGTTTCTTGTGTGTGAGTTAAAGTAATTTGAGCGTGTGTGTGTGTGAGTAATTGAGTGAGTGTGTGTGAGTGTGTGAGTGTAGACTGAGGAAAAGTACATCTGTTGCCTGAAGGCTGTGAGCTTGGCCTGTGCCCCATTTATAAAGGTATGACAAATAAACGCTCTTGCTTCTTCGTCATTCCAGCCTCGCTGCCTGTGCATTGTTTCTGTGGGGATTATCGAGTTTGTACAAGACAAAATCCAGCGAGCACAACACGACATCCTCGGTCACTTCCGGCTGTCAGAGAGTGAGATCAGCAGAGCTCAGAGTCCGGAGCTGCTGCGGGGAAACATGATCTGCCGATTCATACGTTTATCTCCTACAGCCATTCTTTCCTCTGCCAGTCAGATGAGGAGACATTACATTAGTATGAATGATAGAAATGTCTGTAATTTTGACTCATAAATATATGTTTTATTAGTAATAATCCTTGTGAGAAATCTCTTTATACACAATATATCTGATTCATATTAACATACAGAACATCTTGTGTTGGCTGCTGCTTGTTCTGATGCAGACGTGGATCTTAATGTGTGAGAGATAATGATTTCTGTAATTTACATAATAACTTCCCAGGAAAAAAATGTAATTTGGTAGTAAACGTAGGGAAAATAGGAATTTTGGTGAAAGAATTCTTCCATTTAAACCCAAGTACATATTAATTCATTACTAATTTATTATTTGGAAACTAATGTGTCCATATATGTTAAATTTTACGCTTGCCTAAAGACAAATTTCACATTTTTGCATGTTCAGCTGATCTGCTGTGATCTGACTGAAGGACAAAATTGACCACTGTCTCTATTTAGTACTAAATTGCAGAGTTCTTTTCAGGAAACTTCGTGGAAAATTCTTAGGAAATTAAGTACCCATAACATGAAGTGCTACTGAGATATGTTCAATGTCCTGTTAGAAGTGTGTGTGTGTGTGTGTGTACTGTACATGTGCGTGCGTGCTTTGGTCTTTGACAGTGTTTTTTATCAGCGAGTGCCAGCTGGCAGTAACACACTTGGCCTCTCAGCGACAGTGAGAAACACAGTCCTCTACTGAAGACACGCAGCGCTGAAGGTAAATAACCCTCCTCACACCATATTAAGACTTTTAAGTTCTGTAGTTTTCACACATTAGTGATATTTAAATACAGTGCCTCAGTATTTTATGACTTCTTGCCCTCCAAATACTTACAGCATGACCCCAGAAGTCAGAAAGCTGTAAATTTGTTGTCATATTCTGTTTTACAGAACATGAAGGAAACTTTAAAAAGCAAATGCTCCTGAATTTACATATTTTACACCTATTTGATATTTTTTCTTATCGATGTCAATACACAGTATCGGTTTTAATCTCTTGCACCTCTATCTTCCTTCCAGTCGACCCAATGTCAGGTCCTGACCTCAAGGTTGAGAAACCCTAATTTACAAAGTGTAGTGATCTAAACATTAGAGCGAGAAGTGTGTGGCAAGTCAGAATATCAGTGAATCCTGTATGTTATAAAATGTACAATCTATATGATTTGTATGCTGTATGAGCACACGATGTTTGCATATTTTATGGCTGCTTTAATATATATTTCATGTTTAATGTTTGCATGTGGTGTTTTAGTACACAATACTTTATTATGGCTGCAACAAGCAATTATTTTCATTATCAATTAATCTGTCAATTACTTGTTTGGTTTATATCGTCTACAATCAATGGTTTTGCTTGCAGTAATCGTTTCTCTGAGGTCTGTGGGACTAAATCCACAGACCTCGTTTTGAGCACAAATGCATTTAAAAGTTTATCTGAAGCTTATATGAGGCTTCAGCAGTCTGAGTTAGTCATATCAAGTGGATATCTGCCACATTTATGTCTTTTTAGCATCAAATTCCCTCTTTGTGTGTTCTCGGACAGTGTTTCCTCGTTGAGCTGCAGTGAAAGTATAGTAACAAAAAGAGGAACTTTGGCACTAAGAAGAATGTAACGTTGAAAGATATCTACTTGATTTGATTAATTTGGACAGCTGAAGCTTCATATTAGCTTCAGATAAACTTTTAAATACAATTTTTGCACAGAAGGAGGCTTGTGGATCACTTTGTACATTGTAACACTGTAAATGCATTATGAAGGGATCTTCTAATGGTCAGTATGAACAGGAGGAATGATTATGGCAAGAAAAACATGTTTCAGTGTTGATTTGACTGTTGTTTTAAGAGAGACTTGAACCCGCCCTTTAACGCTCTACTGTATCTCTCTTTGGCACATTTACTTCACATCCTTTACTGAGAAAAGAGTTTCTGTAATTTCAGTCTTCCTGCACCCTAACATGGCATCTATCATACACAAGTCAGCCATCAAGAGATATAAAGTGCAGTAACTCTTTGTGGTTTGCTCAACTTGCAAGGAAACAGATTATAAAAAACTCTTCTCTTCTCTTCTCTTCTCTTCTCTTCTCTTCTCTTCTCTTCTCTCCAGTGATTGATAAGGATGAAGGGGCTTCTGCTCCTGTCTCTGCTCTTCTTCTGTGGAGGTCAAAGGTCATCAGCCTGCCCTCACCTTTGCTCGTGCCATGGCAGTCAGGTGGACTGCAGCAGCAGTTATTTCACCTCCTCCTCGCTCCCCCCCAGTTTCCCTGCCGGCACCACCGAGCTCCATCTCCACAACAACCTGCTGACCACCCTCCCTAACGGGCTGCTGGACGACCTCACGTCCCTCCGCTCGGTCTCCCTTCATGGTAACCCATGGGTGTGTGACTGTGGGGTCCTCTACCTGCGTGCCTGGCTGCTGCGTCAGCCCGCCAGCCACGTCTCACACCTGGGCGTCAACTGCAGCTCCCCTCCAAGCCTGAAAGGGAGGCTGGTGGTGTATTTAACCGAGGAGGAGGTCCTGGAGTCCTGCTATTACTGGTACTGTGACCTGGCTTTGGCCTCGCAGGTGTGCCTGTTCGTGTTTGTGGTGGTGCAGGCGGCTCTGCTGGTGGCCATCATCATGTTCCTGAGGAAGTTTGAGAGGATGTCCAAGGTGGCGAAGATAACCACAGAGGAGAGCTTCACAGCCGGGGAGGGTTCGAGGGAGAACGAGCACGCGCCTTTAAAGGACAGCAGAATCTGAGATTGAGCCGTGTTGTCTGATTGTTAGATACAAAAGAAGTTAAAGAGATGTTTATCCGTTGCACACTGGAGAGTAAATGTCTGTCTGATACTTTTAAGTCTCAGATTATAATTGCAAAGTTACTTTTTACTTGCAAACAGGTGACAAATTACAGGAAAACCTGAATAAACCAGTGGATCAGAATCACAAACAGATTTATGGCCAAGTCTTACATAATAAATTTAATGTGCCTTTTTGTGCATTACTGTATTATGACCTTTTAAACCTCCCATAAATTCATAATATATTCATTCATAATATAAATATACAGATGCAGATGCTTGCACAAAGGCACCACAGACCTTTGAATGGTTCGATGAGTGTGAAAATGATGATGAATAATCTGCCGTGTCACCAGATTTTGCATTGAAGCAGTTCTGGCAGCTTGTGATGGCCCAACACCTTAATAGACTTTATGCTGGTTTTTCCTTTAATTTCTCACACATCTGTATTTCACTTATATTCCACTAGAGCATAGACTAAGTTAAAATAAAAAGAAAAAAATAGTCTGCACTATTGCCTGACTGATATTGGATTTTGGGGGCTGATACCAATATTGATATTTAAGAGGGAAAAAAATCCTATACTGGATGTTAATTCTATAACATGAACAAACATTTTGATGAGGATCCCTTAAATTTGGTTAATAAAAACTTGAGATCGCTGTGGGACATTTTGCAGTTAAAAAATGAACATTAACATCTATCTGAGGGACAAACAATGGAAGCTGTTTAAAAAGACATTAAATGTGTCTTTAGCATTTTGGCACACTAATAATTCTGAGTGTGAAAGTGTGAAAGATGTTTTGGTCAGGCTGTAGTCTGCGCACTGTACTCCCAATTAATGAACATGCCAGCTGTGTTATACCAAATAATGGTGCTACAAATTTCAAATTTCAGTTTTCTGCCTTCATGTGTTTTAAAAGCTAAAAAGAGAATAATAATGGAAGTGTGTGGAAACTTTTTATGTTTCTCTGTTCAGCATCTTCAGATGCCTTTTTGGCGGGTATGAACCATAAACTTAACTGAAGAAGGAATGAAAAATGGTTAAGACTGATGTGTTTTATAAATTGCAACCACAGTGTTTATATTTGTCAATTGTATGTGTTTTTGTAATTGCAAAGTATATTTTAACAATTATTTCAGATGTAGCAAATGTGCTGTTTAATACCATTTTGTGAAATTTGTTCATCCACTTGTGGGCCTCACACAATATTTAAGATGTCTTTTTGTGCGTAACTGTATTTTGACCTTTTAAACGTCCAATAAAGTTATTGAGTTTACCCACATTATGTGTCAATATTTTTAAGTTTTTTTCTTTCAGCACTTTTTTAAAAATTAGAGTTTATTATATTTTGCATCCAATTAATAAAGAAATTAATGGAAATCCAGCAGGCATCTTTTTCTCAAATGTATTTTCTGTATTAGTCAATATTGATATGAGGCGACATTGTCTGATTTATTTGGACAGACTCAAACACATAAGCCATGAACTTATGATCAACGAACAATATAACAATTAATATGCTACATGTGTATGTAAATTAACAAACACTAGTTGGTATTTGGGGGAATTTATTATTCTTGCAGCGGAACCTTTCTTCAGTAACAACGTTTTTTTTTTTAGCGACGGACAGTTTTACCAGAAGGACCCACACATGTTTACACGTGAGGTGTGTGCAAGGCTGGATTTTTAAACATCAAGTGTCTAAATCTCAGATTATGTTGTGCGACCTGTTGAAATAAAAAGGTTTGTATTTATAATGTTTATAAGGATTCAGTCGCTTGTTTAAACAACGTTTAGTCTGTAACGGTTAAGCTAGTTTAGCTAGCTGTTGCTACATCGCTGTTTAGCTGCGAAAATGTCAAATTCCTTCGTTTCTAACGTTACGAGTCATCGAGTTATGATTTTAAATACATGTTTTTTTATATAGATTTTCATACCTTAATTAGAAATGGGGAAACTAAGGAAGAAACACAACTGGAAGGGGAGGCAGCAGAGTGACCCTCAACAACCAGCAGATGGAGAAAAGACAGAAATTGTGCTGGAACTAAAAGGTAAAAACTAAGAGAGAAATGTGGGTTCAAGTCTGTCTTAAAACAACAGTCAGGTTCCCTTATGAACAGTGAAAGAGGTTTTCCTCGCTGTAATCATTCCTCCTGTTCATAGTGGCTATTAAAAGATCCCCTTTAAATGTGCTTTCAGTGTAAGTGATGGGGGGCAAATCCACAGTGTGCTTCACATAACCTTTTAAATACATTTTTGCACAGGAGGAGGCTTGTGGATTTTGTCCCCCATCACTTACATTGTAAGTGCATTATGTAGGGATCTTCTAATGTTCAGTATGAACAGAAGGAATTATTACAGCAAGAAAAACCTGTTTCAATGCTCATTTGGGCTCCTGACTGTTGTTTTAAGACAGACTTGAAAAATTGTGAACCTGTCCTTTAAGTGAAATCCATGAACAGGTAAAACTGTACGGCCAGTCCCATTTAATGTCTGTTTAGCTTTGTCTTGTCAGAGTCCCTTGACTTCTCTGATGTCTTTGTTTTCGTCAGATGGAGCCAAACTGAAGGGTGTAGATGAGAGCAACGCTTTGGTCCTTCCAGCCAACAAAACCAAGAAGAAGAAAGCCTCAGTGACACCTGTTTCCACCAAAAAGCCTCTCACAAAGAAACAGAGGAAAGAGCTGCAGAAGGTGCTGGAGCGCAAGGAGAAGAAAGCTCAGGTGAGAGACGGTCTGACGCTGCAGATTGATCCAAAAATGTTCTTCTAAAAGTGGTCAAGGCTGTGCTTACAGTTATCATCACATTAATGTCTTTAGTTGTGCTGAAACACTTATTAATTTAGTCTATTTGGATAATCTATTCATCTGTAGTAATTTTTCAAGCAAAAATACCAAACATTCCTGAATTTTCTGCTTTTCTTTGTCTTATGTGATAATAAACTGAATATCTTTTGACTGACTGTCGGTCAGGCAAAACAAGCAATTTGGTATCATCACCTTGAACTTTAGTAAATTGTAATGGTCATTTTTCGCAAGACGAAACAATTAGAATAATAAAATGCAGATTAATTGATAGCAGAAATAATAGTTAGTTGCATCCCTACTTCCAGGTTCTCAAATATGAGTATTTGCTGCTTTTCTTTGTTTTATATCCTTGTAAATTTAATAAAGTTGGGTTTTGAACGGTCAGTTGGGCAAAACAAGCAATTTGAACACTTCACCTTTGGGTCTGGGAACTTGTGATGTTCAGGATACCACTAGTCAAGTGATCAAACCAATTAATCCCTGCTTGGTTATTCATAGTAACAGCAGATCATCACGTATACTGGTCATAACATTCTAAGTAACTTGTATCTTTAATATAAAGGACTAGAGTACATCCCACTTACCTGTCCTGTCTGTCCTGTTCAGAGAGCAGACATACTGACCAAGCTGGCAGAGGTGCAGCTTCCAGAGTCTGAGCTGAAGCTGCTGTACACCACGTCCAAACTGGGCACAGGAGAGAAGCTTTACCAGACTAAACAGTGAGTACAGAAATGCATCATATTAACTCAGATAAACAAAGAAAGTACAATTGGTCTGTTTCTCAGCAGAGGATGTGTAGAACGTGGAGTTTTTATATTTTTGTGGTTATTTCCAGGTCGTCAGACGAACTAAAAGATGGAGACTCTGGACCGAAGATCAGCAGCGTGAGCGGAGCGAACAGGAAGAGAAAATGGAAAGAGGAGGAGGAGGAGGAAGAGGAAGAACAGAAGGCAGAAGAAAGTAGTGATCTGGACACGTCGTCTGAAGAGGATGAGGATGAGGATGGCAAGGACGATGAAGTGAATGAGGCCACAGAGACGAGTGAATCTAAGGAAACCACTTCTCGCTGTCAGGAGACCGAACAGGAGGTGAAGGAAGAACAACAGACGGCAGAGAAAGAAGAAGAGAGCGAGAAGAAGGTTTCAGATCAGGAGAAAGTCCAAATCAAGACGCCGTCACAGCCGGCTGTTTTCATTCCAGTTGACAGGTTGCCAGAAATACAGGTGTGTGCTTAACATCAGAGAAAATGTGTGTAAACTACTCTTGTTTTCTTCAGATAGTTACACCTTTGTCTTTAGAGCTGCAACAATTAGTTGATCGACAGAAAATTAATCACTATTTTGATAATTAATTCATCATTTTGAGTATTTTTTCTAAAATTCTCTGATTCCAGCTACTTAAATGTGAATATTTTCTGGTTTCTTTAGTCGTCTGTGACAGTAAACTGAAGATCTTTGGGTTTTGGATTTTTGGTCGGGACAAAACAAGAAACATTTTGGTTTGAATATGAATGAATGAATGAATGTTAGTTGCAGCCTTAATCGTCTTTATACGTCACATATCTGAAACAAACTGAGAAAACTTTTTTATTGTTTTTATTATTATTAAACCTGCAACGATTAGTCAAATAATCGATGATGAAAATAATTGTTGTTTGCAGCTGTTATTATTAGAAATTGAATTTGGCCTATTCATTAATAACTCGTACTGCACTGTAACTAAGCTTTCATTTTTATTTTTTTTTATCTGTTTTATTCATTTTTACCTTGTATTTTATTCAACTAAAATGTATCTTTTTATAATGTCTTGTCTCTTTATATCTTGATGCCTTTTATGTCTTATGTAAATCATTTTGAATTGCCTTGTTGTTGAAAGGTGCTACGTAAATAAGTTTGCCTTTGCTTTAAGTTTATTTCAACCCGCTGCTGCAGGAGGCCCGTTTGAAGTTGCCGGTGCTCGGAGAGGAGCAGGTCATCATGGAGGCAGTGAGAGAGAATCCCTGTGTCATCATCTGTGGAGAGACAGGAAGTGGAAAGACCACACAAGTGCCTCAGTTTCTGTACGAGGCCGGCTACGCCAGGTAGTGCATCATAGAAATGTTTAACACGTGGATACACATTAATATCATGATATCATGTGATTGATTTCTATCGGTCTCTTCATTCTTGTGTCCTCCAGTGGCACTGGGATTATAGGCATCACAGAACCAAGAAGAGTAGCAGCTGTCAGCATGTCCCAGAGAGTGGCCAAAGAGATGAACCTGTCCACACGGTAACACAAATACTCTCAGTGCAGACTTCTTAAAATATTTAGCATGAACCATGAAACCACAAACTAATAGAGTATACAGATGTTTTTGTTTTTTAAAAAACCTTTGTGATGACATGTTTTAATGGTGCCTGTTGGCGTGTGTTCAGAGTCGTGTCGTACCAGATCCGATATGAGGGGAATGTGACCGACGAGACAAAGATCAAGTTCATGACAGATGGTGTTCTACTGAAGGAGATTCAAAAGGTATCACCTTTACTTTCCTTTAAAACAGACTGAAGGAATATGGCTTACTGGTGTTTTCTGCTTCCCATCGTGACGACTGTTTCACAGCACAACAGATAAGAGTTTGAGAGACAGACTGTCGGATGCGTAATGACATTTATGTCTAGTGTTTGGATAAAAGATGTCCCAACTTTTTCAAATGTAATTCACAGAAACAAACATCATCATGTGTTTGGGCCAATCCCATAAGTTTTATGAAACAGTATTAACAACCTGAAGTTTAAAAACTGTTACATCAACAAAACAACTTGTAACTATTGACTGTAATTGTCTTTTGTCTCGTAGGATTTCCTGCTCCAGAGGTACAGTGTGATAATCATAGACGAGGCACATGAACGGAGCGTGTACACAGACATCCTCATTGGATTGCTGTCTCGTATCGTTCCACTCAGAAACAAGGTAGTTCACGCTGCTGTGTGTGTGATGTTTTTGACAATGTGTATGACATATTTTATACTGTTTTATTTCATGTACACATTCTCTCTCCTCTCTACAGAAAGGTATGCCTATGAAGTTGTTGGTCATGTCAGCTACTCTGCGGGTGGAGGACTTCACAGACAACCGGAAACTGTTTAGGACGCCTCCGCCCGTCATCAAGGTGGACGCTCGCCAGTTCCCGGTCACTATCCATTTCAACAAACGCACCCCATTGGAGGATTACACCGGAGAGGCCTTCCACAAGACCTGCAAGATCCACCGGATGCTGCCTCCAGGTGCACAGACACATCTATCAGATTTTGTACCTTTTTTTTCTTTTACCCCTATAAAACAAAATTGATTGATAGTTATAACATGAAAGGAAAACTGTAGGAAACAGTAAAATATTTTAAATAAAAAATATTGTAGTCCAGTGCATCAACAGCTGTATCTTGAGATACTGTAATGTTAAAGTTTATATTTCTCAGTGTTGTTGTTCTAGATGTGACTTAAGCAGGTATCCATAGCAACGAGCAGTAAATAAGCAGGACAGCTGTTTCTGGAGTTTGACCTGCACTCCTCTGGCTACTGGTTGTTCTGTCTCACTGTTAACCTGATCCCATGTCTTCGTCCTTCAGGTGGGATCCTGGTGTTTCTCACTGGGCAGGCAGAGGTTCACAGTCTGTGCAGAAAACTGAGAAAAGCTTTCCCCTTCAGGAAGGGAAACGCAACCACCGGTGAGTGTAGCACGTAGCTGTTTGCTCACTCTCACACTCTCCTGAAATATTGTATCTCTGAGCAGATGATATGTTATTCTGTCCAGGTGAGGATGAGGAGGCAGACACCTCAGAGGCAATGAGGAAGTTTAAGAAAGCCAAGCAGAAGAAGACTGTCGTAAGTACTTACTTTTGGGAATTCAAGACACTTGTTTTATTGTATGTATAAAAAGCTACTTCAGTCTATCTCAGATATCTCTTCTTTACACATATTTTAAGTTATATGTGTGACATCCTTCTGTCTCCAGTCGCTGCCTCGTATCGACCTGGATAACTACTCTGCTCTGCCGGTGGATGAAGGGGACGAGGACAGAGATGCTGGGATCGGAGAGGACGAGGATGAAGGCTCTGACGTGGACATTGGAGACGATCCTGCAGAAACAGGCAAGATTCACCTAATTCTTCAAATGTAGAGGGATGTATTTCACATAAGTGTCCTTAGTAATCCTGCTGTGTTTTGTCTCTATAGAGGAGAAGGCAGACCCGTCCATTCCTCTCTATGTCCTCCCTCTGTACTCTCTGTTGGCCCCAGAGCAGCAGGCTAAGGTGAGATTATTATCATGTCAGCACTCAAATGGATGAAAATCATGATCCTGGAGAAGAAATTTGGTTTAGGAATATTTTTATTGGTAACAAAGAGTAAAAATTGCAACAAAAGATTAAAATAATCACTCATTGAAATTCACACAGTACCGGTGTCTGCACTGTACAGATATCATCTTTACTCCATCGGTGTCGTGTATACAGTTATGGCAGTGGTTGGCAAACTATTTCCTTTGTGACCACTTAAAATGAAGCAGTGTTTACTTGTGACACTGCAGCCATTCGCAGTTCAACCAAAGAGTGGTTTTTCCTCCTTGGATTGTTTTTAACTCAAAGATATTTATAGGTTAACTTGCGAGGCAGCTGGATTCACGAGATCACATCACAAGATCACACAAGAATCCGTCTTGTCAGGCTCCAAGTTATGCGCTTGTGTCCGAACGAACGATGGTTCGGTATAATCAGCACCCTATGAGGATTCTCGAGTGATCCAATCACCTGCCAAGTGTTTTTTTTTTAAAGTGCCTGCGCTTTTCCAAACAGTTTCCATGGACAAATTGTTAGATAGTTGAAGGTGTAAAGTTTGAATTTTTTTTTCATATTTGACTAAAATGTAACTGTTACAATTTGCTACCATTGCATTGTTATACCCGAAAAACCCTCTGACGATTTTTTTTCTCTTACCATGATATCATGTATGTGTGTGTTTCCTGACTGTAGGTGTTCAGGCCTCCTCCACCTGGTACTCGTCTGTGTGTTGTAGCCACCAACGTGGCCGAGACGTCTCTGACCATCCCTGGCATCAAGTACGTGGTGGACTGTGGTCGGGTTAAGAAACGTTTCTACGACCGCGTGACCGGAGTGTCGTCCTTCAAGGTCTCATGGACCTCACAGGCTTCAGCCAATCAGAGGGCAGGTAGAGCGGGACGAACAGAGCCGGGACACTGCTACAGGTCAGAGCACTGAAACGGTGTAATTACAGTTTTTACTTGAGGAGGATATCACACATTTTTGTCACATTTCAGTATGTAAAAGAGTTTATTTCATCAGTTTCTATGATCTTTCTGCAGGTTGTACTCGTCTGCTGTGTTTGGAGACTTCAGTCTGTTCTCAGAAGCAGAGATCACTCGCAGGCCTGTGGAGGACCTGGTTTTGCAGATGAAGGACCTCAACATCGACAAGGTCAGTAAACACTGAACAGCTCAGACTCACCAGCAGGCTGCGGTGTGAAATACTGCTCTAAAAAAATATTCCTTTCATAGAAACACCTTCATATTTTTTGTGTCTGCAGGTGGTAAATTTCCCCTTCCCCACGTCTCCCTCTGCTGAGGCTCTTGTTGCAGCAGAACAGTTATTAGTCTCACTGGGAGCTCTGAAAGAGCCGCCTCGCACCGGAAGGTAAGTGTTGTTGCTGGATCTCCCTCTTTTTCTCTGGTTTTTCTTGGATTACATAACTGCTTCTTTGAACAGTTCAGGTAGTGCTGAGGGATATTTGTTTCTGCTCACACTCTGGTTCTTACAGGGAAACATTAAAAAAAAGTCAAGTCAGTTATTCAGTATATTTTGATTAATTTGATATATTTTGACTGACAAGGAAGTCAGATCTTGTTCTAAGGCTTCATGTTTTTTTCCTTAATTTATTTGTTTTTTTCCTTATTTTTTAAAATTTTAACTATCTCTAAGTTTACCCAGTGTGACAAACTGAGCAATAGTAGCCATATCATGTGTCTACACTGTCTAAACTGTTTGTTTTTTCTTGTAAGCATTAAAGAGATGGAGCAAGCAAGGCTGAGCTGTCCCATCACCCCCCTGGGCAGAGCGATGGCCTCGTTCCCCGTCGCACCACGTTATGCTAAAATGCTAGCGCTCGGGAAGCAGCAGGATTGCCTGCCCTACGTTATTGCTGTGGTAGCAGCCATGACAGTCAGGGAGATCTTCGAAGACCTTAACAAGTGAGGACACGTTTAAGCTAATGTCTCTTTATAAGAACTCAAACTTCCAATGTGGCCGTGAATGTATTCCAGAGGAAAACAGGCCGAAAGCTCACTTGCACGAATGTAACATTTTTATTTGTTTTGTTTTTTACATGAGATGACTTGAATTCACATGACGACATGCAGCATTTTTCGAGCTCAGTGCTCCTTTTAGGCAGTATGCATCATTTTATATTTAAAACACGTTTCTGTCTCTCCTCAGACCTGCAGGTAGTGAAGATGAGAGCTCCAAGCTCTCCCAGCGTCGGGCTCGGCTGACCCAAATGAGGAGGCTTTGGGCTGGGCAAGGAGCCTCACTCCTGCTGGGGGACCTCATGGTCATGCTGGGTAAGCCTACTTTTGTTCAGGTTGCAGTACTGGAAAGTATCGTACTGTAAACTGCAGCAGAATCTGTCAGATCATATGTTGACCTTTTAAATGTCGCATGACATGGCTTCAAAATCAGGTTTCTTCCAGGCTTTAGCATGAAGCCGGTGGGGTTTATATAGCTTAACAGCCTCTGAACATCTTGTTTATGCTGACCTCCAGTCCTCACCTTGCAGCAGTGATGTACAGGTGTACTCCAGGACCCTCTGACATCACTATTAGGTGTAGTTACAGGTGCAACAAAGCATTCATGATGCTGCATGATGCTGCAAGCAAGCATGATTCATGCTTAACACCAGGAGGCACTTGATTTGAAGGATCTAATTGAGACTTGCTTTAGGAGGGGTTGACAGGGTTGCCCCAGAAAACCTGTGATCACTGTTTAGGGCAAAACTTTTACGTACACCCCTGAGTGCAAGATGTTCGCAAAAGAAATTGACACCTCACAGGTAGAGAAAAGGATAAATACTGTTTTTTAAATGTGTTTCTACTATATTTGTGCACACATGTGACTGCAGGTGCTGTTGGTGCTTGTGAATTTGCCGGCTGTACGCCTAAGTTTTGCGAGGAGAACGGCCTGAGGTATAAAGCCATGGTGGAGATCCGGCGGCTCAGAGGACAACTTACAAATGCAGGTACACAAATGTGGAAAAACACAGAAAACCGAACACATAATGTGCGGCAGAAACACACCAGGAAAATAATTTGTGTTCTGTCATCTCAGTGAATGCAGTGTGTCCAGAGGTGGGAGTATTTGTGAATCCCAAGATGACTCCACCGACAGAGCACCAGGTGGTTTGCTTGCGGCAGATCGTTCTAGCCGGACTTGGTGACCATCTTGCGAGGCGGGTACAAGCAGAAGATATTCTTGACCCAAAATGGAAGAATGGATACAAGGTAAGCACTGCATGGATGACTTTTAGTTGTGGTTTTGGAGATTGTGCTACTGTATCGCTCTCCTTCACCTCCTCATCTGTATCTGTTTGCACTCAGACGCCTCTTATGGACGACCCGGTGTTCATTCACCCGACCTCTGCACTGTTCAAAAAGCTGCCGGAGTTTGTTGTCTACCAGGAGATCATGGAGACCACCAAGATGTACATGAGAGGTAAATGAGCTTTGTGAAATGCCAGAAACGTCACCGGTGTGCTAATGACAGTAACCTCTGAGTGTTTATTTAGAGAGCCTTAAAAAAGTCCACAAACCAGGTGCTTATTTCTGCTCACTGCATGACGATAGTTTCAGGATTTTGACAGACGTGTGACTTTTATATTAAACAACATGACTATCGATGTGTTTACAGTGTGTGGTGGTGATTTATATTTTATTGTGGTTAAATGTTATGTCATTATATTCAGTTTTTCTCGTTTTTTATTGTGTGTTCCCTGAAATCATTGTCAATAAGTCAAATTTCCCTTACAGGACAATAACGTTTGGCTTGAAATGTGCAGTTTATTGTTGCTGCGTTTGCTGAAGTTTGGCTGATAGTTCACCAACTTGATAAACGTGTCCTCCATTCTGTTTGTTTCAGGTGTGTCAGCAGTGGAAGCAGAGTGGGTTCCCCAGCTTCTGCCTCAGTACTGTCATTTCGGCTCTCCTCAGGAGTCGCCATCACCGTGGTTTTGTTCCTCCACGGGCGCCGTCAGATGTCACCGTTCAAGCACCTTCTGTAAGTTGTGAACACCAGAGCTGTGTTTCATGCTGAAAGGTGTTTCTGTCTACATTTAAGTAATGCCTGCGTGTTTCTTGCAGTCCGTGTTGGTTGGCAGCTGCCTGCAGTAGAGATGGAATATCCAGATGGCGTGGAGCGCTACAAACTGTTTGCCAGGTTTCTGCTGGAGGGACAGGTACTGCAGCAAAACCTGAAAGACCTCGTCTCTTGATGTCTGTGCTAGAGATTTAATTGGGCGTAAACTCAACCACTCTGTCAAACAGTAACAGACCTGACCACCACCGTGACATTAGAGCTACATCAAGTATCTGTAGCTCTAATCAAACAAAATCATTGTTACTGTACGTATAATACTAATCTGTGATCAAAATAATGTGTGATTTAAAATAACCATAATATAAATCCAATCCTTCCAAAAAGGCACTCAAAATATATTTAATTTCTTAAATAAATTAATTAGTCCACACCTTTAGGACAGGTTTTAGCAATTGCCAGCCCAAAAATGATGTACCATGGGTAAAAAGGAACAAAATCTGAAATCCGATCTGAATGTGGTCAGCCATCATCTGCTGGAGTCTGTATATTTTATACATCATGTTTAAAAGCTAATACATTGTCTGGTTTGCAGGTCTGTCCTAAACTAAAGAAACACAGTGGCCACCTTCTCTCAAACCCCTCCATCATGCTGAAAACATGGGCAAAGTAAGTTGGTACTCTCACACACTCTGCTCTGCCCTCTTCTCCCATTTTTCACTCAACAAATAAACTTGTTATTATAAGGATCGACTTTTCTCTTACTGACTCTGCCGCTGTAGGCTGCAGCCCAGGACGGAGGCTTTGCTGGGAGCGCTGGTGTCAAAGAGAGTTGACTGCAGAGAAGCCCTCCTGTCCGCCTGGAAGACTGAAGATAAATGTGAGGATGTAATGTGCTTGGCATGACTTGTCCGATTTGATTAGCCTTCTTGCATCTAACCTTATTGTTTTCTCATGTGTTTTTTCCCCTCCTACAGTCCTGTTGTCTGCATACTGTCAGTGGCTTCCTGAAGCCATGCATCAAGAAGTAGCCAAAAGTTGGCCTCCGATATGAATGATTACATCTAAAAAGTAGAGGGGAAAAGTAGAGATCAGACTCTGCTGATTGTTTTAAAGTGCAACTGTCACCACACAACATTGCCTTTTTCACCAGTTTGTATTTTATATACTTTATCTATGACTTGTACAGTTTTCTTCAGGCAGAAAATATTTCAAATAGAGCTCTGTAATGACTTTTTAAATTGTTGTCAGTGTGCTGCTGCCAGTTACAGTATGTCTGATTTGGTCTTCATAAGACTCATTAAAACTTGGTGGCTCTGATTAAGGCTGGTGTGTGGTTTATTCATGGTGTATTATAATATATATCAATGATGAAGATTAAACGGCAGCTTCACTAATTTTACATACAAAAGTCTGCTTACTACTCATGAGGACTATTATATATTTTATAATGTCTTTTGTGGCTCAGGGCAGGTATCTTCAACCATCTGACCATGAGCTGTTTGTGTGATACAATTAAAAGCTACAGAACAGCTATTAAATGGACCTTAGAGTGATACTGTGTTGTCAAATCCTAATGGTTGCATTATGGGATGTGTGTTTTTAGACATTGGTCCATGCTAGGGAATAAAAGTCAGGATAGTTCCGCCTGTGCTGCTTCGATGTTGACTATTCTTTTTAAAATGCGTCTCTTGTGAGTCCTCCAACTTTAAAATGTGTTTTGCTTATTGTTACTTTAGTTGGATGTTTGAGCTTCACTGTGCAGAATGATGTATGTAAAGGTTTAAAACTAGAAGGTTGTTTTCACACTCATCTCCTGAAGGAGGAAAGTCTCTCTGTGCTCTCTTTATAACCCAGTTAAAGGCGTGTGTCTACAAGCTGATTTTGTGATATCACAACTAGTTTGAAGCCAGTCGTGGTGTGAAACTTAGTGTGTAAGTGTAATGTGGAAACTCAAAGCCTCCGGTCCACACACATTGATGCATCTTCATATATTCTTCTACATACATCTTCTTGCCACTGCTGCTATTACTTGGTACGTTCATACTTTTTAAATATTAATATACTTTAATATACTTTTTAATTATTTATAGTATTTATTATTATTATCTGATATTTTCAGTATTTTATTCCTATACATTGTTTTGTTTTTATATTGTTTTTATATCTGAGTAATGTCAAATTCCTTTACATGTAAAATGTGTTGGAATGACAATAATAAAAACCTTTAAAACTTGAAATCTTTGAATTGAGAATGGTCTTTTCAGTGAAGTAGGAGACATCTTATGTCCAGCAGTTAAACTTTTGAAATTAAAAATATTTGTATATTCATAGATTCTGTATTTTTGGGAGGGAGAAGGAAGAGATGCAATTTTAAGAATTTCTAACTAGGTAGTAGAACTTTTTTTGTGGAAAAACCATATCAGACACAAACTGTTATCTAAAACAGTCTTTTTATGTATTTTATGTAGAGTAGATGTTTAACATAATGTAATGTAAGAGTTTCATCTTTGATACTCTCATGGGAAGCTAATGAATTTGGAGGGAACCAATGGTGGAAAGTAACTAAGTGCATTTACTCAAGTACTGTACTTAAGTACAATTTTAAGGTATTTTCATTTTATGCTACTTGATACTACATTTCAGGGGCATTTATTTTACAGTTTTAGTTACTTTTCAGGTTAAAAAAAATTACATAAAACAACATAATGATGAGCTTATAAATTACACTGCATTATTAAAGTGCATTATGAAGTGATCTTCTAATGACCAGTATGAACAGGAGGAATGATTACAGCAAGAAAAACATGTTTCATTGTTCAATTGTGAAACGACCCCTTAAGTTTGATTTTAAATGCAGGTATTTTACTCGTAATGAAGTATTTTTACATTGTGGTATTGATACTTTTACTTAAGTAAAGGATCTGAGTACTTCTTGCATCACTGCAGGGAATATCTGATTAAAAACTACAAAAATGTCGTTTCAATAGGCCTCTGCCATGTCGTCACTTCCGTCTGTCAGCTCGTACACTTCCGGAAGAAGCGGAAGACAACAGTGGAAATCCACAGCACCTATGCATTTTTTAAAGCACTAAAACGCAAACAAACATTTCGATTTGGGTCGTTTGACAACCAAAGACGTCGACATGGTGAGCAGGCGCTCTGTTTTTTTTGTCCGCCGCTGACGACACATTTGTGTCAGAACAAATCGTAATTGTAGCAGTTGAGCTAACTTAGCAGCGGCTAACAACAACACGACAGCAGCAGAAAGATGCCCTGTCATGATCGGAAAACGTTGCCAACTCACGGTCAAAGTTGTGTGTGTTTTATTAATACGATTTTTTTGGTTTGTTCCACAGTTTTCCTTCCACGTTTTCGACCACCCGATGTCCCGGGGTTTCCAGAACCGCTTCTCCACTCAGTACCGCTGCTACTCAGTGTCCATGCTGGCTGGACCCAACGACCGCTCCGACGTGGAGAAAGGAGGCAAAAGTAAGTATTTATATTATTTTGATGTCCGCATACGTCCATACACTGTCATTTAAATTTTTCAGAAACACACTACATGTTTGTATATTTGGTCAGAACTCAAGAAATATAGATGTAATTATCTAAAATCTGAAAATATAGATTAAATGGGCTAAAAACAATAGTCAGGAGCCCAAATGAACATTGAAACTGTTTTTTCTTGCCATAATCATTCCTCCTGTTCATACTGACCATTAGAAGATCCCTTCATAATACACTTACAGTGTAAGTGATGGGGGCCAAAATCCACAAGCCTCCTTCTGTGCAAACATGTATTTAAAAGTTTATCTGAAGCTCCAGCTGTCCAAATTAGTCAACGTTACAGCTCAACAGGGAAACACTGTCCAAGGAAACGCAAAGAGGGAATTTGATGCTAAAAAGACTGTAAATGTGTGATATGACTAACTCAGACTGCTGAAGCCTCATATAAGCTTCAGATAAACTTTTAAATACCTTTTTGCTCAAAATGACCAGTAACCAGTATGAACAGGAGGAATGATTACAGTGAGGAAAACCTCTTTCACTGTTCATATGGGCACCTGTCCTTTAAGATTGTTTGTGACTTTTTATTTTACTGGATTTGACGCTGATCTACATAAAATGACCAGGTGGAAAATGTGAAATTTGGATTCATCAGTCCACTTTGTCTTTTTCCATTCAGCAGCTGTCCAGTCTTCCTGTTCCTTGTCCCAGTACACGTAGAGCTGCAACAATTAATCGATTGATCAATTAGTTCCCAACTATTGAATTAATTGCCAACTATTCTGATAATCAATCAATTGTTTGGAGTCTGGTTCCAGCTTCTCAAATGTGAATATTATTAAAATTCATTCACACTTGTACCTTAGGTATTTATATTAGTCGTTCAAAAGTGTTCATCTGACTGAAGATATTTATGAGAGCTTATTTCTTAATAATGTCTCAACTAATTATCTGTTTCTTTTCAGTAATTATGCCACCTTCAGCCCTCGACCAGCTCAGTAAGTGCAAGTTAAATGACACATCTCTTCATACTGCTTCATGTATGTACTTTCTCCATGATTCTTACCTCTCTGCGTCTTTCCCCTGTACAGGCAGACTTAACATCACCTATCCGATGCTGTTCAAGCTGACCAACAAGAACTCAGACAGAATGACGCACTGTGGTGTTCTGGAGTTTGTGGCAGACGAGGGAATCTGCTACCTGCCACACTGGGTGAGAAAGCCATGTTGAATGTTAGTGTTACAGGAAAAGATATTGAACTGCCTGCTGTCACTAGAGGTGGAGTATAATTCTTAAGTAGGCATACGCTATGTTATTGATATTTTACATAAATAAGAGTAAAAGCAAAAAGTAGCTCATGGGGAAAAAAAAGATATTGCGTTCATAGAAGTTTTAAAAATGCTGAATGTGATCTTTTAAGATTTTGAATTTGAGTGGAGTTAAAATTTTACTTTGTTTCTTATTGTGACTGAGGTTTTGCTTTTCATTGCCAATTCTTTCCTTCCACAACTTTAAAAGCCACTCTTCATGTGTTCCTCCCCTCAGATGATGCAGAATCTGCTGCTGGAGGAAGGTGGTCTGGTCCAAGTGGAAAGTGTTAACCTTATGGTGGCCACTTACTCAAAGTTCCAGCCACAGAGCCCCGACTTCCTGGACATTACAAACCCCAAAGCAGTGTAAGAAATATCAACTGGGGACATTAAATTGGCCCTTTTCACATTTTACATATAACTTAAATGTTAAACTAAGTTTTTTTTTCTCCTTTTTTTCAGGCTGGAGAATGCTTTGAGAAACTTTGCCTGCTTGACAACTGGTGATGTCATTGCTATCAACTACAATGAAAAGGTAAAACTTTCTTTTTGTGACAGCACATAAACACATACAGAAGTGAGGAAACATAACAAGAACTAGACAAAACCCACCACAACAAAGAAAACTAATAATAATACAAAAAAAGAGCGGTTGTGCAGGGCACACGTGTTTATGTCTTTTTCTTTTGACGCCTGGCTGTGTGTGTGTTTGTTTCAGATCTATGAGCTGAGAGTAATGGAGACCAAGCCAGATAAAGCAGTATCCATCATTGAGTGCGATATGAATGTAAGTCCCTCCATATGTTGCTTGTTATAGTAAAGATATGACCCAGACAACAGTCAATTATTCAGTTGCGTTCTTTAATTATGTGTTTGTGACTCACTCTGATTCTCAGGTGGATTTTGATGCTCCACTGGGCTACAAAGAGCCTGAAAGACGACCTCAGCACCAGGAAGAACCAACAGTAAGGACCAAACCTGAAGGTACCTGTTAATTCTTGTGCTCTGAACACTTTGACAAATCTCTTTTCTTCACAGGAGGAAGAAGCAGATCCCAGCAGTTACGCTGATATGGACACAGGATTCCGAGTGAGTAAATGTTGATGTGGGTCAGAGGCACGGTGATGTCTTCGTGACTGCCGATAACTTCTATTCTGTTTTTACTCCTCAGGCTTTCACTGGCTCTGGCAATCGTTTGGATGGTAAAACGAAAGGGATTGAGCCCAGCCCTGCTCCTCTCGCCGCAAGTGACATCAAAAGGTTAAAAGATATTCAGTATTTTATACATTTGGCAAATTTGGTCGTACATTATGACACAGTGGGGTTGATTGGCAGCTCATGTGCAGTGGTGTAGACTGAAGTTTCTGCAGTGTGAGAAATTGTCTCACATTCTCACTTTTTGTTTGCTGCTCTGACTATCGTGATACAAGTGCAAGTTTCTTGAAAAACGCCTCGAAACAGTAACTATAATTGTGTTGTGAATTGTCTCTGGCAAGCTAAGAACAGGTTCACACTGTTTTAATTTTCCTTATTTAGATTTCTCCAGGCATAAAACCGCATTTTGCTTTTCTGTGTCCCAGTGTCGCTTTTTTTTGGTGTCACAGCACGGTCAGCTTGCTTTTAATCTGTTAAAGTTCAAATAGATGGTGACGAGAAAAAGAAATGGCAATTCAGTCTGTTTATTAGGCTACTTTGTCACCTGGCCATTCAACTAAATGCACAATGTGACAACAGACTCACTGACAAGCAGGGATGTGTCAACATTTTGTCTTTTTTCCACTTCATAATGTGGACATTCAGTTTTTGAAATGGTCAAATTTACGCAGTGTGTGGAAGCCCTGAGTAGCACCTGTTCAATCTTTATTTTACCACTGATCACTAAACCGTGAACCAGTCGAGAAATGTTTGGTTATCGTGTAAAAAATCTTGACTTCTAATCTTTTGTCATACAGAGGCATTCCCAACTATGAATTCAAAGTTGGCAGGATCACCTTCATCAGAAACTCGAAGCCACTGCCCAGAAAATTTTTTGATGACGTGAGTACTGTGAATGATTTTGTTAGTTGCAGTATTTCAGTGCAGTTCCTCGCCCTCATGTCCAGTATAACTTCGTCCCCTAACTCTTTTAATCCTCTCAGGATGATGCCTTGAACAGATTCATCGCTTTCTCCGGAGAAGGACAGTCGCTACGCAAGAAGGGCAGAAAGCCTTGAAGATTTCCATGTGGAGAGACCAACTTATGTGCACGGACCCACCGCATCTATTGTCACCTACAACAGCAAAGTAAACTGCCCTTCAGATGCATAGGGATTTTGTGTCTTTGTCCCTTTGAAATTACAGTGGTGCTGTTGAGGTGGGATTATATTTTATTAAAGCTCTGGCAGCAATTGTTTGATCAACAGAAACTGAGCTCAGTAAAATGCTGCCTGTAGTAATTTGGTATTCATAAGTCCAGGCTGATTGGTTCGAGACAGGCTGAATAAATACGTCACTACAATACATCACCAAGATATTAAGAATTGTTGTTTCGATATCAGATTTGAAATACTTTCACTTAGAGAAATGTTCCCCTTTTCTCCATAATTGTTGCATTTTTACAGCCCCCTTCAAATAGTGTTACCCTGAGTCCCATTGTTATGATAAAATGGGAGAGGTAATAGCTCTATACTTAAGTTTTTATTAATAATGGAAATCATTTTATGTTTGGGTTTTTTTTTTCCGAGTTATAGGAATAATTTGCAAGTGTTTTTTCTCCTTTGTTTTATTTATAGACAAATAAAGGACTGTGTTTTGAAATGGAAAGTAGCTGAAAGTGTTTTTTTTTCTTGTAATATTTAAACATGTACAGTACAGTCAAAAGTTTGGGCACACCTTCCCATCCACATGAATGAGAAAGTGTGTCTAAACGTTTGACTGGTACTGTACATGAACTACTAAATGGAACAGATTAAGTTCCATTTAGCAGTTTTCTTGAACTGACTTAAAGGACGGGTTCACAATTTCTCAAGTATGTCTTAAAACAACAGGTGCCCAAACTATGCTTTAAGACATTTATGTGCCTAGACTGCCTTTGGTCAAATCAAATTGCAGAAATAAGCAGGTCTAATTAGACTAAGTGTAATGAAACATATGCAATTAGAAGTAATCTGAAATAGTACCTAATGACACTAACAAAGTAAGTCTAGATGCAAAAGCCAAGAAGGATTTAGTTTCCAAAATAGGTATATCTCTTTTTAGATGTATCACAGCTTTTAATACATTTAAAACAACTATGGTTACGACAAGAAAACAACACATGGTGTGTTTCGTTGCATTTTAATAAGTGCAAAAGTGTTTTTATTAGTCTAAATATTTTGGAAAAACAGAAATGAAGCCGGAAGTGCTTCTGGTTCCTGTCACCTTTTTTTTTCTCACTGTCCGCATTCCGCGAAGACCCGCCCCACTCTGCCTCTGATTGGCTAGTACTCGTTACTTCGTTGGTTAGATTGGTTAGGTTTAGGCATGAGGAGTGACATGGTTGGTTAGGGTAAGAATATCAGGGTCAGAGCCAATCAGAGGCAGAGTAGGGCGGGTCTTCGCAGAATGCGGGTAGGAAAAAAATAACGCGTTCAGGATAGCACAGCTAGCAATGGACCGGTCAGGAAAACTAGTATGGAGGGTAAAGTATCAAACAAATTATATTATGAATTACATTTTATGATAAAGTTGTTCCGATTCAACGCATCTGTGTTGTTCTCGATAGACTGTAGAGTGACAAATCTGAAAGATGTAGGTTAGTCAGTTAGCAAGGTGATTAGCTAGCGTTGCTAAGTGGTCAATATAACCTTAGCAAAGTTAACACTAAAGCAATCACACAGACCGAGGAAGCTTTACCTGAAAATCCGTCAAATTTTTTATTTATTTCATTCATGATGTACTTTGAAGTGTAATCGTGCCAGTTAACATTTCCAAAAACAAATCAATGTAGACTTCTGTAAAAATTACTGAGGGGCATCTTGGGCAACCTCAGGGGGCACTCGCATGTATTTCGCCTCGTATTATGCTAAACATAATTATAATATAGCTACACTCACAGGCCACTTCATTGGAAACACCTGTGCAATCTAATACAATCCAACACAACAGCTCTGCTTTACGAAGCTTATACATTTTCAGTTTTTGCTGACATTGTCAGAAAGGTGATAGTTCTACTTTATGTTTATTATTGAGGTCGTAGTGGGTGCTGGTGGTGTACTGGAGTGCATTATATCGAAAAGTGTTCCTAATATTTTGTCCACTCCATTACCATACATGAGGGGAGCTGAACGGTTCTGGACAAACTTACATACATACATACATACACGTTTAAATAATAATTTAGTATTAGAGTCCAGGGTTTAGAGTTGTGAAAACATGTTCTTGAATGAATTTGAATTTAAACTTAATCTCTACAGCCACTGGTACAAGTTGTGCACACACACCAGGTTGTTTCATTTTCATTTGTGGCTCTATTATCACATTAGATATGACATGGGAAGGGGAAATTAACATTTCATTTTTCAGTTACATTAGTGATGATTCTCACCTTTGTCTGCCCATATAGCCGCCCCGGGCTTGTGACGATTATTGGAGTGAATTCAGACACTGCAAGAGCTTGTGGAATCGTTTCCACCACTACTACACTTACGGTACCTCCCCGTCCTGCCATCAGTGGAAAGAGGACTACTACAACTGCAAAGAGTGGGAGAAACACAAAAGCACTGAGGCCAAGGTACAACTTTGTCTCAGTTCAAGACCAGAGTTGTATTTTTTTTAATGCTATTCAGGATCTCTGCATGTCCTTAAGACCATATATAAACACTTGAAAAGACTTACCTGTCTTTTGAATGAAACCAGTGAACTCAGTAGTAGTTCAGTTTTCTATATGTCTGTATTGCAGGACGCTTTGCAGAAGAGTGAAAGGGACAGAGTGGCAGAGCAGAAAAAGTTCACCCCCGTGTGGCAACTGAGGCGAGACCCTCCCAGAGACTGGCACCTGCCCCTGAACCAAGAAAAACCTCAGGACTCTTGAACTGTCACACTTATCCTGCCGCCTTTGCTCCGTGGCGGCCAAAGCAAAATGAAACGGAGATTCAGGATGTACTGTATTTTACTTGATGGACATAACAAAGTCCTTAAGAGCCACATATGCTTGAGAATGGCCGACACTCACGGCCTTCTCAAGTTGTACTCAGATATGTGTGAATTAATTAATAGTGGTGGTAGCATCCAGTGGTCAGTGATGAAGATGACAACAGCTTTTCAACCAGTGAATTACAAGATGGTCCCTGTGAAGGTAGTGTTGTCCTTTTAGCCAGTCATAAATATTTAACTCTTCATTGTTTGTATAAACTGAAGCACAGAGGCTGACTGCACTCTGCCTACATGAGTTTAATATTGACTTTAAAAGCTTAGTGTAAAGAAGAGGCTGTATTGGGTCAAATTATGCTATTAATAAATTACATATAATTCATCCAAGTAATGAAGAATTGTCCACATACTGTTTTAATGTGGGTTAAATAAAAAAAAATGCACTACAGCTCTTTGGCATCAATAGGACAGCTGACCTTTGAAAAGCCTGTTAGTTTTTCTCATTAGTATCAGATGGATCATCTCCAACTAGGGCTGCAACTAAGGATTATTTTCATTATTGATTATCTTCTCGATTAATCGATTAGTTGTTTGGTCCATAAAATGGTGATCACCGTTTCCCAAAGCCCAAGATGACGTCCTTAAAATGTCTTGTTTTGTCCTGACCAACAGCACACAACCCAAAGATAATCCGTTTACTATCATAGAAGACTAAAGAAACAAGAGAATATTCATATTTGAGAAGCTGGAATCAGAATCTGGAAATTTTCTTCTTACAAAATGACTCAAAACATTATCAAGAGTTGCCAATCAATTTAATAGGCAACTAATCGGTTAATCGAGTAATCGCAGCTTTCTTTTAACCTCTGTAAACATGTTTTTGACTCTGTGATGAATATATTATAATAGTACTGATACATTAATATAATTGAAAAAGTTTCACCCTATAGAGTTGTACATCAGTTTTATGCCTTCATGTGATTCACTGTGGATTTATTCTTAAATAACATGTTTTAAATAATTCTAAACAAATTGGATTCATTAAAAAAAATGTACATTTTAATATTGGATTTCTTTCAAGTTACTTTTTATACAGAAGCATGAAGGTGGAAAAAACAATCTCAACAAGTTCTTGCATTTGACAAAAGAACTGAAATGACTGTACGTCTCATACTCTTGTTGATAGTTCAAGAAAAAGACTTATGTAGAAAGTGTCTTTCACACCTGCAGGCTGTTCAAAGGCTGCATCATGGCTTGTTGAATCAACAAATAAACAACAATACACATGCATGCTGCACCCACAACTGCTCCCTGTCCATCACTGTGTGTAGACTTTAGTGATGTCATTGTACTTCCCCTCCGGTGCTTCATGCTTGGTGTTTGGCGGTGTGTGGGTAGGACCTTCGTGAGTGAAGGGAAAGAGAAGGAGGTCTGGTTTGAGCGCCGCCTGGTACAGCTCCTCAGACTCTATCTTTAGCGCCTCCAGAGCCTCCCTCTGTGCTTCCAGAGCGAGTTCAATGCCCTGCACTTCAGCCATGTGCTGCTCCTGCAAGAACACAAGACTGATGAGCACATCAAATGGAGCCCACGAACTGTACATAATGGAGTGCAGAGGTCAGAAGCTACATTTTCCATAAAAGCTTATGTGCTGGAGCCGTGGATGGTAAGTGGTCACCTGTTTGTATCGAGACCACTCCTTCAGCAGCAGGGCTCGACCTTCACTATCTTCAAATGATAGCCTTGGTGCAGAGCGTTCCCTTTGTAAGATATTAATAAACATTTTATAGCACTTTAGTCTGTAGGCATCATAATGGCAAAGAAAGAACAAAAGGTACACTAAGTCAAAGACTGATGATGCATAAAACATGTCGCATGAAAGATATTATAATTAATCATTTTAATCTTGAGCAAACATGAGCCAGTTGTCCAACGTTGTTTTAAAGTCTTTCCCAAAACAACAGTCAGGTGCCCAATATAAACATTAAAACAGGCTTTTCTTGCCATAATCACTCCTGTTCATACTGTTCATAATGAACTTAAAATGTAAGTGATGGGGGCCAAAATCCACAAGCCGCCTCCTGTGCAAAAATGTATTTAAAAGTTTATCTGAAGCTAATATGAAGCTTCAAATCGAGTAGATATCTTTCAACGTTACAGTCCTTTTAGTGCCAATGCTAAAAAGACTGTAAATGTGGCAGATATCCACTTGATATGACTAACTCAGACTGCTGAAGCCTCATATAAGCCTCACATCAACTTTTAAATGCATTTTTGCACAAAATGACTGTGTGGACACACTGTGGACTTTGCCCCCCATCACTTACATTGAAAGCACATTTGAAGGGATCTTTTAATAGCCAGTATGAACAGGAGGAATGATTACAGAGAGGAAAACTTCTTTCAGTGTTCATATGGGCACCTGACTGTTGTTTTAAGACAGACTTGAAGAATTGTGAACCTATCCTTTAATATCTGGGAGCCTTAAATGCCAAAACATTGTCTTTTAATCTACTGTATGAACAGGCAATAGGAGGAAGGTTCCTGAAATCTTGTTCAACTGGGGTATAGTTTTTTTTTATAGCTTTTTGTGTCAAATCAGTCCCTAAACCCATGTCCAAAAATTAATCAATGAAAATTGAGGTGAAGTGATTTTAGTCTGAAAGCCCCAAAGAAAGTGATGTTACACATCAGATTAAAACTCAGCAGAAAAAAAATGTAACCTCCTTGGATGAATTAACCTGATTTCATGTGGTGCAACAGGAGTTTCACACTGCTTCCTGACAGTGCTACAGCTGAAGAGCAAAAACATATTTTACTTTTCCTTCATCTATTTTACAGCTGGCAGTTTTGATCTAAATGTAACAAAAGCACTGAGACAAAAAGCATGTGGTTGGCATTATTGTCTATTTTTCTTGCTGTAAAAAATTCCCATGAAAAGACCAAAACCAGCATTCAACCCAATGCAACAACATGGTTAATCTATGCATGTTTAATAGATTTAGTAGTTCTGTATATCAGATTTTGGACACACAGGTAATACTTTGTTGGTTTTGGTGTTTTCAGGACATCTGTTGACAATAAGACAAATCATCATACTTTAATGTATACTGTTGCCACACCTAGCACTGCAGATAGGTTAACAATGCATCAACAAAAAAATCTAACATGGTCACTTGCAAATGTGAAATGAACTGCACCTTGTTTCTTCCAAGCATTTGCCTGGAATGACGAAGTCCTCTATCGGGATGAGCTCAGGTGGAACCTTCTCCAGCTTCCTCAGCTTTTTCCTCAGCCTATCTCTTACCATCTGCTCCCTTCTGGGGTCCACTTTCTTCTTCTTTTTGGGCTCCGCTCTTAGAAAAACACAAATCACTCCTTTAAGTACACATGTTCAAAGGCAAGATATGTTTTCAAATAGAGCTGGCAATAATACTTAGACTGTGAATTTAGACTAGATTACTGATACAATTTTCTGAATGAAATTTGACTGTTCTAGCTGAATGAAATGAACACAAAATGCCATCATATCCACATCATTTTAGAGTTTTACAGTTGACATGTACTTTACTCTAAATCTGAATGTCCAGATTTGACTTGAGTGAGTCAAGAAAGGTTGGGCACAGCTCTGATTTAATCAGTATCATTCAGCTCTATTTTTTATAGCATGAACACACTTTAGCTGTACAATCTGTACTAAAAAGATCATCACACTTACGGCTGCAACTCACAATTATTTTCATTATTGATTAAGCTGTTGATTAATTTCTCCATTAATGGATTAGTTGTTTGTCCATAAACTGTCAGAAAATGGTGAAAAATGTTGATCACTGTTTCCCAAAACCTGAGATGTCCTCTTAAATGTCTTGTTTTGTACCGACCAACAGTCCACAACCCAAAGATATTCAGTTTAATATCATAGAGGACTAAAGAAACCAGAAAATATTCACATTTGAGAAGCTACTGTAGAAACATGGTGGTGCAACAATGGCGGGCTCCGTGGAAGAGGACCCTATGTAGATATAAAGGGCTCATTCTAAGGTAATGAAAACACAATGATTCTTATTTTCAGGTGATTATACACTAATTAAAACATACTTATGAATATTATATTCCATTTCTGCCAAGTCCGTTCCATTAGATGCCAATAAATTCTACACACTGCACCTTTAATAGTTGGGAACTAATTGATTAATTGACTAATTGTTGCAGCTCTATTGTGGAAATTTGGTCAAACAAAAAGCAATATGAAGATGTCACCTTGGACTCTGAAAACTTGATGTTGACATTTTTCACTATTTTCTGACATTTTATAGGCCAAAATGTCCCGATACAGAATATAAACAAAATCGTCAAATGAATTGAGATCAATAAAGGAGTCAAAGCTATATTTTGGCACAGAGCCGTTGGTGCTGTGGGACACTTTAGCCTCTGTAACTTTGGTTCAGGATCACTTACGCTCATTCTGACTTTTTGGTTGAAAAATTTTAAAAAGTTGCCTGTCAAATGAGACCAGGGTTATGACTGTAATCAAAAGGGTTGAAGAACAGTAACCTTTTTATTTTGGGTACATTATTTCCAGGCTTGTGCAGTTAATCAAATGACCTAAGAAATAACTGACATGCAGTCAAATTAAAACTTTTGGAGCCCCTGGAGATCTGGGTCCTTAGAGCAGTTGGTTTATAATAATAATCCAGTGTATATCATACCTCAGAGGAGCAGATGTCTTCAGTGTCATCACTGGTGCAAACCAAGGACTCTGAACAGCATGGTGATTTTCTCCCAACACAAAGCTGCAAAACAAGACACAATAAACAGAATACAAGGTCAAAACATTGGTACCTGCTGGACCTGTGTGTAGACTAAGGAGCATTTATGTAACACAGACCAGATCAGTGGCAGAATAAGTACTCAGATCAGATCCTTTACTTCAGTAAAAGTACCAATACAGCAATGTAAAAATACTTCATTACAAGTAAAATGTAAAATAAATGACATCATTAGATTATTAATACTGAAGCATCAGTGTGTAAGCAGCATGTTACTGTTGTAGCTGCTGGAGGTGGAGCTAGTTTGAACTACTTTATATACAGTTAGCTAGTTTAGTTCAGTGGTTCCCAACCTAGGGGTCGGGCCCCTCCAAAGGGTCACCAGATAAATCTGAGGGGTTGTGAGATGATTAATGTAAGAGGAAAGAAGAAAAAACAAAGTTCTGATACACAAATCTGTTTTCAGTTTTTGGACTTTTTCTCTAATCTTTGATTTTTGATGAAATATTGGATCATTTGAACATTTATTGAAATGAATCAATGTGAGAAGTTGTTAACAACTCATAGACATCTGAAATGTGACCCCGACTACACACTGCTTTTTGTAAGACGACAAAAGTCAAAAAGGTTGAAAACCACTGATGTCATCTTTAACAATGTGTTGTATTTTAAAAGCTTGTTATATTATCCATTGTGTCAAATCTTCATCTGAAAAGTAACTAAAGCTGTCAAATAAATGTAGTGTAGTAGAATATTTCCCTCTGAAGTGTAGTGGAGTGGAAGTATAAAGTAGCATAAAATGGAAATACTCGAAGAAAGTAGAAGTACCTCAAAATTGTAGTTAAGTACAGTACCTGACCACATCCAGCAGCCTCCATCTACTGAATAACCTTCGCTGTTAGCTCCTTGTTAGCTAGCAGAGATTTCACTACAAGCACTCACCTCGAAGGAGCAGTGTGTCGGGATAAAAGCCTGCAGAGACAGCGCGATAAAGCCACAGACATGTTTCCACTGTGTGTTCTGTCACTGTAAGCTCATACTCGGTGTCAGAAGAACAGAAATGCTCACATGTAGTCAACTATCACTTTGCCTGTCTCCTCCTTGCTTGCTTAAGTGAACAGACGTTACGTTACGCACTATGATGACGTCACGCCCACAAGTTTGCGCCGCACTTTCGAGTATTTTGTTTGCGCTAAAAAAAAAATACGGTGTGAAATTTTGAATATTTCACAAACACTGTCATAAAACAATAACAACTTGAGACATTTATAATTTTAAATCATTTAAAAATGTGTTGATTTGACTGTCTACCTAACATTTTTTTGTCGAATCTTACTACCCGAGTGGAAAATGATCTCCGGCATTATTTGGGGTAAAGGTCGCAGATACATCAGCTCTTTATTTTCACTGCGGACTGATAGAGAGTGATTCAAAAAGAAACTGATCAATAAAGTTTGGTCCTGACAGTGTTGGGTTGTTGAATCGGCATCATGGCGCTCCTCAGAGGTAAATAAACTTTCTTCAGTTGGAATAGGAAGCCAAGAAAGCATGCAAGCTGTAGCTGTGCTGCATGGACGATATTTAATGGTAAAGCTAAATCTTGCCAATCAGTGTTGCATTATCATAGTAACTTAAAATGAATGTAATCACTGTAAAGTCGACGTTTTTTAAATCTTAATGTCAGGACTGCATGAAAACTCCTTCTGATCATAACGTTACGTTACAAAATAGGCGAAAGGTGACAAGGTGGCGTCACCTTCATAGAGTATACAGCTTACTGTATATTACTTACTACTGTTCACCACAGACACAGAACTTTTCACTTTTCTCTTTTTGTCTCTTTAGTTTTTGTTCCACCTTTTATCATATTTAATGCACTTTCCTCAGACTCAATACAGAGTCCACACTTTTTAAAAAAACAGCTTTTTAGCTATAATAGTAACAGCTATAGCTGTTACTATAAAGTTAGTAGTATTAGTAGTACAAGACAAAAACAAGAGCTCATTGCAAATGCTATTAATGCAATAGCAGGTCAAGTCATCCTGACTATCCTAACGTGACCCAGAGGTCAGTCAACAGTTCAGTGTCTGATAGGAGACAGATTAGCGCTTTATCTTAGAGAGAAACCAGTATTTCAAGATAGAAATCATGCCTAATAGCTTAGTCGCAGTGGTGGTTTTTATAATGAAGCACTATGTATCCCCAAAGCAATTTTCATGAAGTTAAAGGACAGGTTCACAATTTTTCAAGTCTGTCTTAAAATGACATTCAGGTGCCTAAATGAACATTGAAAATGTTTTTTGCTCGCTGTAATCATTCCTCTTGTTCATACTGGCTATTAATTAGAAGATCCCTTCATGACAAGCTTACAATGTAAGTAATAGGAGACAAAATCCACAGCCTTCATTTTGAGCAAAAAGGTATTTAGTAGTTTATCTGGAGTTAATGTGAGGGTTCAGCCGTCTGAGTTAATCAAATTAAGTGGATATCTTTACATTTACAGTCATTTTAGTAAAAATTCCCTCTTTGTGTTTCCTCGGACAGTGTTTCCCTGTTGAGCTGTGGTGGAAGTATAGTCACAAAAAGAGGGATTTTGGCACTAAAAAGACTGAAATGTTGAAAGATATTGACTTAATTTGACTAATTTGGACGACTGAAGCCTCATGTTAGCTTAAAAACTTCTAAATACATTTTTGCAAGGAAAGAGGACTTTGGATTTTGGCCCCGTACATCATGAAGTGATCTTTTAATGGCTAGTATGAACAGGAGGAATGATTATAGCAAGAAAAACATGTGTCAGGGTTCATTTAGGGCACCTGACTATTGTCAAGTTTCAATTTGTCACCTGTTTCACTGTAGATCCCTTAGATTGACTGCAATTTAATTTTATACAGTTATTTAATCAACAGACACAATATGTAATCTCATGTAAATATTTTGTGAAAGCACCAATTGTCATCCTTACAATATTATCGCAATATTGATATCGAGGTATTTGGTCAAAAATATCATGATATTTTATGTTGTCCATATCGCCCAGCCCTAGTCTGATGTTAGTTTCTCCTTGATATATTTTCTCTTCTGCATCTTGACACCGACCATTTCTGCAATGGGCACCACCCAGCACCTGCTGATGCTGTGTTCTGGCTGTGGTTCGGTGGTGGGTGGTGTTAACTCCTCGCTGCTGTATTAAAATACTTTGCTTCCCTGCAGGTGTATTTATTGTTGCTGCCAAGCGCACTCCATTTGGCACCTATGGAGGTGTTCTGAAGGATCACAGTGCAACAGATCTGGCTGAGCACGCAGCCAAGGCTGCACTCGCTGCAGGGGGCGTGGCACCGGAGCTCGTAAATAGTGTCATCATGGGAAATGTCATGCAGGTATTTTAAATCAAACAGATCAACAGTCACATTTAACAGACTCTGATCACAAGGAGCAGCACATGCATGTATGTGCTGACTAGTGTTTTGGATTTATTAAACACCTTTTCATTCCTATATGTCTCCCTTCCTATTTCAGAGCTCAGCTGATGCACCTTACATCGCACGCCATGTTGGTCTGAGGTGTGGTGTTCCCATCCCAGTGCCTGCTCTCACTGTGAATAGACTGTGTGGATCTGGTTTCCAGTCCATTATCAATGGTGCTCACGTGAGTACTCCACCAAGCGCAAAGAACGTTCTGGCAGGAATATAAATGCAGGGATAAATCATGTTATTGTATATTTATAAACAACTGAAGCAATGCCGTAAGGAGCTTGGTCTCTACATTAGTAAAGTCACAGTATTTAACGTATATCAATTAAACATAATGTGTGTTACCTTTTGTTTTTACCTACTGTGTGTGTTTGTAGGAGATCTGCCTCAAGGAGTCAGAGGTGGTCCTGTGTGGGGGCTCAGAGAGTATGAGCCAGGCCCCATACGCTGTTCGCAACATACGATTTGGTACAAAGTTTGGAGTCGATCTCAAGGTTTTCTTGATTTATATTTTTTTCTTGCCTTTCTGTTTCTTATCACCACACTTGACGCTTACAGTATGAACATCATCATGAAGGCGGCTTGTTATAAAACTCCTAAAAGCTTTTGACACAAAGATAAAACCTCCCCTCGTCTGCTTGACAGCTAGAGGACACTTTGTGGGCGGGGCTGACTGACCTGCACGTCAAAATCCCGATGGGCATCACAGCAGAAAACTTGGCAGAGAAATACCAGATCACACGAGAAGACTGCGACAACTACGCATACCAGACGCAACAAAGGTGGAAGGCAGGTCAGAGAAGCTACATTTTTAAATATGTTTTCAATAATTTCATGGTCACGGACAAAAAAAATATTTTGAGAAGTAAAGCACATTCTTTACATCTTAAGATCTTTATGTTTTTTCTGTCTCCAGCTCATGAGGCCGGTCACTACACGGCAGAAATTGCTCCCATTGATGTGAAAGGGAAGAAGGGCAAGGTGTCCATGGCTCAGGATGAACACCCTCGTCCTCAGACCACACTAGAACAGATGGCTAAACTGCCTCCTGTCTTCAAGAAGGGAGGGACTGTTACTGCTGCCAATGCTTCGGTGAGTCCACACTGCTGAGTGTTGACTCGTCTTGACAATCTGAGGAGATCAGTTTAACTTTTATAATTCCATCTACCTGCTTAGAGTGTCACTGAACAGACACCTGCCGACACTGGAGAACGCCCCACTGTGGATATCTGTGTGGGAAAGCAGTAACCCCCAGTATCAAGCATATCACAAGGCTTTTTGTGTATTAACGAGATGTTTTGAAACATGTAATATTTTACATCTGGTGTTTCCTGGACATCAGTTGAGTTTTATGTGCTATTTCTTGCCCATGTATCACCACAAACCAGAACTCCTGAGTCTCGTCGTCTCGTAAATTTTGTTCTTACCCAGAAACATGTTGGAAATAAGAAAACACTGATGAATCCGACCAAAAGTTTTTAATTTGTTGGTAAGCGCAAGTTAAGATCAGATCTGTACACAGGAGCATTTCATGAATGTGTGTGTACTCTCATATCTGCAATCTGCCATTACTAAATCCAATGTGCTCTTTCTTATCTTCAGGGTGTATCTGATGGTGCTGCTGCTGTGGTGATTGCAAGCGAGGATGCACTGAATGATCACAAGCTCACTCCGCTGGCCAGAATTGTGGCCTATCATGTGTCGGGCTGTGACCCGAGCATTATGGGAATTGGTGAGTGACAAATCAAATCAAAACAACTTTATTTTCCGCCTTTGTTGCACAAAAGTATAAATAGTTTTCAGTTTATGTGACAATCAACATCAGATATCACATCATACGTCACAAAAACAGTAATCTCTATAAACAGATATTTGCATATGAATGAAGAATCTGTAAACAACGGGGCAAGATTTTGGTAAAGGAAGCGTTCTGGTTTCTGTTTGTAGTTTGTAGTGAGTAGTATTGACCAATCAAGTTTGAGTAGGCTTTGGTTGCATGCAGGTAAACAGTCCGTGTGGAGAGCAAAAAGAGGCGGAACGCGTTGGCCCGAAATGCAATCTCGGAACCCATTAGCTATTGTCTGACGACGATTTAGCTTTTTAAAATTTATCTGCATTCATATGCATATATCTGTTTATAGAGATTAGACGAAATGTCATCTGGACCGTCTTAAGTTGCTAAACGGACTGTAAACAACGACCGGCGCATGGAAGAGGACGTCTTGGCCCAGATATCCGTTACCCGGTTATCTGCATGCTACACTGGAACCCCTGAAATATTGGCCTTTGCCCCCAGAGGCTAAATTGTCATCAGACAGATAGCAGATGGGTTCAGAGATGGCAAAAACAGTAAAAATCTATAATGCAATATGTTACGCAGTCCTTTAAAATTAAAATGAATGAATTATTATTTGACATTGTTCCTTAAATCATCTTAGGCCCAGTTCCTGCAATCACTGAAGCTCTCAAAAAAGCCGGTCTTTCTCTCAAAGACATGGATCTTGTGGAGGTATGTTACTGCGGTTAAAAACTTTAATCCTACTTGTGTTTATGTCATATATTTTATATATACAGTATACAGTATGTGTTGATTTATTCAGATAGTGGTTACTCATTTGTATCATTGATGTAATCTGCTTTACATAGGTGAATGAGGCTTTTGCCGCCCAGTACCTGTCTGTTGGCAAGGCTCTTGGACTGGATCCTGAGAAAAGCAATGTTAACGGTGGAGCTATCGCCATCGGACATCCTCTTGGAGCTTCTGGAACACGCATCACTGCCCACCTGGTTCATGAACTCAGGTAATAATGTTATTATTAGTAATTATGTTTACAATAAATCAGCTGAGATGTCTGTACATGTGTTTACTTACATTAATCACCTTTTTTTACCCCTCACAGGCGGCGAGGGGGCAAGTACGCTGTTGGCTCTGCTTGCATCGGAGGTGGCCAGGGCATCGCCATCATCCTTGAAAAATGCTAACTGAAGAAGCTGTACACTCTGAAGAATGCCTGTAGAGGAACGTCATTCACACACACCATCCACTCACAAAACAATATATATAAAAAAAAAATTAAACCTGAATTATGCGTTTTACATACACATAAAATGGCATGAAGCACTGATGCTCAGCTTACACTGGCACACAAAGAGGAATAACTCATTACTATAAATCAGACTTTTTTTGCTGCTTACTCTTTACTTCTTTCAGTCTATTCATACAAAAATGTGCAATTAATGTTTCAGTCTAGAGTTGCCTTGGAAGTGAATATTAAGAGCTATCTCGTGTTTCCGACCCACGTCTGTGCTAGTTGTACTGGTGTGCCAGAGGCTGTTTCTATGTGTGATTGAAATACAGAGCTAGCTTGGTTACATTAACCCATGTAGCATATTATTAACTCAAAAGTACAGTCAGTGTTGAGTTTAAAGGAACTGTGATATTTGCCTTACAATGTTCAGATCCACTCCATTATCAGGGAACAGTTCTGCAGAAACATGTCTGACCTGTGGTGGGTCCAGAAAAAAACAATTTTGTATTTCTGTGTCAAAGAACCTCAATAAATGACAGTTTGGAAAATATGTGTGAAGTTTTGTTTTTATGTTTTCATTACTGATTAAGCAGCAGCTTCAGCTGCAGTCTGTTTATTTTATAGTTAAGCAAGGAATTGAGATGATCTGATAGTAATTTTTATTTTAACTAACAGCTTTTATTATCCAATGCATTTTATTTTATTTTGCTGAATGTGATGTCCATATAAGCTAGTAAATAGTTTACAAGTGCTTCACAGACATAACAAAATACAGCATAATTAAAAATTTAAATAAGTTCAATGCAATCAATAAAAGGAAGACGAATAAAAAACTTTAGAATCAGAATCTTAAATTTTATTTTACATACATATTTTATTTATATTATTTTGTTCCATATTTTCAAAATGTTTAGAAAAACTGATTATATAGAACCATAGAGAAAAGATTACTGAATAGTATTATATATATATGAATAGGAAATTCACATGCTTTATATTCGTAACAATATTTTAGACTGCAATGACCTTTATTTTTTATTTCTTTTTCTTTTTCTAAAAAGTTGGTTGAACAATGTCTGCGTGCACATTAAATTGTAGCAGCTATAGATTTGTAAGCACTATGTAAAGTATGAGCAGTATGAAAAAAATTAAACTGCTGCGCTTCACAATATGTAGAAAGTCATTTTTTTGTTCTTTGCTGTTACAGAAATTATTCTGAAATAATTAAAGGCCAAGTAGCTTCATACTGTACAATTCTATTGCTAGCTTGTATGACCAGATAAAAACTATGTAGTCAGAGAAATGAATTAGTTAATTAACTAAACTAGTTAATTAAAATTAAAAAAGAAACGTGTACCCAAAATATCGGAGAGTACCAGCTGTTAAAAACAAGCGCAACATTGTTTGTATTTCAGATTTACAGATGAGCATACGGGAGAAATCTCTCCAGGACTACAGGTACCATCACATCCTTGAAACTCGACGCTACTTACGTCAACGTCATCGTGCAGCGTCCTTATAAACGTCACATCCCCGGATGTCGGTCTTTTTTTCATAGCAAAGGTAAGACTGGCTTGCCTTCGTGTTACTGTAGGAATAAAATCTGTATTCATCTGCGTTATTTAATAAAAACTTCAGTCTTCAGATGTGAGGAGACGAATCTAAGTATTTAGACGATGCGTTAGACATCGTTATTACTGTGATTTAACTGCCAATGTTTCTGTAATAATAAACAGTTTGGTGCATCGGTAGTCGTAGGCCGCCGGGTAGCCTTCGTGTTAGCTCGGCAGCTAATAGAAACGTGTCGTACTTCGTTAAGTCTTATTTAGACGTAAGGTTATGATGTTTAGTCGTAATGTTTCGCTGTCGTGCAGTTAAGTTTTCAATTAAATCAAACATTTCAGTTTGGGGATACGAGTGGCTGGCTAGCATGGAAAGCCATTCAACTGTGCTATGTTGCTAAATGGCAGCTAACGATACATGTCATGCCTCTTCTGCTATTGCAGTGTGTCCGGAGTGGAGCATATCACTCTAGATGTTAAAGTGCAGTTATACTTTCTGCAGTATACTGAAAGCAGTTTAGATTTTAGTTTTTGAGAAACAGCGTTAAGGTTAATGCTTCAGTTGTCATTGATAACGTGGTAGTCTCCTAGAGGTGATAGTAGAACTTACAGAACTGAGAATTTAACACAATTTGTTCTAAAACTATTAGAACCAGTGTGCGAAATACAAGGGGTCTCAGTGGGTCTGGGACCCTCTATTGACAGCTTAGACCCCCTGAAAATCTGCAAATGAAATTTTAGGGGGGTCTAAACAATGGGCCTAATCTTCTATTTAAGTAAAGTTTATTTTTATGTAACTATGGAAATCTTTGTTTTTATGACATTTGAATGCAAATGCTCTGCATATTCAAAAATGTCAAATTTAAAGAAATTTGAACATGAAATAATTAATTTCATATAACATAAGTCCTTTATCTTAATGAAAATTTTTTTTAAGTCCTTTACCAGTCCTTCGATCACAGAACAAATATTCTGTTTTGGAAATACGGCCCAATTGTCATACTGTATTTCGCACACCGGTTAACATTGACTAATCTGTTTTACCATGCTTTGTGTCAGATCACTAACCTCTGTTTTACCTTGCTTTGTGTCAGATGGCAGAGGGAGACAAAAAGTCTGCCAAGAAGAAGCACGGGAGCCGGAACCCGGTTCTGGCCCGGGGCATCGGCCGCTACTCCCGTTCTGCTATGTACGCCCGCAGGGCTATGTACAAGAGGAAGACTAAGACCACTGAGACCAAGGTGAGGGCAGAACACTAAACAAAGTTGATGATAAAGGCACCAATATACTCATTATACTTGTGGATTGCATCTTGTTTTGGTGTTAATAATCTACGCTTGTTGCAGATTGAGAAAAAGATCAAGGTGAAGCCTCAGGCCACCGTTGTCAAGACTGTTGGCGGAGACAAGAATGGAGGCACTCGTGTGGTCAAGCTGCGCAAGATGGTAAGTGATGTGAAAGTTTTTTTCCTTCACATTTGATTTTATGCAGCTATGACAGTTGGAACTGTGTAAATGTCATCGCTGACGGAGAAATTTAGTATACACATCCTGGCAAATCCAGAACATGTGCGTGACCGAGGTAAAGTAATTCCCGTTATATGGTATCACCAAGATTTTTTTTTTTTTTAATGAAATATTGGGTGTGCAGAGTTTTTGCGTTCACAGGAGAGACGAGTGGACACAAAACTCCAGAGCTAGCAGAAAACACATAATACATGCAGTCTACACACGTTGACCTCGCGTCTGGTTTGGAGTGAACTGAGCAGAGAAAAAAAAACTCATGCAGTGTTTTGCACCACACACGGATACACAATGTCTCTAGTCTGTCTCAAAACAGTCAGGTGTCCATATGAACATTTAGACACACACTTTCTCATTCAAGAGGGTGGGAAGCTGTGTCCAAACTTTTGACTGGTATTGAGTATGAACTACTTAATGGAACAGAATAAGAGACCAGGATATAATATTTCCATATTCATTAATGATAGTTTTCTTGAACTGAGTTAAAGGACAGCTTCAACTTTCAACATTAGTCTTTTTAGTGCCAAAGTCCCTCTTTTTGTTACTACCACCGCAGCTCAACAGGAAAACACTATCCGTGGAAACACAATGAGGGAATTTTATGCTAAAGACTGTAAATGTGGCAGATATACACTCAATATGACTTAACTCAAGGCTCTTTTATACAGAGATCCCGCATTATAGCCGTAAAGAAGATCCGTCATTAAGCCACCTTTTTTTAACACTGAACCACGTGTGTGCTTTTACATAGCGTGCCAGTATTCTGGATTCAGAGGCGTGACGTGTAACACAAGAGCGTGAGCTCCCTTACCCGCCATGCCAGGACAGTCTGGCTCTGTGACTACTCCTATAGCCGACTTATTGGCGGAGCAACTCTCTTTCAGTGTTCATATGGGCACATGACTGTTGTTTTATAACAGGCTGCAACGTCAACCTGTCCTTTAAGTCTATTTTCCAGGCTGTTTTATGACTCTAAAATGGTAGAAAATAAAATGTTTGTCAATATGGGATTTAATTTTGCCATTGATCATATCAGCTGATGCTGTGCTGTCATTCTTGTCATTTTGTTGCCTTTGTGTGGTGTCCACTTATGTCCTAACATACCTTTTTTGAATAATAATGGTAAAAAATTTTCTGCCTTTGCTCTTCCCATAGCCCCGCTACTACCCCACAGAGGATGTTCCCCGTAAACTGAAAAGCCACGGGAAGAAGCCCTTCAGCCAGCACAAGAGGAAGCTGCGCACCTCCATCACCCCAGGAACTGTCCTCATTCTGCTCACCGGTCGCCACCGTGGAAAGGTGAGAACCGTTTTTAGGACATGAGTTCATTATGGTGTGTATGTACTCACTGATTAGCAGAAACCATTCACATACACAGCACAGGCTAAAAATATATACATAATTGTCTAAAAGAGGTGACACAAAGCTTTCAGGGTTTCAGTGACACTGTACATATCCACAATCTTGAAATGTCTTCCAGGATTTAATTTTGTGAAAATGATAGTCCGCTCTGAGAGTCAAAGGCCATCAGTCTGTTGGCTTCATGGACCAAAACAGGACCATTTATCTGTCCTTTATCATACATACAAACCTTGTTTAGCTGATGCAGACTCTGATAAGGGCTTATCATCAGTATTGGTCAGTATGAGCTGTAAAGTGACGACCTATCATCCAGGTGCAATAAAAACTGTATCCCCACCATCCAAATTCAGAATGATTCTCATTGATTGACAGGCTATTTAACACGTTGGACCATCACTAGACAACAAACATAATATGATCAACATGTTCTGATGCCATTTAAAATGTAAAATTTGTAACAGGAAGGCTTTTTTTTTTTAAAGTGACATTCTTGTATTTTATGTGAATATACAGCAGCTGCACTTTATGCAGTCAGAACAGTTGTTGATTTATAAGCATTACATCATCACCAGGAAAGATTTTCATTGTCTGGCAGATGGGCATTAAAATTGTAAAAACACCTCAAACATTGAGCCAACAAATTAAAATTAATTGCTTGTGGGAGCACATCATAGTAGACACCCAATTAGCATATTAGCATCATTGCTGAGGTACAGTTTGAACTGGCAGTTAAACCCAAGTCAACCAAAAATAGCTAAAATCTTATATAATGGACTGCAATTCTCATTTGAAAAGCAAAATGAATGGTACTTGTAGCGCTCACACTCACATCTACTTCCTATTGAAAGACACTTACTGTACACCATCTCTAACACAGACCTGGTATTTTGACATTTTTTTTCCAGATACAACTGTTTGTAAACTGGCAACATAACGACCCGTACCATTGCTTTACCTCCCTTCCATCAGTATTGTATCATAAGAGATGTTAGGCCTCCAACCATAGTGGTGCATCCCACACAAATGTTCTGCTTAACAGGCGTGCTGGACACATCACTATAATCACACAACCTCGCTACCGCAGACATTGTCCCTCCCTCCCCACTCGCAAACGCTACACAGGCAAGTTATGGAAGCATGCGAGTGTGCCCACACACACTTCGAGCAGTGGCTGACCTAAATAATGTTTCAGCTATGAAGCTGACAGTTGGAGTCCTCTTCATAAAATTGGGAGCGTGTGTCGAGTAGATTCATTTTTTTTCCCTTGTCTAAATAGCTTTGCATGAAAGTGGATTGCAGCTGTTAAATTGTCTTATCAAAATGGTGTAAATATGACTGTTTATGTGCTCTCTATTTGAGCTGAATGGTTAAAAGGATCCTTTTCTTCTGTATGTATTGATGCAATGGGAGCCTTGGCTGCTAAATACCCTCAGTGCAGTAGCTGTATACCAAATGACACTACTTGTTTGTTTGTTTTTTTTAGCGTGTGGTGTTCCTGAAGCAGCTCTCAAGTGGTCTCCTGCTTGTCACTGGTAAGCATGACATGTTTGCTCATTAGCATCATGCATTATAATGCAGGCAGTTGCGCCGTCAGTGAGAATTTAAGTCTTTAGTCCATGTTTCTCTAACGCTGACTTCTTATTTGAACACCCCATAGGCCCTCTCGCCGTGAACAGAGTCCCCCTGCGCAGGGCTCACCAGAAGTTTGTCATTGCCACCAACACCAAAATCGACATCTCTGGCATGAAGATCCCCAAAACTCTTAACGACGCCTACTTCAAGAAGAAGAAGCTGAGGAGGCCCCGTCACCAGGAGGGAGAGATCTTTGATACAGAAAAAGAGGTAAACTAACTTGGATATTGCCTCAGAATACACAATTGTATACATGTTTGTGGGAATAATACCCGACTCATTGGTTTTGCTGCGTTTTCTTTTGCCCGTCTGCAGAAGTACCAGCTGACAGAGCAGAGGAAAGAGGACCAGAAAGCTGTTGATGCTCAGCTCCTGCCCCTCATCAAGAAAGTACCTCAGATGAAAGGATACTTGCGCTCTTCCTTTAGCCTGTCTAATGGTGTCTACCCACACAAGCTGGTTTTCTAAATGTGTTGTAATAAACAGTACCACCGTGTTACGCCATCACTTGTCTCATTTCTACTGAGTGTGTGTGTATTTATAGCTTGGATATTTCTTTGCCAGATTTGTCATTTACTTGCCGTCTTAGCAACAAACTATTAATGTCCAGAGCTCAAACAGTACATACAACTTGTACTTTTATGGTGTCTTGTAGGGAATTAAACTGTCGCTGGAATCTGACTACAAATAAAGACCAGAAATGGGCTTCAAAACATGTCCAAGGTTAATACTGTTCTGAAACTGACTACAGGAACTATAAAGAAGCAGCAGTTTCAAATGTATTGGACTAAATGACCTCAACATATTTGATTATTAAGACACTTGTGTGATGTGCCAGTTTCACACTCCCAGTGATTGACTTCATTGATACAATGGCTGAGAAATGCTGACTATGCAACTGAGAGTTTAGACATTACTCTATCCTGGCTAATGCAGGATTTCATCCCATTTTTAATATTTATGTAATACACTTCATACATTTATATACATCAACACCACAAATTAAGTCATCTATTCATCTCAAACATGACAAGTATCTGGTCATATGGGATTATGAAGGTCCTGGTTTATTTGGCGTATAATGAAATAACCACACTGAGCATTGGACCCAGACAGCTTGACAGCAACGCTTTAATTAAAAAATGACATGTCTAAAGTAACGGGACAAAAATAAATACAAGTGTTTCATCTCTTTTACATGGCCACGTTTTTTTTTTCTTTGTTAATCCTCAAAAACAGAAAGTAGAAAGCAGCACAGAAAAAGGCAGCGGCCCCTTGCCAAGGAATGATAAGTGCCTTTGTCGAGTCAGTCAGTACTGTATGTATGGTCAGCTGGTATTGAGAAAATGCTTTCCCCCTCAGCCGGACTTAAACAGCAGAATGGCCACCTGACCCAAGTAGAAGTAGATGAAATGCTTGGTCTCATGAGTCACGTAGCTGCCAAAGTTCCTCCCAACGATGCAGTGCCAGGTCGGGTTATATTTCTTGTCAAACTCCTGTGTGGGACAGAGACACATTGTTTTCATGAAATGTGTGGACAAATGGGATCAAATGTATGTTAGAAATAGAAGGAAGAAAAGTGAAAAATCTTCCTTACAGACAAATACTGTTTAATGAAGTATATAGATTAAGCATATAGTGTAAAAAGCACACTCTACATTCTATTTTTAAAGAGCGTCCCATCATTTATGGTCTCTGTGGCTTCACATCACTATTATTGTAGCTGAGTGAAATGAACAATGTACGCTTTTACTTGACTGGCCATCACGGCTAATGTTCCTCCTCAGACCACAGTACTCTTCTTGGCTTAGACCAAATATTGCATGAAATCACTAATTGTTGCAACCAAAATGTTTTCCTACCATTCTCAATAATGTTACTGAGTAAAGTTACTGTGTGTCTATGTTACAAGGAATTTTAGAGGTACAAACTAAGCTTTAGGGGGTGATAAATTGATTATGACTAGACTAGACCTTATATTGTCTATTTAAATCTTAGCCGCTACATTACAGTTAAGGGAGAATTTTCTAGCTATTTTTTTATAGTTCAGTGAATAGAACAGTGAATGCCTCTGGCCATTTGATAATGATCACACTTGTCCTCTAGGTAAAATACTGTATCTTATCATAATGACAATTTCACAATAAATTAACATTTAATATGCCAAATATAAACTTTAGTCACTATAACCTAGCTGTAAACATCATTTTAAGGGTGTTTTCCTCTCTACAGTGAGTAGGAATGTCACCATGCAGACTGAGTGAGCATGTCGCCTCTGCAGGACAGTAAGTCCAAGAGGAACAGGTTTCCTCAGGAAGAGTGGAGACAATTGCGAATACCAGGCTGGGCGTGTAACATGGATGATGCACAGGATGGTTGGTCAGAGTGCAAAAATAGCTTTACATCACTGCTGTGCAAAAGCAGGACAATTTCGTCCAAATACTACGGTTTTTCTTTGCCAGTAGGACAAAGTTACACTGTGGGAGCCTACTTTGTCAACGCAACTTAATGGAGGATGTTGGATGCGTCATAAGTGTTTATACCTTTTTGATGTATGCAGCAATGTCTTTCTCGATGTTGTACTTCTCCAGGGCCTGTGTGGCACACTCCACGGCGTCCTGCTGCATGTCCTCCGACATGTCAGCGTTCTTGATCACTGCCTTTCTGTCAGACATGGTTGCCCTGGGAAACCAAAACACAGCAGAGGATTCATCATCTTCACAAGCGCATTGGCACGCACACACAATGCGATCGACTCGAGACCCAGAGCATCCAAACAGCGCTCATCATCGATTGACTTTAACGGTATTGTGTGGAGAGCATAAAAAGGTCTCACCGACCAGTAAAGGGGGGGAAAAACAGCTAGTTAGTGACGAAGTTACCATTACATAATAACTGACACATAATATTTGAACTAACGTTAGCCATTTCTACTTGTGTTGCATAACAACTTCCATCAGCGGCAAGCTCACTGGATGCGCGCTCTGCGTAGTTTCTATGGATACGCAAGACATTTAAGATTATCTAAATTTAAAATTTACCCACAAAAATCCTGCGAAATATGAGGCTGCAAAATGAAAGCACATTGCCGCAAATCACGTACCAAACGTTAGACAGCAGTTAAACGTATGCTTTATTTGCGTCAACGTGCAGTATACCAAAAATAAACACCCGATTCTCTTGATAATATAGTTAACGTTTGGCATAAACAAGACTTGACGTTAACTGAAGTAACGTTGGGATTTAATAGACAGAAAGGCTTTGCTAGCAACACCTCGCCACATGCATATTCAGCGATGGATGAGCGGTTGATTACAGCTCGATAACTAACTGTTCATTCATCCCTCAAAAGGAAAAAAACAGTCTGACTGTAGGCACAAATGTTAAAAACACACATGTAATAAATGAAACATTCCTATTATATACTGCATGCGAAATTCTTAAATTTACCTACTAGTCTCCGTATACTGTTCGTCTAGTTTTAAAGAGACGACCGCTCCTGTAGTGACAACTCCCGCGAAGTGGTTGACACAAAACTAATGTGGGTGTGTAGCGGTTAGAGACTGCTGCCTTGACGTGCTCCTATTGGTTGATATTAATGTACACGGCGCTGTTATTGGCTGATCCGGGTCTATCTTTCCGCTGTTTCTCCCTGCATTTTATTTCGAACCATCATGCCTTGCGACACTATCGTTGCCGGGGCAACCGTTGTAAATAACTTGCCCATGCCTCACTGGCGATAGCACCGTGAGAAATTGACAATGATTTAGTTATTTTTACAATCTGTTATTAATTCTTGGTACTTTGTTGTAGACAAACTTGAAATATACCCACTGATATTGTGGACACTGTGTATGTAGACGGATCTGGACTTATCCCAATCACTGATATTGAATCTGGTGTGGTTAGCACCAAATTTTGGCAATATTTGGCATTTTTCCAAATGTAATGCTCTAAAATGTTACTGTAAAAACAAACCAAACAAAAAACATATTTTCTTTGAACACATTTTTCTTATGCTGCCACAATATACTGTACCTTGCTAAGCACTCATTTTCATGAGAAGGGTGTGTATCAAGACTACTGTACACTAGAAAAATATATTACTTTTCAGAAGATTCTAAAAATTATGCAAATTTTTCATCATTTCACTTATATGCAAGTAAAAGTTGTTCCTGCCATTCCCAACATTTCCCATCATTCAGCAGACCAAGAATTATTAAAAAGTATTATTAAAAATTCTTTATTCACAACCATTCACACACATAACTGTATGAACTTCCTAAACCTAATATTCAAGTTTTGTGTTACAGATTGAAATCTGTATCACCAGGATATACTGTAGCATTTCTTTCACAGTAACCTCACTTTGTTATTGTATCTACTGCTTTTCAGAGTGCTTCCCTGAACATACAGTAAGTTTTTGACCTAACAAACACACACAAAAACCAAATACAATAGATTTATCAAGTCTACCAGCATAACAATCATATTCACACATTTATCAATAACTAAGGAAATTGTATATTCTCATTTGTCTCCCAAAAATGATAAGCATTTTGTCCAAAAAATGTATACAAATTGGACATACATAACCAGAAGCCATCAAGCCAAGTCAAGTCTTCCAACCTCAACACTGTTTACATCAGTCCAAGTCTTGTTTGTTACTTGAATTTAACAACAGTACAACCACAAATTCATTAACTTGCCCAAACTTGATCAGAAATATTTCAGGTTTAAAAATCACACACTCTAAATTTACACAGTGAAGGAGAAAAACATTTATTCTGGTGTGTTGTCAAAATGTGTAACAACTATATATTAGCACAGCTTTGCACCACGCTGTTTGTGTTTTTACTGCAAAATATTGTCAACATACATAACGGGAGTAACTGTAACAGAAGAGAGCCCACATCAAGACTGCTCATCTGTAGACTGTAGTAAAGGTATGCCATAATTTTTACTATGTAAATTAAAAAGTAGTGTGGGAGGTAAAAAGTACTGTTGAACATGATTTAAAAACTTGCTTTTTAAAAATAAGCCCCAAAGCCTTCACAAAGAAACTTGACAATAGAGAAATGAACCACAGATCATTTCTGTACATTGCATGTGTATGTTTAAAATGTCACAGATGGTGAGCATAATAATAGTTTAACTTAAGACAGAAAAAAAATGTCCAGAACTACACTTAAAATTACTTTCATCGTTTTTTTCAATACCACAGTTAAATGGTATATATGAATGAGTGCCGCACGAGTACACACATTTGTAAACAGGTCGTGTTTGCAGCGAAGCTGTAGTCTGAAATACAGATGTAACTGAAAGCTGTGATTTGCTTCACTCGCTGCGGTCCTTTGGCTCCTTGTATCTGTACTGGATGTACTCAAAGATGTCTCTCTCGCTATCCACCAACAGAGGCTCCCCTGCCATACCTACATCAGAGCCACAAAGAAAAATAACTGATGTTAAAAGTCGAAAGCATTAATCATTGGATATTGACTCATGATAGAAGTCAGGCAGGGTTGAGGAAGAGTTCAGAAAGTTCATATTTTATTTATTTGACTGACACTCACCAGTGACCCCAAGTGGTCGTATGGTGTACTCATTAAGAGTGAAGCCCTTCTCCAAAGCATGAGCTCTCATGTTTTTATTGAAGATGTCACTTCCAGTGAAGTACAAAACACCGCAGTAGTACTGGTCCTTGGGAATTAACCTTGAGGCAATGATCAAAGGACAGTTAGAGAGCAGAATGGTTTATACAGGAGGTTGCCTCTTTAATGTATTTATGGTACATCCAAATGGGCCTTCTGGCTACTGTAGTAGGCAGAGACAACATTTTAACTGAAAGATCCTGTATTTGATCCCCTTAACAAACAAAACGATGGAAAACAGTCATATCTTGACTAAACATTTTTTAGCAACAAAATGAAACCTTTCCCATTAACTCAGTCCATGTTGCTGTGCACACAGTATCTACTGAATGCCTACAATACAAATGTTAAAAGCAATATTAAAAAAATGGCACCTAATATCAATACGCCTGTGAAGGTATTCCTCCTCATCTTCATCACTCTGTTGCAGTTGGCAGACTCCCTAGAAAAACAAGGTCCAGCACATCGTGATCACAGTCATGCGCTATATGGGTTGGGTACAGTTACTGTATTAACTGTGTTACCAATAAAACATCAAACACATGCAGCAGAGCACACGATAGGAAGTAAACAGCGGCCTCACCATGAACTTGGTGTCTCCTTTGGACAGAGTATCAGTCACAAACCCAATGGACTCCAAATGGTCGACCACAGCATGGAGGAGCCTGGGCTGGAAAAGAAGATGAATGGAACTAAATTAATTGTTAAAAAAAAAAGAAAAAAAAGTAAAATTACAATTCATGCTAACACACTGTATTTACAACATGATAAGTGGAGAAGAGTCTTACTTGTTTCTCAGTCTGAGAGGTGTAGTTTGGGTGGGTCAGCAAAATATCAATATCACCACTGGATGCTGCACCTGGAAATGACAAACATGTGAAACAATATTATGATTACCAGAGTTTGAACCGCTATCATGAACTGAAAATTAATTGTGATGAGGTAAAGCTTTACCTCTCCTGTAACTTCCACAGATTGTTCCAATATATTCTGTATCGATCTTCTTCAACTCTCCAATAATAAGAGTCTAAATGAAGACACGAGTACACAGTGTAAGAAAACTTGAAATAAAACTAATTTGATGATAAACAAATCTAAATGTTTGATCACCTCCATCTGTGCCATTTCAGCTCGTGGAATCCTTTTCTCAAATTCCTCAAAATACCTGAGGGCAGTAAAATGATCCATTAAACACAGCTACAGAGAAGAAGTCTTAAGAATATTCATATATGAGATTATTTTGATACTGAAAAGTTACAAACTTTTTAGCATTTAACCAAACTCACTTGAGTCCAATCTGTTGGTGATGGTTTAACTTGTGTTCGATCTTTTTTAAATCTAAAAATACAACAACAAAGTACATTATTCATTTAAAATCCCAAATACCCCCAGTACCAAAACTACATCTACATTGTGCACAACATTTACTGAGCCTGCAATATAGTGTGTGTCAGATAAAATATGAAAGCCTACAGACCAAGAATAAGATTAAACAACATTTTGTGAGTAATCTGCTTGACCAACCTTCTAATGTCTTCACCCCTTCTTCAAAAAACTTCCTGGCAGCAGCAGGGCTAAAGTCGAGACCCAAGAGATTGAGTGTTTATTACATGAAGCACATGCAGTAAAATCTACATGAATAAATAAACCTCAAAACATTCCTGCCTGCCTCTGAAGTGGCTGTTGAATTAGTCAGCCAGTGCATTGTAATTACTGATGACGCATTTCACTGTGAATGTCCGTATAAAACAGTCAGTAGGTTTTTAATTTTGAATAGTAACACTTAAGACATACCCGATTCCAGTTACTCTAGTGAGGAAATTGATTGAAGAGCTGGTGTCATCATTTCGAATCTAAAAGAAAATATAAAAGCAGCGCATCAGTCTGATTTGTGTGTTACATTTAAGCTATTATTAAACTCGTACTTATACAGTGTGGCATGAAATAGGTTTCCCACGCCCCAAGACTCACTTTTTCCAGTTTCCGCAGCTTGCCAGTTTGCAGGAACTCATCAATCTTTTCAGCTATTTTAGCTCCAACACCATCCTGTTGAAATGTGAAAACCAACGTGAGGGCGCTAAACATTACAATCTGCAGCGATTATGTAAGATGTGCAGGGTGGCTGTTGACAGACATTTTTAGGCTACAGCAGAGGGCATCACATAATACACAACCACAGCAACACCAACACATTAGTGGTACAGAGGACAAATAATGATGGAGTCATTTCCAGCTCCAGGCATCATTACACTCTAATCATCTAAAAGCAGTTAAGATCAAGTCATCAGTCCCGGTCAAGTTCAACAGAGCTACCACTGAGGGTTTTTAAAATCTAACTACAATACACAGTGAATCTGAGATGTCAACAAGAAAAAAACAGGTGTGGACATGCCAACAAAAACTATGTTATGACTGTAATTAGAAAGCTGAAATATTCATTATTATTAGTATAATAGGAAATCAAGCAATCATCATCCTATCCATACATCCATCTACATACACATCATTTTTTACTTCTGATGAGGATAGTCTTGATGAATAGTTACAAGTACATTTTGTAAATTTAAAAATATTTCAACACACCTATTTTCAGGGAAATTAACATTACTCTGACTTTTCCAGTTGTGGTGCACAATGGTGTGATGGTGGCCCTGTCTCATGTCATGGCAGCCATTTAAAGATAAAAGAACACCCACATTTAAATGATCTATATTTGATATGTATTCATATTAATATAAACATTATATTGGCTACACTGCAGATACAGTGACTGGCTTTCAGCTGCCTTCCATGAAAAAGACAATAACCACAGGGTGAAGAAAACAACTGGAACCAAGTACACAAAGACACCACTCAATATCAAAACATTATCCTGAAAAATGTACTGGGTGATATACTGACCCATACATCAACAACTATTAAACATTATAAGCTTCACAAGAAAAGATTTATTGCAGTATGTTACACTGCTTTGCCATGTGCCAATAGGTTCTTGCGACACTAAATTACATTAAACCTCTGGACCACTGTCACTATATCTTTTTTTGCATTTATATTGTGTATCAAAAATGCATGAACATATTATTTATGAAGGCAGCTACATTAAACACATGTTCAGTGCACATACCAGTTTCTTGGCCTCTTCACCATTTCTAATCTTGTTAGGGTACTTGGCAATGGTAGATGCTGCTTTCCTAGTGACAAAGCACGAGAGAAATGATTTGTAATGGCAAAACAACAATAAAAACAAAATTCTGCTGAATTCCAGGTACAACAAGGTGAAATAATGATAAACACTAGAGCTGCAATGATTAGTCGATTAATCGATTAGTCATTCGGGGTCATTCTTGAAGACAAAAATGTCCAAATTCTCTGATTCCAGTTTCTCAAATGTAAACATGTTCTTGTTTTTTAGTCTTCTATGACAGTAAACTGAATATCTTTGGGTTGTGGACTGTTTGTCGGGACAGAAGAAGACATCTGAGGACGTCATCTTGGGCTTTGGGAAATAGTGATCGACATTTTACACCATTTTCTTACATTTTATAAACCACACAACTAATCGATTAATCGAGAAAATAATCAGCAGATTAATCGATATTGAAACTAATCGTTTGTTGCAGCCCTAATAAACACACCAGTTTTGTTTGAAACTGTCTTGCGTTATAGGTGTTTCATATTGAGCTGTTTAATATTTAGTCTACCCTCAAGTCAAGTACAAGTCATCAGCACCACAAACAACACCCTTCAGAATGACTAAAGCTGAATCAACACCTCTCTAAAACAGTTTATATCATGAAGGTATAATTTATTGCAGAGCTGTTGTATTAGCTGGGTGTACCTACTAAATTTCCAACTGAGTGTATGTGTTTTCTATGCAAAGGACCACTGAATGTATTATATTTCATCAGCATTATATCTGTCATTATATGCTGATGAATGAACACGTCAGTGCTGCTGAGGCTTCAGAGCTTACCTGTAAGCATTGTACTTGTGTATTGCCCTGTTGACATTTTTCTCGTAATTGGCCAACTCTGGAAACAGAAATAAAACATTGCATGACTTCCTATTTCCCTCATACTCCTGCTGTTTAATGCAGCAGTGGAAAGTAACTAAGTACATTTACTCAAGTGCTGTACTTAAGTACAATTTTGAGGTACTTGCACTTTGAGTATTTCCATTTGATGCTACTTTATACTTCCACTCCACTACACTTCAGAGAGAAATATTGTACTTTATACGTTATATAATATAACAAGTTTTAAAATACACATTGTTAAAGATGAAACCAGTGGTTTCCAACCTTTTTGGCTTTTGACGTCTTACAAAAAGCAGTGTATAGTCAGGGTCACATTTCAGATGTCTATGAGTTGTTAACAGCTCCACCAAATAGTGATTTTTCCCTCTAAACTTCTCACATGGTTTCATTTCAATAAATGTTCAAATGATCCAATATTTCACCAAAAATCAAAGATTAGAGGAAAAAGTCCAAAAACTGAAAACAGATTTGTTCTATCAGAACTTTGTTTTTTCTTCTTTCCTCTCCCATTAATCATCTCACGACCCCTCAGATTTATCTGGTGTCCCTCTGGAGGGGCCCGACCCCTAGATTGGGAACCACTGGACTGAACCAGCTAACTGTATATAAAGTAGTTGGAACTAGCTCCACCTCCAGCAGCTACAACAGTAACATGCTGCTTACACACTGATGCTTCAGTATTAATAATCTAATGATGTCATATATAATAATATATCAGTCAGAGGGACCAAACCACTACTTTAATACTTTAAGTACATTTTGATGCGATTACGTATATGTATTTTTACTAATAAATAGGATTTTTCATGCAGGACTTTTACTTGCAATGGAGTATTTTTACATTGCTGTATTGGTACTTTTACTAAAGTCAATGATCTGCATACTTCTTCCACCACTGATTTATTGCCACTATTACAGGAACTGCCAACTCAGCTGGAGGCAGGTGGCATTTAAATGACATGACAGTGACTATCAGCGTCCGAGAAACCAATATTTTACGTCCAATCAACCCAGACAACAAATGTGAGAAAGAACAGCATCCTTGAGTATATCTTGACAAATACAACTTATGCAAAGCTCTTTTTAGCGTTATTATTATTATTCAAAACAACACGGATGTCCCGCTAGCTAATATTAGCTAAGCTCAACCGTATGGCTCCTCTTCACGTACCGACAAGAAAGTCTGTTATTCCCTCATTTAGGGATTCCTGCGGCGCTTTCCTCTTGCTCATTGTTGAGTTGGCAAATTCTCAAATGTCCGTTGGGACTTCCAACTATATTTTATGCATGAATGAAAAGTTAGCAAGTCTTTGTAGTCTTAGCTAGCCTCTCACTAGCACATTAGCAAGCTAGCTCAAGCTGAACAATGACCGAAAGACGTACAGTGTAAGGGGAGGAGCGTACGTTCTACGTCATAGATACCCAAAATGATGATGACGTCAGCTCTGATTGAATTTAATTTGTACATTGATGTTGATGACAACTTTGTTATCCTTCGTTGTTATTATTTATTTATTAGTATTATTTTAGATATTTGATTATGTTGCAAGGATCTTATAATAACTGTTAAATATTATTCATTTATTTTACATATTTCTTGTATTTTATTTACTTGACATATAATTATGCTTTGCACAATGAAATGGAACACAACATGCTCAATTCCTAATTAGATCTTGAAGATTGGGTGCTGGATCCTCAATGTAGTTAATCATAAAAAAGAAACATAAATAGACAAGGGATAACAAGGGATATTTTTAATTGCACAATAATGCATATTTTCTATTTAACTGCTGCTTTGTGATGTTCAATAAAAGGAGAAAAAAAACGATTAATCGATTATCAAAATAGTTGGCAATTAATTTAATAGTTGACAACTAATCGATCAATCGATTAATCGTTGCAGCTCTACTCACACCTCCTACGTAATAAGCTGTGTTACAAGGTTGAGTGTTATATTACATAATGTAAAAATAAAATGAAAAGAAATGGCAATTCAGCAGGTGGAGTTACAGGACCATCTAATAATTTCCTTCCTTGTGTGTTAGGAATTAATTTTTATATAAACTTTGTCCCTGGAAAATATTTTAACGGCCTCCTCGATTTCAGAAAGCCTACAATCAAGATGAGCCCGACGTGAGCGAACACTCAGGTTGTCGGCTTTGAGCGGGAGCGACAGCAGCTCTGTCACCAGGGAGCGATGGGCTATGGAGAAAAAAAAAATCAGCAACAACAGTATTAGAAAGGCAAATATTCACCGTACATACAGTACATTTAAGTAAATGTTGCCATTATGATTACAAGAGTTGAGATAAAGAGCAACAGAGGCATACTCTCTTTGAGGGACTGTAGTGTTTCCTGTCTTTCACTCTCGGGCATCAGGGTGTGACCAGCTGGAGTGGTGGGATCAGGTGCATTCCTCCTCCTCTCCTCCTCCTCTTTACGCCACTGCTCCTTCCTTTCCTTTAGACTGTGGGTGTTTAGGCGTCAATGAGAGACAACAGAAGAGAACAACAGTAGTAGCAGTGAAAGTATGTCGAAATAAACCTGTGGTGAAAAATTGTGTGTTTCTACCAAATAGACTACTTTTAAGTTGATTATGATTAAGGTAAGATATGGCATACGAATACTCACTACTGTGGCACCTGTCCTTTGATAGCACTGGGCACCGGCTTATCTCTGAGGTTTGTAAGGGACTGGGACCGATGCAGCACAGTCTTTCCTGCAGCCCGTGCGTTATATTTTATAAAGTCTATGGTCTGGCCTTTAATCTGTAACTGTATCCACATATAACAGTGCAAAGAATTGAAACAAACAGCAAATCCTGAAGATGCATATTCATGTTATTTGTTTAATAAAACATTTTAGGGCAATAGACAAGAGTTGCAAACCCTACTCTTAACAACTTCTTTGACACATAAATGATATAATTGATATACTATACTTTTTATTGTGTAATTATGTGCATGTGTATCAATAAGTGCACATTTATTGGCTATTCTTACTTGCAAGTTCTGGTCCTGTGTAGAGGCGCAAGAGGCAGGGCGTTGCATAGCCACAGAAGAAGCTTTTGAGTGTGGTCTTGGTGAGGGCGTAGATCCACTGTTAGAGTGACCCCTCAGGAAGTTTTGACACTGTGGTTTAATAGTTGGGCTGGAAACCTGCATTAAGACACAGTCTGGATAAAACTGATCTGGAGGAAATGTACATAACTCAAGGACGTCCATCTTTTCAGACATGCTTGTTACCTGTAGCTGGGCCATGACCCTGGATGGGACGTTCTGGTATTTGGGGGAGGTCCAAAGAGCTTTGACGGGAACAGGACGGGACTGTGCTCTTTCAGCCTCCTGCTCTTTGCAGCGCTTCTGGATTTCCCGGAGCCGACGCACATTCTCTTTACCAAAGTCATGTACTCGCTGTTCTGAGGGCCAAGGGTCACAAAGGTTGTCTAAATTACTTATTAATTTTCAATGTTTTCACTGGGCTCATTCAAACATTTATTCACATTTGCTATTAGAAATAGAAATAGAAAAACTAGGAATAAGAATACACACTGATACCTGCCTTCAACACCAACTGCACAACTCAAATTTACAGACCTGAAAAAATCAAATGCACTTACTCTGTCTGGGAACCTGTGTGATAGAGACCCCATCTAGTTTGAGTAGTTCCCCCACGATCCCTCGCTGTCCTCGTTCCAGAATATGGGTGGCGCTAGGGCCGACGCGTGGAGGATGTGCTGGGGTACGAGCACTGTAGCAGCCAGGGTACAACACAGGATCTGGAGCGAGTGGCCCGGAGAGCAGGGCCAAAGTCCCATCCTGGTTTCCCTCTAAACGGCCACGAGCTGGAAGAAGAAAGAAAACTAAATGAGGTCACTTTATATCAAACACATTCTGATAGCATGTTACACTAAAAAGCAGTTTCCTAGATATGATGTATCTGGGAATAATTTATAAAAGTGGTGAAGGATTTAAACTTTAACATATTCTTAAAATAATTTCCCATAGCAATGCTATTGTTTGAAAAGGTTAGGTTACAATAAAAATTCATACAATTAAGCACTTGTAAAGTATAAACTCAGGCAGGCTTAATAAATGTCACCACAAATAAGGAGTACTTTGATACTGATATGATGATATGATAGGGTTCCTACATGTCCTATCAAATACAGCAGCAAAACACAGATCAAACAAAACATTTCATGGGAGACAAAAGCGACTTGGAAGCACAGCTCATAATCACGAGCAACATGTCACTTCAACCACACTCTCTTCTAAATGCATTGTTGAAAAAATCTTCCAACAATGCCAGAGCAGCCATGGTTGGGTACTGTTTTCAAATTTAGCACACTATAGCATATCTAAGCACATTTTTGCTTTAAATACATTAGTTTTCACTCTTAATTACTCTGCTTTTGGCTGATAATGTAGCAAACAAGTTGTTCAAAAGGTGTTTCCTTTATGAATCACCTGTGCAATGCAATCTGAAATGGATACCAATTGTATTCATGCAAGTTTGAAGGAAAAAAGCACCCTAAAGTAGAACTTACATGTTATTTCCATAATAATGATTAAGCTGAACTGCAGAGAGACAGGCTGATATTTACTGTCAAATATGACTGAACAGAGTTTAAAGGGGGATTTTTAATATAACAGAACATCTGACTGCATCTAACCTGAAGCAGGTTGTTTGTAGTACTGGGGAAACAGGGAAGGATCTGGGGGGATTGGCCCAGATATTGTTGAAGGCCCCTCGCACATCGGAAGCTGTGAATTGACAAGTTACAATATCAGCAAACACACACACAATCAAAGGTAGAACATGTCACAGTGATAAACTGAACATTGGTTTTAAAGCCTTAAAGTCCCCCTCCACTCAAAAATATGTTTTTCTTCTTGTTCCAACAGTTGGATGTTTAAGCTTAACTGTGCAGTGTTTGACTAGAAGGCTGTTTTTACATTCATCTGCTGAAAGTGGAAAGTTTCTCTTTGTGCTCATTGAAAATCCAATATTAAGAGGATCATGATTTGCGACATCACAACTAGTTTGGAAGCCGATCCTGGTCCAATATGCAACTTGCACAAGTGTGATGTGGAAACTCGAAGCCTCCAGTGCACAAACACTGAGAACGGACTTTACAGTGAAGTAGGAGACATCTTATGTCCAACAGTAAAATTTATGATATTAAATATATTTGCATATTTATAGATTCTGAAATGTTTAATGAGGAAGAAGGAGTATATGCTGTTTTAAGGATTTTTACAAGATAATTTAACTTTTTTTGTGGAAAAACCATATCAGACACAAATTATTATTCAAAAAATAGTTTTTATATACATCTTAAAACATGTCTGGAGGGGATCTTTAGGCAAGATAATTAATCACTTATTTCCTTAAACCTGCAGGGGGTGCAATAGCTTATTGCAGTTTTCTAACACAATACAAGTCATTGAATATAAACCAAATCCCACAGACTGTTTCTGACTATGCAGCAGTGCAGTTGCTATAATTTCAGGTTCAGTACTCTGTATGCTTGGCTGCAGAGTAGCTAGAAGGTTAAAACTCAAATAAAATCATTGAATGAATCAATCAATCAATCAGCCATTCTCATGAATATGTACGTTAAATCGCTTGCTAACGTTATCTATCTACATTTTTGATAACCTTTTGCTATTGTAATTTTGCGTGTTGTAAAGTTAGCTAATCAACTCGGGCTCATTCGACGTTTAATAACAAATAATCGCAGTAGTTTACCAAACAACTACAACTACAACCAGTTTAACTGCACTAGACAATAAAACAAACGTAATTCGTGTAACTACCTTTAATATGGTCTTGTTTATCAGTTGAGGATTTTGTCCACGCAGACTGATGACGCTCGGATCAACGCTTGTTTCAATGTTCCTCACCATGGCAACGGCGCCGCCGCACACAGACCTAGATCAGATAGAACAAACTTCCCCAAACACAGCCTGCGACGTCTCGCAAAACGTGACAGAAATTCATCCAAATCATTTTACTGATAAGCGGTTAAAGGTTTATTAGAAATAAGAAACACACACGCGATAGACTACAGCGACAGCCCACAGATGGTGTGTTACGGTTAGCTACTTCGCAGTTAGGGTCGGTTAAGATTGTGGCGCATTAGATTAAAGCATAGATTGCAGTAGTAGTAAAAATAACAATGCGATAACAAAGATAATAGTATAACTGACACCATTATTTAACGCCAATAGCTTTTCAGTCCCTGTGTTGTTGTCTTTTGGAAAAGTACGAGTTCTAGCAAGTGAATTTCTGGTTTTACGCTGCGGGTGAGTTCCTGAGTTTTGCCTCGCAGGCTGACATCAAACCTTTAACCCCCCGCGTCATTCATTAGGACTGACCCAAATTTTAAACTCATTTCTAACACTATTGAATTTAAATATAACCACTGGATCGTTAGACTGTGCTGGGTCGGTGCATTTCACACAAGCTGTGATTAACGTTTGCCTGACAGTTAATTTTAAGGGCACAGCTAGAGCCTGGTCATCAGTTAGCGGTCATTGCCCCCGAGTGGTGCAAGAGTCTTATTACACCAAAACAAGTGCAGTACTTTCATACATACAGTATGCTCCCCACTTTGTTTCATACTGGCACTGGCTATTATAAAAAACATAATCAGCATTTTTGAGTTGTTGCAGTGCAACTCAATTTGAATTAACCAGATTTGAATGTTCTTTAGTAGCCTTAGATATATTTAAACCAGCTTATAGTTGACACCATACACCTAGGATATCTTATCATATGTTTGGATACATATACAATAAACCCTAATAAAACTATAAACCATATTTTCTTTGAATATATCAACATAGGGGTGATACTTTCAGACAGGCTTATCCCATACTGACAACACTTCCTGAGCACCAAAGATCTTCTCCGCATGAGTCCTCGCATTGTGGACTATAATAAACACATGTAAAACATTTACGAATAGCAAGTTTCTTCCTCAATGTCAATTGCACAACGGCCCCGCCCTCGTCCGGAGGTCTGACTCGCGCCTGCTCAGTGTGTCCGTCTGCTTTCTCCTTCACGGTGTCCCGCTGCAGCGACCAGCGCTCAGAAACTGCACACTCCGCCCCACAAATACAGGTAGGGAATAACGCACTTTTTTGTATAATCTTACTTTCAAAAAGTTATGGTCTTATGTCGATTTGACTGCATGTTTTTCTTAGCTGTTGGCACGAGCGTCTTGACTGTCTGAGACATGAGTCACACATGAAGGGGTGGCAGTGCAGCAAACGGGTGTGCCAGGGTTTTAATGCCAGTTCAGGCCTGTGCATCCCATTAGTTCACTGAAATTCACAACTGTAAATTGTTTTTAAATTGATCCCTCTACTGGGTAAAATTTGCGAGAATTGATAGCTATGCCGCATGAGGAGGGTGTTATTATCTGTAAAAGTGTGATATTTTATCTTTACAGGGCAACCTCCAGAATGTAATACATGAAAAATACAGAGTATGTGTTTTAAAGAGTCAGGTTTTGCAGTGTTGTTAAGCAGGTGCACAACAGACGTCTCAGTGACGCACGAACAATGGAAACCAGAGGTGGACGCATCTGGTAAATAAAAACACTAATTTATGCTTATGGGACAGGGAGACGTGAAATCTTGTTAAACGTGTCATGTGTAAAAGGACAAGGTCCATGAACAGCCACATAACAGGGGCCTGTTACCTTTACGCACTCCTTCCTATGTAATTACACAATCTGTAGCTCAGAGTAGCTCCTATAGACAGCAGTAGTGACCTGCACTGTGAATGTTTATTATACAAATGAAAGATCAAGGTCAGCTTGGAGGAATAAGTGTTATGTTAACTGTTTTTTAAATGTATATCAAGTTGGAGATTGTGGTCTGTGGAGGGTCGCTATCCAAAGTTCTGAAATGAGGACTGTGTGGCTTTATTAACCTGATTTGGAGGTGAAAAATTTAATCGATAATAATACAGCACAATAACAGGTGCGTACCCACAACAGTAGTCTTAACTGTTGTCATTATACACCTTCAAGTCCACTGAAAGTGACTATGGAGCAAATCACCTGCCTTTTCACTTTACATTCAAGCTATAAATTGTCTTAGTGTAACTTGACTGCACTTGACCTTATCTCACACTCACACATTCCTCCCCTTATACGCCACACACACTTGTCTTGGTTTCATGTTATCAGAGGGCTCAGCTAGTGTTGGGTAAACTGCCTGTTTTATACAATTTCATAGTTTTGTCTTTTTTGGTTCACTGTCTGTTCATTAGCAAAGTGTCATGACATGAATGACTCTAATCATACACATCTAAAAAACTAACAAATTCAAAATACCAATAAGAATGTCAAAGCTATTGCTGAAATTATTAGTCGATTAAATTATTAGACAGACAATTAACATGTTTTCATAATTGATTAGACAGTTTTCAAGTAAAAGCGCCTACAGTAACACACTTTACCCTTAAAAATACAAGAAGTCGGTTGCTTTTCACCAGTTACATATATAAAAACTTTTTAAGTAAGCAGTACATTAGCTTATTATGATTATGATTATTATGAAATGAAATTATGAAAAATTGGCAATTTTCACAGATTTTCCTGTGTATATAAAACATATTTTTAACAGCTGTACCTGATTATTAGTGCCAGGTCTCAAATATGTCTTTGTTGAAATTGAATTGAAGTGTTTTCTCCATGACCCCCTTTCACAAAACTACTTATTTGTTTGCAAGTGATAATGTGTTAAAAGTAAATTACTACAAACACATAAAACTGTACCAACACGTACATTAATTGGAAAAATACAGAGATTTGTATTTGTAAAGATGCCATTTGTCTGTGTTTGATTGTCAACAGCTGCATCCACCATCTTGTTTGTGTGGTAGTTTTCCTTTCACATGTTTCTGCTGTTTATCGGTCTCATTTTGACCTTTGAGCTCAGTCAAGGCTGTCATCCGGTTGCAGCTGAACAGAGTGGTGTGGACGTGACGCAGGGGGAGTCTGTTTGTATGTACATACAGCAATGGAGGTACAGTGAGGACAAATACCTTCATTTTTATAGGGGCTTTAGTAGGCTGAACCTGAAGGAGGACCCATTTTGAAATCTTAGTCACATGTGTTGTAGTGTCAGGTTCACCGGGGCTAAATTTAGAGCCGAGTATTGCGACTGAGGGATGAAGGCCAGGAGGGAAACGGTCAAAAATGGTCTGTGCGGTGACGGAGGTGAGAAGTGTTGAGAAGGTGAAGTGACAAAGACAGTCCAGGAATTGTGCGCAGTCAGCAAAATGCAGGTCAGCTGGCGCACAGTCGCTTAGAGTTTGAGAAATGCAAAACACGGAGACGGACAGGACGCTTTGACACATTTTATGACGTATGGACAGGTGTTTGTGCATGAGAAAGATGGCGAAGTTAAGCGCCACACATCTGAATGTGTAAAGGGCAAATTTGGAGACAGATTACATATAGGGCTCTGCTCCTCTGACTTATAGGTGATGTGAGAGAGGGGAATGACTCCTCATCGGCTTTTTAAAAGTGCTGTTGAAGTGATTTTTCTGGACAGACCCTTATCCATATAATGTGCTATGTTTTCTGTGCTCTCGTATTACGGGTACACTGTACCAGGTCATCATTTTGTAGCAATCTTCCATCTAATCAGCACTCTTTGCTTGATAAAAAAGCCATCTCTCACTGCCACACAGGTTCTGTACACAGACCTTGTTCGCATGTTGTGCACAAAGTACATGCGTTCATCATCTGCTGGCTTATGCACATACTGTACAATGTGATGCAATAGTTGGCCAGTTTTCCGCATAGAACAGACGCCAGCTACGGCTGCATGCTAAAGGAACATGCTAATATTCACAGCAGCTGCAGACAAGCCCACATATTGTGCTGTTGCTGGTAAAAACAGTGCGGGACTACTTTGCCAAAGTTTTCTATTGTCTCTCCTTGCATTTCCCTCATCTGAAGAGACATGGCAGAGAGAGGAGTGGAGAGTGTGGTGCAGCAGGACAAGACAGGAAAAGACAAGCAGGCAGTGAACAAAGGCCAATGTGTGACATGTCAGCACCACGTTCCCAAGGGACATGGTGAGTGGGGGATGTGTGTGTATGTGTAGAGACAGATGACGCATCATCAGGGTCCCTGGATTGACATGAATCTTGTTCAAAAAGATTCCAGGATCATCTTTACGCTTTGTCTATTCCATCCTGTTTGATTCCAGTGACAATATTTTGTCAGGAATGTGTTAGCTGATAGAGGTTGCTAAAACTCTCTCCATCCATCGTTTAGGGGAGCAGTAGGACAGAAGCAGTCAGTAGTAAGACATTAAACCAGTTTTACGTTGTGAGTGAATGCAGGATATTCTAAATGCTCCTGCAAAGTCACCTTGGCAAAAATATCTTCATACACACACACACTGACTCAGGGGACCCTGATGACTGTCTGAAGCTCGGTGCAGTGCAGTCGATTGCAGGACTGGTAGTTGCTGACTAACCAAACCTGCTGCTGCTTATGTTAGCTCTACTGCCATTGCTTGCATAGTATTTCTTTGCACACCATACAAATTATATATATTTCCTCACATGCATCGCATTACAGGGATGTTGTTAATATTTTAAAAATACAGTAGAAAGTGTCTGTGGTCTTATCAAATATTTGCTCCTGCACATTTCTAGTCCCTTCCTAGTAGAGAATCAGTCCCATTAGTTTAACAGCCTCCGCTGCTTGCTAATGGACTGCTGCCAGGTAATCAATAGGGTTAACATGGAAGATAGAGGGGGAGGAGAGAAGCTGTATATCACCAGCACCCAGACAGGCCTCCTCCAGATGGCGAGGGTCTCCCAGCTGAGGCAAACGTCCCACTATGTATACTGACTCTGTTTGCAAATAAATATTTAGTGGAAAGTGCTATCTGTGCTGCTTTATGTGTGAGCAAATGAATGTAGCACTTACATGTTGCTTCCTCAAAGGTGCAAAGCTCCATGTGTTCGCAAGAGGTGTTCAGCTTGTAGCTTTAGTTCTAGCATTTTGATTTAAAGGGGCACTCCTCCGATTTTAAAGATCCACTCCAGACATGAATATGCAAATATATAATAATATAATATTTTAAAAGTTTAACTGCTGGAGAAAAGTTGTTTCCTCTCAGTGTTTGTGCACTGGAGGCTTCAAGTTTCCACATCACACTTGTGTAAGCTGCATATTGAACCATGTTTGGCTCCAAACTAGTTGTGGTGTCACAAATCCTGCACAGAGGCCCGCCCCTTAAACTCAGATTCAGTGAGCACAGAGAAACTTTCCCCCTTCAGCAGATGAAAGTGAAAACAGCCTTCTAGTTTTGAGCCCTGCACAGTGAAGCCCAAACAGGAATATGAGGAATATGAAAGATGTGGGCCTTTACTTGGGTCTAAATGTAAGGTTTTTCGGAATCTGGATATCTTGATTTTCCCCCAACTTTGTGGAGGTGCATTACTAAATTGCTGGAGTATCCCTTTAACTACGCAACAGTCAGATTAATGCAGCGAAGTGTGTGTACGTACGTATGCCTTATTGTTGTGAATCAACTGAAAACTTCACCTGCCTGTCTGTTTCCTCAGGCACAATGGCCATCCCTCCTGCATACGCAGACCTGGGGAAATCTGCCAAAGACATCTTCAACAAGGGCTATGGTAAGTCTACAAATTCTATTAACGTGCACATAAACTCTTGCTATGATATAACTGTTTCATTGCAACTGTTTGGGCAGAAGCTGTGTTGATGCTGTACTGATATTAGAGAACATTTTGGTTTTTTTTTTGTGTCATTTTAAATGTTTATTTTTGCTGCAGCTGTTTCAGAGTCATGCTGTGCAGCACAAAGATATGTTATTATTTCACCCTTTTTTTTTTTTTTTTTAAACTTCCTCAATTTCCTTTCTCCCCAGGCTATGGAGTTCTGAAGCTGGATGTCAAGACCAAGTCCCAGAGCGGTGTTGTAAGTTCTACTTTCATCTCTGTCAACCTAATGTGTTTGATTTATGTTCTCTCTTAGTACTCTGCAGTGTAGACCAAATGGCTGACTCATAGCCTTGCAGTAAGCCATATCAGAGTGTGTTTGCAGCCTAACAGTCTTAACAGTCAGAGTCAGCAGAGTAACACTGTCTGTCCAGCAAGTTTCATCCTCTCTTCCTTCAGGCAGCATGTTGTATTATGATGGGAAAAAAAGTGCTCCAGACATGCTGTGTGTCTTGGTAGCTATAAACATGTTGCCATGGTGAAACCATAATGAGCACTTGCATACAGAGTTTCCCATATTCCACAAAACCAAATTCACAGGTTTCCCCTTTCTGTGGTGCTGCCTTTCATTTTTTCCAGTGAGCGGATAAATTGCCGCATTTTCTGTAAACTCTGTGGTTCTCACTAACTTTCTGTCTTTTCTCTTTTTTCTGCTTCCTCTTTGGACGTTCCTGTCAGATGGTAAGAGAGAGTGTATGTGGGTATGTAATGATTAAATGCAGGTGCAGTGCAGGGTAAGCCAGTGATACCACTTGTGTTTGTGTGCAGATGATGTGCGCAGGCTTTCCGCCAAGTGTTTTCTTTGCAGCAGTAGCTGGTCTAAAGTGGCACCGCTACCCCCAACTGCTGCAGCCTTAACAGCACACCCGCAGTCATCCTCTCCCTCACAGTCCTGCTTATATTTTCAGTTTTCCTTCCCAACTCATCTCTTCATCTTCTCATTCTCAGATGAGCAAGTATATCTCTTAGAGGTGTAGCTTTTCTTAAAAAAAAATAACCAGCCATACAAACCCGTTAAGGATTGTCTGGCAGAGGAGGAGTAGGGAATGAATGCTTTCTCGCCATCTCTGCCTCTAGTGTCTATAGCTGAGCTCTGATGTGGCCACGTGTCTTTCTGCTCCCCTTCCTACCTCATTTTCCATCTCTATCTCCATCTCCCCCATCATTACTCCATCCCTCTTTGTCCTGCAGGAGTTTGCCACCTCTGGCTCCAACAACACAGACACAGGGAAGTCAGGAGGCCACCTGGAGACCAAGTATAAAGTGAAGGATCTGGGCCTGAACTTCAACCAGAAATGGAACACAGACAACACTCTCACCACAGAAGTCACCATGGAAGACCAGGTAACATGATTATTATTCATTATAAAAATAACAGAGTACTTCGGAAAACATATGATTTTACTTTACTAGCCTGAAACAGCTTTAAAAATATACATTAGCTTAGCTTATGTTGTGTGTCTCCATGTCTTCTTGTCTGTAGCTGGCTAAGGGTTTGAAGCTCGGCTTGGTCACGTCGTTTGTGCCCAACACCGGGTAAGAGCAGTCCTGTTCATAATAAGCAGCTTTCAATGGGAATAAATAAAACAATCAATACAGATGCACAGTATATTATAAATATATTAATAACGCAGTATGCTTATGGTATCTACTTTATTGTTTCTTTCCTTGCGATCTTCTGTAGCAAGAAGAGTGCCAAACTGAAGACCGGCTACAAGCGTGACTTTGTCAACGTGGGCTGCGACCTGGACTTCGACATGGCCGGTCCCACCGTCCATGCAGCTGCTGTGCTGGGCTACGAGGGCTGGCTGGCTGGCTACCAGCTGGCTTTTGACACTGCCAAATCTAAACTAACCCAGAACAACTTCGCACTGGGCTACAAGGCTGGCGACTTCCAGCTTCACACCAATGTGTGAGTTACTACATCTCAGTGAAGAGAGTCAAGCCAAAGCAATTTTCCTTACATAGCCAAAAAAATCACAGAAACGCCTCAAAGGGATGTGATGATGATGGCAGCAATGAGAGAGGAAGCATTTCCCCAGAAGAAAACATGAAGTTCTTACAGTGTGTTTTGCTGCTGTTTTTCAGTAACGACGGCACAGAGTTTGGTGGCTCCATTTATCAGAAGGTGAACAGCAACATGGAGACAGCGGTCCACCTGGCCTGGACAGCTGGAAGCAACAACACACGATTTGGAATTGGAGCCAAATACCAGCTGGATAAGGATGCCTCTCTGTCTGTAAGAACTGGCTTTAACGCGTCATATATAATTAATTAAGAAAAAAACTCACCAGTAGGGTTAATATTGTGTTAAAGGACCATTTCGCCGATTTTCAACCTTATCTCCAACTATCCGAATTAGGGATATAGTGTGAAAAACACCTGCAGTTGTTGCTGATGTTCTCTGTGTCTCTGGGACACAGCTGCAAAATCTGCCGTCATTTGACTTGTACAGTGACGTCGTTGGGGGCAAAGAACTACCGGCTATTTCAGCTTGGATTTCTAGTCTCTGCCTCTGGGTAGCCGGGGGGCGTACTCTGGATGCTGCTCAAAAACAAACCTTCCTTGTTCTCTTTGCTTGCGAATTTTTCCGTTAAGAATTAGACATTCCAAATTGGGACAAAACAGGGAAAAGAGAAATAAAACAAAACACATTCTCAGTCATATTAACTTGCTGTTAAGCTATCAGGTAACTAAAAAAGTTAGTCTTTTTAGTGCCAAATTCCTTGTTTTTGTTACGATTTTACAATTTTCTACAATTAATGCTGTGCTCATGATTAGCTCACCTGTTCATGGTGTTTTGTTTCTCCTCACAGGCCAAAGTTAACAACGCCTGCCTCGTTGGAGTTGGATACACACAAACCCTCAGGCCAGGTTAGTTTATCACCTATTTCTTTGTTGCTGGTTTCTGTGACAGTGCACAGACATGGCATAGCTGATACATAATCTTCCCTGCAGGAGTGAAGCTCACTCTCTCAGCTCTGATTGACGGGAAGAACGTCAACGGCGGCGGACACAAGGTCGGCATGGGTTTCGAGCTGGAGGCATAAAGATGCGGCACGAGGACAGAAAGGAAGAGAGGAAAGCAACATAGGAGAAGAATAAAGAGCCCAAATGTGACAACACCTCAAAGGTCCACTCAGCGACACTTAAACACATCTTCCCTCTGAGTCCTACACACACACGCACACAGATACATGCACGCAGACACAGTCCACACACACATTCTTTGGCCTTAACCTTGCAACCCCAAGACCTCCAGTACTGTTGTTTTAAAAGGAATCAAGCATCATTTTTCCATTTGCCATTATTTACAGATTCCACAACCACCTTTGGAGTATATACTATCAGAATACAGCAAAAGAACAGAGCTGTCAGTAGCAAAATCCATTTTTTCCAAATAATGTGCTACTTATAACCAGTGCACTGTCTCAGATATATCTGTATTCTTTTTGAAAATGAGATTTAAAGCACCCTCTAATTTTGACTGCGTGGTCAGCTCAGTTTGTTCAGATATATTTGGGTTTTAGACATAATAATTAGATTATTAGTGGATGTGTGTTTTGGTAGATTGTGGTTTTGTTGCATGCTTTCAAGGCTAGAGGGAAGTTTTTGACTTTTCGTTGTCACATTGACAAGTACAGTGACTGTAAACAGATGCAGTAAAAGCTGAAGAGACTTCAGTAGAACAGACAAAGAGTGGCTGATCCTTCTCAGACTTCCACCATTTAACCTCAGTAACACAGTGATGAACTGTGAACCTTCAGTTGCCTAAATGTCTATTTTTCAGGTTCCTGTTTGGTAAAAATGGCAATTTGGATCTCTTTGTCACCTCTTTGTCTCGTTTTGTGTCCTGTACCTGTTCAACCTTTACCACTGCATTTCACTTTATCTGTGCTGTGTATAGGAAAGTTAGCCAACAGTTAGGACCTCAAACTGATTTTATTGAATTAATGGAATAAAGAAATGCCAAACACTATGATCAGCATTTGTCTGTATGAGTTGTGTATTTTTTCTGGTGTTTTTTTTTTTCTTTTTGGTTGACATCATTCCCAGAAAAATAGAAATCAGTCATATTAGTACAAGAAAACACTGTATTCAAGATACAAAATTCAACTTTGTTTTAAAATCATGTTAGAAATGTCATGTCTTTTTCTGACATTATTGAAATCTTAACAGATATTATTGAATACACAAAGTATCCACACATATAGACAACAGAATATCACAGGCACAATATGTAACATCTCCCATCACTTTATGTATATAATCTATATGCAGTAAGGATTTGTTCCAATAGTTGGGATTACAATGAGCACATTATCTCAGGAGCCAAAAGGTGCAACTTGGGAGCCAAATCATGAAGTCGTGAAGCAGTAGCAGTGATATCCAACACACACTAATTCACATATAACGGACAAAGCGATGATGATTAAAATGGAGTTAATGGAGTTAATCACCTTTGTAGCAATTTTCACAGTTTAGCTACAAGATCTGACCCAGTTTTGTGTCTTAACATTTCATTGTCTCAGTTAAATAAGGGAATGTTTCAAGGTTTCAGGTTCATCACCATAAACAAAGCCAAGATACTGGTGAGATTTTCTGTTTGTTTTGTCTTTCCTCTGATTTAACATCATCATACATCCAAACACAACTGTATTTACTGCAGGGCTACTGGAATGCATCATATTGCATATGCACAAAAAAGAATCACATTCATATACAGTCATTTAGCATATAGTCATAGTAACCTCCCATCAATGATTGTCTTACTAAATTAAAATTTGTGATAAAAACTAATGATCCAGTGAGACACATAGAAAACATTTACATTTAGTTCAAGTCCAAGATATCTTCAGAATATAACTAAAACCCAATTTTTTAACTCGTAATGGATGTACATGCGTCTTAAAAAATACAATATGTAGATTCCTGATGGAAATCCCACACGAAACATAGCGACGTAACATTTTGGTAACACAGTGGACTCTTGTATTGAGCACAGGATTTCTCAATTTAAGCATAAAATGTGTTTAAGGTCACTGCGTTAAGAGAGATTCAGTTTGAAGCTTTGTAAAGTCTGCAGTCCTCTCCACATACAGTATATTAACACTGTAGGAATGTGAAACATTACCTGTTCTGTTGAAACTACAGTTTGGTAAATAAATAATCTTGCTTTATTTCATTTCTCTGATATGTATCACAATCAAAGAATTTGCTTCAGTGCTCTACAGATTGGAACTTTTCTGTTTTACAAAGTCAGACAGGACTCGTGAGTATCTTTACCTTCACTCCCGAATCTCATAAAGCAAATATCTGCCAGCAGCTATCACTAGATCATAAAAGGTGATATCCACAGAACAGCTGCTAGCACAACCTCATGTAGTTTGACATCCCATCCACACAGAGGCAGTAGAGTACAGCATGTAAGCAAACACTGAAACCCAATTTTTTACGAGAGGTCACTGGAGAAATTCTGGCTTCCATGCAGCCACGTCCACTCCCTCAGCATCTAGGGAAAAAAAACAAGAGGTGGTGTTTTTAGCTTTAAGTAATAGTCATCACACATAACTCAGACAGCTGCATTACATGGTGTGAGAGCAGGAGAAGAGAGGACTTTGCAGTTTGCTTTGAGGGACTGTGATTATGTACATACCTCCATACTGTTGTCTGATTCCTGGATGGTGTCATGCAGCAAACTCTGGAGTCGACTCTCGAACGTCCTGCTCTCCTCCACAAGAGACTCATCACTGCGGACGCACCCAAAGCGATTCAGGCGCATGTTACTCACGTTTCTGATAAGTTAATCTATGTATGTACAGGAAATGTATTTGTGAATAAAGAAAACTCCTTCAGCTTGTTCAATAACAAAAAATGAAATAAAGTGAATCAAAAAAGGGAAGTTGTGTGTTTTTTTTACATAAAAATTTGCACAAGTTTGGGCGTGCATGGATGGAGTTACAAGAAATGAGCCGTAGACCCTTGCTGACAACAAAATGAAGCTCAGTGTGTGTTTGTGTGTGTGTGTGTGTGTGTGTGTGTGTGTGCACTTACAACTGCTGTAAACTGTGTCTGGGCGTCAGTAGAGGCGGTACTGAAGAAGGGGTTCGTAATCCATCAGGACTCCCACTTACCGGGCTGCGAACCTTACTCTACAGAAGACATGAGGATGCAGTTTAATCTTAGTGTTAATTAACACAGTATCCATCATCTGTTTGTTCCGGACGCTATGAGGAACCAAATTAACGACTAAGCTTTTGGCATTTGGATTTTTGACATTTAAACTATTTTCAATTAGAAAAGATATTTCAAATGAATTATGTTGGAACACAAAAGATGTGCTTGAGAATCACACTAAGTATATTCAATGAAAGAGAAATGTGTCTTCGTTTGCAGACATGCTGCTGTTCTGTGATTATTGTTTATGGAAACCAAACTCATTGTATATAAAATTATATGCGATTAAGTGCAGTTTATGTTTCCTCACACAGGCGACTTTGAGCAGGTTCCACAGCTCTCTCTGCCGTTTCTCCTGCAGACTCATCAGGACTTGTTCGCTCTCTGCCATCTTCTGGACCACACCTTCCACCTTTGGCAGCAGCTCCATCACACGCTGACGACATACCGCTGTCTTACTGCAAATGCAAAACACACACACACGTACACACACATCTATTCTATTAACTCTTTATGGACACCTAATACGCTGTCGCAATACAGTGAACACACTTAAACCTCTAAAAGGTTTAATCGCATATAACCGCAACAATAACATTTATAACCACAGACCTGATGGCTTTGTGTAAAATGAAAAGCTTTCATTAATAAAAGGTTGTGACTCTTTACAATTTATAATAAGCCATCAAATCTAAAGTTATAAATGTTGGCATGTCATTTATTAAGGGTTGGAAATGTTTCACTGTACACCTAGCCATCACATTGTCAGTAAATGTGAGGATGTAATTTCAGCCCCTACACATACCAGCACAGGTACTTTTACTTTTGTTTCCTGATAATACCTCTTCTGTCTTTCAGAGACACAATAGACATTGTGATTAATCTTAGCAGGAAGAGCACTGTGGCAGAGCATCACGTTCATGATGGCCACAGTATTACTTCATGCTTTCCTTGAAATATAAATGTACCAGTTGAGGATGACACATTTGCAATTTTGTGGGTTTTTTTGGCGTAATGACAATGCTGATTGTCACTTGATTTACTTATGAGTGGGAATAGACGGAGAGATTCCATGTTAAGGGCTTGCGAACATTAACGTCATCTGATAATTCAGAAAGGCGGCATGATAGCTGAGTTGGTCATAAGGGGGGTTCAAAATACTGTACATTGAAAGGAAAGTGTTTCCTGTAATAGTTTGCTTCATTTTTATACAGATACACACATTCCATAGAGCTGCTCAGGACTCACAAGGATATATTTTAAGGGTTATTCTTCCTCGTATGATTTCTGCCCTGTAAAATGTGCCCTGTTCTACTGTACGTGATCTTGTATTGGAGTTAAATAAGAATATAGCGTGTTGTGTGCGAGTACCTGAGGTGTGTGTAGAAATCTCGGAGCTTCCTCTCGTAGAACTGCACAGCCTGAACCACCAAACGCACCACTTCCTGACTGTCCCCTGGGCACCGCTGGTCTGAGCAGGGGAAGGACATAAAAGTAGGTTTATTTTCACACGGCGACACCATGACGAGTGTTAAGTAAGAAGTGCATGAAAAATCCAAACCTCTGGGTTTCTCTCTCAGTTTGCGGAACAGCTCCATGGCCTTTCCTTCACTGAGGAACAAAGAGGGGAGGAGAGCAAAATCCAAGTTCAAGAACAGTATTTTGTGTTAAACCTTTTCTTAATTAAAATTTGCTGTCTTTTTGATGTGATCCTGTTTACTGTTTGTTTACTGTTGTTTTTATTGTTTTTACTATGAAGTTTGGTGCAGACTTACAGTGTGTCCAGCGCCTCCCCACTCCTCCACGGCTGTCTCTGCACATCCACTATGTCTGGCTGTAGCTGCATCATCTCCTCCTCCAGTTCACTCACCTTGGCCTGGACACCCACATATGGGTTTTAGTCTTTTTTAAACACATCTGAATAAACCTTACACACACACACACGCACACACACACACACACACACACGCTCAAGTCTACCTGACCGCAGCTGACAGCAGTCTGCTCCATCTCCCTCCACACACCCAGGAGTTTCTCTGAGGCTAGAGGATGTAAAAAGTCAGCGACAAACTGAGTTGTTTTACACATTCAAGTCTGGATACATTTTTTGTACATTTTCCATCTGAGATAAAAGCATGAGACAACCAAATTAAGCTATAAATGTATATGTATGACTAATTCTTCATTTCAAATCTGAAATCTTTTATTTGGCGGGCGACAAAATTAATGACAACTACAAAAACAGAGTAAATGCAGTTTTGCTAGTTGTAGTGTCACCTTCCTTTAGTCATTTACTATCTACCAATATGATTTTGTAACACCGTACCGATCCCGGTGGCTGTCTGCTCCTGGTATTTGTCCATGTCTATGTGAAGGCTGGTGGTGAAGAAGTCCAGCTTGGCCATGAGTCTCTGGTACATGGACACCATCTCATTCTTCTGTTTGGACAGTGAAGAGTTGTGTCTCAGTAGACTCATGCTGAAAGAAAGAGGACAAGAAATGTGTTTGATAAATGTGTTTTTCAAACAGTATGTGTGTGTGTGTGTGTGCGCGTGCGTGTATCCTACATGGCAGCTTTCTGCCCCTGCTGCAGTCTTTGCCAGTCTTCCTTCAGAGAGCGGATGGTGTGCCACGCCTGGCCACAAGTCCTCCTCAGGGGGCTGTAAGCCAGAAGGTGCTTGGGGTCCGTTTCTGTCAGAAAGAAAAAGACAAAACACAAAGTAAGAGAAGAGAAAAGGATGTTTAATGTTATTTTTTCCTTCTATTCAACTGAGGATGAAAGTTTGTAGTCCGAAAACGTGGAAGAATTTCAGCTTTTCAGTGCAAGCAATAAAAAAAGCTCTGGCTCATATAAACCAAAAACATTTCACATTCTGTTGTAAGACATTTGAAGTAGCACAATGTTTGTTTTCTCTTTATATTACCATTGTGTGTGTGGTTTAAATGTGGTAAATTGTGTGCTGATTTGTGTAAATTATCTTTTTGAACAAAATATGTTATAAGACTTCATACACTACAAAACTTCTGGTGGTGTGAACATACTTAGTAGTTGATCTACAGAAAGAAATTATCGCTTGATTAAGTGTTTTTTTGGCAATAGCGTTTTAACAAGTTGCGCACTCACGGACAAAGCGGATGTTTTCAGGGAGGATGCGGGGAGCAAACTGGGGCTCGTAACTACAAGAGGAGCGATCAAACAGGAAGACCAGAGGCAAGTCTGTCCGACGCCCATCTATCTCCTGCCGATGCAGAAATAATATTGTTAATGTATGACTCAATGAATTATCACTGTTTTGTTGGAAATTTTGTAAAAGCTATGAGTGTGAAGTGTTTATGGTAGATATTACTGTGTAATCGATGGCGCACTGCGTGGCCAGTCCATGAGGCTCCAAGGCTAATCCCGCCTCCAGCAGCAGCTCCTGGTTGGCTGCAGGGATGTTGGTGTCTTTTTCAATCCTCAGCTGCAAGTCGGACACAGTCTCATCGTCCGAGACTGAGTATGTCAGGATCTTAGCAGACATCATGTTAAGGACATGAACCAGCTGAGGGAAGCAAGAAGAAATTTGGTTGAACACAGTGCAGAAAAAATATAAAAGCAAGCCTTCCTCCCCAAATAATGCCAATCAAAACAGATGCATCATTCCTTTAACTTTAATTGAAATTGAAACCCTGGAGTAACACTTTGAAAGTTAAAATGTTGTCTTATATATAGTTTCCTAGTTGTTTGACAAAAACATACAGACTGTGTCAACATGGAGGACAATAAGACCAGATGAATGAACCTTTTGGCCTTTTGGCTCTGCCTGCAAATCTCTTGTGCTTATATGAATATTTTCCTGTGTTTTAATTTCTGACTTTTTATATTTTATCTTCTATTTCAATAAAAAATAAATAAACCAACAAACAATCTAACCTTGAGCTGCAGTATGATCTCCAGCTGGGAGAAGCAGTTGCTGGGTGTGGCGTCGGGGTCTTTGCCTCTCTCCTGAGGAGACCACTTCAGCATCAGCTGCAGCCACCTCTCCAGCTTCTCTAACAACAGACTGTCGAGTCGACCAAGTTGACAAGTTAGAATGAGATTGTAAAAGTGAGGAGGGAGCGTGTATGTGTGTATGTACGTGTCTGTCACAGATAAAATCACCTGTTGAGGTTGTTGGGCTGCGGCAGATGTTTGGAATAGTGGACTTCCCCCAACAGATCCTCATAGACAACAATGTCATTGTCTTGCTTCAATCTCAGTTTATTGTGCCTAAAAAGGATGCAGATGGATTATATGAGAGAAAAGCCTTTAAATTAAGGTTTGAAGTAGCAAAACTTTTTCAATTTGTGAATGTAGGTAATGTTTTTTTCCCATCTTGTCCTATTACGTGCCGGGAACTGCATGTGTGTTTCTGCAAAAATGTATTTTGCTTCTTTGTAACACAGGCCCCCCCCTCATAGTTTTCATTTTTCATATTAGTGAGGCATGAGGGGCACAACCCACATTTCCTGCAATTCTTTGTGTTGGCAATTTGTGTTTATTTATATATCTCCTGTGTGTTAAAATCCAGTCACATAATAATAACATTTACCTGAAATAAAGCTTATCATTGCTTAACATTCAAAAACATCACTGTTCAGCTTATTTTGCAAAAGCTAGACTAACGAGGTGCCAAACCGAAAAAAAAAAGAGGAGTTCTGGACATGTTTCATCATTATTTAGGAAAAAAGTTTAGAAAAACATGACTTCAGCCCCCAATGATTTGAACAAATCATCAACTTGGTTCAGATGAAGGAAGTTGTGAAAGGTGGTACTACCAGAGAACAGGTTGCCAGGTTGGTAAGAAGGGGCGAAATCCTGTGATACACTCAAACACCAAGGTCCCGAAGCTCCAGTAGTCCACAGTGACCGTGTACTTCTGCCTCTCAATGAGCTCTGGAGCCTGGAACATGGACGGAGGAACAACAAGTTCAGCTGTAACTGTCTAGAATACAACAGGTGAAAGTCAGGCGGAAAATTTGTTACTTACCAAGTACTGCAGTGTTCCCACAAATGAGGTGCAAAGGCTGCTCTGGTCCAGCTCTTTAGCATAGCCGAGATCTATGATCTTGTGGATCAACTAAGATTAGGAGTGAGAGTAAAGAAAAAAGATGTTATAGGCAAAGTTTTTTCCTGTAATAACCATTTTATAACTTAAATCCTGGAAGATTCAGGAACACATGAGCAGAAATCAACTTTTGATGCAATTCTTCTGATTCTTCTGATTACTTTTATTCCCTCTGTAAACCAAACCAAGATATGTATAAGAGCTGTTCAGATTCTGTGGCAACAGGATCAGGCACCAGGTCCCAGACAAGACCTTCACACAACAGATCTTTCACTTTAGCCATCAAATCCTCATTGTGTTTTGCATATGGTGTATTTTTGCATTAAGCAACTTCAGTTCATTAATAAATGCAGCGTTGCCGCTTTTTTTAGAGTCTTTTCACTCATGTTGTCTCGTGTCTTATCAGCCACGATCTTGCTCAATAGGGGACAATTCAACCCTCAAAATAAGCACTTTGCAAAACAATTTGATCAATGCAATTCCGACTTAAACAGTGTTTCACAAGTTATTTTTTAAATTTGCAGAAGACAACAGAGAGACATGCAGCCATCTTGCCACATTCTCATTGGGTACAACTACTTTCTTCTTAATCACCTCACAGCATTTTGTCAGTATGTTGGATGTATTGTTTCTGTAGACAAAAACCAGTGTTAACAAAAAATATAAACTTGACGGATAAAGTTTGTTTGGTTCAATTTCTATAAACACAGCAGTGTGTATAAACATGAATATATAACCTCTTTAATATGTCTGGCCTCAGTTATATATGTTCTTCATTTTCCTGCATGCCATTACAGGCTGGAGGGCGACATGTTGTGATTTGTTACATAACAAAACAAAGAGAGGCCTAAAGAGGGGAAGGTAAGAGCAAAGCGAGCCCAAACGCTGCTTCTAAGTTCGTAGGCATAAGTTGAAGGACTGAGTTTTCCACATTAAATATTCAGTGCAACAATGTGTGAAGATCAGAGAGAGATCAGAGAGAGATTAGAGAGAGATCAGAGAGAGATCAGAGAGAGACTAATCCCACATAACCCACACAGAGACAAATTGCCTGTGTATGATCTCTTTGTTGTGGTTTGGATATATTTGTCATAACAAGATGGTTTCACAGGGTGTTTAACTCACTCTCTTCTCGCCCTGCTGCAGCACAATGTTTTCAGGTTTCAAATCTCTGTGGATGATCCTCTTCTTATGGAGGTAGGTTAGAGCTGACGCTGAGGGAAGAAAGCAGATATACAGTAGAAGAAGAGGAAGAAGAAACAGGGGAAAACACCAGTGTAGAACTAGAGTTGGTACGGTCTGACACAAGATTTATGTCCTACTCTGATATAAAACCACAGTTTGACAAAAAAAATGTATCTCAAAGTCAACTTACAAGCTATTCTGGAGCTTATAATCACATTTCATTGAGCTAGCTCGTTTGTCGTCACGCGACCTAAATATGGAACTTCTGTCACGCGATCTCGTCTGTCTTCCGTGTTAATTGAGCCTCTTGTGCAGAGTCATTTTCATTTGACTGATTTTCTTGCTAGTAATATCATACACCACTCCAGTTTTCCAACTGTGATCACGTGACTGAATTCCCACCATTTCGTTCACGTGATGACAACCGAGCAAACTCCCTCCACCGAGGAAGACTTTGAGAAGCCGTTTCAACGCTCTGAAAAAAGTTAGCAAGTGAAAGATTTTTCCAAACTTTCATGCTCAAATGATATATAAAAAAAACGTTAAGGCAGCATGTAAACATCATACTATTTTCATTTTTATCCTTATTTAAGGTGAGATAAACCTTTCTATCTCCTGTAGTAAAAAAAAAACCTCAGTCAAGTACAGAGAGAGCAGCTGGCGTTGTTCTTCCCATTATATGCTGCTCAAGAGGGACACCGTAGTTATACAGGAGTATTTTAGTTGGCCCATTTATTCAAAGCACAGGCAGGACTAAATTAAAGGACGTCAATAGTGCAAATACACAGGTCATCCTTAAAGAGTAATTTCATGGCCCTTTCTGGTTTCAGGTGACTACACCCAGTGTCACTGATGGACTCTTTAATAAACCTCATAAGAGAATTAGATTATGACTATATACATTCTGTAGCCTTAAATACATCTGATAACATCTGTGTCTGTGTTCACTGAGTCTCTTGTCCAGATTCCTTATCATTCGACCGATGTTGTTGCGTGTAACATCATACAACACTCCAGTTCTCCACCTGTCACCATGTGACAAAATTTCCATTCTTTGTTCACATGACGCCAACTGAGCAAACTGTGCCTGTAACCACACCGGACAGCGATGTCACAATGCACTAGCTCACTGCAGCAAGGTGAGAGGTTAGGCCATTGGAGGTCAGCGTGAAGTTGCTCTTTAATAAGACTCGTAAGACTATGACTGTAGCATTCTGTAGCCTTTAATGTGTACAACTTGAAGTTAAAGTTTGACATGTTTTGTCTCAATTCACAGCTGAAACTATTATATCAATTAACTTGTGCGTCAAAGCGTGACTAATGTGTTTGCTGGCAGTGAGTCTTCAACCCAGCGGAACTCATAACCTTCGGGTACCTAACTGTGCGTGTGTGTACGTGTATGTGTGTGTGTGTGTGAGTTTGTGGGTGTGGGTGTGCATGCTTGTTTCTTTACCCTCGCTGGCAAAGCAGTTTAAAGGGGATCACTCATTAGCAGGAAATGCCCGCCAATGGGTCACAGGAAAAGGAGTTTCTGTGTGACTGTGTGTATGCACGCGTTTGTCCCGTATGTGTGTGTGTGTGTGTGTGTGTTTGCTACTCTACTCTCCACACTAGATATATGTGATCCATACCATATGTTTCCTCTCTCGAATCTGTTTATACAGCGAGAGACAAACAGCTCATGTTGATGCAAGTGTTCCTACATTATGTTCGCGAGAGGGAATGCGAGTGTCCGATTGTTGACGTATGCTTCTGCCTCAGTGTGAGCTATCGCCATGGTGACTAAGACCTGTGGTTCAGGGTTATTGGTGACATCATGATACTGGTCACCAGCACCACCACCTCCTCTGTAACACAGGAAACTAATCACGCTGCCAGCTCATTCAATCACAACATCAATCACACAATCAATCCGACATTCTCACATACACATGATTTAAAATTTTACAATAGTCACGTCGAAGCTGGAGATTGAACAGGATACTCACAAATGTCTCGTAACAGGATCAAAACGGAGCCCTCCCTCATTCCACAGCAGTTCTCCAAGAGGTTCAGATACTGCAGAGAGCACAACAGATCGACACAGAGTTTATTTCATATGAATCTGTCCTCTTTTTGTTTAAGTACATTATGTTTCTGAAAACATACCCAAGATTGTACTCTCTCTCTCTCTCTCTGTGTCTCTGGACTTTTTTTACAAGACATTTTTTGGCGGACATTTTAATAAACTAAAAAAGTTTAGCAAATTGGCAAATCGACACTTTTGTTATAAAGGCTTTGATTTGTTTCGCTTTTAACAATATATTTAAATTGTTCCACTGCTGGAAAACTTGTGGCAGGGCCTGACAAAAGAGGATGGCGCTGTTTTCTTCTCTCACCAGTAACCACTCCATCTGCCTTCCACTGCTTAGTTTTTGACCATCTGGGATGCTTTGAAAATTTTTATGACATTGCGGTTTGTGATGGTTGGCATTTTCCTCTTCTGCTGGCTGCCTGGTGCCAATACTGTCTATCGCCTCATGCTGCATACTTGGTAGTTTCCAGTGTTTCCCCTACCATTGGAGGGGAGGCCCCCCTCAAAGGTCTCTGGGAAGTTATCCAGTGTCCTAAACCACATACGTGGATACACACACTCACACCAACACACACACACACACATACACACAGATTTGTACCTTTCTCAGATCCCCTCCCTGGCAGTACTCCATGGCCAGCAGTGGCAGATCGTTGGTGGCAACGAGTTTCTGCATTCCCTCAGGAACCTCCCTCGCTGCGACCACGTTAACATGATCCAACCTGAGTAAGTAAAAATGAGCAGGCAGTCAGCGGGGCAGCATCTTTATCATGCTGCCATAATAGATGCCAGAGATTTATAAAGGAGGTAGTTTGTACTGCACTTTGTCAGAGCTGTAATACATCAAACTCCTACTTTGCAGTGCTTGAAACTGATGCTGAAATTCATTTGATGGCAAAAGAAAATTTAAAAATCTAGATCCAGACCTGTGATTCCTAACTTTTTTGGCTTGTGATCCATTAAAAAAACACAATGCCTACTTGCAACTCTGGTTGTATAAATGTCAACCTTTAAGTGTTTTTTTCCCCCTTTGTTTTATTTGAATAGGTTATAGAGGCCTGAAGATGTAAAATTATCCAGTAACTCACAAGAAAAGTGCAAATGCTAAAGCAAAGTCTGAAAAAATAAATATGATTTTGTCCAGCAATGTCCTCTCATGACCCCTCACATTTTTCTTGTGACACCCGATAAGTCCACACCCCCAGGTTGGGAACCACTGACCTAGACCAACTTTTTATGAAGCAACACAACTTATTCATTTTCACTGCAATCAGAGATGCGGACTTTAATCTTTGTTTTCTTGCAACTCATCACCATCGCAGTGCCAACAAATTTATCTAAAATTACATACTTTTACAATTACATACAAACCTATTACCCTCTTATTACATCACAAACCCTCTTCGCTCTACTCCCTCTTACTTCCTCCGTCTCTGTTTCTCATTCTTTATTGTGTCGTAACACTAGATTGAAACAACCTGTTTCTGACGGTCAGGCTCTCTTTAAAAAAGCAAAGGATAAATAAAAGATAACAAACTCAAACTGATACCAGATCCAACAGGAAAATGATTTACACTGTAACCACAACGCTGTAGAAAGTGTAATCATTGTTGTAACAGCTGCAATAGCAGCGGATAAATGGTCATCGGCACTAGAATAACAAACTGTTAAAAGGTTATTAGTTATTAAGATGTTTATTTTACTGCAGATCATAGTGCTTGGTCACATTAATGAACATGATAGGCTATAGGTGATAAGAGCTGATGTGGAAAAGACCTCTCTTCTCTCTGTTCTGCCTCTTTTAAGCTTATTTGAAAACACATTGTGGAGGGTGAGTATAGAAAGTGTTAGATGAACTAGTGAATCTGCATGAGATTGCTTTGCAGTATGTTAATTTTTTTTACATAAAGTTTTGGCTACAACATTCATCAACCAAAAAAAAAAAAATGGTAATACAAGCTCCATAAACATGTGTCAGAGCTCAAAAACAATGCGAAAATGATGTGTTTTTCAGTATTTGTGCATGTGTACATCTGTGTTAAGTGGCTGTAATAATATAATGGTAGGTTGCCTTGTATGTGTCCCAATGCCTTGTGGTTTTTCCACAAGTTGAGCGTGGGTGCACAGGAGGTTTGTGGTTGTGACCACGTCTGAAAACAACACACTTGTTAAACTGGGACAGGGAAAGATTGATATTCAAGATTGCACCAGCAAATGACAAAACACTAACACACACACACACACACACACACATCTCGCAACTCACAAACAATCAAAACCCGCACGAGGAGCTGCCATCCAACTCAGTGACCTGACATTCAAAATGAAACTGTTAATAGACAACACAGACGTCTGTGGAAATGAAACACACTCCAAAGTGGAGCAAGGCGGAGGCGGCACATTATCCCATCAGAAATGACCACCAAATGACCAAAATAACCCAAACGTCCATGCTGTTATAATTATTTAATGTCTTTAAAGTGATTTGTACTATTTCGGGATGCAAATTTAGTTTTTGTATTTTGAGAAAACAGATACATAAAAGTCAAATGTCAAACTCGCAGCAGCAGGCACGCAGCTTGTCATGGAATGTACCACGGTGAGTCACAACATGTCAAACCAAAACTTGTCTCACTTGCCTAAAAGAGCTTTAAGGCAACGCGTCAAAGAGTTTGGACGTTAAAAAGAAAGTGGGAAATCACCGATTTCTTCAGCAGACTTGAAAAACATATGTGTCATATAAAACGAGATGCATCACTGTGGAAAATTAAAATCCTAAAATCCTTAGGCCAGTTGCTTAAAGGGTAGGTTCACAATTGTTCAAGTCTGTCTTAAAACAACAGTCAGGTGTCCATATGAACACTGAAAGAGGTTTTCCTCACTGTAATCATTCCTCCCCTCCTGTTCATACTGGCTATTAAAAGATCCACTTCAAATGTCCTGTCAATGTAAGTGATGGGGACCAAAATCAACAGTTTGTCCAAAGTCATTTTGTGCAAAAATGTATTTACTGTACATTTTATCTGAAGCTTATATGAGGCTTTCTGAATCTGAGTTAGTCATAACAAGTGGATATCTGCTACATTTAGCATCAAATTCCCTCTTTGTGTTTCCTCAGACAGTGTTTCCCTGTTGAGCTGCGGTGGAAGTATAGTAACAAAAAGAGGAACTTTGGCACTAAAAAGACTAATGTTTAAAAAAAAAATTTTTTTTAAATATCTATTTGATTTGACTAATGTGGACGCTGAAGCTTCATATTAGCTTCAGGTAAACTTTTAAGTACATTTTTGCACAGAAGGAGACTGTGGATTTTAGCCCCGATGAATTACATTGTAAGTGCATTATGAAGGGATCTTCTAACGGCCAGTATGAACAGTAGCTTTTGTACTTTTTAAAAATCATTTATTTTCTAATGAAAAACCAAGAATTTAGCAGGGAAAATAAATAAACATGACTGTTTTCTTTGAACTGTGACAAAATATAAGATATGTTTGCTCCAACCGCTCACCCCCACGCCTTCTTGACTGCCGTCAAGCCAGCCAAACCTTTTGTGTTTATATGAAAAATAAGATGAGTCATCATTCATTATAAGTAAAGTTAGTTCAATTGGAATTTGTGCCCCAGCTAGTTGTTAGAAGATATTAATCACCCTTCTCCAAAGCCCAAACACGTCAGGATACTCCCATACAGTTTGGGAATTGGGTGCCAATGTGATAATAATCTGTCTAATTTTAGAATTTAATGAGAAACTGAGAACTGGAATAATTCCCTTCATATCCTCAGGAGTTAAAATGTGTGTATTTCCCAACTTTTATTGGTGCAATGCTTCCCTCCTCATAACAGATTTTTAGTTTTTGTACTTTTATTATTTTTATGGTAAACAAATGTCTGACTGTATATTGTCACCATGATCTTACCTTAACCTTAAAGGGGAAATAACATAACTTTTTGTGATTTTCTGCTATTTTTATACTGTTATGATGTCGGATGTTTATGTTTAACATGGTCAAAGTTCCAAAACTTGGGGTGAAACGTATAAATGTTCCCTGCTATCCTGCGGGACTCAACGCAAATCTCGCGGGAGTGGCCGGTTTTAACTTTGCTGCGGGTGAGAGCGGGCTGTCAAAAAATAAACTGCGGGTCCCGGGATTTATCTAGCACTTCAGGCTGACTCTCACAGAGCCGGGCTGAGTGCTCAGTCAGCGCTCCACCTGGTGCTCCCTGACACCGCTACCTGCTGCCACTCCTCCTCACACACACACACACACACACACACACACTCATGAGTGCGCACCACCGGCTGCTGCAACCTGCTGACTTCACCTGAATGAGCAAAGAACAGAAACACTTAACAATGCGAGCGTATTGCATTATGCGAAACCGCAGGAGGAGTTGTAAGCTTGCATCAAGTTGCATGCCATCATCATTAGGAGCGCTACTCCTGATCAGTACACACAGGGAAACAAAACAAAATAAAACAACCTCAGTAAACAACCACTAAACTCTAAAATAATAAGTAAAATTAATAAATAAATACAATGTAATTTTGCCCTAGAACAGACGTACTTATTGCACTGGAATAACTAATGTTTGCACTAGTATGAATAGAACGTAATTCCGCTATGTTACCAGCAGGTATGCATCTCTTTTTGTTTGCGGGTGCAGGCGGGAGTGGACACACACATTGCGGGAGCGGGCGGTAATGGTCAGAAATCCAGCAGTAAAAAAACAGTCCCCCACAGGGCTCCGTAGCCTTTGTTGCTAAGGTTGTTGCTAAGGTTGTTCCACGGGTTGTTCACGTTGTCCGAACATGTATGAATGTATTTGAGAAGTTTCCATTTCGAGTAAAGTACGAGAAAAAGAAGTGAATCTACTACTGTTTGTTTACGTAGCCTCTGGAGCTGGTGGAAGCTTCTGGTAGCTGGCCAATCAGAACAGAGGAGTAGTTAAAACAGCCTGTTTCAGACAGAGGCTGAGCTGAGGGGCTGCATAAAGAGCCAGTATAAGATAAATAAGGAGTTTTTTGAACCGTAAATCATGCCAAGATATCAGTAGAGCCCTAGAATATAAATAAAGACCTGTAAATTTGCAGGACACGTCCCCTTTAAGGCAGCTTTATTACGTATCTTGAGGCCTCCAAGCAGGTTGATGCTTGTACCAGGGCGAAACTGACCTCTTCATGATCTGGATCTCCAGACACCATCGCTCTTTGTTTCTCTCACTCAGCTCCTGACGGCACTGTTTTATAGCAACCTGCTCCTCCGTGTCCTGAAAGTACACACACAGACACATACACACACATTATAGACATTATCTATAAGCATTTGATTGGGAATTAAAATCAAAGTCGATAAATATATTGTAAATTAAGGTTTAAAACATTAAGAGGCAAATTGTGGTGATGTTATTTGTTTACAAAATTTTCCATCATAAAATAAGCTTTTTTCGCAGAAGACATTTTGACATGTCACAGTAGGAAAGCACAGGCGTAAATAATACAATTAATGATGGTTGAATTTCATTTAGCTGCTTTGATTTCAGGGCGTGTGCCTGCTGGCTCACTGGCACACTGCTATGACTTACTGGGACACTTTAATAGAACAGAGACATTGTTAAAGTTATTAGTAACACCTGCGCTTTTCCTGCTATGGCAAGTCAAATGCCCGCTGTGAAAAAGGCCAATAGCAAGATATCAGTAAACATGCGAACACTGAAACATTTCTTCTTCATTAGGATGTTTATAATGCAAATTAAAGCAACTTTTACATCTTTTTAAAGCTTGTGACACTTGGCCAACTGGCATTAAGCTCTTTATTTCTTCTGTAAGTCACCTTACAGTAGACTAGAGGGAATGGCATATAAATCACGTTCACACCTTTGCCTGCAGAGCGCGAAACACATATGAGTGATGAGATCTTATCACTGCCTGTTTCTCATGGCATCATCAAGGAGGACACGGCCACCCTGCTTCCCATAACGTGATCTACATCCTAATAATAACCCACGGTATTGTCACTGATACAGGGAGACGGGAAATTTCCCAAAGAGGAAGTTTAATCATCAACAGTGCCCTCTTCAGTGAAATCATTTCCCGCCTCTGCCACTCCCATTGCCTCCTACAGCCCGGTCAGCAATGGCACTGATGATCAGTACTCCTTCACTGCTTCACTGCCATTAAAATGTTAAACAACAAATCATTTAATCTTGAACGTTCCTTCTTACATGACATAATTACTGTAAACTGCAGCAGAATAAATTATATGACAACTTTAACTTTGTTAATTCTCATTCAGGTCTCGAAGACACTTGAAATTATATATTTTTTCAATTTTATACACCGTACAGGTGTTTCTCACCAAATTCTGTGGGTATTATGAACGTAAATAAACGATGATGTGTGTGTCACATATTGTTAAATCTAACTGTTAAGAAGCAGCAACAGGATGCTTCCTGTTTAATTTACTTCAAGTGTTGAGAAATGTTTACTGTATGTAAAATATTTGAACCCGCAAGAGAAAATATTCCTAAAGGATTGTATTCTCAAGTGCTGTACTACAGTTTCTGATCTCGTTTCGCTTTCATATCCTCATTCTCATGGTGATGCTGGCTGGCAGCAAGCCGGCCTTACTTTTGCTCAAAAGTGAGGGTGAGTAACACAACTGAATTACAGTCGCAAACAGAGGAAGAGGAAGGTCCACTAAGCGGGTGTGTTCAAGCCCCCATGTGTGTCCGTTCGCTTATGGCGCTACTGTATAATACTCTCATCCTGTGACTAGGAGTGAAATCATTACAATAGACACAAGTTCTACTGTACCAGCTGCACAAAGATGACTGCTTCCTGGACTGATGTCATGCTATCTGCAAAAACCGAGCAGGTGAAAACCCACACAACCTGAAAAAGCACAAACTCTTTCTACAAACACCACTTACTCAAATGTAACAAACACAAAGAACACTAAATACAAATACAATCAGATTCAGTGTACTGCTTTTCACCAACTCAGAGAGCTTCAGGTTGAGCAAACTGAAGCCACTGTGAACATTCCTCATGTGCAATCAGAGTGTGTTGCTGCATTTTTATTTCATTTTGATGTTATTTTAATTGCACTGATGTTTTTGTTATTATTTGCGGGAACAGTCACCAGGACATCAGTTATCTTCCATCTGAGTGCTCAGGATGCTCAAACATTTATCTGTAAACATCCTCTTTTTGGAGGCATTTAATTCATTCAGTCTACTATCATGTACTACCCCACAGCTGCAAAAAGCAAATGTTCCCCAACAGAGAGTAAACACACGCAACTGTGTGTTAAAAGCGTGGGGGTTGTGTACCTTATTTTGCCATCTTGTGACATTCCCAAAGCCTCCAGTCCCCAGCCGCTCCTTCAGCTCCCAGGGCCCACAGCTCTGCTGCTGCTTCAGGGGGACTCGATTCATGGCTGCTTCAGCTGGTCCTACACCCAACAACACACACAACAAATAACTCAGTAAGACTCAGTGTCTTCAGGCATGCTAACAATCCTGTGAGGCTGAAATACTCTTAACATTGGATGGATGAAAAATGGAGATAATTTTGCTATTTCTATTATTACCACTTGCCAAAAGAAAGATCCATTGTTACCTGAATTGACAGCGTTTAACTCCTGTACAATGTTTCCAAAGCAACCACCTGACAAGCAGTTCTGATGGAGTACTGTATACATTAAGACATTTCAGACTAGGGCTGAGTGTAAAACTTGTTTTAGGGCTTCTTGTGTTTAGACAACTGTTGGCCAATATATCATTATTATCATTATATGTGTTTATCTTTTTTATTTATTATTGATATTTGGTCTCTCAAATAGCAACAATTCATGCATCAGAAACTCTCCAAACTTAACTGTGATTGTTTAAACATGGTTTAATGTTCCTTTTTGCAAAAGCCCATCTCACAAAGATCAATACAACAACAAAGAATCAATGCATTCTTTATATTTATATTTATTCTAAAATCAATAGTAGCTATATATACAGTATGTATCCTACAGACTACAGGCCTTTCACCACTTTGACTTCATGCTCTACTGTGAATATTGATCTCACCTCTTTGCTTATAGGCCCTAACGAAATTAATAGGATTTATGCACAAAAGCTATAGTTTGTGTATACTTTGTGAATTACGTTTCCTGTTTTCTGAGGTTATTACAGTGTACTACAATGTACTTCTCTCTGGTCGGATGGTATTTTTCATGCACACAAGCGCCCCAACTTAACTTGTTATTTTAACTAAATCCTACCTTAAACTTCGTAGCCAGCGCTCATCCACACTCTTTCACACCTGATTTTCTTTGAACACAGTGTGGATCCGCTATTTTACCGAGTGAAAACTTTGAACGCTCAACGTGTTGTGAATTTGGCGACACAACAAATCTCAAAAACTTGTACTTCCTCATACTCATGTTTCCTGTAAACCTGCCGGGACCCGCCCACGGAGAGGCAGAGTCCTCAAGTCATGTCTGCTCGGTTCATTGGGGTTTTTCGCCAACTCCTCATAGTTTTAGGCCATTAATGACCCCCACAGCCGACTTTGAAACCTTACGTTTGGACATAATTAACAGATTTTGTCCAAGTAGTGAGAGGGAGTCAGCAGTTTGATTACCGCAACATGATTGTTTGTATTGGTTATTTTTGAAATATTTATAAATACTGTTTCTCAAAAAGTATTTTTAGAAAAAATATATCTTTTTAATATTATAATAAATAAATGAATAAAATACTTACACCATGCCCACTGAAAATTCTCGATTCTGATTGGCTGCTGCCAGGTGTCCATTAACTTCCAATAACTACACAGTATAACCGGACACCTAAGACACAGGTTGTTTTTTTTTTTTTTTTTTTTTTACAGCTCTAAATTAATGTACCAGTATTAAAGGCATGGACAACAGTGTTTGCAGAGTCATCCATTACAATTGTGGAACATACAACTTGTCCGGTGTTATGCCTTACATGATTCTTTATTAGCTACATGACAAAGAAGAAGTTGAATTGAAGTGTAGAATGTATCGCTGCTAATTAAAAAAGATTTTCATTGCTTTTTGTGAGGATTAAGTCATCTATCTGTTAAATGTGCCAACATTGTGTAATCTAATCGTGACCAAACTGATATTCAGGGGCCCCTAAAGACCCTTCACCAAGCTTCAGCCAGTCATGTAACAATATAAGGATTAGTTTTAATGATCTTAATTTACAAAATGTGCAAATGATTGTTCTGATAAGAGGTTCTATTAAATTTTTTTTATCATCTCTGCTCCTCCAGAAAAGAAACACAAGAGGTCACTGAGACACGTGGAAGAACGACATCTCAAGTTCCCTTTTCTGGGGAATATTCTTTTTGACCTTGCAAAAGCACAATAAATGCATTTATACAACAGGCACTGATGGAGCAAATGGCTGCCACTATTTTGGGAATACACCTAATAAATGTTTGAGTCCAGTTTCACAACTTCTCGTCAGTGGTTGGATGAACTTGCCAAACCCTTCAGGATAACAGAGTCATCCCCTATCTGCTTTCATGACCTGACAACTCATCTCATTACTTCATGTCTCTTCCTTGAATCTACCCTCTTCTCTGTGGTTAGAGTTTTTTTTCTATTATCCTTTTTAATATCTTTTGTTTATCTATTTTTTTCTGTTATTCATAGTCATATCTAAAAGATGATTTTTGCTATCTGTTCTCAAGGTTTGCTTGCACTATAATGTAATGCAGACGTTATCATTTTTAGGTAGATCTGAGTCACATATACCAGAGTGACCCAGACAAGATTTCATGAGACTGATTGTCACAGAATCTGACAGTCATTTTATGGAAATAATGAGTATAAACTTCAGCACTTTAGCAGCAACAACATAATTAATTGTTATTTAAATAGTCTGATAACATTGTATTTAAATGAGATATTCAGGTCCATTATTATTATGCTTCTGTGACCACTTTGCAGTATCAGTCTAACGGATGTTATATTTGGAAATGATACACTTCAGAGTTTCCACAGTGTACAAATGATGCTTTTCATCACCCATGTTTCTTGGGATTTAACATTTCAGGTAAAAACTGGAAACTCGCCGTAATGCTACCAACAAACTTCCTTTTCATCTTATCTGCAAACGTAAGTCTGATGTTTCTCTGACGTGGTCTTCGAGCGTGTAGGACCCACTCAAATCAGATTGGAAATGTTTAAAAAAAAAAAAAAAAAAAGGTTTTCCTGTTTATACTAACCAAATATGGTGCTACTTCCGAATGTTTTCTAGTGACGATAGTGCACAATAGAGAGGGCTTCACTGAAATCAGGAAAAAATGGGACTCATAATGAAAGACCTGTGTTGTTTTATATTTAGCATTGTCTAGTCATGTAAACCTAGCCTGTGTACATGGCTTAAATGTTGTCTCCAATTACATATCATTATATGTGTTTATTTTCCGTGTTTCGATGTGTGATCGTGCCACCAGCAGTTGGTTTCAGTTGAACATTCTGTTGCCGTAGCAACGCCTACTGGCACAGTTTCATTGCACTTTAACTGACATTTGTTAGCCTGTTGGTAGCTACATACACCATTTTGTCAGATCTGTGAGGAAGCAAACATCTTTTTTTCTACTACCAAAATTCCCTTATTGGAGCATTATCTGTACTCTTTTACAGTTGCTTTGTGATTGGTGATTTGTTAATGTTGTTTTTCTGCGATCAATTTACAGCTAACCAAGCTAGTCCTCGAAGGCTACTAGCTGTCTGAAGCTAATGTGTTGCTAATAGCTACATTATTCTGTTTTTTTCTCACTTGAATCTTTATTACGAAAAGATCTGCAACACTGCACATTGAAAATAACAAAAGTAAAATAAATCAAAATAGACTAACATACCGACATGCACACAAATGTAAAAACGTTATCTAAGTACAGTGGGGAAGTATTAAAAGTATAAAAAAGTATATAATAGTAGAAATAATACTCAATTACAAATAATGTCAAAGTCATTGAGAATTAAGTGTAGAAGTATTGGTAACAAACTAAATTTAAAGTAAAATTTGCAGAATGGCCTCTTATTATAAACTGATTATGTGTCTAGTTTGTAAAATCGTAATCTAAAAGTAACGAACTCCACCTGTCAGATAAATGTAGTGAAACAAAAAGTGAAGAGTGAAGTAACTAATAGTATAAAGTAGCAGAAAGGAGAAATAACTACTCAAGTAAATAGCCTACAGTAAAAGTACAATAGTAAAGTATATTATTAAGTTCAGCACTCAAGTAAATGTAGCCTACTTTTTACCACTACTGTCTAAGTAACTGTTAATTACTGTATTGTACTAACTAGGTACATAATGATGATCTTTGACTGGTGATACTTTGTTTACTTGTAAATCTATTTCTGTACAGCTTCATTTCTACAATAACCTAACTTGTTTATGGTATCTTGTTTTCTGATTTGTAATCACTGTTGTTGAAATTCTTATACTGTTTTCACAGTTTCACAGCTTCAATTAAAGTAAAAATTAAGTTTTCAATTTAACCTTGAAAGGTCAACTACAACTTTAAAATTTACTGTAAATGTGTTTAGCTCACTGTGAACCTACATGCATAGTGAGAGCACAAGATCCCGACAGAGAAAATAAGTTTGCTTGGTAATCTTTGATTCATTTTTTCACACCTCGATACATTTTTAATAATTTCTGTAATGTGATATAGTCTGTAGTTATACTACCAGTGTATTGATTACAGGATGGAAAAAATGTTGTTGTTCACAGTATGTGAGACTCTGTTGTCATATCAGATAGGAAACTCTGGGATGTGTCTCTGCACCAACATCACAAGCCAAACCGGTTTTACGTAAGTTTATGTGGCAAACTTGATATTTTGTTTGTGAATCTGCAGACTCTGAGTTCATGGAATCATGAAAACACTCACCCACATAATAAGACAATAAACAAAAATGTTTAAAACGGTGGTTTGTCTAGTTTCTGCAATTCTTCCACAGAATTTACAAACACCTTTCATTGTCATTCATTGCATGATATAAACAATGGGAAGTCAAATTATAGATAATTGAAATACTTTCTGAATCACTTGACACAAGGGAGGAGGCAGAAAAAGTCCATTTAATTAATTTCATATTATTATTCATGTAAGAAATAGAGAATTACTCAGAAAGATAAGACTCCTGGCTGTGTTTGAAGAACATGATATATGGCATAACTTTCAGCTTGAATAATTTGTAATAGATTACATGTCAAAGTAGCTTTCACAACTAAATGTGTGTAACTAAGTGTGTGTATGTGTGATTTTCCTCATCAAGAGAAGTGGGAGTGAGCACTAATCTGACACAGAGGACAGACGCCAAACTAACTACCACCACCCATCACATCCTCAAGTACGATGTTCTCAGCTATTTAATGTTGCATTAACAGACAGCAAAAACAATGAAGATGAATTATACCACGCCAATAAAAGCACTGTAGGTCTAAGAAAAGATGTAGTTATTCTAAAGACTAAGTGACTGGTTTCCTGAGGAAGGGATGGGTTGAATAAAGGGGACCGGGTTTGTGACAAATTACTTTTGGTGCCAAGTGGTTAACCGCATATGTATGGCGCTGCCAAAAAGTCCAATTCACTAGTCCATAGAAGCAGAGTAAGAGTTTCTGGCACAACTTTAACTACCTCCAAGGTGCACGGAGAAGGGAAAAAAGTCTAAAGAGGTCAAGACTCCAGCAACACTTGTAGTATATAGAACAACTTTATTATTAGGCCAACACGTTTCAGCTTGTGGCCTTCATCAGGGTCATCATGAAACACATTACACATTATAAAAAAAAAACAATCATGTACATCCAGAAACATATCAGCCAATGAGGCGCCTACAAAGATGGGTTGGGTATATTGTCATGTAGCTTCAGACCAGTCGTGGTCGTTGTCCCAATCGTTGTGTACTTTTACTGCAAATTAAACTATGAACACTTAAACATGAGAATACATTATGATAAAATATAATAACCATTTAAAGATACAATTTACTGTATGTATGGTGTAAGTTATATTTATAGTACATTATATACTGTATAGTACCTTTATTTTTGTTTGTGCTTGTTGTTATATAGAGAATGGTCTCTAATATCCATCTGTTTTTGTACTTCATTTTGCTGCTTCTACATGCAGTTTTACCTGTATGGGATCAATAAAGTTTGTCTTATCTGATCTATATCTTATCTATCTCATAACAATATACAAGTGTATCAACATTATACTTCCTTTTAAGTGACACAAATGTTTGTTGTCCCAAAAAATAAACATTAGCTATAAGAAAACCATTCTCCTATTACTAATAATTGTAAAATTGTATGAATTTTACTTAAACACTGGTATTAAATTTTGTGGGGAAAGTATCATTTTGGGAGCGATAGTATCAAGACTGGGGTAATCCATGCACATTTTTTAAGCAAATACATTTTTGTTTTCTCAAAGGTGTTGACTGAAGTGTTGTTTGTCCTCCTCTTTAGAACAGAAGAAGGTTACAGCCAATATTATAACTTAAAGAAAACCTTTTGTAGAAAAGTGTTTTATTTTCCCTGCAGCTTGGAGTACTTGGGACGGTCCCGTCTGGTGTCGACACCGCCCATCAGGCTGCATCATCATCATCATCATCATCATCCGGCTGCCATGCTTCCCTGCTGAGGTCACACACGGGCTGTAGACCTCCCCCTCCAAACACAGACAGCACTCCGATAAAAACGGACAGCGGAGGGATCAGGAGACCAGTCCGAGCGACAAATCCCAAGGACACTACAACATTTCTGCAGAGATACTGAGAAGTGACCGATTCACAAGATTGTACGTTGGGTAAGAGATTATTCTCCTGACGTGTTTGACTCCGATGCATTCGCTTTTTTTTTTTTTTAAATCTGGGAGATGCAGATCCATCCACTGTGCACCAGTCTGTCTTCTGTAGTGTAACATCACTGTTATTTGAGTTTGAAGAGTTCATCTGTTAGACTTATAGAGTCTTAAACATTTTGCATGATTGTTATTTTTTGTGTCAAGATGAACTAGAGGACATATGTTATATCTCTTTGTTTCTTGTTGGTAGACCAATTTATGGCTTGGCAATATTTGAATATTATTATATACAGTCTTGCAGTAGAATCTTATATGATTAGACAATGATATGGAGTTCTGTCACATTTAATGCTAATCAACCAAAAATAGATCAGAAAAAAAGAGGAAATGTAAATATACTGTAAGTGCTACCATACTTTACAGTAATCTGAAACTCAGTGTAGTTAAGAATAGATTTCACATTGCACTTAGTTAACATCTGACTTTGCATCTTGGCAGACACAGTCTATGGAGAGTGTAGTAAATTTCATGCATATGGTGATATTCACGTTAATTTACCTCTCTGCGTCCACCTCCACCTGCTTCATATGGTGGGAATATAAATTCACAACCACATACTTATATTCTCAAACACTCTCAGTTCAAGATCAAGGTCATTTCAAATCTCTTTTTGCAACACAAAATCACAAAACGTTCTGCGTTCTTCTCTGAATGTTACAGGACTCAGTATGTGTGTGTGTGTGTGTGTTATCGAGGAACATCCCTGCTATGATACTGAGAGTGCGTCTGAGCATTGGTGTACTGCTCTGAGCTAAAAGCTGCACAGGATCACAGATCTGCACTCTTATCATGCTAATGAGTTCGGTTTGTGCGTGAGCTGGCAATTTGGGAATTCTCCTCCCCAGCATCCGTCAGCGCTGAGATTGCCCTCACATGGATACGCTGTATTGTTTGCGTCTATGCATGTTGAGAGAAAATAGACGTTGTATCCATTTATCTGCATTCCCGGCAGTGCGGTCAGTTGGGTTTGCGAGTCTGGTGCCTCTCACTGAAGTTTGTGACTCACAGGATCAGCGTGTTTGGTCTTTAAGCTGTAAACTAAGAGTAGGTCAGACAGAGGATAAGGCTGCACCAGTCTGTGGGAACGATGAATTCCTAGAGAGTGAATTCATAACTGAGCTGAGAGTTTCACGTGAATCTGGACAAAAACGCTCTCACGACTCTTCTTTTCTTGATTGAATTTAGCAATCATATCTTCATCTAATGGCTTCAATGCTGCTTATAAATCCCATCAATGCTTCCCTCTGTGTCTCTTCCCTGTGCAGCCCTTGAAGATGGGATGACTCAGGACTACTCATTCCCTTTCTGCTGACCTCTGGGATTTGATTTCTTCTCCTTCCTCTCCCTCTCCCTCACTCTCTCCATCCCTTTATCTCCTTCCACGTAGCTGTCTCTCACTCCATCATCTCCTCGGGTTTATTCTCATTTCCATTGTCATCACCTGCTCTTTCTACCTGTTTTTTTGGCACGCATTTGAGCGTGTTTCTTTCTGTAGCCTCTTTGATAAGGATTCAAAGCCCCATATTGTGCACAGATTAAAAGGAAGCTGGAAGGCAACAATGCAGCTCTCTGTTCTGAGGGACTTTACAGAGCCAGATCACAGCTGGTTCAATGAAGCTTGACTGAAAAACCCCCCTGGGTAAAGAATGCACAATGCCTGCTATTATAAGTAGCTTATCGACATGACATCACATGTCATAACACATCATCGGCAAACATTCATGCAGATCTCTTAACTTAAGGAGCAATGCCTTAACTGAAGCTATTATAAAAGTTAAATGCAGGTTTAGGGATCCCAGCAGGTCAAACCAGTTAAAAAACGTGTTATGATGTTCAAATTTATGACCAGAAACTGACACTTAAATACTTTAGTGCCAAAGAAAATCAGACTGTAAAAGCGCTCTAGTGCTCACTGTAAAGATGTGTCCTCTGCCAGTTTCTCTCCTGGGTGCCAGGGTGGGCAGTCGACCCACTCCAAGTGATCACTCAAGCATCTGTTCTGACAGTTGTAGTGATGTCAGAACAGTATCCTCAGAGATAGCGCACAGCGAACCATAATTTGAATTTCGCAGGCAGATGTAAGTGCATTCTCGCCATTTCTCACCACACAGCTTTGACATTTTGGCCTTGTTACTGGAAGACAGAAATGTCTCACCTCTAATCGTTACAACCTCAGCGCTCCATCATCATTACACATCCTCGCTAATGGTCCGGTGAAAAGAAGATGTTCAAAGATTGTGGTCAGCACTTCAGGCCAGTTCCTTTAAATACACTGCACACTAATAGGAAATGAATAACGTTTACGGGTAACCATTGACTCTCAGCTTTGGACATATGTTTTCTGTGTGCATATTGTTTGTGTGTGTCTGTCTATCTCATCATCTGTTGCATGTGCTTGCTCTACTGAACTGGTGCATCTTAACATTGCTGTTATTAAATTGCTGACTTACAGTCTAGCTGTTGTGACTCCAAAGATGTTTTCATTTTTTCCATTCATACTTGACCTACTAACAGAAAAACCGCATTCTCCTCAGGCAGCATGCTTGGTTGTACATGTGTCAACTTTTAACTGATTGGGTGTAACAGACAAAATGCCTTAATCCCCTCTAGGAAGTCATTTTCACTGCACGCACATTAAACTAAAAGAGCAGCTACAGTTTAACTTTGTATCCTGTAAATTAGACCTCTAGCATGATTTTGTCAGCGCTTTTGTTTATGTCTGTGCATATGCATTTAATGTTGTAAGACAGACCACACAAACAGTTAAAACTCAGGCCAATTGCATTGTGGGTTTGTCAGAAGAGCAGTGGGTTAATGGCACCCAAACAGGGCCTCTGCATGTCAGATAGCACAGACTTTAAAATGGGTGGGATACACATATGTTCATGTCTGATGCGTGGGTGTTTGTGTGTGCATGTGTTGATATGTATGCACGTTTCTAAAGCGCACGGGGTGCATTTAGCAGGAAACACATGTTTTTAGCTGACAGCGCTAGGGCGACTAAATGGAGCTGAGCAGCTGCACAAAGGAAACAAAAAGGAAACTGGTCTGTTGTCGCCCTGCCAGGGAGGCTCAGTTGGGGGTGGGGGGCAAAAGCCCACAGTCAACGTAGTTTCTATTTGTCTGGCACAAGGATAGCTTTCAAGGGACCTGTCCTGTAAATGGTGAGTGTGTGAATGCATGTGTGCGTCTGTGTTTTAGAAGTCGAATCCTGAGGAGAGGGAGTCTTTGTTTAATTGAACAATGAGCAGAATGAACAGTAAATCTTTGTGTGTAGGGATATTGATTAGCTCCACGTTCCTGAGCACTTTGTGCATGTGAGTGTGTGAGAGTGTGTGTGTGGTTGCCAGCGTAGCCGTTTTACCTCTCTGATAGCCTATATCAAAACACTCTGTCTGTTTTCTATTAGCTCAGTCAACCACAGAAGGTGAGTCAGTGAAGAACCAGTCGACAAAGGGAGGAGAGTATAAAAACATTCCCAAGAATAGAAGTGTCAGTGCTGGCGTGGACACGGATGGTTGTTGGTGTGTGTCTGCCTCTTCGCGTTCATGTGTCTGTCAAAAATGTTTCTTATGGTTATTTTAAAAGCATCTTTATAGTGAGGTAATTCTTATTTTTCATCCCTTCTTCCCTTCTTCCCTCTTCTTTCTTCTCTTTACCATATCTCCCTCTCCAGTCGTCCTTCTTCCTCTCCCTCCCTCCCTCCCTCCTCCTTTTGTGACTCATGTTTACTCACACTTGACCAAGGAGCAACAGGCGCTCTCGTCTACACTTATTTTCTATACGATATGACTCCTTACAACAAAGAGGAACAAGTCTGATATTAAACATCTATTCTTAGAATTATGAAATGGAAATATGAATTAGTGAGTTACTTTTTCTTGCACTAGGCTTTCCCTTCTGTTTTTTTCCCCCCTCTTTTCCTTTAATGTAGAGAAGGAATGCTGCAATATGGTGCAGAAGCTTTCTGCTGTGCGACCTCCCTTTCGTCGCTCCAGGGTTGTCCAGACTGTGTTGTTTGTGGTCTCTGTTTGCTGCCTCATTTTCCAAATAAAGACAAGATAATCCTCTTCCTGTTTATTCCTAGTGGGGGTGAAATATGATAAATTGACTGGTTTTACGGTATGGGAATGTAAATATAGTGAAGGAGTGGGCTTGTGATAACAAAGCGAATCAAGGAAATTAATTTAAGGAGGGCAGCAAAGATGAATGTGAACATGATGATCATGAACTTGGCGAACTCATCGTCAGACTGTCCTGCTCAGACTGCTCCTGTCTGGGTCAAGAAGTCAGCACAACTTCAAGGAAATAGAATTGACCCCCCAGTTTCCCACAAGTAGCCCACCTGTCCCACCCTTTCCTCCCAAGTGGTGTAGCAGGCATATATAGAGGAAGGAGGAAGGAAGCTGAACAGAGAAACAGTATAGTTGCGAGAAGCATACAAGGTAACCAGTGTGGATAGTTTTCCTGCAATTGTTGGCTATTTGATGACAGATTCACGACAAAAGATTTATATAAATGTTCAACAATGAAATCCCTGCTGAGTCAGTTACTCACCTCACTGTGCTGAACTGTCTATTTTTTTAGGCATTAAATAGAATTTTCTTGGTTAATTCTGGTTTTCATTTTGGTTGCATGTATGTGTGTCATGTCAGTAGTGATAACTAAAGTCACTGTGTTTTGGGAGTGTGGAGATGTACAAAGAACACAAACTAATGCAAGAAAAAAAAACTGCAATCTTGTCTACAACTTTGTTAAAACATGTTAAATAATGTTTGATAAGGATTGTTCTGATTTGTAAAACTCCATGTTTGTAAATATCCATCTGAACCGCATCTTGTTTCCTTGTAAAATCTTTTGTCAGTTGTTTCTAATCTGTATTTATATTGTACTTGCAGCACTTGACTAGCCATGACCAGAACACTTGGACTATTAGTACTCCTGTCTGCTCTCTGCTGCTGCCTAGCGGACAATGTAAGTATCATTTTCATTACCATACCAGTGTTTCAGCCCTACTGTATGCGAAGCAAGTTTCATGGCTCCGCGCGTTTATTTTAATACCATACTAAAGAAATTAAATAAAAACATTGGCAGCCTGAGTTAGAAACCGATGCCGTGCCACCATTTCCCACGCACTGCTGTACAGTAAACATCTCTCTCTCCTCCTCTTGCAGGTGGAGCTGTTCCGCTCAAAGAGAGGGACTCGTTTTTACAGAGGTGAGCCCAAGCGGCAGCCAAACAGGCGGACAGCTTTGATAATTCATGTCGCGAAGTCTTCACCTTCCTTTGACACCTCCTGTGAGCTCTACCACACTTCTGTTTGTCTTTCCTAATAACACCATCATCACCATTATCACGTCATCATCCTCAGATTCTTTCTAATTCTGTCTTGTCATTCATGTGTTTGTGTTCCTCTTTTGTTTTTGTACCTTCACGTTTGTAACCGCATGTACATGTAATGATAAATCTGTGTGTCATCCAGTTTGATTGGCTATATACTTATTGTTTGTGTGTGTGTGTGTTTTTTTGTGTGTGTGCGTGTGTGTGTTTTCAGCACGTTGTGTGGATAGTAAGACATCAGCAGTGCGTAATTTTGGGGACACTTGGCTGCGATGGAGGGGACAGCGTGTGGAGTATTGCCGTTGTTCATTAAGAGGACAAGAGCTTTGTCATATTGTGCCCGTCATCAGTGAGTGTGACATGGACGTACACACACACACACACACACACACACACACGAACACACGTGGATCGGCTGACTCACCTGTCTGTTTTTTTGTCTCTTTCCAATCAGATTGGAAACCAATTTTTGTTTGTTTGCAATGAGCAAAACATAATCTCCTGTTTTTTTTTAAATGTCTGTCCATCTGCTTGCCTGCCCTTTCTGACCTTTCTGTCTTTCAGTATATCTTCACCTTACTCTAACTTGCCATTACAACCTCAGATGATTATTTTTTGTTGGCCTGCCTCGCTCATCCCTGTCATTTCCGTGCACCTAAATGAAGAGCTGCTTGGCTTCTGTGTTTTGGAGCGGGCGTAGTTTAGTCTAAGAAATACTCCTGCCAGACCAGCCCTCGTGCGCACTTTCACCCCCATTGACAAATTCTGTAAAACCCCTCCCTCAGACAAATTACAACCACATTTCAGTCTGACAAACTGGCGGCCTGTGAGCTCATACTGCTGGCAGTGAGTGGGGTGATGTTATTCTGAACGCCAGCCTTTAGGAAATGTTGAAATAATAAATTAAAATCCTGACTGGTGATTGAATAGACAGTTTTTCTCAGGAAAGAGACCCGACCGCATCGTGTTTGTATAGTATTTTATAAGTCAGGTGTTAGAAAACAGTCAGCAGGCACATTAGACTTAACTTTGCTGCATACAACTCAATGTTTTTACATCAAATGTGACACATAAGAACTAGCCCACACACTTAATTTTCTGTATACGCATATGGTCTTGGCCACTCCAACATATTCTGATCATTCAAAATGTTTGTGTGCTGAAAAACTTGATGATGTATGGCTGACTAACCGGCTCGCTGTGTGCTCCTTCCAGACTGCTACGTGTCTCAGTGCTATAATGGAGGGATCTGTAAGGAGGCCGTGTACACTTCAGACTACATTTGCCAGTGTCCCCGAGGCTTCAGTGGGTCTCAGTGTGAGATCAGTAAGTACTCGACAAACTCTTTAATACATCCTTCTAACCTTTCTGTATATTTGCCTGCTGTTTATTACTCTACCTGTGCAACAAGCTCTGCAACAGGCAGTTTAGTTAGTTTAGTTAGCTACTTTTAGTACCAAAATCCCTTTTTTTTACTATCCCATTGCAGCTGAATAGGGAAACAAAGAGGGAATTTAGCCTAAAAAGACTAACTTTTCAAGATATCCACTTGATTTGGCTAACTCAGACTGCTGAAGTCTCATATTAACTTTAAAAAACATTTAAATACATTTTTGCATGGAAGAAAGACTGTGGATTTTGTCCCCCATCACTTATATTGAAAGTGCATTTGAAGGGGATCTTCTAATGGTCAGTATTAGCAGTAAGAATGATTACAGCAGGCAAAACCGGTTTCAACGTTCACATGGGCACCTGACTGTTGTTTAAGACAAACTTTAAAAATTGTGAACCTATAAAGCAACAAACAGTCAAGTGAGTTCCATTACGGGGCGACTGGTGACACAACACTGATTTAAATGTCCCACAAACATGTCAGTGACTCTTGATAAGGTCACAGACTGACCTGTGACTCATGCAGTAGGTGTCATGAGCCTGTGGTTTGGAGGGAAGAAGAAAAGCCGTGGAAAGACATTGTGGGATATGAATGTTTGTGTTTCTGCGGGCTACTTTTTCAGGCTTTTAGGACACCCCGCCCACTCAGTGGGATAATTATGTGAACCCCAGCGGTCACAGCCAAGTGATTTCAGCGAAAGAATAATGAGTTAAGCGGGCCAGACTCAATAAATCTGATTTCATTTACATCATAATTTATGTTTGTTCATTGTTTTAAACCAATAATTGGAAAAATATGATATAATTGCCATTAGGACGCAAGTTGGGAATTTAATACCTTGTATAAGCAATAACAATGTTTTCATAGTTTGGCCAAATATTTTAAATGGCCTACGTTTTTTCCAGATCCAGTAAACAGGCTTTATTGTGTCAGAATAATTGAATTATGTCAGTTATTAGAGTGATATCAGTGTCATAAATAATTAAGGACACCATATTTAGTAACTGAGCTGTAACTTGTTTCTCTCTCCAACAGACAACAATGAGAAGTGTGTTGTGGGGCAGGGTGGAGGGTACCGTGGCTCTTGGAGCATCAGCCAATCAGGAGCAGAGTGCATAAACTGGAACGCTACGTCTCTGAGGGGAAGGAAGTTCACAGCCAGAAAAGTGGACGCCAGCAGTCTTGGACTGGGCAATCACAACTTCTGCAGGTATGAGACCAGTCTGATCTGTTCAGTGCCGGAGCTTCTCTCTCTAATTGTGTTCATGCAATTAAATCAAGAATGGAGCCTGATCATGCATCACAAAAGACGCTGGTGTCATTTTAATGAACACTGCAGGAATTACGCATTTTTATTCTGGTGTTTAATTGAATTTAGTGATCGATCTGATTGTGGCGCTGTAGCTGATTGAATTTCTGAAACAAGGCAAGTAGAGGAAAAGCAAAGTTTACTGGGTCCAAGAGGCAGGCAGAGTTCAGAAACAGGTGACTGAAATAAATAAGTGACTTGGCAAAAAAAAAAAAAATGGGTCGCAAAAAATAAGAATTAAATAAAAAGAAGGATTGGCTCATGTTGGGACGCCTGAACCACGAGCCGCAGTGTCCCCTGTTCACATGTTTTTGTTGCATGTCACGCATGACAATATGGCAGATTTCTCTCAAACTTGTAGAGATGATGCATATTGTTACTTGTTCCTGGCATTAGGAAGTGTTTTTACATCGTCAATGTGAGCCAAAATGTTTACTAGCCTGTCTTTCTCTCTCAGGAACCCTGACAATGACAGCGCTCCCTGGTGTTACATCTATAAAGGCACTCAGATCAACTGGGAGTTATGTTCCTTGCCCAAGTGTCGAGAAGGTACAGCTTTACAAGAAGCTAATATATATATAGTAAGCAGAAACACTAATAATTAAACACATAAATGCTTACAACACCTCTGTTTCTCTGTGGTTTTTTGGAATAGATAAGTACAGAGAGTGTGTGGTGGGCTCCGGGCAGTCTTACAGAGGTACAACAGCTGTCACTAAGAGTGGTTCTCGCTGTCTCCCATGGGACTCCCCCCCTGTCAAGCGCAAGCTCAACAATGCATGGAGACCCAATGCACTGGAGCAGGGGCTGGGCAGCCACAGCTTCTGCAGGTATGGGATGCCAAAACACACAACATAACAAAACAAACACACAAGAGAGGTTCCTCTTGCATGCAGAAAGATTACTCAGATATCTCATGTTTTCATTGCATCTCTCCTTCTTTATCAAACAGGAATCCAGATGGTGACGTGGGTCCGTGGTGTCACACCTACAAAAACATGCAGCTGACCTGGGAGCTGTGCGACATACCTAAATGCTGTGAGTTGAAACTGATGCTAGAAGTCAGCTCCACATTAGATCAGTATGAGCTAAAATCCTCTGTGCAGCAGTGTGCCATCAGGCTAACCATACTTGTCGCTCCTTTCAGCGAGACGGCCATCTATCATCACCACTCTCGGCCCTCGTGCCCCCACAACTAACAACAACGGAGGTAAGACATCTTCACAACCTATGAAAATCACAGAAAACGTGAACCAAGAGTCAGTTTTCTCTGCTGTGTCTGGCGTTTAACCATCCTCCTACATCCTGTACTCTCTGTAGCAACTTGTGGCCAGCGTTTGGACAACTCCCTGAATCGCCCCGCCTTCCGCATGTTTGGGGGCAAAGAGAGCGACATCACAGAGCAGCCCTGGCAGGCAGTCATAAATGTTTACCAGCCCCGTCTCAGAAAACACTTTCACCGATGTGGAGGAATCCTTATTGACTCCTGCTGGATCCTGTCTGCTGCACACTGCTTCGAGGACAGGTAGGAATGACTGACATCCCTCACAAGTCATTTAAACATGTTTTTTCCATGCAGCATACAAACATATTTCATGTCTTCTTCAGAGATAAAGCAGAGAAGTTGGAGGTCATTCTGGGCCGAACGTTTCGGAAACAGAATTCCAGCAGTGAGCAGATTTTTAAAGTTGAGAAGTACTGGATCCACGAGAAGTTCGACAATGAAACATTTGACAATGACATTGGTGAGTGAACATTTGAAGACATAGGAAACATGTAATGTTGTAATATTCCATTAATCGCTGTCGCGGTTGAAGACCTTGTTTGTCAGAAAAACAGCACTGTTTCAAGAGTTATGTCATGCATAGAGTAAAAACATGAAAATTAAATTAAGTACTTGAGTTGCCATGTTTTCCCCTGGCAGTGATGATATGGAAGTTTAAGTGGGCAGCAAAGGCTTATTAACTTTCCACTTGCAGCTCTGCTGAAGCTGAAGACGGACATCGGCATGTGTGCTATAAACTCTCCAGAGGTTCTTCCTGCATGTCTGCCTGAACGTGGGCTGGTGCTGCCCGACTGGACTGAGTGTGAGATCTCAGGCTACGGAAAAGACACTGAGTGTAAGTAAACACTCTCATTTAGATAATTTGGCACACGTGATGTTTGTATCTCAGAGGCAATTTGTTGACGTTTATGTGGCCGACCTGCAGAGGGCAGCACTAGGAAGCTTTTCCACAAATCAGTAACCACTCCACCTCTCCACAGTCTCTGCAGAATACTCCGAGCGTGTCAAGAGAGGTTACGTTCGCCTGTGGCCCAAAGAGCGCTGCGTCCCAGATGTGCTGTCTGGACGGACGATTACCTCCAACATGCTGTGTGCAGGTGACACCAGAGGCCTGGATGATGCCTGCAAGGTGAGAGCGCCTGACTTTTGCACTGAAAATCCTCATTTAATCAGTGGCAGGATGCTGCAGTGATGGTAACATTTCTCTAATGTTTTTTTCTCTGTCCATTTGAACTTCATCCACAGGGGGACTCTGGTGGCCCGCTCGTCTGTCGAACCAATGACAGGATGACCCTCATGGGTGTTATCAGCTGGGGCGATGGTTGTGGGCAGAGAGATAAGCCTGGGGTCTACACCCGTGTCACCCATTACATAGACTGGATTAACAGCAAAATTAAGGCAAGCCCAGTCTAATATAAGACAGACTTCCAAAGAAGACGTTGGATGAACAGAGTGGGTAATGCAACATACACAGATATGTTTATCAGCAAGATCCACAGGACTCATGTCCAGAGCCTGTTTACCTGAATTCAAACTGCATTTAAGACCACTCCTTCAGAGACGCACACGAAGGGCATCAATCACGAGTTTTTACGCTCAGTGAAGCTCCGTGTTCTCAAGTTTGTCTCCTGTTCTTTACTGTTTTTAATGCAACAGTATCTATGGACAGAAACGCAGAACAAGCTCTTCTTCCACCTTCTGGGGCCATCTTGATCTTGATGATATTTTTTGTCCTTTTGTGCATTGAAATGTTTAATTGTGCTCTCGGTATTGTCACCAGCTGACACCCAGCGCAGACAGCAGGAGGCCACCAAACTGGAGGTTGAGGCAGTGAATCTAATAAAATAGGAAATACTGGTATATTCCTCTTCTCGTTCTGGCTGGCCTCATGCTGGTTTATACTATGAAGTCACAGTGGTAGAGGTCAGTAGCGCTTTTAACGATCGCTCCACTCAACGCAGGCATTTAGTTTGCACAATAAGTCACATAGGAATGCTTTTACTGCTCCAAAAGGGCATTTTTAGAAAGTTTTGTGCGCAGATAGTGACCTGTCTTCTTTATCTGAGGTTTTGTTGACTTAATTACTTTTAATGCAAATGTCCTGCTTTTGCTTATTTATGTATCTATGTTCATACTGGCCATTAGGAGATCCCTTCATAATGCACTTACAATGTGAGTGATGAGGGACAGATAAACTTTTAAATTCATTTCTGCTCAAAACGAGGACTGCAGATTTTGTCCCCCATCAATTACACTGTAAGCTCATTTGGAGGGGGACCTATCCTTTGAATACCAGACCTTGACAAAAAATGACAAAACTTATCTGCTGGTTCAGATTTTTGCAGTTTTCCCTCTTTTAACTCTTTCAAGGTTCAACAAACCTGTGTCCTGTTCACGAAGCTTCGCTATAAAGGGAGTAAGATCTCTGTAATTTTTAAATTTTGTATCCGACTTCTAGAGCACTTCTCCACCAGACGGCTGGGTTGAGCCCAGCATGTACAGTATATACAGTAACATGTATATTGAATTTATATTGGAAATAACTGTGGGGGCTGTTTTCTCTGTTCTACGTTGAACTGCTTATTGACTGCAAAGCTCATCTTAACAAATTCCTTTTGTCTTTCTTGGGGTTGCAATGTGATAGACTCTCAAGGGAAACTAGGTTTTAGATGTTTTGTACTAAATTAATATTTATGTGTATTTTATATTGTTTTGTAGACTTAAATATGTGTTGTAATGTGTGTATTGTAGTGTAATAATTTATTGTCTGCCATTATAACCACAACCTCTGGCAACATACTGCTTCGTCAATAAATATTTGGAATAAATCTCTTGTGATCGTGCTTTTTTTCTTGTGGCATTTTTGTTTTTATTGGGCAGTTGATAATGTAGTTAGACAGAAAATGAGGGGAGAGAGAGGGGAATGACACGCAACAAAGGTCCCTGCCTACAACTGAGCATACTGCATGTGTTGTGCACCATGTAGCTGTCAGGGCACCACATGCCTCATGCTTTGTGACCTTTTTGTAACACTTTATAGCTGTGGTTCTTAAAGTGGGTGCCTTGAGGACGGGACGCGGGTGCTGCAAACTGTTTAATGTCATTCTACGTTTATTGTGCATTTCATCACGTTAAATTGAAGTGTCATTGACTGTACATTAATAATGTTTAATAAAGAAGGATCAAAGTACTGTATTAAAATGTTTAGTATTCAACACCACCTCAGCTAATGACAACTTGCGGTTGTCATAGTAACATAGTAACAGTAAGGAGAGGTACCCTGGTAGGTTTATTAAAGAAATCCATATTCACTATTTTTTCATGCATATGATCTAAAAAAGTTTGGGAACCACTGCTTTATTGTCTTTATGTAATTCACTGATAAATTACAACAAGACAGGTCAAGGATTATGAAAGCAGAAGTCATATTAAAAGACGGGTTCACAAAGTCTCTCTTAAAACAACAGTCAAGTGCCCAAATGAACAGTGAAACATGTTTTTCTTGCTGTAATCATTTAATCATTCCTCCTGTTCATACTGACCATTAGAAGATCCCTTCATAATGCACTTACAGTGTAAGTGATGGGAGACAAAAACCAAACAGTCCTCCTTCTGTGCAAAAATGTATTTAAAAGTTTATCTGAAGCTAATATGACACTTTAGACGTCCAAATGAGTCAAATCAAGTAGATATCTTTCAACATTACTGTCTTTTTAGTGCTGAAGTCCCTCTTTTTGTTATTATACTTCCACCACAGCTCAACAGGGAAATACTGTCCAAGGAAACACAAAGAGGGAATGGGATGCTAAAAAGACAAAATGACTGTGTGGACACACTGTGGATTTAGGCCCCCATCACTTGCATTGAAAGCACATTTGAATTTGGATCTTTTAATATGAACAGGAGGAATGATTACAGTGAGGAAAACCTCTTTCAGTGTTTATATGGACACCTGACTGCTGTTTCACTGTCTGTTTTAAGAGAGACTTGAAAAAAGGCTCAGTTTATCAGCCTTTGAATGACATTGAATTTCAATCACTGGAAATTCTGTCAGCATGTTGGAAATAAAGCGATGCACAAAATTGTAAGAGAAAATGTTAATGTATAATCATACATAATGTTATGTCCATTAGTCCATAATGTTATGGTTCCTTTGCTCTCACTAACTCACATTTCCATGTAAAATTCTCTGAAATCTGCAACTAACTACATGACAAATCATATGATGACTTTCATTTCAGTGTTTTCTTGAAGCAGTAAGCCTGGCTGACCATACTGATGTATCTACAAGTATATCAGCATGGGAACAATGTCCAGAGGTGAGTAATGAGGTGAAAACAGTTGGCTGTGGTTGTTAAAACCTATATGCAGTAGCAGATAGTTTGTTCCGTTTGAAGTGCACCCTGCACACACTTATTACTCACTGCTTGTATTTTTAAAGGTGTAACTAACATAAGCTCTATATGTGTATACAAGGCAGTTTTTGTGTTTTTTAACTTACCTATCATAATGACAACTTAGTAGCTTCATTGATGGTTTGTGTGTACATTCAAGGTTAATAATTAATTTCCCCTTTTAATGGCAGTTGGAATACAAAGGAAATGTTATTCACCAGCTGCAGCATATGATATCAAATTCAGTCGGTTATATGGTCATTAGCAGGTTCCTGTAGGGAGATTTAGAGCCGTGTTTGAGCTGTAGAGCAGCTGCAGCTCGTTTATAGGCAGACAGTTCAGCAGCAGGTGAGGCTGCCTGTCTGACACAGGTAGGAAATGCAAATGAGATCATTTATAGCCGCTCTTCACATCCTCTCAGTATCACTCGGTTTCAATCTTTAAAACCATTTGCATCCAAGAACAGAAACAAAGACATTTCCTCATGACTTGAGCTGTGAGACAATGACAATGGTAACGTACTGCCTTATTTTTTGCCATATTTTGGTTTACATTCTGGTAACTTTGGGTGGAGTGAGAAGGAAGTGAGCGTGTGTTGTTGATGGCAGAGTTTTGTTCTATACGGTAGCAGCTGAGACCTCTGTAAACCTTCCTTGGATTTCCTTTTATTTTAACATTTTTACTTGGGACTCAGCGACATTGTTAATGTTGTGATTGTGTGGGAGTGTGAAAGCAAACAGTAAAAAATAACCCTGGCAGCTAGTGTTTGCAGATAAACTGAAAGTAAACACACCTACAGCCAGTAGCTGTAGGTGTGTAGCCAAAGCTGCTTCACTGTAAAAATTGATAAAAGTTGTCTGAAAGCTCCAACATGTTTCGGTGTAACTGATTAGGAATTTGATTAATTAACAAAATTGAATCACAGGTGCCTTTTTTGATGTGCACTTTATGCCTCGCAAATTTCGAAGGTTTGTGTAAGTTGTATCTGTTCATTTTACTCAGTAATTGTAATATTTTAACATTTTCTAGATATCAAATTCAAATAAATTAGAAATGTAGCAAACACATATATATGCATAGATTATTTGTATCAGTTACACTACATATTTGTATATGGCATGTCATGCATTTCATATTTGGCTTGTAGTCAAATTTGAAATCATTTCCCTGTTTAAAAAAAGTTTGGTGTTTCTTTTCTTGGCAACAATGCTGCTATCAGGTTCCTATAATACATTTCAGAAAGTAATTCAGTGAACATAAACATGCAGTAGTTCGGTAGGTGCTGTGGTTCAGATGATATTACATAAGAGATGTGATGAATTGATCAGATAACAGAAAAGACTTTGTGGTTCTGAATTTGACAGATTAATGTTGATGGGGATCATTTTGTACAACTTTACCTCTGTTGTCTCGTACAAAATGTTTCTGAACTTGAACTTGAGTATGTTGGAAGACTTAATATCTCTGTCAAAAATAAATATTCAAAATTACAGTAGCTAATTATTTTGTAATCATGTCGAATATAATTGCTCACGATAAAACAGATACACTATTTCTATTGTCTGAATAGTGAAAAATTTGAATTTCTTGCCCTTGTTTGCATCAGATTTCACTTCATGGTTACGTGGCTTTTTCCTTTTCCTGCTGTTGGTAGCAACTGTTTTCACTGAGACTTTGCAGGTAGATCTAATATTTCCCATCAGAGAGACGTTACTGCTGAAAGCGGTTCAACACTGTGTTTGGAGCAAAGCAGAGCATTGCCACTGTAACTTGATCAGGCCTTAAAATGCAGATATGTTTGGACTCACTGCGTGTGGAAAAGGTCATAAATAGCAGGACAGTAACGTGGTTCTCTTCGTCCTCTTTAATCACCTGCTCATCATTTATTAACAGTAAGTAACAGTGTGTGTGTGAGTGTAAATACAAGCGTGCCAATGTGTGAGAGAGAGAAACTCATGCAGTCCTCCCCCCTCTCTCCCCGTCTGTCCGTCATTTACTTTACATCTACACTTCCCTCTACAGTTGCCCAGCTGAGACCTGGCACTGTGGGAAAACACAGATACTGTCACTCCACTTCCTGATTTCAGTTGACATGTTTGTGTATCTCTGCCTGCACCTGCCAACCTCAGTCACATCCCTGCAGATGAACTTTTCTGTGATTTTACTGATTATGTTCCTGATTTAAAACAGCATTGACGAGTGAATAACTGTAGCAGCAGTTAGAGAGATACAATTCATGAGGAATACAAGATCCATAAGGACAACGAGAATACTGAATACTCTGCTTATAAGTACATTATAACACAATATAATGCACTTATAAGCAGATTTAAGGGCATATTTGTCAGCAACTAGAACTCCTCCTATGAAGCATCTATAGCTCTCATATAAACAAATATTGAGTGCATGAATTATACACGATTGGACTCATATAAAGTGAGTTTTAAACACATTTATAAACAGCTTTAAACTCACAAGTGCATGTTTTGTGATATTATTGTATACTGTATATTCTTTATTCTTTATTTGGATCCTCAGAAAGTGGTTGCTAGTTTTCCTCTGGTGCACACAAAGACAGCGACAATAAAACAAATTTAAAATCACATTGGTCAATAAAAGGAAAAAAAAAGAAAAAAAAAGCCAAACAAGCCAAATCTAACAATCATAAAAAAGTGAAATTACAATATTATATTGTCATATTATTATTATTACTGATGTATTAACATGCAAGCAGCATTTTAATGTTATAGCCAGTTGAGGTGGAGCCAATTTTAAGTAGATTTTGAGTAGTCTTACAAGATAGATACTCTTTGTATACTGCAACATACAGTATATATATCTTTGCACCACTGTATGCTTCATAGGAGGAATTATAGTTATTGACAATTACATTAAATAAATGCTTAAAATGTCCTTATATCTGCTTGCTACTACAGTACATTATAAGATCTTTTTTAAGTGTTTATATGCTGCTTTAAAATACAACACATAACAGGGTTCAAATCAAGTTTTACCTTGTACTTTAGGTGTTTTTTTTAATGTAACTCACCTAAATAAAAGATAATTGTTCATGAGTGTCCTGCCCCAAAAAGGAACCACTGACTCACACCTGATGATGATGCTGACTGACAATGTTTGACTAAAAGTAAATGATTACAAGGCAGACATCCAGTTCAGAGTAATTTGTGTCTTAAAAATATTTATCTGAGTTTTCTGTGTTTTTCAGAGCTTCTTTGGAAAACTGAAGAACCTGTAAGTATAGTGACCAAAAGCAAAACCTAATGTGCCATTTTTGCACAATGCATGAAGCTGATGGTTTTGTTTGAGTCTTGTATCTGCTCTTCCTCTCAGGCACAGCGGACCTCCAGCTCCACCCAGAAGGAAAGGTGATATAACTTCAGCTCTGAAGAAAAATGTTTTGATTTTGATGCTTCTTCACTTTGTTTCTTTACTGGATTACAAATGTATTGACTGTTTACCTGTTTCACAATGCAGGGTTTGGATGGCCGCAGGATGAGTTTGTGAGTACAGAGAGTCAACAAGTTTTTGGATTTGTGCTTTTACAGATTTTATTATTAAAGGTTTTACATTTTTAAAATGATTTATCACATTCTTATTGTATTGTTACAACATCTCCTTTAAAACCTGATGCTTCCTTTCATCATTATTTACTTTTTTAGTTGCTCTTTCCTTCCAAAATTTACAGCACAAAGAAAACTTCAGCAGATTTCCTGAATCACACAGTGTGCTGTAAAATGAAGAAATAATATTTTCATATTCCAAATCTCAGGATCAATGTGGCAGTGACTTTTTGTTAAAATGCTACATGCCTGCACCTTTGAATTTGCTTATGGCAGGATGAAGAGGAAGGTGACACGTATGAAGCGCCTCCCTGTGAGCGTCCGGCTGTGAAAGTCCCACAGAGACAAGTGGAAGAGGACGTTTATCTGGGTAACAACACTGCACTGAGTCATTACTGCAGAAAAGATGGGGTTAGGGTAAAAACAGTGCAAATATCTGCTCTGACAACTTATAAAAAAGCAACTTTTTCCATAAAATTCTTTTACTTGATGCCCCTTTTTTGCAGAAAGGACGTCCAATCCTGCTGTTCCACAGAGGCATGCCGCTCCTCCACCCAGGCTAGGCAAACCTTTGGTAACTACAGCTTAGTATCCTGGAAGTCTGCATCTGTCAAGACATCCAAGTTTTCAAGATGTAATGAAATGATCTCCCCTCTGTCATCCAGAAACCTCATCAACGTGCTAAAGAGTTATACTTTGATCTCAACACCAAGAAACGTGAGTCAGTCAGCAGAATCAACTGCTGATTTCGTTCATTGGTATTTTCAGATTGTATAACATCACCTCTCTCGATCCTCTTAACTGCAACATCCTATCCTTCTCCCTCACAGCACCTGAGGTAAACAGAAATGACAAGCCTGGGAGGAAGAAGATGCCTCCTCCACCGGTCCGATCTGCTCCTGCTCCAGTTCCTGAATCCAACACTGAGGAAGGTGCAGTAATCAGCAGCAGTTTGGTTTGGATAAATAAATAGAGGAACTGTGCGGTGAAGTAAAGCAGCAGAGATTGCCACCATGACTGAATCCTACAAAGAGAGTGCCACCTAGTGTCACTGAGCTGTAGCTTCATAGCCACTTTATTAGCAAACTGAAGGGCCACAATAATCTCTCTCATAATAATCTCTTTTTCTTTTGGGTTTGACTGTGTGATCTCTTCTCATACAGTAGACAGTTGTAAAGCATTTCATCACCACAACACAGATTTCTTCAAGTATTTTACTTCAAGTATTATCAATACACATGTTGCTTCAAGTGTTTTCTTTCTGCATTTTAGATGTGTATCTGGATCCAAATGAAGAACAGGTGAGTTTAACTGATGTTTGCTAACTTTACCATGTAGACTTTTTATGCTTTTATACTTATTATTATTATTTATTCCATAATGGCCCTTCAAGCAGGTGTATGGACATAAGTTACACATAAAAAACAAAAGAAACAAAACTAAAGTGAGCAGACAGTGATACCTGTTATTCAGTAATGGTTAAGTACAACACAATAAGGATGTAAATGATAAGTAAATTAATAAATAAACAAGTATACAAAAGAACAACAATTCCATACTACCATTTAACTTATTGTAAGTTTAGACAAACTAAACTAAAGATACTCATCAATTTGATCTATTGTCAGACATAAAGTACCTGGTCTACAGTATATTCTCCAGAACAAAGTCAGGAAAAAAACAGCAAAAAGAATCACTGATTGATTGTGAATCATCAAAATCATCTAAAACACAAATACATGAGGAGATTCTTCTTGTTGTATTTTAACTGTGCGGTGCTGCCTTTTTCCTGACTTTGTTCTGGAGAATATAGACTGCTTTTTAAAGACTGAATTTCAATGCAGGAGAGGCGCACCTGTTTCCTCTTACGAACTCATAAAGTACACGGTCTTGGACATAATCACCTAAATATCTCGTCTTTGAAATTGGCAGATTATGAGTACCACATCTAAATTGAAACAGATTAATTCTATACACAGGGCTAAACAAAAATATATACTTTTCAAAAACAAAACATTCTGCAGTTATTACACTGAAGGTTATCATAAACTGAAGATCCTACCTGAGTCTGAGGTTAACCTGAAATTCAATGAATTCTGGATGGATATGTTGCCTCTGTCCCTGATGGAAAAACTCAAAACGTTGTACTTTTTTACTTCATCTAATATGTAATATAGAAGAATATTTATTAAGGAAGCATCCTACAGAGTCTTTTGAAGAACAGAAAGTGTGTTTTTGTTGTTTTTTTGGACTCAGTACTTGGTAAAGAAAGATGTGCGTGTGTCCCGCACATTGTTTGTCTATGTCCATCATTGTGCCATAAATAAGCTGACCCACGTTTCTCAAGAATGTTTTTAACTTTAGAAATCCATTTTGATTTTTACTGTTGTCATACAGTTTCTGTGGCAAGTTAAAATCTCCAAGTCTGTTAATGAAGTTCTCCCCAACTCGCCATGCGCCGTGCAATTTACTGTGTTTCTGTTTACCGGCAACAAACAACATTTGTCTTTTCGTGTTTCAGGAAGATAACGATGACCTTTATTTAGAACCAACAGCTGGTAGGTTTTGCATCACACTTCACAAAAAGTAACTCAAAGATGTCGACTAAAAGTTTCAAAATGTGTTGTGGAAGACAGCGAGATTTCATTTCCAGATTGTGTCTATAAAAGTCTAATAAAAATGATAATTTCCTTTCTTCCTGCTCCTCAGCTTGCTCTCCAGGCCCTCGTGGTCCAATGAGGATGCCTCCTTCTTCCATCCCCATGTAGGTGCCTGTCAACCTGTTTGAATATGTTGATATACACTAACCTGATGTGACATAACTGACAAAACTGATATTATCTGTCTGCATGCTTTCATACTCCATTTCCCTTCAGACAATGATGCTGCTGAGTTTTCTTTTCCAGCGAAATGCAAATGTGGGAGATATACTGTAGTAGTTTTGTTTTTAAATTCCTGGTACTAAAAATTGCAATGAAAATGAACATTCACTCTATCTGCAGGATGAAGCCTCCAGTTCCCAGAGCTAAGTCAGTGAGTGTGTCTATTCATCTCAGCGCTCACTCTTATCATTTTCTTATGCTAAGCTCTGTCTTTATCTAAAGCGAGACTGTCTGAATGATGCGGGCTGAATTAGAAATGAAAGTTTTCATTCAGGAAATTAAGCTCAACTCCTCATAGCAGCTTTAATAAGAGCAGTAACATTTATTTCCTCCCTTCCAGAATTCACTCTTGCCTTCTTTGAATGAAGTAAAAGGTAAAGACAACATCACCTTTACTCATACATCAGTAGAGCACCTTCTAACACCAAAAAAACAATCCTTTTGATCATGTTAATGAAGCGTAACACATCCTGCCTCTGCAGCTCCTTCAGTTGAAGCAAGACGCGCCACATTTCCTACCAAATTCCCTCCACCAACTCCCAGTGTTAAGCCCCCTCTGCCTGCAAACCTGAAGGAAACTAAGCCCAGGTAAGAGGCAGAGCGGGAAGATATTTATGTAATGAATGAGCTAAAGACAGATGGAATATTAGTTTAAAAAGTGGTAAAATGCAACGATTTACATTCTTTTCTTTGTTTTTGCACTTGACCCCATCAGAAAGTGCATGCATATACTACAAGAATTATATCCAGTGTATAATGTTAGCCTTCCTGTCTTTATTTCAGCCCTCCAAATCCTCCCATGGCAGACAGTAAGCCTGCGGGTAAGCTCAAATAAAAAAAAAACGGAGGGTTTTTTAAAATCCTGAGGGATGACTGTGATCATTCGGGGTGTGCTTAGATTATTCCTGTAATGTAATCCCAACATTGCATGGATTGCATGGACTTTTTACCATCTGGCTGCTGCCAAATATGGATTTCCCAAACCTGCACTTGACACATAACATGTTTTCTATCTGTTTTAAGCCTCCTCTGGTGGTATGAGGGCTACCAAACAAGCAGGGAATGAGGTATGGCCCTGCACAGAAATATAACAGATATAATATAATGAGCGCTGGTTTAAATAACTTTTATTTATATATATTTATGTTGTATCACAGGTCAAAGGGTGGTTTGCTGGAGACTGTAACAGAAAGACAGCTGAGGATCTCTTACTGCGAGTCAACAAGGTAAACCAAACAGTTTTTATATTTCATATCATGGTGAAGTGAACAGTCAGCAGAGCCAGGTACAAGCAAGCTCAAAGGCTTAAGGCAAGGGCGTTGCACAGACAATGGAGGAATTAACTGCATGTGTATGTGCATGTGTGTGCTTCTGCTGACACTCAAACCTCAATTAAAAGTCAAACCTGGGTCAGACACCTTCTAGGCATTCTGATTTCAGTAGCATGTTACATTCCAGCTCGGTAATATTTAGATAATAAAGAGATAATAATAAAGTAATATAATTGTAATTACCAAAGTAATAATAGGCAATAGCTTTATTAATAATGGGTATAACTAGATAATATTAGACTTTTGTAGCAGGCTAATAAGGGGCCAACAACAAAGGGGTAATAATGTGGAAACACATCTAAAGATAAAAATGAGGCAGAACTATTTAGTAATAGTACAATAACACTTTGGTAACAATACTGTGAACAATAAGAAGGTTATATCATATTTTGATTTAAAATGGTAATATGGTGACATTAACAGGCTAATAACCTGTGGTTCAAATTTTCAAAATATTATGGGCTACTATCAGCGTAATAAAAATCACAATTCTTGGAAGTGAAAATTACCTGAAATTCCTCCTCTGTTATGTTCCAAACATTCTCTTTTGTTTTAAGGTAACACTGAATTGTCATGTGATTTTTGTAGGTATTACACTGATATTAATAATATTTTGAAAAATGAACCATATTACCCAATTATTATCATGTTTTTACCCCAATAATGTCACCACATTACCATTTTTAATCAAAATATGATATAAGTTTATTATTGTTAGCAGGTTACTGTATTGTTACCAAAATGTTACTGTTCTATTACTAAATAGTTCTGCCTCATTGTTATCTTGAGATGTGTTTCTGCATTATTATCCCTTTGTTTTTGGCCTCTTATCACCCTGTTATAAAAATATAACTCTAATATTACATACTTTACTTTACCACTTTGCTCAGATTTCTCTCTTTTTCTTTCCCTGTTGAAGGACGGCGCCTTCCTCATCCGACACAGCTCGGCCCAGAACGCCCGTCAGCCGTACACCCTGGCTGTGCTCTACCAGCAGAAGGTGTACAACATTCCCATCCGATTCCTGGGGGAGACGCAGGGCTACGCACTGGGAAAGGAGGGCAAGAAGAACGAAGAGGTGAGGCCAAAGTGGGCAGGTTTAAGAGAGAAAGGCATACTGGAAAAGGAAGGAAAAGGAGAAGAAGAGGACAAAGAATGAGACAGAATAAGAATTTTGATCCACCTCTCTCCCATTGTCTTTCTCCCTCTCTCTCAGATTTTCACCAGTCTGGACGAGATGATAACTCACCACAAGAATAATCAGCTGTGTCTGATTGACAGCAAGAGCCAGGCCAAGCACATGGCGTATTTAACTCACCCTGCACGCCCTTAAAACTACAGAGCCTCTCTCATGCTTCCTTCAAATAGTCATATGAGGATAATTGCACAGTTTCCCACTTGGAGATTCTGTAAGTGTAATTACAACTCTATGATATCAGTCATACAGTCTTTATGTTATTGGTAAATTGAAATAGACGATGCAAACATTCAATGCACTGAAATACTGTATAAGCAGAATAAGAGAGATGAAAACAGCATAAATCCAAAACATAAACCTCTGACATCATCAAGTTCTGTTGTGTGACGAGGCGATTTTCCTGTTTTGCACCATGTCATCATTTTAGCAATAATTGCACAAGTTTAACTGTTTTCTAGTGGAAAGGAAAATGTGTCACTGTGTTACTGTCACTCAGTCTGGATTTTTCCGAATGAGGAAATGATGCTCCCACTGTCATAGCTGTCTTTTCATTGACTGTTTAACATACAAACGGTATATTTCTGCTGTAATAAGATATCAATCCACATATACTCTTGATATGCATCTTAAAGGATAGGTTCACAATTTTTCAAGTCTGTCTTAAAACAACAGTCGGGTCCCTAAATGAACACTGAAACATGTTTTTCTTGCTGTTTCATACTGCCCATTAATATTCCTTATAATGCACTCTTAATGTAAGTGATGAGGGACAAAATCCACAGTCCTCCTTCTGTGCAAAAATATATTTAAAAGTTTATTTCTGGCTAATATGAGGCTTCAGTCGTCCAAATGAGTCAAATCATCTTTTAAAGTTACAGTCTTTTTAGTGCCAAAGTCCCTTTTTTTGTTACGATCCTCCTGCTTTGCAACTAAACAGGAAAACACTGTCTGTCGAGGCACAAAGAGGGAATTTTCTTACTAAAAAGACTAACTGTAGAAGATACCCACTTTATTTGACTAACTCAGACTGCTGGAGCCTCATATTATCTTCAGATAAACTTTTTAATACATTTTTGCACAGAAGGAGGCTTGTGGATTTTGTCCCTCATCACTTACATTGTAAGTGCATTATGAAGGGCTCTTCTAATGGCCAGTATAAACAGGAGGAATGATTACAGCAAGAAAAAACCAGTTCCAGTGTTTATTCGGGCTCCTGACTGTTGTTTTAAGACAGACTGTAAACCTATCCTTTAAATCTTCACCATCACTTTGGTGCCTCCTGCTCATTTCCATTATTACGGTCATGTGTGATGAACTGTTGAGATAAATGTCTGCATGAATCAGTCATTTTAATTTCAGTCACAAGTACAGATTTGGTGTGTATCTTTTCCCTTCAGTGTAGTTTAATGACTTTAATTTTTAATATAATGAATGAAACAGGTGTCTGCTCAGTCTGCACAGACCCAAAGTCATAATGCATCTGCTTCACATATCTATATTCTCTTTCTTTTTTTTTAACCATTTTTGTTTCATACTTTCCTCAGATTTTATTGTTGTTGGCCAGTAACTATCAGTTAAACTGGTTTAGGTGACCTCAATGCTATAACTGACCCCAGCGTGGGGTTCTGTGGCGTGTGGGGTTCACTTAAAGGATTAAATACATTATGAAGGTTGTGTGTTGTGTGATGTTTGATGAAGCTGTTTCAGTAAACTCACTACTAACAAAGTGCATGTTGTCAAACCTCCATTTGTGATGAATCCTCAGCAATAAGGGTCGGTGTGGTCAGCCGAGGGTTTGTGGCTTTCACCAAGGCACGAGGAGCTGTGTGTGTGTGTGTGTGGCAACTGACCAGAAGTCGTTGGTTACACCTGCTTCCTGTCAGGGTGAAACCACCTTCTCCATGGCCAAAACATAAATCCCAGGCCTGCCAACATACTAAAATAGCAGAATCATCGGTGCTTGTGTATAAAAAAATCAACACACAAGAGTTAAATCGAACCTTTATCATAATTTTGACCACCTGTTTCAACTCTTTAAATGGATTACAACTATTTTGTCACAAGCTATTAACTTGAAATAACTAAACTAAACTTTATTGTATAGCATGGATTCAATTCAACCTTGAAAATAAGTCACAATGGCAAGTCATGGCTGCAATATGCTTACAATAAATCAAAATACAGACAGAGCAACAGTTTCAGCTGAGCACACCAGACATTGTCATGTCCTTTACTTTTCAGATGTTTTTTTTGTTGGTAACAACAAAGTTTCAAGTTTCCTATTATGTGTTAGAGTTCAGCAGAGTCTCGTGCGACTGTAACTGCTGTATTTGCATAGGCTGGTGATGCTAATGAGTACTAAATAACTTCCTGGAGCCAGTGCAATTTGGCAGATGGGTGTGGGCCACACAAAACATGACAAACTGATATATTGTCCAGACCTGACCCCAACAACATCCTGTGATTTGCAACATACGGCACAGCAGCACCACCATCGATATCTTGTAGAATCAGCAGTAAGTAGTTTCTCAGAGTTTTCTGTTTTGTTCTTTATTAGATAGTGACAGTAGAGAGCTGACGGGAAATGAGGGGAGAGAGAGATGCAACAAACGTCACTGGCTGTACTACAAGTGGGGACGCTATTAAGCCCCTAGGTCACCAGGAAGTCCCAAATTAGAGATTTTCATTCAAAATAGAATTAATAAAATTTAATATCCTGAAGACTTATTTCCACTGGTCCATCACAGGTAAATTACAGGACTTGGAATATATCCTCTGGTTTTTTAGTGGTACAAACATTTGAATCTGCTGTAAATACAACTGTTTCCATAAATAATATCATTATAATAAACTTTATTTGTATAACACTTTCCTTAATAAAATTACAAAGTGATTTACAGGGGAAAAAAAGAAAAAGTGCATTTTGTGCAGTTTTCACTCCTTATATGCTACAACTTTCTGTGTCTTGATCAAATCAATTAGCTCGTTTTCATCATAAATGTCTATGTAGCGTCTATTTCTTCCCTTCCTTATACATATCTTCCAGTAGGGGAAGTTAAAACTGTGTTGTGAAAGTCTCGTCCTTTGGAACTGTGGCTTTTTGGTTTCCAATGATGTCTGTGCTGTCCACATCCGGTGTGTAACACTGACTCACATGAGTAGTGTAATAGGTCTTTGTTGATTTTAAAAGGAAATATAAACCTCAAAGTGGCAGCTTGTGGTCTTAATGATTAGAATGAAACACTGAATTTTATACTGTTTTTTTTTCCATAGACAAAAATGTGTCCACAGAGTCAGTCTTATCAAAGGCATTTTAACACTAATATTTTTCTTAATAGCATAATTAATCTTTGTTAACTTACAGTATTTTTTGTTATTTTTTTAACTGTGCACAACCTGCTGCTCACCAGGCATAATGAAAATGACAATGACAATGATGATGATGATGATGATGATGATGATGATGATGATGATGAGAGTATTGGGCCACAGAAGAGATCTTGTGCAGGTCTCAAAGATGCAGTTTCAGCTCCTTGGAAAAAACACTTTGAATCGTCAGCAGTCATGTCTGGTACAGATCTATGTGTCCTCCATACAATAACACACTTTTTTTTTTAGGTGAGTGTGATTTTGTAGGGGGGGGGGGGGGGGGGGGGGGGGGGGGGTGCTTGTCACGAGCCCTGATTTCGAAGTTGGTGGGAGAGGACGGGGGAAGGGGCTGCGGCGGAGGGGTACAAACTGCACATCCGACCTCTCGCATTGACAGCTGTGAGAAAAATCCACGCCACGGGCTGCTTATGCGAAGTCATCACTTACAATAACTCAGCGCGGATTTTTTTTTTTTTTTTTTTTTTTGGAGGACAGCTCCGCATCCTTACAGAACACGAGGAGGAACTGGTTTACGCACGAGGCTCAGTAGTAGTTGAAGTGGACTAGTTTTCTTAGCGGAGGTGCGGAGTTTTTGATTCCGGACTGGCGTAGGGGGGCTGCTAAATGGGAGCAGTCACTGGATTCGTGTGATAACCAACGCAAGCCACCCAGACTACCTACTACAGCCCATCATATTTGACTTTTGGGCACGTTTAGCGCACATACAGAACAAGACCACCTCTATTCCTCCTGCTGTCCCCTTCCCCTTTCCTTCCTCACGGATTCTTCAGACAGAAAACCCTACAGAAATGGCTCAGATACTGCCGATACGTTTCCAGGAACATCTGCAGGTAAGGAGACGCAGAAAAGCCCTAAAATTAATTCTAGCTGGTTTGTTTTTGCGCAGCTCCTCGCCCGTGTAGGTCCGCACACGCACGGCACATGTCGCATTTAAATGGGATCAGAAATAGGGCTGCAGGGTGGTGCTCAATTTAGCTACAGGCCTAGTTTTCTCCTGCCGGGCAGATGATGACTTGTAAAAATTGAACAGTACACAGCTCCAATGCGGACCGGTGTGTGGATACGCCGCAGTTTTTCCCTTCAAGTGGAAAAACGCCGCTGTCATTTTCAATCCTGCAGTCCGCGCCGGTGGAAACTGCGGTGTTTTGACACTTTATGTTGCAGGCGACTGAGCTCAGCTGTTCACGGTTACATTGTAACTGAATGGCACTTGCACTCAAAGCTTTGTGGCTACCATGTTGTTGTCATGTCCTGCAGCAACATATTCCTACTTTGTAACCTTCAACAACAATAACAACACCGGGCTCCGTGTCTCTGCTGAGTTGGGCGTTACTGACAAAATCACCATAATATATTGATAACGTGCCAATATGTTGGAGGGTGGTGTTTTCATACTGTATCATCTCAAGTAGGTGTGGGCAAAGTTGTAGAAGCATTTTGTCGTTCAGAAAACTGCATCACTTAATGATGCAGCATGTAATAACAGAAAAAAACGCCACATTTAAACCATATTTTTAACGATGCAATAACAAAATCCTGGAAGATGCCTTGTTTCATATCACAGCATCAATATTATACTGCTAAACTGTATCTCACAGGCCTACTTGTTAGTGTTTTGATGCTGGAAGAGCATCTGTGCAGCTTCAAAATGATCAACGTGATAGAGTAAAGGCCGTGTTCTTTGGTAGGCAGTCTCTTGATGGAAAAAACAACACAGAGCTCCCCTTTTAGATTCTGGGATTTTAAAAAAGGAAAACAAACAGACAGCTATTTGGTCGTCTGTGGAGGAACTATTTCCACCGCGGACCCCTTTTTTTTTTTTCTCCTCTGGTTTGGACTTTGATAATCGTCCCATAGCAGCCCCTGCGCTCGGTGTCTTGCAGCCAAAAGAGAAACTTTGTGACGCACCCCCTCCACCTCCCCTGTCTGTAGCCTGTTGTTATGGTAACAGCAGGCAGTGAAATGGCCTTTCACTAGAAAAAGCACAGAGCCCCCCCCCACCACCACCACCCCCCACTCTCTCTCTGCTCCCTTCCTCTGGCCAGTAGCCCCACTTTCGTCAGCCAAAGATCCTTTATTCACCAAACTGTGACTGCCAAAAGAGCTTGCAGGCTACCAGGCTCCTCTCCTCACTGACAGGGCTGGTACACTGTTGCTTGCTGATGGAGGGCAGTGCAGTACCTGGCAACGTCTGGGTTATTAGTTCAAATTGCTTCCAGCAGCGCATACCTTTCCCTTTTACATCTGCTAAGAAAATCTCGCCCTGAGACAGTGATAAGCAGCAGTGTTCCACCTCTACCGTGAAATCCCGGCTCTGCCCCAGTCGTATCCCCCTGTGAATCTAGGTGGCTCCAGCAGAGTGAAAAATGCTTGGAATTTGCAAACCAAGGACTTTGGGCCTCAAGTTGTTTAGCTTTTTTCCCTTGGCCTGGTATTTACAGCTCTCTGTCTGCAGTCTGGGCTCAGGAGTATAACATGGACCCAGATCCATGGTGAGGCACCAGCCTGTCCAAATATGTTGGTTATTACACTCAACACACTTCTTTACTCCACACTTTTGTCAAATAAGGACGTGGAGGATGAAGTTCAGAGCTCGCAGTTATTGTTTTAGCTGCGGGTGAACCGATACTCCTAATTTTCTCACCTCACACTGTCATTAACTCAAAGCTGTGGGGTGAAGTTGGTCTCCGTCATCACTCTTTGTCTACCCAGCTTATTTATTTTAGTGTGATTTATGATCTAAGGTCCAGGCTGTGCATGAGCAAGTGAAAGTGTGTCATTAATTGACTAAATGGATCAGTGACCTAGTTGGACGTGTGGAGCCAAATGCAGGGCTTGAAACTGCAGACAAGTTCTGTGGATTATGTTGGTGGCAACGCGAAGGAAGACAAGGACAGAGAGTGGTGAATTATGAAAGTGCTGAAGTGAGAGTCATTTGCAGCTTATACGGCTTTGCTGCTGGCTCTGTGTGCTGCGGCCTACGTGCTGTAGCAGCTTGTGTAAGCGCAAAAATGTCCCGCAGCTCCGAAGCGTCTGAACATTGTCCTGTCGGGTTGAGTTAGGAGAATCCAACCTGCTGCTGCTCTGCGGCCTTTCACGGCGTCCTGGTGCGCTGCTGCGTGCGCGCTGATGAAACGATCACGTCAAACCACACAGATGTGATAGACGGATGAGGTAAGCAGCCCCCATTTAAGCTCAGCAAATCGCATCAGGGTTGGGAAGCAGGACGAGGAAGTGACTTCACTGCTCTCAGTCTAACACCACGCATCTGTGACTGCAGCAGTGGCTGGAAGGGACGAGGACGAGCGTCGGTGTTCAGTCGCCAAACTCAGTCATGGGTGCATGGAAAGAGAAGTCATTCACACATACAATAACCACATTTCCTTTAATGTGAAATGAGCCACGAACTGTTCACGTTTCCATGATCACCTACACTGTATACCTCCTAATGTGCAAGGAAGTGTGAAGTAGTAGCACGTCCATGTCATTCTGCTGCATTCCTCCTCAGTTTTTTGTCTCCTCTCTCTCTCTCTCTCATGAGTCCAAAAACCCTCAGCTGCTGACACGACGTGTCAGTGCCTCAGCAATGCATCCACCCAGTCTATGACTCACCAAATACCATACGCTGTATCATCAGTGAAGTTCTTCTGCCTTTTGTTATTGTGATATGTTTGGGATTGTTAACCTCAGCTGCTAAGGGGGGAGAGGACTTACAGGAGTCTGTGTGTGCGTAAAGATCTGTTACTAGAGGTATATTTTGGGTCACAGGAGACAGGAGGTTGTAGTTGAAGTGTGATTTTAGTCTGGAATGTTCTTCTAAGAAGGAGTGTGGGGGGGTTTTCTTCTGGTGAGTCAGTCGCCCCACCCTGAGCTGTAGATTGCCAAAGGCCCGTCTTACTGGAACTGAAGTGTATAGACACAGCACTCATTCCTCCTTCTTCATTTCTCATAAAAGGTACATTTATTACACCCCCCCCCCCGACCCCCCACACCCCTTTTAGCAGGATGCTGGACTGTGTCTTGAGCTCCTCCTTTCACTCCCATCCTTATCTTCTCCTCTGCTATCTTTATTGTAGTCCCCCCCCCCCCCCTCTCCTCCCAGAGATAGTTTTGGCAGTCTTGAGAGGAGATGCAGCATATGGCTCCAATCCTCCCTCAGGTCTTTTCTGCGGCCTTTTCAAGAACCCCTTCTCTTATATTTCTGCATATTTTCACATATCTCATTTGTACATTGAGTTAGGCCTCAGCATTAGGGTTGAAAGCATTATCATATTGATACATATATATATTTTTTGATATAGAAAATGTGTGCAAAATCAGGTGTAGGGCTGCAAATAACTTTCATTACTGATTATTTTCTTGATTCATGGTTTGGTCTGTTAAATATTATAAAATAGTGAAAAATGTCCATCATGGTGTCGCAGAGCCAATGGTGAAGTCCTCAAATTGTCTTCAGCAGTCCAAAAAACGGAGAAAAGTAGCAAATATTCACATTTGAGAAGCTGGAATCAGACCAGAAGCATCACGTGTCAAACAAAAACTAATTTTGTTCATTTTTAACTACACCTTCCTCAAAATCAAGATTTTTTTTTGCAACAGAAATTTGTAGAATGTTAAAATAATATGTTATCATTGCAATATGATTTGGTTAAAAGTTTATAAACAACAATATTAAAGCCACATTGATTGCTGCTGAAAACAGGTTCGATAAGTGTGGCGTTTGTGAGCTGTAAAACCAAAACAACGAGCTAACAGAGGCTAAAAAAGCTCCGTAAAGCCGAGAGTAGCTGCACTACAAGCGAATCCTTTCAAGTGTAGCTTTAATTATACTCCAGCCATACCTTGAGTGAATGCAAAGCTAATGCTATTTCTTGGATATAATTCATTATGGATCATTACTTAATTGGTAACACCTCTCCCTGGAGCCCCGATTGCTGACTGTTACATCTTTCCTGTTTTGTAGATGACATGATTTAAATGGCTCAGCAGTTACATTTGCTGCTCTACCAGCCAACTGTCAGATAGTACAGTCCTTGTGTTGAGCGTAAGGATTCCTTTCCGCTTGCCTCAGACTGCATAATGTAGTCAGTTCAGTCATCAGTGCGTGTTTGGTCTGCTCTATCTGTTCACAGTTAGCTTGGCAATGTGCACAATAATACCCCTGTTCAGCAGCTGTTAACCTAGGTAGTGTTTCATGTTTGTTAGTTCGACACAGCACAAGTTGACATCAGCTTCGTGTCTTGTTGTGTCTTGGGACTTTGTCTTATTAGGAAAGTAAATATGCTGATTAATGAATTGGATTCGCTGATGGAGCCTTGTTAAAAAAAATTCAGCAGATCTCTACTGGGGATTTTCTTTTATGTTGTCTCAGGCTGGTTTAGGTTGGATAATCGAGTTATGATTAAACTGTTCTTGCAGCTGGCTGCTTACATAGATGCTTAAATACAATGTCAGGATTAAATCAGAAGTTTTGCTGAAATAAAGTCATTTTTCAGTATTATTGAGATGTAACGATGTATTGGCATTGCAAAAAAACATTGTTCTCCAAATACTTAAGTAAATTCAGGAGATGATTAGTATCTACATTAATAGCGACCTATTATGCTCATTTCTGGCTCTACATTTTTATTCTGGGACTCGACTAGAGTAGCTTTGCATGATCCACAGTTAAAAAAATGTGTCTTATACTGGCCCTTTATGCAGCCCCTCAGTTCAGCCTCTGTGTCTTTACAGGCAGTCTTAGCTCCTGTCTCTTTAGGCCCCCCTCCCCATGAGCCCACTCTGTTCTGATTGGCCAGCTTTCCTGAAAGTAGAAAAACTTTTACATACATTTACCTCATTATTTGACACTTTGGCCGCGTATAATATAAACATCCGACATTGTAACATTACATATATGACTGAAAATACGGAAAGGCATAAGGTCCCCTTTAAGTTCTGTTGAGTTAACATCCTATGTGCTTGTTCCCTGGCTCTGCGTACCACCAGACCTCCTGTCTGGAAAACAGCATTTTAAGAATATCCCTGGAAAATTGGAGCAGACCTGCTGCTATTTTAATCACAACACCGTTTTGGTTGGCCGCTTGCTGCTTGTTCCCCCTGCAAGGCAAATGTCAGCCATATTTATTTTCCCACTGATTTTTTTTTTGTTTGTTTGTTGTCGTGATGAAGAAGGCATGACTCCTTCAGGTCTGAAAAATCTGTTAAATTGGGATTTTCAACTTCTAGCTGAGTGTAACTTTGATTCTAAAAATAGTAAATTGTTGGCACACTATGAAAGCTTCAGTCTTTTTTTAATTTAACAGGTTTTGGTTCAACCCCCAATTAAAAGTATAAGTTTAATACTAGCTCAAGGCTCATCTTTTCCAGTGATTAAAAGGTAACACTCCCTATATTTAACATTTATAAGCAGTGAACAGTAATACATAGTTTATAGCACACTATGCAGTTTTAAGCAGATATGAGTGTTTAAATGTACTTGTCAACAACTATAATGCCTCCTGTGAAGCATTTATGTAATGTACTATTATATTTATTAATGAAGTATTGATTTATTTATGAATACTACTTCTTCACTCATCATGACAGCTGACTCTGATCACGGCTGAGGCAACAAGATGTGGCTGAAAGCTTCTGGAGAAATCTAAATAAGTGGACATTGAGTCAAAAATTTGTTTTGGCAAACTAAATGTTTTATTACACACTGTTAAGATTTGTTGATGTTGTGTAGTCATGTGTCATTGAGGGAATAGCTTATCACATTTACATTTATTTGCTTACTGGCAAACACCACTCTCATATCTGTCCCTAATACAAGGCTACAGCTGGCAGCTTAGCACAGAGAATGAAAACGGGGAAATATAGAGGTGGATAAATGGAAAAACATGGTGGCAGATGTCAGGTGGTCAGTTAGAGACGCAGCTGGAAAATGTACACACTGCAAAATCATCCATAGGTATTATTATACACCAGTTTAACTTCAAAAATGGGACTCATGGATGACAATTATTGTTGGAAGTATGAAAATGAAACAGGTACTTTTCATTTAATTCATTTTCTTTGTTTATTTTATCTGCTTACAACTACATTATGGCGTGTTATAAACAGTTTATTAAGTGTTTATATAGTGCTTTTTAAAGTGTTAGCAGTTAAAAGTAAAGAGTCTCGTTAATGCTGTTTTTGTAATATTTCCAGCTGCAGAACCTGGGGGTGAACCCAGCCAACATTGGGTTCAGCTATCTGACCATGGAGTCTGACAAGTTCATCTGCATCAGAGAGAAAGTGGGCGAGCAGAACCAGGTGGTGATCGTGGACATGTCGGACCCCACCAACCCAATCAGGAGACCGATCTCTGCCGACAGTGCCATCATGAACCCCGCCAGCAAGGTCATCGCCCTGAAAGGTACGAGCATGTATGCTGAGACACATACAGACGGGTGACAAGTTAAAGGAAAAACCTGAATAAATGAGTGGAGAAACATAACGAATGCAGATGCTTCCACACAGGTGCAATTAACATCCAATTATACTCTGTGCCATGTATAAAAACGCTGAGCAGGCCCAGTTGATTCTGATTTTGTATCAAGATGGCGAGAGGAAAAGATCTAAGTGACTTTAAAAGAGGGTTAGGGTGCAGATGACAGGAGCTTCAGTCACAAAGACTGCTCAGCTGGCTTGTGTTTCAATAGGAACAGTGACTAAAGTATGATGCTTGTGCATTAGTGCGATATGCAAGGAAAAACAGAAGAGCAACTCTTCCTCAGGTGACTGAAAATGTCAATGCAGGACGTGATCAGACTGTGTCAGCAAGAACAGTCGACAATTACACAGAGAGGGATGTTATAGTAGGGTTGCAGCGCATAAACCCCTCATTACAAAGATGAATGCACATTTGAGAGTTCAGTGGTGCAGAAACCATAAGCACTGGTCTACCGAAATGTGGAAAAAAGTGATATGGTCAGATGAGTCATCCTTCACTATATTCTCGACAAGTGGGCGAGTGCGTGTGTGGCGTACACCAAGAGAACGGTACAGGCCTGAATGTTTGACCCCTACAGTGAGGGGATCTGGTGGCTCTGTTATGCTGTGGGGGGCATTTTGCTGGCATGGTTTGGGTCCACTTGTCCCCTTAGAGGGAAGGGTCACTGCAAATCAATACAAAGCTGTTCTGAGTGATCACCTTCATCCTATGATGAAACATGTCTATCCTGATAGGAGCGGTCTCTTCCAGGATTACAATGCCCCCATCCATAGGGCACGAGGGGTCACTGAATGGTTTGATGAGTATGAACATGATGTGAATCATATGCTATGGCCTTCACAGTCACCAGATCTCAACCTAATTGAACACCTATGGGAGATTTTGGACCGACGTGTTAGACAGCGCTCTCCATCATCATCAAAACACCAAATGAGGGAATATCTTTTGGAAAAATGATGTTCATCCCTCCAGGAGAGTTCAGACACTTGTAGAATCCATGCCAAGGCGCATTGAAGCTGTTCTGGCAGCACATGGTGGCCCAACACCTTTCTAAGACTCTTTATGTTGGTTTTTCCTTTAATTTGTCACGTAGCTTCATATTCAGGCAGCCACACTGCTGGCTATTAGATGAGAAATACTGTGATGTTGTGAGAAAAAACAGATCACTGGTATTATTAGTGGCTTTATATCAAGCGTTGGGGTTATTATTGTTGTTTAAATTCCCAGGAAGAAGTCTGCATGGTATTCATAATGTTTATTTAGCTCTAGTTTTAACAGATTTAGCCATCTACTAGTATCGCTGTGGGAATGCCACGGTCATGCAATGACTAATGCTCTGTCAATGCTATAAATATGTAGAGTGCACTCAGTTCTATTGCCTGAATGTACTAAATTGGTTGTGCAAATTGATTTTCTGCCACTGAATCTTGCCCTTAGAGCACAAACACAAGCGCTGATCAGGATGATTTGCCTATAATGCCTCTCTCTCTCTCTCCCCCCCTCCCCCACCCTCTGAGGATAATATGCCCCTGTTTGCCCTCTCTCTGTGGTCTATCTGTGTCTACTCATTCTTACCTGATTGACACTGTGCTTTTTCTCCCTTGCTTTCTGTCCTTTCTCAGACGGTGAGTTGCTTTCTGTCTGTCTACCCGTCTGGCAGTCTGTTGTGATGATACAGTAGCCATGTCTCTCTCATAAAAGCTTTCAACATACCCTTCTCAAGTACGCAGAGCAACTTCTATTTTGACCACTGATCATTCCAAAGACAGCCAACTGTTCAGAAAGGACTTAACGCTGCAGACCCACCGGCAGTCAAATTGTCTCAACACCACACGCCTGCTCCAACCTAACCTGCAGACACACATCCTACTTTTATGAGAACTAAACATGTGTTAGCATGACTAGTTGTATGCTGATAGAGTGTGTGTGTGTGTTGGTATGCATCATCAGATATTACACACTGTCTTGTGAGTGTGTTCCAGCAACCATATCAGTGTCCAGGTCTTTCCTTGCCGCATACAAGGGATGCCATTAAATGTATCATTATAGCTGTGTGTGCTGATGGTGGTTTGTAAAACAGCTCCAGTATTCACCTGAATCATGCATCACCTCACCTGTTTGTTCCTCTGTAACTAAATGGTTAAATGGATTTCCTTACATATGTGGGACTATTAGGCAATAAGCGACAATATTTCAGAGCAGAAACATTATTATAGCTCAGACATACCAGTACTATCATTCAGTTACATCTAAAAAAAGGGCAGACAGGTAAATGTGTACAGGGTGGAGCTCCATGCAATTAAACACCATTAAATGGTCAGTTAACGTCAAATACAAAAAACATACTTTCTGACTTCTCTGTAGTGACATTAAGCTATGAAGAGTTTTGGTTTTATTTGTCCAGGTCTTGAGATATTTGTATCAAATACCTTCACTTCCACCCCAATTAAAGGAATTTCATTTACTGTGCTCACAGCATTGGAAAAATTACACTTAAAAATTACCTGTTTTAACATCTGTTTCAAGTCCGTATTATTCTGGATAATCCGTGCAACGTGCTGTCAACAGTCTCATAGGGACTATTCTTTTGGTAATAGTCTTCGGTGGAAGTCGTTCCAAAGTAAACAGTTCACTGCGAGGTCTGTGGATCGTCCAGAGTATCTGGGACATTGTTTTTGGAAAGAAATATTAACAGGCATAGCTGTTTTTTTTTTTTTTTTTAAATGCAGGTTAAAGTTGGAAGCAGAAATCTCAGCAACAGATATCTCCAAACCTGGGTAAATAAAACTAAAACTAAATACAACTAGAGCTAAGTGAGAATTTAAGAAGTTTAGTCTCTGAGAGTCTCACACTAAGTTTTGCTTCATTCTTTATGTTCTGTGAATTCTTTCCCAACTCTGTGCAGTTGTGAGCTGTCCTTTTAAACTAAGATTTATCGGTGGTCGGTGAGAGTGCAATATAATTTAGGCCAAGAGGCATCACAAGAGCAACCACTGGGCTACATTTTAGAAACAAAACAGAACAGCTTCTTACCACAAATATTTCACGTCACATTAAATTTTGATCAAAAGTTATTTTTTGTGTTTCTATTAATGATCTTATGCAAAAAAAATGTTTTTACTACGGCAGATTTCAGCAGAAAATGTGACAGTTTCCAGATTTCCATACAGGAAGTAAAACAGTGACAGTTTGTGTAAGCATGGTTAAAAAATAACAAATTTATCATTATTATTAAATGTTAAATGTGTGAAATTATCATCATGTTGACTTGAGGTTATATCACCCAGCTCGGCTATGAATCTATTAATCGCTGTCTCTGCTTATCTCACTCTCAGGACTCAGTTATTAACTTTTTGCTGCCTGTTTGTCTCACTTCTTCTCTCTGTATCCTAACCTCCCCTCAGCTGCCAAGACGCTGCAGATCTTCAACATTGAGATGAAAAGTAAGATGAAGGCTCACACCATGACGGAGGAGGTCATGTTCTGGAAGTGGATATCGGTAAACACGGTCGCCTTAGTGACGGATACGGCCGTCTATCACTGGAGCATGGAAGGGGATTCCCAACCCGCCAAAGTATTCGATCGGCACGCCAGTCTGGCAGGATGTCAGATCATAAACTACAGAACTGACGAACAACAGAAGTGGCTACTGCTGATAGGGATTTCCGCACAGGTATGAAGTCACACATGAACATATTTACTCATGCCTCATACAGTAGAGGTGTACATGTAAGCATGAATGACTTGAATTAAACATGAATTGACATGTTTCTTTACGCTTTGATCCCTTATCTGCATTCTCATAGTACAAAAGATCCACACTGAGCTTGTTTTATCTGAAGATACTTTGCACTGAGCAGATAGTTTCACACCCAAAAACAGAGTTTCTGTAAACACTCACTGTGAATTGTGTATCCAGGTATACAGGTGTCATACAGGTGTGTCTACAGTTTTTGTCAGACATCACAAACATTAAATACTGATTTGATCGACATCTTTGTGCCACTGTGGTGAACAGGTAGCATTTAGACCCACAATAAAATTTCTGTTTTGTGCTTGTTCAGTTGTCTTGAGAACAGAAAAAAAAATGCATATAAGAACAACTTAAGTGTCAGTCAGTAATGAAGCATAGAATAAGTGATGATAGAGAGCATGAGGGGAAATAATGGATGTTTAGCAGAGAAACCGATGCTATATTGCCAAACTTCCATCCATCTGTAACCTAAAATGTATCTGTAGTTACTAAACCACCATGAACAAAAGTGTTTCTAACTTGAACCCAAAGTTATTAATCTCTGATTTGTAATAATTTGATTTCTGAAGTGATATTAATGATCTAAATGCACCAAAAATGACCTACATGTACCTACATTTTTTTGTGTGTTTTGTGCTGCAGCAAAATCGTGTGGTTGGGGCAATGCAGCTGTATTCTGTCGAGAGGAAAGTGTCCCAGCCCATCGAGGGACACGCTGCCGCCTTCGGGGAGTTCAAAGTGGAGGGAAATGCCAAACCCTCCACCCTCTTCTGCTTTGCTGTGCGCTCACAGGCTGGTGGAAAGGTGAGGGCCTCTAGATGATACACAAGGGTTTGACTCATGATCGTATCACAGAGTATTTAGTCTAGTCTTTGAACAAAGGGCTGTGCGTCACAGAAAAAGTGGTGTTTTAGTAAAGATCAGGAGAAACAACTGTGATGTGTCATGATTTTTGTCATGGTTTGTTGGGTATACATCACCAAAATAGCTGTTGACATTAAGAAAGTTCATAGTTCATTCATATTTGCTTCACTGTGGTCACGTCTTTATGCGCTTTTTCTTCTTCCAGCTGCACATCATTGAAGTTGGTCAGCCAGCTGCAGGAAACCAGCCATTTGCAAAGAAAGCAGTGGATGTGTTCTTCCCTCCAGAGGCCCAGACAGACTTTCCTGTAGCTATGCAGGTCAGAAAAGACCCCTACTACTCACTGGTTTGGTGTATACTAAGGGTGACTTGTGACTTGTCAAATTCTGTCTCTCTTTTCTCCTCAGATTGGTAGTAAGCATGGTGTAATATATCTGATCACTAAGTATGGTTACATTCACCTGTACGACCTGGAGTCTGGAGTGTGTATCTACATGAACCGAATCAGTGCAGAGACCATCTTTGTCACTTCCCCGCATGAAGCCACCTCGGGAATTATTGGGGTCAACAAGAAGGGGCAGGTGAGAAATGAGCCATCAACGGGCAATAAGTAATTACTGTAATTACTGACTTTTGTAACAGCATCAGGAGCAGGTCAGCGGTTGATGTTTAAAGTTAAATGTTGGCCTAAAAAAAACATATTTTCATGAAAACTGATGATGATGGATATTGGAACCATTTTCGTTTTGCCCTGGCGCGTATGTCAAACAATCTTAAAGGACAGAAATAGCTTTACATCACTGATCTTGTGAGCAGTATTCACATGTTCATATCTATTCTTTATCTTCTAGGTCTTGTCAGTATGTGTTGAAGAGGAAAACATTGTCAACTATGCCACCAACGTGCTGCAGAACCCAGATCTGGCCTTGAGGATGGCTGTGAGGTCAAACCTTGCTGGGGCTGAGGAGCTTTTTGCCAGGAAGTTCAACACTCTGTTTGCCCAGGGAAGTTATTCAGAAGCTGCAAAGGTTGCTGCATCAGCACCCAAGGTATGTCTGTCCTTTGCTGCAGTGTGGTATAGTGTGTGCACATTGTAATATATGCAGGTGCATTGGAAAATTTGTAGAAATTCACTTTGGCATTTAAACATTGTTGATTCTTGAAAAACATTTGTAATTACACCTGCTACCATTCAGTGTTGTAAATAAATAGAAATATGAAAAGGTTCAAAGGAAGAGCTCAATATTGTCCATAGGCACTGTATAGCATTATGTACATGTACTGCAATAAATATGAAATTCTTATTCAAAAGATTCAATGCAATTCCTCTTTCATTGTTTGCTCTGCCTTGGTGTTTTCCGTTACCCATAATTCCTCCATTCTTCACTATCTCTCCCCCCCTCAGGGTATCTTGCGGACAGCAGAGACCATTCGTAAGTTTCAGAGTGTGCCGGCTCAGCCGGGTCAGGCATCCCCACTGTTGCAGTACTTTGGCATTCTGCTGGACCAGGGCCAGCTCAACAAGTTTGAGTCTCTGGAGTTGTGTAGGCCCGTCCTGCAGCAGGGCCGCAAGCAACTACTGGAGAAATGGTTGAAGGAGGACAAGGTAGGACCGGAGGATTAGAACAAGGCAGCTTTCATAAGGCTGGACTGATCTAAAGATATACTGTAGAATTTCTTTTCTTTGTGGTTTTCCAAAGTGATAATGGTCAAATCTATGGGGGTGTTAGCATCTACTAACAAATGGAGCTTGTTTACAGTGTAGTATCACCTACACATTGATGATAACCAATGGTATGTATGGTCAATGTCTATCTGTTGTAGCTGGAGTGCTCAGAGGAGCTGGGAGACCTGGTGAAGGCCTCTGACCCCACCCTCGCTCTTAGTGTGTACCTCAGAGCTAACGTCCCCAACAAGGTCATCCAGTGCTTCGCTGAGACCGGCCAGTTCCAGAAGATAGTGCTGTATGCTAAAAAGGTAATCTAAGTTACCTGATCTAAGGGAGCTAAGTTTATTATATAAGAAGTGTATAAGACAAGTTATTCACTGCATGTTTGACTTGTTTATAAGAGAGTACAGAAGATACTTCTATATATTTATTTTATCTATTAATTTATTTGTATGAACTCAAAATGTTTGAATTAAGAAGTGAGCTTTAATCCAACTGTACTTCTGTAGGTTGGCTACACCCCAGACTGGGTGTTTTTATTGAGGAATGTGATGCGAGTCAGCCCAGACCAGGGACTGCAGTTTGCACAGATGCTGGTCCAGGATGAGGAGCCGCTGGCCAACATCAACCAGGTAGCACACACACACCAACATCTCACTCACTTAAGTCATACAGTTACTCCTACACATGCCCTCCTTTTTAAAACACATCTGCACATTTACCCTCACACATGCAAGCAAACACACAAAGTGCCCAGTGTGGGAGCCTCCATCTGTGTTATTCCAGATGTGCCAGCAATGCCAGGAATTTACTGAGTCAGTGACCCCCTTCTCCTTTTAAAGCCACATCACCACTCTGTCCAAGTTTCAACCAGAAAACTTGATGACTTGATGCTTCTCTAAGTTAAGACGCCTGCTCTTTTTCAGTTGTGGCCTCTCCAGATGTTGTTAAATATAAAAAGCAGGAACATCTGGGCCCGTCACTCTTAATAGTGTGTGAATCTTAATTTTACTGTGCATGCTAACTCAATCATGATTCTTAAACTGTAGGAATTTCTCCTAACTTGAGACTCTCTTTCAATCGTCCATGTTTTTGATTTCTGCTCTTGTAGATTGTGGATGTGTTCATGGAGGGCAGCCTGATCCAGCAGTGCACCTCCTTCCTGTTGGATGCTTTAAAGAACAACCGCCCAGCCGAAGGACACTTACAGACACGCCTGCTCGAGATGAACCTCATACACGCCCCCCAGGTGAACATTCAGACTGAAAAGACAAAAAGCAACCACAGCTTTGATATTAAACAATGATTTGTGTGACCATGTGTGCGTACGCTTTGTTTTTTTTGTTGGTTTTTTTTAGGTAGCAGATGCGATCCTGGGGAACCAGATGTTCACACACTATGACCGTGCCCACGTTGCTCAGCTGTGTGAGAAGGCAGGTCTGCTGCAGAGAGCTCTTGAACACTACACCGACCTGTACGATATCAAACGAGCCGTGGTGCACACACATCTGCTCAACCCTGAGGTATGCCTGTAGAGGTGCAGTCATGCTTGTGAATACCACTCTATAGGGAGCATATACTTTTTACTTTTTTTTTTTTTTCTTTTTGATAATGTGTGAAACTGCCTCTTGAATCCACTTCTTTTCCTCCTTCTCCCTGCTCAGCCTGCTGTCTCACTTTCTTGCTGTCTTCTTTTTTTTTTTTCTTCTTCTGATTCTCCTTTTAGTGGCTGGTGAACTTCTTTGGCTCTTTGTCAGTTGACGACTCGTTGGAGTGTTTAAGAGCCATGCTATCAGCTAACATCAGACAGAACCTGCAGCTTTGCGTCCAGGTAGCATCTAAGTATCACGAGCAGCTGGGGACTCAGGCATTAGTGGAGCTCTTTGAATCCTTCAAGAGTTATGAGGGTAGGTGTCACAAACGGGTGGGATTTGAGGTGCAGACTTGGCTCATGTTAGTTTGGATTAAAGCAAATTGTGATTTTTCAATTTTTGTGCAGGTGTTAAGAGTTAATAGATGGAGCTGACTGTGTGCTGTTTCTCTCTCTGCCATCTCTATTCAAGGCTTGTTTTACTTCCTTGGGTCGATTGTGAATTTCAGCCAGGAGCCCGACGTTCACTTCAAGTACATCCAGGCTGCCTGTAAGACTGGACAGATCAAAGAAGTAGAGAGAATCTGCAGAGAGAGCAACTGTTACGACCCAGAGAGGGTTAAAAATTTCCTCAAGGTAAAAGGTTTTTCCTATGTCAGAGCGCAAATGATTCATATCATTCAGCAACAGTTTAATCAGAAATGAACCTCATGTTTCTTCTCTTTGTAGGAGGCCAAGCTAACAGACCAGCTTCCTCTCATCATCGTGTGTGATCGCTTTGACTTTGTCCATGACCTGGTGCTCTACCTCTACCGCAACAATCTACAGAAATACATTGAAATCTACGTACAGAAAGTAAGCAGGGCTGCAACTATCTATTATTTTCATTATCAATTTACCTGCTTATTATTTTCTCGATTAACCAAATTATTGTTTGGTCAGTAAGATATTTTTAAGAAAGTGAAAAATGCCCATCACTAGTCCCCAGAACCCAAGGTTTCAAATGTCTTGTTTTGCCCGACAAACAGTCCAAAACTAAAGATATTCAGTTTGCTACGTTACTAAAAATGGCAAATATTTGCATTTTAAGAAGCATGAACAAGTGAATTGTTGACATTTTTTGTATAAATGACTTACACGATTAATGAATTTAAAAGTAGTTCCTCATTACTTTTCCTTTGGTTGACTAGTCAAATTTTAAAATTAAGATCAAAACTACATCTTAGATTTAATCCAAGTCTCTCTTTATTTGACCTACTTCATTTTGGATATTGTTGCACTTGTTTCCAGGTGAACCCCAGTCGTTTGCCTGTGGTGATAGGTGGTCTTTTGGATGTAGATTGTGCTGAGGATGTCATTAAGAACTTGATCATGGTGGTCAGAGGGCAGTTTTCCACTGATGAGCTTGTGGAGGAGGTAGAGAAGAGGAACAGGTAAGACTAAGTGAGAAATAGCTTCCACTGTTCCTTCTTGCAACTATGCAAGATGACATAGTCTTTGGTGTCTCTGTAGGTATATAATAGGTTTTTAAATGAGCCTTTTAAAAAATGCAGCTAGATGTAGCGGTTATGTAGGCTACGCTTACACTGCAAGGAATTCTCTGTGCTCTGCTTGAGCCACTTCATACAGTAATTCTTCCCGGTAATGACAGTATGGGCCAGGTGGAGAGAAAGAAAAGTCACAGAATCCAAAAAAATAAATATTGACTTAAAAAACAATCTTTCTTTCCCAATAATACTAGACATAAATAAAGTTAGAAGCACCATGCTTGCAAAAATGTAAATATTTATTACAGTGCCACAAATCACCAAATGTATACACAAGAGCAAAAGACAAATAGATAAATAAATCTGAGGAAGTATGCAGGCTCTTGGTTTTTGTCTTTTGCTCTGTGTACGCTTGGCGGTTTTTGCTCTCCAGGAGCTGAAGTAAATATTTCCGTTTTAGCATCAACGTGCTTTCAATGTTTATTCTCTCTGGACCTTTCAGAAAGCCTGTTTTCCTTGTGTATTTTACCCAGACATCTCAGTAATGCAGAGAAAATAGTTCCTCATCTTACGAAGCCATTTCCAGTGCAAACCCTCTTTGGTGACATACTGTATCAGAAGGTGAATTTGAGAAAGTGTGACCATAAATACCTACAGCATTAATGAATGACACTGCTGAATGCACAACACTGCCATCTAGTTTTCTAGCTGTGCATTACATGACGAAAACGGTTAGCCAGCATTCTTAACAGCACTGTAAAACATGTTAAAGTTATATAAAGTTAAGTACAGTTAAATACATCTTCTAAATGCCGCGTATTTAATGATGCTGATATTTAATAATGGTGTATTTTCATTTCTTCTCAGGTTAAAACTTCTGTTGCCATGGCTGGAGTCCCGTATCCACGAGGGCTGCGAGGAGCCGGCCACCCACAATGCTCTGGCCAAGATCTACATTGACAGCAACAACACACCTGAGCGTTTCCTGAAGGAGAACCCGTTCTACGACAGCGCTGTGGTCGGACGCTACTGCGAGAAGAGAGACCCCCACCTGGCCTGTGTGGCTTATGAGAGAGGCCAATGTGACCTGGATCTCATCAAAGTGCGTAGTTCAAATTACACGGCATTTAGATGATCATTTGTCTAGTTCATATTGACACAAGTCTTAAATAAGTGCATTTCTGATGTACTAGGTGTGCAATGAGAACTCGTTATTCAAGAGTGAGGCTCGATATTTGGTACGGCGGAAAGATCCAGAACTTTGGGCGAATGTGTTGGAGGAAAACAACCCCTACAGGAGACAACTCATCGACCAGGTCAGGTTTTCTCCATCTCCACTCCTGAAGTGATGCAGACTGTGAACGACTGGTATTTATCGATCTTTTACTTTGGCTCACTTCTTATTTTATTAATTTCAGGTGGTGCAAACAGCTCTGTCAGAGACCCAGGACCCAGAGGAGGTGTCAGTCACAGTCAAGGCCTTCATGACTGCAGATCTGCCCAACGAGCTGATTGAGCTGCTGGAGAAGATCGTACTTGATAACTCTGTCTTCAGTGAACACAGGTACAGCAGACTTAATACTGATAATAATTTAGCCACAACACTTTAATCTTTTTAACAATCCCTCTGTCCCGTTTATTTTGCCCAGAAATCTTCAGAACTTGCTGATTTTGACGGCCATCAAGGCAGACCGCACTCGCGTGATGGAGTACATTAACAGGCTAGACAACTATGACGCTCCAGATATTGCTAATATTGCCATCAGCAATGAGCTCTTTGAAGAGGCTTTTGCCATTTTCAAGAAGTTTGATGTCAACACCTCAGCCATACAGGTAAAATGGACGTATTACACCTAGAGATGCACTGACACTATAATTTCAGAACAAATCTGAGCACAAAGTATTTCATTACTGGAAGTGAAGTTGGCTACCCATCAGATTATTTCTTATATTAGACATTTATATTATTAAATTTAGGAGTTTGATGTCTGCATAAGATACAGTATATTTATGGTTACTCCAGTTTATCACAAGTTGCATTTTGAATCTTTATTCTCTTTTTTTAATGTTAGCCCAGACACTTTTCCTTACAGCACCACCAACATGCATTTCATTAAAAATATCAGTCAAGGTATCTAAAACTAATTTGTCAGTATGAGTAATAAAGAGCTGTGCTGGTGGTTGCTGCGGGTTGTATCAGTGCACCTTTAATTACTGCGTAGTGAAATGACGCAGTCTTTGCTGGACATAAACTCTAAATTAAAACTAGTAAAACTCAAATTTATTACTGGTGTTTTGTTTCTTGTGTAACTACATATATGTCATATCATATAATGCAACTCTCTCCTCTGCCCTCCCCTCTCTAGGTACTGATAGAGCACATAGGGAACTTAGATCGGGCCTATGAGTTTGCTGAGCGCTGTAATGAGCCTGCGGTGTGGAGCCAGTTAGCCAGAGCTCAGCTGCACAGAGACCTGGTCAAAGAGGCCATTGACTCTTATATTAAAGCTGTTGACCCCTCAGCATACATGGAGGTGGTCAACGCAGCCAGCAAGAACAGTAAGCCTTTGTTTTTCAGCATCACTAGCAGCTCACATTGAGTGTTTTTTTTTTTTTTAAATGTAATTGATCAGCATTGATCTCTAAGATGTTATTTCTGTTTTGCAGATAACTGGGAAGACTTGGTTAAGTTCCTCCAGATGGCTCGAAAGAAAGCCAGGGAGTCGTACGTCGAGACAGAGCTGATCTTTGCTTTGGCTAAAACAAACCGTCTGGCTGAGCTGGAAGAGTTTGTCAGTGGGCCCAACAATGCTCACATACAGCAGGTAAGAAAAACGTCACAGCTGTAGTGTTACAGCTTTTATGTATGTGAGCTGTTGTTTTTTGCCAGAATGTTGAACACTAACTAGTAACCACACATGTATCTCTCTCCATCCCTCTCCAGGTGGGCGATAGATGTTACGAGGAAGCGATGTACGAAGCAGCCAAGCTCTTGTACAACAACGTGTCAAACTTTGCCCGACTTGCATCTACACTAGTCCACCTTGGAGAGTACCAGGCAGCTGTGGACAGCGCGAGGAAAGCCAACAGCACACGGACATGGAAAGAGGTAACTGGCACGCAAAGTAAAGCAAACCTCTGCTGCACAAACCTTAACCCAACAGTGTATTATTGAGGATTTTCCTTTTTCCGTTTTTAAAAACTCTTTAAACTCACTAAGTCACTCACTGGGTCTGGTGAGGATTCCAAATTTTCTAAAGATGATAAATATGTCAGGATGGTTCGAGGTATAAAAGGCTGCATAAGACATCTGGAATATTTCCATGTGAACAAACTAATACAGAGTATATACAGTATGTGATACTGCCACACAGTGTGAAATAAGCCTTAAAGCTACTTGAGGGGAAAAAATGAGAAAAAAGCGCTTATGTGGTTTAAAGATTTTCTAAAAAGTAGAAACATACTATTCTATATTCTGAGATACATACTATCTGCTACAATACCAGTCAATACTAGTTTAACTCAAAAACCTTGTTTATTGTATAAAGATTCATCAACATCTTACAGTCACAGAAACAGTCAGAGCCTCGTGAGCTGTACTTGTTGAATGCTAACACAATATTGGCACTTTTGTGATTTATTAAAATGACTAAGTGTTGAAATTTTAGATAATGCAGTGGTAAATAGTCATTTGCCTTAGAACGTGGGCAGACAACCTTAGTATTATGTTTCAGCTTTTCAGCAAGAAGGATTGATTTTATTAATATCACTGTGTAATCTGAGCCTTAACTGCACTCCTGCACTTACAGGATGCTATACTTTACATTCTTATATTTCCTCTTATATGTCCGCTGTTTTTCTTTTCTCATTGGTAACTCTCCCCTCTTTCCTCTGTCTTTCAGGTGTGTTTTGCATGTGTGGACGGTGAGGAGTTTCGGCTGGCACAAATCTGCGGCCTCCACATAGTGATCCACGCTGACGAGCTGGAGGACCTGATCAGCTACTACCAGGACCGCGGGTACTTTGAAGAGCTCATTGCTCTGCTGGAGGCCGCACTGGGCCTGGAACGGGCTCACATGGGCATGTTCACCGAACTCGCCATCCTCTACTCCAAGTTCAAACCTCAGAAGATGAGAGAGCACCTGGAGCTCTTCTGGTCCAGAGTCAACATCCCAAAGGTACGGTGTGTCTGTCTGTGCACGTGTGTTTCAGAACAATTCCTCATAAACCAAAGAAGTCATCACACACAATGATGCTGCATGTGTGCTATTTATTACCCTGCAAAGGTTTCTGCTGATCAGTACCCAGAAAAGAAAGTAATACTGTGTTTTTGTAGCTGTATCATGCACTCACATATTCCTGTTGTCATGTTTTTTCTTGGGTTTAAGCAATAGTCTCTGCCCTTATATAACTATTTCAAAACCTAAAAGTAGACTCAAAAATATGTCATGAAGGTGGAAAAAAAAAGATTGTTGGCTGATTCTCGTTAGTTATTAGAGTTCAAAAAATCAAAAACACAAGGTTTAGTAGCCTCTAATGTCTTTTCAGTGTGCTGTCTTTTTACGCCTCCATGCTGGCAATAGCCATGGTCGGAGGTTGATAAACATTATGTTTTTATGTTTTCGGGTTGTCCGTCTGTCTGTTCCACCCTCGTGAATGTGATATCTCAGGAACGGCTTGAGGAAATTTCTTCAAATTTGGCACAAATGTCAAAGGGAGGAACTGATGAACTGATAGACTAAGGCTCACTGTGACCTGTGGGTCTGGGGGGGGGAGTTATATAAAACAATAAAATGGGGAAAAGGAGGCCTTTACGATGTCAGTCTTTGACCACTGTTGGGCTTTTACCCAAATATACTAACTTGAGTCACATCAAACAAACCTGTTAAAGTCATCAAAAACTGTTTCAGTGTTTCTCAATTCTGTGTTTTCTGTCTTTTGCTTACCAGGTCCTTCGTGCAGCAGAGCAGTCTCACTTATGGGCAGAGCTGGTTTTCCTTTATGATAAATACGAGGAGTACGACAACGCTGTCATCACAATGATGTCTCATCCGACAGATGCATGGAAAGAAGGGCTCTTCAAAGACATCATTGCTAAGGTAAACTGTTTAAGTATTTGTGGTTGCTTATTTGCTTCCTATTGTCCTTGTCAAACATCTTTACTTATATTCCATATTTATGATATTTACATGTGTTCTTTTTCTCTTCAGGTTGCCAATGTGGAGTTGTACTATAAATCTCTCACCTTTTACCTGGACTATAAGCCGCTCCTACTGAATGACCTGCTGACTATCCTGTCTCCACGGCTGGATCACAGCAGAGCTGTCAACTTTTTCACCAAGGTAACTGTCAGTCTCTATGAATTATGCCCCCTCTATTTTTCTTTACAGTTTGTGTTGTTGACGTGACATGATATGGGTTGTTTTTGTTTGACCAGGTGAACCAGCTGAAGTTGGTCAAACCCTACCTGAGGTCTGTCCAGAATCACAACAACAAGTCCGTCAACGAAGCTCTCAACAACCTGCTGACCGAGGAGGAGGACTACCAGGTGTCCCAGCCATTCTCTTACTGATGTTAATAATAGATTCGACAAAATAATGTTAACACTTAATGAATCAGCAGATAAACTTTGAAGTAACAGTAACTGGTTTGTTTCATTTTTTGACGGCTGCTCCCTCCTTATTGATACTTTTATCCATTTGTAAGACTGTTCCTCTTCACGTATGAAATAATTTTGCAGATTTTTGGCCGGTGCTTCTGCAGGTTGGGCTCAGATGATCTGACCTCTTTGGGCCTCCTTTGACCTAATGTCTCCCACATTTGGAGCAGTGTTTGATGATTTATTATGTCAGTTAGATTTCTTTTTAAGTGTTGACATTATTTTGTCTACTCCTTGTATCTTGTGGATGGTTTATTATTTATCATAGTAAAATGTGTTATATTACTTATAGTTGAAAGTATTTGGGACTGAAGCCCACTGAGGAGACTCAGCTTCTGTGACCACTAGATGGCACTGCTGAGGTCCAGTTACAATGAACTTACTGGATCAGGTCCCCCTTAAATTGCTTTTCGTTCTGAATCTGAGATGTAACTTTTTTCCTGTCTGTGTGTTATGTGATATCTACAGGGCCTGAGAGCATCCATTGATGCCTACGACAACTTTGACACCATTGGTCTGGCACAGAGGTTAGAGAAACACGAACTGATTGAGTTCAGACGTATCGCTGCTTACCTGTACAAGGGCAACAACCGCTGGAGACAGAGTGTAGAGCTCTGCAAGAAGGATAAGCTCTACAAGGTAAGAAAACAACCTTTAAAGAAAATATTTGAAAAAAGAAAAGAGAACTCTTACTGTACTCGAACAGTACATCCTCCACACAAATATACAGTACCTCCATGCCCCCCTAGATGGCACTAACAAATTAATTAATTAAATTAACTAATCAAATTAAGACAGGACCAAAAATATCAGTGCTTAGTCACCAGTTGCCATCTCTTCACAAAAAAGATTGTTTAGACAACAGCTCAAACCAGTCTTGCATGAAGACTCATAACTAGTTAATTAACTGCACACCTCCGTCTTCCACAGGATGCCATGCTGTATGCCGCAGAGTCTAAAGATGCTGAGCTGGCAGAGACTTTGCTCCAGTGGTTCCTGGAGGAGGGTAGGAAGGAGTGCTTTGCTGCCTGCCTGTTCGCCTCCTATGACCTGCTGCACCCGGATGTGGTGCTGGAGCTGGCCTGGAGGCACAACATCATGGACTTTGCCATGCCGTACTTCATCCAGGTCATGAGAGAGTACCTGACCAAGGTTAGTACTCAACTGAAAAACAGTACAGGGCTTCCTTAGTTTATGCTATAACTTGTTTTCCAAAATGAGGTTTAATTAGTGGATATTCCTTCAAAGAGACGCATGTTAAAAGGTGAATTTCCTTTTTATATTGCATTGTTACTGTGCACTAAAATTGGTTTATTTTTCTCAGATTGTTTAATTCCCTGTAAAAACCTGCACTTACAGGTGAGAGATGGAATAGTCCAAAATAGTAATATCTCTGGAGCAAAGGTTTTCAAACTGAGGTGCCGAGGGAGTTGAAGGTGGAGCACGGATGGAAAGATGTGAGACGCAATTTGTGTCAAAACTCAGTCACATCTGAACAGACTTGATTCACATCTAATTCAGTGTGACTTCCTGAAGATATCAGTATCTCTGATGTGCATCGTGAATAAACATCCATAAATCTATTTAGAAATCATAGAAAAAAGATGCTGGGAATCATCACATTACTAAGTTTGCTTCAGTATCAAAGTAATCCAGTGATAGTTGTCTGTGCATCCATGTGTAGATTGCAAACAGGAACTGCTAATAGCTGATACAGCATACTTACTACTACCTCCTTTAAACAAATTTACTCACTGAAAACTCACTGAATCCTTGGCAATGTTATACTGTACTTCCTGTTTACACCCCCAAAACGTTGTGGGTACTGTAGTTCCAAAACTACACGATTACCCCTCAAGTTGAAGTCAGAAAGGAACAAAGAATAACAGCAGGAGTGTCAAAATCCATCAATATGACTTTGCAATAAGTTGCACTATCAATATTTTTATGATATTACTAACGCTCAGAATCTTGTCTGAGAGGGATGCATACTGTGTCAGACTTTGAAAACCTCTGCTCTGGAGGTATTAAAAAAACAGGTCATTAAGGGTATTTTTATTTACAGCATGTCATACAAGGTCTACTGCTAGATGAGAAGGTAGTAGAAGACGAGGATTCAAGTTTATTTAGCAGTGATATTAAACTCCCTCTGAAACTCCGTCTTCCCCATTTCCTAAAATGTTGACCTGTAGACATGTGAGGTCACTTGAGGTCATCTCTTTGGGTTCTTTTCCAGGTTGATGAGTTTGCAGCGAAGGTGACGGTCTCTGGCCCTCTTTTTATTTCTCTTATGTGTCCTGTCTGTTTTTTGTTGTAACTTGTCTCTTAGGTTTCTGATGTAGGAACCTAGCATGGACTGTAGACTGAGTACGGCCTAACTAGCTCTGGTCCTGGAGAGCTGTAGTAGTAGCGTGTGTGCAGGCTTTTGTTCCACTTCAGCACCAACACAACATATTATTATTTTTGAGTTTGCCTACAGGAAGCCGTTTCTAAATTATCCTCCTGGGGAAACTCATTGTCCTTTTCGTTCGGGCTAATGAATTTTCATTTGCAGATGAACGTTTACGGCAGTCGAGCAGGAACAACTTCATTAAAACAGAAGTTCAGCAGAAGTTCATGACTGTAAAGGTTTGAGAACCACTATATGAAGGAATATGCTGTATCAGCTACCTGTTAACAATGGAAATATAATCAGCTGCTGCTTTTGGGTAAATATCCAACAGCTAAGGAACATGGGTGCTGCTGATAATGAATTCCTGGAATTTTATGATCTATGGTTGAATTGAGACACAATGAGCTCCTCTGACTGCCATTTTTCATGTATCCAGAGGGTTTAGTGTGGTCTAAAGTGGAAGTCTTGGACCATTTGAGACCCCACTAATTCAAACACTGTGTTGATGTTGGGAACTGAAACCTGCACACCATTCTTCAGATCTTCAGTACCAGGATTAGCCTGTCCTGGCCTAACAGATACCTCTCACCTCTCTAACTCTTCTCTTATGGGGCTGCATCGAGTCTTACGTGGCTTTTTTATTTTATAAAAGCCTCCCAGATACTGATACTTTAAGTTGTGCTGACGCAAATTCATGAGATTGACGATATTATGAGACTGAGTGATCTTTCCACCTGTCTTATGTTCTCCAAAGATTAGAAATGAAGGTGGGTGAGGAGAGCCGGCCACTCTAGACTTGGTAGATGCATCCCCATGTTTCTAACTTCAGGTTAACAAGTTATAGTCTAAGTGATTGAACTGTTACATCAGTGCAGGGCTACAAACACTAACTTCAAAGGATTCGGGATCCGCTCATTTCCTCTCTCTCTCTCTCTCTCTCTCTCTCTTTCTGGGATTTTTTTCCGTTTATTTCTGCTAATCTGACAGTCTATTTTCTAGAGACCAAACACTTTGTTCCATAAATCACTGGTCAAACTGGTTGAAACGGAGTAAATGCAGCCATTCAGGAAGTGAAACAATGACTCCTTTTTACTACAAAATAGAATAAACACACACCAACAGACAGCAGTAAGGTCTTACCAGATGTTTTTTTGCAGCTATGTCCCTCATCTGATGGCAATCAAACAGGCAGCACAGCAAAGTAATGTCTTGTTTTATTCACTAAAATCATATAAATTTCTATCCCATGATCAGACACTTTTGGAAACACTTTCTTGCTCTCTATATAATATTTTGTAGTTATATAAAGACAAGTGCTTTACAGGTGGTGTTTAAACTTTTCATTCTTTTCTCCAAACTTTTTTCCATCTCTTCAAATTATGACTCAACAGAAATCCTACATTTTAAATACTTAGCGTTAATTGAGTTGACCCATTGTTTAAACTGATCTCCACTTACATCAGAAACCCTTTTGTCTTCAGCTTTTTCCACGGTTGAAGCACAATGCCTGAACATTTCTTTGCACTTAGTGACTAGGAAAATTGGCACCACAGCCAACTCACTGCGCAAATCATGCCTGGCGACGATGAGCTTAACCTGTGAGCTTTTAATTGGTAGCTTTTAGCTTTTAGTCCAGCAGCATACACTTCATACAATGAAAATATGTGAGGAGGGCCTGCTTACAGCAATGAATGAGATGCATGTGGAAGCTGTGATTGTCATTTATTGATACAAGAACTGTGAATGGCTGGAAATGTAGCATCAGCATATAGGCATGTATAGCTTCTCCTTCACTTAATACACAATGTAATATTTCTTTAACCTTGAATCCCCCTCTAATACTGCTTTTAAAGGGTCAGTTCATCCAAATCACAAAACATTTCCCCTCTTACTCCTTGTGGTATCTAGCCACGAAGATGGTTTCAGTTTTATTCGGATCTGTGATGCTCAAAGCGCAAAAAAATGACATTTTAGAAACTCAATGTTCTGGTTATTCATGATGATCCACAGACCTCGCTGTTAGCAGTTTTCATTGAGAGCTATTCTCTTCCGAATTTAAGAAATAATGAAAACAGTGAGGTCTTTAAATAATCATGACATTGTTTCTAAAAGGGGATATATTGTTGAGTTTTTTAGATGTCACTTTTTGATGCTTTAAGCAGCAGCATTCAGCTCCCTTTAATTGGGGTGACGGCAGAAGTCTCAGTAAAGGTAACTTCATGGTTAGATACCTCTAGGAGTCAAGTGGGAAATTATTATTTTGGGTTTTTTGTTTCTTTTGTTGGGTGAACTGCCCCTTTAATTGTACATAGACTGTGGACTTAACATCTGTACTTGAAACTGTATTAGAAATTCTCACCAAACCTGCATGGCATCTTCTCTTAGGTAACTTCAGTGTAGCTGCACTATGAAGTACTCTGTGTAGTATTGTATTTGAGAAGTGAGTATGACAAATCTACTGTGTTAGCCAGTAATACGTGTCAGTGTTTATTTGTTTGGTATAAAATAAAGACTCTAGCATAGTCTTACAACTGTAGCATTAGAGTTTATGATCTATTATAGTACACAAAATAAGAAATTGTCATTTGAATAAAAGAGAAAAGGCACATCACTGTGATCACTAGATTGTAGGTATCCAGAAAACATCTTTTATTTAAAGGATAAGCCAGCAATTTTCTGTATTTTTCTTATTGTCAACAAATGTCATGTGCAGAGCAAAACCAACAATGAACTCTCCTACAAGTATTGTGTGTGTATCCAAAGTCTGATATATCTTATTCCTCTGTGCTGTAGACCTCTGTTGTTGTCCAAAACCTGTTAAAAACATGTCTGTGAGCCACACAGCTGCACTGGGTGACGTGTTCCTTATATCATGAAAAGTACGGGCATGTTAGTGTGTTTAGAAACGGCTCCAAAGAATAATAACAGCGATAATGTTTCCAGTCTCAGGAGGGAGTTTCCTTGTGAAGCAGACGCCACTGCGGATGCGCAGGAATGTGGTTCAGTTTACAGAGCTTCGCTAGCTTGTTGTGCTACATATCACAACCTCTTGACTTTGTGCTACAATTTAAATTCCTCAAAGTACTTTCAGACTTTTGGACACATGGATAATACTTGTAGGTAGGATCAGTTCATTGTTGGTTTGGCTCTGCACATGAGATTTTTGACAGTGAGAAAAATATAGAAAATCACCAGCCATATCCTTTTTTCTTTTTTTATAAATAGCAAACATTTTTCAAAATTTCCATGTGACCAAGGCAAGTTTTGCAATTAGCATTTTAGATGTATGCTGAGTATGCAAAGCTGAGTACATGGAGTACAATATTTCTGTAGGATACCTACAATGTATGAAATCAGACGTTCTCTTATTCTGTGGAGAACATGAGAGAGAGCGACGTCTGATCTGTCTCGTCTTTGCTGCCCTCAGGTGGACAAACTGGAGGAGGCCGAAAGCCAAAGGAAAACTGAAGAGGAGGTGACAGAGCCTCAGCCGATGGTGTTTGGTAGGTTTACAGGCAGCACATCACCCTGAGGGACAGACGCTTCTGCTTCCTAAATAGGAGAAAATTGCCCCCCTGCTTTGAAAACAGCAGGATGTGAGCTGCAGTGTTTATCTGTCTGAGGCTTTGCTGTTTGTTCATAGAAACTACTGGTCTATGAAGCCTGGAGTAAAACACATAATTACCAGATTTATACCGATTGGAGGAAGGGAATGGCCTGTTGTTTCCTCGTTTTAGTCATTCTTGTTTGGGTGGAGTCAGTGGAAAAACTAATGTGCTCATATTGGCTTCACCAGATTTTATGATTCATCATTCACATTTCAACAAAGCTTTTGCACACAATAAAGTCTTAATGACAAATGTGTGGGATCAAAAACTGTCAGCTGAGAAGAAACTAAGGTGTCTCACACGCAGTTGGCCACTTGCTCTCACTTGATTAATGACGTTTCATCAGGTAAAATCCTAATGATGGACGGAAAAAAGAAACAATACAAAGTGACCAGCAGTGTTATAGGGTTTCTTCTCATTCACAAAGTGGAAATGCCACTGCTGTCAAAGTGCTATTCTTAAAAATTTCCATTCAAATAAATTTATTGTAGTCTTACACTTCAAGTGTTGAATAGCTGGTGGCTGGTGTGTCAAAAGTTGTTTCCCCTTAAAGGTAAAAAGTTTGTGAACGTATGTAAAATGCTGAGGGCGGCCTTAAAGAGACAGGAGCTAGAACGGCCTGTTTCAGACAGAGGCTGAACTGAGGGGCTTCATAAAGAGCTTGTATAAGATAAATACGTTTTTTTTAATTTTAAATCATGCAAATATATTCTAGTAGAGCCCCAGAATATAATTATAGAAATGTGCATTATATGTCTCCTTTAACTGAAAATCTGATGACACAACAGTTTGACAAATGATCTCTGGGAATCTCAGTGCATAAAAAAGTGCAGCAATGAGCACTTATTTGGAAAAAGATTTTTTTGTACTAACATGGAACTGTCTGTGTGTGTGTGTGTGTGTGTGTGTGTGTGTTCAGGCCAGCAGCTGATGTTGACTGCCGCTCCTGCTCCAGTGGCTCCCCAGCCGGCGTACCCGGGCTACGGCTACCCCCCTGCTGCCGCCGCCGCCGCCGCCGCCGCCGCCGCCGCCGCCGCCGCCCCTGCGGGCTACCCTGCTCAGCCCGCCTACGGCTTCAACATGTAGAAGACTGAACCCGCCTCTTCCACCCCTCTCCCCTCTCCCCTCTCCCCCTGCACACACTCACACACCACATGGACCTGATCCACACTGAACCGTGCTGCTCTGGGTCTCAGCTGGCCAACTGAAACTTCACCCGGGAACGAGACGCCACCCAAGTTCACCGAAAACTGCAATAGAAACTGCTTCTCAGCCCTTCATCTGTCCTTTCTCTCCTCTTCAATACAGCAGGACGGCATCGCGGCTTTTGGACACCTTTCTCCACTTGGACGTAATAACTGCATCACTGACTAAACAGCATGAAGTCACCTCTCAGCTCCTAGAGGAATTAACATATGGAAGATAACATTAGTGACACCAAACCACTCTGTCCTGTTGCTGTTCCATGTAGACTTTGTTAATCATAGAGCAGCTTTTTCTTTGTTTTCTTTCTTTTTTTTTCAGCACTGATGAGGAAGAGACTTTGTTACTGAGGAGCAGAGGGGCTTGTGCTTCTTCCCCTCCCTCCAGAAGCACTGCTACAGCCTTATATACATTAGAGGAGGAGGAGGAGGAGGAGGAGGCAAAAAAAAAAAAAAATGGGCTTGTTTGTTCATGTTTAATTTCACAACTGTCTCATGCTCTGATTAGAAAGACGGTTACTGTGCAATAGTTTTTTTTTTCTGTTTGTCCTTTCACAACAGGTACAGATTGTTTTCAAACAAGGCTATGCTGTAAACGGACTAAGAACACTTGTTTATGAGGTTACGGTACTGTCTGTGTCTGTATGTGTGTGCGTGAGTGCGTGTGTGTGCGTGTGTGTGCGTGTGTGTGTGTGTGTGTGTAGCCTCTAAAGCCTTCGAGGGATAGGTCACCAAACCGTGAGACACTCAATGAAATTTCCACTCCTTTGCAGCCGCAAACCTTGTGCGGTTGCTCTCATCAGTCGACTCTTCGGGCTCTACGATACTGGACATCCGGCATTTCAGGATGGAAGTGATTAAAAAGACAAAAGAAAGGATGAAGTAATTAAAAAAAAAAAAAAAAAAACGCTATAAAAATGCTGTAGTCTGTGCATGTGCTGCCAAACTATAATGCTGCAACCAGGAGCACAATTTTCATGTTACACTCAAGTATATCAAGTATTACTAATGTTGTGTCGAAAACTAAGTGATGTACAATGAAACTTTCTCACCCGACTAACAGAAAACGGTGATGAAACTCCAACAGCAGACAGACTGAGGAGATGAAAACAAACACAGGGGAACATTAGCTCATGTCCTGGTGCCAGTTGGTTTAAAAAAAAAAAAATCATTATTGTAATGAAAGCAGTGTATAATTTAAGATATATTGAAATACCTAACTAATCAAAGAAGTCAAATATTATGGAATACCGTATGTATTGTCTATAGTGTGTTGTTGTAGTCTTAAACAAAGCGTAATGATTTTTGTAAGAAAAAGGACAAAATGCAAAAACAGCAGGTTAATAAATGGTCTTGAGGCAAGGCTGCTCAAAGTGGTGACAGTTTGGTTGATTGTTTACTTCCCGTGCTGTCCGACAGTCCTCCTGTATGAAACACTGAGCTCTGCCTCAGTGGCGTCCGCAAAAACATGAGCTGCAAACACAAAGCACTCCCTTTATCTGCACAAGTCATGCATACAGAATGAGGAATAAAGTTTACACACAGTGTCGTTTGTGCATTTTCATTCATTCACATCAGGAGAGGATATGCAGTCTCTGTAAAGCAGCGGTTCTCAAACTTTTTCACGTCAAGGACCCCTAAACTGACACAAATCAGACCACGGACCCCCATCTGATCAGATTTTTGCTTTTAGATGTTTTTATTACAGAAACTATGAAACCCATGACCAAAACAGTCACACATTCTGTCACTGTGTTACTTATGGATGGAATTATATTTAGAAAAAATGATTCCCCTTTTTGCTGGGGACCCCCTGGAACCTCCTCAAGGACTCCTGGGGGGTCCCTGGACCCCACTTTGAAAACCACTGCTCTAAAGGGTTTGGCCTCTATTGTGTGTGTGTTTTGGCAGGTTGGGTGTGGAGTTTTACAGCTGTGTTTGTGCGACATATATTATATGCACGTTTACTTCCATACTTTGCTAGAGCCACGCTGACATTTTTTGGTCACCAAGCTGCCCAGACCTGATTGATGGTTTCGGTCCCTGTGAGAGCTGCAGCCTCTTTGTTTGGGAAGGGTGTGGCTCTCCTATTACTGCCTGCTGCCCAGAGGAATGCTTAAGGTTCTGGCTGTAAAAGATTTAATAACAGGGGAATCAGGTTTTATTCTTCCTCGTTGCTTTCATATGTTAATACAGACAGAGAGGAGAGAGAGAGAGAGAGAGGCTGCGCCCCGCCCTTCTTCTGTTGTGGAACAAAAGTGGCTGCTCTCCTCTCACAGTGCGCTCATGTAAGCACCCAGAGTGTACCTCCTACTGTCCCCTGTCACACAACAGGCTCCGCGGTCGCTTCAGTTCACCCGCTTTAAGCTGAAATCGCCAAGTCCCACGCTGCAGGACACGGATACACCTTTTTGTCCGCCCCTTCTTGCTTCCGGTTTGCTTTGCTCTCTTACGTACTATTGTCGTGATACAGAGTTACCATGGTTACAAATAACAGATATTGGATGTAGAAGATCCCAACTTCCTTGACAGTCCCAGTATCCGCCCACTGTCAACAGAGAGATCCGCCGGAGTCTCCGCAGATCACCTGCATCCAGGAAAGCGCACAGCGGCTGTCCATGTGTTGCGCGCTCCGGTCGACTTGGAAAAAAAAAATTGCAAGCTAACCACTTTAAGATACAGCTCACGACATTAAAGGCTCAGCGTAGATTTTAGAGAGTATTTTCTAGTAACAATGCAGGGAAAAGGCACATTTATCAGCCCGTTTCACAGACCGCGCTGTCTGGCTGCAGCCGCGCCGGCGGGGAAAGCGAAATTAACTCATCCGGGAAAGGCGATCCTGGCAGGTAAGTTCATCACAATTGGTCTTAAGGAAAAGTCAGAGTTGGTCAAAATGTCACTGTGTATACGAGGAAGAGTGGTGTGGTATCACAGTTGAATAAAGCGGCAGAGACTTGTCTCAGCTTGTTTCTGGTGCGCAGCAGAGCGAGGAAGTGTAATAAATACCGGACAGATAGTATTAAGATAAAACCTTTAAGCAGCATGCAGCTGATGAAAGCTTCCTGTTATCACATTATAATGAGAAAGACACTCGTAAGTCTAGTCTATAACCTGCATTTTAAGTTCTGTTTGCTTTTTCTTTAGTGTTTAGTTTTTGTGTCGCTGCAAGGATCAAACCTAATTATGGCCTTTCTCTTTCAAATGACACATTTCACTTTATGGTTCTGAGAGACTGGGATTTGTGGAGTTGTGTGAGCTGCAATTTCACTTTCTAAACATAGACATTGAGCTGGTAAAACTAGGTTTTAGAGTTCTTACATTTTCCATCAACTACTGCCACTTACGCTTAAACTCTGTTGACCCTGTGACCCTTGCAGCAAAAGGGAAAAGGAGCTTCGGAGCTCAGTGTTTAAGAAGAAGAAAGCTGTTTTTTTCCTCTTCTGTCCCTCTGTTTTGTGATGATCAGATCTTTAGCTGCTGCACTGATGTGATTTTATCCATCTAATCTAAAGATCACCTCTAATGCACTTCACATAATGCTATTAGAGCAGAGTGATGCATGCAGCAGGGTAGAGGACACGGGAGACATTCACAAAAAGGTCTCAGCTAATGTGCGGTGGTGATCAGAGCACAAGAAACGTCTTTAACGTCGAGGCTCAAAGTTCATTTTGACCTTGGATGAAGCAGCTGAGAAACCAGTCTCATTACAAGATGAGTTTAGTAGCTTTTATAGAGCTTTTGGTCGTATCACATGATCCTCGTCAACCCAGTTGTCATGTCATTGTAGCCATTTACGTTTCCAGTTTTCTTCAAGCATTTCTTGTACGTTTTGGCTGAAAATTTCCATGACAACTGGGCAAAATCCGTCTGTTGATGATGTGATGAAAGCTCCTGAACAGCTACTAAATGGACCTTGTAATGAGATTGTTCTCTCGGACTTTAATGTTCTTCTTAAATTACCAGAGTAAAAAGATTTGCTTAGTTTGATCTTCAACCCACCCAAAAAACAATTTATTGTATATTGGTATGAAACCAGACTAATCATTGCCTTGATGCTGTGACCAGCAAAGATTTGGTATTTTTACTTGACAAATGACTGAAACATTATAACAGATCAATTGATTGACTTATCGGTGCAACGCTATTTCAGTCATGCTTGTTTCAGTCATTTCTGTGATTCATGGGTTTATCCCCGCTGAGATCCAGAAACTCCCGCCCTCCTCTCCTGCTGCTCGACCCTCTCATGTGTTGATGATCAGGGGGCAGCAGCTCCAGTTGATTTGAGAGGCTCTTGGAGGTGCTCCTGTATTGAGGCAACACGCTGAGATTTGGCAGCACACTGTTGATTTCAGCCTTGTGCTCTGGCAACAGTTTCATGCTGAATATTTCATTGTTCTGGATGGATTCCTTTTGATTGAAGATTGAAGATGAACTGTTTGTATGAATGCCAAGTGGAGGAATTTAATAAGCGTATACATGAATGAAAGCAGGTTGTTATGTTATTTAATGTCAATTAGGGCTGCAGCTAACGAATAATTATCGATTAATCTGCTGTTGATTATTTTCTCGATTAGTCATTTGGTCTTTAAAAAGTCAGAAAATGGTGAAAAATGTCGATGGCTGTTTCCCAAAGCCTAAAATGCAACCTAAAATTTCATGTTTTGTCCCGACCAACAGTCCAAAAACTCAAAGATATTCAGTATAGTATCATAGAGGACTAAAGAAACCAGAAAATATTCACATTTCTGAAGCTGAAACCAGAGAATTTCATCATTTTTTCTTAAAAAATGACTCAAAACACTAATCATCAACTAATCATCGCTGCTCTAATGTTAATGATTTAGATAGCGACTGACATCAGTGGCTTAACCCCTTTTGATCTAATGGAAAATTCAGGTTCAGATTATTAACCCAAGATCAAGGTTACATGGTACGTACCATGGTATAGTATGTATAAGTACAAACATCATATACAATACGATAATGACAAAACATCGGCAGGAATGAAGTGCAACAAAAATAACTTGAATAATGGTAAATATTCTTTAAAAAGGCATCTAATTTACATATAACTTTTGGCCTATCTGACTGTAATAACAAAATTAATTCAAACATTGATGGGCAGTTTAAACTGTACTTCTTTGGCAACTACTTTACCTTTTATTCATTCTTACATTCAAACTAAATGTACTTGTCTCAGTCATTACATCACAGTCATGGTTACAGACCCTCTGATTCTTAAGCAGGGCAACTTTAACAAGTTATAATAATCTGTCTGTAATTTCTGTTTAGTGCTTTTCCAATTTGAAATGAGTATAATTCCAACATGAAGATCACACACTGACATACAGTAGTTTAAAGTGTATCAAAAGCATCAAAAATGGATCATAAAATTGGAAAAGTGTTTAGAGTTTATGATTTTGTGGCGAGTGGACTGAATGAAAAAAATCTCCTCTCCTGAGTCATGTCGTCCTATCAGCTGCTGAGAATGAAATCTGCCCATGGTGAGACCTTTCCCCTCCCCCGTCAGGCCCCAGCAGCCTGATTGACTGGATTCGGCCCCATGTTGCTCCCTGTTCCCCCGGTTGAGCTTGTCTCGAGCCTGTCTGTCCAGTTTTGCAACAGTGGTGCGATTGCATTCTGTCTATCTTGACTCTGTTGGCTCCTCCAGGCCTTGTTGACGAGGAAGCATTGATTTCTCACTGCCTGTCAAAGATTTGGAAATTAAAGCGTGTGTCAGTATGTGTAGTCTGATGAAAGCACATGTTTCAGAGCTTTGCTGGGATGACTCAGTGATAGATAAACTGCCTCATTGACCTGAGATATTGTCTGTCAAAAAACACAGCTGATGCTTTACAGTGTCAGGATAAAAAAAATCTTCTCACTCAGCTGTGGCAGATCATAAATCCAATTGACACCTCTCCCAGTGCTTTGACATGCTAATGCTACTTTAGATTTATCTGTTATGATTAGCAGTATGTCTATGTGGAGGGAAAGAATCACTTGTACATGCCTGAAGGCTCTAAGTAGACAAAGCAAGGAGTAGAAGGTCAAAGCTTAATGCATTAGAGAGCCCACATAGACAGTGGTTGGGGAGGAGGGGTGCACATTGCACATTTTTAAAGCTTTTAGAGGTCCGTGAGCTCTTTTTGCTCCCATTGGTCAGCTCAAGTCTTCTCTCAGCAGCCACTGGTGATGACTGAAGTTGAGACACGGAAAGAGGTCGAGGTTTATCTGTGCGAGGCCTGAGGGGTAGAGAGAGAGCGGGATAAATGGGTCCTGATTCACTGGCTGTTGTGCATTCATGCACTGTTGTAGCTTTCATTTATAACCCGTCTGCTCAGGAGGGTGCACAGTCAGAGATGGAGAGCAAGAGAAAGTTTCTTTTATATCTTGATTTCCTGATAGATTGGAATTTCCACAGAGACAAACGTTGTTTTATGCCACTTTTTGTGCTCTCTTTGCCTCCTTTTCCTTTCCTCTATCACTCTCTTGCTCCAGCCTCAGGGCAGCCAGTGAGATTTTCTGAGTGGCTGTCTCCTCTCAGGCTCAGAGGGCTCATCAAAAGTGAGCGCTTACTCCCTGTTTCCTTGCGTCACAGGCGACGCACACAGTCCACTCCCCTCTGCTGTTCTGCTGCTCGCAGACCCTGAGTACCAGGAGGCGAGATAATAAATCACAGTGCAGTCCTCTGTTCACCCCCCAACCAACCCCACCAAACAGCTTGTCAGCTAGATGCTGCCTTCACGGACACACAAACACATGGCAATGTAGAAATGAGTGCAGAAATTTATAATATAGAACAGAAACCTCAGTATTTTTAGCATTTCTCTTAGAGGTTCATACATGATCCACAGTGGTGGTTTAATTAAGTGACGTAATAGTTCACCCTTTTCCAAAGCATTCTGAAAGTCTTTAGATTGATCGTCTGCCTCCCAGTCGGCCTTTGTTTTCCATTTAAAAGTTTGCAGAGACTTGAAACTTGCTTGGGATAGGTGATACATCACAGTGAACAATTAGCTGCCATCATCTTTTGTCAAAGTTATGTAATCACAGCATGGTCATCCATTGTCAAGCAAGTGCCTTCAAATACACTCCAACGTCCACAATGTGAATGATGGTTGCCAAAAGACCCCGAAAACCAATTTTCGACAGGATTGTTTTGCCCTCTACCAACTCCTGAGGGAAATATCTGGCTCTTTAGCTGCTAAATGCTCCACTATGTTCACTAGCTAGCCGCTAACTTTGTCTGTCTGCTGTTCAGTGTTGGCTAGGTAGTGTACGGTGGCTTTTTAGACCTGTGGCTTTTTAGAAAATGACAGTACAGGAGCAGTGAGAGTGAGCCAAAACAGTAAAGTTGTGGGCCGGAAAACCAAAACAATGAGCTGAAAGACGCTACAAAGCTGCGTAGAGTGATAATTCATCTGTGGGTTCAACACTATCTTTTCAAGCTTCTGCAAGTTAATTTTGTAGTAAAATGAACCTTCAGTCAATCCAGGTAGGTAATCAATCAACAAGTTATGTAAATTTAAAGCATGGAAACCTGCTTGTTTGGCCCTTGACGTGTGATCAGGCTCGTCTACAACTGTACACACTGTCAAAACAACTTGAACGTAGTTGTCCTGTTCATGTAAATCTTTGTACAATCTGCATGCTGCAGGCTTATGAGCAGTTAGAGCAGTTCCCATGTAAAATTAATCAACATCCCTCCTGTAATTAAGCATCAGTGTAGCATTGGGGACTGTTGTTCAGGACAGAGGAAGCCTAAAAGGCCAGACGTCAGATGAATAATTCTTTTCATCTTTTGCATGAGGCAAACAGAAATATTACGGGTCTATTAATAGGACACCTCGTGTTTGAAGTATATCAGTCCTCCAGCTATGTTTGGACTGGAGATATGGACATAATAACATCTTTCCCTCAAATTATTCCCTTATTTTCATCCCTCCAGAGAATTTAAAGTGAGATAATAATCTAAATAAAGAACATCTGGATGAATAATAGATTCTGCCGCACAACTGGTTATTAATTTGCACATGCACACAAGCATACAGACATGGATACACATTGCTGCTGCTGGGTTTTATTGTCTGAGTTGAACTTAGTGAAAAATGGCAGCACTGAAAATAACAAAATGGGTCTACAGCAGCAGTTCTTAGAAATATACACAGCTACTCACCAAGGCAGCAGGCCGGACTGTCGACTATGCTGCCTGTCAAAAAAACAACAACAATATTATTTTAAAGGAAATGGAGCTTCAAATATGTTTAGAAACTGTCACATTCACAGGCCATGCTAGAGGGAGAGTTAAAAAAGCGAGTTTCTTAGTGGACCAGATGTGTTGGGTGCTCATTAGAGTTACTGAAGCAGGCAGGACGGGATTTCAGAAACTGTTCCTCCCTGTCAGCTGGCTGCTCACCTGGCCTCCTCTGTGCCTCTGTATTGGGGAAAGGAGTGGCTGCACATTTGTGCATCTTGCATTCATGAATGTGTGTGAATGTGCACATACTGTATTGACTGTATGTCCAAAAGTATATGGACACCAGAGCTGAAACGATTGATCTATACTTGGCAACTATTTTGATAATCAATGAATAATTTAAGGGTTTTTTCAAGCATAAATGCCACACGTTGCCTGGTTCCACCTGCTCGGCTGTGATTATTAGCTGATTTTCTTTGACTATACCTAACGATTATTTTCTTTATCAATTAATCTGCCCACTATTTTCTTGATTAATCGATTAGTTGTTTTGTCTAGGAAATGTGAAAAATGCTGATCACTCACATCCTCAAATGTCTTGTTTTGTCCCAACTAACAGTCCACAACCCAAAGATATTCAGTTTACTGTTATAGAGGACTAAAAAAAAAATTAGCAATTAGCAAAGTTGACGAATAATTTTCTGTGACTTTGTTGCATCTCTATTTATGTGATAGTAAACTGAATTATCTTTGGGTTTTGGACTTTTGGATGGACAAAACAAACAATTTGAAGATGCCTCTTTGGGCTTTAGTCTCAACATTTTATAGACCAAAGAATGAGTAAATAATCAGCAGACCAAACGATGATCGAAATTATTTTTAGTTGCAGCGCTAGTGAACATCCTTGTCTGCACACTTTTGGTCTGGGGCTGTTTTTCATGGTTTGGGCAAAACCCCTTAGTCCTAATTAAGGGAAATCTTAATGCTACAGCAGAGAATTATATTTAGGACAATAGTATGTTTCCAACTCTGTGGCGAAGGTTTGGAAAACACCCTGTTTCAACATGACTAGGCTCCTGTACACCAAGCCCGGTGGAGCCAGCAAGACATGGTTTTCCCATTTTGGCATTGAAGAACTTGATCTCAGCCCCATCCAACAGCTTGTGGATGACTTTGAACGCAGACTGCGAGCGAGGCCGCATCATCCAACATCAACCAGAACTCACTAATACTGGGGGGTCAAATCCCTGTAGCTAGGTGTCCACAGACTTTTGACCATGCAGTGTATAAACTGTGTGGTAGCAGCATGAGCTATGAAGTCTAAGTTACCTTTTACAAAATACATCAACTTCGGCCGTCTGTGTCTTATTAAACTGCTGTTCAGCTTGTAGAAGTTTCATGTTTGTAAGGAAGCGGCTTTGTATCAGGCACTACACTGTTTTTCACTCTGAATATCACTCCATTTCCATTTCCATTTCTTTTCTGTGTAATAGTAAGTGTCAGTGATCTATGTGGATGCATTGATTTTATGACAGTGTGGAGAGGAGTAGTTGGGGGATGAGGAGCGAGGAGGGAAGACGCTGCTGGGAGAAAAATTACAAACAGGAGAGGAGAGCGAGCCTGTGAAGATAAAGATTAATGGCTATTTTTCCTCATGTAACCCACGATTGGAAGCTCTACTGGAGTCATTTAGGGTGTCACCTGTAAATGTTTGAGCGAATATGTGTGTGTGTGTGTGTACCGCTGCAAAATGGACTAGAAGACAAACAAGCTTCATTTCCTCCACAGGTGCTGTGTGTCTGATAAGGATTGATCATGTGTGCTGTGTTTGTATGTGTTGCTGACTTGCTGCATCTAAGTGGCTGCTGGTTGGTTTTCACGTGCAGCTTCGTCTTTGCTGAAAACAGATGAATGAGGTGAATTGTTTCTTCTTCCTCCAAGATACACTGACCCACTGAGCCCGGATCATTGCGGCTGGAATGGAGCGTTTGTAAAGTTCATGTGATTTCTGTTATGTCTCGGGAGGCCACGTTTTCTCACTACTCCACCAGGATTACAGGATTTACAGTTTACATGCCTGGCACTTAAACTCTGTGTGTGTGATCACATGAACGCCATGATTCAGCTTAGTTACTGTTTACTAAGTGTGCATATTACGTGAATCCAATTAATGAAAAGTACTCAATGAATAGTCAATGAAAAACTCAAAATCATGTTTAACACATCGGTTAAAATTAGTATAAATAAATGTAATGCTTAGGTGGACCAAAACATAATAAAACTTTCAGAAAATATATGTTCTCAGGTATTTAAAATCTGACATGTTTTGCTGTAAGATTGAATTTACTATTGATTTACATGTAAAAGTTGTGAACCACAACATTTCAATATTAGAAATTTGGTAGAATGCAATGATATGGAGAGACGATAAATTAGTATATTGAATTGTGGCGCAGCCTTAAGTAAAAGCAATTTTTCCTTATTGATTTCCTTTATTAAATCACCTCCACTCACAGCGAAGGAGATCTAAGTGGAGAGAAGCAGATGATTCAGAGGCTTTTTAGGCTTTGAGACAAAACCCATGATTTTCTGTCATTTATATACTGTCATAATGTCAGATGTTAAACATGGTCAATGTTCCAAAACTTGAGGTTAACGTATGTAAAAATGCTCCCTCCTGAACGCTACGTTCACAAAGTTACCCATACTTCCCAATCGAACTGCCGCCAGACTGTGTGTTCTGTAGTCTTTGTTGGTAACGTTGTCCACTCGCATATTTCAGATCGGATTTCGGCTCAAACATGTACAGATGTATTTGAGAAGTTGACATTAGTAAAGGAGAAAAAGAAATCCCACGATTAGTGTTTGTTGACGTAGCCTTCAGAGCTGCTGGAAATCTGCCAGGGGGCAGCTTCCAGAAGCTAACCAATCACAACAGAGTCGGTTCACTGGGAGGGGGGCCTTAAGGAGGCTGGAGCTAAAACTGCCTGTTTCAGACAGAGGCTGAACTGAGGGGCTGCATAAAGGGGCAGTATAAGATAAATAAAGAGTTTTTTTTTAACTGTTAATCATGCAGACATTACAGTAGAGCCCCAGAATAAAAATATAGTCCTGGAAATGTGCATGATATGTCCCCTTTAAGTGCGTATGGAACTTTTTGGTATGTCATTAGCTACTTTTAAGTCGTCCAACGTATGCCATGGGTTAAATATATGATTATATCTCAAGTGGAGACCATGCTTGTAGGCGCCGCAGTGATAAAGGTTGTGTTGGCAGCAGTGACATGAGGAGTGCTAAACTGAGCAAACAAGAGCTTAATGACACATGTGCATGTTTATAAGAGAAACACTGCTTCACTGGGGCTGTAGTGTAGAAACGTTTGGTGGGAAGTCTCATATTTAGCCTTCAAGACCTATTTTTCTTTAAGTAAAATAAAAATTCTGCCAGTTTTCTCCAGTGCAGCTTTCTTTATTTTGTGATTTTTCTAAAAAAAAAAAAAAAAAAGAGTTAGTATTTTAAAACAAGAAACAAGATAAGTTAGATCTCTGCACAAAATTCTTGAAACTACTTGACTTGAAATAGAAACAAGTGAAATAACCTTATTTTGATGTTTAAAGAAAATAAGATTTTAAGACTCAATAATAGACACTATGTCAGTGGTTATTTGAGAAATGGTGAATTTGGTGAGTCCTAGAGATCGCATCAAATAATGCAGTGAATGCCCCACAGTTTTAATAAAAAAGCACACAGGTGGCACCAATCTTCACCGGGATTATCTAATTTTTCTACAAATAAAAACGCTTTATCACATCAATTCTGCATATTGGGGCTTTAAGATGGAGTGAATTGGAAACATTTTTTAATGAAACTTTTGCATCTTAGCTGCAAGTGTGGAGAAAACTTTCTTTGCTTTAGTAAATGTATTTATTAACATCTAACCACAGCTGGGAATTCCCAGAAACAAAAAAAAGTCACAACCACTTCCTGTTGAAACCACTTCTCTTTGGGCCAGAGTGGGATGAAGGAAAGGCATTTCAATTTTTGACTTCCCATTTGTGGTCTCTTGTGGTCTTTTGGTAGTTTCATTTGGGGTTCCCTGACTTGGCACAAATGCACATCATGTACAGTAAAATGTTCCTCATATTTAACCAGAAGAATTATTTTACATTTGGGGAATTTCTATTGTCTCTTCGCAGGAGTGTGTGTGTATGTGTGCTTGTGTCTGTTACCACACGATGTGTGAGCATGAGTGTGTCATGGTGTGTGTGTGTCATTGAGTTAATGGAGGGTTTTCGGTAATAGAGCCCCTCCCTGCAGGCTGTGCAGATAATTTAATTAATGTCAGCCTTCTCTGCATCCTCCAGCATTCCCTCGTGACTCATCTGTATTGTGCATTAGCTTCGCTTTTGGACACTTGTCCTCATCTACTCAACTCATCTACTGTGGCTGGTTTCAGGACGAACCCTGCAGCAGCCACTCACACGTTCATTCATTGATTTTGCAGTCATACACTAAACGCATAGTGTAGAAATTAGCCCCACATTTGACGGGTAGCAAAATCTCCTCGCACATCCTCAGACAGCACAGTCGCTGTGTAGTTTAACTATCGCAGCAGTTGATTCATCTTCGCGCAGCTCGTTACTCTTCCTCCCTCGGCAGCAGTGCTTTTAATGTTTATGGAGGGAAAGCCATTTGTGGAGTCACTGTAATGATCCATGACGTAATGGCACCGCCATGTAATTCATAAGGGGGTCGTGGCACTAAATCAGTCTTGGTAAGGCTGCAGCCAGGCAGACATGGTATGCTAAGTTTAGTCAGTAAGTCAACAAAGCTGCTTGACCAGTGTGAAAACATTTTCTTCGTTCTTCACCGCTCACTTATATAAGATAAGTTCCAGCTTCATGTATGCACATTTTTATGTGTTTATACTGACCAACGTCTGCTCTGATTTCTGTGTTTCCAGGTGGAATTGCAGGTGGCATAGAGATCTGCATCACCTTCCCCACAGAGTACGTCAAGACACAGTTACAGCTGGATGAGAAGGCCAACCCGCCCAAATACCGGGGAATAGGTGAGTATGGCGCGTGTGTGAAAGAATATTTTTGATAGTGCTCCTTTATATTGAAAAAAATTTTCCGTTTCCCTGTTCACACCTGGAATTAACGTGTCTTGGGTGATCAGATCTCACTTCCCTGTTCTATATGCAAATATATCATTTCCGTTGTTGTTTTTAACCAGCGGGAGGCAGCAATGCACTTCCTGTGCCTGGTCTGCTGGAAATTAAAAGAAGAAGAAAAAGTTTACAGGCGCGACCTTGGCGCGTGGACAAAATCAAAACTCTTCGGCCCAAATGGAAATCAGACAGCGTGTTTCGTGTGTGTAAACCATCCACGAGAATCAATTTTACCTGTTGTTATGGCTTCTTCTTGTTGTTTTGCACTTTAATATGATGCGGTTGGCACATGAATGAAAGTAGGTCTATCTGCGGACTCACAATATCTACACGGCACACCCACTTTAATACATGACACTCCCACTTGGTTAGGTTTAGGCATGAGCAGTGAGATGGTTAGGTTTAGGGGTCGGGGGTGTGTCGTGTAACATGCCGTTACGGTGAGGGCGTGTCGTGTAGTAAAGTGGGTGTGTCGTGTAGGTCTGCAAGATTGCAGATAGACCCTTCTCAATGAATGACTGCATACTTCCACTTACACAGAGGACATCAGTTGAGTAGGCGGTCCTTCAGTGTGACTCAGGACACAATTGCGTACACAGTGAATGTGGCCATATGCAGCCCGGACCACCTCCGAATGTAGTCTGAGCGATTGGATCTCAATGCGTCCTCAGTGCGTCTTGGGTGCATTCACACTCGTACTTAGAGCTGTCCACTTGTGATCGGATCACCCAAGACGCATTTTAAAGTTACGACAAGAAAATTTTGTGTTGATTTTAGCGGCCCCTGTGGACAAAACTAGTGTTTTCCCGGAATGAAGAATGCATTTCCCATTAAAGCACCACCACTCTTGGCTAGCGTGTTTTTGTGAAAGAAAGATGCCACTTATTTTTAATAGTATTTTTAATAATAGTTGTAATATGACGATGGTGAAACAAAGTAAACTATCTATCTTTCTATCTATCTCTCTCTTTCTCTCTCTATCTATGTTTGTCATCCTGTCTCTTTGCCTCTCTCAGGAGCTCATTATCTAATTACCCATCATCCCCAGGTACATTGGGGATTCTGGCAGGCTGTCACTGTGCTTGTTTATATGACACAGAACAGACCAGTGCACACATGCACACTCACCATCCTTGCATACCAGTGTGCACAAACACACACACAAACACAGGATCTGTGTAAGTTGGCTGCACCTCTGAGGATTGGATATCATGCTAATGAGCGCTCAAGACAGCTGTTGCTTTTTCTGCTCAGTTGTGCGTTTGGCTGGCAAGCAGAACATGAATTACTGGACTGATGTTTCCAAGAGAAGAAGCAAGTTTAACGGAATTTACCAAGGTTTGGGGGGGATCAGCTTGTTGGTCAGCATACCCATTAAGTGATGAGAAACTAGACTTAAAGAGCATCCGCATGTCCTGCTGTCATCCACGTAAACATTTGCATCTTCAGTTTTCTGCGACTGGCAGTGCACCAGAAAAAAGGACAGATGTTTCAGGTGTCTGTGTTCGCATCACATTTAAACACAGTCAGACTGAGAAGCAGGTGTGTTCCCTTGAAGACAGGGCAGAAAACAGCTGCACTACATTCACCATCCTTTTGAAAAGACAGATGCTACTATAGCTGCTGTGATCTTCTTTACGTAAAGGGTCAGTTTACTCAAATCACAAAAACACGTTTTCTCACTTACCTCTAGTTTTATTTAGCCATGCAGAGAGTTTTGGTTTTACTTGCCCAGGTAAAGATATTACTATAGCGTGTGGGATTTTCACTGCCACGCCCATTACAAGGGGGGTGGCAGTGTTTCTTTCCAGAAACAGTGTGCCGGTTACTCTGGATAATCCACAGACAGTACTGTCATCTGTTTTCATACAAACTAGTTTCTACCAAAGAAATAGTTCTTGACATTTTTCCACAGCAGAGAGATTTCCTTCTGACAACATGAACGGTCACTGCAGCTTTACAGTAATATGAAAGTACTGAATACTGCAAAATACTCAATTGTATGTGTGTCTGTGTGTCGTCTTCCAGGTGACTGTGTGAGACAGACGGTACAGGGTCATGGTATCAAAGGACTGTACAGAGGACTGAGCTCGCTGCTCTATGGATCTATACCCAAATCTGCAGTCAGGTATGTGACAAACTCTAAAAGAGTGTTAATATAAGTAGAAGTACAAGACAGAATTCTTACTCAAGCAGAGTTAAAATTAGCAGGGATATATCTACTTAGGTAAAAGTAAACTTGCTACACTGTTAGAAATAAAAATAGAAATTACTATAACACCTTTTTGTGATCCAGTTTTTGATACTTCTAGGTATCTCTTCAGTATCTCGCCGTAACAGATCAGTTTTGACCTTTAGACCTTTAGAACAAATAGTTACTGCTATTTGTACTTGCAGAGCAGAGCTGACACAAACTGTACACACACACATACGCGCGGTCATAAATTTCCCTTAAAATCATGCTGCTTATCACTTAGCCAGTGTGTTTTTTTGCAGTCCTCCCACATTTACCTCTGCATCAACATGCATACACAAATACATAACAAATGTTTTTATGTCTGTTGCTGTATAGCAAATATAATTTTACAGTAACAAGTAATTATGTTCATGTATTTGCTGACTTTAAACACATGATATTTCATTTTTAGTCATTTGGATTTTAGGCAACAACTTAAAACTGTTAAATCTTTGACTAACAACTGCAAGTAAATAGATAAACATTACAACCTGTTAAAATACAGACTGTGTTTGTATGCAGTAAAAAAGCTGGAATAAAATGAACACTTTTAGCTTCTACCTGGAACCACTAACTCACAGACTCCAATTACTCTAGTCCATTACCCACAATGCACGGCATAAATGCCACACTGCCCCTCAGTATAATTATGTTATTCTTTTACAGCAATGACATTTATCTACAGACAAGTGTGCACAGTGCAATGCACGCACGCACACACACACACACACACACACACATACACACACACACACATACATGCACACTGCACATACTGCACAAAATGCTTTTGTTGTCACCCTCTTTTGGTCTCCCTTTCTTTATTTCTTCTCTCTCTCTATCTTTCTTTCTCAGTGTGTTTCTGTGTGTGTGTGTGTGTGTGTGTGATGCTGGAGGGTAGAGCCTGTCTGTACGATGGAGAGACAGGCCCAGCCAGGCGGAGCAAAGATGCCACTCAAACTCAGGCAGGGTCTTAATAGGGGTACAGAGAGGGAGACTTGTGTTGGTACTCTGTCAGTGTGTGTGTGTGTGTGTGTGTGTACATATGAGTTTGTCATTCAGCCTTCAGCACACTTTCCAGAGGGAGTCAGAGTGGTGTTATTTCTACTCTAAGGCGGGTTTCACTGAGAGGTTTAAGCCTCTTTCTGCTGTTGTCATGTGACCACATCATTTTTATAAATACATATACTATATATATGTATATGTTCTATCATATATCATATTACTATGATAGAACACTAAATAAATCAGAAAATATTCACATTTGAGGAGCTGAAATCAGAGAATTTGGACATTTTTCTTAAAAAAATGAATTTTCTGTCAGTCGACTAATCGTTTAATTAGTTGATTGACAGTTGTAATCATTGCAGTTCTATATACATTTTTGATATACATACTGTATATATACCCGTCATTACAGTTTGAATATGTTTATGGGTTACAAGATGTTCAACCAAATTATTATTTTAATTGAATACTTTCTAAATCTACTCAGTAATTCACAAGAAAATATGAAATATTAGAGGGAAGTTTGTGGAACAGAAATATGTTTTTTCTGCTTTCCTACCTTGTTAATCACTTCGCAAACCAAAAGAAAGTGAAGAAATAAGTAAAAAAATGTAAACATGATGGCTTTTAATCTCTAAAAGCCATTGGATTGGGGGCAGTTAGATTAGATTTATAGAGAATACTTTGGCACTTTTCCACTGACCACCGCTTCCCCTGAGCCGATTTTTCGATCTGTTCTTTTCTTACTCCCTATCTCCTCCTCCCCCTCCCCCTTCCTATCGCTCCAACCCTCTTTCTCTCCCATCCCATTAACTGATTGCCTGCACACCATCATGCGCCATACAGTCTGCTGTTAGGATGTCAGAAAGACAGGAGAAGGACAGACAAGGAAGCCTTTGACCTATTCCTTCCCTTAACCCTTCATCCACATCTACATCCCTCTTTCCTTTCTGCCCAGCCTCCTTTATTTCTTTCCTATTCCCTCTCCTTCTTCTCTCTCTCCTTCACCTCCTCTTCTCATCAGAAGAGCTGACCTTGTAGAAAGACCCTCTAATGAAGATTGGGCAGCACTCTGCTGTCCAGAATGACTCATCTCAGACTGCGGATGTCGGCCAAAGCATGATGTCTAATATTCTAACTGTTAAGTTTAGTCCACTTGTAAAATGGGCAGGGTGACTTAGGAGAGTAAATTGGCAAAGGTGCAGGCCTGGCAGCAGGATATACGTATCTCTCCAGCAGCTTTTAATGAATAGCGTTTGTTTCACAAGGTGAGTTATTAAGTGTGCTGCCGTCTCTTTGCAGTCTAAGCAAGCTTTAGGGAAGTACACGTTCTCATTTTATGGGTTGTTTGTTCCTGCTTGACAGTGGGAGGCAGTTAATTGCGGGGAGCCTGTCTTTCAAGCAAATACCAAAAAAATCTGCGCGAGGAATAAGACGGGAGAACAGATGTGGAAGGTTAATGAGCAGAAGAAAATCTTGCGGTAGAAAGGCAGACGGAGTAAAAAAACTCAACTCACATGAGCCGAGGGATAAGAAATGAATTCTGTTAGACCCATGACGACGGGAGGTAAACGGTCTGGGCAGACTGAGAAAAGCCAGAGAGGAAAAACAAAGCATTCATCACAAGCAAGTGTCTGTCCTCCCCCGCCCCTTTTGTTAAATGTACCGGGCAACGTCCCCTCTTCAATTCAATTCCATCTATAAATAACCTTTCTTGTAAAGGACTCGCTGGCACAACATTTTCTGATTGCACTGATACACAAACCACACCTCACGCTCTCTCTCTCTTGGCTGGCTTCCATGGCAGCTGTTGCTGGTCACTCATTGGTTACTGAGATGCGACAGTTTATTGGTGCATCTTTAATGAGGACGCGCGCAAGACAATAGAACGAATAAATCTGAGTCAGATGGAAGTTTTTTTGCCTTGAGGTGCATACTGCTTTCATTTGTACTCAGTGAGTCATGGAGAGGAAACTGGTTTTATGTCTGCTTAAACATCCTCCTCACTCACCTGATTTCTGCTGATGAAGGGCAGCACAATTATCTTCTTATATGTGGCCCCTTTTTCATATGCTATAGTTAACGTAATACAAGGGCCTCATTATCTTCCCCCGCAATATCGCCATTCAGGTGTTTATATTTTATTTATTTACTTAAGCCTTTTTAGTAAACACGCATATTAGGTTGGTTGAAAATAGTCTTGTGTGATTAAAAACTGCAATAATCAGATTGCAGAATGGCAGAAGGAGCAAATCAGAAAAGTTTTTAAAATGTCACTTCCGGCTTCCAATATTGAGGACCAAGAATATTTGTTTTATGGCTTTAAACAAAAGTGGCCGGCTTTGTTAAGCACCTTAAAATGTCACATAGAGCTGTTTTACAGAAATGTACTTAAACTGACGGTGTAATTACAAAAGTGTCCCGCCCTTTAGTAGTCAAAAAAATATATATAATTAAAGGATAAGTTCACAATTTTTCAAGTCTTTCATATAATAAATATTGCCATATGGACATTGAAACTGTTTTTTCTTGTTGTAATCAATCATCCTGTGTAATGTAAAAGAAGATAATGAACTTATATGAGACTTCAGCCATCTGAGTTAGTCAAATAAAGTGTGTATCTTCCACAGTTACAGTCTTTTAATACTAAATTTCCCTCTTTGTGTCTCGACGGACAGTGTTTTCCTGTTCAGCTGCAGTGGAAGGATCGTAAAACAAAAAGAGGGAATTTGCACTAAAAAGACAGTAACTTTGAAAGATATTGAATTGATTTAACTCATTTGGACAATTGAAGCTTCACAGTAGCTTCAAATAAACCCTTTAAATACATTTTTGTACAGAAGGACGCTTGTGGATTTGTCCCCCATCACTTACATTGAAAGCACATTGTGAAGGGATCTGTTAATGGTCAGTAAGAACAGGAGGAATGATTACAGCAGGAAAAATGTGTGTCAATATTCATTTGAGCACCTGACTATTGTTTTAGGACAGACTTGAAAAATTGTGAACCTATCCTTTAATGTCTGCATTCACAAAAATCATCATTATTCACAACCTCGGTTTTGGACACTCCTCCATTAACCTTTTGCATAATTCCCTGCTTGTTTTGTTCTCCTTAGGTTTGGGGTGTTTGAGTTCCTCAGTAATCATGCGAAGGACGAGTCCGGTCGACTGGACAGCACCAGAGGCCTGCTGTGTGGGCTCGGAGCCGGGGTGATGGAGGCTGTTTTGATCGTCTGTCCCATGGAAACTGTCAAGGTATGTTATAAACTGCACTGTGGTCAGAGTCATAATTAGATTAGCTTGATTTTTAGTGTGATGCACACTAGGTGCCCAGCCAGCACAAATATGCATGAAACATCTTCCCATCATACTTGAATTTGGATTTGTTTGTATAAACATGGTCATTAAGAAGAAACACTGCTGGTTTTCTAAGCTTCACTTAAATATTTTTAACAAATATAATTTGTTTTTTTCTTGACACAAGCAAAGATGTTTTTGTATAAATAATTATTATAAGCTAATGATCAAGAGTAAAACTGATTAAACCATATAAATCGTGCCTGGAAATCACAAACTAGCAGATGTCTATTGCAGCGGCTGTCAATCATGCATCTGTCTTTTCGAAAATGTCAGTTAGGGTTCAATACTGCGACTCTGCACATTCCCTGAAATCAGTTTCCTGAGACAGTCTTTTCTAAGAAAGGCCAGATATCTGTGCTGTTTTCACCTTCCTGTATCTGCTTTCTTTAAAGTAAAGCAACATTTTCTGTTTTGGATAATAATCTTCCTTTTTTAAATCTCCCAAGGTTAAATTCATTCATGACCAGACTTCAGCAAACCCCAAATACAAGGGCTTCTATCACGGAGTCAGAGAGATCGTCAGAGCACAAGGTAAAGATCAGCTTCAATTCATACAGTTTACCTGACATCTACTGGTCAAACAGGGTAGTGCAGCTGAAAATAGTGTCAATAATCAATACAGGATGTTGTTTACTAAATGTGAAATATCCTTCGTCTTCCTGCGCAGGTTTGAGGGGGACATATCAGGGTCTCACTGCCACCGTCCTCAAACAAGGGTCCAACCAGGCTATTCGGTTCTTTGTGATGACCTCTCTGAAGAACTGGTACAAAGGTCAGTGTGCATGTTTGTCTGTTTAAGACAATAAGAGATATTTGAAAAAACGCTACTTAAAGAGGCTAGAAAATGAGTCCTGAGTGACCCAAGTGACCGAGTTTAAGTATCTTAGTGTCTGGATTGATTCTAATGTTTCTTTTAGATCTCATGTAAAAAAATATATGAAAGAGTCAGATTTAATTTAACTAGTTTTATATTTATTAGAAACTCAATAAGCACAGAAACAGGCGTGACATACAGTATATGAATGCTGTGATCATTCCACATTTCACATATTGTCTCTTATATTATTGTCACATATAGGTGAACAAATCTACACTAAAACCACTTTAAAATTTTATATAAACATGCTCTTAACGTTCTGGACCAGAAACCCAACAGCTTCCACAGCTGACAAATTTGAAATAAGCTGAGCTGGGAAAACTTATTCAAATATGTTAATATTTGTCTTGTTTTATAAGATTTTACATAAAAACTGCTTCTCCTCCACTTCAGACATTTATTATGCAAAGAACAAGCACTCAGGTTACCAGAGGTACCAGAGAGGAGACTGCATCATTTCTATTCAGTCAGCATTTTCTGTGATACGGATTAATTATGTTTGTTTGTTTTATGTATGTGTTCCATTAATTTTACAAGATGTCATTTTATTCTAATTTTATTTTTCTTTAACTTTAACATCTGGCCAGGAACAACAGATGAAAATTTTCCCTTCAGACTAACTCTGACTAACTTTACAGTTCTTTCTTTCTTTTTTCTGTTTATTAATGAGCAGTGTCCCTGTCAAATAAACAAATAAAATAAATGCCAAAGGAAGACATGGAAGCAGAAGCCCTTCTGAGAAAATGCAGATTACACATACAGATTGATATGGGTAGTGCAATTGGGACACAATGTACCATGAAGATAAATAGAATATTATCTGAGGTCCAAAGATTTCACCAGCTACTGACCCTGTGACTGTTCATACGTTTTACTGTTGCTAAGTCTTCTGTTTTGTCCTTTCACCAGGTGATAACCCCAATAAAGCGATTAATCCTTTGGTGACTGGAGTCTTTGGAGCCACAGCAGGAGCAGCCAGTGTGTTTGGAAACACCCCGCTAGATGTCATCAAGACAAGGATGCAGGTACATACATCAAAGTACAGGTTCACTGTTCGTGTTCTTCTTTTTGTGTTTCTTGTCCTGAAGTTGTCGCCACATACTGACGTTGATGAGGAATAACAGTGTTTTCCTTTCTTTCTGAAGGGTCTGGACGCACATAAATATAAAAGCACGCTGGACTGTGCTGTTAAGATCCTGAGATACGAGGGCTTGGCAGCGTGAGTAAACCTTCATTTTGTTTAGTTTGGGTTAGTTTAACTTTGGTTTGTAGTGTTGGTTTCACAGCAGATACTTTATCACAGTGAGCCTCCACTGTGTTTTCAGTTATGCTGGAAACATTTATTGGCCTTAGTTAATCCTTAGAATTAATGCAGAAATATGCAAAACATTTAAACACAAAGGGAACATGAACTTAATCAAATGCAAATGCAGATGCATTAATGAATGTACCTTCTTCTAAACGCTGACATTCATCTCACTCTCTGTCCATCTCTAGTTTCTATAAGGGAACGGTTCCTCGGCTGGGCCGTGTGTGTCTGGATGTGGCCATAGTTTTCATCATCTATGAGGAGGTGGTGAAGGTCTTGAATATGGTCTGGAAGACGGACTGAACAGCTGGATGTACATAGAGGGCGGCGGCTTCCTGCTTCCTTTGCATCAGACACAGATCTGAGTTTAGTAGACCTCTTCTTTTATCATAAAACCAGCCGCTGAGGGGATGAGACGAGAAGCTGAACTTAGATCAGTGTCAAATGCTAAAGAAAGAAGTCAAAGATGCTCATAGACAGGGGCCGCAGAAAAGAAAAGAGGCTCAGTGTCGCCCACATCTGGAGAGTTGAAGTAAATGTAGATCTTTGCTGCTCAGCACCGAGACACTTGAGGGTCAATTTTACAAAGTGGGATTAAAACTATAGCCAAATAACAGTGGAAAATGGGCTGCATCCCAGAGATACTGACGTCTGTATTGAAACTAAACCTGAATATTGATATTGTTCAAATATGTTAAAACGTATTGTTGACTGCTGGTAAACAGCATTTCTGCAGATATTTCAGAGCCTTTTTTCAATGTATCTGGTTCACTTTCTTTGTAAACCTACTTTATAAAAATGGCCCCATTTAGTGAAGGGTATATTTTCTTGTCATTCACAGCTGTTTTACTGATGTGTGCAGGTGTCATCCTGGATTTTCTTGAGTTAGTGTTGCTCTCTGTCTCGTCTTTTAAAGCCAGAGGAGCCAGACTGCAGCGGTTTGCAGTTTACAGTCACATAAACTGCAGTAACCTCCATAACTAAGCCTTTAATACAATGATTTTACATTTATAATATGCTGATTATTTTTATACAATGTAGATTCTTATTTATCTTACTATCAGCATTATAGTTTTATTGTAAAGTATGATATATTTTATTCCCGTGCCAAACGCCAAACTATGAAAGTGTATTCAGATTAAGAACATGCAAAAGTAGCATAATGACATCAACAAGAGAGGATTATTATTATTCATATTGTGACCTATTTTATCAATGTATTTATTGAAATTTGAATGTTACATATCTAAATGGTTGAGAGACAATTTGCTGTGAACTTGTGCCACTTGTGTCAAGACTTGTGTTATCAGGTCTGGGTGTAAAGGTGTTTTTAAGATGTTTAGAAAAAATACTTAATTGCTGTATTTCACTGTGAGTCTAAATGACCCAACAACACTGAGTCATACAGACAAAGTAAAACTCAAACCTCTTTTCCCCTTCGATGGAACATTCTTGCACCGGATGATTATTTGTCTTCTGTTTACATTATAATCAGTTTTCAATCTCTGTGATTCTCTCTTCTACAAACATTCCCTACAAAGTCTGGTCGAAATCCATTTCCAGTGTTATGTGTCATTCAGGGTTTGTTTTTACTTACATTTTCTCACTCATGTGCCTTTTGCTCATCTGTCATTGACCACTTAACCTGTTTAACTCTTTAATCACGTTACTATTAGAAGTTCTTCCTTGCGTCACCAAAATAGTGACATTTAAACAGTCACATGTATCACTGTAATGATTGTATTCAAATAGTGATAGATTTGAGTTTCTTATTTCTGTTAGAAATGATGTTCATCATTATTTTCTATTTCTCTGTTTAGCCAAACAAAATCTTCCCCACTGCCACATACTGTAGCCAAGAGAAAATGTTATTGTTCTAGCAAGTCAATATATTTCCAAGGCTGCGTGTGTATGGGTGTGTGTTTGTGTGTAGGTGGTCCTTTATGAAGCTTGTGCAATAAAAACACCCCCGCCCCCCGCCTCCTTTTGTCTGTGCTTACTGTAAAGGCTTTTGTCGTAGGGGGAATTCAAAACTCATTAAAACAAGCATCTGAAAATTGGAAAGCATGCAGACTGGCTGTTGTTTGTTATCCTCACTCTCTCGTTTCATCTGTTGTTCTGCACTTTTTGGTTACAACAGATCATGTTGGGACAAACCATGGGGGGCAGGTAGGAGAGGATCTGAACAGGGAACTCATTGTTCCAGTCTTGGCTGATGATCATGTTGGGTGATTCAACCATCCATCTCGCTCTCTCTTTCTATCACTCTCTGTTTTTTAGTCTCTTTCGTCAGTCACACACACTTCAAATCAATGAAACAATTTTAGTTTTCGATTGATTTTTTTTCATGACCTGTTGAGGCTATTTTGTTTATTCCCACTTGTTTACTCCCTAGTGTATCATGGAGTGCAGAACACCAATACATCAATAAAGCTCATTTTCCTGAGAGAGCACCTGGACCGAGAGCAGAACTGTGAACTCATACTGACAAAGAAATACAGTACATGCCAAAAACTTAATCTTAAACACTGGGGGGAGCTGTTGCCAGAGCCTGAAACACATCTGTGAATCTCTCTCTGTCTGGCACACACAACAGTGATGAGAGAGACCTCCTCTCTCTTCATATCTGCACAATAGGGCTTTATGAGGAGGGCCGGAGCGCCTACCAACCTCCCTTCATCCTACCATCATCACTCCCTCCTCCTCCATCTTTCCTCTCAGCTGCTGGAGAGAAGATTGGTCCAAAATTGCCTAAAAAAAAAATCTCTCATCAGTCTTCAGCCTCACAGGCATCAAACACACAGCTCAGGCCTTGAGATAATCTTTGAACTTGAAGTTAAGATTCCCAGTTTTTTAAGAGCAGTCAACTAGTGCCTCGATGGCCTCAGCTCTGATCCACCAACATGTGCTTCACATAGAGAGGTGGAAAGAAAATAAGTGGTCCTGGCAATGTGTTTAAGTATTTAAGTTCATACTTTTACTTCACTGCATTTTAGAGGGAAATATTTACCCATACTCTATATTAGCTATACTTCACTATCTAATGGATGTTACTGTTTATTTTGCAGGCTAAGGTTTGTACAATTAAATTTTATACAATGGTAAAGTTTAAATACACGCGAACAGGTGGAAGATATCCACTTTATTTTACTAACTCAGATGGCTGAAGCTTCATATTAGCTTCACATAAACTTTTAAGTATATTTTTGAACGAAATGAGGATTTTGTCCCCCATCACTTACATGGTAAAAGCATTTGGAGGGGATCCTCTAATGGTCAGTATGAACAGGAGGAATGATTACAGCAAGAAAAAGAAAACCTGTTTCAATGTTCGTTTGGGCACCTGACAGATTGATATGGTCTGAAGACAGACTTGAAAAATTGTGAACCTGCCCTTTAAATTGTCACCTCTGACTGACTTACCTTACATTTGACTTCTAATACTGTTACTTGAAACTCAATGTGAAGCAGCTGATTTACTTTTAATTGAGCATTTCCCCTAATCTATAATATAGCTGCTTTAAGTAAAGCAGGCGACTTTCTATGTAATGTAGATTTTCTTCTGTCTCTTTGGTCCCGTTGCGCTTTTACAGTATCCGCCCTTTGCTCTGCTTCTCCCCCAGTCTCCATTCACTCAGAAACCAGTGAAGGGTGAGTAACGTTATTGTTCTCCAGTCTTTCTCTCAATAAGATGGATGCTCTTAGTTCTGCGGGATGAGTGAAGATCATTTTGTTGCTGCAGCGCGTCAAGGGACCTCCTCACTTTCCGCATCAGCTGCTGCATGAATCTTATATTCATGTAAACTTCTTTTTTTTATTTACTGATTGGATTTAAAGTGGCTGCGCCGCTGTCCGTGGTGCTGAATTAGATTTTTTGATCGGAAGCTAAAGTGATCTGAGAGGTTTAAGATACTTTTCATGCGCTGTTTACAGATACTATGATGGAAAACACGCCAGATACTGTGTTTTGTGTTAGATATTTCGGGTTACTTTAGATGTTTTTGGTTCCAGCTTTGGTACAACGGAGCAAGTCACTATAAATGCTCTCATTAGGGCTTATTTTATGTGCTTTAGCAGCCTTTCCCAAAAATGAATTGGCTTTTGTTTTGCATTGTACTTGTATCTTGGCAGCAGCGGTGGTCCAACACCTTTGGAGGGAATAATACCCATTCTGTAATGCCACTCATCTGTTGAGTTACATCTTGTGCAAACAAGAGAGAAAGAGAGAGAGAGAGAGAGAGAGAGAGAGAGAGAGAGAGAGAGAGAGAGAGAGAGAGAGAGAGAGAGGTTGGTACTGTACGTCTTTCCAAATAACCAACAGTAGCTCAAAGGGGCGGTGTCCGACAGGCGGATAGAGGAGAGCTGGTGCGCACACAGGCTCCACTTTTACGCATCAGTGCTTTATGTAGGTGTCAAAGCAGAAGAGATCTGATTTTCTTCAGGAGAAGGATCATGTTGCACTTGGAATTTATATAAATAATACCACCAGTGTCTTTAGAAAAACAAACAACCATATTTCAGTTTTAAGCGCCATCCAGAGTGAAGCATACACCACCAGAGAGTGTGTGCGTGTGGAACAAGTGGACACAGAAAAGTTTCCGTCATGGGAGCGCATGGATGGAGCTCAGCGCGTCTTGGGTTTGTCATTTTCGGATACTTAGCGTTTTTCTGCGGGGTGATTGTTCCACAGGCTGAAGCGGGCTGCAGGGAGAGGGAGAGCCCAAACTGCTGCACCGGCCGAAATAACGAATGTTTTGAGTACACCAAGAGAAAAACAGTGTGCTACTGTGATACCTACTGTCAGAAAACTGGAGACTGCTGCGAGGATTATCAGCGTGTGTGCCAAATATCTGGTGAGTTGCTTGTTCCGTCCTGGTCAATGAAATTTGACATCAAATAACTTCAGATTTCAATATTTTTAATGGCCTGTTGAGGCTGTTTTGTTTATTCCAGCCCTGTCCTGTCCAGTGACGCCTGTTGTTCATCCTTGTCCAGTTTGAGCCAGGGATGGCTGGCATTGAGGTGACACAGAGACAGTGAGACATACTACACATAGCTGTCTCTATTAGGCCCATTATGGCTGTTTGTTTTAAGTTACTAGCCAGAGGTGATGTGTAAGGGTTTGCTGGGAGGGTGTCTCCAGTCTATAGTGTATTTTCCAACTGCAGGTTGTGTGCGTGTTTTAGTTTGTAGGTTTGACCCTTGGCCTTCACATCAAAGCTTTAAAATGCCCAACCTAGACATGAAGTGTTTGGACAGTAGAGACAACAATGACAAGTTAATACAGGGAATAAATACTCAAGATATCAAGGTCATCCAATCCACAAAATCCTTAAAATGTGAGTTTGGGTAACTGTCTAAAAGCTCCCCTCATGATCCTGGCCAATGCTATATATGGACAAATGAAGGAATGGACTCCATGGGAACAGACTGCCAAAGATAGTTAGGATTACAGTAGAGCTGTGTCTGAGGAGTGACAGACAGGAAACACTCTGACCTGTAACTGAGGCAACTCTCATGTTGAAACATCTTAAGTTCATGTGGAGCGATTATCCATGCGTGGATACACTCGGAGTGGGATCCTTGTCTTAAGTGCACCCTAACAAGCACCTACAGGGACAGTCTTACATTCAAAGAGCACTTAAACGCTGCAGTGATCCCTCTATTTAGGCACATTCAGTTTATACATAGTGAACCTGTGTTTGAGTGCAGTATCCATGCAGTGATGTGAGCAGGCTGGCTCACCCAAATATTAGTCAGTTGTTTAAAAGTGTGTACAAAAGTACTGTGATGGAAACAGTAATACACTGTATTACTTCACTGTGTTTACAGAAAAGATACCTGAGCCAGCTGTTAATCACTGTGTCACTACAACATGCTCACTGCACTCATTTTCAAAAGGCTGTACTAGTCGTGTCTTTGCACAGTTAAACCAGTTTCCTTCTATTTTTGCTGCTAACCTTTTTTGAAGCATACAAATAATAAAAATTGAAATTTGAATGCATTTTTACAACTTGGGTATCCTTTCATTTGAGTTAAAACAGTACAAATCTATTTGCAGAGTCTTTAGACTTGCATGTTCCATCTCAGGCAGCATCGTGTCTGCCTTTATTATGGTCAGTGTGGTGTTATTGTTTTTTAGTGCAGACCTTTCTGGCACAATTTTAACTGCATTAGACTATCTTAAAGCACAAAAATGTTTGTAAATAATAGGCAATTTGTAGTCAACAGGGTACAACATGCAAAAACACCTGTAAGGCCCTTTAAATGCTGTCAAATCTGTGCAGGAAAAACATATTTCTTGCAATAAGGCTTAAATTATAAATGAACACATTACAATGTTGCTAACAGCAGAGGTGTGGCTACAGGTAACTAAAACCTGGAAGAAATATTGCAGACTCTAAAGTAATTTGTGTTTTTATCCACCAATTAGTCAAAGGCGTGTATAGGCAGCACTTATCATCTCACAACCAGCTAGAGTGGATTCTAGGTATCACTTGATCCATCCCATGTGTCTGCCAAACTGAAAATGAACAGAAAAAGCACAGGACCTCAGCCAGCATTGAGTCATCACTGTACTGTTTAACAGCAGCTGGTCCCTCAGAGGTCAGCTAACGGCTGCCATGTGCATCGGTTCACTCACGTGTCACACGAGGATTTTTAGTACCGTGGACTTCATGTGTTGCTCTGACAGGTCAATCCTGATGTGGCACAGAACAGAAAAAAGCAGATCTCTCTTTGGGACCACATTATGGTGTGACGCAGGTGTGTCAGGTTGAGCAATCCACCCCAGATAAATGTGGTTATTGTACAGAATAACTGTAAATCAAGGTGTCTGCTAAATATTGTGTCTTTGACTTGAACTTGGCCATGCCCTTTGAACCCCTGTATGGATCTGTGAGTGTTTGTTTAGTGATGCTGAGAAAAACACATTGACTTCCCCCCTCTGCAACCTGAGCATCTTTACAGTATAAACACAGCATGCAGCTTGCAGCTTGTCTCACCTCCATCAAAGCGCCCAATGTTTTTCTTACCCACATCAGACTCAGACTTTATCAGATTCTGATTCTGATCCTGGAACGCATCAAGGAGTCTGTCTGTGTACTGTCTTTCACAGTCTGTAATTAACTCGTGTCAGCTGTGGCTGAGCAAAGGGCTCAGAGTGGTTGACATCAGAGGAGAGACACAAGAGCGACAGAGAGACTGTTTGCACCACTTAGACACAAACACTTAAAGCTCTTCAGAGGGCGATACCGTTCTCTTCAGAGATGTCATTCAAATGAAGTATCTGGCAGGAATGTATGTGTTGTGTAAACAGTTTGGAGGATCCTGCTGCACCCTTACTATTTCACAGCTACAGATGAGTAATGGCACAAGTCAGATTGTATTGCTCTGCTAAGAGCTACAAGTCAAGTAGAGTCAGTGGTGGAATCTTTAAAGGGGAATAAAATCCACTCTACAGTAGAATAACTTATTGCATTTCTGGCAATATTTTGGTCTCTTTCTGCAACAGACTGGCAGAATGTACCGCTCACTGGGCTGTTCTTGGGTTCATCTTCAAGTTATCAAACTGGAAAAAGCTGAATTTTTACCTTTTTAAATAAATGGACACAAGTAGACGTCTCTTCAATTTATTTCCAGTTCGGCTGCAGAAAGTTTTTCCAACTAAGCAATGATAAGCTTCTAATTTTGGAGTCAGTCCATCAACGAAGAGGCAGAGAAGAAGATGCATACTTCTGCAGTGACAGTATATCAGAATTCAGTGCAGTGCCAATGCAGCCTCTTCTGTAAGACATAAGAGTTATTTTTTTGGCTGGATAAACTCTCACTTTCTCCACCTTGCAGAGCTACTATTACCGGGCACTAAGGGTTGTTAACAGACATTCTGGGAAATGCAGAAAATTGCTGCCTAAATCTGAAGAGGTGGAGGCCTTTCAAAGAAAAGTGGATACATGAGTTCAAAATCCAAGTAGGGAGTTGTTTCCTGTTGTAGGAGTACTTCTGGTACATCACGTAATTTCCATCTCTGCTTTACAGTGGGCCTTTAATTGCTCATTCTTCATCACATAGACTCTAGAGATCAAACTGGTCCACAGGAGGATGGAGGGGGCAGCTCCTCTCCTCTCCTGCTGTAGGCATCTGGTAGTTCTCACTTCAGCAGGAAGACATGTTGCTTCAGAGACACCAGAGGTTTGCTCATCATTCATCTGTCTCTCCGGCAGGCACTTCTGCTTCTCTTCCTTTCCTCTAGGGCACTGTATGTTGTCATGCCGTGATGTTTGCTTCTTTCCACCTACGTTCACTCCCTTTTTTTCTGTTTTACTTCCCACATGTTCTTTCTTTGACCTCAACAAGTAGTAGATGTTTTAAGGCTGAAACATGCCAGCTGTTGTAAATTGTAGTACCAACAGTCCAGTTTCTCCGGCACGCTCTGCAATAGACGCTTCTGATTGCAAATTTGATATCCATCATCTGGCCTCAGCATGATCACAAAACACCAATTATATGTATTATATATGTTGATAATATATATATGTATATGTTGTATAATACATATATGTATTATATGTTCAGCGTAAAGTGTAGATATACCCAAATTATGAGCAAGTGTTATCTCATTTAGTGGTGTCTAGTCATGTAGTTAGTTTTGGGTTTATTTGCCCAGATTTTAAGATATCCTTTTCTGACATTTCAACCTCCATTCCCTCACAATGGAGGTGAATACATTTGTTTATCTAAAAATTCAACAGCAACACCTTCCAAAATACTGCTTTATTTATGTTGAACAGGATTATTTTCCAAAAGACATTTTAAAAGGTCTATTCACGTGTCTTTGCTAGATTTTTGCAACCTCTCACCCAAAAAATTGTTCATCAGACAAAGTTCAAACCCTGGGTGGCTGTGTGTGTTTTCATTTGCATTCTTCAAGCTGTTTTTATCCAGAACCTGAGGCAGTATGAATGTGCAAATGTCAACAGTAAAGTATCCAGTTTTGTAGTTGCTTTCATTCCTCAGTTGCAATTTGAGTCATTTCTTCTGTTCCTCTTATTTTCTCTTTTTGCTTTCTTTTTCTTGGTTGTTGTTTCCTCGTCGTTAAAGAGTGCAGTTATTTCTTATGTGTTTGTGTATGATGTCTTTAGTTATAATCATTATGGTATGACAAAGTGTTGGGAGGCCATCCAGTGCAAATACACAACACTTACACAATTTAAACTGAAAATCTGTTACAGCTGTGTTTGTAATGAATTCTTTTAATTATTGGTTTATTTGGGGCCTCTTTTCAAGGTGTCTACAGGAAACATTTATGTGTTATCCTGTTATTAGGGCTTAGTCCCGTGTCCTTCACCCTATTAACAGGCTTATAGTTCTCCCTTGTGTTGCCCAACATTATAAGGCTTGTCTGATGGGGCCGAGGCCCAGCTCTCTACATGGGAGGGAGGGTGGCTGTGGAAGTGCAATGGTCCTCCAGAGCAGCTGGACATCTGGGTCCCATCAGAGAGGAGGAGGTGGGGGGGCAAAGAGAGGGTGTGGGAGAGGGGAAAAAAAAGGAGACAGATGGGGTGAAAGAACAAGGGAGAGCGCGGGACAAAGTGAGAAGAAGATAAAGCAAATTGGCAGGGCAGGTCTGATAACTCTTTTGTTGTAAAACCCTAAAATGGAAGCAGAATTCAGGGAGAGAGGAAGAAAAAGCAAAGGAAAGCCAATCTGAAAAGATAGATAGTGCACTATTATCTCCCTGTAACAAGTGTGACTGGAGACTGGCTGACAAGTCATGAGATAAAAGTGCTGATGCTGGATACACATTCAGAGATTGGGTTCATTTAATGGCATTTGTCTGAAGCTCTGCCAACTGCCAGGAGAATTAGCCTTACTACCATAAAATCCCTCCAAAAAAGCCCATATTACTCTCAATTATAGTCTCAATTATTTCTTAACAGAAGTTGTTTTTAACTATAGTGAGCACAGTGTTAATCTTGCTCTGTAGAGCTGTCACGCTTTAACTTTTGCATGTTCTGTGGCTGGTATTTATTAGTTTTTCTCCAGTTTCAAAGGTCACAAAACAGAAAATACACATCTTAAGTTTGCAGATAAAACATTGTTTCTGGTTAATACCACAAGTTTCCTTTGAGGGGAAACTTACTTGAAAAGACTTTGCAAAAATATCAGCTGTTGGAAAAGACAAAAACGCTGAACATGCTGACAACGACTACCATTTGTTTCCTGTATTGGGGTCAGGGGTCAGAAGTGGTGGCACGCTTTCCAACTGGGGACTTTTCTCGTCAACAATGGGGACAGGGGACACCAGTGGCTGTAAGCTCTGCGGGTCAGGCTGTGTCAGACTGTCAGCAGGGTTATCGTGTGGGTGGTGGGATTGTCGCACTGGTGGTACCAGAAACAGAGTGGGGGGACCACCACAGTTTGGTAATTACCTTCTGACCTCTGGTGGCTCAGGGGGCCAGTGAGCTGAGACTTCCAGACATGGCTTTAGTCCTGTTTGTGTGTATGTCAGTGTTCATCAGGGGGGTAATAGTCCTGTTTCCCCCTTGGGTGCGGGAACCCGCCGACCCTATTGGTTTCATCGCGCACCCTCTGCAGTAAAGAGCTGAACGGCTCCTGTAGCTCATGTTTTTCCCTTTTTAAGAGAAAGAAAAACAGTAAAATAAAAACTGGGCCTGTGAACGTCAGAGGATGTAGAAGAGGGAAGGAAAGGCGAGGAGACAAGAGTAAGGATAAGAGGAGGAGGAGGAGGAGGAGGAGGCATGAGTAGGAAGTTGAAAGGGTTGTGGTGTCTGGTTCGATTACGCCCTTTAGAATTCTTTGGAAAAAAGTTCATGTCTGTGTGTTTTAGAGTGATGACTGAAAATGGAACAAGCCCAAGTGGGTGGGTTTATCTGACAAAAATTGTTTTCGATGTGTATGTGTGTGTATGTGTGTGTGTGTGTGGGGTGATCTGGGAAAGGCGGGTGTCAGGTGGGCAGCACTAATGTGCAGGAATGCAGAGATTCCACAGTGGCTTTGTGGATCGGCTGTGTCACTGAGACAGCCACCCCCCCTCCAAAACCCCAACAGGACCATGGGAATGAACAGAACAGGCGGCACCTTGAAAGCTCTCTCTCTTTCTCCTGTTCACACACACATACGTATTGACTTGCAGCATTGTGCTGTGGGGTGAGTGTGTATTATAAAGACAGAGCGAGATAGATTAGATGGCAAGGGAGGATTAGATTCAGTTATGGTATATTTATCCTCTCCCTCCCTATAATTTCACCAAGAACATCTGAGAGCTTCAAGCTGTGTGCACCTGCTCTCATTGTACTGAACCTTTATTGTCTACTCTGAAAAAAATCAGAAGCTCCACACCACAAATATCAAGTTTCATGAAAAAAAAAAGTGTAAAAGTTTTGCTTTCATTCATTTGTAAGTGTTCGTGATTATTCTCTGCCTCTCTACTTCTTTGTTCATGTGTTTATGAAGTGTGCACTTCCTCCCTAAAACAGTGCTGTTAAATGTCTGCCGCTATTAAATCTCTGTGTTAGACAAGGCTTGATTACTGCTGGAGACTCCTGGCTTTGATCAGAGCTGCCATCTAACTAATACAGCTTCCTCTTAGCCTGATGTAATTGGCTAAATCAGCCTACTGAACGGGACGCCTGATTGCTGCTGCTTCTGTGTGTGTGTGTGTGTGTGTGGTGTGCCGTGTTGAGTGTGGGGCAAAGGGAAACCAGAGAGAGAACAGGATGCAAAATTAGCCTTTTATTTAAATTGCCCCACACATGTGACCTCGGTCACAGACTTCCTGAGTCTGGGGTTTGCTGATCTGACATTAGTAGATGGTAATGACCCAGTCACTCGTTTGCCACCCACTTACCTGAGTAAATGCTCAGCAGCGTAATACTGTGTAAGTCTTTATCTGGGTGTGTGTTGCAGCTCACACTTTCAGTCATGCAGTTCGACATGACAGCACAGATTAGGGGGAAGTTAACAGCTATTTACGGGGTAAAGGTCAATTCATTTTTCAGAATTAGACCACTTGTCATGGTAGAACTGGAAAAAAGCTTCTCTTTCTCTTCTGCTTTCATGCTTTTAAATCTCCTCTTCCCTTCCCAAAATGTGTTTGACCTTCCCTGAGAAAACCTACAACACCACCTAAAACATCATTTCTATTTCATGACTTTTTCAGTTTTGTTATTTAAAACCTTCAGCTGATCTCTGCATCTCCCTGCTTCCCTAGCAGCCATTGACTGTGTGGTGGGATCATGGGGTCCCTGGTCATCATGCACGTCTCCGTGTGGAGTTGGCAGCACAGAAAGGAGTCGCCAAGTGTCTGTACCTCCAAGAAACGGAGGCACGCCCTGTCCTGACCTCAAACAGCGTCGAGGTTGCTTTGGAAACAACGCAATATGCAGCACCGCGAAAGGTGAGAACACGACCTTTTCTTCGTGGCCCTACATGCGTGTGTTTATGCATGCATGCAGGCCTGCTCTGAGAACACTGTTACATATTAAGTTGGTGTTTCAGTATTCTCCGGGGTTACTCTTGTGAATTGTTTTACTGTAAGCAACTCATTTGCGCACATCTGTTCTGCGGTCTTATCTCCAGCTGCAGTATTTCAAACACCTCAGTTATGCTTTTAACTGTTGCATCACTTTCCCGGTAATAAAGCACCACAACACAGATAAACCCTTTTCCAAGAACAATTCCAAGAAAAAAACGCATAACATCACCTTGCGCTGATTCATCGAGCCATTTTGAGTCATATAAAGAGATGAGTTGCTCTAGGACATGTTAACTGTATACTCCCACTGACTGTTCTGCAATTTGAGAAGATGCTCCTCAGTGGACACAGTAGACTTACGGTTGTTTCTTTTTCCATGTCCACGTTTTTACCTGCACAATCTTGACTTGCAGAGGTGGCAAAGATCCTGCCTGATTCTTTCAAGAGGAACTTCAAGGACCCTTGGAGGCGACCACACATGCTGATGAAGGAGGAGAAGGCCAGGTAAGGCCTCTATTATCAGACTGCAAACAAACACACAGGACTTGCTCACTGCGGACATAGTCAGCCCACTTTGTTTTTCACTGTGGCACCGGCTTTCATGTGCAATCGATGCAGGAAGTGGGGTAATTACAGCTGAACTGTTTAAAGTGCTGAATGACTGTATGTCTTTTACAGAGGTTGAGCTGAGGAGTTTCATGTTAAAAATGCAATCTATGCATGGTGTGTGAATGTTTCAGAAACATATTTGATTGTACAGTTAGATGCACAACTTGCACTCATAATTATAACCAACAATATGCTCAGTGTTCTTGTCAGCAATCATTTTATATCAGATGTGAGCTAACTCATTCTGGCATGAATTTATTTAGTTCCAAGCCCCAAGGCTGCATTTCAACTTCTCTAACACAGCTGGATTTTACCGCAGTGTGTGTAGCTGGTATCATTTTTTGCTCAATTTGTCTTCGTTTCAAAGGTCACTTTAAGATCAACTTTGTGCACCAAAAGATTAGAGAATACAGAGGCCAAGGTTGCCATAGCAGAACAGAGCCTTGAAATTGCTTTGAATGTGAAACAGAACGCAATCTTGCAATATCTGCATCATGAGCTGACCTTTACTGATAAGGCAACCATAATCCATGTAAAAGGTACACCCGACCAGCATTGATGTCATCTTTGATCTGAGGTGATTGCAGATGTTCTCAGAGCTAGGAAAAATTAGAGACGAGGGAATCAAATCGTGGCTGGTTTCCTGACAGCCCACAGCCTTTCACACTGATTAAAATTGACATCGGATACCTTTGTTTTGAGTTAAACACAGAACATCAGGGGATTGGAAGCACATTACTCATGAATGTGAGCCATTCATGGATGACACAGGTTTAGGGGGATTTCACACAGACATCTGCTGCAGCGATAGGTCCATTGTGATGTCATGGTAATTGACCCAGGAAATGCTGCGTTAAAATGACATGAAATGATGATCAGTAGTTGTCTTTGGATCTTAAGTTATCGCTGTGAAATGATCTGAATGAGTAATATTTCATGAAGATGTGGAATTGCCAGGAGCTATCACACAGCTCTTAATATACTGGTAAGAATTTTGTTAATATTTTTAGCTAATAATTAGGACATTGTATTGTCCAGTATTGTTTTGGAACAGCATTTTTAGTGGTATAAACAGTAAATTACATCTTTTAGGTTAAATTGCAGCATTTTTAGTCACATTTGCTTGTTCACCTTGCAGCAAAGCCTTCTTTATTCTCACTGCAGCTGGACTACATATAGATAATAGATCATAATGTAAGCAAACACTCAAAATCAGATCTGAATAATTATATCGCATGAGCCCTTTATGAAGATATTTTCAAATGTTACTGAGAAAGTCTTCAGGAATCACTCTGAGGAAAAAAAAAAAGAAACTTCATGCTTTCTTTGAACATCCACTGGGGATGATGTTTTGTCACAGCTGACTGAATCAGAGACAAAATAAATAGTGCAGAAGTTCAAAGTGCCTGCCAGAGAACACAATGAACAGAAAAACAAGACTTTATTTTTGTTCCCAGTGCACAGACTGAGACGCTGATATTAGAATACTGCAGGTGACCGTGACACTGCTGGAACATTTTCAAATGAAGCAAACCTATTATTGGGAAGTTTGATTTGTCTTTTGTCTGGTTATAGTCATGATCAAGCACAGCCTGCTGGGCTGAATTGTCACTTGGCTTTCATCAATCAAGCCAAGTTGGATCTCTTTAACTTTTGAACCTCCTCTTGAAAGGATGCCTTATTTGGAGAGTTTAAACCTACCTAGCTCATTTTCAGTTTGCCAGGATAGAGTTGATGTTTATGGTGGCATGTGAGTGAATGATAAAGCTTAATTCAAAGGACAGGACATTAGATGTTGAGCTCTCAGCTACAGAGTTGTGTGAGCAGAAGCCTGTTTAGGTCTCACAAAATGATCTACAGGTTTCTAAGTTCAAACATCTGTGCTTGTGTCCATGTTTGCCAGAATGCTGGATCAAACTGAAAATGTCAAATTAAACTTTTAGCAGCAGCAGCCAACAACTCTTCTTGACACCTTTCTCTCTCTCTCTCTCTTTCCTCTGTGCTTGCAGTTACTGTGTGTACCTGCGGATGAAACAGGCCAGTGCAGCGTGTAAGCTCAAACTGTGGAGTGCTCAGCTGGTGAGAGAGAGGCTGGTCTGTGCAGAGTGTCAGAGTGATGCCATGTCAAAATCAGACCGCTGCGGAGGAGACGGCCTGGAGAACACCAGGTAAACCAGACAAATGAAGGAAAACTCAAGTTATTTACATCCATTACACTGCTGAGACCTGTGTAGCTTTGAATCTGCAGATTGGCTGGAAAAAAGCTTGGTAGCGACGGAGAATTAGCAATTATTTTTGCTTCATTTCAACTTCTTTCATAAAGGCTGATAATGATTTTAGTTAAGCTCAATGAAAGTCTTTTGGATCAAGTAGCTGCTGCTCTTCCACCCTCCCCATTACTGAGCGTTTGTGCTTTGTACCCATTAGCTTGGCATAATGTATTTGCTGCGTGTACAAGAAGTGGATCAAAATGTTTGATTTAAACCCATTTTTGTATTAGTTTGGAAACCAGCAAATTTTCTGACACTGTAGGTAGGAAAAATTGTCAGGTTCCTAAAAAACTGAGATGTCCCTTTAAGCCCGACCTTCATCTGGGGCGATAATATGAATTCATGTGATATGGCATGTTACTATAAATAATATACATGCTCTGATATCATTCTTTGGATAGATAATGCCAACAAAAAACATTTTTCTCACACTGAAATTGTTACATGTCTGATATAGTCCTTTATTTCCTAGAACGTTCTGGGCAGCAGCTTCAGTCCCGGGCTGTCACGGTTCCTGGGTGCGGGAGTCTTCTTCTGAAGGCTGCCGGTGTCCTCCCTACTCTGTGCTCTTCGTGTGAGCCACAACGCAACCACCAGATATCTGTATGCAGGGACGAGATTGCCCTTAACAACTCCTGCTAACTGCCAGCCAAGTCAGACCCTTCCGATCCAGATTACTGGATGGGTAACTCAAGGAGATCAGCAGCATCCTGCCACTTTTTCCTTTCACCTCATACTCAGTACTGTATACACTATTACTAAGCACGCAGAAACTCTTGCATTTAACTTCAGAATTTACAGCCACGTTATGTACTTTTTCTCCTCCAAAGCACAGCAACATCTATATGCCTTTTTACCTCTGAATCTTTGCTATCTACCTCCATCAATGCAAGTGCATTTGATAATGCATAATGTATAAATATATAAATATATTATTTTGCTTTATACATTTTCTACTTTTGATTGTTATGTGTAATGCATTTGTGTCTATATAGCTACACTTTTTTGTATCCAACAGTTTAACACCAAACAGCAGTTGCTGCACCCAGTTTCAGCCCCAATCCAAAGGGTCCTAAATCACCAGTGGGTTGGAGATGCTAAAAACTGGTCCATCCAAATTGTACCCATTGCTAGAATCCTTGAGTCAAAAATATTTGTGTCTTACAGTTTTGTCCTCATTAATATTTCTTCTCATCTAAAACATTTTTACCAGCAAGTCAAGTCAAATATCAGGTATGATCAGTTGATTCTCAGGTGCTTAGATTTGTGTCTTTGTGCATTAAGGTCCCTCTTTCATGTCTGCCCCTTCTGATGGTCAGTCACTGATTGTTTTAGTAGTTTAAAGTGACTCATATCTAAAAATCTATCCAATCTGTTTAGAGCTAATATTGTTGGAGAGGAAAAAGAGCCATTTAAGAGAATTTCAGTGTGGTTCTCTATGTCCTCTGTGTCCAAGACTTAAAGGAATTTTCCTCATAACTATGTTTTCTCCCACTCCCTGCTCAGAAACCTTGACAAGGGAGTTTTATCAGCAAAGTATCATCCAATATAACCATCGCAGGCAGCCATGTTACTCCCATTTTATTAATTAACAGAACCTCCTCCCAGCACTCCCCTGAGCTTCTTGGAAAGATACGTGTCTGCCCTCTGACCGGCACTTCTTTCTCCTCTCTCTCTACGTGTTTTCTTTAGAGAGAAACACCAGATTAACCACAGTGTTACATTCTTGACTTAAACAACAGGAGTCAGTCAACTGGCTCAATACACCTTCCTACATCTCTTATACTGCTGGTTTAAGAAGAGGACAATTGTACCAGAAAATGTCTTTTCTTTGTGGAAAGCTGTGACTTTCTCTTTCTCTCCCCATGTCTGTGTCTGTGTTTGTGTGTTTATTTATTATAAAACAAGTGATGATTTTATTAGTGCAGCACGGCATACTCTGTACACTGTCCATTAGTGAAAATAAACAACTATACTGTCATTTCTCCCCCTCCTGTCATATTTCCTTATGTTTTTAATTGCAATGAACTCATATCTTTGCATTCAGATGAATCTTGAAACTGCTGTGTCTCTTTCTTCGTTACACAGACCACTGTTAGCATTGCTGACTTTCTCCCCCTCTGCAATTACCGCCGTGAGCACTGCTAAGTATATCCCTCAGTCTGACCAGTGTTTACATGCAGCAGCTCACAGTTAAAAGAAGAGCGCTGTTGGACATAATGTAACTTAATGCAAACATGTACCCATCAACATATTTTTGCCACATTCTTGGCATTCTGTCTTGTGGTGTAAACGGGATAACGATGAAGTAAAACAGCAACTTGTGTATAATCATGTTTTTACCGCCACATTCTCCTACAATTTGGGGGTTGTCTTTGTGATGTAACTGCCACAGATGATGTGTGGACAGACTAAACATGAGGCCTGAGAAACTGGACAGCTTACATCATCTGTGAAAAAAAAAAGAAAAAACTTCTTTGCCCGAAGATGCCCGATTTGAAAACCAGCTTTCTTTCTCCTTTATGTAATATATTGAGTAGTTAACTGAACATGGAGGAGGGGATGTCTAAACCTTGACCCTGAAGATTATTTATGAGGCCACTGCTCCTTGTCCTTGCTGACAGTTTCTAAACATTTACCACCTGCACATAAATAATACCAATCAAACCACCATATCAGAGCCAGAGCCTTCTAATGTTTTCCATATTATCTTGCTTTGAGGGCAAAAACCTTGAATACATTCTTTGTATTGCTTATAAGTCAGGTTATTTACTGTACAGTATGTTACCCTTCATTGCAAGCAGGTGTGTAACCAGGAAGGTTTAAATACTCAGCAGAGGAACCGTAAGGGAAAACACGATTTAGCGGTGAAGTTGTAAACACTGTACTGTACATATGCTCCCTATTTAGGCTTTAAATTGAGAAATTATTAAAGGCCATTCATTTTCTTTATAAATTAAATGTTTTTTTTGTCTGGAAAATGGAAAATAAACAGAAAAATGTCAAACTCTGCTGTGCACTCAATGATACAGTCACGGCACTGCTCTGAATGAGACAAGCACGATCTAACAAATCAACACTTCCCACATAAGTCCTTTGAGAGAAATGTGTACTCCTGGCTACTTTCATGTGTTTCATCTTGAACTTCACCTCCTCCATTAATCTCCCCAGCCGTCCTCCCCCCTTGTTCTGCACTCCTCCCTCATCCCACTCCCCAGCTCCCTACCAAACTCCCCTCCGTCAGCACAACTCTTTATTTTCTCTTACTACAACAGTGGCAATAGAGTGCTGTCAGCCTGACAGTCCATCCCTTCTGAAGCAGGCTTTACCCCCCTGGCTGCCCTGCCTCTGCTGCTAACCCGCTTTCCAAAGGGCAGGAAGGCCCATCTCTGGCCCAGTGCCTGATGGGCTCCGACAGCAGTGTGTTCTGGGATTACGCCCGCTGAAAAGGGGGGCATTCCAGCACCGACGGCCTTTGTCACAGCACGGCCACTGTTTGCTTTTGACAAGACAGCTGTTCAAAGCCCTCCCGGCCCCCACGGATGGCGTGAAGGGAAAAGAACCCAGGGGTGACTTCCGTTTATTGGTGGTGTCGGTGGATGTGTGGTACCTGAGGTGGCCTCAGCAGCAGGTTCATCTGCGGCCCCAGTTTGTGCACCTCATAGTCACATTATTCTAGCTGTACATGATCGCATTTGAGTCACAAAAATACACCACTTTTGTTTGCTTTTGTTAAAAAGCAAGAAAAACATGAGAAACATGGACGATTGCTTAAAGTCCCCCTCCAGTCACAAATGTGTTTTATTTATTGTTACTTCACCTGGATGTTTGAACTTTACTGCGCAGAATGATGTACATGCAGAGTTTGACACTCGAAGGCTGTTTTCACATTCATCTGCTGGAAGTGGAAACTTTCTCTGTGCTCACCTTAAGTCTGAGTTTAAGGCGTGTACCTACGAGCATGATTTATGACATCACAACTAGTTTAGAAGTCAATTGTGGTTCATTATGCAACACACTGAGAATGGACTCTTCAGTGAAATAGTAAACATCTTATGGCCAGAAGTTAAACCTCTCAAATGAAAAATATTTGCATATTCGGAGAATCTGGGGGTTAAGGATTTTAAGTATTTCTAACCAAGTAATTGAAACTTTTCTTTTATGTAAAAAACATATCAGACACACTATTCAAAGTAAATTTTGACATTTTCAGTTCTGGAGCTACAAAAATCCTCCAACCAGGTTTTTTTCTTTTCTTTGACCCAAATAAAGATGGCAGCTGTTCAGGCAAACTGAATCATGTTTATCACCACACTGCTTTGTCTACTGGAACATCCTGGAAGTTTTCCCTTCCCTTCCTACTCTGTAAATAATGCTGCAATTCCACTACATTCAATGTTTCTATCTACCTTCCTTTTTGTTTGTGTGCGTATACCACATGTAGGAGGACCCGCATGTTCTGTATGGGTGTAGGAATTATGGGCTCCGTACACAGGAAGTGGCTCAGGGCAGACGTCCACTTTCTTTTCACCCCACACCACAATCAACAAACACCTGTGTCCAGCTGTTCACATTCAAATACATTCTTTTACTGATGAATGAATGCACTAATTCATCAATAAAAGCAACAGGTTTTCTGGATACTCTACTGATGGTAATCAGAAACTGTTGCTGATCAGATCATAACTCTAGCCTCCCATCCAAATTCTGCCTAAAGAATATTTTGCTTCAGTAACCTTAGATTTGTGATTTTGTCACAAATCACACATTAGTTGCACATAAGTATTTACAAATACATTCTTGTGGCCTCACGAAAAAGGCTTTTGAGTCCAGACATGTAGGGGCCTCTCTCAGCTTGGGGCCCTGGGTAGTTGGTACCCCCGTTTTCCACCCTGCATCGCCACCGTGTTGTGTGTATGTGTGTTTTTGGGAAGTCTGTACTGTAATTAGCAAGTCATTCTAATGAGGGCTTGTTGCCTCTGTTGGAGCAGCTGGTCCAACATGGAAGAATGATAATGAATAGACACGTTGACATAAGGACCTGAGCTACGTACAGTAACACAGCTGGTACACAACAGAGCCAATGGCCATTTTTTGAAGGATCCTGTATCAAATTTTCTTAATAATCTGGCTTTAAGTTGATAATTTACAATTTACAAAACAGAGTAAAGTTTAGATGTACACTATAAAGTAGTCAAGTTTCAGCTGTAATGGTGTATTTGGAATAAAAATGCATTGTAGTCTACATTTATCTAAAAATATCACCCGGTTGATGCATTTCAATACAGTAAAAAAAATTGTGGTCTTGTGGACACTTTTTTAATGCATACAGTTTAATGAATGATGAACGTTAGTATGTTGCAACATAACCTCATGCAAGTTCCATTTAAAACTGTGGCGTCACCTTGTGGTGATTTTGACTTCCTGCTCCATTTGTAATAGGAACACAGTTCAACACCTGAGACTCCATTGATACATGTTTTTATTGTGGTTTTGATAAGAATACAAGATATGCATGACAAAAACATGAATGCTCATGTATTTTACCATTTTTATAGCTTTTATTTGCATTTTAATTTCTGAAACTTGTAAAAATGGTTGATATACCCATAACTTGTATACCAGGGAAGATATACACAATTATAACACGGGATGTTCTTTCAGTTTCAGTTTTATATTCAAAGCATACTTGTTCATGTTATTTATGCTGTTCATCATTCACTCAATCCCATCCTGCAGCATTCAAATACAATATTAATCTATATAAACTGTGTAAAATTAAAGGGAAAGCACTGAACATAAATGTAATTCAAATAAAACTTTCACAGGATCAAACAAAGTGAAGCATCTCATGGTGAGGAAATGTACCAGTGGAGGCAGAATCATGGCACAGAACCAAACGCTAGTCTACTGTACATACATATCACATGTAAGGCAAAGGTGACTTGAGCAGACTGCCAAAGTGTTTTTGTACATGGCTGGAAGCAGGTCCAGAGTTAGTGTTTACATATCAACCAAACACTAACAACATTCCAGTTTAGGACATGAGCCATGTTCATTTTTTTCTGGACCGCCAAAGTGATACTCTAAACCAACGCAAATTCACCTGACTACATACAGAGATTTTAACTGGACAGTCCCTTCGATCTAATACACACATGGGATAGAGTCTTCCCTTCAAAGCACAAAGGTAAAATAATCACAGTTATCTTGAGGTGGGGTGTCTCCAAAAGGCATGTGCAAGTGTGGGTGGGACAGAATTCATTCTATCAACTTGTCATTATAAAACTCAGCGGTTGGAGGAATTTTGATGCAAACTCAGATTGGACAAAACTGAAATGAATGAGAAATTACCAGTCAGGCATTTAAGAATAAAATAATGTGAATAAAAAATGTGATCACTTAGGTATATGTCAGAGTTACATCTTCCAATTCATGAAAAAAAAAAACAACCCCCACTTAACTAAAATAAAACAAAACAAAATCAAGGAGCAAGTTTATTTGACAGAGGCCAGGATGGAAGCCAGGTGAGAGGATGTTGTTGTTCCGTCTCTGTGAGTCGAGTCCAAAGTACTTGTTTTATTTGAGGTTTTTAATCTGTTGGTTTGTGTTGTGGATCTTGACATCCATCTTGTCCACTTTATTCAGCAGTGCATCAATGGAGGCGTCCTGGTCATCCATCTCAGACTGGAGACCCAATCCAATGTTCTTCAGTCTTCTTAAGCCATCGGACATTTCATCTGGATAAATCACAAGTAAAATCTGATGTTAGTCGATTGGACTGTGGATCGGCAGAATATAACAGTTTATTTTATATATTAGAAATAATGAAAATTGTTTTGTTGTAGAGGTAAAATTTATAAAAGCATTTGTAATGTATTTATTTTACATAAAGAATTACAAAAATTATAATTACAATATCTAGAAAACTAACAAGAAACTAACAAGATTATAATAGACATAACCAAAAGTGTCACCCCCTTGTGCCTGTCTTGTGATTGCATTTTATATTACTGTATACTATAATAAAGTCTAAAAAAAAAAAAAAGGTATTCTTACCTAAATTTGTGTCCAGGGTCTGGTGAGCCTGCCTAAGGTGTCTGTTCTGTGAGTATCCGTTCTGTCTGGATGAGGTGTCATCTACTGATGCAGAAGCTCCAAATCCTTCAACAAACAAATGAAGATATGGTGTCAGTTCTCAGTATTATTAGGCTTTAATTGTGAGTGAGATTCTCGTGCAAACTCTTACTCTACCTCCTGTCTCCAGCTTTCTTAGGTTGGGGTGACTTGCTTGGTACTTATCTTCATGTTCTCTGCTGTTGGACAAGGCGTTCTGTAATCTGAAAAAACATGAGAAATTCAGATAAGGATTGTTTAACTATTCAGTGAAGGACATTCAATGACAAGAACCTGGGAAGAGTACATATTTTAAAAGTATATTACAAAGAAACACATGATGTAAGGATAGGATAGGTATGTTTTAGTTGAAGTTTTACATGGTTTTGATCCAGTCTTCTAGTAGAAAGTGGGCTGAGTTGTAACAGTGTTTCCCCTAGGATTTTTTAAGGGGGGTGGTAGGCCCCCCCGAAACTACTAGTTTTGTCACGGGGCGGGCATGTAACGGATACGTGGTGTCGACAGTGTCGTCATAGACGCGCGCAGTAAGGCGGTTGTCTGTACCGGTGTATTTCTCTACACTGAGCTGAAATGAAATGAGCGCACATAGATTAGGTAAATAAATATTAACAATATTTATTTACAACACATAAATAATCGTAGGCCTTATGGATGATAGATGGACCAATCAGTCTCTATCTTAAAAACAAACAAACTCGATTCTCACACCGTCTATATGGTTCTTAATAAAGATCAATGTTTGTAATATTACAAAATTACAAAACTGACTTATGGGGAATTAATTTGCTCAAACTTAAAGCCAAATAAAGACAACAGTTTGACTTATAGATGAATCAGTCACATGAATGATGAATCAGCATTTTGTGTTTCCTAATAACTGAAACTATCTGTCAGTTTTAGTGCTGTGTTTACAACAGGTCAACAACCTTTTAACAGCGTAATAAAACATGTTAATGGAGTTGTGTAGTTTTAGTAAACGTATTAAAAGATCTGTAAGTCCTTTTATAGCAAGTTTTAATCTTGTGCTTTGACTTTTGTTTACTAGAATGTCCTTTTGTTTACATTTGGAGAACAGATTGTGCTTTTAAAAATATTTACAGAACAGTGATTCATTCACTCACTCTGAAAATATAAAAAAATCTTCCCGTCTGTCAGAGCATGAAGTTTAACTTGTATGGTGTTAATTACAGTAACTGTCGACAAACGACACACAGTGGGAATGCATCGGCAGTCAAGCTATCCAAACTATCAAGCTAACGTTACATTAACATTACTGTAATGTAAAGCAGCAGCAGATAAACTGGACTGTTAAAACAACACTAATGTCAATTTAAAAAACTTTAGCTCCACTTAAGAGCTTTGCTAGCTACGTACTTCGTTGTATCTTGTCTAACAGATTATTGTTTGATACCGCACATGTCAGTAAATGTCATATATCATCCTCTGAACAGCCGTCTCTTTGTCTCATACAGTCTATGGTCTCATACAAGGATACAGTCTATGGTCTCATACAAGGATACAGTCTTCAAAGAAGACTGTATCGGTAGGGAGCCAGTCTGAGCTAATAGTTGTAAAGTGATGAAAGTCTGCGTAAATGCTATTTCTGAATTTGAGAGGTTTGAGACAGCGCTTACATGCTTTTAGCCACCTCACCCCGCCCCTCCAAGGTAATGGTAGGGGAAACACTGTGTAAGAACTACTCGAACACCGATTGTCAGTAATATTTTAATAATAATGATAATGGCTTTGTTATAAAACACTGTATGATCTTAAATTTGAGTACTAAGTACTAGAAACACTTAACAGCATCTGTCTGTAAGTAGAAGTAGTAAGAAATGTACCTAAATTAAGGGGTATAGTAAAGGACTAAGAAGACTATAAAATATCTACATGATAAGAAGAGCTGGTATTCTGACAATCATGTCTGCCATAATTCACTGAGCCTGCTAAATAACTGATTGTTCAAAAAATGGGTGGAAGATGCTGTTCATTTCCTCCAAACTCAAAAGGTGGGTGAAGTCTTTATCTGAATTTAAGGCCTTTCAGTTGTATACACAACATACTGAGTTAGAGAGCAACGGAAACGCAAAGTATATTTGAGCAGTCTGTGTCTCCAACATTTTGAGTTTAAAGTTGGGAAATAGAATATTTTGATTTAGTGCCAGGATATTGATAATGTGCCTGTAATTATAGTTTAGGAATCACTGTTGGTTCATTCATAAGACATTTAATCTGTATTAGACATGGGTGAGAGTTTCTTCTAAAAATAACAACTATTAATCTTTGTGCCTGTGATGGTCAAGCAGGTGGAATCAGTATTTCATTCAGTCCCAACAGGTCAAATAAGTACTGAAACTTTTATGATTTAACTGTAATGCAGCATTTAAAACAAGGAGATTAAGACAACATTTAGGCTATAACTTCCATTTTTTCCTAAATACAGCAAAAACAATTTCAGAGAATAAAGGCCTGAATTCTACCTGTCGTTGGCCTCGTAGGCATTTGGTTGTGGTTGTGGGGGCTTTGTCTCTGGCTTGCCCTTGAAGTAATTGACCAGGCCACCCCACACACTCCTGATACTGGTGATGTGCTTCTGGCTGGTCTTCAGGTCCTGATCCATGTTATCCAACATTTTGTCTGTCCTCTTTAGAGCCTCACCCTGACGCATTAGCTCCTACACAGACAAAGAGAGAGAGAGCAAAAGAGAGAGGAGAATGAGAGAAACTCCAAGAATTTCTCTGTTGATTGGCACATTCTTGGAGACAATAATTTTTTTGTGTGCCAGGATAAATTGGATTAGTTTGACATACCTCTGCTGTCTCTACACCCATCTTCTCTGACTCATAGATGAGGCCGAGGGAACGGTGACTACTATCCACAGCAGACTGAGCTGTACGCATCACTTCCTGCTGGAGGTACCTCTGCCTCCTCTCTGCTTCACTCATGCCATCACTGGGGTCGTCATCGAACCCTCTACTTTTAGGCCTAAAGTCTTCCTCATCGTCATCATCTGCAAATGGGTTGTGGGTCTTTGGGTAGGCCATCTGTGGAACAGACACAGTGTGTTTTGACAAAATAAACTCAACTCAATGTCCAAATTACTAGTTTCTCTAGTGCTTTCAACCTTATCTCATAATCTTCTTGTTTGCCAAACTACTATTTCCAAGGTCAAGCATGAACTTTCACGCTTAACACAGTGTTTTATTACTGTCAACAGCAAGGCAGTGGACATTTAACAACGTTTGGTATTAAAATAATGATGGAGTCATATTGGAACAAAAATGGCACAAGATTAATTGACTCCAGTTTTCAAGAACAGGCATTCACCTAATAAAAACATTGAAATTGCTGTCTTGAACATGTTGAGAGTTGCTTTTCTTCATTTCATGTCATCACATGTTAAATAGTATGGAGTTTGCACTGCTTATCAGAAGAAATTTTTTACCATTTTTACAATGTTTTTTGACTTCTGGTGGCTTGCATTTAGCATATTAGCTTTAGCTAGCTACAACTTCCACATAATAAAACGACTTTTAATCAATGAAGAATTAGTGCGTCAAATTGTCTCTCATAAATAATCATTGTCTCGTATAATCTGCCTGATTATACTTATGGTGACGGAAAGTATAATTAACATTAATGCTAACTTACGATATGTGCCGTTAAAGCTGATGGGTGTCGGCTAGCTAGGCAACCGCTATCGTAGCTAATTTACGCCAACCAAACAACCACACCCAAAAGCCAACACTGATCTTTCTTCGCGTAGAACAAATGGTATCTAAAATGAAACTGTGAAGAAACAAAGGTAAGCTCAATTTAACAGACAAACCTTTGACCGACGGGAGCCGTAGACGGTGTTGTTACTGTATCAGCTGACTGTTAGCAACAGAACACTTCCTGTCATGTTTGGTGACGTTGCTGCTTGCTGTCCCAACGACTAATCCTGCGCAACAAAAACGCACAAAACAGTGATACTGAAGTCAGCCGTTATTAAGAAATGCACTTAAACACGACACTAAACAACAAGGTATCTTTGCTACCTTTAATCTGAGTCAAAATAATAATTGTATAGTCAAACACAGAAGCCATTAAAGTATAGACACTGTAGTTTAGATTGTCCCCGCTGCGTTGCCGTACTGCGGCTTTGCCAGAGCCAACAGCTGCCGCTCGCCTCTTTCCTCTCCTCGATGAATTTCACTCGTTTGATGTAAAGGTAAACATGTCTGTAACGGGAGGTGGTACGAGAGGGTTTTATTTCAACACAGTCCTGTCGCTGGCCCGCTCTTTAGCCGTCCACCGCCCCGCACCAGTCGAAAAGGTGAGGAAAGGGAGCCGAACGAGCTCCAAACTACACATTTATATTAATTGGCTAAAGTAACGATAAGCAACAGGGTTGTTGAGGGTGTAGCAGCTCCGCTTCCGCACAGGCGGTGGTTTATTTTGATCACTGACGTGACAGTAAAGGTAACATTTGGCAGGTGTATGTGCGTTTGTAGCTATGAATCACTTTAACTGGGTCTTCCCTACATTGTTTTACGTGTAATAGAAGAAAGAGCAATGCAGAAGAAAGTGGCGTCGGTGCTTGTGTTACTGCACCAGTCAGGCTCGATCGGCACTGCAGTCAAACAGGTTTACACGGTGAAGAGCCAGAGATGAGAGAGAGAGGTCACAGTTCTGTTCATGTGGTAGATGGTTACTAACCTATTTCAAGGAGGATCATGATCTAAATTAGACGACTTGTTTTACATGCGGATCAGTTAGTTTGGGGGAAAAAAAGACTTGTGCTGGGCAAAGTAATGTTTGCTGGAGTCAAATAACATATAAGAGAATACTCTGTCACTGGTATTGCTATTTTATGGAGCATATGGGTTATTAAATATCAGGTTAATGTGTGTTTTTAGTGGGAATAATCAGCTATTTTGAGCTAGAGTGAGATGATTGTCTTGCACTATAGCAAATATCATATAGTATAGTAGGCAGCAACATAATAGCATAATAGCACTTCTGTTTGTTAGCAACAGTAAACTTTATTGATTACCAAGAGGGAGATACAGTATTACAGCAGCAAAGGAGACAGCAAAGGTATAAAGAGAATACAGGCAAATAGAAAAAATATGTAAAAATGATTTTAAAAAATCTAAGTTAGAAAGAGATATACAGTATGAGCCTTAGACCAGTGTGCAGAAATGTAATGTATGTTACTATAAACTATTTTGATAATCGATTAATCATGGTTTTGAGTCATTTTCACCATTTTCTGACATTTTGTTGACCAACCAACTAAGCGATTAATCGAGAGAATAACCGACAGATTAATTTTAAAAATTGTTAGTTGCCCTACTGTAAAACAGATATTTTAATACAACACTGCAACACTAGACAACAATTAAATCTGTTATGTTTTTTAAAGCTGTAACTACATACAGAACAACTACAATCCAATGGGAGCTGTCAAGGATAAAAGGCCTAATTGGTGCTTATCATTAGCTTGGGCAGTCTGGTTTCTATCACAACATCCTTGTGCTCTTTTAGGTCCAGAAGCTACAATGTATGTGTCCAGTGGAGGTCCGTGGTGTGTTCACTCTAGATGTGCGTCGCAGAGATGCCGTTATAGCTCTGGCTGTTTTTCTGGTGGAGTCCGGCTTACAGGTGGGTGGTGAGCCTTTTTAACAGAGTGGCTGCATTTCATCATTACTTTAAACATCATATCTGTAAGCTGCACTAGCAGGTAATGGATAACAGGGTACAATTAAAGCTATGATTTACAGAAGTAATTACAAAGAGATTTAGTAGCCTGTTATATTTAGATTTTATTAGTACCTTTATATCATTACTTTTGCTCCGCTTTTGCTACCAGCCTCTCACAGGACTCCGCATATATCACCGCAATAAGCTTATTCCCTTAATCCGATTAAACAGGCGATTAGACATGCAGCTGGACATGTAAGCCTTTAACCTCATCTCACTTACACACGGTCTGGAAACCTTCCTTGCCATCTGATTATGTAGAGATGATTGCCTCACTTTTCATTAAAGTATTGTTTGGTATATTTTCTTTGATTCAGATTTGATTCAGTGTTGGAATAAAAAATACCTCATATTTACGATTAATCTGTACTTGTTAGAGAAACAAAGTGCAGTTGTTTGTGGTGTGTAATGATTTGCTTTACACTGGCAGCACAAAGACACACTTGTTCCTTACTTGCTGAGCCTATTGAGAGGGCTACCACGGGTCCAATGGATCGAAGAGAGCTTGGGAAAGAAAGGAAAGGGTAAGAACAATCCTCTTACGCTGAGACCTTTAGTTGGACGATGCCCCTGATTAAGTGCTTATGCTTCCTACGTTGCTTGTGAAAGGAATGTTTGTAGTCATTGTTTTTTATTTTCAATAATGTCTCAAGACATGATGAGGTGAGTCAAGATATCAAGCCATAAAATACCAATAAACACCAGTTCCTACTTCTTAAGACATTGATTTTATTGACCAGATATGACATTACAACATACTGTGAAATACAGTTTGTTAGTCCCGATATTAATCCTCAGTTATATTTGGGTTTGATTGCATTTTCATTTTTTGATGATTATATTTGTCTTTGTTTTTCTTACTGCACACTTTTATGGGAATTAATTGTCTGTGTTTGTGTCTTTTGTCATTTTCTGCTCCTCAGAGTCTCTGCCAGTTGCAGAAAACTTCAGCTTCTGTTTAGTGACTCTTTTGGCAGATGTGGCTCAGAGGGACCCAGACTCCAGACAAGAGGTTAGTTTGTGGCGATAATACACTCTTAGGTTTACTGTAGGGTTCTTTGCAGTCAAGTGCTGAGGGATTGTTTATTGTGTTTCCACTCTAGATCTTGAACACAATAATGGAAGTCATGCAGTCCTTGCAGGAGATGTGCCAAACACCTGATAATCATGACAAAGGTATACACACACACACACATACACGTACACACACCAAAATGCAAAATGTCATTCCTTTGAAATGGAAACCCTCATAGACACTCTCTCGCCTGTAGTCTACCTGTGCAGGTACATTGTGCCCGGTCTGCTTGGCATGACTCGAGCATTTGGCCGCTACAGCAACACAGATGAAGCCTTGTTGTCCAAGTTGTTCCCCAAAGATTCCCCCCAGGCCCGCTGTGTCACAGAGGAAACCGAGGGAGTGCGGCGCAGATCCTTCAATGACTTCCGCTCTATCCTGCCTTCCTCACTGCTGACAGTGTGCCAGAGTGACACTCTGCGCAGACGCACCGGGACCAACCTGGATTCCTCTGCACAGGTGTGTGTATGTGTGTGTTGTGTTAGAACTAGTAGGACTCAAAAAACAGTATTTAGCGCTTTTAGAACAACTAAATATGGTTGCAGGATTATAAAAATTCTCTTGCATGCTTTTTCTTTTCAAATTTTTTGATGACATTGTGTTGGTTGGCTCTCTCGTAGGCCTGTACAGATTCAGGAGGCCACTCGCCCTGCTCTCCCACAACCCCTGGCCCACATTACTTTGAAGGTAAAACACAAGAAAAACACAAGCTACTTTGATTAAATTTGCCAATGGAAACTTACATTCTACCAACTCATCCTCATCTTATCATTGTCAGCCATTAGCATTATGTAATAACTTTGTACATGCATATTGCTTATCTGCACTTGCCTGTGTGGCTTATGAACGATATTTATTGCGATACATCATGTGTATTTCTCACATACTGTAAACTCACACTAAACTATTCAGTAATGCACAAGGTTTCTGGCTAACATTGGGATTTTAATTTGGGTGAAACTTTTGCAGCTTGGTGACACATACAGCATATCCAGTGTTTACCCCATTGCCTTCATCACCTGCCTCTACAGTTTGGATTGACACCATATCTTCATATAGATGCACAGTTTTGTTATTGTAAAGATAGTGACGAGTCTGTGCTAAGGCTTGTGTCTGTTTTATGTGGCATGAAAGTTCAAATCTATTGCATACCAGAACAATAGTGTAGTTAAATCAATATCATAGAGCTTATTTCTACCCCTGTATCTGTTATACTTCCTGTTCTCATTTGATAAATACACCGTATACCTTGTTCTAAATGCAAATAATCTAAATACACTGACGTTACCACGCAAATGACAACTGCTATTGTCTGTCTCATGCTAGTAGTGGTTTTAGTGATTGTCCATCTATCAATTTTCCTGCTTTCATATTGATTCAGACAACTTTGTTCAAAGGGTTAGCAGGGCAGCTATATAATTGTGTTAGTAGCCAAATATAGATTTACATGACATCAGATTGAGATATTTCCAGCTCAGCTTCAATTGACTTTGATAGGGAAAAAAAATTTCCTCTTAACTGTTATCATCAGTTTTTGGTGTCAGAATCAAAGAGTTTCTTTTACTTGAGTCACCACTCTGCATTCTGATGATCAACATCATCATTATAGAGACAGATATTAATTTCTGCATTAATTCTGAATCAGTAATCTCATATCCTTATTTTAAATAGTACATATTTTTCCAACTTTCCTCATGTCTCTTATGTCATCTGGTCCCTTTCATTTCAGGTGCCTACCTCCCAGACAACAGCTCCGTAGACCCAGACTACTATTTCTCCACAGTTAGCTCCAGTTTCTCAATGTCTCCTCTCTTCATGGGAGCAGGAGAAAACGAGGTGGAAGTGCCTGTTGATCAGCTCCGACAGCTCCTTGGCATGGTACAGTGGCCTGTTACACGTTTATCATAACGCTGATACTGACATAATGCATTTACCGCATTCTGTATATTTACCTGTGGTTGTGTGTTCTGTCCACATTCAGGTGAAAAAGTTTGTTTCGGACTCTTTTTTGAAAGCACTCGATGCCGCAATGACTGAACTTGCAGAGGTAACTATAAAACCACTGTCTGCACAACAAAATTGATTGTATACATTTTTAAAGTAAAGTCAGCGTGAAGTTAAGTAATCTTCTCTGTCATTGTCTCTTCTGTTTGTTAAGTCTAATCCTGGAATCAACCTCTATTACAAAACCTTCAGTGACCCTCTCTATGTGTGTGTGTTCAAAATGCTGCGGGACACACTGTACTACATGAAAGGTAAAGCATAATTGTCTTAATTATTATGTGTTAATTGGTATATTTTGTAGTCCATTAAATAAATTACATTGTCAAATTTACATAATGTTTTCCTATCTCTCAGCCTTGCAACCGGCTTTTGTGCGGGAAGTGCATGACTTTGTACTGGAGCAGTTTAGCAGCAGTCAATCAGAGCTGCAGAGGGTACTTCATGACACAGGGGGGTTGCCGGGTGAACAGAGCCCGCTCAAGCTTCGTTGCCAAGCCAACGCTGCCTGCGTGGACCTCATGGTGTGGGCCGTCAAAGATGAGCAAGGTAATCAATTGTAGCAGAGAGTGAGCAGGGCAGTGTGTGTTCAGATGTCATAACCAGAGAGATACTGTATGTGTTTATTTGTACTGGTTGTATTAATTTTCCTTCCTGGTGTCTTTTTTTTTTCAGGAGCTGAGAATTTGTGCACAAAACTGTCAGAAAAGCTGCAGTCAAAAACCTCTAGTAAAGTCATCATCGCCCACATGCCCCTGCTCATCTGTTGCCTACAGGTATATAACACTACAAGTTAGAAAGAGCGCCAAGATATTGTCCCCAAATTGAAGCGAAATGTCACACAAGGTTCTATTATGTCTAGAAAATTACTTGAGGAAAAGTAAAGGTATCGTGATGATTCACATTTTCTCCTTCTGTGCCTCAGGGTCTGGGCCGTCTGTGTGAGAGGTTTCCAGTGGTGGCTCACTCTGCCACGACCTCTCTCAGGGATTTCCTGGTGGTTCCCTCCCCTGTTCTTATAAAACTCTACAAGTATCACAGCCAGTACAGCACAGGTAGGGGTACCATAATTACTTCACATCCACCGCTTGACTGAGACGTTGTCAGCTATTAATCAGCTTGCATGAAATAATAAATGGAGCACAGTTAAAAAAGCTGAATGGAAATAAAAAGAATGAATTGTGTTGTATTCACAATACTGGACGCTGATTGTTGTTGTGACTCTATTCTAAATGAGGTTACCCTGGAAAATTGAATTGGTCTACAATACGTCCAGTTGGGATTTAGTACAGCAGTGCAGAACAAATGATCTGTTGGCTGATGATCCAGTGACAAATTTACATCAATAACAGTGTTGTCGTCACATCCTCATCCACTATTGATCTGCACATAGTGTTCATGGACAAGCAGCTACAGATACAGACATTTGGAAATGCAATTTGGGTTACAGATATTTTTTCTGTGTTGTTGTCCACAGAGTACTGCTTTTTCATAGATTAGCTGCTAATTTGCACTACAATGAACATTTTTCTTTTCTGTGCAGAATCATATTTTATAATATTTTAAAAAAATGTTTACTTCATTTAACCCTCTCATTAATGTTTCTGCCTGTGTTGTTATCACTTTTTAAGGCACAGGTGAAATCAGGATCAATGTGACCAATGAGCATTCCCAGTCCACCTTCAATCTTCTGTCAAATAGGAAAGACCAGCCTTCCATGTACGAGCAGCTCAGAGACATTTCCATTGACAACATCTGCAGGTCAGACGCAAACACCTGGCACAGCTTTGATTAAAGAATATGATTATTATGTACTCTTTAAAAAAAAATTTCATTTTTTACATCTGTGTGTGTCTTTTCTCTCTCTAGATGTCTGAAAGCCGGTCTGACCATGGACCATGTGATAGTGGAGGCCTTTCTGGCTAGTCTATCCAACCGTCTTTACATTTCACAGGAGAATGACAAGTGAGTAACGTGTCTGGTTGAAAAAAGCTGCACTGTGCTTTTTAATCAAACTGAATAATTTAAAATCTTTTAACACTAATGATCAGCTATTCTAAAAATCCCCTCGTCTTTCTGCCAGGGAAGCCCGTCTAATCCCAGATCACACCATCCGAGCGCTGGGCCACATTGCAGTGGCTCTGAGAGACACTCCTAAAGTCATGGAGCACATCCTACAAATCCTTCAGCAAAAGTTCTGCCAGCCTCCGTCACAGCTGGATGTACTCATCATAGATCAGCTTGGCTGCATGGTCATTACAGGAAATGTGAGTTCAAAGTCAAAGTGATACAACATTTTTAGAGCATCTTGCTTCCAGGATTTGACATTACACACAAACCATTAGGGTATTAGTTGGGATTGGTGGGATTGTTCAAACATCTCTGATGATGTACAAAAATTGTGTTACTGTTGCTTAAATAGAAGCAAAGTAACTCTTTTTTTTACCCAGGGGGTCTGAGACACTGTTGTTAATGGAGACCTGCTGGCAGCTGTTTATTTGTGCTTGCTGCTCTGCTGTTTACTTGCTCAGTACTGTGTGCATTAAGAGTAGGTTTCAGTATTCCAGTAAACACCCTGTTTGACAGTAATGGGGTGTTTGTGACAGCTGGTGTTCCCAGAGTGCAATGGGTTATAATTAACAAAGCACAGGAAATGGATCCAACCTTATACAACAGATAAAGATCACAAATGCCTTGATTGTTCCAGATACAGATCTTGCATAGTGGCTCATTTTATCTCTAATAATGAGATTTTTGTATTGGAAATTATTTTGTAAAATTAAAGTTAAAGGTTGTGACTATGTAAATAATTTAGTATGTAACTAAGTAAGCCAGCCACTGGTGCATTAACATTTTTAACTGTCTATGTGTCTGTCTGTCCTGTAGCAATACATCTATCAGGAGGTGTGGAATCTCTTCCAGCAAATCAGTGTGAAGGCCAGTTCAGTGGTCTACTCAGCTACCAAAGACTACAGAGATCAAGGCTACAGGTCAGCATCTGCTCGTACCAGTGCACTGCTGTGGTGTAAAAGGAGAAAACGTGGTTTGGAGAATGTTAATTGTTGCAGCAGAAGAAGACTATAGTAGTGATTCCCCTGATCTGTGTTCTCCCTCATATTTGATTAAAAAAATAAATAGCTACAGTAAATAGGTCTTGTTGGTCCTGTGCATTTTATGTATGTCTGTGTTGACTCTTGCTTTAGTTTAACTGTGCCCATCATGTATGCTGCCTTCCCTCTCAAGGCACTGCTCTCTGGCAGTGATAAATGCTCTGGCCAACATTGCAGCCAACCTGCAGGGGGAGCAGCTTGTGGATGAACTGATGGTGAACCTTTTAGAACTGTTTGTCCAACTGGGCCTGGAAGGAAAGAGAGCCAGTGAGAGGGCCTCAGATAAGGGACCAGCGCTGAAGGTACGTGCTTGAATACATAAACATCTAAACACAACAGGAAATTGATAACAGCAACGTAATTGCTCCTTATCTCCCGTAGGCATCAAGTAGTGCAGGAAATCTTGGAGTCCTCATTCCAGTGATTGCTGTGGTGAGTATGTGATGTATATGCAAACTGTTACCCCTTTAGAAACAATGCCCATTCATTTGCTACACCAATTTGTGTTAAAATCCCAATATAAAGCACAGTTATAGGATCTACATGACTATTTTGAGTTCTTACTGATGCATCCAAGCTGTTAGTTAGTATTTAACTCAATGAACAAATATTTACCCTGTTTGCTGCAGTGCAAACATCTGTGGCACCAGTTCGCTGCTGAATGTCTTTACAATCTTTCAGTGTAGCTTTTCATAAAATTGTTGTTCATTATTGTTGTAGTATGTAGTAAAAGTCTCACAAAACTGTACAAATTAGTAGTATTGAGATAGTTAATGTGATGAAACAATTTCAACTTCTTTTCCCACAGACATCGCACAGGAATGATTTTTTGTTGTATAGTAGTGTTATATATTATTTTATTATCCCCTTTCTTGTGTTCAATTCATTATTCCATAGTTTTTCTGCAATTATTACAGCATTAAAGCTATGACACTTATGTAATGTCTCACATGTCTCTACCAACATCATTGCAAAAGATGAAACATTAACAGATGATAACAAGCATTCAATGAGTTACTGAGACAAACTCACAAGACTGGCTAAATCTCCTGAACAGGCTGAATGTTCAGTCACAGATAACATATGCATAAAAATGCTCATTACTTGACATTTTCTTTTGGTTCCAATGAAAGTAATTGAATATTAAAAAAATAATACTTCAGCAGTTAAAAGTAATAGTGTTTCTCAGGTACATTGAAACTCGCTGAACACGGAATTTAGAGGGAATCGTTCAACTTTTAGCAGAACCTTTTGTTCAAGTTTAGCTCTGTGAAGGATTGACCACACGGCCCATAAACACAAGGCAGTCTGTGCGGTGCTCGTAGATGAGGAAGAGAAAGGGATGGTCCACGGTGAAGCGTATCTGAGAGGAGAGAGGCATGAAGCCCACCTGGGTCAGAGCAGCAGCCTCAGTCCCTTCTTCATTCACAGTGATGGTTCCCTGGTGCTTCAGCTGGGGAGGGAGATCAGAGGGAGTCATTTTGAAATACTTTGTGAGGATTATTGTTTGCAGAAAGTTGTTGATAAGGTGTACAGGGGACAGACTGAGTCACCTTCGCTTTTATCATGTTTTGACTTTACCTTTTAGAATCTGTTTGGTTATTTGTTTATTTCTGAAATCAAGCTTACTGATTCAAGCTTACTCACCCAGTTCATGGCAATCTTTTCAGAGGTCATTCCAGTGAAGTCTCCGTTCTCCTGGAACAAGTCAGTGAGGCCCATCTCCTTCAAATTGTCAATCAAGTCATAGTTCTGCTCCAGTTTAAAGCGAGGTAACACCACCTCACGGGTCCTGAGGGGAGGCATAGAAAAGCAGCCCCTAAATTGACATTTCCTCGTGGTATAGCTTTTAAATCTCCACTAGGTCTAAGCACTTTCACCTACATTGTTAAATATAATGGAGCTCCCATTCAAAAAGCTCATTGCATGTTATTGTGTACAGTACAATTTCACAGCTATTGATTATAGTTAGTAACAATGCTGACCTGTTTGTCATGTTTTTGAGCCACTTGTTGACAACAGTGGGGGAGATCTCCTGTTCCAAGGTCCTCATGCCAGTGATTTTCCTAGGCAAGGCAATGAGCATGCTGATGTTTCCTGAATATGGGAGCTGAAAACATGATAGTTGACACCATTATTATGCAGCTCATTTCATCTGTTTATTGATCAGTATGTGTACTGAACAAGAACTTCTCTTTGAATAGACCTTTCACTATTTAAATATATAGTTGACCATCTGGATTTCTAATCTAGACCCTAGACCCACCTGTAGGATGTCACACTCTAGTTCATGGTCGGCAGCAGCCAGGTAGTTCCCTTTGTTGGTCATCATTGGCACGCGAACACTTGTCTTTTCATTAACACGAAAGCTGCGATAGTGAGTCTGTTCTTTGGGGAACTTCTGCTCCCATGTACCTGTTAATACAAACAAATAAGGTCAAAGAGTCATATGTGTATTATGATGATTCAAGTAACCAAATAAATCAGACAGTTTTACTGTTTAATGCAAAGTCTTGTCTATATTTTCACCCACCTTTGAAGTACAGGTAGTTGAGCAGCATCAGCACCATATTTGGGTCCACACTCTTGAGCGGTTCCCTGATCAGTCCTTTTGTCAGCTTTAGGATGCGACGGTTAGCCTTCTGCAGAAAGGCAGGCTCCCTGAAGTCCACCGACTGTGGCTCTGCAAAATAATAAGCCTTTGTCTCTGCACGGAAAGCATCTTTCACTGAGACATCCTTCTTTACGTAGACATCATTTACGGAGCGCAGTGTGTAACCAAAGTTTCTCCGGAAGAGCCTGTGTGTCAACTTCCTGAAGAGCTTGTGCACTGTTGTGTTGTCATAGTGACTGCTTGCATTGACAAATTCAGCGAATCCCAGAACTTTGTAGATCTGATCATGGGTTCCAGGTCCTGCCCCTAAAGACATCATCCCCATAGCGATCGAGATCCCAGCGGGCGCAAGCAGGATGTTGTCGGTCTGGTTGACGTCGTTTCGAAGACTTCGATAGAGGTTAAAACCAAAAACGGCATTGACAATGTTGAGGCGTTGGAGGCGAGACCGACCATGGAACAGCCGTAGGAGTCTGGCACGGCGAATCTTTGGGTCAGAGGGTTCAGCAAAGATATCAATGTCTGGGGCTGGTGTGGCAATCTCATCTATCTCATCCCCTTCACTGAAAAACATCACAAGCTCATCATCCAGCTAGTCAAACGCAGAATCACTCTAAATTTGTTTTGGTATTTAGTGTTAAGGCAAGTCTCAAATGTTAAGAACTGTCTCTGTTCAGCCTAATCTATGCAGATTTCACTGCTTTATACCACAAGTTCTTTTCTCAAAGTGAATTTTACATATAATCCATCAGGAGTTACATTTAATACTCACATGTAGTCATCACTGCCCGCAGCCAGGATCTTATCAAAATCAATGTAATCTTCATCCTCAAAGCCATCAAAAACCAGGTCATTAGTGACAGTGTTTTCTTTGTGGTACTCCAAGGGCATGGCCTCTATATCCTCGACCCCTCCTGGTTCAAAGTTTCTGGGGTCCGGTTTAGGATCACTAAAGTGTGAACTGATTTCTTTGATCCCAGCCAGGGATGGACTGACCAGCAGAAGAGCCACTGAGATGACTGTAATTACCCACATCCTTAAGGCTGGGGCAGAGGGAATGGACATTTAGGACGGCTTAATTAATGTTCGAATCAACATTTAGTATATTTGATTGAGTTATGTTTTAGTAAATAGCGTAAGAATAAAAATATGTGTTCACTGGCTAAGAATGAAAAACATTTTTAGGTAAAATTCCCTTCATAGCAGTATCAGTCAGTCAAAATGTCTTACCTTTACCGTGTGCTGGCAGGAAGTGCTGTGTGGGACCAAAGAATTGAATACAAAACTGAACTTTGACGTGGTCTGCTGAACAAATAGACCAGATCAAACAGACCAAAAATGCTGTGACTGACTAAAATTTTTAACTCTTCACAATTCAGCTTATTTGTTCAGAATATTTAATATGACTTATTATTAAAAACCTAGTTATCTGGTAAGGGATTTCTGAAGTTTGTTTTTTTTTTGTTATATGTATATTGTATTTTAAGGTTAAATTTGTTGATTCATCATCTAATCACATTTAACAGAATGGGGTCATTTATATAATGCAACATTAGTTGCTCTACATTTTTCACCCTTTCTGTGTCCATTTCTGTAATTCACAGTTGACCAGACGACTTCCACCAATCAAAGAGGCCAAGCCTCGCCTCCAGAAGCTGTTCCGAGACTTCTGGTTGTACTCTGTGGTCATGGGTTTCGCTGTGGAAGGATCAGGTGAGATGAACAGCTATGTTAAATGTTTAGTGTAAAGAAGCAAAGAGTGTCTGGACTTGACATAAAATTAGAGGGGGCTGACATTTAAAGGAACACTCCCTGATTTTGTTATAGAGCCAAATAGTCTTCACGAATCCCAAGATTTCCTACCACTTCACTTTTAACGTTTTGAAACTCAACTCAGATTTTCAAAACTGCCACTGCCTTAAAAAGTCATAGATCATATGTCCTTGTTTGCTCAGGCTATCGCAAGAATAGTTTAAAGAAGTTGTTGTGACAATATGGTGAATTTAAAGTAATAATGGAGATTTATTTCATGCCAAAAAGGAAAAAAGAAATATGTTATTGATGTGTAAAAAGTGTTAGTTTCCATCATTAGTATTGAACCAAAAAACGTCCTAAAGAACGGCTGTGAGCAGGTCTCATTGATTAATTAGGGCCCGAGCACCGAACGGTGCAAAAGCCCTCTTGTTCAAATTGGATTTGTTATCACAGCAACATAATCAGTGTCAGTCTTGGTGGCCAAGTGGCTCCCTGCATTTCTGGATATATATTTTGTCCTTTCAGGGCTCTGGCCGGAGGAGTGGTATGAAGGTGTTTGTGAGATTGCCACCAAGTCTCCTCTTCTCACCTTCCCCAGTGGAGAACCTCTTCGCTCTGAACTGCAGTACAACTCTGCTCTGAAAAATGACACAGTCACACCGGTAGTGTTCAAAATCAGATTAATAAAGGACACACTTGCATAGAGGTGCACCAGGATTAATCTTTAAATTTCTGTCCTCCAGGCCGAGTTGAGCGAGTTGCGGGCGACCATCAGCAATCTCCTCGACCCACCCCCTGAAGGATCCGCCCTCATTAACAAGCTTGACTTTGCCATGTCCACGTACCTGCTCTCAGTCTACAGACTAGAATACATGAGGTCAGCTCCATTACACTTACGAGTTCAGCTTTCTTAATATAATGAGATCAGCTTATGAAACTTGTAATATTTCTCTTTACTCTTGCACTCTTTTAGGATGCTACGATCCAATGATCCTGACAGGTTCCAGGTCATGTTTCGATACTTTGAAGACAAAGCTATCCAGAAAGACAAATCTGGTGAGTGCTTTATGTCTGTACACCTCTGGCTCACTCTGTGTGCAATTCATTTTCTCAAATTCCCTTTTTTGTTTTCTCAGGCATGATGCAGTGTATTATTTGTGTCGGCGATAAGGTGTTTGACGTCTTCCTCCAGATGATGGCTGAGAAGGTAGGTGTCACTGCAGGCTAATGAGCCATAGGTTGAGCTTAGTTTAACATCTGCTCTGCATGGTTTCTTTTGATGTTTTGGATGATAGCAAAGAACTTCAAAATGCTTGTTGACTGTAGGTGTAATTCTTCAGTCATTAACAATCAATGCATATTTTTAAATTTATTTAGCCAAAGACCAAAGAGCATGAGGAGGAATTGGAACGGCATGCCCAGTTTTTATTGATCAACTTTAACCACACCCACAAGAGGATCCGCAGAGTGGCCGACAAATACCTTTCTGGTTTGGCTGAGACGTGAGTGATAATCCTTTTCTCTATGTCCAAACACGTTTAGCATTTCACATATGAATTACATTTTTTTTATGTCCGTCCACTTTTACCAGATTCCCTCATCTTCTTTGGAGTGGTCGTGTGTTGAAGACCATGTTGGACATCTTGCAGACACTCTCTCTTTCGCTAAGTGCTGTAAGTATCAGTTGAGGGCTGGTTTTTGGGACAACGCTGGTTTGAATCTGCATAGTGAACAAGAACATATAAGTGGGGGAGATGAAAACAAGGAAAGAAAAAAAGGAATTTTCTCTTCTGGTGCAACTTTTAGTCAACATTAATAATCAACACAAGCTTTTTTTCTCCATTTGTTCAGGACATCCACAAGGATCAGCCGTACTATGACATTCCAGACACTCCCTACAGGATCACGGTTCCTGACACATATGAGGCCCGTGAGGTGAGTTTGGCTGTTATTACACAAATGACCACTAGAGGGTAGCACAGGTTTGGTTTTTAAGAAAGTAGTGGCCTTTCTATTGCCCTGCCTTACTTCTTTTTGGATTGTTTAATTATCCTGAGTGGTGGATAGTTATGTGATGCTTTTATATTACATTTCTGTTTAACTTAACCTTTACATACAGTATGTACCAATAGAATTCTATAAGAAGAAGTTGGCCTCATCTCAGCATTTGATTGATATTCTACACCTCATGATTACTGCTTTAGCCTGATTTCTTATCTCCTATTAGAGCATAGTGAAGGACTTTGCTGCTCGCTGTGGTGAGATCCTGAAAGAAGCAATGAAATGGGCCCCTTCAGTCACAAAGTCTCACCTACAGGTCAGTTTCTTCACCTTTATGGTGCCTCGAAGTACAGATTTCTTCCTTGACAAAAGAAAGACCACCAGAACTGGGACACAGTTAAAAGGGTAAAATTAATTCTGGATAGATACTCAAATTCTAAGCTCCATCACTCCCAACACTTGACTTTGGTTGTGTCTTTCTATTTTAAGCAATGCCATCTCAGGTACAGCACTTGTGGAAATAGTAATCTAAGATCCGCAAATTAGTTTATAATAGAATATATTTTTAAGGGAAATTATTGTTTGTTGACTACAAAGGATATTTGTCATATTTATTGTTTCTCTTTCTCTTTTTCTGTCCATCCTTATATTTTACCTGTTGTCTGTTGTGCAGGAGTACTTGAACAAGCATCAGAACTGGGTGTCGGGACTGTCTCAGCACACAGGCCTGGCCATGGCCACAGAGAGCATACTGCACTTCGCAGGCTACAACAGACAGAGTACCACACTAGGCGTGAGTCACACAGACACATGCCGGCCGTGCACGTCTGCACACAAACCCGTTTCTGATCGCCACAGTATTGTTGTCCTGTAAATCGTAGATTCCCTAGCCAAATTAAATTCTGCTAAATTCAGATGAAATTAAATGACATGTCCCAAATTAATACTGAGGTCATATACCAATCACGTTTTTAACTTAAACTATTTAAAGACTGCAAAACAAACCTTAGTCTGTCATCTCAACAATACTGTATTGTTTGAAACATTGTGGAGACACAACATCAAAGATTTCAGTAGATATTTTCTGAGGTAAGTGCAGCTACAACATTTTTGAGAGCATTGAGAATGTCTCAAGAAATAACAGATGCCTTCTTGAGAAATCAAGAAGTTTACATGTCTGAAGTGATGCAGCACTTTTGTGACGTACTTGAACATACAGCCGACTTTAAAACCCAAATTTGGCTACCTATTGTTGGCCTCACAGCCTTGTTGATTTGATGCTTATTAACATTTGTCTTTTTAACATAACAGCAAATGTGCCATTTAGTTGCTTTGTCCAAGCATTTGCAGTTTTGTTAACAATGAGCAGAAGTGTCTTGTATCCTTTGTGCATATATATCTGTTTTATTATGTTTTTCAAACCGTCCGTATTTTACAGCTCTGTAAACTCTGGGTGTCTAGTTACTGTACTGTATGTCCATGTGTGCATGCTTACTAGTCTGTGTGACATTATTTTGCTTTCTATGCATTTTATGTGTTCTTGGGCTTGCATTCTGCTATATCTGTCTTTTCATTTGCTTCATTTGTTGTATTTTGTCTTTATTAAACTGCACCGAACTACCTACCTGGTTGCTTGGCTGGTTTACGGATTTGCTGGTTACCTGGTTACTTACCTGCAATGGACGGGTGGGTTGGTTGGCTGGTTGCCCATTTGGCTAACTGGTTATGCTGGTGCTCTCCTCCAACACATGGCCAACCATAGGCTGCTTTCCCTCAGGTTGGTCTGAACACTGAATACAGAGCGACAGGGCTCAGGCATGATACTCTCAGTATTTACCAGAAGTGTTATAGTGCAGCCACGTATCTTACCTGCCTAGCTTGTGACTGTGTGGTCCTAAGTGGCCCCTAAACTGTGTTTTTCACTAGACCACCCAGCTGACAGAGAGACCAGCATGTGTGAAGAAGGACTACTCCAACTTCATGGCATCTCTCAACTTGCGCAACCGGTACACTGGAGAGGTAAAATCTGTTCCTAAATGTCAATATGATCTCTGAAGCCATAAAGGAAAACAGGAGGGCAACTCTGCCAAAAACTATGGATTTAAGCTTTTAAAAACTAACTAACTTGACTTGTTTTGAATACTATGATTAAAGGATTAGCAATAGTAAATCAAACAATAGTAGTAGCAAAAGTATTTTGTGATCTGCAAATGATTTTAAACTATTTATTGTTGTGATGTTTAGGTGGCTGGTATGATTCAGTTCTCCGAAGCGACCCACAGCCAGTCAGACCTCAACAAGTTGATGATCCATCAGATGACCAGTGCTCTGGACCGAAAAGACCCAGAGGCCTTCACCCAGGCCATGTTCAAGATGGCGGCCCTGCTTATAACCACCAAAAGTGAATACCTCTGCTTCATTCAGATATTAATAGGAGCTGTAAAACTCATAATCCTTTTTCCTTTATTTATTTAATCTTTTTCTCTGTCTACCTGTTGTTCTTTCAGACTGCGACCCTCAGCTCCTGCACCATCTGTGCTGGTCTCCTCTGAAGATGTTTACAGAACACGGTATGGAAACTGCTATCGCCTGCTGGGAGTGGCTTCTGGCTGCACACAACGGGGTGGAAGTGCCAGTATGTATCACTTTTCATAATATCCTATGAATGATTTGTATAATGAATGAAGTGCCTTGGTGAGAGACTTTGTATAGAGCGCATAACGCATAAATCAAATGTGTATTCTCATCTTCTCTTTTCTCTCTGCCTAGTTCATGCGTGAGATGGCAGGAGCTTGGCAGATGACGGTAGAGCTGAAGATGGGTTTGTTTTCCGAGGCTAAGGTAGAGACCGGCCCTCTGGCTGTCTCAGAGGAGAGCCAGCCTGCACCTTGTGCACCTGACGTCATCCCTCACTTCCTCTGGATAGAGGTCAGTGACGCTGGGACAGAAACTGCTTCCTCCCACTAAAGTTCTTGTCCTTTTTACTGCCACTTTACCATCATTCTGTGTGTTTCTGTTGAAGTTGTTTGAAACTTCAGAATCCAGAGTTCACGTAACTTGTGGTCATTACAATACCACAGCAAGCTCATTTTTATGAGCACTGTAGAAGAATCAGTTCAGAATCCCTCAGTGTATAACATTTAAAATTTGGTACGTTCAGCTGTCTTTAGACAGTCTGTTTGCTGGCTAGCTGATGTTTTGAAGCTTTATCATTTTGTGATTTAGGGCAATAAAATAATCTTTTTTTTTAAATTTTGCATGATGTAGCTAGAACAGTTTACCATTTTAATGACTGTCAGTCTGAATTTCTGTTATTTATTTCTTCTTTTCGTTGTCTTCCAGTTTCTGGTGCAGAGATTTGAGATAGCCAAGTACAGCAGTGCTGACCAGGTGGAGATTTTCACCACTATTCTGCAGAGGTCTCTGTCTCTGAACGTCGGAGGATCCAAAAGCAACTTAAACACACATGTTGCCGCCATAGGACCAAGATTTAGGTGCCATGTTTAATTTTTTTAACAGACAAGTGGTTGAATCTTAAATTATGTATTAATAAGCTGTGGAAAAATACTCAATCCTAAACTCTGATCTGTCTTTATTCCAGACTGCTGACTCTGGGTCTGACTCTTCTGCATGCTGATGTTGTGACAAATGCCACCATCAGAAATGTACTGCGAGAGAAGATCTACTCCACGGCTTTTGACTACTTCACGTAGGAATAATTCAGATCTGTGTTGTTGGAAAAGAAGAAAACTCAGTTTCAGTTTGAAGTTTAAAACGGTCTCTCGTTTTCTGTCTGACATTTTGCCAATTCTGTCTTTCTGTAGTGTCAGTCCCAAATTTCCCACTCAGACAGATAAGAGGTTAAGAGAAGACATCAGTATAATGATCAAGTTCTATGCCAGCCTGCAGTCTGACAAGAAGTATCTGGCCGCCAATCAGCTGGTTCCTCCAGGTACAGCACTGAAGCATTGACCTCTTAAGTTTTCTGTCTGTGGTAGAAGGTTGTCAAAATGATCCCAGAATGACTTCAGAGAGCTTCTCTGTGAAGTTAAGGGAAATATCTTCCAACTATAACTCAGAGAGGCCTTGTGGACCTTTTTCGGAATGAAGTTGATATCTGATTGATTAGTTGATAATTAATGATATTTGTCCTTATGTAGATCCCCAAGACATGTCAGTGAACAGCCTGTCTGTAGTGGCAGTGACAGACAGCCGAAGCAGTCTTGATGCAGCAGTGGGCCAGAGGCAGCAGGTGGCTCAGGGATGGATTAACACCTACCCTCTGTCCTCTGGGATGTCCACCATATCTAAGAAATCAGGTAAAACACACACAGCATGGTAAACTTGGAACACACACAAAAAAAAGTTTGCTTTGCCATGATGTGTTTCTAATGTATTTCTCCTGCGTTGTTTCAGGATTGTCTAAAAAAAGCAACAGAGGCTCTCAGCTGCACAAGTACTACATGAAACGGCGGACTCTTTTACTGGCTTTACTGGTATTTACAACAGTTTATATTTACAAATATGTGGTAGTAATGAAAAATTAAACAAGTGACCTTTTTGGGGAACTAATATGGTGCTATTTCCTGTATGTCTCTCTAGGCGAGCGAGATTGAGCGGCTGACAATATGGTACAACCCCTTATCAACTCAAGAGCTTGCCATCGCTACTGAACAGTCGGTGGAGACCAGCATTGCTAACTGGAGGTCCAAATACATCAGTCTGACTGAAAAACAGTGGAAGGACAACGTGAACTTGGCGTGGAGCATAGCACCTTACCTCGCACTGCAGCTGCCTGCCAGGTACACAGAGGCTGAACTGTCACTTTAGTGAATTCTGAGACCAGATTCACAGATTCTCCCTATAGATAATGCAGGCAACCATTATACCAATAAGAAACAGCATGCATTACATCAAAGTTACATCAAAGTCAATCACCAGATGGCAGAGCATTTACAATTGCACTCGTGATATCATCTCACGCCATTAATGTGTGCGAACAGCTCCAGTTGTTGTCAGACCAGTTGACGTATTATTTTACTCTTCCACACATTGTGCAAAATATATTTACCAGCACAAGGTCTTTACACAGACTTTATTATATGATTTATGTTTAGTGGCTAGTGGACCTTAGAAACACCAGTGTTGTACAAGCACAACATGAACATGAACACATACGTGCACATTTATGAGAAGCGCAATTTATCTGAACAGATGAGCAAGTCATTCATTAGGAATGCACCTATTCAGTTAATTTTTTGTTTTTCAGGTTTAAAAACACAGAAGCTATTGTGTCAGAGGTGACTCGCCTGGTGCGAATGGATCCGGCTGCTGTGTGTGACGTTCCTGAAGCAGTCAAGGTCAGATTCTCCATCTGCCAGACAGGTTTTCCTTGTCGTCCTGTTGATTTCATTCACATTGGTCACATTGAGTGCCACTGATTGTCTTTGACTTTCAGCAGTTAAAAAATTCTCACTTCACTTTTAAGTCATTTGTTTCTTGGCTTTTGAAGTTGCCATTATGCATTTCAGTTGCAACAAAAGTTTAAGAGGAGAAAGTTGAATGAAGTTAGTTGCTTAGTGTAATGAAAGCAGCCATATAGTGTCACTTGAGAAATTATGGTGTTATTGAAGTTATCTCTCTCTCCCTCCAGCTTTCTCTAGTCCTCTTTGTTTATTTCTACCTGATTGAACTCTTAATGAGCCCTGTACCTGTCTAAAGAAGAAGCAGGGGAGGCAGAGCACAGCCTTCCCCAAGGGCCTCCATGACTTAGTTGATGATCCTCCTTGACATCTTGTAGTTGTTTATTCCAGTCACTTTAGTGACTAATAGACACAGCTTTCTCTGGAGGCTAGTTAGCACAATGTCAGGCATAGGGTCGTAACCTTGCATCAGATTGTTGTCATATTTGATACGGAAATGTGGATCCTGTGATACATGCTGCACTTACAGCCCATCATATCCAAGTATTGATACAAATATCAGCATAACTGGTTAATTTTCCATCATGTTTCTGATTTTTTTTCTTGTTTTTTTTTTCTTGTTTTTTCTTCAGTTCCTGGTGACATGGCACACAATTGATGCTGACTCTCCAGAGCTGAGTCATATCCTGTGCTGGGCCCCAGCAGATCCACCAACTGGGCTATCCTATTTCTCCTCCATGTACCCTCCTCACCCTCTCACGGCCCAGTACGGGGTCAAAGTGCTGCGCTCCTTTCCTCCGGTACTCAGAGATATACAGCACAAATATACACAATCAGCTGGTGCAATTGTTGTGGTTTTATTTTTGTGCTTCATGAAGTGAAATCTATGTTATTATCTCAGGTGACATCCACCACCACCAGATAAAATTAGCTGAAACCTGCCCAAATAGTACACTAATATGTCAAATTCTGTAGCATTAACCACAACTTTAATTTTACCTCATGATAACCAGTGCTATCAGATAGCACTGGTCAAATTTGATGAAACTGTTTCTGATTGGCCCATGTGATGCCTTTTTTCTTCCCAGTAAAATATTTTCTTCCATTGTTTCTAGGACGCCATTTTGTTTTACATTCCTCAAATTGTCCAAGCGCTTCGTTATGACAAGGTAAATATGAGATCTTTTTGAGTCAGCATACCGCCTCCTAAAGCCCAGATATCTTCAGATTATTTGCTTATCACAATTTTGCCTGTCTTTCTTTTTCTGTTACACCCTGGTGTAGATGGGTTATGTGAGAGAGTACATCCTGTGGGCCGCTCAAAAGTCTCAGCTGCTCGCCCACCAGTTCATCTGGAACATGAAGACCAACATATACCTGGATGAGGAGGGAAACCAGAAAGACCGTAAGATATTCCAGTCTCAAAAAATCTTTCCCACACACACACACACACAAGCACATCCGCATCCACGTATGCACACAAATATACAAAACTCTGATCTTCTCTCTCCCTGCAGCTGACATAGGTGAGCTGTTGGAGCAGATGGTGGAGGAGATCACTGGCTCTCTATCTGGGCCAGCCAAGGATTTCTACCAGCGAGAATTTGACTTCTTCAACAAGATCACCAATGTGTCGGCCATTATCAAGTACGAACATTGTTTTCATAAGGAACCATGTTTTAGGCCATTAAAACTCCTCCTGTATTGTCTTGTGATACCTTCAACATATAATATCATATTTCTTGATTTATTTTGCTTCTTGTTCTTCTAATTTTTCTCTCTGCTTCTCTTTAACTCTTCTTCTTCTGCTCGTTTCACTATTGTCATTGTCATCTTTATCATGTGTTTCTTGACAATCCTCCCCACTTAAAACATTCCTGAAGTTGTTATATAATAACATCATAAACTGTGGGATACATTGAAAGAAAAGAGAAGCATTTGTGAAGCTGAAACCTTGACAAAAGGCCTTAGAGAAGCCCTACAGTCAAACGTTTCTGTTATTTGGATGTCATAGTTACTCAGTAACACTACCCTCTAGATAATCGTCTTGTTTATGAAGTGATAAGCTTTCCCCTGAGTTTAGATGTTTTGGTCTTTTCCCTGCCTTGAACCATTAGTGATCTACTCCCAAAATACCATTGTTGTTAATTTATTTGGTCAATGTCTCTCTGATTATGCACTGGTCTGGAAGACATTGTATGTTGTGATTTGTCTCCCTCTGCTGCTGAGTTACCTGTTCACCAGTGGCTGACGCTAGAGGCTGACAAAATCCCCTTTTGCCCTCATTAGGGCAATAATTGCGGCTATCCAGGGACTAGCCAGACACTTCTACTGTCCCCTGGCGTCCATTCTCCATTACTCTCTACCTTAGTGACTCCCCTCTGTGAATAACAGCAGAGCCCAACTGTCACTTGTGGTCTGGTGTCATTCAATCAGTGAGATACCCATGCTTGCTATTCTCAGTTAAGTCTGTAATAGAGGTGTGGAAACTCTGTGTGTTGTTTTTGTTTGTCTTCATCAGACCTTTTCCCAAAGGGGAGGAGAGGAAGAGGGCCTGCCTGGAAGCCATGTCACAAATCAAAGTCCAACCTGGCTGTTATCTTCCCAGTAACCCAGAGGCCATAGTTTTAGATATAGACTACAAGTCTGGGACCCCAATGCAAAGGTGAACCTCAAAACTGACTATTATACTCTCAACAGTTACCAGAATTCACAAAGAAACTTGACAATTTTACTGAACCTTTTCTATTTTTTCTACATCTGTTTAGTGCTGCCAAAGCGCCCTACCTGGCCAAATTCAAAGTTAGAAGATGTGGAGTCAGTGAGCTGGAAAAAGAAGGTACTGTCAGTGTTAACAGAACCTAAAGTAGATATTGCACTTCTTAATTTTGTGCACAAACAAACAGCGTGTCATGACATCTTCCCGTTAGGTCTGCAGTGTCGTTCAGATTCTGTGGATGAAGGGAAAAGCGAAGAGGAGGCCAAGAGAATCTGCTGGCAGGCGGCCATCTTTAAAGTCGGAGACGACTGCAGACAGGTCTCAATTTTAGACTGCTCACCTTTCACTTACCGCACTGAAATCTCTGCCTTTACCATTTGTGTGGCTTTTACTTAATTTCTTCTCTTTCTTTACCATTTTGGTCCTTTGTGTTCAGGACATGCTGGCGCTTCAGATCATCAGCCTGTTCAAAAACATCTTCCAGCTGGTTGGACTGGATCTCTACGTGTTTCCTTACAGGGTGGTGGCCACAGCTCCTGGTGTAAGTTCATTTCAAAATACTCCCGGCAAGAAGTAATCTTTACTTTTTCCATTAATAGGATGAAACTGCAAGTCTAACTTTCACCTGTCATCAAACCGCTTCTTATTCCATCACAGTGTGGTGTGATCGAGTGCATCCCGGACTGCAAGTCTCGTGACCAGCTGGGGCGGCAGACAGATTTCGGCATGTACGATTATTTCAGGAACCAGTATGGAGATGAATCCACACTTGCATTCCAGAAGGTAAATGTAATGTCTCACCACCTCATAGCGACTTTTACTGTCATCTGTCAATCATACATATAAGTAAAATGGCACAATATTCCTCACTGCTTACATATAGTGACTGTTTAATCTGATGTTCCCTCCAACACTGCTCTTTTCTACTTCCAGGCACGGTACAACTTCATCCGCAGCATGGCAGCTTACAGCTTGTTGCTCTTCCTGCTGCAGATAAAAGACAGACACAACGGCAACATCATGCTGGACAGTCAGGGCCACCTCATCCACATCGGTGTGTGTATTTGTGTGTGCGTTTGTTTAAAGCCACTATGTATGAACTATGTATGTATGTAGAATTTTTAGTTATTATAGTATATATCAAGATATTCTGATAAAAATTAGACAATCTGGATGAAAAATAGTGCTGTCTGTGCAGTTTTCTGCCTGATGCCTTCTTTTCCTTCTTTTTTATACAACCATGGAGGGGCACTAAAGTCAGCAGCCCTTTCAGATGACTGTTTGTACTGATAATGCTAGACATTACTCATCCTTACACTCTGACCCTATATTAGACCATTTACAATAAGTTTTTGTCTCTGTGTGTGTGTGTGTCCATGTGTATGTGACTGTTTTCCAGACTTTGGGTTCATGTTCGAAAGTTCTCCTGGCGGGAACCTCGGCTGGGAGCCAGACATCAAACTAACCGATGAGATGGTGATGATCATGGGTGGCAAGATGGAGGCGACGCCCTTCAAGTGGTTCATGGAGATGTGTGTGAGGGGATACCTGGCTGTCAGGTGAGTATGTGGCTAAAGTGCTAAAGCGAGCGTACATTGACGATGGCTAATATGTGACACTAAGGCAAGCTCCTCTGGTGAATTAGGCCCTACATGGATGGAGTGGTCTCCTTAGTGAACCTCATGCTGGACACTGGCCTCCCTTGCTTCAGAGGACAGACCATCAAATTGCTCAAGTGAGTCAGGCGTGTGGATGAGTCTACATCTGTGTGTGCCAATGTGAATGTGATCAGGCAGTTTAAATGTCGTTTCCTGTTGTTGCTCACATCTAGGCAGCGATTCAACCCGGGTTTGAGCGAGAAAGAGGCAGCTTCCTTCATCATCAAAGTCATCCAGAACTGCTTCCTCAGCAACAGGTCAGAGCAAAAGAACCTAAACAGTTTCAATATTCATATTATATTCTGGTTATTACGTATTACTCACATTTATCAAATTTCTGTTTTACAGGAGTAGAACCTACGACATGATCCAGTATTACCAAAATCAGATCCCATACTAAACATTTGTGCCTAAGCATGTGCATATTGACTGGTAGATGGCATGTATGTATGTATGTGTGTGTGTGTGTGTGCGTGTGTGTGTGTGTGCGTGTGTGTGTGTGTGTGTGCGTGCGTGCGTGCGTGCGTGCCTTTGTTAATGTTCAAAACTGAAGATTGTGGCTCATTGTTGCAGCTGATTGTTGGATGTTGTCCTTTGTGTTTGCTTTAGCTTCTTGTTTCCTCCCAAATCATTTTTTTTCTTTTTAGTTGTCTATTTCTTTATTTATTATGTTCTGTTGAAATCAATGTTGTTATTAATTATTAATATTATATTATTGCACTAGCATCTTGACTTCTGTGCACTTAGGGAAAAAAAAACTCTTGGTAATCTGCACGTTCAGTAAATACTTTATCAGAGTTTATGCCAATTTTAAATGATTTGTAATGTTCGTGAATGTGAACTCTTAATGCTGTTGATTTTAGATGGGGTTTGAAATGTAATTGGAAACTTAAGTAGCTGATGAAGACCGGTTTCGGTTCTGACCAGTGTGGCCTATTCTGTTATCTCGTACTTGACTGTACTACTGTGCTTCTCTTTTTAATGGACCAGTCAGAGTTCTTTGATCTGTTGGCATGGTAATTGTCTTGTATTTAACAGTGAGGACTGACTGTATAGACATGGGTTACACTGTCTGTATTTTTGGGTTTCCATATTTGCAGTTACCACGGGAGAGATGATGCACTGGGGCTGCGTTTTATACATTTAGCATTGCCAAAGGGGGGAGGGAAGATAATGCACATAAATCAAACTTTTCTATTGTTTTTTGGATGGAGGTGAGACACAGTTTGAATGTTGGATGGTTGCATGAAGTTAACTACCATGTAGCCTGTGTCCAATGTGGCTTTTGGTGAACATTATTTTAATCCAAAAGTGCTGTGCCCCATGTCCATATGGTTAAGCTTAAGCCTTTATGTAATGTTACTGAATGTAAAGATTTTGCCTCTCTTTGTATATTTATATCCATGATCCATTTTCTGTCTCCTTTTCTATCTTCATGCCTTTTGAATGAGAACGCATAAGATAAGAAATCAAATAAAGATCTATTAACTTAAAAGAAACTGTCTTATTTCTGCTGCTGGTGTTTCATTAAAGGTCTCCTCCAGACATGTAAGATGTATGAAAAATGCTTTGCTTGGAATAATAAAATGTGGGTTTTCCATGAAAAAAAAAGTCAATTTACTTCATTAAAAGCCTTAAAATGACATCTCCTCCTTCTACCTCATTGAAAAATCCAGAATCAATGGACATGCAAATACTGTACATTTCAAGAGTTTAACTGCTGGATTCAAGATGTCTCTTACATCACTGGAAAATCCATTCTCAGTGTATGGGCACAAGCTTCCTTCATGCTAGACCACGATTACACGAATCATACACAAATCATGCTTGTAGGCCCATCCTGTAAACTCAGATTCGATGAGCACAGAGAAACTTTCCCCATTCAGCAGATGAATGTGAAAACAGCCTTCTAGTTTCAAGCTCTGCACATACATTATTCTGCAAAGTGAAACGCAAACATCCAACTAAAGTAACAACAGGCAAAACATGTTTCTGAGCGGAGGGGGAGTATAAAAGTATAAAACCATGTTCTCCTTTGTTTTTCCCCCTTTTTCAAATATGTAATTTTTTGGGTAATTTTTGCATGAACAAAACAGATAAACCTTGCAATTAGGACAGTAAAGGAGAGAAAAACACACAAATGAAAATAAAATAAATGAAATATAAGAAGAAAAAAGAAAAATCATTACTTAACCACAAAATATGGTTAAGGAGAGAGTATGGGCTAATCTTAGATGAAGTGGAGTTTCTTGTAGGTCAGTGAAACTGTCATTACTACTAAAAAGAGCTGAGGGGGGCCTAAATTTAGGAAAGTCTCTGATGCCCACTTCACCACCCAAATGCCCCCCTCACCTCACTCTATGTAGCACATGCCTTGTTTATGTTGGATCATGTGTGTCATCATACAGTATTTCTCCTGCATTTTTCTGACCTTTTATATTTACCTCCACCAGAGGGCAGCACGTGATGACACATTTAATGTACCAAGTTATTGTGGGTGCCAGTTCTGATTAATTCAAAGAAAACACCACTCATAACTAATGAAACACCAAACTACCTGCCACAGTATATTTCCTCATGTTTTAAAGATGGCTTCGAGAGTAGAAAAGACTCGAAATATTAAAGTGAAACCATGAGCCGTGTCTGAAGCAGAGCTCAGGCACTACAGCTGTCAAACTGTTTCCCTCACAAATAATGAGAGTGACCCTGAGTGGGCCTTGAAGCATTTACAGATGCAGTGACTGACCCCGCTTTTGAAGAAGATGTTTCCCTCTGACAGCAGCAGGAGTTTAGATGGAGGGCAACATGTGCATGCCTGTTTCTGCTGCAGTGAAACATGGACTTGAAACACGGCTCTGTATGAAATACTGTGTCATATATTCTTGCACAACAGGTTATGTTAAACACAGTATAGTGGAATAAAACAGCCTTGTCCAGAGGTATTAACTAGACTTAAGGTGGATTGCTTTTCAAATTGAAAGGTTTCCCGTTAATTGTGTTGGTGCTACATTCTGCAAATAAATTTACAGAATTACGTGAAAAAAACTGTCTCAAAGAGGCACGATGATCAGTGGAATATTGGGAGACATGCCGCATGAAATACGCAACTCAAAAAGATGAAAAACTTTTTGGCTTGATTGCTTTTTTTCATTAAGGGTGATTTATAACAGAAAGTGTTGGTGTGGTGGTGTGGTGGTGGTGGGGGGGTGGCTCCGGAGAGCGAGAACCCTGAGGAAAGAGCCGACACAGCTCAAGTCAACACGCTAGAGGCCAAACAATGTGTAGGCCAAGAGATGGAAAGAGTGAGTGGAAGAGAGAAAGAAACACAGAGATCCCATGACAGCACACAGGGCTGCTCATGCTTTCAGTTCTCACAGCTGATATACTGACAGTTTTCACAGAAACAGCCAACAGATTTAATTAAAGAAAAAGGTGCTGATGGTTGTTTATGGGTGGATTTACAATACTTTGGTTACATTTGGTTAATATTTCATTGCATACAGATGTCCGGAGGGGAAACACCTTGATGTATTTTTGATGAGATCAGATCAGTGACTGTCACGGCTGCTCCCTGTGGTCCTCCAGGTCTACTGATCTAGTCCCTGTAGCTTCACACTGAGTTTCAAATTTAAGATGTGTGTGTGTGTGTGTGTGTGTGTGTGTATACACAACCGGACTGGACATTTGCACAAGTTTGAGGTGTGGACATGGCTTACAACCAAAGAGTGATGCATGTCACTTTGGGGTGGCTCACAAATCATGAATGACAGTAGCCTACGGACAAACTTCCTGTTTGGATGGCTTCATCTCAAATTGTGGTGTCATTCGGGTTCTTGTGTAGCATGAAACCTGTTTTATTAAATATCTCACAAAATATTTAATTTAGCCAAATTACAGTTGGAAAGGTACACCTCTGTTTGTCATATTCTGTCATGAATTAAGGAGTTTTTTTGTGCTATATGTTTGCTTTATGTACACACAAAAGACAAAGAAAAGAATGAAAAATGGAAAAAAAATCAATACAACCTGCACAAATGAGAGTCAAAAGACAAGAAACGATCTTACGAGACACATAAGTAGTGACATAAATAAAAATGGCTTGATGTGGATACTGATGTTTTATTTTAAAGAAAAGTTAGAAAGCAATACACTGATAAATATTCCAATGTTTCACTGTGTGGACTGTAAACTGTATGTTTTGTCATATTTCAGAGTCTATTAAAAACAAACCACAACACAATGACGCTGAGACCTTTGAAACACTGGAAAAGAAAGTAATGTTCTGGATTTTTTTTTACACTCCATATAAAGACACGTTGATACTGACAGAGGGAAGTGCAGTGAGGTGTGTGTGGCTGTCGTTGGGTGGTATTTGCCACTGTGTGGGTGGTGGTGTTGGAGGGATTGATGTGTGAATTGTCAGCACATGTGAGCGATTATCCACCGTATGCATACTGAGGTGTTTTTTGTTTGTATTAGCTTAGGCCAGGGAGATATGGACAAAATCAAATATCACAGTATTTTTGACCAAATACCTCAATATCGATATTGCGACAGTATTGTAGGGATGACTATTTGTGCTTTCACAAAATATTTACACAATTTTTGATAAATAATCAATCAGTATTGTGGATATAATGACTAAGTGGGTAAAGGCAAATAATAGAGCAGCTACAACAGTCTGGTCACTTTACTGTAATGCAACCTTTAAAACCAGGAAAAGACACTTGTGCCATATCACGATATTACGATATCCAAAATCTCAATATAACGATATAATATTGATATATTGCCTAACCCTATATTAGCTCATGCATGAATTGTACAATTGGGTAAAATTACCTCATCTATTAACTGAAAACCCGCTTCCTCTTTTCCTTTTTGTCTCCTTCTCCCTATACAAACATATACTGTATCTCCCTATATCCTTGTTCATCACATGTGTTAAACTGCAGGCCGTCTTGTGACACAATCATGCTTCTTGAACTGGTGCAGCCGCTGCGCTGTATGCCAGCCATGTGCTATGCGATAATTAACTCTTCTCTGAGCCGTTCCAGCCATTAAAGCAGTAAGGAGTGATGTTGAGTAGAAAGGGCTATTTGTCCAAAGGCCAGCGCAGACAGTCAAGCCTATTGATGAAATGCTGGAGCTAATCAGGAATAGTAGCTGCCGTGCCCTGAATAGCAGCGTTGATGTGTTTTTTCTTTTTTCTTTTTTTTTGAAAGAAGGGAAACCAGTGCCAGACAAAAGTCCGGCTGTCCCCGTCATCACTGCTGCCATAGTGAAGAATTTTTTATTTTCACATCATTGGGGCATCCAATAAATCTGGGTCTTTACACTAATGTCTGCTCTTTGGTTTAGCCCTCAGAGATTAACGGCTACAAATAAGATTCAATAATGTCTTTCAAAGAATCAAAATGATTATAGTTCAGTTTTGGGGGGAACTTAAGCATTAAAAGTCACTTCTCCAAAGATAAATAGCTTGTCTTATGAAATTACACCTTGTAATATGTATTAAGTTACTATTTTCACTGTTAACAAAGAATAAACTGACCATAAAGTTGAATCAGCAGCCCCTCTATGTAATACTTTCAACATAAGCTGACCATTATAACCTTCATGTAGGATTTATTGCAGGGCTGTTGCATTAGACTGCATTCGATTTAGCTAGGTGCATCAGATAAACTGGCGACTGAGTGTAAATTAGTTTGACTCTTGGTTTAGAAGGATAAACCAAACTGTCTCTTTCACTGATGACATTTCGTTGGGCGGTTGAGTGCTGCAGTTTGTACGCGACCATAGGGCGATGATAGGGTCAACCTTTCTTGTGCACTGTTGATCTGTTGGGGTTATCTGATGCTGTGATGACTTAAGGGAGGGGTGGGAGCCACAGGCTTAACCAACATACACTCACTGTTTACCTGGTAGCTAAAGGCCAGTGAGCAACAAACGCTGTATACTTAAACACGCAAACACATTTTTGCACACACAACCAGAGGACATTCACAAAGTATGTTCGCCTCAACAGTAAGACTGAATCCATCGTAATGATATAGTTCACTATATTCAATACAATATGCTGTATTAGCATAACAAATCAATGTTCTATAAAGCTCCTCTATGGCCGCTCTAAAGAAAAGACTTTTCCCAGAACTCTCCGAGGGCTTGTCAAGACACACACTGGGGCCAAAACTCTCTCTTCCTTTCTTTCTGTCTTTTTTCTCTCTACTTCTCGGTGCCCACGTGTTCTACGCTATTGGTCCGGGCTGCTGAATGGGACCCTGTGTTCGCCCTCTCCTTATCGTGTGACCTTTGATCTGTTTGGACAGCGTGACCAACAGAGGCTGCAAGGAGGAGAGAGCCAAGAGACACCCAAGTCAGAGCAGAATAAACCCGGCACAATTCAGTCTGAAGGGCACCATCTGAAATACTATGGGATTTTTAAAATGCGGAATCTATAGCATGTAGCAAGCATCAAGTGCACAGGAAAAAATAAAAATATGACATGATATGCTCAGTCTTTGTAATACATTCAGCTAAGGGCTGAGGGCTAATACTCTCAGGGCTTCACTATGTCCATGTTAAACTCTGTATTGACCTCAAAATATTAGCACATGACTCATAAATCACACTATGGACTTTCATACAGGAGAGATATACCACACCTGCAGTCACCAATCCACATCCTGAAATCTCTGATGCTTCAGACTTCTGGATAAAGAAAACATAGATTTTTCTAGTTTCTCGTGTCTTTTCTCTTCCTGTGGTACATCTATGCATCACTTTTTTGGCATTTTGAAAAAGTCACTGCTCTTGGATGCTTACGTTACTAAAAATAGCATATTCAACCTTTGCCTTCTCAACTCTTTGTTGGTTTTCCCTCCTTGTTGTTCCACTGCTACCCTCTTACATCTGCTGCCTCTCCTGCCTGTCAAAAAGCCCCGGCCCTCCTTTTTCTATACAGACTTAACAGTTTCTACTTTGTGTCACTGCGCTGACTGCAATTGACAGCCATCCAGATTCATCTCAGACCTGCTGGATCATAAAAACTGAGTGATATGGACAGTGGATTTTCTACATTAAAAATTTAAACCACATAGATCTTGTTATTTCCTCATTTTTACACATTCCTGGCCCTTGTATTCAAGTAAAAATTGCAAGAATAGCCACTAACTGAACTGACTTGTACTAATCTGCCAGTCACAGCTACTGTATATGTCATATGCCATTCTTCGTCTTCTGTTTGTACACTCGCTTTTTTCATGTATTTATTGCTTTGATAATTATTTTATTATGCCCCTTTAATCCTTGTTATGCGTAAATTTGTGTTTTCTTTATAGTGCATTCTCCTTTTTCTCCATACTGCTGTCACATTTCAGCATAAAATGCACATTTAAAATTCTGATTTGATCTGTCAACAAGAAAATATGAGCTGAGACAAGCAGAATAAATCAGCATCACACAACATTTCTCCAAACAGTAAAACAGGGCTTTGATGCATTTACGTTTGCCCACAGTTTACTGATGATGTGTGACCATGCAGTGGTGTGTTTGTCCAGCAGAGGGCTGAGGCTGCACCAAATTGCAGGAACACGAGCACAGAAACAGTAAATCCAAAACAGGCTGGAAGAGTTGTGTATGAGTGTGTTAAGTTTTCTCTAAAACACATTGTTTTCCTTCTAGTCCTAATTACTCTCTCTGTTTAATCACATTTTCTTGTTAAATTCTACCACCAGAACCAAATTCCATGTCTAATAACTGCTTAAGATTTGTTTTTGTATTATGACTAATTTAAACTGAAAATGAAATAGTTTCTTCCTAAATCATACTTCAGCTTTCCCCGTGCGCTTAATTCAGCACTGTCCATGGCAACCAGGCAACAACAAAAAGCCTCTGCCACTCTCTCAACCGCCATGACCACTGTTGCCACGGAGACCCATTCAGATGCCCGGTGGTGACCTCTGACCTGAGGGGAGGCTGGTGAATGTAGCTGAAAGGGGCGGCTGGGCCGGGGCATCTGGGGTATCATCTGGTGCCTAACAAAGCCCCTCGCCAGCTGGGGAGGAGGGCAGGAGATACAGAGAGAGAGAGGGAGCTGGAGGAAGGGGCACAGAGGAGCGGGGAGTGGAGAGAAAGAGAGAGCACCCTTTTCTTCTTGCCCTCTTCAGAGAGAGTGGCCATTGACACTGTGCATCTCATTAAAAGTTGTGCCCCCCCCTCCCCTTCCTCCTCCTCCCCTTCCCTCCCTCTCTCTCTCTCTCTCTCTGGAGCACAGGGCCCAGGCAGCTGTGTCCCGCTCTGGCCATTCAAGCTCAAGTGCACTGCAGGACAGAGAGAAAAAAAGGCAGACAGAGAGAAGGTTGGGAGTTTGGGGGTGACGGGGGGTGGAAGAGGCCTTGGACATATGCCACCACCACTGGGGCTGGAAAGGCTGCTCTGCAAAAGACATCACTGTGCTGCTGTATTTCTCAATATCTTTCTCGATAAAAATAAAACATTGATTATTGTGATTAGAAAAGTAATGTGCACAGATAAAAACAACTCACCTCTTAAAACACTGCACTCCTACTGTATATGATGTCATAGCTCTCCCTCCTTATCATAAAAAGCAGAATGTAAAAAGCCCAGCATGCATTCTGAGTTTCTTAATTTTTTTGGTGCTTTTTTTTTTTTTTTTTTTTTTTTTAAAGGATGCAAGTGAGCTCAATAGTGACGTGATGTCATCAAGGCGCCAGACACGGCCCCATCCATGTGTAGATGGACAGCAGGATAAAACATGCAAACAGCTGCCGGGTGGCAACACGCGTAATCACAGAAAGCAAACAATGACACACACACCCCTCAACCTCCCAGAACCCCTCTGGTGTCCCTACACCCCCGAAGGACATTGTGGATATGCACGGGACGCTCTGAGGGTCATGGACATGCAGTGTGTGTGTGTGTGTGTGTGAAGCCAAGAGAGCACAGCAGGACTGCTGTCAAAACAGAAAATCTGCCATGGGGTGCAAAAGGTGGGGGATCTTTAATAAGGGAGGGGAGAAATGATTAACATGAGGGGCGGGGCTTAAACTGGTAGGTGCTATGCTAATGGGATGATAACTCTGCAGGTACTGCATGGAGAGTGGAGCCTAAGCAGAGCCTTAATTACTCAAAGGAATATAGCATGTTTATATGTGTGGACACATTTGTTTTCACACGCAAACACACACTTTAAGATTGTTTAAGGAACGAGTACGGTGCTGATAGAATGAAAACAACATATCACACGTCTGAAGAAATCAGCCTCAACTCTCCGTCCTCCCTTTTTCACTCATCACAAGGTAGTTTGGCTTCCTAAATTCAAGGGTACAGAAACAGAGCCCCTTGTCCCCCACTCTTCTCTCTCCCTCTCTCTCTCTCGCTCTCTCTGTCATCTCCGCTGATGAATGGGGCTTTGCGTGTGGATTTTAATTACTGCTCTGTCGAGGTGGGAATTGGCCATGCATTAAATTGGAATGAAACACATTTTTCCCCTCAGCAGGGGAGGGAGGAGAATGGAGGGTAAAAGGAGAAACTGGTTACTGTATATTAATTGAACCATCCAGTGGTCCAAAGTTCTCACATAACTGAAGAAAAAAAGAGGGCTTGGAGGAAACAAGTGCACATTTTTACATGCAGGAAAACAACAGAAGTTTGCTGAGAGGTTCTGTAGGGCTTATAGGATGTGAAAAAGGACATAATCAGGCTATTTTATTCCGATAAGAGATATCTTTTTCTGTCAAAATCATAAAAGTGAATTATTTTATGACTTAAAGGGCCGGGTGGCTTCCTCTCTTTGTTGGACTTTATTCAGCCAATCTACCATAAGTGTGAGTCAGAGGCAGAGCACTGCAGGGCTCCCAGCCCGGCAAGGGCATATGCAGTTATGATGAAGGTCTATCTGTGTCAATTACCTCTGATTAAAAAGGACATTACATAGGTCAAATTCCATTTTACATTCTGCCAGTGCAGCTTAGCGCCATCAAAGAAAATTGAGCTTTGAGTCCATTCACACACACACACCCACACACACATACACATACAGAGGAAGGCTCATATTGCAAGCATGGTGATCAGTAGACCAAGGAAAGCTCAACTGGTCCATTTTGTCTGTTTTTTTTTTCAATTCCAGGAAGTGAAAAAAGGGCCAATCTTGCTTTTCTTTACCTCAAACAGCACGTAAAGCACCTGAGTTCTAGGGGAAGCTGAAGAGCTGTTAAAGTTTATGACCAGGACTAGATTTTATATTGTGGTGTTTCCCCTTAAACACATGATGGATGACAAACAAGATAAATATGTCCATATTTCCCTGCAATGCACTGTGATAACCAACATATCCAGGCTGCAAACAAGAACAAATGGTGGAGTTTATGACATCCATTGTAGTTGCTATTTCATCAGTCTAGTTTAAGCGGTACCACTGATCAATGGCCATCTTGAGTTGTTTGGTCATATCTTATTTGCCAACTTTATGAGTTGATGAGGATGGCCTGGATGCTCTGTTAAGAGTACATTTGGTTGTCCATTTAATAGAAATGTCCCCCTGAGATACCAGTATAACGCTGTTATTCTGGTGTCTCACCCTGATAGAGCAGGACCACCAATCAATTGTTTAAATAAGAAAGCTCATTTTGTCAAGTGTGGACAGAAACAACAAAATGGACACACAGTCACATAAATTGGCAGGTTCTGGCAGGTATCTATCAGAAGTCTGCTCATCTTATTTTAAGCACATTAGGTAGCCTATTTCCCATTTGACAGAATGGGACACCTCGCCATAAAGCTTTTTTATTCCACTGTTCATCCAGAAGTAGTGACTCAGATTGTCATTGGTTCATAATGAGGGCTACAAAGGATTCCCTGTTTAAATTCTGCCACATTCGGAGAAGCCTTTGAAATGTGGCCAGGGTTGAATTCAGAAATGTTGGGCTCTGGATCCAGACAAAGTAATGCACTGTTGTGTCGTGTGTTCCGGCATTTACATGTAGTTATTGGCTGTTTCCTAATATATTACTCTTTAAAAAAGGGGAAATTGTCTTAGATTCTTTTTCTAAAAACCACTCATGCATTAAATAAACTACCCTCCAGTGAGTGATGCGCTCCGTTCCCCTGCAGACTTTCTTTGTCATGTACAGTGTTTGCTGTATCAGTATCAGATGGTTTGCAATCACTTAGACACACAGCACACTGAGCCTCATGTGTACATGATCACATAAAATGTGATGTTGGGGGAAGGGGATATACCATCACAGTATACACATACCGTTGTGTCTTGCTTCAACAAGCCACCCTGTGAAGACACGGCAGCTCAGTGTGCCTGCAAAATAATAGCCAAATTTCCATATTGATTTGTAATTCCTAATTTGATTTAGCAAAACCATAGAAAGTCCTGTGGATCATATGTCATCACAAAAATAAAGATACTCCCACCGACTTAGCAGGTTTGCTGCACTGCATGGCAACTAGAGACAGGGATCTAAAGCTACTGGAGTCATCATTAACAAATGCTGGTCTACAGTGACTTTATACTGAAACAAACCAAATGTAATAGTTTAAAAAGTTACATGTGATAAAACTCTTGTATGTTGAGTTCACCTTTCACTTGTGGGCTGAGATGTTTTTCCATCAGAATTCATACCAAACATCAGCCTTGTATCAGATCTCTTTCTTCTGCAGGATTCAGGCTGAAAATACAGGTCAACCGTTGAAAATTACATCTAGTGAAGCTGTAAAAACTAAAGTGCTCTGATCCCAGTCCTGAATCTAAGAGCCAGTAAATGTTATCCAAAAGGAACAGGAGACGACTTACGATGCCTGTCAACTGGATATTGGGATTGTGAAACGTAATAGGATGACGGCAGCAGGTAAAGCTTTAAAGTGTATATCTCATGACCCAATGTTTGCATTCACAACAATCTCTGTGGCTCTGAAGTAGCCGAAAAATGATAGAGCTGAGTGTAAAACCCAGTATCACTCACATTTGCTGTCAATTATTCACTGTCTGTTGATAAGACCGTGACCTGAAGTGTCTCCTAGTCAGTCAGTCTTTGCTTTGACTTGATCTCAGCTGTTTTTAAAGGTTTCATATAGTTTTCTTGTGTTTGGCGGAGCAAGAAGATGTCCAGCTGACTGTGGTTCTGGGGCCAATGCCATCACATGATTTGATTGGAGGTTGCAGAGGTCAACACATGGTCATCTGTAGTCAGCTGACAGGCTGAACCCACTCTCTGATAACAAGCCAGACGGGCAAAGGACAGGAAAAGCATGACCTGGCAAACAACACGTGACCCACGACAAAGATCTTTGTCTGTTTGTCCTTGTTTGTCCCTTGTATTCTCTCAGGCTCTCTCTGTCACTCTCCTTTGAAGTGTGTTGTGTTCGGCTCGCATGGCCTCCACGACCAAGCACTTCACTTCTTTTTTCCAGTATACTGAAGCTGAGTGCTTCTGGGGGTTTTTTTCTGAATAATTGATTTGTTGTTGTTGAGATCTGTAGCATCACTTCCTTGAGTCTTGACCTAACTGCCCAAAAGTTCTGATAAAGGATGATTATAGGATGAAAGGTTGGAAGAATTTATTTTTTAGTTTGGACATTTTTATTACAATTTATTTCTCCTTAAATGTTCATCAGTTGTTCATATAAGTCTGCAAAGGTAACACACTTCAAGCCAGCTGTCTCAGATCCATGTCAGTGTACAAATGAGATTCTAGTCAACACTTATCAGCCCCATCTGTCAAATTAACACGCTTAAACGTTTAACATCTAACGTCTGTTGGATTCCTTTCATTCAATTTTGGTTTACGTGGCTTTTAAAATCTGTCAACATGCTGTTACATGAGCAGTTTCTTACAAATCATGCAATGTTTAAGCTACAGTTTTCATTTACCAGCATATACATGTCTTCTCCTTACAGCATACTTTGAAATAAATGCATGTACTATGATCAGTCTTTTTGAATAAGTAATGGTAATGTGATTACTATGTTTTATAATAACTGTGGTGCAGCACAATTATCAGTTTTGAAACTTACTTTAATCTTATTAAAGTAATTTGCTCCATCGACCTTCTTATCCTATCGACCCACCTCTAATCCTCAGATTATAAAAGGAATACACAGTCACTGAGAAGTTTATTCTCTCCCCCATTTCTCCCCTTACAGTCAATTTTTTCCACTCCCTTTCCTTCCCCTCTGCGACTGCTTTTCCCTCCCCTTTTCCTTCCTCTTCACCTCCTCTTTTTCCCATTCCCTCCCTCCCTCCCTCCGATTCTCCTTCTCCTCCTCCGTCCGTTAATGGACTGTTGGCAGCGAGCCAGGGGAAGCCTTGCTGTGTAGGTCTTCCCTCCTTGGCAGAGCTCCCAGTGTGTTTGTCTGTGTGTGTGTGTGTGTGTGTGTGTGTGTGTGTGTGTGTGTGTGTGGTGCAGAGCTTTCCCATAATCACTGCCATTCAGCACCTCGCCGGAGTGTGTCCATGTTTACATGAGAGGGGTCAGGGAGCAGGCAACAACTCTCCCCCTCTCTTTCATTCCTTCAAACACATGCATACGCACAAAGAGAGAAACATGCACACACAGATGCACACACACGCACACACGTGCACAAACAGAGGTCAAGGAAAAAAAACACAGCACATTGCTAAAAAAAAAAAAAAAATACTGGTATGTTCTAAACTTCCATCATGGTGGGCAACAAAAGAGTTGTGTTTTTAGAAAAGACAGAGTACAACAGATGACTTTATTCACTCTGCATCTCTAAATAATATATTTACTTGCACAGGGACAATACACATTTCTGATAGGCCAGTACGCTTCCTTTTTATTTATATAATGAGACACCTCAATCATAACTACACTCTAGATCAGCAAGGCACATTAAATAGCACGTAACCATGGCAACTGCATTGCCAGTTAACTCTCTTTGGTGAAACAGTCCTAGGCATGAGTCAAACTGATTATAAACAAGCCTTTTTTTTTTTAAACAAGCTAGGTTAATTGCTGAAAACAGGAACAAATACTAATGGAGCATTTAATATATATAATCATCAGGTTTAAAAAACAAAACATGACAAAACATGCTTTATTTGGCAGAGAAAGCAAACATTCGTCACAGTTTAGGGAGCGAGGGTTTATTGCAGGGGGCAAAAAAATTGTAGATACTTTCTGTTTCTCATGATCACTTGCTTACATGTCAATCATTACTGCATGTAGCAGGGTGGTATTTAAGTCTAAGCACATGGTAAAGTAATAATCTGTCTGCAATGCCCCAGGTAGTGCCACATATAAAAAAAAAAGTACATTATGGCTTTTTATATAACCACTAGTTTACATGACAATAAAGTTGATGTCATTTATTGGTGGTTTTTAATGTCTGTCATAGTAATAGGATGTAGTTATTGCTAGAAGCTGTGTGCACATAAACACATGATTTTACAACTTTCCGCCAAACTGTACCACTAGAGTTCTATACGACATGCAAATGTGCATGGAAATCTCTGGCTGCGCTCATGAAATTCTCTCAAAAACTATGCGTGGGTAGAAACATGTCAGCTACGGCTCTCAGCAGGGCAACCTGTACCACAGGTTTGAATGTACATCTCCACGTTGCTCACATTGACAGGTGTTGTAAGGAAGTAATTGTCTTTGCGGCAAATGTTCCCCTGGCATGGAGGAATGTGGCTCGTTCTCTCTTACTCTGTCTCATCTGTTTTCTCTCTGTAATCTGTTATTCTTTTTTTCCTCTCTCTCTAATAGCTATCCTGTGCACTTCCCCCTGAGGGCCTGTGGGCCATTCCCTGTATATTTGCATGTTAGGAGTGGGTGTGTGAGCAGTTCAACTGTCTGTTTGAATCTCAAATAGCCCAGAGATACACTAGTCATCACTGGATGGCAGTTCAGCGCCTTGGAAGAAAGGATGAAATACCTTCAACTGTGACACTGACTACCTTTTGGGTTGTCCAAAAAAAAATTATAGTATTAGAGAGTTAATATTCATGATCCTGGCAACTGACTTAGGTGTGTGTTTTTATTAACTGCTGCAGGACCAGTGGTGCCTCTTATACCGGTTTCTGCCATGTGTGATGTGTACAACATGTTTCTGGGTATTTACATGTATGTGCGTGTGAGAAAACATGTGCCTGAAGTGAGAAGGGAGTAGTACATCAGGAATGTGGGTAAGACACACGGAAAGACAGACAGATAAAATAAAAAAAAGAAACGAGACCAGTGTGTTTCACTCCACTGGAGTTCATTTGGCAGACATAACACAAGGAGCACATATGATATACAACAGACAAGCAGTGGGGTTTTTATTAGATGTAATGTCATTTAACATAAATTATTCACAACAAATTTCATTTAGTTTGATTTAGTGACAAACACTGTGAGGGGACAGCTCCTACTGTGACACAAGTGGCTTAATGCATGTGACCCATAAAGTGAATTCAGGTTAGTCTGCTGTTTTCTCAAACTGACTTCCTTCTCTTTCCCAGCAAACCTCTTTATTTAACTATACTGGAAAACTAATTTGGTTAAAGGTGGCTTGAGAGAAACATTTAAAATGTTGGTTTTTTTAATCATAAAGATCAAATCTAAACCATACATGATTAGCTTTATTCAAATAGGTATTGTTTTTTTTCCCATGGTTTCCTTTGTTCAGATACTACATATCCATTTGTGGAAATATTTTGCTGAACCGTTGACAAATGTGATGGTGTTCATATCCATTATATATGTTCATTGACAGACTGTTGCCCATTGATTGGCATAAAATGTTAACAGTATTGATAAATGATTGATGCTTACGTGTGGAAAGAGAGTATCACTTGCACACTTACTCCAAAGCCACAATTAAAATTTTATTCCAAATAGACAACGCTTCAATCCAAATCGGTCAAAAAGACCTGGCAAAGACCCGATTTGGATGGAAACGTTGTCTATTTGGACAAAAATTTTAATTGCGGCTTTTTTGCCGTTACTCTCTTTCCATTGTTGCTGTCTTTTAATAGCCCTGCACCTACGTGATGTCTATAATTACACCCCCTCCTGATGCTTACTCATGAGCAGAGGATTCCACCTGTCCTCGCCCACACAGCTCAATTATTTTGTATCTTTTTATTTTATGTGCTTATAAATAAATCTCAATAAACTAAATAGCTTTCATCAACCATCATCTTATAATCTACTCTTTGCCTAGCCAATAATTCTAGCTCTTTATCCTACTTCTACGCAGGTGGCATTTAGCCTTGAGAGTGGCCCACTCATCAGCCATCCGCTTATACCAAATGGGTCATCTGCACCTAATGAGATCAGGGAAGGTGATCCACTGGTTCGGGCTTGAGATTATACAACACTTTTTGTTTCAATATAAGCCACATATTCCCAATACCCACAGGCCTCCTTGTACTCTGTCTTCTTTAATCGAAGATTTGATTGAGGCTTATTATACTAATGTGTGAAAAAAATTAAAAAAAAGAAAAAGTAAATGTGTGAAATTGGCATTTTAAAAAAAAGCCGTGTTGTATCACACAACAGCAGTTAATATACAGCGTGGCTATTGACTAGTAGGTTTTAGATAAGGTCCAAAACACCTGTCCCTCCCTCTTCCTTCAGTGTTTTTCAAGAAACAGCAGCACTGAGCTTAGAGCTGGTTTAGTAATTCTCCAAGCAGATTAGGATGCCTACTGCATGCTTGCAGGGGATTGGGCACACGAGCAGAGTCCAACAATACAAGCAAGACAGATTACCTATCCACAGTGGCACACGTCTGACTGCGGCTACGGGAAGGTCTTACTGACGATTCCCTACGTCTTATATTCACAAGCATGCTTGCGTTCATAAACACGCATGGTGCAAGATATGCAGCACATGCATACAATCCACACACAAAAGCACACATACCAACATAACCACACATGTGCACATACCCTGCACAAACCAGTACCCAAGCACTTGAGCCTGATCATCTGGTGTTGATCTCCTCTGTATGTACAGAGGTCATATTACATTCTTATAGTATTATCTGTATCAATAGTATTACCTGCAAAAATAATTGTAAACACAAGATTTATTTTTACTTCAGGCTTCTCAGGTTTGTAATCAACAGCACTTATACAAATCATAATGTTCGGTGTCTGCAATGCATGCTGGTCCACTGTGCCTTCATCATAGAAATTCTGTTATTTCTTATACTGTCTGTGTTACTGTAAATGGACATCAAGAACTCAGACATGCAACAAAAATGTCCAAGAAAAAGAAGATACATCATCAATACCTGTTTCTTTACGGTATGTGTTGTTATTACAGTTTACAGTGTTTTACATTGTTTTTTATAATTTGGGTGTCTATCATGCATGTGTTTTTTTGTACTTATCTGCTATTCCATACCCTGGTCCTCTTAATGAATAAAACCAGAATAAAGTTTGACATTTTCTAATGGTTCCTCCACAACAGTGAGGCAGGCATACAGGAAATGTGGAACCCTTCTAAAATAAACTGCTAATGTTACATGACAGGATCTCCTTTAGTTTGTAACGTTACATCAGTGATGCTTCACTTGGTGCTCCTGCTCTTCTCACAGGAACATACAGTACAAACAGACACATCATGACAAGGTGAACTGCTGAACATAATATTACCCCAGATACCTGAAATTAACGCTTGCAGCAAAAAGTAATGAGAATCATATTGTGACCTGATTTTATATTCAGGACTGTTGCCAGAGTCCTCCTCTTTCCCCTGCCAACCAACCAACACGCACCTCAGAAAGCTGTTTTAATTCCTTCATCACACTGCCAGAATTTAAATTCTGATGGGGGAAATAATGAATCATCTATTTATTTGTAGTTTATTTATTAATTATCAGTTTAGAAACAGTTGAATTTTAATAGTGCCCCAGTAGCCGGATGGTTACAGTGCATGCCCTGTAAACACAGAGTCCTTGGGTTGACTCCAGTCACACTCCTTTCTCTGCCCTTGTTTCCTGTCTGCCTCTACACTATGAACTGCCCAACAGAGATGCAAAAAACCTCTGAAAAACAGTAATAAAATGTAAATAAATTGTGTCTGAAAATACATGAATCATCCTTAAAAGTGCAAGCTTTTCATTGCTGAAAGTAAACTCCCACTGTGTCACTAAAACCCCCCAAACTGTAACAAAAAATACAGAGGATATGACCTCAATGTCCTTATTCGTCACCACGGCCTTGTCTATATCATGAACACAAGAACTAATTTGAACGACGTGGGACAGGAAAAGACTGACTTAAGAATTCTCGTGTGATCCATCTGCATCTGTCCTGCTTAGGGAAAAGGAAACGCAGAGCTGTTGGTTATGTTTTCCTTCATTATTCCCAAGACTGTTGTTTCCTACCAGAGTTATAACGCCACAATATCCTATAAAAAATCTAACTGGAGTCTACTCCTGAATAACACCACGCATATATTGCACAATTGCCCATTTATTGACTGCAAAATGTTCATACAAGTCATGCACGTACATATACAAAGGGTGCTAGTGCTGTGCTGGTGAAAGCTCTATCTATGTGTCCAAATAGAGCAGGTCTGACCCAGTCTAAGGGCTGGGAGTCCCAAAGGGCCAGCGAGGGTCTCAGGGCCCCAGTGGTTGAGAATAGCTAGGTGATCTATATTCATTGGCCAGCTTTGGAGAGGCCTGCTGTCATGGCCTCCCCACCCCCCATGGCAGACCAGACCAGGAACCTGTGTGTGTGTGTGTGTGTGTACGAGCTCCTCATGGCACTAATGCAGTCTGACAGAGATGAATGGAGCTGGACCAGCAATGAGGGGTCCAGAGAGCACAGAGCGAAGGAGTTATCTGCATAAAAAGGTAAAAGGGAGAAGAAATGGAGAACATGTAGGTGAGGAGAGAAGAAATAGGGGGGAAGGTGGAGAAATAGATAAAATGAGGGAAAGGAGGGAGTAGATGGAGGGAACATGCAGGTGTTGGGCTGGGACTGGAGGGAGGGGGGGGTGGGGGGGGGGGTCACCAACTCTTCACTGAAACTGCATTTGCATTGGGGGGTGAAAATGAAGGAGCTCATTAAGGTAAGAGGACGGTAAAGACAAAATAAAGGGAGATGGGAAAAAGAGAGGGAGAAAGGATGCATGCACATGGCCAGCTGGGGGAGGAGAGGCAGTGATGGGTAAGGGTTTTGCAGTTGAAGGAGGAGAAACAGGGGAGAGGATGAGCAGGGAGAACGGTCCAAGAAATGGGGGCTGGTCCCATTAATGTTAATCAAACAGCCCTGACAGATCCTAATGAAGGTTTCGTAAGAAGGGTTATTCATGATTTTTCCTCGTGCTCTCAGTGTCACATATCCACACCAGCGCTGGAGAAGCAAGAGCCAAATCCTTGGTGTTACCCATTACTTAACTAGATTGTTTCCTCAATTAATTTTCCCCCACATAAAGGGTAATATTTTTTAACAAATATAAAAAATATTAAAGCTGAGATCGGAGTCAGGCCTTTCTTGATACTACCTGAGCTGCAAAGGAGACAAAACTGCTAATAGGAGGCCTATTTCAGTTCAGGGTGCTTTTAAAATCTGATTACAGCCGGAATAAGCTTGTGTGTTTGCCATCATATTCAACATGACACAAGTATGAAACAACAAGTGTGCTATACAATTTCAAATGTCAAGGTTCCAGGCAACCTTTCAAATGTAAAGTCTTTACATCAGTCTTTCATATTCTATCCTGCTAGTCATTTCAAAACAGCACTAAATGCCGTAAATGGTTCAGCTCATTGTTTAGCTGTCTGGCTACAACTGTTGCTTCACTGTCACTGCTCTCACTGTGCCGGTTTTGGCTACAACAGCTCTAAAAACACACTGTACTACCTGCTCAGCGCCAAATGGCAAACAGACAAAGTTAGCGGCTAGCTAGTGAACATAGTGGAGCATTTAACAGCTAAAGAGACAGATATTTCCCTCAGGAGTTGATAGAGACCAAAAACAGAGCTTAAAGAGCGTGACTTACATTCACCAGGTGGACAGAAAACCGACTCCAAACGGAAATGATAATGTTTGTAACTGCTGGATGTGTAATTAAGAAACTGTTCGCTAACAAGTTACATCATCACAACAAATGTTGAACACAGAATCTTCAAACTGAACCGACTTTACTGAATCATTATTGTCACTGAAAGAATCAGTAGCTTTTAGCCGCGGAGTTTTGAGTGATAACTCTGCTGCTGCTGAGCTGTTAAAGGTCCAGTGTGTAGAATTTAGTGGCATCTAGCAGAACAGACTTAGCAGAAATGGAATATAATATTCATATGTTTTAATTAGTGTATAATAACCTGAAAATAAGAATTGTTGTGTTTTCGTTACCTTAGAATGAGCCCTTTAGATCTACATAGGGAGCGGGTCCCCTTCACGGAGCCCGCCATGTTGCACCGTCATGTTTCTACAGTAGCCCAGAACGGACAAACCAAACACTGGCTCTAGAGAGGGCCTTTTGTGGTTTTCGCTAGTTTCACGGCCACCGTAGGTTCTCCTACATGCTTGGAAGGGGAGGGGGAGGGGTTATCAATTAGTTGCAGTAGTAGTCTCTAACCTAGATGCCACTAAATCCTCCACACTGGACCTTTAACCTTGTAAACAATTGTTTATAGGCTTAGTTTTGTACTGAATGGTACATAACAGTTTGTACCAGAAGCAGACTGAACTTAATACTGAATTGAAGACAGTCAGAAATTTGAACGATGACGCTTTAATTTACTGATAAACATACTGAAGTGCATTCGAACATTTAAACTGAATGAAACGATTCAAATCAGCAAAATGATCTGCAATTTCCATCTCTAATGCAATGATGAGTAGATGTGAATTCATTCTGGTGAACTGTGGAAAAGACACGTTTGACTGGAGCTGTGTGAGTTCTCAGATCAGGTCGTAAACACACAAAGACACATTTCACATGGTTGGTGAATAGACTATTAAAACGCTCCAGCAGTCAAATTTGCATGAAGGTGAATGTTTGCTGCTTGTTTAATCTGAACACATCTTAAAACTGGGTAACACAAACACAGTTCTGATCTGTGTGAGACAGAACAAAGATTCAACTTTGAAATTATGTAAAATTACAGCCTTACAGAGTGATTGGACCTGATGACTGTCATTGGTTGTCCGCAGCAACCATTTTGTGATCAGCCAGCAGGATGTGATGTGTAGCTAACACTGAGAGGAAGAGCAGCTGCAGAATAAAACACACTGCCTTTATGTAAAAACATGTGCAGTGTAGTGAATATGTGAATAAGAGCTGTGTGTCTTTCAGTGTGTGTGGGGCAGTGTTGATCATTGATCTTTTCCCCCCAGATGTCTAGTAGTTCAACTCTCAGTCATGTATGCATCCCATACCTGTTACGGTCATGGTAATGACTGTTTTGCTGAGGACGTGCACACATACGGCCCCGCGTTCTCTTCCTGCAGAGCGTCCGTGGTAGCAGTGATGATGTGTTTATGTACCATATGCACCATGCTGGTTCCCATTATGGACCTAGGGCTCTCTCACCTCCCTCCTCCACCTCACCACGATTAACAGCCCTCTCCTGTCAGACTAATGAACATGCCAGAAAGCAGAAAGCAGAGAAAAAGAGAGAGAGGGGGTGGTTATGAAAGAGGTGGAATGAGAGGGAGATTGTGAGATACAAGGAAGGTTATTAATAAGGGAAGAAAGTGAAGTGACAGTGAGAAAGAGTAGGCTAAGGAAAAATGGGGGTGATCAGAGAGGATGTCAATTTACACAGTCAGCCATCAGGTTTCTAGGAGGTGGTTTTAGTACAATGGCAGGAAGAACAAACCATCACACTGTATGGAAAGAGACTGACCTGGAAATCACAGGGGAGAGAGGTGACATAATACAAAGCAAAAAAAAAAAAAAACACATAGTGACTACTAAACACTGTAGGTCTGTATTAGGAGTGGACATACTTTAACAGGTGAGTTAAGAGATTTGTCATTAGAAATTCCAACACAGTGCTTGAGGCTGTAATGAGTGAATTAATGCAGAAATTCCCCCTATCCCTCAATTTTCTTTCACTTCTTTGCCTTACGTGATTGATTGATACTTATTTGGTTTGTTACTGCAAAGAGAAGCCGGGTTGGCTCAGATGCTGCAGATAAAGTAGGGATCATCTTTTTGTTCTTCCTCAAATCTTCCCACAAATTGGTCACATAAGAGATCAACATCAAAGCATCCTTGAGGAGATGGTTTGTCAGTCATTTGTAGCCAGTTTTATACATGAGGAGAGCACGGAGCTTGTGAGATTAGCCACTTTATATGTGTCGGGTTATCTAGTGTTATTGTTTCTGTTTGTTGTATGTTGGAGGACCACAGTGGGGACAAACCATAATGATTGTATTATTGTAAACACTGGGGAACAGAGTTATTTTCCAGCCAATCAGTCAAGGGTGAGCTACTCTGAACCCCATTTTCACAATTGTCATGTACACTCACTCCTTTCTGCACAGCCAAACAATAGACCTTTCTGCTGTCTAAGTCATATTGAAAAGCTGCAGAACTTATTCATAGACTGGGATCTTTGTACCACACATACTGTGCAGCGCAGCTTCCTGCAGTCAGCCTTGAGTGAAACAGTGATGACAAGATTATTAAATCTGATAGCGCTGCAGATGTTGTGCTCCTGTATTCTGTGCTAAATGAAAGAGAACCAAGGTAAGATGATAATGATGACCCTGGTAAATGTCCAACCAGTAAATGCCTATTTGTACAGCAAATGAATGCATGTACAATGTCACATTTGAGCACTTTGAGAATTAATGTCCATGAATGATGATCAGGAATAATTCCATCAGCTTGTTAATAAATCATTTACTGCTACTTCCCTGTATCTGGGCTAGATTAGTGGGGGAAATTCATAAAATGAGGAGGAAGAGGGGGTGATGGAGGTTGCTGTGGCAACGCTAATGATATCCACCCCCTCCGTCTATGTGTGCTGGCCCTTTCCTCAAGATAGTAGATGTAATTGTGGCTGGTGCAGAGGTTGGTAGTGCAAACACATGGAAAAATGTTTGTGTGGTGTTTGTTGTCTCACAGGTAGAAATTCCACACTAAGACACCTTTTATTCACTGATGGGTAAGATTTGTGATCTTGAGCAAGTCACTGCCAAACGCTTGGAATGAAAGTGCCAAGGAGGTCATATATTTGATTTCGTCAAGCTGGAACAAATCTATTACATCAACAAATGGAAAAAAAGCACCAAAGGCACTTTCATGGAACATGTTCCTATTATCTGATCGAAGAGTGTGAACAGCTATAAAAGATATTCATTAGGGTCTAAATGCTAAGACAAACACTTTTCAGAGTCAACAAATCAGTGTGCAGATACAAAACATTCAATAGTTTGTTTTTGATGAAATTTCTGATTGGAGCAACAAAGAAAATTCGATAATCAGTTGAAGAAATGTTGCATTAAAAAGATGAAACACAGGTAGTGTTAATCTCCAAAAGGTCTTCTCATCAACAAAGAAAAGAGGTTTCTAATTGACCACAGTGAATTTTTGATGTCCAACAGCTCAAGGTATTTTCTTAACACATGGAACCATCTAATCATGCAGAGGAAGTGAAAATGAAGTGGAACTACAGACGTGGTTGCACTACTTTTATGCAAGTTTCCTATTCAGTATTTACTCATGTTGTGTTTGTGCCTTCCTCATGCAAAAATGTGCGGCTGTCTCACTGTGTGTCCTTACATCCTTGTGCCACTTTGCAAACACTATGTTGTGTGCATGTGTGTTTTCAGTTTATCTGCAGGATGAGAATGCTTGATGACTTGACTCGCTGCCATTAAAATCATGTTTTAACTGGTTTCTCTGTGTTTTAAATTCCGCAGTGCTTCAAAGGATCATATTAGATATTTCCCCTTAATAAAACACATTAGCCTTTTCCCGTGTGAGCAAAAGACAAGTACAGGGATGCTTAGCTCACATCCCTCTGACTGGGATGAGATGACTGAGTAGACTGGGCTATTGGTGTGGAGAGAGGCTTAGACTCATAGGCTGATTACTGATTACCACAGTACTGCTGAGTATGCTAAAGCACATAGGCTCAAGGTGGGCTGGGTCACTATGATTAAGGCAAGGGGAGGATAGGTGGGTGTTGTGGATTGGATAGCAATGGAGGGGATGGGGCCACTGAGACCCCACTAAGAGAGAGAACTGCTGAGGTGGACTGAGTAAAGCCATTACAGGCAAAATCATCTCTCTCTGAATCCTGCCTGCCTGCCTGCATTCACATACAGGAAAACTCATCCGGAAAGTGTCCACTTTTTAGAGAAAATGACCTGAAATAGCATGTCACGCTAATGTTCTCACCAGTTGTAGGGAGATTCTGGACATGCAGTTAAAAGTGTCAGTCACAGGGCGCCCTGATGGCCTAATGGTTAGGGTGCATACCACATCACCGCAATGTCCATCACTCGACTCCTGGCTGGTGGACCCGTGCTTCACATCACACCCCCCTCCCTCTCCCTAGCCCTCTCTCTCTACACTGTCTGTCTAACAAATAAAGGCAAAAGCCTGAAAAAAAAAATCTTAAAAGTGTCAGTCGTAGATATGGTGCTTGACCCCCTTTAAACACTGGAAGAAAAAAGGCTGCAGAGGAAGCCTGGAGCGGATCCTGTCAGTGTGCGTGGGGTCGTTGAGTCTAGTCTTGAGGGGAAGGGGTTCAGCAGACTCATGAAGAAACACACACACACCAAAAAAAAACGTGCTTTAGTAGAGGAAACACTAGAAAAAGGCTGAGAAAGGTTTTACCTTTAATCCAACGTGCGTGTGCAAGCGCAAAGACCCACTGTGAAGATAATAAAATCCATTTGTGTGTATTTGTATATAGTGTGTGTGTGTGTGTGTGTGTGTGTGTGTGTTCACCTGTCCCCTTGAGGTAGCTCATGATTTTATTGCCCGTCGACTTATTGCCACGGTGTAACTGTCCAGTCGCTGGTGGGGTGAGACCATAATGAAGTTGCCTTTTATTGGTTTAACAGTCAATGTCAAGAGGCCACTTCCCACCTTTAAGACAACTTTTATGTATATACGTGTGTGTGAGTGAGAGAGAGAGAGAGAGAGAGAGAGAGAAAGTGACTGCCACTTTATCTTTTATATACCAATATATATTTGTAGAGACATTATAGGCTTGCAGACAGACTTGTACAATTACTTGTACAACATTACCTACACATTGGTTTTCATTAATTTTCCTATTATAAGAAAATCAACTGACAGACTAATAAAACTCTCTTGACTTGTGGTATCCATCACAATATTAAGCCATTAATTGCATTAATTTTGGTCAAATTTACTTATCTGTCATTGTGTTTTAATGCAGTTTGAAGGGTTAGTTAACATCAACTGCAAGACATTTATTTGGTCATTGGCCATGAAGATAGTTTTGGTTTTATTTGCTCACATTCTGACATATTCTTTCAGACCCCACATAACACACAGAAAATACTAATACATATTTCCCATAGGGACTATCTTTTGATAGATTTGATAGATTTAATTCCAATGCTATTCACAACACAAATTAAATTTTATTGTAGAGTGGTGGAGGCAGAAATCAAAAACATGGATATCTCAAAACCTGAGCAAATAAAACCAAAATGTTTAGATACCACTGGCGGTAAATGAAAAAAATGTTGTTTTTTTTTAATTTTGGTGAATTTTCCCTGTAGATTTATTTGAAAAGTCTGCAACTGTAACCATAATGTAACTTTAAAAAAAGTTAATGCAGACTTTGCCAACCATCCAGTTTCCATTTCATACAAGAATGAATAGAAACCAGTGGCTGCTTGCAATGTCTAAAACATCTAAAACAGACACATAAAAACGCAACAGAATTTACATAACGGTTTGCTGTAATCTTTGTGGAAAGATTGATCATCACATAATTATTCGGTAAAACTGCATTATCACATCACTACAAAGTGATGGGCTGCAGGGAAAAGGTCAGGATACGGCTGGAGTGGCTGTTTTTCTGAATAAGGACCATCAGGGGCCGTGGAAAAAAAACGGACCAATGACACGACATGGAGAAATGCCACAGCAGAGGGTCTTATGACCAACAGCCCCACTGCCACACTAAATCAATAATCATTAACACTGTAGCTATGTAATGCTAATTACATGCATAGCATTTTCAAAGCATTACACTGAGTCACACAAAGGAGAAACTGAAATGTTTGCTCTAATCGATTGCACAGAGGCCTTCTTATGATTCATTGTGCTAATTCTTTTATAGATATAGATCATCCGCACTTCGTTTGTGCTCATCTGTGGAAAATTGATATTGCTGCGGGAGCACATATTAACACTAAATAGATAAGCTTCTCGTCTTTCGCTCATGTGAAATCTGGAATCCACTCGCAGGTTGCAAGCCACAGCATATTCACCCTCCTGCCTGCCTGTCTGCCATGCACACACACGGACACGCACAACAACAGTATTGCTGCCAGGCAGGGTGGAATTACCAAAGATGTGCTTCAACTTGCCCAACGACATTCCCCAGAAACCATGGCAACCTCGCAAGGTAAAGGGAGAGCGTGTGCAGCGTGTTTATTTGCCTTTAAGGGTCTCCAGTGCCCATCAGTCTCACACAGTCTGACTGACTGCACCGGCCCTCGCTGGAGCCACTCCACATCTTTCAGGAGCTGAATAGGGTCAAGCCTGCATGGCAACAATCTCTTCTTCCTTTGTGGCTCTCTGGGATCCTTAAAAGAAACCAGGAGGGCATAAAACTCATTCACTGACTCACCCACTCACTTGTGCAGACACACACACACACATATGCACGTGCACACACAAGTAGAACTAAATCACCATGGTTTCAAAGGGAAATCCAGTATCACAATCCAACTCTATCTTTAACCCTTTCCAATAGGTGGATACCTTGGCTGTGTGCAGTTCAACATGGATTCCTGAGCAGGGCTGGCTAAGGGTGAGGACAGCTAAGGGTCAGTTTACACATCTCTGCCTCTCTCTTTCTCGCTCTCTCCTCAATTATTCATACACTATAACATCCTCTCCTGCTCCCAGCCAATCACCGTGAGTCGAGGATGAGGAGAGGAGGCTTGGGGGAGGGCATGGAGAAACTTGGGAGCGAAGAAAGAGCTGATGAATCCGTGGGCTCCGGGAGAAGCTGCCACTCACTCACTCACTGTGGGCTCCATTATCTCCTGGAAGGTATCAGACACGGAAGTATCTGATTCCACAGGTACAAACAGTGCGATGGTACACACACACACACACACACACACACACACACACACACACACACACACACACACATGTACGCTCATTGCATAAAGCAGCTTCTCTCTCTTCCCCCTCTGTCTAATGCGAACATACAGGCACGCTCAAGGAAGCTTTCAGTGAACAATGCTGCTACAATTGCTGTGTAAGCATTAGCATAGTAATGGTGTCTTGAATACAGGGTCAGGCACAGCTCTTAGGTTATTAGACCCACTCCAGGTGCCTTAAATCTAAAATTGACCCTATTCAACTGTAGCTGCAGGCCTATTTTATGTGTCAATGCAACGTTTTTCTAAGGTCTCAGTGATATTCATGGCATTTATGCGCATAAAGCAGGCTAACAGATTAGCGTTCTTGCCTGGATGAAAAAATAAAGTAAGAGAAAGACACAGGACATTGAAGCAGTGATGCACACTGGAGTATGGGGAAATGTTGGCTATATACTTTATGTTTCTGTCACTATTGTGTTCATCCTATCAACATTAAAGGTACCCTGTAAGGTTTTTGACCACTAGCAGTGCTATGGAGCAATGTTTTTTTACTAGCAGGTCCCCATTTTGTTTGTATTGCGCAATAGTCAAAATGTCAACTTTACGAATGTTTTATGAGGAAGGAAATGCATTCATTCATGGTTGTTAGACCTCAAAGATGTGTTTTGTTAACAAACACTAAACGTAAACATAACTTTTTTTAAATGAGAGAACTCTGCATGACATCTTTAAGTTAGCTAACTTGAATGTTCATGTAAGAATCAGCAGAAAATTGTTAAAAAAAAGATTTAAAAAACGGACAATGAATGTACTATTTTTTAGATCAACTATCTCTTTCCTTCCTCTTTCCTGTACAAAGATAGTACAAAATGGACCATGACTCTTAGGGGCCCTTTATGTACTCTCTCTAAAAAGGTCAACTCAAGTGAATATACCGTATTACTGTAAATCAGGTTATGCAGGTTTCATTAGTGACATTTAGCGAACGGGTGGTTACTAGTTCACTATTATCAGTCACAAAGCAGTTGTATGTATTTAATACATGGATGTTTACATTCTATGAATATTACATTATTGTTATGAGGGACTGAGCAAACAGGCTAATCACTGTCCCTCCCTGGGGTGAGGCTGCCACTGATCTTCTTCCCACAATGCACTCTGGTGGCTTCAGGGCAAAGGGTGTATCTCTGTGCCGCAAGGGAGTTTTCCTTCTGCCCCTGTAACACACAGCCCTCGCCTTTTTTTATTCCTCCCTTCTTCTCCGTCACTGCTCTTTGAACACAATGTAAATAAACTGAAGAGGGTGGAAGAGCCAGTGAGAGAGAGCAATGGAGACAACAGAATATATTGAGGTATGGAGTGAGAAAAGGAAGCAGATCAAATTCTGTCCAATTACAGCAGGAGCTGAGGCGTAAAGTAGAATGGTTAGTAGAAGGAGGAGGTATTCTCACTAATGTAATGAGACAGAGAGGAGAGGAGAGGAGAGGAGAAAAGAAGGGGATAGTGTAGAGTGATGGAGATAAAGAGGCAACAAAAGCAGCAGGATAGACTACATTCCCAGTAATGATCAGTAACTACACCATCAGACATAAGGGTAATATGATTGGGTGCTACTGTTACTTATATTGAGAACAGTCATTAGCTATCTAATAATCTAATATGTTGATAATTGATTATTTGGATTTACTTTAAACAAACAAAGCATATATATATAGTATGTTTTAATTTCCTCACTAAATTGTCTTATACATTTTTTAAAAACTCATTTTTAAGTTCAGCATTTTTTGCAGAAACAACTTCCTATTTATCCTGGAAACAAACACGCTGTTCTCAGCTTTTTACCACACATCTCAGATGAAAACTGTTGACAGGGTATTTTGTGGATTATCCAGAGTAACTACAACATTGTCTCCAGAAAAAAAAAGATGTTAATGTTGAATTTTTAAAAGTAAGTAAACAAAAAGTGCAGTAAACAAAATTTGAAAATAATCATGTTTTCAGGAGTGATTCACCAGCTTGTCTGACTGAAGACAATTTGCAGTGAGTTATACCCCACATAATTCTACTCCCCCCCCCCTTTTTTTTACAACATGCTTATTATTTTAATATATAAAACCCATATAGAGCTTTGTAGAGTAGCCCTTACTCCACATCCTCTGTGCCTTTAATGAGGAGCAAAAAGGAAAGAAGAGGAATTTCTCTGAAACTGAAACGTGTGTCTCTTCACAGACTTCACTGCTTGATCTTCTAACAGTGCCAGATCTTCCAAGGCTCTTTCATGCCGTCATCGTTATTCCTTTCAAAATATTCAACCCTGAAATGAGATGTTTTTCATTCTTCTTTCACATGTACTGCTTTGATTTTTCTGTAGGGTCAGTGACAACTGATAATTGGAGCATTTAAAAAGGGAAGCATTTAAATCATCATGTATCATGTATTTTTTTCTATAGTCTTATTGTGAATGCACAAATCTGTATCATCTGTGTTTTAAATGCTTTTTTTGACATTGTAAAACACAGAAGCATGTAATAAATGTGTCACTCTCATGTTATTAAATGGACATTTATGTTTCACTGTATGTGAGAAAGGGGCCGATAATTTAATTGCTGTGTTTTTCACATAACATTATCAGTGTGCGTGTGTGTGAGATGGGTGTTCCAGCGTGTTTATATGCACACTCTGATTAACAATCAAAGTCAGGCAGTGAATGATAAATTAGGAGCAAGTTTTTAATTCACCAGAGAGAATTACTATCAAAATGCTACCACACACACACACACACACACACACACACACACACACACACACACACACACACACACACACACACAGAGGGATAGAGATAAACAAATTAGTGCAAAGGGGAGGAGATTATAGAGCAAATGAGTTTACCCATGCGCCATGACGCTGATTACTCTTTGAGACAAATACCTTTCCCCTCATGATATTCTCCCACTGTTTATGACTTGAATGTGCCGCATCTCTCATTATAGAGGGCAAATTAATGAGGAACAGTAGCAAACAGTGGATGACCTCATACTTAGAGGACACTTGTACTGTGGAGGAGTTTGATGTTTGCCGTAAATGTGGTTTTAATATTACACTCCTGTTAATTGAATAAGTTAAGGCGATAGTTCATGATTCATTTCATGATTCATTTAATTATGCTTTTTGCTGGATTCATTGTCTGGTTGATCAAATATTATGTAATGAAAAATCACAATTTTCTGAGAGCTCATGGTGATGCTTGTCTGACAGCCTAAACCCAAAGATATTCAATTTATAATGATATAATACAGAGATCATTTTTGCTTGATCAGTGACTTAAATGCAAATTCAATTATCAAAGCTGCTGTTTTTTTTCTGCTGATTCACTAATCAATGAATCAGCTGAGTTTCAATGTTCCTCCCTGACCTTGGAAACAGCAGTTGACAAAACAATCTCACTGATGTAAATGTTCAAATTTTTCACTTCTTTTCTTTTATTTTCAAATTGTTTTGTCAGCTGCTGTTCCCAAGATCAAGAATGCACTTTGAAACTCTTTTAAACCAACAAGTCTCAGTGCTCAGAAAATTTTGGCAGTCCACATTTCCATGAGAACTCGACAGGCTCCGTCTGGCCATGAAGATCATGTGATATGATCAAAAGCTCAACAATAGCTACTTAATGGACCTTGAGGCGAGATGATTTTCTCACTTAATCAGCAAGTTTTTTCAGCCCTAGGCTGAAGCTCTTAGTGAAGCATTTACAGTGTTCTTGGGAGAACTGTTACCAGTTTACAAAATGGCACCAAGATTTCAGAGACTTAAATTAGGAATATTCAAGGAAGGTGCTTGAAGCAGGTTGCAGGGAATGCAAAAACTTTTACAGATGACAGGAAAAGTTTACTGAAAGCCACTCTGATTTCTCTTAAAGGAAACCAAAGCATCAACTCACAAAATAAAGAAAAAAAACCCCCACAACTGCCATTCTGAGTGAACAAAAACCAAAAACGCAGACTGCACCACGAAGCAGGTCAGCTGGTCTCTAATTCTTATTTAGCTCTGAAAATGGCATAATGATGATAATGAGTATGATTACCGAAATGGTCATCTAAGAGCACAATAATCTAAACTGTCCATCACAAAGGGAAAAAAGGATCTGTGCATTTTTGTGTGTGTGTGCCTGTGTGTTACAGCTTACAGTACTACTCTGTAAATGAACTGGCATTAGCATGCTCTGAAAGGAGCAGAGCCGGGGTTGAAGGGAGCAGGTGAAAATCTCACTTTGAATCATTTCCCCTCCCGGTCCCTGCCATTGTTCCTGTCCTCACACATGGCAGAGGCAGAAAGAAAGGATCCTATTATTCCGGCCCAAGCCTGTTCTCCTCGTTTATCGTTTAAAGAGGGGGAAGAGAGGGGGAATATTCTGATGGAAAGCAGGGCCTCTGTGGCAGCCTAGCAGTTGTGTGCCAGCTGAAAAGACTCCGCGGGCTGAAGCTGCGGCGGTGCCCACCACCTGCCGAGTTCTTTCTCCTTCATCTCTCCCTCTCTCTCTCTGCTCTCTTTCTCTGCTTTTCACCGTCAAGCGCTCAGTGACTCAGCAGTCCAGGTTCAATTCAGGCAGAGGCCTCATGAAATAAAGAAAGAAAGGAAGGGTACAAAAAAAAGAGAGAAAAGATTAATTTATTGAGTGGGCGAGTGAAAAAGGGGGGAAAGAAGCAGGCAGATACATAGGTACTGTATTTTGTTTTGCATTGAAAGAGGGTTGCCTTGGCTGCACCTGGCTCTGGATTTTGAAGTGATTTCCATGGGTGTTGAAGAAGGACAAGGTTGATCTAACTCTCTCCAAAAAACCCACATAATTACAGGAGTGTAAGAATCCCAACGGGCTGCTTCTACTTTGTATATCTCATACAATTTACTCGACCTGCCCCTGTTGTGGCCGTGTCTTCCTTTCATACCTGCAACACAGGCCTTGGACATCCTCCCCATGCTCCATAAACAGACCTGCTGAATTTAAGATCAGGTATTGATGCTCAGAGTGTACTCAGTCCCCATCAATACTGATGGGTTATTGATGAAGGAGTGAGTGAATCCTTGTACCACACCATCATGAGACCAGTACTTTCACAGGAAACATCTGTGTGTGTGTGTGATGAAATAATGAGACAGGGTTAAAGCAAGTGTTGTCATATATACGTGTGCACACTCACACAGCAAAAATCAATGAAATCCTACACAAATGGAGATATATACATTGCCTGCAGCGTTGCACTTTTGTGCCAATACACGTGTCTTCCCATTGGGACGGGATCCATTGCACTCTTCCCCTGAGGAAGAAGGAGAAGGAGGAGGGCACGGTTAACTACACGGACAGAGGGAACGGGCCCCACAGGCAGAGGCAGGGAGATGAAACGATGCAACTGTGAAGAAGAGAAGAAGTGTTGGATGAACGGGATGAACTGGACAGAGCTTTTTATCTGAGGGAAAAACCGGCAGCGAATCAACATTTCCCAGGATCTCTCCGCAGCTCTACCAGGAGCCTCATCTTATAAAGGCAGTACAGACAACCTGGGGCTTGGAGGCATTAATTCAACACATTGTTAATAATTGATGTGCATCAAAACACTGAAGATATATGCACACATGATCAGAATGCATAAATTCTACTTGTGGGTGATCCACTCTCTCTCGAGGGGGTTTTATCGGTATGTTTTGTAAGCAAGTGGTATATATTTCCTGACTCTACAGTAACTTTGGACCAATAGAAAACTGCACCGAGAGCAGCTGCAAACTCATAATTCATGTGTTCATGTATACATGTGTTTACTTCTGCTTTAAATCATACTCAAACTGATCACAGGACAGGTGTAATGTTTACATAACTACCACAGAAATTGTCTTGGCTCTGAAACCTCCACATCTTTTCAAAATCATGTTGTTTTGACAAGCGGTGTTCAAACCCTCAGAGAAAAAAAATATTTTATTCAGTGCAAGCGTCAGATAGCTTCAGTGAAGTGCTGGAACAAGCTGAGCATGTATGATGTCAAACAGAGCGGACAAACATTTTTTTTCCTAAATTTAGGGAGAATTTTCAGGGACAAATCAGAACTTTGAGGGATTAGTTTGGCATTTTGGGAAATATGCTTATTTAATTTCTTACCAAGAGTCACTTGAGTAGATTGATACCACTGTAATGTCTGTGAGGAACAGTTTATGAAGCTGGAGCCAACAGCCGATTAGCTTAGCTTAGCTTAGCATAAAGACTGGGAACAGGGTGAAAAATCTAGCCTGGTTCTGTCAATAGGTAACAAAATCTGCCTACCAGCACCTCAACAGCTGCTGTGGGTTATATCTTTTTTGTTTAATTCATACAAAAAGTTATACACATTGGTTATGTGTCAGACTATATCCAAGCTAACCAACTGTAGCGTCTTATTTACCATACAAACATGAGAGTGGTATCGACCTGCTCATATAACTCACAGCAAGAAAGTGTATTTTCAAAAATGTCAACTATTCCTCTCAAAAAGGTTAAAACAAAGCCAGTGACTGAGACAAGAATGGAGACAAGAGAGTCATCTGGCATTGGAGATAAAGGTGGGTGTGGGTCGTGTGTGTGTGTGTGTGTGTGTGTGTGTGTACCACTTATAACCAGATGCTGTCCATCTCCCTCGCCCACCATGGGCAGGCCAGGCATCTCTCATCTACATTCCTCAGATTATAGAGGGCCATCCCAGACGAGCAGAGGCAAGCCTGGACCCACCTGGGCAGACCCTGGTAAATTCCACTCATGCTCGCAGACCCACTGGGATAAGAAAAGCTGGGGAGCAGTGGGGGCATTTTTAGAAATTTGTCTCTCAGCTCTTCCCAAGATGAAACCGAGAAGCATGTCTGAATCAAACTGCTGAGCTCTCTGCATGTTCTCAAGGAGCCAAAACAGCACTGAACATGAATGACCCCTGGGGGGCAAACAGGCACCTCTGGTCTTTGCTGTGGGTAATGTCCAGGGTGTACCCACCTATCCACCCCCTCCACCCTCACTATTGTGTTTGCTTGGCGATGATGTTAGTGGAGAGAGGGGCTCGGGTGGGGGAGGGCAGGGTAGGGCTATCGACACCAGGACCATTGTGTCTCAGCGACCCCCATTCAGGGTCATTTAGCATGTGACACCTCTAGGGGCACAGTGCATTGCTAATGGCACAGAAGAGCAATAAATGTGCCAGCTCCCTACACTCTGACCTGAGCCAAGATGATGAGAAATAAGGCAGGAGAGATAGCTGGAGAGGAAGAGGGAGAATGAGGTATGGACTTAAAATCAGGGGAAAGAAAGAAACACAACACTCACATGACGGAGGGATGGCAGTGAAAAGACACAAAGCAGACGAGAAAGTTAAAAGGAGCTCATCTACATACCTGAGGAGGGCGTGTGCTCGAGTGTGTGTGATCTGTGCAACTGTGTGTTTACCGTAAGGGATGGATGGACCTGCAGCCCACAGCCATCGGCATTTCTGCCGGGGCATCAAAAGGAATAGAAAGAGACGCTGGGGGAAGGCACTAATATAGGCAGGCTGGAAAAGGCCCATTGTTTACCACAGCTGGCTCTGCCCTTACTCAAGACGGTGGAGGAGATAACAGAAACACCTCAACGGTCACAATGGTGAGGTGAAGCACATCATATTTAGCTTTTTTGAGATTTTTTAGAAGTTTTATTTCAACAAACCTTTATATTTCAGCTTCCCCTCAGGCAGTGTTAGCGAGGGTCTTCTTGTGACCACTTGCAGTCAGTGAACTATCCCTATGTTTGGCATATGTTTATCATCATTTTTGAGGCTTTTCCCACTGCCACATTACATACTTTTGCGGCTAAGCAATTCAGGCAGTAAACACGGTTAATCACAACCACACAAGTGAGTCATATGAACATGAACGCCAATTAGCAGTATGCATCAGCCATAACAAATGTCTGACAATAACCGTTTTCAAAAGAGGGGTTTAAGGCATCATAAGGTAACTTAGAGGCACAGAGTCCTGTGGCAAGAAGAAACTCTGGAATCATGATAACGTCAAATTCAGGAAAACTGCATTAGCAAGGACTAGTGGGCACAAGTTGACCCTCAGACAGCTACTGAAAAAACAGCCCAGGCTTTTAACACAGGAAGTGTTATCTTTTCCACCCCTGTACCTTTAATGGGACATTAATGCATGTTGGTCTTATATCTATAAAGAAAACTGCCAACAGGTTTTCATTTCATAGAAATGAAATACACATGCACAGACCCACATAACATGATCTCACATGTTCTCAGAATGTACATAAATTAACCCTGAGGCAAACTGCAGAGTACTAATACCTGAAAAGGTCTCTTGACCTTGAGAGATGTTACCTATTAGATATTATCTATGAGCAGGATCACTTACACCAACATAATGATAGAATCAGACTTGTTCTGAAGAGAGGAGCACAGAAACTAAGAAAAGTCAAACACAGTTTTGGTTTTCAATCAAGCTTTTAATGAAAAGATCATAAAATAACAGTTTATTTTTCCTCACTGCTGTACATTAAGACTGCAAGGTTGTGAGTGCTGAGGTCAGCTGTATTACACTTTTATGACACTTTGAGTTTGCGAGCCCCATCGCTATGCGCGGCGGTGGCTCTGACCTGAATACGAGCTCTCTGAGGAGTGGAGATAAAGAGAGCCCAGCCTGGGTGCTGCCAAAAGCCACGAAAGGGTCACAGAATCTCACCTTAAATACTGGTGTGTGTATGTTAGGTCGTATTTGAAGTCTAGACGGTGGCATCTGTGTTTGCATGAGTGGAGATGTGTGCGCATACATGCCAGCTAAAGTGCACCTGGGTGTGTACACCTTAGCATGTGAAGTGTGTTTGCCAAGGGGGAGGGCTTCTCGGCTTTTAATTATTCATCAGCAAAGACCCTACATGTCCATTCCAGAGCCTCTTAGCCCACGGATCCTGATACATTATTAAGAAGGCTGTTCCTGAAGAAAACAGACCAAAGAGGAAAGCTTGATCCACCCACTTCATGGGCAGCTCCTCTAATCAACTCTTCAAGTACTATTTTTTTTAGCAGCTAATCATGTCTTTCCATCAAAGTAGTGCACATCAAGGTGACACTGTGCCTTTATGAATTAGTAAACAGGTGTAAATAAAAAGTTCTGAAGGAAAATATGCTGCTACAAACTCCATTTTGAAAAAGGATATTTTGGTTACAGATGGACGGCAAAAAAAAAAAAAGTATAAATGCTGAGATGAAATGGCAAGATAGCACATGTCCGTAAACACTGAAAGTTTTGAGGTAATTTGGTGTTTTCTGTTTTAGTCACTACTGCACAATGTCACTGGAGATACAGTAAATACTTATGTGAAGTGTAGAATGCAGCAGAGCGGAGGATACAGTCGCCTGTGCAGTAACAGAGATAACGAAGTGTCAAAGGGCTAAATCAGGGGGTCCGGTGTATCTGAGATAAAGCAAGGGACAGTAAAGCTTATACAGGGTTTAATGGCACTGGAGGCCATTTTAAAACTGGCTTTGGTTTAGTCTGCCGAGGTAAGAAGGAGCATCTCCGTAATAACTGGACAGACCAGCCCCTCTACTATACAAAATGCCTGGAGAGGATGGTGGTAGTAACAACCGCACAAGGTAGAACAACAATAATACCAAGAAATGAGATGGAAACTTGAATGCTGAGAGCTGAGTACAGTCTCTCGGTTGAGTTTCCTGCTTTGTATACTCATCTTTAAAGCTTTTGTAACACTGCATAATGATATGCTATTTTAACAAACATACAGCAACAATGATGAGGTAAGAAGAGAAAGACATAGAGTAAACCGTCAGTTATATGGGAACTGATATGAGAGTGCCCCGGGTCTTCCCAGAGGTTTTGAAAAACATACAAAGTGCACTTAGTAAAGCTATCTCACCCAACGTTTCTAAAACCCTCCAATGTGGAACTAACAGACACTAAAAAACACAGACGTCATGTACAAGAGATGGAAGAAGTGGCGAGTGGTTTAAGACAAGAAATGTAACAATAGTCACAAGGATAACACTACTGTTCAGAGGAGAGAAGTGTTGATTATGTGCATGTTTCTGCTTGTTTGTTGAATTTTTTTTTTTTTTTAATAAATGGCAGCAGCATGGCAACACCCAGGGAGAGCAAGCTTGAAAAGATACAGTAGCCTCCATTCCACAGACACACGAGGGGTTAAACTCCCCTGATGTGCAGTCATTCAGTGAGAACTCAGAACACATGGGCAAGAAAATACCCATAGTGAACTACATGAAATAAAAACCCTACAGACTGTCAAGTGTAACTGAGAAAGACGATATTAATGCCATAAACCATTTTCTTTGAGTTGGAAAAAAAAAAAAAATTAAAATCAGTTCTCCCACAAAAAAAAAAAGTCAACTTCACAGATTGTGGTTAATGGCTATGTTTTGTGTCTCATTTTTGATTCTCAGCTTGAAATCCTCAAAAATGAAAACGAAACAAACAAACAAAAAAAAAAAAAAATAGGGGGTCCTGCCTCCACCTCAGTCTCACGCTCTGAGCAAATTCTTTGCAGAGGTGAGGGCAGGACCAGAAATAAATACATTCATCACTGACAATAGACATTTGATAAAAAAAGAACACTGTCAATAAGTGTTTGCACCAACTTTGTATGAGGCTCGGCCAGCCAGAGGTTTGTGCTGCTTTTACCCACAGAACACAGGCAGCTAAAGAAAAAAACAAAACACAGATTCATCGAAACATCATAAAAGCAGAAAAACGACAATAACATTCACAGTTAAGACTACCAGATAAGCCTGTTTACATGCAGTGAACAAATCAAAGCTACATTCTCCAGATAGGTTTCAAGAACTGCCAGAATCAGAGATGTACCATGTTAGATGACTAAAATAACCCAAACCATTCAAGCATCACCCACCCACTCCTACATATTAAGAGACCCAAGCAGCTGAGGTAGTCCTCAAGTGCATTTGGGTAAACACAGATACACATCATTGAGCCAAGGACCCTGACTAACAATGCCTTTTGATTAAAACATCAAGGATGCACTGCGCACCCCCATCGCTGCAGTCACATCTGAAGACAGGCCAGAGGGCAGGGGGACTGGGGCGCAGGGTCACCCCAAAGCCAGCTGGCAAAGGGTGGGGTGGGGGTGCCCCTAAACCACACACCCCTCCCCCTAATTGAATATGCAGCAGTTCACCCCAATGTTGACTATGCTTTTGTTTTGGCAGCAACCTCTGTGGAAAAGCATTTAAAAAAAAAACAAACAAAAAAAACACACAAAATCACCTCTCTGACTGGCCGAGCCTCCACTGAGGTCTGTAAAACTGTAAAAGTTTATGTAAACAATGAGATAAATACATATGTTTCTTTTTAGAGCCACACATGGTTCCATAATCATTCAAATGTGCTTTGGTTTAAAAAATAGTTTGTGGATTTGGGTATGAGCTTTTTTTTTTCTTCTTAGTTCTTTGTACAACTTTGCAACTATTTCCGAACATACTGTGTTACTAACTAAAATGTAGACTTGTTTTCGAGCTGCCTCGCCTTTGTCAAGGCTCTTTGTGTTAGTTGAAAAAGTACCCCCCTATTTGTCTTAAATATGAAACTAGTGTTTTGCTTTTCCCATGATTAAAATACAGAGAAATCGATACAATACTATGTCTTACAAATGTAGCTGAGAGTCTGCATTCACAGATGCAGAACAATCCCTGAAGTATTTGAATAGTAGTAGTACTAGTAGTAGTAGTAGTAGTAGTAGTAATAATAGTAGTATGGTCACAGTTTGGAGTTTTCTTCGTTATGACAAACAAGCAAGCATTCAAATGCAGATGCAAAGTCTTTTGCAGAGATGGCTAGAGATCTTGTACAAAAACACCTTTTGCATTGACAGACATTAAGCTGTACTGCATCAAGTGCTGACAAGTACAATAACGTTTGAAGGCAATGCATTGTGGACTCCATCTTAAACTAGAAGAGGTCACAAGCAACAATGGATCAGGCGATAAATAACATGTTTGTGGTTGAAGGGTGGGGAGTGTGAAAAATTCATTGATGTACCATGCAATCACTAAACAGCAACTGCTTAACAGCAAGACACCAACATCCAACATAACCAAGTAACAACTCTGGGAGTCCAGGACGCAGGTACCTTAAAACGATAGCGAAGTTTGTGTAACTGTAGCTGCATCCCTATGATAAACATTTCACAGACCATGACATGAGGACGAAAGAGGAATAAAAAAAAAAAAAAAAAAATCAAGAAGACAGTTAAACCAACATAATAGAGGAATGCCTATGCCAAAAACTTGTAGTGAAGGTTCATGCTCCACAGTGTAACTGTTAAGAGTAGATACACTGGACAGGTTTCAGTGAAACCCACAGACAACAGAGGGGCCAATCCCAACATATGGTTGCTTGTGATGAGGTAAAGCTTTAGAAGTTAAAATAATTTAAAATCATTCTGTGATATAATCGAATACAATCAGAAACAAAAGGATGCCGCAGGAGACCAATGAGTTGTCCAGCTGTCCAGTGCATCTCTGCTTCTCCCTTCTTATTACAAGTTTTCACAAGTCTGGCTCAAAAAAAACTAACAAGCAACTTGAACTTCACATTAAAATTCTGATTATAATTCCTATATTTTTTTTCTTTTTCTTTTTTTGGTCTGAACAGAACACATACAATGTCATCAAGTCCTGTTTTTAAAGTCAGGGAATATAAAGTGATAAGGACTCTGGATACAAACAAAAGAAAACAAAAAACATGTTCAGGGGAACATGTTTTAAACTTTACCAATTTTCGTTAGGTGGTAAAGTTTACATTATACCGGCCCACCAATCAGCACAAGCTTTCCTTGCAAACCACAAGAACCTTCCTCAGTCTCAGAGTCATTGGCCAAAACTCCATCAAAAGAGTGGATTTCTTTGTATGGACTTAGAATATAATTCATAATTTGTTTTATACAGCAAAAAGAAATCAAAAGTGAAATAATTTAGTATGCTATATATTTTAAGTACATCTTTTTTTTAAAACTTTGGTTATGAACTTGTCTAGCAATGTTTGTTAGTTAGCTCTGTTCTCCTCAACATTCATAAGATCTTTGGAACACTATACATCTAAACTAACTAACCAACTACCTACTATTTGCTCCAGGCAGGAAGCTACAGTACACTTTGAGGTGGGGGCCACATTGAACAGGGCACCCGAAAAGCTATATTTGACAAGTAAAAACAACAGCTAAAAACAATATTAATGTGTAAAATCTATGAGCATTAAAAACCTGTGTTGAGAGATGGGCAGGTTAAAGCATTAGGTGAAGAGTTACCATAATCTACACACTTTTTACAATTAATTACATAGGAACTTTCAACTAATCAACATAGAGTTTGTAAGAGTAATCAGAGGTAGCGAGGTCACAAGCCCATATAAATAGACTTTTCTTTTTTCTCAAGGGGAGGAAAGCTATACAGACAAAAAAATAAACGTACCCACTGAACGTATTGTTCAGTCTAAAACACCCTCTCCTTACCCCCATTAAACTAAGCCCCCCCCACCCCAACCCAAATCCCTCCCCTCCACAAGAAAAATCCCAAGACCTTCCAGTTTAAACATTCACTGAAACATTACAAGTTCTTTAAGTAAAACAAGTACCTCAAGGGGTTCATCTTTCCAACCAGGATTCCTTCCTGGGAGCACTAGCAGGCAAAACCGAAAACAATGAACATCCTCTCTTTATTACTGTGAACAGCTGTGGAGAGGAATTTGAGTATTTGCCATCCGTAAAAACTAAAACTTGATCCAATGTCATCCCACCTGGAACTTTCTTTCAGGACTTTCAGTTAAAGCATGGGGATGGTCCCAAACCAGTTACCCCTCGTCTTACATACAGATCCCCATCACCAACATAACAAAGGATATAAAGCTGTCAGGGTAAAAATACTCTTTTCGCTGAATTATTGCCAGTATTGTTTGCACGGGTTTTTGGTCAAAATAGCACTGGAGTACAGAGGGGACTCTTGAGTTATCCGTTTGAGGGACAATCTGAAAAACTCAAAGACTCAATGCTCAAAAGGTAGAAGAGATGAAGGCTGTTGAGGGGTATGAGGTGAGGGGGCTTGACATTACATCAGTACCCACATTCACATTTAACAGACTTGCAACGCAGACCAGAAGTCATGCCACTCCACCCTGGCTTCGTCACTTTGGAGAGAGACAGAGGAGTAAGTTGTCCCTCTAGAACTCCTGAGAGGTGAGCAGACGTCACTTGATAAATGATGACATGATCGTTGCATTAACAAGATCCCAGCGTCACCAAGAGCCCACTGTGGCTAACAGCTACATCATTCACTTAGCCAGGGCACCGTAAACGGGAATTTATACTTAGAACGAACTGTGTGTCTGCTTGTGAATGTGTTCATGTGCGTTTCTTTGCTTTTGAGATGGAAAAAGGTAGAGAAATGTTTCTTTTTTTTTCTTTTTTTTTAATTCCCAGAGTTCTTTGGCTTGATGCATTTCTAAGAGGGTGAGGTGTGCATTCTCAGGTGACTGATGAGGTTGCGCTGCTGGGTGAACTTCCCCCCGCATAGTTGGCATTCATACGGCTTCTCCCCAGAGTGGACACGCATGTGCTCTGTCAGACGGTACTGGCGTGTGAAGCGCATGCCACACTCCTCACATGCAAAGGGCTTGAGGCCAAGGTGGCTGCGCATGTGGCGTGTCATGGTGCCCCTCTGGGTGAACATTTTGCCGCAGATGTTGCAGGGGAAGGGCCTGGTCAGCCAGTGGCTCTTTTCATGTTGTCTCAGCGTTGCCGGGTCTTTGTAGCTCTTACTGCAGACTGTACACTTGAACGGACGCGTTTCAGAGCCAAAGTTGGAGGGACCTACAGGGGCAGAGAGGTCCTCCGCCTCCTCCTCATCTTCCTCTTTCACAAAGGTTCCTCCCTCCTCTTTGATGTAGAGCTCATCCTCAGTGTGTGTCTCCACATGAGCATTGAGCTGCTCAGAACTGGGGAAGCCCTTACCACAGGGAATGCACACATAGAGGTTGTCTCCAAATGCTGGTTCAAAACCTTCCTGGCGGTATACGTAGTTGGCGCTTTGGTGTCCCCCTCCTGTTCCTCCTCCTCCTCCACCTCCGCCTCCTGTGCTCTCTCCGTCACTTTGACCGCTCTCTTCACTGTGGTCCTGGCCATTCTCTCCTCCCTCTTCCTCTTCTTTACACTGGAAAGACTGGTCAGAGGCGAAGCTGCTACCACTGCCCCCTCCAACCCCACCAGAGGAGCGGCCATCTTTAGGACCCACTATCACCCCATTAACCAGGGGCCTGTCATGATCTTCAGACTTCAACCCTGATGCCTCTCTCTTAGGCCACTCATTCTTGCGAGCGCCCTGCCGGGATTTCTTCTGGGGTGGGGGTCCATCAAGATTGGTTTCCTCTGCTTTAGAGGAGGAGTTGAGCTCCATGGGGTCTGAGCCACAGGTGTCTGCACCTGGTAGGGTGGTAGAGGAGTCATCCAGTGAGGCACTGTTGGTTGTGGATACTGAGGCAGACTGAGGGGATTCTTGGGAGTTGCTGTGTGGGCTGAGGGCGTCGGTGGCTGTGCCCGCAGAGGGAGGGCTCTTCTTGGACAGGTCTAGCCCAAGATCTGGCTCACCTGCACTTCCTCCACTGCTGAGGTTACCGTTACTGCTGCCATTCCCCCCGTTCCCATTCTTCCCAGAGCTGCCAACAAACATCTCGTCGTCTGAGAGCTTGTCCCGAAGGCCTTCATCTGGCTGTGGCTGGTCGGCTTCAGAAGGGGTGGGAGGATAGTGGTTGTTGGGGCCAGCAGGGGTAGAAGAGGAAAGGCGCTGGTTGTTGAGGCGTAAGCGGCTAAGGGGACCTGGAGTGGAGGGTTTACCTGGCAGGGGTTTCCCACCACTGCGCTTGAGCTTCTTTCTGCACAGAGCAGCGAGGTCATGGAGCTGGAGGTAGCTGGCTGCGGTTAAGAGGGCACTGAAATTCTGCTCACTGCTCTGTTCCGATGAGGACAGGAGCTTCCCAGTGTAGATGAAGTCCAGAACTTGTCTAAATACAGAGGGGTTAACCATCTCTGTGTCGAGGTTAATGAGGTTATCGTGGAGGACCAAAGATTTGAAATAGATGCTGCTTGCCGCCAGGATGTTCTTGTGAGCACGGAAGAGCGCATTCTCCACCACGATGATAACATCACACAGGAAGCCCTTGGCTCTCTGCTGGTTGAGTTGCAGCAGCAGTTGTTTGGCATGATTTGGCAGTTCCATTTCCACCTTCCTTCTTTCCTTCTCTCTCTCTCTCTCGCTCTCTCTCTTCCTACACGAGCACCACCTGAAGCTGAAAAAAAAAAAAAAATGCGGTTAGTTTTACATTGTAGACATAGAGAACCCATAAATTGAATCCATGTTTGATACTAGCACACAAAAAAAGAGTAAAGAATGAGACAAAGAAGAGCTGTTTGTATAGGTAAAATAATTATTTTTGACCAATAAATGTGTTATATTAGCCTTGATTACAGCAGGCTTAGTGGCAAAAACACAGCTTGCAATAACTTGATTCACAGCAGTGTGATTTTGTTCAAGTGTGGTTTTATTTCTAGTATATTCCCGACGTCAGCAAGGTTAAAATTTATTACAGGTTTTAAAAAACCTGAGTGTTACAGCTTGTCTGACACATCGAACGATCAAACTGCATGTGTTATGACTCCTGCTGAGGGTACATCAATCTAAGCTTTTAGCTCTCATGGGGAAATTAGCCAACTGTTAGCACAGCGTGCCACATAGTCACATGGCAGCTTAGAAACAGGAACCCTTCCCTCGCTCTCATCTTCCTTTTTAAACAAATTGCAACCCTACATAGATCAAGTTCTGATTGTACACATTGCCACTGTTCTGGCACAAAGGCCAAATGGGCGGAGACGAGAAAAGGGTAAAGTAACTACTTTTCTAAGGTACCTCCTCTCATCTTCTTTTCCCTATCGCCACGAAATAACTCTAGTTTCAGTGGGGTGCCCTCTTTGGAAACCCAGCTCGTTCTACTCTCCATTAGGTCATGGTAATGTCAGCCCTGCCCCATTGTCTGGGGGTGGGGGTGGGTGGCACAGCAGGGCCGGGGGGAGAGATTAGGTGACACCTGAGCAGGTAAAACTACACAGGAGCTAGGGCAGAAGAGGGGGGAGAGGGTGTGGCTCAAAGACAAGGACAGCTCCACCTGATCCTCCAGAGAGGCCCTCATTTATGGAATTAGGACAGATGAATCTCATTCGCTGTTAAATTACATACTGATGTCCTATAACATACCACAGTGCTCTACTTCTGAAAACACTGACTGAAAACACAAATTTTGTTACAGAAATATAATGCAGAAGATGTAGAGAGTCTATCCACAGCTCAGGTTTAATGATAACAGCAGTAGTGTGTTTTAGCTAGTTGAAGCCCTGATTCATGTTTAACATGTTCTTAAAACCCTGGGCATGCTGGGAAAATGGACACACATCTTTAACGCCACTGATCAGAGCAGGGTATACTGTATTACAGGAGATTACACAGTAATGCAGAGAAATGCTTAACTCAAGCCGTAAATACATGTGAATATGAGCCATTTCAATCCAGTGCCAACTAAGAGATTTACATACATGCGTAGCAGGAACGATGGGAGTGGTTCCTGAACTCAGCTACAGTGACAAAAGTGCAAATGCAAAGACATACTGTAGAGCTGAACTCTGTTTATCCAAACCGCGAAAAAGGGATAATCTGAAGGCTGAAATTTGCCCATCACTAAAATGTATCAGGCCAAAGCTCATTCTAAACATCACAGAAACCAGGACAGCTTGTAGAGCCTGTTTTCCTGTTTCAAATACTTTTGATTGTATAGTAACCGAGAGCAACTGCATAAAAGATAACTATTGTAGTTCAGCATATTTAGTTTGATCAGTTCCATTAACTGGTCAATTCAGATGCCAGAGGTTTAAATAAATGAGGTTTTAGTTCATATTTGATCTGTCTGCTTCATCAAGAAATCTTAAATAAAAATGAAAACCTTCTTAAACGACGCCTTCAATATCCTGGTCAAGACCCCACAGTTAAGATCTACACAGAAAACACACACAAAAACTACCATCTAAGTGACAAAATATAGGAATTTGTTAGCTCTGGAAGCTAAGGAAACCACACTGTAGCAAAAATGGTCTATTACAGACCACTCTACACATCATGTAGGAACAAGGTGAAAATTGTCAACTGGAGATGGCTGACTGATGTATCAGAGCAGGCTCTGTTGGAACAGTCAGGCTTGCTGATACAATCAGCTGGAGTGATCATTATACTCTCAGGTCCAGGCCTGGGCTTGCCTCCTCCGCTTTGACACTTCTATTCATGGTCTTCATCCCCTCCCCCGTCTTTCCTCTGCTCCTCTCCTCCTTTCTCTCTATCCTCCCAACCTTTACCAGCCTCTCACCGGGCATGCAGACATTGCAGGAACAGTTCACTGTCCCCAACATGAATCATAATGAGCTATTTTGGAACACATAACCCAGATCTGCAGTTAAATTGCAAAATGTGCTAGAGGGGTGTACAGCACTCAACCCTGCAGGCGTTAATGGAGAAGAGGGCCGCTAAAGAAAGAAGGGCCTCTACTATGATGCCAGCCAGGAAGCCATATATCAGTCAAGTCTCTCTCTTAACATACACACACACCTCTGCATGGCTTTATGGGGGGATTCAAGAGGCTTTTCCAGCAGACCGACATAAAAAGGGGGCTGGGCTCAGAGTAGGGAAGCTAGCTCAGGAGGAAAAAAAAAAAAAAAAAAAAAGAGCCCTCCCCCCACCCCCTCCTCTTCTCATCCCTCGTTCTCTCTCCTCCCCCCATCACCCACACGGCTACCCTCTCGCCCTGGCCCCTCCGGTGCTGTGCTGTGCCGGCTGGATTCCAGGGAGCTGCTAATGGATTACGGCTGATCTATATGCAGCTAGGGTGGGACACGTGTAGGCCCAGCTCCCCTTCCAATGGTGCTGCCCAGGAAAACAGGCTTAATACCACAGGGGACAGATAGGCCTGCACCATCATCACTGCTCCATCTATGTGTGCATACTGCTCTTTGCAGTTTGTACAAACATTTTCAATACCATATGTCGGCTATTGTGCTATGCTTAAAGCATCACAGCTTGATGTGGGGCTATATCTCCAATCTATCCAACAGATATAGGGATCAGGGATAACGAAGCATTAGAAAAATGACCCCACTAGAAGCATTGGCAGGAAAGATGTAGCCAGTATGCAGAATGACTAGCTCATATGTATAATGTTACACAGCTGGCGAGCAGTATTTCCTGCAGGGTTGATACCTACATTTAAGCCCTCTGCAAAGGCTGGTGCAACCTGGCAGAGAGGTTGAGAGATGGCAAGATAGCTGGTCATGAGGCCAGTAATGAATTATTGACCCTTGAGAAACAAGACATGCTCTGACCAAATATGGCACCACATACCAACTAAAGCCAGCTCTGGGCTTGGACTGGAGACCAGGGTAGATGTTGCCCTTCAAGCACAGGCACAGGATCGGTTTACCTTGCCTGCAGTGTTAACCTTTTCAAAAACTGACTGTGGCTTAATGATAGAGGGGGCAACCTCATTTTAAAAAACACAGCACCCAACTGCTTAGCCTCAACCTTGACTTCATTCAGGAGCCTACTGATGAGGAGATGAGCAGACAGGGATGTTTACACAGACATGATCTGGGTAACATATCTGCGAGTGGATTCCTGAACTGAAAGCTAGTGAGCTCCAAAGTGCCACCAGCAGTGAATAAAGGACAGTCACTTCCAAATTAAACTGGTTACACCAGAGATCTGGATGATCTGGTTTGACTTCATTTACTGCTGCCTGTCGTTGCGTCCTTTATTTCAAGGAGTTTATGGATTAAACAGCGCGCTAGTAAAGCTTTCAGAGTCAGTGTTCATGCAGCTAAGGTGACTGAGCGAGCGGTGGGCTGTGGCACTAATCTCCTGAACGAGAGGGTAGAGAGCCAGGAGAGAGGGCAGAGGTGAGGCAAAGTCCTGTGGCGCAATAACAAAACACACCCTACTACTGTGAAAGGTCATCTGCTAACAACCGATAGAAAACCAGACTGAGTGGGATTTTAAAAACATACTCAACATTGGCTTTATTGCAGGGTTATCTTTCACATCACTTCCTTTCAACAATATACAGCAATGACTTTGGAAAACTGTGTTAGATGGTCATATTGTGCAGGGGGAAAAGGAGCAGAAGAGACAGAGGAGCAGGTAAAGACTGTTTGAGGCAAAAAGAGCCCATCATGTACACGAGCAAAAGGCCTCATTGCGTCCACACACACACTCACAGAGACAGTGCATTTACACATGCACACAGAACACACACACACACACAGACACACACACCCAGAGAGTATGCTGGTGGGCAGAGGGAGTGGGGGAGGGGTTAGGGGGATGGTACAAAGCCAGTTTGAAATACAAACACCGAGCAACCACCTCCGAGCCATTTCAACATGGCTGACGCTGTGCTGCATGGGTAAGGCTGATCCAGGCAGGACTCGTGGGTACTGCAATTATCTGAGTTTCAGTTCTCTCATGAGTGAAAGGACGGCTCATAACACAATGAGGAGATTAAACAGAACAGCTGTGCTTTTTTCGGGCTACCCACTTTGTATGTTCCTTTACACCTGTGTCATATCTGCTGCATCAAAGGAAACCTGCCTCCAATGATTTTATCATTCTTTGAGCTTTAAAAAAAAAATTGTAGAAACTTTATCTACAGTCACGTGTTTAAATGGACACACAAAAATCAGGTTAAGGTAGGAAATCAAAGAATGCGTGTACATGCACTGCAATAATCTGATTACATTAACACATAGATTTACATGCAGTGGTCAGTAATCAGATTTCACCCCAGTGATATTTTAAACCAAAGTTTACATATTATAGATAGATAGATAGATAAGATTTCTTCTATTTTTCAGAGCATTTGTGTTGACACTGCAGTGAGTAGGCAGGCTCTGTAGTGAGAGAGTGCAGTATTTTCTTCCTCTGTTCATGTTTTACAAATAGTCTGTTGTTCAGCCTTGGAAACTGGCTCACTTAGCTCAGTTTTTGATCAGAGTTTGGACTTGGTAACAAGGATGCACTTCTAAGAGTAATGATGTTTCCTTTCATCTGACCACACTGCTGTCACAGCGATACTTCCCCTGTCTGAGGTCTTTGTTATGCACATGCACACAAGCAATAACCCCTTTAGAAACCCTCGTATGCTTATACATGGCAAAGAAATCAGGTTTCGCCAGCTGACATCTAGCAGTGTTAAACAGGTTTTCTTCATCCTTTACCCAGTTTAAGAAAACCTGGTCACTTGTGCACGTGAGGTATTAGAAATCAGGTTACTGCAGAAAGTTGACAATACCAAGGTAAGTTATGTGAATATAAATGTAATGAGTGTGAGCAAATGTCTCTTTAAAGAAAAATACATTTTTAAAAATCTAGTTTAATCCAAAGCCTAAATGCAATGTCAATTTTGCACTGAAATTACGCACATAACATGCAGTATAATGATACATAATTTTCTAAACTAGATCCAGTGATTTATCTAGAGCAGCACTGTGGTGCCTTGGAGAGCAGAATATGCAGTTTTTTTGTTCCAAGTAGAGACTACAGAGGGCGAAATAATAAATGAAATCACCTGCTGTGGTCTTTGCTTGAGATAAAAACCTGCCTACAATCAACTCTCCATGGCAAATGGTTGAATACATCTGCTGGAATTCTGGACACGGACCCAATTCTTGGATATAATGTCTTCAGAAAAGCTGCAGGAGAGACGCCATGCTGTACAAAGGCTAAAAAACATTAAGACAAGAGGTAAAGGGGCTGATCGGCTCTGTCTTATAGATTTTAATTTCTGCAGAACTGTTGGATGCCAGTGAACAGGTGCATGACCCTAGTTCTGCATGTGGGAATGAGTGGGAAATACATGAATTACAGTATCTCTGCCGCAGTCTGAGTAGAACCCTTCCAATTAAGTCTCATTTTGTGTCAGGCAGTTCAGCCGTGTTGCAGACAAACAAGTCCTGCCCAGGGTGCAGTGGAATGAAAAGAGCCCCGTCCATTTCATCACAGGAGGGAGCCAATGGTTGCTGCGTACCCCAGATGTGCCAATGCTGTGCAGCAAGGGAAGAAAAGGCAAGACTCTCTTGCGCACACACAAGAACATGAAACCTTTTTACATGTGCTCAACTCAACCTCTTATTGCATGGCATTAACACAAATGTTGGTGTGTGATGGCCAATATTAATATCTGAAGATTTCCCTCATGTGATAAAGCAGTAGTCTTAACCTTTTTTTTTTCCTACAATGCAACTTAACAGACCATGAATGAGTTTGTTCTGTGGTATGCATGTCATCCTCAGGTAATTATAGATACTAAAGCAACAGCCAAGTCTAGGGGGAAGTATACTCTCTCAAGCAAGCCAAAATAGCATGCACACCCAAAACTTTCCCTAGAATGTCCCTCCTTCACATTGTCATGAGACTGCAGGATGCAGTTGCCTAACCTTGGCACAACCCCCTCTCTTATATAATATAAACTACATCCCAATTAATTCAATTTGACTTTATTTATTGGCACCGTTACGATAAAACAATAAAAAAAAGAACGTCAGATTACAAAAACGGTTAGGAGCTTTAAGGATGGCTAAAGGCAAGGGAGTGTCTATAAATCTGCAATGTGCAGGCAGATATCGGCTGTCACGTGCATAAAGGTGCAAATACACTGCTAGAAGATAGAAGTCCAGCACCCTAAACACATGATGTTTATTCGAAAAGTCTATTGGCTCAGGTATTGCATTTCTTAGATTTTTCTTGAGAGCCAGGAAATGATGGGAGCATGTTTACCATAATACAACGCACAGTATTTGTGAATTATCCAACACTTCCTGGTTTGAGAGCAACTTGTGGAATCTAAGTTCAGTATTGAATCATTTAAAAAGTCTCGTCATATATAAAATATATTCAAACTTTAGCTTTCAACAATTTCAGGTGACACATTTTGTGTCTAACATAATATTTAAGACCAAAACTGACATTAAATGAACTTAAAACATTTTTGTGCAAGATAGATAATATATTTGCTATTAAATTAATGAATATTTGCTAATAAAAAGAGGAAATAAAAGATTCTATAAGACTGCATGCTTAATTTAGGAACTGTCTATCAGAACCGAATCCTACTTGATCCTTCTTCAGAAACAGCTGAGAGTTACTACAGAGTTTGCTGCCTCTCTCTCTCTCTCTCTGTTACGGGCTTGTACACTATTTGTGTGCTTGTGCACTTCTGAGTTGTATTGTATTTTGTGGCTCAATGGCTGCATCAAAAGTGGCCCCTGGAGAAATTAAATAAAGACTGATCTAAACAATGAGACTTTCACCAGCAATACTAGTTAGTAATTGGCACCCACACATGCTGTATCTATCTGTGGGGCATTTGTGTGTATCCTCGCCAAAAAGTGAAGTAATCAACCACTTCACTAACGAGTGAACAGAATAAAGTGACCTCTGTCTTGAGAGAATGAACTTTGTTGATGAGATAAAACCCCCTGTAAAAAAAGCAGCAGACCCACATGACCTGGTGCCTAATGCTTTGGCTAAGGACAGAGGGCATGTTGGGTAAGGAAAGATCCTGTATGGACGAAGGTTTTACAGCGCTGCCACCCCCTCTTGCCTCCTCCTCCTCCAGCCTTTAAACACCGCATAACCTTCTGGCTATCAGCACTACATTCCACAGACTGTTTCTTCTTCTTAAAGAACAACAACAACCCTGCCCTGAGGTGGTTTAGACACTGAACGAACTAAACTGCCCTCCAACAGACAGCACAGTAAACAACAGCCTAGCACAATCTGTAAGTCCTCGTCCAACATGTCAGCAGAACATATAGCCTAAGTAACCTTCTTACTGCATTGTGCTGCCCACACACGCCACTGTAAGCCACAACGTACACAGGATACTGTGTGTGTGTGTGCGTGTGTTGAGAAGCAGAAGGGCAAGGCAAGACCAACTGGCCGATCATGAGGATCATGATGCACACACCCACAGGCCTCAAATTTACCTCCAGGTCCCACTTTGTAGTCTATAGTAATCAATGAATCTAGTCACACTGACTCGGCTGACTTGACTTGGTCGTTCTAATGGCCTAAATTAACTTGTTCAACACTTGCAGTAGTCTGACAATAAAATGACAAGTAAAGAGCACAATGGTTACTTTTTTTTTTAACAGTTTTTGGTCAAAATTTCTCTCTTATTTCTTGTTGCTGTTTTGGTAGAGATGCCAGGCTGCTAGCCAGCTGTTATATAGTCTAAATACAACATTTTCAGTGTAGCATTTAATCTACCATCTGACAGAGGAGGTGTCAATTAAAATGCTATTTGGTGGCCTCGCTTAGACAAGCACCTAATTTCTACATACCTGCAGTAATTAGTTTTAAGAGACACTGTCTTGACAAAATAAACTGGGATTAAACGAACAAAACACTTCAGTCTGCTGTTACAGATGCAGCACTGTCATCATCACAAGCTTAAGTCAATACGTGCAGAAGCCAACTCCCAGCTTTACAAGCCTCACTAAAATTTGATTGTGTACATAAAACTGTAAAATGGATTCGGATGCCCTTTGTCAGGCCTCGAACATTTTGTGCTTCTCAACTGTATTCTTGAAACTAATTGTTCTCCCAGTTTTCAGGCTGGCAGACGGAGCAACTGGGCACTCCAACCACACTTCTGGGTGGGTGTAACCAGCCAAGATATAGTCCTGTAATCTTCATATTATGTTAGAACACCATGCAATCCTGAATAACATAAGCGGTTTTGAAAATGATAGGTTTTCATATTGTCCTAAAGTGCCAACAAAAGTTTTCACAATGTGAGTCTAAAAGTGTCTCAGTATTTATAGTTAACTCTGAAACTTATTTTTCAAAAATAACTACTTAACTTGGTATGATTAAGCTACAAAACCATTTTTTCTCAAAATTACTTTGAGAGTTTACTATTATTAAAATGTCACACTCATTGTTCGCGTGCATAACAGATCCACCAGTTCCACCAACCCCTAAAATACAACAGAAGTGTCTTATCAGAAGTACATTTTGTGTGTGGTGTAATATCTCTCGGTTGAAACTAAGCAACGCACTCAACAGAGCCACACTGGAAATGTTTTTACAGAACTAAACATTTGGTCACACAAAACCAGCAGCCAGTCAAGAGAACCCACATTACTGACATTCCTGTGCCTTATTATCTCTATGCCCCTTGGTACTTTAACCATACTAATCACCTGAGAAGCCAAGCTGCCTTCACACCTGAGCAGGAAGGCCTACATTGTTTCATTAGATACCAAGTGATTTGTGGTTGGCTTGAATTAGAGTAATCAAATAAACATCAACCATACTACTGTGGCTTTTTTTCCTTTTTTTTTTTTTTTTTGTTCATTGGAGTGCCAATTTACACGGCGAAATCGATATAATGCAACACAGTTTCAATGTAGCACAGCAGTTTTGGGTCACAATGTAACGTTACACCCACACTGTGGCTGATCACAAAGACGGTCGATGTATAGCAGCAGCCCACCTATGGGCTGGAAAGACATATACAATCCACTGCATCGATTACATTCATTTTACCAGACAACGTTTTAAACCAGAAAGTAGCTGCGTCTACATTGTACTATTTACAAGGCAATCCCGTGTAATCATTTTTAATTAACCCTGCCTAAGACCAAGGTGGCTTAACCGACATATAAACAATGCAGGTTACATTACAGGTATCGACTGTAACATCTCTATGATTATCAGATGATTGCGCAAAATACCGTGCGTAAAATCCACGGAATCAGTTGTTTCATTTAACAGATTAAGTGAAATTTGCTGTTATTTGGAAAATACTCAGTGTTGTGGTTGTGTGACAGCGATTCATTTCAACTGAGCTCATTACGCTATATTTTGGTAAACAATTCACTGAACATATTGGCTTATAAAAACAGAGAAAACGAGGTTTAGCAGTGGAGACATTTCTACATTTCTGCGACGAGCCGTTTGTGGATCCTTTCTGTCGGATAATGTGCTTTGCCAGCCTGGTAATTATTTGGTACACACTCGTCCTGTGGGGCATCGTTTACAAGCCCACGACGCCAAAATAGACGCCACAACATTTGCAAACAATTCATGTTGCGGCTTCGAGCAGGAGCCGCGATTAACTCAAACATATAAAACGGGATTCCTTGGCTTGCCAAAGCAGGCTGGTAGAGCCAGAATAGGCACCACCGGAGCCCCTTTTTGTTGGCACGCCGTGGAAAAAAACACCACCGTAACGCCGAAAACCCTTGCGATCCTTGCAGCAACTGGGAGAAAAACGATCCAATAAAAACAGGCATTACAGCAGCTCCGTAACGCGTTTACAGTTCACCTTAAAGGGAAATTAATTCTTTTAAATACCTTATTACATCGGTAGGATCGTTCTCAAGCGTTCTTTACCATCCTCTTGCTCATCTCACAGCCTTCGGGACGCCATGTTGCAAGCTTATGACGTTAGGCTTCCTCACCCCTGACCCACATTTGAATAGAAACCAGCCCAGAGTGCAGCAGAGAAAACATCCCACTGTGGGAGGGTTTGGCCACTCTCTCAGTCCAGGACCCCTGGCAACTTTACCTGCAAGATGGCAGAGAGAGAAAGACAGAGAGGGGGATATGCTGTGTTCAAACTGTGGTTTAGGCCCTTTTTCTGCCAGAACAACAGCTCAGCCATGGTCCCATACTGCTGAATGCAGGTCCACACTGCAAAAAAAATACCTGACTTGACAAGTTATTTTGTGTAGTATTCATACCCACTGCTAGAATTCAAGAGAGTAAATAATCAAACCAAATGTTTAATGAGAGGGTGTGAGAGAAAGCCGCAGGTTTGAGCGCATTTTCACCTAAATGCATTGAAAACAAATGTCATCAGGCCATTATGCTGAAACAAAGTGAGAGGCTAATAACCAGGGTTTTCCATTTTATGATTGGAAATGTGTTAATCAAGGTTTGCATCGCAAACAAGTCAAATGATTTTGTGTCACCGTCACTCACAGCAGGTTTTAATGTAGAAAAAGGCTTCCGCTGCATGTTTTGCAGTGTAGACCATGTTTCTCTGCACTCTCAAGAGTCTTTTACTAGCAGACCATGCATTTCAGCGTGTAATGTATTAACGCGCCTATTGCAAACTCGCAGCATCAGCCCTTTTCATGCAGAAATGAGTTTATCAATTGGATGATTGCAAACTGAGACTTCAAATTTGAGCTCAAAGCCATAACAGATCTCAAAGAATGATGCATCCATCTATGTTTTCTATATATTTGTCTTTTTGGTTGCAGAGAGGATATGCCTACGTATGTTTATAAGGGTGTCTTTTGTGAAGGAGATGGTGGGGACGGATATCAGCAGAAAGAGAGAGAGAGAGATGGTTGTGGTTCAGAAATTGGGCACCAGATGTGCGGAAGTGTGGCGATCTGTTGGCTCCTCCTCTTAGCACAGACGGCCCTGACCAGCCTTCAGCCAATAGAAAACAGGATACAACACTACTGATGTGGTTTCACCAGCATACCGTTTATTGGACCTCTATCAATGAGATTACTCTTCCAATGTTACCTGCAGCTAATACTTAATCTTATTGCCCATCGCCCGCAAGGCGCTAAGAGACTCATATTGTTTCAGATATTGTAGGACTATCAGAGTGATCTCCCATGCATCATGCTTGTGCTTCACATTTCACGGAGATCGAAGTTATGGCGCCGTGCCAAAGTACTCTTCTGACACTCTGCGGTTCCCGCGGAAACTGCATCCTCTGCGGGGAAGCTGGGCCCACTGAGGTGTATAATCAAGGTGCTTAGAAGCGCTGCATGAGGTTCTGTAATATCACTTCCCCCTATAGATCAGCATCATTTAAGAAAAACAACCACGACTGTAAAGCAATGATAAACTTCATAAGGATGTAACATCAATCACATTTCTGATATCACAGTGAGACTAATTGAATTTATAGGTTATTAAAGAACAGTGAATACAGCCGATTAATCTGCACACAGCTCAACCTGTTCATTTCCCTTTTTTGCTTGTTCAATCTGCTCCACTAAAATATCAGGGAAATAATACAAACAGTCCAGAAAAGTGCTGCAGGTGAAGCAGAGCAATAAATAAATAGGCGTCGGCACACTTTCTCCATTTGCAGATTTCAAATTTAATCGAAGAAAAAAAACCATATTGTCAATTACTTATTGCCAAAACATCTCATCTGTTTGGGTGTTCCTCTTGGTGTTTTCATGACAGACAAAAAGGCAACAACATAAACAATAAGATCATATAAAAGCATATAAAGGAAAGAGTACAAACGATGAAAAGTCATGTCAGCTGTTAAACTTCACTCCTACACTGCGGTGATCTACAGCATCACTAGTCTGGTGCGTTCAGAATAGAGTTATACTTGGGTTCATGATATTTAGGGTCTATGTGTTCCTCTGGAATAAAACAAAAACATGAAAATAGCAGTAAAAATAAAAACCTGCTTTCTAGTGGCTATAAAATGATTCTGGGCTCAGGTGTGCAAAAATATTTGGAGACTTTCAGACAATTCACCATGAAACCATGATACCGTTCACTCACCACCCACCATGAAAAGCAGTTTGTGTGTAACAACGATTGCACTAATCAAATATGAGCACCCTCTTCTTCCTACAGCAGGGTTTCCACACTTTGGTGAGCAGCGTCGTTCTGAGCGCAGTGCACCCTCTGATGTACAGAATGGGGGTCAGGGCAGCATTAACTCTGGGCAAAATGCGAAGAGGGTCGGTGCCTTCATTCTTAAAGGTATAACAGGTTGTGTTAATAAAATTACAGGCTATAACATGACAGAATATTGGAAGCCACGTGCCTAGGAAAAACACAACCACCACCAGGATGAGATACACCGACGAGCGCTTGCTGTCTCTCTCCTCAGAGGGCGGCTCCCTCTCCAGCTGGAACCTAGCGATGATGAACAGCCTGATGTTCAACCCTATCATTATAATCACTGTGAATATGTTCCCCACAAACGTACCGATGCTCGTGATTTTTTTGGCTACCCCGACAGTGACCAGATTGTGCACAGAAACAATGAAGAAAGCATAGACCCAGTAGGCAAAAATGATCAGCAGGGTCCTGTTTCGGGTCATGCGCTGAGAGTATTTAAAAGGTGAAACTACCGCGTGGTACCTGTCTGCCTGCGCGGCCAGGATGGCCATGTAAGACAGCCCTAAAAACGTGGGAACGATGAAAAAGGTTCTCGTAGGGGAGTCGAAGCTGTCCCTCACATCGAGAACACCAACATAGTAATAAGACACGCCGGTGCAGATGTCACTGAGGCAAGTGCTCAGCATGTACATGAAGCGGTTCTGGCTGCGCAGCGCCTGGTTGAGCAGTATGGAGAGAGACACAGACACGTTGAGGAAAATGATGGATGCAGCCAGGAAAACACTGAAAAGAAACATGAACACGTTGCCAACGTTTGTGAGGGGCAGCGCAAAAGACAGGCCCCGGCTGCTGTTACTCATCGGTGCAGAGAAAGGGTGCGCGCAACAGAGTGTTCAGGTCTTCATTGCACAGCAGAGACCGGAGATGGGCAGGAGTGCAGCTGTATGACTGTACAGCTGAGGGGTTTTTACCTCTGTTCAGGTTTATGTAGTCAGGCTTACAGGGAGACGTCGACTTGGGTGACTTCAATTCCCATGGACCCATGGTCCACATGTAAAGATACCTGCAGCACTAGGCCTAATATCATGGTCCAGTGGGGTTATCTTTTGTTCTGCAATCTTCAACAAAACTTTGGAACAGTCTCCCTCTGAAGACAGCAGCATCCAGTGAGGCTGAGATAAGCTCCTATTAGCACACAAATACCATTTAATCAGAAATCACTTTTTAAAATTAAAATTCATCTTAGTGTCCTACTTTTTTTTGCTTTGTTGACTGTATGGGTGCACGTACATTTTCTCTTCATACTACCTGTCCATCATGTATTATTGATTACATTGTTTTCTTTTAATGTAAAGCACTTTGGCTTTATGAAAGCACCTCAGCTGTATGAAAGCTGTCAGAAACTATAGATATCAGTGTGCTTGTTTACATTTTACACACACAGGAAAGAAAGGAGAGAAAGGTTAGTATTCTGCTTAAAAAATCTTTTTGTTGTTTACAAAGCTGGGGCTCCTAAAGTAAGGTTTGGTTTAATTTTGTTGCTTTAGGACCACGAGAACAACACCAAACTGCCTGTTTTGATCAGAGGCATCTCCCTGTTATTACTGATATCTCACCTAACTAACAGTTTCATAAACCCCCTTTAAAGACTTAAAGACTATGTGTAGGATTAAATAGTCTACAGTATTTTGCGGGTGTGGAACATGTAAATAAATCTTTCTCAATTAGTAAGAACCAATGTTGGAGATCACTCATGATCACTCAAATTGTGTGTTTCAGGAAGCCATTTTACCGTCTAGATCATTAGTACATGGCCTGTTGACTCTATTGTATGTACCATATACTATATATACAGTACCAGTCAAAAGTTTGGACCCACATTCTCATTCAAGTGATTGGGAAGGTGTCTATATAAAGTATATATACAGTATTGTGCGAAGTTTTAGGTACTTTAGATGTTTAGATTCTTATTCATTATGCAACGCCATCAGGAAGGCGTCTGATTGGTCCCAAATGTATTCTGCAGCATGACCACGAAAGCAAACATACAGCCAAGAGGAGCAAGGAGTCCTGCAACAGATGGTTTGGCCCCCACAGAGCCCTGATCTCAACATCATCTAGTCAGTCTGGGATTACATGAAGAGACAGAAGCAACTGAGACGCCTGAATCCACAGAAGAACTGTGTTCTCCAATAATGTATATATGTATGTGTGTATACAGTACATATTGCAAATACTGAATACAAACTGCACTGGGAATCATCCAAACATCTGCAGCCCCTTTACAGGTAATAATGTCATGTATAAGTAAGGAATTCATGACAATATGATTAGAGGAAAGTCTTAGGCCATATAGTGAAAAAATGGTTTATTGCTCCCCCCAGTGGCTGAAAAACACATTGAATTAAGTCAGATATACTGGATGAAGGTTCCTATAAATCAAATGCTTCACCACAGTATAATAATACATTAAAGAATTCTAACAAAAGCTTGTGCAATTTGATGATAAATAAATATGGCCTGAAATTATTATTGACTATTTGTTTGGAAAACCTCACTTAACTTCATGCAAATTTTAAAAAAGTGTTAGGACATTTGTGTTTTAATACTATTCGTGTTGAATGAATCTTGGCCAGATTTTTAAACGTGTCTGCACACATTTAAAAAAAGGTTTGGTGGTCATGGTCATGTAGGGTAAATTAGGTGAAATTACCATTACCTGAAAATAGGAATACGGGTGACAAAAAAGGACATTTGTAAAAGAGAATTTCCAAAAAGGTCAGAGCACACCGTTTCGTAGCGGCCTCATGGAAAAAAACAAAACCAACACGTATCGACCACACACCGGTTTTCCTCAGGGTCAAACAATCATAATCATACTTCCATCCTTTTTTTGTGGACATGCGCCAATGGCACCTGTTTTATGTCACATCGCTGTCAGATCCAAGAAGCGCTTCCTCCTTTGTTTTTTAATCATTTGTAAAGTAGTAGTGTAATACTGGGCTTTATAATGCTCATTCAACGTTTGACACATTTCACTTTTTGTGGAAAAAATACGTCTAAGGGACTTAAAAAGTTACGCTAATGTCTTTTTGGCTGGTTGAAGTAAAGTATGTTTTGTTTTTGCTTCTTTATGTTGACCAGACTTCGGAAATAACACGTTTTAGAACACAATTAAGGTCTTATCCTGAGGATTGAGTAGCTGGTACAATGAAGCTGACATTAAAAGCCTATAGGTCACACTGAACCAGACCTGAGGAGAAGCGGCCCGCAGTGAGCCACTAAGAGAGTGTTATGGAGACAACAGGACGTACAAACAAGTGATTGGTGATCACCTTGTTTTCACTATAACCAAACACTCCTGGGACTCTATGTGATTAGGCCTCATTTATCCTTTCCACGTGTCTGGCACGCGTCACTCCTACACGAAAACTTGTTTATGCTAAAGATTCTGCTCTCTAGAGATTAGGAGGTTTGCTTAAATTCTGCCAACTAGCCCTCATTCATCTATAAATACAATAAACGCTCGTCTTATCCGGCTGAGCGTCAAGATGCTCCTTAACGCCACCGTCCCTCTGTCGGTGGATTTCCACACTCCGGGAGACTTCTTCATTTTTATCTTCCATATTCTGTTCGCCACAAGCGCCGTGCTCGTCGCCGGCTCGGTGATCATCGGCATATCCTTCACCCGGTCTCTGCGAGTCCAGAACCGTTTCATATTCATGCTGAACACGAGCATCAGTGACACTCTCACCGGCTTTTCGGTCTATTACCTCGGCCTCTTTGACGTCCAAGAGGGCTATCCCTCAAGGAACGGGACATACTACATTCTACCCTCATTTCTAGGTGTCAATGTCTTAACCTTTCTCTTCGCTCAGTTTGATCGCTACTTCGCCGTGTGCCATCCATTCTTTTACAACCGCTACATCACGAGGTCTTTTGTCATTGGGATTTGCGCGTTTTGCTGGATTTACACATATTCTATCCTCACGGTGCAGAACATGGTGCCCATTTCAAAGGCAGCTCAAATAAACGCGTTTGGCGTAATGACTCTGCAGATTATAGTTCTCATTAAAGTGACGATGACGATTAAACTTTACATCATAGCCAGGAGTCACCTGGTGAGAGAGGCGCCCAGTGCGGAGAGAGACAACAAAAAGGAGTCGCTGCGCATTATTGTGTTTGTTGTCATATGTTTCTTGGCTCTGTGGTGTCCATCCTTTGTCAATATTATTGTCAGACAGTTGACTAGAAAGGGTCTGAGGTTTAGGAATGAAGCCACTAACCTGTTCGCCATCATGGCGCGCGTGAACGCACTGGTCACCCCGGCTCTGTACATCTGGGGCAGCCCGGCGCTGCGCGGGGCCGTGTGGAGAACAGTGTGGCGGTGGGTCTGTCCCGGGCTGAGGGTGAGGTAAGAAGCAACAAAATCGCCTCAGAGTGTTACGTTTCATGACAACAGAGTATTAGACTTTATTTTTTTTTTATCCAATCCTGAATGTGAATAATACAATCACTGCCTCTCTCTGTCTCTTTCAGAACTGGTTTTAACTGCGATGGAGTGACAAGCAAATTATAGTGAAGCAGCCAGCATCAACGTATATTATCACTATCACGTGGCTGACGTGAGAAAGGCCTTTGTTTCAGTCACTCTTGAACTAACGTGTGTTCGCCAGTTGTGACATTTTAAAACTGTAATGTTTAAAACGGACCGGGGGGAAGTGAGCTGGTGGAGCTGTTTTACGTGGGAGCTGTTGGGGTTGTAATGTCATAACTTATATATACACACACTGTGTTGAGACCGAGTGAGGACTGTTAGCCAAAAACTCTTACTCTGTGCCACTGCCCTCCAAATCTGACCTTTGAACTGGAAACGCTGCATTGTTTTTCAAATGAACAACTATTGTCATAAACGCCTTTGAAAAAAAAAAAATCTCTTTGTAGCTATTTCCTCTATTGCTTATCTTGAGCTCAGAATACGAATCGTGTGATTTTGGTTTCTGCGGAACTTGTAATAATCCAGGTGTAAAACAGGTTAAAATGTAATATTGTTCTCTCATTTTCTTTGAAGCTATTAAGGTTCCAATGGAAATCTTCAGTCAGTCGATATTTTAGGTTCAATTTCAATTTAATTCCAAAAACATCCACCAATTTATAAAAAAAATGTTAAGATGTTTTAATATTTTTCATTGTGGACTCATTATTATCTTCTATCAGAGGCTTGGGAAGGGAATTATGTTAATGTGACTGTGTGTGCAGGCCTCTGCCTCTCAACATATCAATGAAAACTACTATTTTAAAGTATGATATTGTGACAAAGGCTCCGGACTAACAGATCCACGTCATATTTTTCTTTCCTATACAGCTCGAATAGATCAATTGTAATGTTTTACAGGTGTGTCATCGCCGCTGTCCAAGGTGCTAATCATGGGGCTGTCGGGGGTTCGGGAGCAGTGCATAGTGATGGAGTGAAGTCTTAACTGAGTGGCGGAAATGTCCGCTAAATTCTACAGTTTTGATAGTTTATTCTGTAGTTTGGTACCTTGTTGGTATTTGTCATTATCGTGCAGTATATGATCATCCAAGGCCGCAACAATGTACGCTGTAAATAACAACTGATTTAGTTGTTACACGTCTTCCTCAAATCTGGAAAGCAGTGGAGAGCAAAAGAGTGTGTTACTTAACTTTGAATGCTGGGTGGTTACAATTTTCGTACAAAGGAATGGGAAAGGGAAATAAATATCATTTAACAGGACTGTCAGCTTAAGAAAAAGATGAGTGATTGTATTAATTGTATCTCCCAGAATCGTGGAAAATAAATGTGGGAGCTGTTTGGGTGAGAAGCAGCAGATTGGGGTGTCCCAGGTGTGGTTAGGACATTAAATCAGTCAGGGGGGGATGTACTGTACAAATGTGTGTAAAATGTATATACTGTACTATATAATATATTGATGTACTTTATAAGATATGCTGCAAGCTAACACATATAAACGTTTTAATCAGAAAATGTTTCAGCTGCTTTTCATTGCATATTATTACACTTTCAATGACAACATCTTATTGAAAACAGTTCATACTGCCTGTGTGTGGAGATTGAAAACATGCACTGCCCCTTTCAGTTAGCTTGTTAAACTACAGCTGCTGTGTACAGGTGTACAGTGGATGTCTGGATAATCCTATATTGTCAATAATGATACACGGATGTGGCCCATTGAATAAAAAAACAGCCAAATAGCCGTGGCTGGTTTTTTTTCCCCCGCCAGCAAATGATCACACAAGTGAAAGCCAAAGTGTTGCTGTTACTTCCCCTTTTTTTTTAGATTGCCATGCAGGTTTATAACTCACTGTCATGATGTCCCGCATCAGCAATTTGTTTCAGTTCTCTCTGAAAACAAAAACACGAGACAAACCTTTTTTTTTTTAGAGACGATTCAAAGAGAGACAGTGCTTCCCCCATGCATGACAAATACTAATAAATAATATTGGAAATGAGTCCAATAAAGTTCAGTATAAAGACTCAAAATAAATCCCATATAATGACTCCAATATCTGTAAACTATGGTTAGGTGTATGGATCACGGTGCCACTAAAAGGCAACAGACTAAAAAAGGCACCAAAATTCACGCATTTTATAATAAACACAGCAAACAACAGCGGCGAACAAACAAAGCAAAGCTAAAAGTGGGCTACCCAGCAGGCCACTATGAGATGACATATTTACAGTACTCATTATCAGGTGAAGACACATTAGAACATGGACATGTGCTTTAATTGGTTGGAATTAATAAGCCAGTAGACTGGACAGAACTGCAGCTGCAGCTTTATTTTTCACACAACGAATTACTTTAAGGGATAATTAATACTTTGCATTTTAATGTAGTAAATAAATAATTGTTAATAATTTACATCGGAATTCATTCAGCCGACAAAACTGAACAACAGCCTAATACAGATTTTCTCCACGGCAGATATTTTGATATGGCCTAGCAGGAAAAGCACACGTGTATTTAATGACATTAACTATGGCAGCATGACCTTCAGGTGTCCGGACGCTGGGATTTTGCATGCTGGCTCGTGCTTTGGTTTTAAGGGCTCAACAAAACGCATCATCACACCATTGAAGTTATTGGCTACACCTGTGCCTTTACTGCTATGACAGGTCAACATGTCTGGCGTAAAAAAGGCCCATTGTTTCAGCTCGAAATATTGGCTGCAGACCTGATGCGTGTCCTACATGTTTTGGAAACTGGTGTAATTCTGCCGTTTTACCCACCAAACAAAAATAATTCATCACAATTAGGAGGTTTCCTGACGTAGAAAGCATGACAGAATTTATTTTCCAGTTAGTGAATGTAGGATAATTATGGATTAAAGCCAATAATAAATTGGGCCTTAAATGTCTTAGTTGTTGCAAATACTACACGACATGAGTGTTTTGCACGGTTGTAATGTTACATTTTATGTACATAATGATAATAATAATAATAAAATATTCACAATGTTTCTTCTTACAGGATTGATAAGGTCAGCAGGATGATTTTTGAAGATTTCACAGTGTCTTTCTGTCTTCTTCTGTTCAGTTAGACACTAGGTTTGTATACAGTATATGTTTTAAGAATTTATAATATATTTTTTCATGTTATTTAATCGCTATTCTCCCACAATGAATCCCGTTCCAGCAGAACTGTAGGCCTACTGCACAACTATCACTGTTTGACTTATTATAGGCCAATAAAAAATCCTTTTATGATTTGGTCCACTAGTGTGATTGAACTGATTCCTACACAAAAACATCTCATACGAGAAATTAATATGTAAGCTTCAATTAATATCAGCCTCACAATGGTAGCACAGAAACTAAAATCTGTCTGTTGTTGTTTGATTTACTGAGATACTGAGGTAATGAAATTTGAAATCTTGATTCCTACAAAACCAAAACTAAATTATTAGATTTTAATGTTTTGTTTTTTGTTGTTATCTTTTGGTGAATAATTGAAATTTGGCTTGACAGACATGAAAACAATAAGTCCCTTTTTTAAATGTCAACTAATGAAACCATATATTAGTTCAGTTTATTGTTATTTTATTGAGTTTCTGTATCAGGTTCTGATCAAATCAACCCAATCGCCAGAAAACGCTGGTATTTTACGTTTCTGCAAAACCACGAATACGTTGAAACTTTACGTTTCACTGCTGATCGCATTTTAAGCTTTCCCATGTCATTTAACGCCGCATTAAATGGTCGTTATCTGATCATATGATAATATGCTTGGTGAACTCACCAAATGTCTAATCTATATTACTCTCCATGTTTGATAATATCTATAATCTGATTATTTGTTCTCTTTCTTGTATTTTTTCTCTTTTCTGCTGGGAAATTTCTAAGATCTAAGATAGAAATGTTTGCACATGTTGTGGGTAGTTACGTCATTGTGGTCTCACTAAATGTATTTATACAAAAATAGGCTTTGAAAATGCAAGAAAAAAAATGTTTATTTAGAGTAAGTCTAAACATCGATATGAAGAGAGAGATTAGGCCATGTCTCATGAGGAAAAACAGTTTTGAGTTAACATGGGCAGTGGCTTATCAAGCAGCTATATGAAGACATTGAATCCGAGCTGCATTACTGAGACAATGCTCCTCTCCAACACCACAGACTCTGTGACTGGAGGACTGCATCTCTCTGTAGACTTTGACAGTCCTGAGGATTATCTCATTTTTATTTTCCAACTTTTATTCGCTACCACTGCTGTTCTCGTAGCCGGACCTGTAGTCGTTACCATCTTGGCCACCAGAGCGCTGCGCCTTCAGAATAGGTTTATTTTCATGCTGAACACCAGTATTTGTGACACGCTGGTTGGGTTTTCAGTGTATTATATTGGTCTGTTTGATGTTCAGGAAGGATACCCGTCTAGAAATGGAACTTATAATATGTTACCTTCACTTCTTGGGGTTAACATGATGACGTTTTTATTTGCACAGTTTGACCGGTATTTTGCAGTTTGTCATCCATTCATCTACACGCGCTTTATAACCCGGCGAGTGATTATCTCTGCAAATGTTTATTGCTGGTTTCATGTCTATTTTCAGTCGATCATTTCTAATTTCTTGCCACTTTCCAAAGCGATACAGCTGTATGTTTTCAGTATTGTAACCTTACAAGTCATTGTGTTCACCAAAGTGGTCATGACTATCAAACTGTACGTTGTGGCCAGATTCCAGCTGGAAAGAGACCCTCCCAGCGCAGAGAAAGAAAGCAACAAGGAATCACTGAGAATCATCATATTTGTTGTCATAAGTTTCTTGGTGTTGTGGTGCCCTTCTTTTGTTAATATCATCCTCAGACTGGTGATAGGAAGAGGGCTGACATTTAGGAATGAAGCCACTAATCTTTTCGCCATCATGGCTCGTTTCAACGCTGTGTGCACACCGACGGTGTACCTGTGGGGCAGTCCGGCTCTGAGAGAAGCCATGATGAAGACAGTGTGGGGCAGAGTGTGTCCGAGATGCAAGAGCAGGTAAGAAGTTGATTGGCGATAAAACTGAGATAATAAGTCATTAATTGTGTCAGTAGTCAGCTTGTAATACGCAGTTATCAAACCGATTCTTTCTCAGAGTCAGCTCCTGTCCTGCGAGGGGAAATGGAAAAGGAAGGCCGATGAAGACTCACTGACTGTGAAACCTCCTCAGCAACTACTGCATGCTTTCTGGTGATAAAGGCCTCTAAAGGAAAATATATTAAACTGCAAATTTAATAAATAAAAACAAAAATCAATTTTCTCTGTCACATTATGGATGTTTCTTATCTTGTATGTTCGTGCCTTATTTACTGTTCCAGTTAAAGAAAGCCTCATGGTTCTCACAAAGATTTTCCCTCCTGATGATAATAACAATAATTTAAATCACTTTTCTTAAACTCAGCCCCGTGAATAAGGTATTATGCTGTATGTTGCATTTTGTAACTGTTTGGTCGGACATAAACAAGTGTTACAACAGACAGATGTAAATAGTTTTGGGCCCCAAAATATTTGACCATATTTGATTTAATCTTTAGAATTCATAAGGAGAGTAGCTATATACCTCCGAAAAGATCACTCGTATTTACACTTAGAAAGAATAAAATTAGAAATTAGAAACATTATAAAAACGTCATCTCTATCACTTCACTATCACTTTTCATTGTTCTCTCTGTGTAAACAGGAAATAGCGGATCTACGGCCTTCTGTGGGCGCGTCAGACTCTTAGACAGTCACACCTTTTTCTTTTTTCATGCTCTTCCAATGAATTGTGTGTGTCGGCTACATCAAAACCTTGAAGCACTTCATAAATCTACTGTGTATACTGTAGATATAGGATACTACATAATAATATTAATCCTTATGAACCTGACCCATTTCCATCTAATAATTAATGTGGAGATGAATATTTGTGCCTCGTGCTGATTAACAGGACGTCCATTTTTTTCCTAGGATGGCGAAGTCATGACCCGCTCTACTCTGCCTCTGGTTGGACAGTACTCGTTGCCTTCGTTGGTTGGATTGGTTGGTTAAGTTTAGGCATGAGGAGTGAGATTGGTTAGGGTTAGGGTAAGAATATCAGAGTAAACCAATCAGAGGCAGAGTAGGGCGAGTCATGACTTCGCCATCCTAGGAAAGTAGCCGAATGATAATGTTGTATTGGTCATGGAAACTTGATTACTGATTATTTTTCAGAGCTGCAACGATTAGGAAATTAATCGATTGACAGAAAATTAATCGCCAAATATTTTGATTAATCGTTTTGAGTCATTTTAAAAGAAAAAATACAAACATTTTCTAGTTTCTTTAGTCTTCTGTGATGGTGAAGGGAATATCTTTGGATTGTGGACTGTTGGTTGGGACAAAACATGACATTACCATTGCACCTTGGGCTTTGGCAAAGAGATTCACATTTATCACCAAACGATTAATCAATTAATCGAGAAAACAATTGCCGGATTATGTAAATAATTGTTAGTTGCCTAATTAGTTTATATCGATGCAGCATTATGGTGTAATGATGATGGGCTGTTTGTAAGGATACAAATTACATCAGCACAGTAAAATCTGAATAAAACATAATGTGCAGCGTGTGAGAAAAAAAGTATTAAAAATATGAAGATTTGAGGGGAATTTCTCTAAATTGCTCAATAATGACCTTGAAGGCTTAAAAAAATCTCTGCAGGACTTCTGCATGAGGCTGGTGTTAAAAGGGAAAAAAAAAAAACTTTAGATTGCTCATAGCACCTCAAGAGAGGCTGGTGACTTCACAGCACATTTGGTTTTACGCATTAATAAAAGATTTAAATTTAGGGACCCCTGGCGCATAAACAATGCTCCTCTCCAACACCACAGACTCTGTGACTGGAGGACTGCATCTCTCTGTAGACTTTGACAGTCCTGAGGATTATCTCATTTTTATTTTCCAACTTTTATTCGCTACCACTGCTGTTCTCGTAGCCGGACCTGTAGTCATTGGCATCTTGGCCACCAGGGCGCTCCGCCTGCAAAATAGGTTTATTTTCATGCTGAACACGAGTATTTGTGACACGCTGGTTGGGTTTTCAGTGTATTATATTGGTCTGTTTGATGTTCAGGAAGGATACCCGTCTAGAAATGGAACTTATAATATGTTACCTTCACTTCTTGGGGTTAACATGATGACGTTTTTATTTGCACAGTTTGACCGGTATTTTGCAGTTTGTCATCCATTCATCTACACGCGCTTTATAACCCGGCGAGTGATTATCTCTGCAAATGTTTATTGCTGGTTTCATGTCTATTTTCAGTCGATCATTGCTAATTTCTTGCCACTTTCCAAAGCGATACAGCTGTATGTTTTCAGTATTGTAACCTTACAAATCATTGTGTTCACCAAAGTGGTCATGACTATCAAACTGTACGTTGTGGCCAGATTCCAGCTGGAAAGAGACCCTCCCAGCGCAGAGAAAGAAAGCAACAAGGAATCACTGAGAATCATCATTTTTGTTGTCATAAGTTTCTTGGTGTTGTGGTGCCCTTCTTTTGTTAATATCATCCTCAGACTGGTGATAGGAAGAGGGCTGACATTTAGGAATGAAGCCACTAATCCTTTCGCCATCATGGCTCGTCTCAACGCTGTGTGCACACCGACGGTGTACCTGTGGGGCAGTCCGGCTCTGAGAGAAGCCATGATGAAGACAGTGTGGGGCAGAGTGTGTCCGAGATGCAAGAGGAGGTAAGAAGTTGATTGGCGATAAAACTGAGATAATAAGTCATTAATTGTGTCAGTAGTCAGCTTGTAATACGCAGTTATCAAACCGATTCTTTCTCAGAGTCAGCTCCTGTCCTGCGAGGGGAAATGGAAAAGGAAGGCCGATGAAGACTCACTGACTGTGAAACCTCCTCAGCAACTACTGCATGCTTTCTGGTGATAAAGGCCTCTAAAGGAAAATATTTTAAACTGCAATTTTAATAAATAAAAACAAAAATCAAATTTCTATGTCACATTATGGATGTTTCTTATCTTGTATGTTCGTGCCTTATTTACTGTTCCAGTTAAAGAAAGCCTCATGGTTCTCACAAAGATTTTCCCTCCTCAATAATTTAAATCACTTTTCTTAAACTCAGCCCCGTGAATAAGGTATTATGCTGTATGTTGCATTTTGTAACTGTTTGGTTGGACATAAACAAGTGTTACAACAGACAGATGTAAATAGTTTTGGGCCCAAAAAAAATTGACCATACTTGATTTACTTTACTTTGATTTAATTTTAGAAACATTATAAAAACGTCATCTCTATCACTTCACTATCACTTTTCATTGTTCTCTCTGTGTAAACAGGAAATAGCGGATCTACGGCCTTCTGTGGGCGCGTCAGACTCTTAGACAGTCACACCTTTTTCTTTTTTCATGCTCTTCCAATGAATTCTGTGTGTCGGCTACATCAAAACCTTGAAGCACTTCATAAATCTACTGTGTATACTGTAGATATAGGATACTACATAATAATATTAATCTTTATGAACCTGACCCATTTCCATCTAATAATTAATGTGGAGATGAATATTTGTGCCTCGTGCTGATTAACAAGACGTCCATTTTTTTCCTAGGATGGCGAAGTCATGACCCGCTCTACTCTGCCTCTGGTTGGATAGTACTCGTTGCCTTCGTTGGTTGGGTTGGTTGGTTAAGTTTAGGCATGAGGAGTGAGAATTGGTTAGGGTAAGAATATCAGGGTAAGCCAATCAGAGACAGAGTAGGGCGAGTCATGAATTCGCCATCCCAGGAAAAAAAAATATCGGTAACAGGACAGATCACTGTGGACAGCTCCTGGTGCTGAAAATTATGTCTAATAAACCCACTCGACGAATAACAGATACATAATTAAAAAAAAAAAGTTCCCTAAAAATTAAACATGTCTTATTTGAAACATCCATTATTTTACCAAAATTGACTCACAAACACAAAAGATGAGACATTCAATTCTTCTCCTAGCGACACTGGCAAATTAAACTTAGCACAAAAAGTAAGGAAATTTGTGTTTGGTAGATTATTTCTTTGTTGTAACAATGCTTCTTGGCAATAAATGTTATACCGTTGGAAAGCCTGTTTATTTCCCTTTTAAATGGTGCCACATTTGTAAGGAACATGCATTTGTGGGATGAGCAGCAGAGCTGAGTATGTGGGTTGCACCCATGAAAAATTTGCCAAATCTTCTCTGCCAATGCCAAACAGCTTATTCTGCCATTGAATCGTTTGGTGTTTGGTGGATTGGATGATTGAGGTTTGAGGAAACAAGACATATTGGCAATTTAACAATTTATTCATTTAACAAACAGGAGCCTCAGTAGCGTGTGGAAGAACCATACACAGCCACAACAGCCTGGCACCTCCTCCTCATGCTGGTCACCAGCCTGGTCACACACTGCTGTGGGATGGCATCCCATTCTTCAACCAGCATTTGTCACAAGTCAGCCAACGTGGTTGTGTTGGTCATTCTGGCATGAACAGCACGCCCAAGCTGATCCCACAAGTGTTCAATGGGGTTGAGGTCAGGACTGCTGGCAGGCCATTCCATCCTCTCCACTCCCAAATTCTGGAGGTAGTCTCTGATAAACCCCGCTCTGTGGGGGCGAGCGTTGTCATCTTAGAGGATAGAATTTGGTCCCAGACTGTGGAGATATGGGATTGCCACTGGTTGCAGAATTTCATCTCGATATCTCTCTGCATTGAGATTGCCTCCAGTGATGACAAGCCTCGTTTTTCCAGTGAGGGAGATGCCACCCCACACCATCACACTGCCTCCACCAAAAGATGTTACTCTATCGGTGCAGTAATCAGCATAGTGTTCTCCGCGTCTTCCTCACACTTTGACCCTACGATCCAACTGCTGTAGGCAGAATCTGGACTCATCGCTGAACATAACGTTCCTCCAGATGTTCAGGTTCCAGTGCACGTGTTGCTGACACCAGCACAAACGGGCCTGACGGTGAAGGGCAGTCATGGCAGGCCTCCTGGCAGCCCTATGAGACCGGAGATTGTCTGTGTGCAGTCTGTTCTGGATTGTCTGAGCAGAGAGCTGTTGGCCATATCGTCCTGCAAACCTTGACTGCAAATCTGTAGAAGACAGCGTACGGTACCTGAGTGCTGACAGGATGAAGAAACGGTCTTCTTGGGGTGTCGTCTTCTTGGGACGGCCACTTCACGGCCTGTCTCTAACATTCCCCGTTATATGGAACTTGGCCTTCACTTTTGAGATGGTACTAGGGCTCACTCCAAATAATGCTGCAACTTGGTTTTGCGGAACACCAGCTTGAAGTTGCCCTATCGCACAGGCCCTATCCAGATCAGTCAAATGTGGCATGCCGATTCTTGGAGCAGACACCTACTGACCACTGTAGCAGGGCCCATGCTCACAATCAGACACCTGATTGGCAGCACCAGGGGGTACCAGAAGCTCAAAACACATGTCAATAGCAACAGCAAAATAAGCTGTTTGGCAATGGCAGAAAAGATTTGGCAAATTTTTCATGGGTGCAATACTCAGCTCTGCTGCTCATCCCACAAATGCATGTTCCTTACAAATGTGGCGCCATTTAAAAGGGGAATAAACAGGTTTTCCAACGGTATTCAGTGCTGTTCGAAAATTATATGCATTTTAAAAACTCACAAAAAATATCAGCAGAACAATTTAATATGTTGCTTCCTTGCTGCACAGCACCGTCTGGTGGAGATTTGGGGTAAAAGATATTTCAATCATGCAAGTTCTTGTAAATAAGTATATTCTATATATTCTCAAAAATATGTATCAACCAAGTTCAGTTAGCTTGCATGTATTGACCTAAAGTAGCCAAATGAATGATAATGTGGTATTGGTCATGGAAACTTGATTACTGCTTATTTTCAGAGCTGCAACGATTAGTAAATTAATTGATTGACAGAAAATGAATCACCAACTATTTTGATTAATCGTTTTGAGTCATTTTAAAAGAAAAATTACAAACATTTTCTAGTTTCTTTAGTCTTCTGTGATGGTGAAGGGAATATCTTGTGGATTGTGGACTGTTGGTTGGGACAAAACATGACATTACCATTGCACCTTGGGCTTTGGGAAACAGTGATTGACATTTATCACCAAACGATTAATCAATTAATAAGGATACAAATTACAGCAGCACAGCAAAATCAGAATAAAACATAATGTGCAGCATGTGAGGAAAAAAGTATTCAATAATGACCTTGAAGGCTGAAAAAAAAATCTGCAGGACTTCTGCATGAGGCTGGTGTTAAAAGGGAAAAAAACACATTAGATTGCTCATAGCATCCCAAGAGAGGCTGGTGACTTCACAGCACATTCGGTTTTACGCATAAATAAAAGATTTGCATTTAGGGACCCTTTGCGCATAAACAATGCCCCTCTCCAACACCACAGACTCAGTGAGTGGAGGAGTGCCTCTCTCGGTGGACTTCGACAGTCCTGAGGATTATTTTATCTTTATTTTCCAGATTTTATTCGCTACTACTACTGTTCTCATAGCCGGAACAGTAGTCATTGGCATCTTGGCCACCAGAGCGCTGCGCCTTCAGAATAGGTTTATTTTCATGCTGAACACGAGTATTTGTGACACGCTGGTTGGGTTTTCAGTGTATTATCTTGGTCTGTTTGATGTTCAGGAGGGATACCCGTCTAGAAATGGAACTTATAATGTTTTGCCTTCACTTCTAGGGGTCAATATATTGACGTTTTTGTTCGCACAGTTTGACCGATATTTGGCTGTGTGCCATCCATTCATCTACAGCCGCTTCATCACGCGGCACGTTGTAATAGGCATTAACATTTACTGTTGGGTTTATAACTTTGCTCACTTGCTCGCCAGGAATTTGTTGCCACTTTCTAAAGCGATACAGCTGTACGTGTTCAGCATTGTCTTCTTCCAACTAATCGTGTGCACCAAAGTGGTCATGACTATCAAACTGTATGTTGTTGCCAGATTCCAGGTAGAAAGAGACCCTCCCAGCGCAGAGAAAGAAAGCAAGAAGGAATCACTCAGAATCATCATTTTTGTTGTCATAAGCTTCTTGGTGTTGTGGTGCCCTTCTTTTGTTAATATCATAATCAGATTTGTGATAGGAAGAGGGCTGACATTTAGGAATGAAGCCACTAATCTTTTCGCCATCATGGCTCGTCTCAACGCTGTGTGCACACCGACGGTGTACCTGTGGGGCAGTCCGGCTCTGAGAGAAGCCATGATGAAGACAGTGTGGGGCAGAGTGTGTCCGAGATGCAAGAGGAGGTAAAACACTTTGTGAAAACTACATATTACTACCAAATACACGCCGTGATTTTTATCCAGTCATGCAGTAAATTGTCTATAACCTCTTTCCTCAGAGTCGGCTCCTGTCATGGGAAGGAAGATACCAAAGAGTCATGGAAATAAGGAGAACCCGCGGACTCCATTCAACACCTTAATCTAATATACCATCTGTTTTTGCCATCTCTCTCTCTTTCTCTCTCTCTCTCTGTTTACACACACACACACACACACACACACTCAAAATGTTTCTTACACTGGATGGTTGATATCATAGGGTCGTGGCAATTTACATCCCAAATTTGCTGACTGCAATGCAATAACACATCGATAATTCAGTGCCAGTATCCCGATAATGACTCTACAGTCAAACAGTTAGACCAGTGTTGTAGGCTCGGAGGTAAAAGTTTACCCAGTAGTTTACAACGCACAGCCCTAATTCTGAAAAACCGTATGTATAAAACACATGCCGAATAAAGTGAAAGATTAGTCACTTGATGTAAAAACAGATGCTGTTTAAAATTAATTTTGTAATATTAAGTGTGGAAGGATGGAGGTTGGCATATTGTTCAGTGTAGAAACATTTTTGTCACTTCTTGCGTCTAATTTTTTATATTAAATAGAAAGAATGGAAAGCTAAATAACATACCCACAATTTGAATGTAATTATAAATTTATTCTTGACCTGTAATCTAAAAGTCCATAAATATTTTATGTTGATTGAAAAAACGCCACGTTCTTGTAGTCTGTAGCAAAACATTGTTATTGAAAATCCTATTAACCATAGAGATCTAATGTCTAATGTCTAATTCCAAATGTTTTTTAATGATTTATTTTGTCCTTTTTAATAGAAAATGTAAATTAACTTTGACATGACCAAAGGTAATGGCTTTTACATTATATGGCAATAGCATTTAAATAATAGGCTACTTATATAATCCCCATATGGAATGTGAAACACAAATATGTAAGTAGGCCAACCATTGGTGAGATATAAATAAAACATGCATAAATGTTTTTTTTTCCATTTTCTTTCTTCTCCATGTACTTTACTTTTATTCAGATGCATGAAATGTTTGTTGTAAAAAAGCTATCTGAAAGGACTGCAGAATTAAATGTGTGTGTTGTGGCCTATCAGCTGCACTAACACTTTTTACTCTATAGAGAAACAGATAAACTCAGAGACTTCAAACAGCCACTGTACTTTCAGCTAAAAGAAATAAGAAAATTGGCCAAACTCAGATCTGAAGCCCAGATCACCTTATGTTTTAGCTGCCTCCAACTGTGTGGTTCAATATCAATATACTGCAGAACACTACTAAATTACTTAAAAACTGCCCATCCTTTAGCAGGACTTATTTTTGGTAGATGACAAACCTCCATGGTTGTTTGTTTACTCAGATTCCCTATTAGCTGCTGCATCACCTCAGCTGTTGTTTTTGCTATGCACATAACAATACTACATGAGAATAATAACAAGCTGAAAATAAAAATTAGCACCAATTACAACTGCTTAAAATTACATGATGACAACCAGAATATAAGCAGTTCAGTCTCGCCATGCTCATTTACTCCCGTCTTCCAGGTTACTTTGGGTAGGGAACGACAGATGTCTTTAAATGATTTACTTCTTGACTTTTGTCTGTATTTTTTTCCATTTTCAGAAAGGCTATTTGTCAGACATCTTGTTTTTGATTATCTTTGCTTCGTAACCATTTGTTTCACAAACACCACGTTGTGTCAATGATATTAATCAAACTGCTCATTTGTCTGGATCAGGAGTTTAAAACTCAAAGTAGATATTAAAAATACAAAGTAAAAAAAAGGTACTACTACAGCAGTCTGGGTGATTAGGCTTCAGGCATAAAACATATGTGTGAGCTCTTTAAAGATGTACAAATGCGTACCACAGAAAGGCAATAAACTATAGTCTTTTATGCAAAAGATATCTTTTTATATTAATTTACCATAAGAGAAACAGTTTATTTCATTTCTTGCCTGTTGAAGTTCATGCAGATGAGCAGAAGTTATTCATATTTTTACAGTGAGGTGACATTTCTGGTGTGCAGTATACTATATGCAGTCATGGCCGGGTTTTTTTTCCTGTCTTTGCCACTGTGGCCTAATGCGACAGCTTGTATTATCAGACAAGATGAAGAAATATTGCGCTTCCATCTATATGTGTATGCGTTGTATTTTCCAGTTTCAGAACTCAGTAGCAACTGATCATCAACAGTAGCAACAGATCATCTGCACACAACTCTGTAGAGACTACTCTACTTGAAGACAGACTCATAATAACTAAAAACACTGGTTAATTCAGTCAACTTCAGCTGAACAATGAGATTCTATAAACAGTGTTTCTGCTGAGTTCGCTCTCTAGTAAAGAGTCCATTTGAACACTAAAAGGTTTGGTCCACATGCCTCTGACTGAGTGTTCTAACCCGTGTGTACAAACAGATGTTCATGTTGATGGTCCACCACTAGTGGGTGTGAATTTGTTTAACCACAACCAAAAAAAATTCCCCGCGGCTGTGAGTTTATTCACTGATGACAGGATATGCACTGATGTGAGGAAGTGGATGAAGTTGTGGGTGTGCGTCTTTTCTACCACAGTGTCCATGGGGGCTGCTTGAGTGGGAAGGAGGCCAAAGAGGAAACATTGACAGGAATGGAAATGACAGCCCACGGCAGTGCTTGTCTTTGAAGAGATCGTTTGATCATCATCCTAGAATACGTGGGACAAAAAACATCCATCATGTCCCAAAATGTATTATAACAAGTCTCATCTAAAACAAAAACAGGTCTGTATGTGTTTATCTTTTTTGTGTGTGGGTGTGCGTCTCTCTTACCCATCACGTCCCAGCAGGAATAAAGCAGGTATGCTTGGTTTGGCAGTGCTTCCATCAGTGATCATATCAAGGTACTGACTGTCATTATCCACCGCATTATCAGCAATCAGAACAGCTTTGCCTCCTGCTTCCTCCACATGTCGGGCCTTTTGTACAAAGGAGCAACCTCTGGAATGCACAAAAATACATATAAAGTGAGACACAAACTCAAAATTTGCACGCAAATACATTCTGTGATTGTCCCAATGATCGATTCATTGCCCATGCCCAGCCAGTAAAATATTCCCAACGTGTCAAAGTCTCCCACACAGGTAGAAGTGGAATTGTTTCAGCTGCAAATTAAGAATGATTAAAGCACTTTTACACACAAACCCTAATGAGTAGGACACTGGATACTGAATATAGGTTTGACCAGACTATTGTTGGTCACGGGTAAATACCTGGTAGTTGCTGTTCACACAAGAACACGGGTCTACAACTGTAGTTTTTATACAGATCTCATACTTCATTTAACAAGAGTAATTAACATTAATTGTGGTGGCTGCAGTTCTGTTTTTACACTGAAGATTCAACATGGCACATAGTGCAGATGGAGAATCTGAAAGATTCACTCCAGACATGTATTAAGACAAACAAAAATACTCTGCTTGGAACAATAATGTGTGTCTGATATGTTTTTGTTTTTTTTCCACAAAAAAAGTTCAAATTACCAGGTTAAAATCCTTAAAATGGCATCGCCTCCTTCTCCCTCATTAAAAATTCCAAAACCTATAAATATGCAAATATATTTCATCTCAGAAGTTTAACTGCTGGACACAAGATGTGTCCTGCTTCACTGTAAAGTCCATTATCTGTGTATGTGCAGTGGAGGCTTCAAGTTTCCACATCACACATGCGTAAGTTGCATACTGGACCAGAATTACATATACCCATATACATTCAAGCACACCTAAGCTTATGACATTGTCTTGTCACATGTGTGTGTGTATACAGTATATAGGTGCTTAGACACATGTGCATACCCCCTCTCCACCAGAATGACTTGTCCCTGGATGATTTCTCTGTCCCTCAGGTCTGAGCAGCCATCTGCTGGGTCTGCGGGCACCAGGAAAATCTCATCATACGATGACGTCTGGGAACAGAAGGAGAAAAGACCAATGTGATTAGACGGTGAGTGTACATGTGTGTCTTTGAGGCTTGTGAATCCTTTTAGGGACCAAATGAAATCCAAACGAGGGCAGGGTACTCACAAAGTCTCCTCCAAAGTCTTTAGCAGGCGCTGCACTGAAAATGTACCCTATCTCCTCTGGACTGATGACCCGGAAATACAGTAATTCATTAACCCCCAGACCTGGAGCAGTCACAAAAAAAATAAATAAACAGAAACACCGACCAGCTTAAGTCAGCAGAGATATGAATTACAGCACTATCAGTACAAGGTAACTACTGGATTAATCACAGGATGTTGAAGGGGAAATTCATAAGAACTATGACACAGCAGTGACATCTCTACATTTGATTACATAAATGATTAATCGTGGCTGCTATAAAAAGAAAAGCCATGCTTATAACTCCTTCAGATAACCTTTAGCTAAATTTGCTGTGAACTCGCAGATGAATGTTGCGTCCTCAGACTCACCTGACACACGACTGAACTGCATGAAAACGCTCCAGAGGTATAAAACTAAAGCTGTTGTCCGAACAACCTTTGCCATGTTCAAGACATCTGTAGAGCTCCTTACGTAGACGAGGAGTCAGTGTGGCTTTATATTTGACAGCGGTCTTTTGTCCATATGTAACGTTAGCTGCAAACAACTCAGCAGCAGGTTAGCAGCCACTTCCGCGCTTGTTTTCACACGCATGCGCATGTAGCATGGCCGGTGCTACGGTGTCCCGGAGCAAATATGAGCTGTTGGGCCCCATTTACCCCATGTTTTACCCCATGTTTTACCCCATGTTTTACCCCATGTTTTACCCCATGTTTTACCCCATGTTTTACCCCATGATTTCTATGATTTACCCCCGTTTCTACAACTGTTTTTTTTTTTCATTTTATTTAACAGCACAGTAATATTACAAGGCAAACGACAGTACAGGGAGTAGCCTCTTGGGGAAAAAAATTAATTAAATAAATTGATCACAAAAACACAAGAAATAAAACTGTACAACATAACATTTATTTTTAATTTATTTATTTATCCAGTCCTTATCCATTTTAACAGTGTTACAAAAGAATGCACACATACATAGATGAATCATAACAAATTATATCAAATAAACAAAGAAACATTATTGACCAAAAAGGTGTAGGCTGAAGCTTTAGCTTATTATGCCTACCATTTTTACCCTTTTTAACTCATACAAAAACAATCAATACAAAACAATAGTCCCAAAATACAGAACCAAACATTTCATTCACCATTATGTTCCTACCTCAATTTGTTTACTGTTATTTTTTCTCCCCATTTTAGTAACAGCACAGAAATATTACAATTCAACACAAGAAGAAATACAATTTCTAAGAGAAAAATAAATAAATGTAACTTTAAAAAAGTGAATAAGAAATATTGCAAACCAACTTAAACCATCTGGCAATGTTGTCCAGAATGTTTCTCAAGACATGTCTTTATAGCTTATTTATTTTTAGATACTCTACAGACAGAATCATAAAATGTGTGAAGTTCAACATAAAACAAGTTTTTGTTTGGAAGAAACTGAAGAAATATGACTTTATGAATATGATGTTGGTAGACTCTACATTCAAATATAAGACCTGTAATAGGGATCAAGACCTTATGAGTCTCTCAGATTAATAAGGAAATTTGAGTCAAAAAGTTACTTGAATGAGTACAGACACAAAATAAATGAGAAAAGGGCTCCCTCTCTTTTGCAAGAGCAACATAAAGGGGAAACATCGGGGTCTAAAATTGTGAATGAATTCATTGTGGGGATAGTAAAATTTTAATATGAATGTCTTTAACGTTATTAGGTACAAAAAATCTGTTAAATTCAGTCCAAACATTCCCGCTAATGTTAAGAAACCCATTTCTACAACTGCAACAACTGTCAACTGTACAATCTACGTGTCTTGGTTTATGTTTAGTTTCCACTATGTGCGATAAAATAGTTAAATAACAGTTTTACAGTATACACTATCTACCTTGCCACCATATGCTGTGTGGTTGACATGGAGCCTACTTTCTCCATTTCGAAAATGTAATTGATTCAGTGTTTGTTATGTATGCTGAGAGGAAGGTGTACATTCCTCTTGCTCTTGATATCAGTCATGAACTTGTGATTTGAGAAATGCTTATTGAGTTGTGTCTCTTCTTTTTGCTCACATAAGTTTCCTGTAGGGGGACTTTAATTCCTTGACCCTTTTAAGAAGGAGTGCACTTCCTCTTTAGGGTATTTCTTCCTGCTGTAATGTTAATCAGTTCCAAAGAAGGGAATGTTCACTTGCTAACCTCATTAACAATAAGTATTTTTGATTACGCCTCTTGACAGGGTAAATTTGATTAATATTTTTTGTCAAAAATACAATTGAATACCATTAAACTCCAAACAACGGGAGAACAATGCCACCTGGGTCAAAGTGGCACTAATTCCAAAGACCCTCCCTGATTGACAGCAGGTGACAAATGTGGTCAGCAATACTCTACCCAGTTATGAAAAGGTTGTGAATATTACTTGTGTGCATGGTGACAGCCAGGACTACCCCACTGCTAATGTGACTCTTGAGATTGAGGGCCAAGCTTTTTTGCTAACTGTGGAGGTACTGGAGAGACTTGCTTATGATGTTATCCTAGGAGATGACTTGCCTATTCTAGACAATGTGGTTCAAAAAACATCAGAGGCCTGTACATGTATAGTAGTCACCAGATCTATGATCAGAGGTCTGGAACTTTTACCCAGTCTTGATGATGAATTAGTCCAGGGAGTAACCAAAGTGAATAAGAGTCGACAACAGCGTTGGCAGGACAAAAAAGAGGGCGTGTTAGTGGTCAAAGCCCTATCATCACCAAACTTGAGAGCCCAGTTGTAGACCCACAGTGGCAGATGCTAGATAATTTCAAAGAACATCAAAAACAAATTTAACCTTGAAATCCCTGTTTGCCAAAGTATTTGAGGTGGATGGAGTACCAGTGGAGGGTATTCATGGGTTGCCGGGAGTCACTGAAGAACCATTTGTTCTGAAGGATGATCTGTTATATCTTGCTTGTTTCTATTGACCTGACCTGTATAAGGATGTGCAAGAATACTGTAAAACCTGTCATGCTTGTCATGTTGTTGCTCTAGCCTGAAGGTCTGATAGGGGTTATATGCAGCCACTACCAATTATGAGTGTTCCCTATGAGAGGATAGCCATGGACATCATTGGGCCATTACCCAAGAGCAGTTTAGGATGCAAATATGCTCTGGTAATATGTGATTGTGCAACCAGGTACCCTGATGTTTATCCTCTGCGTTCTGTTCAGGTGAAATATGTGGTTCGGTGCTTGGTAGAGCTGTTTTCCAGAGTTGGGATTCCAAAAGAATTATGACTGACCAAGGCACCAATTTCATGTCTCACCTGATGAAAACCATGTATGCTCATCTGGGAATTAAAGGTATAAGAACTACTCCTTACCATCCTGAGACTGATGGTCTGGTTGAAAGGTTTAATGGTACTTTCAAACAAATGCTGAGGAAATTCATTCATGAGACAGGCAAAGACTGGGATAAATGGTTGGCTTTCTTGTTTTTTGCCTACAGAGAAGAGCCACAGGCCTCATCTGGTTTCTCTCCAGAGAAACCAGATGGGAGGCAGGTCAGGACCCCTGGACATGCTCAAGGAGAACTGTGAGGCTGGTGAGGCGACGATACACAGCACTGTTTCCTACATCCCTCAGATGAGAGACAAGTTGGGGAACTTGAGGGAGATGGCCAAGAAGCATATGGAGGACAGCCAGTACAAGCAGAAGGTATGGTGTAATAAACCAGAAGCTTGTATTTGGAGAGAGCCAAAGCCCACAAGCAAACAGCAAACATCATGTTGATGAGAGAGATCCAAGACATTGATGGAGAAGTGGAAGAAATGGATGAAGCTGAGTTGACACCTAAGAGGGGAAGAGGGAACCCTCAAGTTTTCCCAGAGCACCTGAATCCAGAGCAACGCATCCAGTTGAATGAGGTAAAACATTCTTTTTCAGCATTATTTCAAGAGAGACCTGGTAGAAGTGATCTCATCAGCCATAAGACTGTGCTCAAAGAAAATAAGCCTGTATGTTTTCAGATCCTACAGGATTCCAGACAGGCTGGCATTTTTTGGTACAAGTGGATGCATTAAGTGTTGGACTGGTGGCTGTTCTGGCACCAGTCCAACACTTAATGCACCCCACAGGTTTCCTGTAGGGTGACTTTAATTCCCTGATTTGCTCAACCCTTTAAGAAGAAAGAAGGTAGTGCACTTCCCCTTTAAAAATACTTTGTGGGTATTTTTCCCTGCTGTAATGTTAGTCAGTTCCAAAGAAGGGACTGCTTACTTGCTAACTTCATTAACAATAAGTATTTTTGGGTTTGTCCCTTTTGCGGGAGTAAATTTGATTAATATTTTTTGTCAAAAATACAATTAACTCCAAATGAGGGGAGATTAATGCCACCTGGGTCAAAGTGGCACCTCCCTGATTGGCCACAGACAGCAGGTGACAGGGTATAAAAGGTTTTGGAGGACAGCAAACTGGTTGGTCTGTTTTTTCCCCCCTTTCCAGGAAAATGTAGAGGGCCAGTGTTTTTTGGACCGTGAAGGTTTTTCCCACTAATTATATGCAGTTGATGAACCTAATGAACTTTTTTTTTGTTGTTTCTCCTTTTTGTGGCCGGTCTGAATGAATGTTTCTATTCTGACAAATCAACACCTGCTGGCTGGTCCATCCTTCCCACTTACACTACCAACCATCCTCAAGTACAACATCCCTCCTTTGCTACAGTGGTATTTATTAAACAGATAAATCAGCCTTTTTCACAAAAGACATTTTGAATTGGCATAACAGCACAAGTATTACTAACATCATTAAAGCCATACTCTGACATTTTGCCAAATCACTTTGTTACCTGCAATCTAGTACTCTTGTACTCTAGTCATACAAATACTTGGCAATTTGGCTTGACAGCAGACTATCATTCAAGATTTATATTCGACATTTGACTCAATTAAAAAAATTAAAAATTAAACTGCGCTTCTTGTATTAAATTAAAGGCTGTCTGTCTTTTTCCAACAGCAGGGCCACTGTAATTAAGTGTATTTGCTTTGTGGTGCCCCACATTTCTTTATTAATGCATCATTTTTTAAATGCAATTATTCAGGTTGAGCAATTCAAATTCAAATGTAAATGATTCAAATTCAGTTTCTAGTGACACATATTTCTGCCCATAACTTAACCATGTACGCACCAATGTTGGCAGAACTAGTTTCAGGTACTATGAGTAAGAATGGAGAATTCATGATCAAAAAAGCTAATTGCTATATATCCACGGGTGCCTTGTGGGTTTAATGCTTATATGTAATATTCAAAGAGACATCCATTAAATAATAATAATAATGATAACAATAAACAACTACCATGAATCCACCCTTCATACAATGAATCAATACAATACAAATCAATATAAGAATAGTAATAAAAATAAAACACAGTTTTGGTAAAAACTTTTACCCTTCATGAAAGTAGGATTTATTGCATTAGTTTTAGATAAATGTACCTGATAAATGTACACTGAGTGTAAGTCACAAAAAAAAAAAAAAAAAACACAAGTAAGGAACATTTGCTATGCGTGGGAATGAGATGAAATTGTGCCTTCTTACATTGAGAGGTTTAGAAATCCAGCTGGAAATCCTTATCATCCACAATGTCCAATCTTTGTTCAAGCATGGGACAAATGCAATCAAAGGTACTATTTAATTACTTAATATATATACATCAAAATATTTTACCACTATTCCCAAAGAAGAGGTGTTTGTACTTTGTATGCCGACACAATCCTAGTTGCAATGCGTGTTTTTATTGAACGTTCTCTTTCAAAGATTTCCGACTCAACTTTTTTCCTTTTTTCTTCTTTTCCTGGCAGTTGTCCAAGTGTCCAGATGGCAACTCTGGACAGCAATATTTTTCTGTTTTTTTGCATCGGCAAAGCTTCTTTTTTCCTGTTCTCACCTGCAACGAGTTAATGACACATTAGGGTCTGAAATTCTGACAAAACATAAGAATTAGCAATTCTTTAAGTCATTTAATGTGTAAAATTAATTTGTGTTTGCAAGTTCTGGCCATGAATATCAAGAATGACTCCTATTACAGTACTTTCAAGTTACTTCTCTACATAACAGACTTAAAGAAGTAAGCTCCGCTCCAGGTGTCAATGTGAGGTCAGGCTCTCGGGGAAATATATTTTTTTTTCCTGTTGATGAGCCGTCAGCAAATACATTGATTTCACATTTTAATGTTCGGGAGTGATATAACCAAATGTTACATTTTATGTTTGGCTTTTGGCATGTCCACCAGCTTCAGTCAATAGTAGATTGCAAAATATATCTGCTAATGTGACAATTTTCAAAGTGTGAGAAAAAAGAAATTTGGAATTTCAGAATCTATAATCCTAAATTACAATTAATTTATCATTTGTAACAAATCTGGCTGGTGAGGTACAACAGCAATTTTTTTTATTTGCTAGGTATAGTTGGTGCCTGACATGGTCTGTATTTTTGGCACAAGCTTATCACTGATAAATAATGATTTTAAAATGTGAAAACTGAAAATATTAGCATTACTGTTGCTGACAGCCATTGAGAAAGAGTCTTGTTGTTAGCCTTACTGCCTCAGTGTAAAGTCTCTCCATTTTTAAACCATTTTGTATTAAGAAGCAAGACATGGCCAGGTTTTACTTCTTAAACTGAAATAGGCGATGATATCAACTGAAATAAATTGTATGAATTGATGTGGGTGGACACTGCATTACTTTATAGGGGGATTTCTATTTGTCTGGTCACTACGTGTACACATAACATGAACCCATGAAGGAGGAACATTAATAAGGAAGTAAGTGCAAAGCTCTTTTAATAGCCATTTGTTCAGCACAATGCCAAACCACCAAGATACACAGAAACGCCAACACACTTTTACAGAAATAACAGAGACAAAAAAACACAATGTATGAAAGTCTGGTTAAAGTACAGAAAGAAGTGGACTCTATTAGTAGAAATGCAAATTATGGTTCTGATTCATTCTGTAGCTTTGTGGCCAAGACTTTGGACACCCATTTGATGTAGTTTCATCCCGAGAAACCCCATCTGACAGTTTTTTCTGTGTCAATAAGATTTCATATTGAATCACGCATCATTCTGTGCTGGAAGTGGAGAAGTGACTTCTAGATTAACATCTACATTTTAGAAATTGAGGAAGTTTACTTTTGTTTTCAAGAAAGACATAACTTAATTTCTTTTCACATTTCACAGTAAATCTATAATATTGTTTGCTTTTGCGGTTTAAATAAATAATAAAAATATATACGAATAAATAGTTTAAGTGTATCCATCAAAAATAAATAAATAAGAATAGACATGTGCTATAATGATCTTCTATTATAAAACAAAACTTTAAATGTTTTACTGAGCTAATGGTGAGTGCTCTGTTATCTCTTGGCCATGTGTGTCAGCAAGAAACACATAGTGTCACAGTGGGTAAGAGGACATACAAGGACATTGTAGACATGTAAGAAAGACGTGAGAGCAGGAGCAGACAGTGGTGGGTTCAAACAATATCAGTAGGTTACATTTTTCCAGGGAGTCCACTGGCTCCAGTTTGACAGCACCAGCGAGTCTCTGGAGCGAACTCTCAGCTTGCTGATCCTCTTCGGTATCAGAACAGATGAAGAACGTCCAGTCTGAAGTCAGAGAGAGATTGCACAGTAAGAAAACAAAACAAAATGGAGAGGAAGATGATCATAAAGCGGTCATCAGGCTCTGTTCTATTTCAGGAATCAACATGTGTACCTTGCCATCATCTTTTAACACGTATTCAATCTCATGCTCCAGACTGAAGAAGCTTTGAGGAGTGGACCAGCTGGATGGTGGATCAATGGTCACATTCAGGTCCTGCTCCACTTCCTGACATCTGACAATCTGGGGACTATCTGGTTGAACTGGAGAGAAGAAAAATTACATTAAAATAAATTTTAAAAAATGGGTCAAGAATATGTAAATTAAAGGCATATTCTACACACATCAGCATGTTAACTGCACAAATATTTTGCTTCCAACATTTGCTTTCTCTTTGTACCCGCATTTTGATGTTACATTGATGTATATATGATGATTTTGTATATATTTGTATATATTTCTACGTAGTTATAGTTTCCAATAATATGTCCTGTGCCTTTTTTCTTCTTTAGAAAGTTAACTTCACTCAACAACAATTCACCAGAACCATTTTTTTGTATTAAAATATCTCATTTCATTCATTATAAATTTTGTGCACAGCTTAGTTAGTGATATTTGCAAGAAGTGCTCTTTACTTCAGATCTTGATAATCTTCTGTTGAATGCGTTTAATATAGCTCAGCTTCACTTATCTTACCAATGTCTCTGAGATAAAATCTCTTGGTCCTCCGGATGATAAAGAGGTTTTCATCGATGGCCTCGGCAGTCAGTTCAAGCATGGTGCTTTCCTCAGCGTAGGGTGAGAGAGAGTGGGATAGCTCAAACTGGAGTCCCCCATCCAGGAGCTGATCACTGCTGCTGACCCACTGACATGACTTCCTACCCTCACGACTAGAGGAACAAGGGGTAAAACAGACACAGAGTGAAATAAGTAACTGAGACAGTTAGAGTTCTGCCTGCCTATTTTAATACACTATATAGTAATAGTTTTAGCCACTTTACTGTGATCTGTATTTTGTTTTGTTTTTTTACCAGTCATGGCCCAGTCCGAGGCGCACTGCATTGTAATCAGTGCTGGTCCAGGTGCAGCTGAAGTTACAGTCGTAAGACTTTGCCCGACAACTGATGAGAGAATCTATAAAGACACACACAATGTGAATGCAACAATGAAAACAAAACATGAGGATAAAATATGACTGAACTTTATAGGTTACAACTGTAAAATCTAGAGTCATATTCTAATTTTGGTTCCTGTATTTGAGAGATTTCTCTTTTTTCTGTGAACAGGAGGGAGGAAAGATGTTTAATTCAACAAGAGCATCTCACCTAACTCCTCTTCATCCTCAGCTTCCATCAGCAGATAAGTTAATGATAACATCTCTCCATTATTCCAGCAGCTGTACTTTCCCAACATGGGTATATCTACTTTTTTCAGAATCAGATTTAGACCGTCCTGCTGGACATTGTCCTCGAAGACTTCCATCACCAAGTCATTCTCAAACTTCCACGTGACATCTCCGCTGAACTTCGTATCACAGGTCAGTCTGACTTGATTTGGATCCGTCTCTTTAACCACCACAACTACAGACAGACATGAACAAACACATACGCCACACAACACACATATGTCAAAAACACATTCTCATATTCACAGAAACACAGACATTAACATATCAGGAAGGAACTAATTTAGAACCATTCAAGATATGGGAAGAATAATAAATGAAGAATATGTGGACCATAAATAACAAGACGTACAATTATCTGGAATGTAGTCGAGTCCATGTGCTCCTGTAAGGCTGGTGCACAGAAGCCCAAATATCCACATTGACAAAGTCGTCTGAAGGATTGTGTGACAGAGAAGGAGGGAATTATTGAAAATGATCCATTATTCTCACCAAAAAACAAAAACAAATGATCTTCAGTAAAGAAGCAAATTAAAAATCTGCTCATTAACAATTTCAATTGTCGTCCCAATTAAAACTACAGGAATAGCAAAGCTGGTGATTCACATCCTATTCTAACATTTACTATATACAATCAAATACCACAGTAATTTACCAGATAATACATATAATAAAAAAGTATATATAAGCATCTAATTTCCTGCTCTGACTTCTTCTAGTTATTTCTTACCATTTTGATGAAATAACACTGAAGCAGTGGCACAAAAGACCAAGAGCAGAGGATCAGTCGTAGGAGTCCTGATGATTGCATGGTCTCACTGCCCACTAAGCACCATTTTTATACCGTTGCAAACAGCAAGCATCATCATCGGCGTCATCAACATCCAGACCATTATAGCACCTTTGTCATAATTTAGGGGTGAGAGAGAAACCGAGAGATATAGTAAACTGATAAGAGCCTGTTGACAGAGGTGACAGGCACTGCATTTCCTCCATACTGTTTTGCATTTCATAAACAGATAAACCAGGAGTTTCGAAGATGGAGATAACAAAAGTGTTAAGTGTGGTTGTTGAGTGGGGTGGGGGGTTGCCCTCAGGCTTTAAGCTGAACTGCTGCTACATTCGAAATATACAGCAACAGGACACACACACACACACGCACACACACACACTCTCTCTCTCTCTCTCTCTCTCTCACACACACACACACACACACACACACTCTCTCTCTCTCTCGCTCTCTCTCTTACACACACACACACACACACACGCACGCACGCACGCACACACACACTCTCTCTCTCTCTCACACACACACACACACACACAAACACATAGATACATTTGATCTTCTATCTTTATGAGAACTAAACTTGTTTTAAGCAAATCCTAAAGTTAACCCCATCTTAAACCTGAAGATATACTTTGGGGAACAGAACATATAGACACGGACAAATAGATTAAGAATAGATTAGTAGGCTCTCTACTTCAGTAATCATCAATGTTTGGTGTGTTGTTCTCTTGTATGTATGTAGTGAAAAAAGTCTGCCCCTGTATATCCAAACATTTATCTAATCCAATGCCTATGCCTGACCATTTTTCATTTATTTGGCCAAAGTTGAGCCTTTCAAGTGTGTTTCCTCATCACATCATCACTCTGAGAACATTTGATAGTCCCAAAGTTCAAGAGCATGCATGCACGTGTGCACACACACCCTCACATATGCCCATACTAAGCTAACGGGACTTTCCCTGTCCATTAGTCATTTATAGGGCAGCCCAAATTTTTCTGCCAAATGTCAGCTAAGAAGAAATTGGACATTTACAGTAGCTCACTGTCGAAAAACATGTTTTGCTCTTGTGCTTATCCTCACACATGATCTCTCTCTCTCACTCTCATTCTCTCTCTCACACACACACACACACAAATCATGTGTTCTTGTTGCATGATGTGAAAAGTATGAACAAAGTCTGGCAGTTTTCTGGAGGGCTACATTATTATTCAGTGTTATAATTCTTCTGTATATCTAATAGAATCTACCCCCTACAGTATGACATGCGTATTTTAGCCACACTACTGACCTAACTAAAATTCCATTTGATCATTTGAACAAAAATAACCTGTTTCAGCTCTCAGTTCCTTAAAAGCCTGAACAGCTTTATACATGCTTCTGCTCTACAGAAGAATTTAATGTACCCTAATAACCTCTCTCTCTCTCGCTGACCACATTTATTTATCTTCAGTGACTGTAGTAAATACTCATATTTTTGATAATAGTCTATAGCTACAAAAAACAAAAAAGTCCAGCGATTTGAAATGTTCACATCCATAAATCAATCATCACACAGTGCTACAAATGAATGCAGTGAATATGAAGTAAATATACCAGTTGATCCAATTATGGAGGGCAGAATGTGTCTGTGGTGATGTTAATGCTGGCATCTATAATGGTTTGTACTTAACTGTGTATTAACAGTAAGCATATTAAATACATTATTCGACCACTGCATTCATAATTTGATATTGTTGGTGAGTCATAGTGCGACGAAATTAATCATGTAGTTTATTTACTGTGGTTTCAGTTTTTTTTTTAATCTTGGTTTCGGTTTTGTTGTATTTTTCCCTTATTTTCACACTGCATTTTGAAGGTCAACTTCTTCTTTCCATTTAATATGATGAATCCACAAAGCCACAAAGTCCCAGATGATCCAATCTGCAACTTAAGTATGAACCCCAAAAACTAAAAAATGTTTCGGTACCATGCCATATTCTGAAGCCCCTTCAGTCCAGATTACGCAACAATTCATGAAGACCCAATAAAGGGGTCAACGACTGTTTCAACATCCACCCAACAAAAACATATTTGACCAATGTCATGTGTCTCAATGTATGACTTCGTTTGTGCTCCTAACTCAGAAAGTCCTTTGCAATCCTTTCAATCATAAAACACAGATCATATTCACTGGCTGGTTTGGAAACAGACAGAACATCATAAGTACAGTACATTACCAGCTAATATCTTCTAATATTCAGTGGCACCAATATGTGACTCAGAGATAGGGTCACTTTTTAGGAGCCTTTAATGTAGTAACATTAGAACCTTTAGAAAAATTTTACCCCGAGAATTTTGCTGCCGTTTCCACCGCTGATTCAGTGATGTAGATTTTCAGAAAAGCTGCATAAGGTTAAACCAGAAAGTTTGTGTAGAAGTATAGAATCTTAGAAAGAAAATCAACTCCATCTCATGTTTCATGACACAGAACTGAAGATGCATGACAGCTTTTGTTTTTGGCAGTTTGTACCAATGTGACGCTCCAGTTCTTGAAATAATTGGCTAAATTGCTACTTTTTTTCCCCACCTGTAATTTGAGAAAGGGAGTTGGGTCACTTCTTTTATATAGAACACAAACAAGATTATTCAAAATTATAATAAAATATGTTTGGGCATCTAGAATTGGGCCCTGTGAAGAGGGGAGATACTGCTCTGTAACACTACACTGGATGTATTTCAACTGTTTCTCTGCTTTTGCAAACTGAAGAGTTTTTGATCTTCTAGTTTTTTCCCCTTGTGGCACTAAGAATGTAAGATTGCTTGTTGGCCTGTTAAATCTGTCAAGTGCACAAAGCAGCACTGAGGCAGAACAGATCCAGTGTACTTGTGCTGCTTTTGTTGCACAGCTAGTGATGCTTCTTTACAGTGTAAACTCAAAAACAAAGAATTCAGTATTCTCTCTATATTCCCATCAGTAAGAATTCCATTACATAACCACCTTGACTATTTTAATACAATCAGAGTAGTCAGAGGCGTTTTCCATTAGTGTTGCAAAGCATTGAAAAAAAAAAAAAAAAAAAAAGCAATATAAGAAATTCAAATGTAATCTTTATTACATGATAAATTCCACCAATACATTTTGGATGTGTGGGCGTCAAAATGCAGGAGAGACAGTGTGAGAAAGATAAAGGTTTGCACATTCCACTGAATTAAATAATTTCAACTGGTACTGCAGAATGAGGCAAAGCCGACAAATGGTAGGTAACAGTTGCCATAAAAAGGTAAATTTTACTTGTTTTAGCCCAATTGACAAGGTTACAATTAAAAAGCAACTTTTGTTTGTAGTCACAGAGCAGCAACAGAGATGAACAAATACAAAATGCTGCTCGGTCGGAGTATGGTGAGTAAGGAGCCTTGAAATGTTTGCTGGTGTTTGTTAGTTTGCCTCGTTCTTTGAAGCCTCATCAAAGTTTTCAACAAGATCTGGAAACCGAAACAGAGTGGTAAAGAGGGGTGAGATACAGAAAACAGTAAAAAAAATAAAGATAAGAGAATGTCTATTACAAATAAAATTAAGATTTAAATGTATTAAACCTAATAAGGTCATAAATGTTCCATACAGTCATACTGTACAAGCTGTACAAGACATACAAGCAAATATCCAGGGTAGCCTGCTCTGGACTGGTAATGTGTTTATTCTAATGCTGCAGTATATAACAAAATGCAAATACAATGTTTATATATAAATTTGCTTACCTGGAACTTCATCATCCTCCTCTTCAGCAGCAACCATAGGGGCTTTGTTCTCTCCAGCTATGAGGGGACAGAAGAACAAAGAGCAAATTATTGATAGCACACAAAACTGATAGTACATGCAAACAGGTCATGTAAAATGTGTGGTTCATACTTGGCTTAGGCAGGGTCTCTGCTAGTCTCCTGAGGCTGGTGAGACTGTCGGCTCCCAGCTGGTTTAGGATTCCTGGGAGCATCTCTGTGAGCTGCTTGTTCTCAGCATGTCCTGTGATTGTGAAGGTGTTGGCAGCCAAGGAGGCCTGAACCTTTGGGTTATTAAAATGGATCACTGTCCCCTGGTTTGTAAACATATTCACCTATAGTGAAAATAGAAAGTAGAAAAAATGAAGTGTGAGTTTGAGATCAAAGAGGATGATGCCAACAGCACAATAACTTTATTCTGTTATTATGTGGTCAATTGTAACTTATGACGACTCTGGATGTTTCTATGTTAGAATTCTATGTACCTCCTCAATGCCGGAGATGTTGTTGACTCCCAGTTTCTTGAGGGAGAACTGCAGCTTCTTGTCATCTGCTGTAGCTGTTCTGTGCACCACCTTCTTCTTTCTGCGGGCTGACCCCTACAAACCACAACAATGAGCAATAATATATGAGCCCGTAACACAATGGCAGACTCATGGCAAACCACATTTTCCTGGAAATATTTGCCTGCATGCGCTCTAACTCACCTTGCCGCCTATGCGGACCTGCGCCTGCAGTTTGGCGAGCTTCTCCTGGTTCATTATCGACTCCTTCATCTGACATAAAAAACAGCACATACATATTTAAATTCAAACTTAATATTTGCTCAAAAACGTCAGTCATTTAAGAACACAGAATCCCCATTAGACACAGAGCTAGAGAGACATATGAAAACACAGTCAGTCCACTAATATCATCGCAACTCTAATATTGCGTCAATATTGAGTTTGAATGTACCACCCAGCTCTACTCAGACACTTATCTAGAGACACACTAATTGTTCAATATTGTGATGAGGAAAAAGTAATAGACATAGTACACAACACCCCACAGGACCTGCCATGTTGGAGATGCTCTGACCCAGTCATCTAGCCATCAAAATTTGGTTCTTGTCAAAGTTTCTCAGATCCTCACAGTTGTCCATTTTTCCTGCTTCCAACAACTTCAAGAACTGACTGTTCACCTGCTGCCTAATATATCCCACCCTTTGACAGGTGCCATTGTAATGAGATAATCAATGTTGTTCACTTCACCTGTCAGTGGTTTTAATGTTGTGACTAATTGGTGTATATGCAAAGTAGTCACGAGTCTAACTTTCATGACTGAAAATTTGGGAGATTGGTCGAAGTGTGAGCACTTGAAGTGTGAATTCAAACAGTTCACTGGAAACATAGGCTTTGTAATTACAATGAGCTGGCAAAGCTGAAACTCCCCCAAATCCCCCTGTCGTTTTTAAACAGGAACCTAACATGAATGCACAACTGTTACTCACACGCCTTAAAAATAGCTGCACACTCTTAAAGTCTCGACTCAAGTGAAACCAAACAGAAGTTATAAAAGTTAATGGGTAACTTGTGCTATCATTATTATTATTATTCGTAGCTGGGCGGATGGCTTAAAGCTCCACTATCATACTCTTCCCTTTACAAGTAAGTGTACTGTGAGCACATGGTTGACCTTTTAGCCTCCCAGAGTGGGACGCATTTAGTTTTAAGCCTCAGATATAATGACAACTGAACTGCCGTTTAGCTAGTTAGCAATCCGAGCTAAACAGCTAGCTTAACTTAGGCCTCTTCAAACTGATGGCGGCATTCAAGTATGATTGGCGTGTTTTTAACACTTTAACGCGTGATATCACATTGGGAACTGCTCCCTCTTTACGAAATTAAAGTTTTATGAGGCTGGAACAACTAATAAAGTCAACTGAGACGTTAACTGACCTGGGAGTGTATAATCACGCGGGTCTCACAGTCGGTAGAAGCTCGGAGAAAGGAGTGAGGACCGGAAGTGACGCATTGACGTAGATAATGTGCCGGATGCGGACGCAGAGATGTATCAGTCTCTCCTCAGAGTTTATGAAGAACTGAAAACATTTGATGACCTCTAGAGCAACCATGGAAGAGTGAAGACTTAATATTAATATTCATTTTTTTAAAAATGTATTTACTTTCTATTATTATATACGTTATTATGTTATTATTATCATTTTATCTAATGTGCCTTGTTAACAGTTGTTTATTGTTGGTATGGTTTGTATGCCTTAATGTTTGTAAATGAATTAAAAAAAAGATTAAAAAAATTCAAAGATATATACACGTGTATTTTTTCAACTTTACTGGCCAAATATTGAAATACACAACATACACAAATAATACACGAATACAGGAAAACTATCACACAAAACAAAGAGTCTAACAAAACCATAAAGGACTCAAACATGGCACGTTACATTATTAATATTATTATTATTATTATTATTATCTGAATAAACTGTTTACTCTTGGTCAATATTTTGTACTTTCTTTCATTCTCGTTGATTTAAAATTTAAACCTGTTGCAGCTCTTCTCACATAGAATATTTTCTACATATTTTTTGTTGCAAATTTCTTTCTTTTTTAATTTTATTTAGGATTACTTAAATTTATGTATATTTTTGACTGTTATGTATCACAACACCAAGGGAAATTCCTTGTATGTGCAAACCTACTTGACAATAAACCTGGCTGTAATTCTAATTCTGAACAACATAAAAGACACAGGAATAGAATCATATATTTAAAAAACAAACAAAAAAAGCAAAAGCAAAAAATATAATAAATAAATAAGAGAACTGAAGACAATAAATGAGAAAATAAATAAATAGATAAATAAATAAAGATTACATAAATGAGTTCTGAATGTCGAGACAGTAGTAGAAATGCAGCAAACTAGGCGGGGATTTTTAAAAAATTTCATTTGTGATGTATACACATTTATATATCTATGTCATAATTTAATGTGAAAAAATAAATTCTTAATTTTCAGTGCTCAGTGCAAATTTTAAGTCTGTCATATCAAGCTTTTGAAGTATTGTATTGTAAGTATTGAGCTCAGAAACCTCTGAATGAGCGATTACTCTTATTTTACTGTAGTATCTACTTCTTAAAATATTATAATGAACTATTTAATTCATAAATAAACATATTAGTTTATTTATGAATAAATAAACAAACTGATAGAATTAATAGTTTAGTAGTTTAGTAGTCAAATCAGAACAAATTTACTATTAATCTAAAGATAAAAAGAAAAAATTAATGCGTAATATGTGCATTATTTCAGTGAACAATAAAGTTAGGCCATTCAAAACGGAAGTAGTCAGGTTTGTAGTCATGGCGGCCTCCTGTGCACCCAGAGGCAACGTGATAACTCGTTAAAATGGCCAACTTTTGGTTTACTTGAACAATCGATATTAGTATCATCTAATTTCAACACAACGTATTTAAAAGAGTACGTTCGCACTCCTGGACCTTTTCGTTTAAAGGTGAGAATCATTAGACGGTGATTTAATAGAGCATGCTAGCCGGCTAAAGTGTGCTAACTTACCTCTGCTGCACTGAGCACGTTGGCTCAGCTATCTGTCCTGTAAGCTTGGTTTGTTTTCAACTCCGTAACGTTACCTTTAATTCTTGGTATAAAACAACTGTTGGCTGTGAAAATGTACATTTTGTTGAGTTATTTATGCACACTCATTAATCTCAGTGACGAAATCTAGTTAGTTAAACTTTCACAGATTGCAGCGTTTGCTTGGTTGTGATGCTGTTTAATTAATGTCTGAATATGAAATCCGTCGCCATGAAAGTCCATGTTGTTAAGGTTGAAACCTTCTTGTCGCCGGGTTTGTTCTTGTGGATCAAGGCAACATTGGCTAAGCTATAAACCTCTTAACATCCATTTTACCCCTTAGATATTTTACAGGTTGCAAAAATCTGCTTATTCCTCTCATTAAAAACATATACACTCACCGACCACTTTATCACACCTTGCTAGTACCGGTGTTACACCGTATTTGGTGAACTATCAGATTCTGATGGGTCACCAAACACGGTGTAATACCGGATTGGACCCCCTTTTGCCTTCAGAACTGCCTTAATTCTTCGTGGCATAGATTCAACAAGGTGCTACAAAACATTCCTCAGAGATTTTGGTCCATATTGACATGATAGCATCACGCAGTTGCTGCAGATTTGTTGTTTGCGAATCTCCCGTTCAACCACATCCCAAAGGTGCTCTATTGGATTGAAATCTGGTGACTATGGAGGCCATTTGAGTACAGTGAACTCATTGTCATGTTCAAGAAACCAGTTTGAGATGATTTGAGCTTTGTGACATGTTATCCTGCTGGAAGTAGCCATTAGAAGATACACTGTGGTCATAAAGGGATGGACATAGTCAGCAACAATACTCAGGTGGGCTGTGGGCCCAAAGTGTGCTAAGAAAATATCCCCCACACCATTACACCACCACCATCTGACCCGTTGATACAAAACAGGATGGATCCATGCTTTCATGTTCTTTATGCCACATTCTAACATCTGAATATCACAGCAAAAATCATGCTGCTGTACTCCATCTGCTTCAAGGTTCGACATGTTGTGCGAGATGCTCTTCTGCATACATCGGTTATACCCAGTGATTATTTGAGTTACTGTTGCCTTTCTATCAGCTTGAACTAGTCTGGCCTTTCTCCTCTGACCTGATTCCACCAACAAGACATTTTCGCCCAGAGAACTGCCGCTCACTGGATATTTTCTCTTTTTCTCTGTAAACCCTAGAAATGGTTGTGCATGAAATTCCCAGTAGATCAACAGTTTCTGAAATACTCAAACCAGCCCGTCTGGCACCAACAACCATGCCATGTTCAAAGTCACTTAAATCACCTTTCTTCCCCATTCTGATGCTCGGTTTGACCTTCAGCAAATTGTCTTGACCGTGTCTACATACCTAAATGCATTGAGTTGCTGCCATGTGTTTGGCTGATTAGAAATTTGAGAGAAAGAAAGTTTTAGAAACAAGGAATTGTATAAATACACACATGTACACAAAAGTATAAAAGCCTTAAAATAGCAGCAAAGGTAAACATGAGTTTGCAGCAAGGCATTTTACTGTTGTGTAAGTGACTGATACAGTATGGAGATATTGCACAAGTCCAGTGTATCTGATGTCATTCATGTTTTTGTCCTGTCCCATGTGTTTTTTTTTTTTTCCTCTTGACCAGACAGAGTATTTTGTGACAGAGAAACCAACAGCACACAGAAATGGCCTCATTCAAACCTACAAAAATTCAGGTTTATCCTAAACTTGGAGAGAAAGTCACACAAGACACACTGTACTGGAAAAACTACAAGGTGAGTCTCTTCTGTACTGTCTGCTAACAATGCTAGATGCAGATAACTTTATGGTTTAAATATGTTCCTCAATTTTGACAACTCTTGTGTCTTTCCTCTTGCAGGCTCCAGTCCAGATAAAAGAATTTGGAGCAATCACAAATGTAGACTTCTCCCCAGTGGCTCCACATAACTTTGCTGTGACAGCGTTTACAAGAGTATGTTGGCTTTTCTTGTGTGAATTATGCTTAGCTGTATTCACTTTTTAAACAAATCTGGGTTCCAGGAAGTCACAGATGAGTGCTAGATATCCGAGCATTTGTTTGAGATTTCTTCTCCTTCTGGTTTCTCTTCAGATCCACATTTATGGGCCATTCTCCCAGGAACCAGTGAAGACATTTACACGGTTTAAGGACACAGCGTACTGTGGCAGGTTCCGTTCAGACGGTCAGCTGCTTGTGGCGGGATGTGAGGACTCTGTGGTACGGCTGTTCGATGTCAGCGGCAAGGTGGCACTCAGGATGTTCAAAGGGCACACAAAGTACGTTCCCCACGTGTCACTTTCTGATAGTGTTTTAGTTGTGCTGTCTTAGCCTGAAGACTGTGGGTTACAAAATACGCCCGTGTATTGAAGGAAAGATACAGCAAGTTGAATGATGATTTCTTGAGTGATCCATCGACTGAATTTAATGTTGATCTCAAGACCTCTGACAACACGTAAACTGTCTTACTAACTTTAGAAACACCCGGGTCATAAAAGTGAACTGACGTGAATTTTTTACTTCTGCTTAGGCCTGTGCATGTGACAGACTTCACCTCGGACCGTTACCAGATCCTCACAGGGTCAGACGACTACACCTGCCGACTTTGGGACATCCCGAATTCCACTGAGCTCAACACCTACCAAGAACACACAGATTACATCCGCTGCGGTGTCACCAGCAAACTCAACAGAGATCTCTTCATTACTGGTGAGATGGGAGCTAAATTCTTTGAATGGCACCAAAAATGGTGAAAAGGGAGGACAGGTTTTTGAATGTGACAACTAAATAATGGATTTAATCTGTCACAGTGGTTTTTAGATTAGACAGACTTGGCTGGCATAGCAAAAATTTACCAGCATTTGGCTTTTTGGGTTGTGTTTAGTTCCCACCCTGGTTAAAGAGCTACTAGTACCATACTCTCTGCATGGTATACTGCAGGATTTTCTACCTTTTTATGTAATTTGTGCTTAAAGTAAGGAACTGGTAAGTGGAGAGAAAATAATCAGAGTAAACAAACTTCCATGTATGCTTTTTGAGTTGTTTGATAGAGCACAACTGCAGATAACAGTATGAAGACAAGGGTGAAGAAGTTTTTTTTTTTTTTTTTAATCTGTTTTTATGTTGATTTATGATTGATGTTTTTTTTTTTTTTTTTATCCCAGGATCGTATGACCACACACTGAAACTGTTTGATGCCAGAGTGGATAAAAGTGTGATGACCATGGAGCACGGCCAGCCAGTGGAGAGTCTGCTTCTCTATCCGTCTGAAGGACTCCTCGTCTCTGCAGGTAGCGCGCAGTTTATTCGTCACGTTCAGTCAGCACACCCCGAACACATGTCAACTTGCTGTCAGAACAAACAAATTCTATATCATTGTCGGGCAAAAGATTAATATGAGTAGTAAATGCTGGATGGGCTGGTTCATGGCAAATATGGAGAGACAAGAGCAATATTAGAGAAATATTTTTTTCTACATTTTAATTTCCCTGAAAATGAAGGTAATAATACACACATGATGTTAATCCAGGACATTAGAAAATTAGTAATCCCAATTCTCTTTATCACTCTCTTCAGGTGGACGCTATGTCAAAGTGTGGGATCTGCTAAAAGGAGGCCAGCCTCTGGTGTCACTGAAGAACCATCACAAAACTGTCACCTGTTTGTGTCTCAGCAGCAATGGACAGAGGCTGCTGTCAGCTTCTTTGGACAGGTACGTGGACAGGCTAATGTACACAATGCATGTTTTAAAATAACAGAAGCTATTATCTCTGTTGGACTCTGTTGTGTGTGATGTGTATTTCATCAGTATTTTTAGAATAGTTTGATCCAATGTGGAACTTCTTTGTCTTTTCAGGCATGTGAAGGTGTACAACACGACCAACTATAAAGTGGTCCACAACTTTGACTACGCTGCCTCGATTCTCAGTCTGGCTTTGGCTGTAAGAAATTTTAACGCAACCCTTCATCGTATTAAGTTATTATTTGTGATTAATGTTTGGGAATCGAGATATCTGAAGCAAAAGGTTAATTTACCCGCTGATTAATTTAAAGTATGAGTAATTCTGGTGTGTAAGCTTGTAAAAACACTACAGCAGTGATGATTAGCAGTGATTGCAGCAGCCAACAGAAATGTGCAGGAGATTTAAATCAAAAGGAGATGAAATAGTACATCGTCTCCTCCTGTTGTTGGCATGAGGGTGTAGGGTTTCAAGGACATGATGTGGAACATCAGAAAATGAACTGACAAAGCATTGTGGGCATTCAGTGCTTCTGGTTTTTGCCCTTTTCCCCACCACACTCTTTGATTTGTTAGAAACATGCACAATCCTAATAGGAAGTGCTGTCCCAGGCCTAGCTATAGCCATGTATGTTTTGAGACAAATTTGTTTATTATATTGCAACAATATAATTGTTAGATCAGTCACAGCACAGCGTTAGGTAGATTTATTATTGGGCCTGCTTTCCGCACTTCAGAGAGATGTGTGAAGAAAGAAAGTTGGATTCTTGACAGTAAAACAAAATGTGTCTGTCTTCTCAGCCGGATGATGAGTCCATCGTCGTGGGTATGACCAACAGTATTCTGAGTATCAAACACAGGAAAAGCCCTGAAGAGTCAAAGGAAGTATCTGGCCAACAAAGGCGGCGACCGTCATATCGTGTTTTTGTGAAAGGGAAGAACTACGTCCCTAAACAGGCAAGGAACCAGGTTTACATTTGGTAGCATGCAGTAGCTGAGATGTGATGTTTTCTGTTTGACATAGTTATTATGTGAAGCTTTTTTGACCTCTTTTGTTTTGCTCTTTTCCTTGTGAATTAATTCTTTGGTTCTCCTTCTTTTTCCAGGATGATTATCTTGTCAGCAAGCCGGTGAAACAACATTTGGCTAAATATGACAAGCAGCTCAAGAAATTCAATGTATCCAAGGCTTTGGATACAGCTCTAGAGGTACACATTTCATATATTCATAATATTAAAAAAAAAAGTTAAATTAATATCATTTTCATGAAGTTTATTTTAGTTTTATAGATGTCCTTTTTAATTCTCAGAATAAAAGCTTTCCTGTTGCTGAGTTGTAAAAAAATAATGATGGTAAATGGCTCTTTGTATAATGGAAGCTGAACCGCATCTCTCTTCCATGAACAAACATTTATTATGTTTTTTACCTTTCTTGTACATGTAAGTGTAAATCTCTCTTTCATTTATAGTCGTGGACAAGACTTAAAAAGCCAGAGATCACAGTTGCTGTCATGAAGGAGCTGGATCGAAGAGGAACGTTGAAGAACGCTCTGGCGGGAAGAGATGAACAGGGGCTCTCTCAGATGCTCAACTTCCTCATAGGGTAATGTGACATTCATGTGGTGTCGGAATAATCAGGAAAATGAGTCCCCAACTGGGAAAAGTCACATGAACGCCCCCTCAATTTGGAACAACAACTCAGAAAGTTGGTGAAAATGTTGGTACACGACTTGCCAACTTTTGGTTTGGTTGATGGCAAGAAACTTCATTAATTCACATACTGAATATCAATTTTTTGCCCACATGTAATTTGTAATATGGTATTAGGTTAGAGGGACCTATTTTAGTGGTTTTAGGGAATATACTGGTGCAGCAACAAGTCTGGGACAAAATACAACACATTTTCTTTGTAGCTTCCATGTTGTTTCAACATCATGACTTTAAAGCTCACAAACACGCCGAAGTCAGAACGACTTCCCAACTCAGGAAATGGGACCATCCAAGGAGCACGTGAATGCAGCATAAGACTCACATAAAGCTTTATTACCCTGCATGCTGACTCTACTAGGTGTTGACATGATTTCTTATTTTACTTATCGTACTTAAATGTTTCTCTTTTTTTTTTTTTTTCTCTCCAGGAACTTGGTCGACCCCAGGTTCGCTCCTGTGCTCGTAACAGCGGCTGAAATGATCCTGGACATCTATCAGTCCGTAATCGGCCAGTCAGCAGTCGTGGACCGTCAGCTGTTGCGTCTTCAGGAGCTGCTGGAGAGAGAGATTGACTACCAGCAGGACCTCCTGGAGGTGCTGGGCATGTTGGACACAATGTTTGCCTCCTCCCTCCCGAGGAAGGAGGTGCCATGCTCTGGCATCAGCAGACCTAATGGCCAGGCTGAAGGCGTAGCAAGCACCTCAAGACCTCAGCTCCAGGCCTCCTGAGGCCTATAAAGGGGGGAGGGGGGTGTGTGCTTTACTCTGGGTTAGAGTGCCTTTACAACTCTAAAACCTCTTAATGAAACATCAACAGCAAAACTTTCCTGACATGACCGGCTACATGTCATAGATTCACCCAACAGAAACATTTTGGCACAGGTTTTAAGAGACAGAGTGACGAACCCGTTGATCTCATTGGTGTATTAACTCGACATGACAGAAAACACAACAGGCAACAGAACATGCATTTTATGTATGAAGATTCTCTGAATGTGTGGATGTAAAGCAAGGTGTTGTTTTTTTTTATTGGAAGTCTTGTAATTACTTTCAACTGTAAATGTGTGTGTGTGTGTGTGTGTGTGAGCTTGTGCGTTTGAATGGATCTACTGAATGTCTGCTTTGTGTTTTCATAATATTCGGCATTGAGAAATGTTTTATAAGCAGATAAAAATAAATCTTTGTAATATTGAAACCTGCTCATCGTAAGTGTGCTCAGATACTCTGGGGAAAAAAAAAATCAGCTCTGCCCACTGTGTGGTAAATTTCCACTGATGATAATACAGATTTCAAAATGTAGGGTTTATGACTTTATTCTAAGGGCTTTATTCTAATCTCCTGCCATTAGAGGTCGCTGTAACCACAAATAAAGGTTAACTTTCACATAGAAGGAAGAAATTTGCATTTGACTAGACGGAAGACGACAGAAAGCATGAACACTGACGGAGAGGAGGATGCTGTGTCAGTGCAGTATCTTCTGCTTGCAGCTTTCGCACCGACACTTGAGCTGTCGGTTAGCAGGAGGAGAATGAATCCTAGTTAAGTGCTTGTTTCTTGCTAAACTGAAGCGCACTGTCAGGTTTCTTCTGTCGGAGTTTGAGCTGCAGTGAAGGTAGGTGCAGCAGTAATGTTAACCTTTTTTTTTCTTTTGCAATGGCTGCTGAGTTGTTTCAACGTATCTGATTCTTATGACATTACTGACAGTTAATAATATGTCAACTCTGTTTAAATATAATTTTAAAAGAATACAGCGTCAGGAGAAAAACATTTATTTTGCAGCTAAATAGGTCAACCTGAAACTTATGAGTTAAATTAATGAAAGTCACTTATAGGATTATTTACTTGACTGTGTGTTTGGTGATGGTGTTACACTGTATTTGGTGACCCATCAGATTCTGTGACCCGCACTGTTGGAAGAAGTACTCAGGTTGTTTACTTAAATAAAAATATCTGATATATTAAATAAATCTAACAAAGTACATCCTTAATACTGATGAGTCAACGCATAAGCAGCATTTTAATATATCACTCACAGCCCGATTTTCTGCAAAATTAGTACTTTAAGTAAATTGAATTGGTAATACTTATATACTTTTACTTAGTGTGGTTTTAAATGCAGGATTTTTACTTGTAATGAAGTATTTTTACATTGTGGTATTACAGTGGTATTACTACTACTACTACTACTAATATAAATAATACAAATAATTAGCCTATATTGCCATTAATTTCCTGCTACCACTTTCTAATAAAGCATCCTTTGTAAAGGCTTATAAATTGTAACTAATGATATAATAATTTACAAATGCTTAATAGATCAACAAAATCCCTTTCACTGTGTATCCTTTCTATTTGGTAATGATGCAGTTGTATTATGTTTTTAATCCATTAATAAATGCTTAATATGTTAACAGATTTTGGCTCAGAGAAGTGATCATATGGTCCAGTCAGTTTTTATTTATGGCTTGTAACTGATCTGTGAAGCATTAGTAAATGGTTTATTAACTATTTATACAGCCATTAGTTACAACCCTTTTATTGAGGGTGTTTCAGAAAGTTGTACCAATTTTCCCAATAGTGGTGAGAACTTTTGTACTTTTGCTATGTTATATAGCTAAAACACTTACACGATGTTAATTTGATTAGTCCATGCTTTATCTACTCACTGTAATAATGTAGACTGTTATTATAATAGATTGTAAATGCAAAAGATAATGTGATTTCACAGGAAACAGTTTCTTGCCCCTGGATTTGTTTTCTCTGAAAAAATTGTTATGTTAAGACCTGCTGTGTCCAGTTTAGGAAGTGGCCACTGATAAAGAACAGATCTGAACCCTGTAATGCTGAAACAATAGATTTCCCATATAAGAGCACACACACCCACTCTGGTACAGAGTTTACACCAAAGTATGAAGAAACATCATTAAAATCATTATTCACATACTCGGGATCAAAAGATTATCCTGTCTCATCAGAGGACCTCTGACTCTGCCTGGCACAGATCAGGTTTGGTAATCTTCTTCAGGATCAGAGCAGGCAGAATTACCAAAATAACCAAAGTAAGTAATGAGGGATCACATGACTACACTGAGTGCGTGCGCTCCATTTTTTTTTTTTCATTTTTGTCGCTCAAATGTCTATTTAATGTCCATCTTTGTCTGCAGCTGCTGTGCAGATGGAGCTGAGCAGGAGGAAAGTGCCTCTCTATGTGAGTATGTGCTCCAGTTTGCAGTCAAGTTTGAGACCATCCTCTCCAATTAATCTCAAGAAATTAGTTATCCCTCTGGAAGATCTCTGCAAATTGGGTTTGGAATCCGGTGAGAGATCAGCAGCCTAATTTTAAAAAAACCACAGTCTGTGGTGGTGGAGATGTTGTCCTCATGACCACACCACCATGTCTGAAGAAAATGCATCTCAAGGCCAAAATAAAATATTGAATAACATATAATATCTGAAAGGATACAACTGTTCGTTGCTCATGCATCAATACAGTACATGTAATTTCATCAGGTTCACTGAGATTACTGTATGTACAATTTTATAAATGAGACCTCAGATTTGGCAATGGGGTCAATGAGGGTGTCATGATGACAGGAGACATATGTTTTCTGCTCTGATCAAACAGGGACTTTCATTGATCTTCGGATGAAACATTTCTGGGTTTTGCTGTTGGATTATTTGAGCACTTATTCAGTTTCTTAGGAGAAAAAAAACAACCATATCAATCAGCACAACAGTGACAATAACAGCCTGGCATTTGCTTATGTAACTAGCAAATCAGTAACTCTGTGATTCATTCACAGTGATGTTTTTTATTTGTATTTTACTTAATCAAAGTTGGAATGAAACTTGTATTTGCTGCAGTTTGGTTTGTGATGTCTCTGCTCGTGTTAAACCTTTGAATGGATCTGTTGTCTGTGAGGTTAGGCTGTAGTCAAACAGGGCAGGACTGTGGTCAAATATTTTGTTTTCATTGGTTTCAGTCTGGGATCTTTACAATGTAAGCAAATATAAATGTGAAGATCGCTGAAGATCAAAGGCGGAATTCATTACTCACACTGTATTCAGTTACTGAATCCTTTCTAAATTGACATGTTTTAATGCTGTTTTCCTGTTACACAGAGGTTATTTAAAGGTTACCCGGTAATGAGGATACCATGTCTTGTTCATTATATGAAATGAAATACATACTCCTAAGATACTGTACTTGCTTAGAGGCCTTTGTATGAATGAATAAATGGATTTAAAAAGCAGAAGGCAGTATGTAAAACTGAAGAAAGTCGACCTGTGTTTTAACACAGTCAGTCTACAGCCACGCTAGTGACTGTGAGGCTGTACTTGCTAAATGCTAATGTCAGCATGCTAATATGCTTACAGCGACAATGCTAACATGCTGACATTTACCAGCTGTAATGTTTACTACTTTTACCACCACTACTTTTAGTTTAGCATGGTAGCATGCTAACATTTACTAATTAGCACTAAACACGAAGTACAATGGAGGCTGATGACATTATTTTTGCAAGTATTCGTTCATAAACCAGTGGACAAATGGAAATCTTTACCTGCTGGTGGTGCTAGATGAAAAAATAATGGCCAAAGTCATTCATCCTCTGGGCATCATGAATTTCTGTACTAAATTTTCCTGGCAATCCGTCAAAGAGTTGTTGTCATTTTACTAAAAACCCAAAATGTCAACCTCATGGTGGCGCTACAGGAGAAGTCAGGAGATCATCAAAGTCATTAGCCTTTATCCCCTGGGGACCATGAACATCTGTACACAATTTCATGCCAATCCATTTTAAATAGTTGTTATTGAGATATATCAATCTTGACCAAATCTGGACCAAGCGTGACGCTTAAAACTGAAAAAGACCATTAAAAAGACACAGTGTACCCTATAAGGATTATTCCTTTTGTGGTATTTTAAAATTGTACATCCGTGAGTGTGGGCACAAATCCACACAGTTTATTATTTGTGCCAAGGTGGAGGGAAGAGCAAACTGTAGCATATTGCCAGACACATTGCCAGGCACAAATTTAAACACATCCCATCACTTGATGTAGCATCCAGTGCTTTAACGTTCAAAGGCTGCCTCAGAAAGCCCCCACTGTTGTGTCCAGTATTTTATCTAGTAACCAGTAAGACATTAGTGGTCAACATCTGATCTATTGTACAGAGATAAAAAGTCTCACTGGCACCTGAGAAGCTGTGTAGACATGAAATCTGTGGTAAGCCTCATCATTTACATTCTTGGTGTACCTTCTTTCCTTCAACCTGTCTCCTTTTCTCCTGCCTCAGTCAGTCATTTGATATGTTTCCCAGAATAACCCACACAGTGTGTCTTGTGGCAGCATTGCTGTCTGGTCTATTGAGGCCACTGTAGGTGGACAAATTGGAATCGTCTACAATAGATTTATTCTCCCCCTGTGACTGTTGAATGCTGGTGGAAACCGCAGCTCTAAAAAGCAAGATAGTGGCTCTGGTAGATGCTTGTTTATTCTGTAGGACTGAAACTAAAAAATGTTAAATCTTTATTTAAACTGTACAGAATATGCATTGGAAATCTATACACTGCAGCCATTTATCCACAACAGTAAGAAAGGTAAGAATACAGCATTGGCTGAGAAATGTTTAAAGCTCTACTAATCAATATTTGGTATTAACAATGGCTAAAATCACTGTGTGTAGGGTGTGAAAGGCGTCAATTATAAGGACAACCCCCCAATTATCACCCAACAATTAGCTAAAATAGCTTTTTTGCCTCTTTTAGCTGCTTGTTTGGGTTTTTACGGCCCATAAATGTTTTGAGTGAGTCTCACTGCTCTCATCAACCTCATTTCCCAATGCTTTTTTTGTGTGAAAGCTGTAAAAACCCACTTTGTATCAACTAATATGTTTAAATAGTTAACTGTTTGCTAACATGTTTGTCATATCACCTTTTTAAGGGGGTGATATGTTGTTTTACAGCTTGTTCCCCTGCTACCAAATCAATTAATACTTTATGTATATAATAATGTATATGGACCAATAATATCCTAATCAGTATACTGATATACCAGTATACCATCTCTACTATATACTGAAACATTCTGACAGTATCAATACCGCCAACCATTTTCATTACTTTTGTTTACAGTGTTTAAACTGTTTCTGATGTTGTTTCACATGCAGAATTATCCAGCTGTATGGGTATATTAGTGGCCCATGTTTTGAACAACTCAATAATAGCCTCTTTAGTGAGGATTTACAGTCAAGTGAGGTTGACATATAACATGCTGTCACACCCACATCTGACTCGCACAATTTTTTGAGGCTCCAATCTGTCTACATGTCAGTGGTATTGCTCTGGCCTATTTCACTTTCTTCTGCCTCAGATCAGTCATCTAAACTGTTTTGACCTGTTGGGATCGGCGCAGGTCTTTGCAGTAGACACTAAAAGACATTCCTGTTTTTATTGAGGGGTAAAGTTTTATTGTACCCTCAAGAGGAATGCTGTCAGGGGATTTGGTGTACTTTACAGAAATGTAGCACGCTGCATCAGAATAGACTCTTAAGTCTAAAATGAGCCTGTATCTTTAGGAATAGAAATATTATTTTTTGCTCTCCAGCATCTGTCTTCTTTATTTTCCCCTCTTACCTTCTCTCACCTTTCTTTATCACAGGGCCAGGCAAAGGTATTTGCATTGCTGGAGGGTTTAGACTCTGTGCCGGAGGATGCTGAGGTCTACGTTGTTCTGGAAGGATCCACACTGGTCCATGTCACCAGGGCTCAGAGTGATATCATGCTCTGCTTTATTGTGCCTGGTACGTTCATGTATGTGTCTTTTTGCATGTATGATACTGTCACTTTTCCTCAGGTCATTTGCTGTGTTTTACATCAAGGGGAGAGAATGTCTTTGGAAAACCATGTCAAATATTAAACTGCTCGTCCAGACAATCCGGGGGTTTTCTATTCCTGTCTGATATACACAGGAACAGTATATCATAGTTTGAATCTTGAGACACACACACACACACACACACACATAGACTGTGACTTGAAGTCTGGAAAGGCACAGAATCTTATCAGCTTCCTCTCAGGAGGGAAATGGCTCCATGAACAATGTCAACATTACTGAGCCTCTGTATAGGTTGACACAGACAGCAGGCCTGTGCTCTCTCTACAACAGCACTGTGCACTGTGAAATAATGAAGAAGGCAAGAAACCAAAGGTCTCTGCTTCTATTGAGAGAGAAAAAAACCTTTACTATCATGGTATACCTGAAGGAAATCTGCAAACATATTAGCCACTATCAGTCAATCAAGGCACTAAAAACTACTTAATATGGGTCTCGACACAATATCTCTTTCATATCAAGAAGAATGTGTCAGGAGTAATTCTGGATTTGGCTGTTTTGTGTCCCTCTTTAGGACATAACCTTGCTGAGATGGTGTCTGTCCAGGCCTACCTGTGCTCTGAAACCACACCACTCACCTGGGTGGGTGGAGCTATATTGGAGTATGTCCAAGATGATGCTCAGGTAGAGTAGATCCACAAATATAATTCTATACATTGTGCACGAGGCTGCATGCAACCATGTGGCAAAAACTACCCGCAAATACACACTTTCTTTATGTAGAAACGTCCATCTTATCGAGGCAATAAAGGTAATATTTAGTTACAAATACAAGTATTTTTATTGTAAAGAGAGTTATGTGATTCAGTAAAATTCTTCATACATGTTGTTTTGCACCTCAGTTGCATACTGGTGTTTTTTTTTTCTTTTTTTTGAACTGCACACTATTTATTACAAATTCAATCTTATTCACGACTGCTTTACTCTCAGGACCTGGCAGAGCACCTGGTAATCCATGGACATTGTCTGAGCTCGACGGATCACATGGAACTGAGCAGCCTCTTCAGCCTGGGCCAGGAGAGCTCTCGCTGGGCTATGGATCGACGCGTGGCCCTGGCCATGGCCAACCTGGATATTCCTCACAACTGGAATGTGTTGGGCAGCCACGGTGGAGACGGTGAGAGCTGGATTATCTTGTCACGCTGAATGGGCATTCCTACCCAGATGTGTTGTTCAAAAGGCTATTAAATTTGTTTTTCATAATGTGTGTGAAAATTTTGGAATTCTAAAATGTTTAGTACAGTACACATTCTTAAATAAAGGAATAAAACTTTGCAGTGCAAACTGACAGATGAGGAAGGTCATTAGTAAAGAGGGACTATTTACGTATCACGTCATGAACAAAAATTCTTCTTTAGTGAGCAGTTGACAGGTTTTCAACGCATCTCTCAGCGTTAGTGTTGGAAACTTGGAGCCGGTGCTATCCAAGGAGGGTGAACTTTTCAACTCCGCTCCCTTGCACCGCCTCCTCTTCTTTCTCTACCATCGTTCCCATTTTCCATGCTCACTGGGCTGAAATCGGAAGTGAACGTGGTCACATGTATGCTTCTGTTGAATTCATCAGAGCCAATTAAGCAGCATGTAATGTGGTTAATACAGCCTTTCCATCTGGAAGTAGCCCTAGGCAGAGCTCAATAAATCTGAGGTCGTGTGTGTGTGTGTGTGTGTATGTGTGTGTGGGTTGTGTGCTGGCCGCCATGTTTACTAGATGCCACCATCTGTTTGTATGATTTCAGTGTTTGTGTAGGGCCACCTACATAAATAACAAACTAGATTTAGGGTTAATATAGTTATGGCAGTCTGTTTCATTGCAGTGTCTCCCTCTAAATGTCTGCAGTTAATTTGATAACACCGCTCATGACATCACTCACTATTGCTAATGCTGTATGCGCCTGAATTATCAATCTCCAACTTTCCTTTTGCGGTCACCATTTGTTTATAGTTCTGCAAATTTAAAGACACTGGAAAAACCTAACAAATCCACATTTTGTCAAAAAGTAATTATGCTGCTTTGGAGCTTGGAATTATTATGCTCTATTATGCAGAATTGAGTATTAAAATTTTTGACTTACAGCTGGCAAAAGTATTATCTTGTGAAATCTGTCTTTATAGCTCAACAAGCCCTGCATCCTGATGGGTTTTTGGTTGCAAGATATCCTTTGGAAAAACTGGATTTTTAAGAAGGTCTTAACAGAAGTGGAGCCATTTAGATCTATAAAGTAAATCTGTTTTTGATTTCACTAGTTCCTTCCTGTTTACTATAATCTGATTTAAAAATAAAAAAAAGTATTTCTTAAATCGGTTTTGAAGCACAGATTACATTTACTTAAAAAAAATTGGATGCCCTGGTGTCCCGTGTTGCCAAATAAAGCTTTTATTTCCAATCATTGTCTGCAGTCAGCAACAGTGTATGAAAGCAAAAGAGACACAATCTTTAAATAATTATATAAAATATATAAAATTACTTTTGATTCATATGAAAGATCCTACATGAACACCAATATGTAAAATTCAATCTTTTCCCTTAATAAACTGTAACATAGATAACAGAAACACCTTGCAGTAAAATAACAGAGAGCCGTAATTTTCTTTTTCAATTTGATGAATTTAAGTGGTTATTTTTGAAGCTATAGTTTGTGGTGTTCCTAAACAATATCCTTCAGTCAGTGTTATGGCTCTAAATATGACCCATGTTTCTCGTTTGTACATTTTTCCTGTGCTTCTCCGAGATTCTTGACTGTTTTCCTCTCACATTTTTTTGAGTTTGTGTGCAGTCAGTTCAGTCAGCATCTTTAAGTCGCCTCATTTTGCCTTGAAAACCCTTTTCTGGAAATGCTTATTGAAAGCTGGCACATACATACATTCAAGAGACTCGCTTCTGTGGTTGCCTTTATAATCACGACTTATTGGAGTCACTGTCTGGATTGCTGGTGAATCATTCACAAACACTTTAGTATTATGGTCACAAAAAAGTCACAAAAATCATCATGATACGACCCAAACAGGAAACTGCATTAGCAGACATTAGCAGTGGTCACAGTGGACACTCACCTTCACTAAAGGGCAGTTTACAAGATATTTGATAAACAAGCTAAAAATAAAAATAAAAAAAAAGTTTCACCAAACTGATATTGACTGCAGGGCTTATACTGTACAGCATTGTAAGGTGTTTCTGTTATTTTGTCCATTCCCTTGGCACTTCCTTTCATGATAATCTAACAATTTTCTCTTGACCAGGCTGAAGTGTAATGACCTTTTATATTTTTTTAACATTTATATATTTTTTTCTTTCAAAGAATAACACTTAAAGGACCAGTGTGTAGGATTTAGTGACATCTAGTGGTGAACACCCCCTACTCTTCCAAGCGTGTAGGAGAACCTACGGTGGCCTTGAACCTTGCAAAAAACGCCAAAGGCCCTCTCTAGAGTGTTTGGTTTGTCCGTTCTGGGCTACTGTAGAAAGATGACAGTGCAACATAAAGGTCTCATTCTAAGGTGACGAAAACAAAATGATTCTTATTTTCAGGTGATTGCTGCATTTTGGAAAATAAGTCAGATAAAAACCTTACATCTCTAAACATACCAGGTGCTCGACTGTAGCTGATTTGTAGGCCAGTTACCTGGATACAGATCTTATTGGTCTGCATTGAGTGGCAGACAGAAATAAGAAGCTGTCACCACTTTGTTGAAAAGCTTTTATTGCCCTAAAGTGGGTCAGTGGAGCGGAGAGGATACAGTGCTGTTCAAGAGAAGAAATCAATCTTTGACATTTAGGTTAATTATCATCAGGAGGTTGTTATCATCAAGATGAGATTCTCGGCATTATAGTTTCCTCCTATTTTTCCTCACATTCTGCCACTGGCTTATTATCTGTGTAGACTTCTATTTTTGATGTTATTATATTATCTTCTTGCCATATGCAGAGCACAGTCCCAGAGAGTCCCCCCTCCACCTGGCTGTGCGATGGGGTCTGTGTAGGCTGGCGGAGCTGCTGCTTTGCCAGCCGGGGGGTCTGATGGCTGTCAGTCTTCCAAACGAAGAGGGAGTCACACCGCTGCAGCTGGCACAGGCAGCGGGCAACACAGAGCTCCTGGAGCTGCTCACACAGTAAGCTTATAAGCTCCAACAGGGCACTTAGGGGAGAGAGACACTGACAAATGAATCACTGTTGTGCTGTAACATTAAGCCTTCAATACAGAGCTTTCCCACACACAATAGAAAGGGAAATCTGTCCTTTGAATAGAGAATCAACCCAGTTTTACGCTAGCTATTACCCCAGATAATTAGCATTCTTTAGATTGCTAAAATACTGTAAATATACTGGTTGAAGTACATTTTATGAACACATAAAATGCGACACACCCGTTAGTATTAGCTGTCAAACTCAGGAATGTTTTGTGCTCAAGTCAGGCCATAAATCTTAAGCACAGATTTATAGGCCTGCCAGAAAATACAGAATCATTTGATTCCCAATAAATAATTCAGTTATGACAGTTTCTCTCCATATATATATACTGTAATTATTAAAATAGTGTTATCAAATATGCATTTAGAAGGTTTTTTTCTTCATTTTTATTTGTGATTAAACTGACTCACCTGCCTCGCTGCAGCCCACCCAACCCTCTAGCCACGCCTCCTGCAGGTCTGTCTCAGGTGTGGGCAGACCGGTCCCGCTTACTGAGGTTCTGCCATGATACGGGGAACCTGACGCTGACTGTCCGACAGAACCTGAGGTGGAGCTCAGAGGAGAGCCGACATGCTGACATCCTGCTTCTCAGAGACAGGCTGAGAGATGAGGACTTCCTCCGAGAGGTCAGTGTTTTCTGACGCTGGTGATATATATGAATGCAGGATAAAAACAGAACATTGTCAGTTATGATTAGATATACAAATACACCTTTAGGCCTAATTTATATGGTCAAAAATTCCTGATTGGTCCATCCTTGCTGCAGCTGATACACCTGAAAGTACCACTAAAATAAAGCTAATTATACATGTAAAGTAACTAAGTGTGGAGTCAAAATAAGTCAATCCCAGACCAACTATATATTTTAGTTTACTGTATCTTCTTACTTAAACATTATCTTTTCTCCTTAGATCAAAGCACTAAGGAGGGAACGGGTGGAGACCATCTTAGGGAAAGAACAACTAGTGGATGATCCTGCAGAGAACGGTATCATACTCTTCCCTAATCTGGGTGCTTTGTGGGATTGTGGAGGCTTGTCTTTACTAAGCCATTCAGTCTTAACTGTTTTCTTTCATGTAGCAATAGTCTACCATTTTTGCTCTGGTGGTTTATGTGGCTAGATGGAGTGATTTGAATCTGGCTATAGTAGTGATAGAAATTGACTGCCCTCATCTGGGGGGTTTAGGGTACTGCAAGTCTGTTGAAAAAAAGAAAAAGAAAAAGGGGGGTGGAGAGAAAAGAGATGATGAACCTAAATGATCCCAGTGGAGGAATTAGACAAAGCAAAAAATAAAATAAAATGCAGCAAAGGAAATAAGAGTATTAATTATTTATAGTATTATTTAAGTTTAAATAACAAAAAAAACCAGCAGAATTTCTTATGATAATAAGCAACCAAACACGTCTGCAATAGAACACTTAAAGTTTAAATGTACAAATCACTGCATTTATATTGTGTGGAAACTGCACTAAGCTGTAAGCAGTGCTGAAGCTATTAGTCAAATAATATATTAGTCGATCAACAGGATATTATTTAATGACAGATTTGTTGATGGATTCAAGTCATTCATCAATCATAAATGCTAAATATTTGCTTGTTCCAGTTTCTCAAGTGTAAGAATTTTCATATTTTCTCTGCTTTACAGCATTGTAACATGTTTTGTTATATGTACATGTAACATGTTTTTTGATGCTTTTGTTGTTTGGACATTTAAAAAAAAAGGTTTTGGGATTTTTTGGACAGAAGAAGCAGCCCTATTTATAAGTACTCTAAGTAGTCAAACTAACTAAAAAAAAAGGACAAGTGTGCAGACTGAAATGTGGACGATCACACTCTCTTTTAGATCGTGTCTTCCACCTCTCTCTCTCTTTCTCTCTGTCTCTCTCCCCTTCGCTGTAAGGCAACTTTAGAGCCAGCTGGCATCAGTATATCAGACTTGAGTGAATGTGTTTCATGGTATCATGCTGAGGCACAAAAAGACCATTGTCAGGTGTTGTTTAGCAGTCTCTTATACATTACATCCTCTCCTCTCTCAGCCTCTGCTTTCTCTGTCTCTTCCTCCTTTCATGTAATTTTTCTTGTCTCTGACTTTCTCTCCCAAACTATATAACCTTTATGGGTCGCTACCACTTCCCTCTCCTACATTTCCTGCCTTTATATTTATGCGTGACCCCGGGCTGTGTATCAAACCACCCAAACACTAATTTCTGTGTCGCTGCCTCGTTTCTGGTAAGCGATCATACACCATGTCCTTTGATCTGGAATACACATGGTAGTTAAATGAACAATGAAAGGAGATCAAGGCCACACGGTAAATATACCCTCAGGTTATGAAAAGAAAACAAAAATAAGACCTACACCCACACAGTACATACATTGTTAAAAAGCTGAATCTGAGCTTACATGGGTCTCTTTTGAAGTTTAATGGCTGCTTCTGAGTGTGTTCTCGCTTCTTTCAGGACTGTATCCTGATCTTAATGGAGAAAACTCGGCTGCAGAAGAAAATGTGAGTATTTTGAGGGAATGACAATGTGTGTTTTCTCATATGATTTCACATACACAGAGCTAGGGTTAGGCTTAGGGTTCAGTCAGTGCCTTGTTCTAGCCAGGAGTGCAGTTTCACTGGCTGATGCAGATGTTCATGAACGCTGAACAGAACTTTTAGACATTTAGAAATTTGAAATGAAATATCCAGAACACCTGCTGTGACAAAATACATATATAGGAAAAAATGAATCTTTCCTGTATATGCAGAACTTAACTGTGGTTTAAAATGTGTCATAACAAGCAAAATTCTTGGGTACAAAAGATATTCTGGTCATATTTCAATTGAAATATATATCAAATATGAACATGAACAAGTTACCTGTCCTTTAAAAACATATAACTAATTTAGTGCCAGCATCCACTGTATTTTGCAGCAGCAGGTGTTCTGGATATTTCATTTCAAATTTCTAGTTCTGTTCAGCCTGCATGAACATCTGCATCAGCCAGTTGTGCACTCCCGGCTAGAACAAGGCGCTGACTTCTCCCTCCTTCACTGGACCTCAATACTCCACATTGTTTTACTCTCATTGTTAAGGTGTTGGAGCCGCCACCTGGCACAGGTCGCTGAATAACCTACTTTGTGAGCAGTCAAGTGTGTGTTTCATGTTTTGAGAGGTGTGGCGTGCTCTGGTCATCCTAGCGGACCTGTTATATGCGGTACAGATGGTTACCTAATTGATTTTTCTCTGTCGCACACCTAAGCACCCAGCAGACACTTGTGTTTTTGTACTTTTCTCTGCTTGTTTTTTCGTTTTCTCGGTATGCTTGTTTAGTGAAAGGTGGCCCTGTTTCTCTGCTCAGGACTACGAGGAGCCGCTGATGTTTTGTCTGAATGAGGAGGACCAAGTGGACGAGCCGTTGCAGTCTGACTCTGGTAAAGGGTTATTTTATTTTTAACATTCCTTTAAACTTCATACCAAGCACCTTCTCAGAAGTCCTGTTTCAAAAGAGCAGCTCTTATGTCTTTAATTTTAAAGCATGTGGTGCCTCCGCTGTAGATCATGTTTTGTGTGGACTGAAATTGATCATTGTTGTTTTAGGTGGTATTATAGTCATAGGAAGTTATCCAAGTAGCTTCCAATCATTATGTGAGTCCAACAGCAGGAAACATTTCCTTTCCTGAACAGAACTTGGAATTCAACTCCTAATCCTCCAATATGACAGTCTACCTTCCCCACTGATCACATTTCAGCCCCTTTACCCCTTACCCCCCCCCTCCTCTGGGGTTTTTGGAGGCTTGTCACTCTGGGTTTACCGTGATTGTGGCACTCAGAAGGAATCTTTTTAATACGACATGCAGGCAACACTCCTTTAGCTAATCCCGAGTCGCCCTATTCCTGCCAGCAGTGACAGCAGAAATGAATCCTAACTAGGTGACTGAAGGTGGCTTCTGGACGGGAAGGGAAGGATTTGAGAGTGGGAACATCCTGCGGGTTAATAATTGGCTTGTATTGCTGGAGAGCAGACTGATGCCTCATTGTAAGAATGCTGTGGTTACAAGCTGAGGCTTCAGGCTTTATAACACTTGGCATTAGATATCTGCAATCTTAACTGCCTGTGGCTGGTGTTGTTTTCCATGCTATATGGTTAAGCTGTTTTGTACTATGCGCTTGTGTGTATGTGGGTGTATTTGTTGGCTGTTTGAGGATTTTCACATTTTCTGTGTAAGTCTTTGAAGAGTCTGCCTGTGACCTCGACCAAACCCTTCAAACGCCTTTTGTGGTTCCGACAAATAGCATTGGTCACTAGATTCCTGCTTTCTTCAAATTTCCCCTCAATGGCATGTTTGAATAAAACAATAGCTCAGAATGAAAATGACTCAGATTTTGTACACGTAATTCTTCCGGGATTAAGTTGCACGTTTGACCCTTGAGGACGTTCAGATGCCTCATTGGGCATTCCAAAGCTGTCGAGCATTGCGACAAACTAGTGAAGCATATATCGTGATTCTCAGTCTGTTTTTTATCACATACAATATGGCCACTTGACTTGAGCTAATGCGTCATGAGGTAGACAGACAGAACTTCTGTAGCCAGAGCTTCAGCAGGGGATGAGGAATTTTGAGTGTAGCTGTCATGTTCCCCCTGTCCTCTTGATGTCAGCTCTTCCTCTGTCTCAAATTTAAACGTTCTTTGTTGGCATCATGACCATAATCAAATGCAGAATTGCCAAAGCAGGTTGGACAAGATTTGAGTACAATAATTAAGAATTTGTCAGCAAAAAAAAAGAGTTTCTCTCTCTTGTCCTCCATCCTTTTGCCCCCTCTTTCCCCCACCTTTGCCCTCCTAATGCCCTCAAAATTCAAACACCCCACCCAAAACACACACTTGCCCCCAAATACCTACATACACACACAAACAGACAGGCGTATGCACCCATGCCCCCACCAGTCCCCTCCTCCCAGGTCAGCATTTTAATGTGAGTTTAGTGACCAAACAGCAAATGACACTTCATCCTGAGGGTCTCCGCTCTCCACAGCTGAAGAAAGGATGGAGGTTGATGTGTGTGTGTGTGTGTGCGCACTTGTGTGTTTGAGAGGGAGAATGCAGTGGGGAAGAGTGCTCTGAAGGAGGCAAGGGGTATAGTGTGTGTGTGTGTGTGTGGGGGGGGGTGTTTGTGGCTGAATGGGGGTTGCCAAGGCTTTGCATGAATGTAGTTTTCCAGCAGCTTGTTTAGATCCCCAGGGAGAGGAAAGTGAAGCAGTGTGAGAATGGTGTGTGTGTGTAATGGGGGGGGGGGATAGAGAGCAGGAGAAAGGGATTTATGATATGGATAGTTTGGCCTGGTGACAACAGACGATGAGTGTAACGCCAGGAACGCTAACAAGAGTCTCCGACCCCGGCTGAGGGATCTAATTGGAGAACGGAAAAAAAGGATTAAACCTCACACAGACCCCACAAAGGCAGCATTAATGTTCACCAGTACAGCGCCAACACCCGCCCCTCCTCACACACACACACACACACACACACCCTCACACACACACAGAAACTTCTTTAACTACTTTCTATAGTCGCAGTGTCCCTCTTTTTCCCACCTCTGCATACATTGTGCCTACAAAACCCTTCTCATCCCCTTTTTCTGTCACATTCCTTCATTTACGTGCTTTCATAAACCTACGTTTGGCCTCTTTCCAGAGTGCTGTTGTCTCTTAAAATCCCCTTCACTAGCCCATTGTCTTTCTTCTGCCACCCCTAGTCAAACTTACTTGTATTCTATGCTGCTGCAAATGGAGCACTGTACTCCTGCAAGTTGGCAAGAGGAGGAAAAGGGTGGGGGGGGGGACGACATGGAGAGTGAAGAAGAAAACAGCAGCGGCTCTCACTGCTGTCTCCATGGTGAGGTTGCTGACCTGGCAGTCTGCTCCCCCTCCATGCTCCAAACCCCTTCTCCCCCCGTCCCCCCCCAGACTTAGCTTGGCTTTGACATGCTAAAATATAGAGAAAGAGACGGAGAGAATGGAGTGATTGCGAAGGACTCTCCTCAGACGTGGCATCATGCATATTTTGGGGTGAATGGCGTGTACCTCGAGGTGTGTGGAGTGTGTAGCTCCACATCCTGGCATATCTCCGAGACAAATCATGAACTCACAGGGTTAATGATTTCTCCTGTGTGTGAGACTCACCTCCGCTAAGCTGTCTGCCCTCGTGTTTGTCTTCGCTGTGGGTTCTGAAGTCACTCCTATGTTTGACTTTGTCTCTCTCTCTGCTTCTCTCCCTCCTTCAGTCACTCTTTCCGGCCGTCAGTACCCTCCTCCCCCTGCCCCTGTCAGCATGTGTTGATCTCTCCCCCTCTCCCTCCATACTGTGTGTGTGGTAGATGAGTGACTGACTGAGACAGAGGAAAGACGGAGAGATCCAGAGTTGGCACAGATTTAAGAAAAGCAGTTAGAAAGAGAGGATAAGAGCAATACTGTAGATAAACTGTAGAAAAGAAAGCAGAGCGAGAAGACAGAGGTCGGTCCCGGGCTCTGTCGGACAGTTGGTTCAGAGTTGTGGAGGGGGGAAGGGGAGGCTTTTAGGGGGAGGGGTGGTTTGGGGGAGACAGGGGGAACATGCTGGCTCATTCCTGAAGTGTCAGTGTGTCTACAGCGGGGCTCTGGAAGAAGGACGCTGCAGCTATTCCGCAGTCTGTTCAACCATGGGGAAATGGATGTAAACTGAGGCGTTTATTTATACACCTTGAGCTGCTCGGATTAAGATTTTCTTGAAGACAGTAAATCATGGATTCTGACTCGGACTCTCCTTTCAACTACTCCTGGCCCTCTTTTCCGAGGATGAGGATGCGCAGGAAGACGGGCAAAAAAGGTAACACAGAATAGTAACTGATACAGTAGGCGTGTAAATCTGTCACATTCACAGTTACAGTCAAATGAGTTGCCATGAATGTCAACCAGGTCACTTTTCATTTCACAAATAAGTGTCACTGTTATGTTGACTTATGCAGTGTTTGACAGACACAAGATGAATGGAGATTAATTTCAGAACGAATGCTGCTGACTCTCCTTATAGCTACATCATGTCACAGATGACAAATAGAAGACTTTACCTCAAACTGCCCCTCATGGCAGACACATTTCACTGTTCGCTGTGGAACAATAAAGTTAAATTTAGACTGTTCCCATTACACATTCATACTCACAGGCATCCACTGCAGCGCCGAGTCAGTCAGAGTGAGATAACTGCGTGTTTGCCAGTGATGTAACCTGATAGCTGACAGTATGTTGGGGAATGTCAGATGTCCACTCAAGGCTGATTGAGTGGTTTGGGGCTTTCCGCGTTTTCAGATCGCACTGTTTGCATGAACGAACCCCGCCGAGGAGTCGTGGCCTCACGTGACTGCCGGGGTCCTTGATGTGCAAAAGGGAGGCCTAAAGTGTGTCTTGATGTACCTACGCTCAGGCACCTGCAGTTGACAATCATAAGCAAGTTTTTGTGGAGCTGTCGCTGAAGTGTAATTGAACTTTAAGTGCAGGGCTCGCCACAGTTTATTGTCAATACGCGAGAAACTGAACCAAGACCAAGTTAATCCTTGTGCTTAAACTTGGCATACATGTTGATTTATCATTAGTCATGGGAGGGCTAAACTTACTGCTTAAAATAGTGCAGAGTTAAACCAGAGTGATTCAACTGTTTATTGCTTGTGTGCAAAACAGTGCTAGGGAAGAGAGAGAAAGAGAGAGTCAGACACAGAGGAAGATCGAGTTACTGCCATGTCTGTGTCATGGCTCAACTCCAGTGGTCTTTTCCTCATCTTTCACCATAAACCTCCGAAAGATTATCCTTGTTATTGCTTCATAATTGTGATTGACATCGGCGAGTTTTATACACACTGCCTGTCTGTGCTATTCAGCTGAAGAGCAGAAAAAAAACTCCACCGTATAAACTTTTCAAACTGACCGTACATCCTCCAAGTGGATTTCAAAGTGCCCAATTTTTCAAAGTCATGAATGTGGAGTTGAAACCGCTCTGGTGTAACAATGCACCTGCACCAAGTTAAATGTGATTTCAGGTGTGTGGAGCCACAAGTTTATTTCTTCACGCTGACGGCCGATCGCTGGTCGCTCGGGGGTTTACCTCTTCCTGGATCTCTCGGGCCGGATGACGCACCAAAATGTAAACACGACGGGAACACACAATGTGATGCTTGGACTGGGACGTTCGACCGCAGGTGTCAGAACTCAGAGCGGGTTTGTGGATTTTGGTGGACAATTGTTTTAATGATTTAAACGGCCCCTTCATGAGCACTGAAGTCAAATAATTATCTCTCCCCTTTTATAAGGTAATAACACCCTCTGTTTTGATTATGTCTCTCCTCTTTTAGACTCGGCTTGTTATTTTTACTCTGCTCCTAATTTCTCCCAGCTCTCTTCAAAGTGACAGTTGTTTAGTGCGGTGCTTAAAAGGTGACGAGGACAGCATGGACGAATAATAGTTTTTTATACTCATAATAAACGAGCCTAGGTGTTTACACAATTAACAGTTATGATTCTGTTTATCTTGAACTTTTTTTTTTTTTTGCCATTTAAGTTCTCCAGCAGCTTTCCAAAGAGAGTGAACCTTGAGAAAGAGCCCTTGTAGACAGCCCTGCCTCCCCCTTTCCATCCTGCCTCCCTCGATCTCTCTCTCCCAGGGGTGTGCATGGGTTGAAGGGTCACTCTCTGTGTTTAACTGCCCTGGTCTGGAAACCTGGCACTGACTGCTGCCTTTGTCTGAGTCTCTGTAAGAGCTCTAGCTCTCTCTTTTTCTCTCTGCTCCTGCTCCAGGCACTGCTACTGTATAGGGTTGGCTCTCACTCTGGGACATGCTCTGAATATCACATCACTCCAAATATACCTTCTGTGAGCAGAATCCTATACAAATAGCCCCACACACTGCTCCGCATTCCTTAAAAACCTTCTTTGAAATGGCAACCTTGCAGACAGCACTCTCTGTCCCAGCGATAAAGACAGCCTCTCCAGCAGAAAAATGGATTTTGTGCAGCTCTAACATGTTAGTAATATGAACTCCCTGCTTCTCTGTTATTCCCCTGGTTAACTAATGTTAAACACAGATCGCAGCGCCTGGCAGTAATGTTCACTGAGGCGGTGTTTATGGGTCAGAGGTGTGCGAATGATCGGGCCCGTGGCAGCCAGCTGTGGCTTTGGACCTGGCCCAGAACCTGAACTATTAGGCCTGTCTGTCAAGTGCCTGAAGTGGGTTTATATGAAACAGTATCTGCTTTCAAACAGCGGTTTGACCCATATCCAGGAACTGACCCTTACTGGGTTTGATGTTGGATTAAAACTAATCCTGCGATGCATAGTAGAAGGTCTAACACGACTTTGCGTAAGTATGTATGTGGATTCATGTTCATATATTACAGTATATAATGATACTCCAGAAGTGTTTTAACAACAGAAGAACAGGTTGTAGCTTTTATGGTTAGCCATTTTCTGCTAATTCCAGGCTGTGGCTACTTACAGTACATTTTGATGCGCAGTGGCCTCTGTATATCATGCAAGTGGTTCAGCTTAAGTCTATTCCTTTACATCTGATGTGGATGGAACAGAAATCATCTGGTGTCCTCATCAGTGTCTGCTTGACTCCCTGTTGCCTCAGATTTATTGGCCTCACCGCCTACAGGAAGCACAGCCAATTGTTGGTCTGATTTATTCTCTGCTACAACTGCTGAACTTCTTTTCTCCTACTCTGCGGTGCTGGCAGCTCGGAAACATGAATAAACTATGGATTCGTTTTTTAAAGAAGACTGTTGAGTCTTGGTTTGATATCTGCTTGAGGAGTTTAGGTGGAAACAGCAGTGCCAAAGACACGTTTTTGCACCACTGGCATCATTGCGAGCATGGCTTGTCTGGTGTAAGGTGAGACTGTCATTAGGAACATAATAATATAACAGCTAATGAGGCTGCCACTTCTGGTTAGCGTGATAGAGCACTGTACTGTTACTACCGGTTGTTAATGTGGTTAGAAATTCTTTTTTTTTCCCAGCGAATGCTTCGCAGAATGTGAAATCTCTGCCTCAGTGCTGCACTTCAAATACAGTACATAATGCAGTTGTGTGAGCAGCTGAATGTAACCACAATCTATTTTCTGATTGGTTGCTTAGAAGTTCCACTGGAGCAGTTTGGAGTAAATTGTCAGATTTATAAGCAGTTTGGGGGGAAGTTCCTCGTTATTTGGTGGTGCAGTTTTCTTAATCCTGTGTATCTAACAGATCGACGGTGAGCTTTAAATATTGGTGACTCACAGTTGAAGAAACAGAGATACTCCACTGTAGAAAAAGAAAGTGAAAGTAAAGCAGAATACTTAAACTCAACCAATGTTATGTACCGTAACAACATCAGGAATTTCACAATAACCCAAATTTCACAATAACCCGAACCAAAAAATGGAAAATTGATATTTATAACTTGACATTTCAATTTAAGTACTGCATGAATGTGTGCGGTATATACAGTACATACTCATATATACCGTACATTGACATATATTAGACAGGTGACAAATTTAATGAGACTAAATGAGTAGAGAAACATAATGAATGCAGATGCTTCTGTGCAGTGCGCATGAGGTCACTGAGTAGTTTGATGAGTATCAGAATTATGTGACTCATATGCTATGACCTTTGCAGTTACCGTATTTCAACCTTGTGAAAGAGCTATGTGTCAGACAATGTTCTCAACCATCAGCACCGAATGAGGATGAGGAAATGTCTTACTGAAAACTGGTGCTCCAGAGACTCTATAGACTATATGCCAAGGCACACTGAAGCTGCTCTGGAGGCTTGTGGTAGCTCAACACCTTACTAAGACACTTTATGATGTTTTTTCCTTTAATTAGCCATGACCTCGACTTCAAAAACTGCCCACTAACAGTTTTATATTGGGATTTTTGTTAATTTTAACATTATTTTTCATACTTTCCTATAAATTTGTACAATTTTATTAAAGTGAAATTCTTGTATATAAGTATTAGTATTAATAGTGGTAAGTATATTAGTGTAAGCTCATGTTTTTTTTCAATTAACCTCCTTCACTGTGTTGCATAAAGGTGTGTTGTTGTGAGTGCTGTGACTGGTAGCGTTCTCCCCTCAGCCTCTTTGTGTACGTAAGTTCTTTCCTCGCTTATGCCTGAAATACTTTCTTAGAAATTGTGTTGTGGAGAAGCTGTGTTTTGTACAGAGCACATCCCAGAGGGAGCTGTGTGTGTGTTTTGAGAGCAGGAGTGTTTTCCCCTGTTTAACAGCGAAACCAGACTTCTGCTCACAGTGACTCCACTGTGTTGAAAGGATCCCTCTCAATGCTACTGTGTGCTCACCGGGAGTTATTTCCACTCGCCGCTGTATTGAAGGCAGGGTTTGGAAGAAACATGCTTACAGATGCCCACTCACAACTCCATGCACACCCATTCACGTGTGTGTGCAAAGAGCCATTCAGACTGACACACACACACACACATACTCATGAGGAGACTGCTGGTCCTGAACAATGACATGCAACTGCCCAGGATGTCTATGTCACTTCCTGTGTTTGTGAGAAGTTATTCGGTGTTGCTGTGGAAACCAAATGTAATATTGAAAAATCCCCTCTCTCTCTCCCTGTGGCTCCCTCCCTCTCTATAGAGAAAAGCCAGTCCATAAGGGAGAGTCAGGCCTCGTCCCCGACTTTGGCTGCAGCTGCCAGACTGTCAGCGATGATCCATGGCAAAGACAGAGTCTACGCCAACGCCATGCTGGTGGACCAGGTGAGTTGGGCTGAAAATTAGAAATTATAGCCTCTTTCTCTGCAGTGTGAGTGGAAATATACAATGTAATCATCAGCTTTATATTTCATAACATTAAGTTATAAAAAAGACAAGACAGTGTTCCGTTACAGGAGCGACAAATCAGCCGCTTGAAAGGTTCGTTCTCGTTGCCCTCACTTCTCATTTTTCTGCTCCAGGTAGATGACGCTGACATTAAATACCGCTCTCCAGGGGAGAAGGAGGTGAGCCCTGCGCCACATGTTGGCAGCCCATGCTGGGACTCTTTCTCCATGACACCCTCAAACTCAGGGAGCTGGCCCAAGAACTGGTACCCACCCTCGCCCCAGAATGGGGAGAGGGGAATCCAGGGTCCCAGCCTGGAGAATCACAGGGAGCTGTCCCCTCATGTCTCCCCCTCTCCCTCCTCTCCTTTTGCTTCCTCCCCAATTTTTCCTTCCTCCCCCCTGGCTTCCGCCTTCCGTTTGTTCGAGGGAGGACAGAGGCGACAGGCGCAGCCCTGCCTTCCAGTCTCTCCTGCGTTGAATCGCAGAGGATGCAGCTTGCCGGTGGCGACGCGGGGCCTGAGGTAGGACAAAACTGCTGTTAATCTTTGAATTCGTACCCAAAGGCAAGCAATGTGTGTTTTAATTGTAGAACTTCTAATGAGACTGCCTCTCAACTGGTTTAGTTTTTATGTTAATTTGATCCAAACAAAGTGAGAGAACGGCTAACCCATGCAAACATAACATAATAAGTGTCACCTGTTTGGAATTTCAGCAAAGCATTATTTGCTATTTAGTGCAGTGATTGTAGTCATTGAAAGTGCGGAAAGTGACAGGAAGCCTGGACACAATTGAGCTGTTTGTGTACTGAAGTTTCTCTGTACATTCCTTCCAGTTTCCTCAGTGCTGCAGGATCTTCTTTGTGCTACATGGTTTAACGCCTGCTTATAGCCTGGATTTAGCCACGATGACTGTCCATTTCGATTTTTTTAGATCTTGGAGATCATCTGCACTTCTCTGTGCAAAATGCTGTAGGTCATCATGGAAACAGTCAACACATTATCTTGGAGTGTGCAGGAGTTTAGATAGATTTCAATTTTGATGCTTCCCCAATTGAGCCTTGGAGCAGTTGGAGGCATCACATCATGGTTGATTTTTTTTGACAAGAGTAGTTTGAGCTGGTTAATGACAGAAATCTGATCCTAATAATGCGTAATGGCAAGACTCAGTACAGTATCAGCATACTGAAGGCTCATAACCGTGTCGTGTGTGTTTGCATCTGTGCTTGTGTGGAAATAGTCCTAGTCTCGAGTGTGACAGTGGAGAAGAGGACATACTGGGACATTCCTACCCCTGCTCGTCTTTAAAGCAGCAGTCCATCCTGCGCTTCAGCTCGGGAGAGGAGAGGGACTCTTTCGACACTTCCCCGGACTTTAACCGCACCCACTCCGAAAGCACACACAAGCCCACCAAGGTACACCCTCATTTAACGTGTTGTATTAAATATTGAGAAAATATGTTTTTAACACGTGTAGAATCCTCTCCGGATTCTGCCACCTCTTTGCTCTCAAATAAGAAATTGACAGGAAGTTATGTCAACTGATTGCCTATTCGATAAAGCATAGAAGTTTTTTTTACGTAGAGTAGACAATAGTTTGATTTTAAACTCCAAAGAATGCACTTCTGCTGTGGGGTTAAGTGCCTTGCTCAAGGACAGGCAACTAACAACGCATGCATACACTAAATGCAAAGTAAATCACCTGAAAACATAACCTGCCATATAAACTAGGGCCCGACCGATACTGGATTTTTGGGGCCGATGCTCATACTGATATTAGGGAGTTAAAAAGTTCCGATATCAATATATTGGCCGATAATCCTGTATATACAGGATATATACATAAATACATATTTTTTGCAGTGATCACTCAAATGTGGTTATCAAACATTTGTGACAAAGATATGTAATGGAGGCATGATATTTTACAGTTTAATATTTATAAATAACTATAAATAAAAAAACACATAGAACGGCGCATATCGGACAACATATACGCCAATACCGATATATCTGTGATAAGCCAATATCGGCCGATAATATCAGCTGACCAATATATCAGTCGGGCTCTAATACAAACATCAGTTTTTAAGCCCAGACTGTCAACAGCTCAATGCTGTGAATGAAAGGTCAGACATACTGAGTGGACGTCTCAGCCCTGCAGTGTTCTGTTGCTCTCCAAGTTTCCTGTTCGCAGGATTGAACCTGCAAACTTTTGCTTGCTGCTCCGTCTGATCTGTTCCTGTTCTCACCCAGAACCCGGAGGAAGTTGAGGTCCGTCTGCGCTCCTACTCCTACTCCTCCCCCAAGGCAAAGCCTTCACGCCCGCTGCTAAACCGAGATGCAACTATCACTGACCTGGCAGAAGGTCAGTGAACTTTGACCCCTTTGCCCTGTGACCTTTCTGTTCTCAGGGGCCCAGCTGAGTGGACACATGTGCCACATGTCTAACAGGGAGAAGACCAGATAGGTGTCATAAATCAATAGGACCTCTATAAAGTGTGTGTTTAGTGTGAGCTCTGCTATGATACAGCACCACTACTCGTGTGTGTGTGTATGTGTGTTAGTGCGCAGCATTAAGGCCGTGCTTTATCCTGTGTAGATGGTGCATTCAGCAGCAGCGGTCGCTCTCTACTTCAAGCTTTATCTCTCTCTAAATCCCTCTCTCGTCTCAACCAAGTTAGTAAGTACAAGAGCAGTGTCAAGAAGCAACGCAAAAGCTGCTGTTTCGGTGAATGCATTACAACGCCTCTCTTTGCTCTTTCTGGTGAACCACGGGGCAAGCTGGTGATTATCAAGAGCTGCACAATTAAATGGGTATAACTATACTGTCAAATGTGGCATATTAAAATATTTCATGACTCACTGCAATGTAGAATATTAAGCACATTCGTACAAGATGGAAAAACTGGATTCAAATAATTGAATTAGTTGGGCACAAAATCATTTTGCTGTACAATGATTTGCAAAACAATAATTTTCTCATTGTGGCCCAAATTGTGCAGCCCTGTATCTGTGGTAAGATTTAGTTTTTGGTTGTGAGTGCAGCATCCATAATGGCAGTGCCCAAACCACCGTCTCAGAGAAGAATATATCCATTATTACTTTGAATTGCCGGGTGATCAAAAGCAGACTTTCTCCAAAGCTCGATGCCAAGTACTTTCTTTCTTAGTAATAAAACAATAGCCATCCAAAATACTAAATTACATTATATAATGACTTACAAGTAGAGGTCTGAATATTTGAGACTGCATTTTCAAATATCCTCAGGCTTTGGAAAAATGCTCTCTAAGGAACTCTTAGATCATCTGAAGGAGGAGTTTCTACTGTGGGGGTTCTGTTTTGCTTCAGTTTGGGTACATGTTTTGTTTCCCTCTTGGTTTTGATTTTCCATTTCTGCTGTCAACTGTTTTTTCAAGGCAAAACTCCTGTGCTGTGTTTGGTCTTTCTTTGTAGGGGTTTGCCGCATCCAGACTTTTCCAGGGCTTCTTGTATTTACTTCAGACTCAATTCTGATTGGGGATGATGGTTTTTAACCCTCTTGGCTGATTCACTGAGAATCTGTAATAATGTCTTCAACTTCAATGCCATATTTATTTCTGGCTACTCATTTGCCTTTCCCTGTGACTCTACATTACAGAGCAGAGAGCATTCAGCCTGACTGAGACTCCTAGAGAAAAGAGGTAAAACCAGTGTGTCATTTTGCTCAGGCAAGATCCACTCAACTGTGCAGGGTCTTTCTCAAATGCTAGAACAGACTTCCTCCCCTTTGAGGCATCAGTGTTGACCAGTGGTTAGAGATTGGCTCAGATGAGTCTGCATGTGTGTATATGTGTGCGTTTGTGTCTTCAGAGTTAAACCTGTGGTTGGGGTCTAACTGGGCAGGATGTGACATACTTCCTGTTGCAAGGCTGGGGCCAGAATATGCTCTGATTGCAACCTCAAAATTACCCTGAGTAAACAGCAAAACTCACGCCATTCCCGGACTTCAGACCTCAGAAAACATCTAGCTCATTTTCAGAGCCCGTCACTGACACTGAATTTGTGATATGTGTTATAAACATTTCAACTGGTCAACTTAACAATGCTCCCATATGCCATTTTTTTCTTACTGTGTTCTAATTTTCAGACATGCCACAATGCATATTCATTTCACAGTTTATTTCATTTCATTGCCTCCTAAATGCATCATGCCCTCATACATTTTGTTTGCTAATAACCATGCATTGCTAACAGAGGAAACATGTTAGAGGATCTTATTATCTTATTAGATTATCATAACAGATCATTAAGTTATTGTATTAGATCATATTAATACTGCAGTATTCACAACACCAGCCTGAACAGACTCACCAATCATTTTAGTCCCTCACAGTATCAGTATCCTTCCAGTGTTGTAATATTTTATGTTATTTAGCACAAATACCCATGTGACTATCTACATGTAAAGCCTGTAGTCATCTTACTTTTCCCTTCTCACAGTGTTTTTTTTATGCTAATATTATATTATATATTATTAACATCTGGAGTCTCCTGATGAGCAAAAAAAAAAAACAACAGCTTGGTCTGAGATGTGTTATATCCACGCAGGGTTTTGGGTTTCCGTAAGCGGGCCCAGTCAGCTGAGGAGGAGAGCAGTGCATCACTCCAACACCTCACCCTCACAGAGTTCCTCAAAGAGTATGTTTTCACCAAAACAGCCTCACAACCATGCATGTGTGGCTTAACCCATTCTAACGCCGTCGCACATCCGTTCCCCCTACTTATCCATTAACCATTAATTAATGAATCGATTCTTTGCAGCTGTATTTGGTGATCTATGAATCCTCAGAGGCAGATCACGTTAACACGTTTAATGTCAGGTCACAGTTTAGGTTTGATGTGATGTTGCATGTATTTTTCCTCTTTACATTCTGTCATTGTTGCCTTTCACCTAGAGTGTCTAATGTAAGTAGCTTAAGTTGCTGTAAATAGTTGACACATTATTAATTGCATTTTGCCAAGGTCATACTATAAATAGCATCCACTAGAGTCCATAGTGACTTCCAAGCATGCCAAGCATGTTGTTAAGAGTAATAGTCTGTAGACCAGGGGTCCTGGAAGACTGTCTGGACATTCTTTCATTTCAGCATGACACCAAAGTCTCAGATTATTCATTTTGTCTTAGTATATTAAAAGTACTAATATAGCAATTACTTTTATAAAGGGTGTGCATGTTCGTCTTGAATGCCGCAGTCTTCAACGGGCCGATGACGTAATGGTTTGTGATGACTACTGACTGAAATTTTCACACTGAAACAGGATCGAGGATGAGGAGTGGGATAAATACATAATCCCATCTAAGGTCGAGTCAGAGAAGTACAAAGTCAGCCGGACCTTCAGCTTCCTTAAGAGCAGGATGTCCAGCACTCGCAACAAAACCAAGGTGAGGAAACTCATCGGCCTTTGCTTCAGTGGTTAATATCATTCCTCCAGGCTACAATTTTACCACATGTGCAAAGTGTGATTGAAAAATGTCTAAAGTGGAACCTCATTAAAAAAAAAAACTGAGCTGAAAGGCTTTCCACCCAGAGTAATGCTGTAAAAGGTTTACCACCTCTCAGACAGGCCGTGTCAGAATTCCTGTGCCGGGTAGCTGTTGTCTGTGCGTGGTGCCTTTATTTGGTGAGGGAGAAAATTCCCCTTTCCTCAGGTCTTAGCAACGGGACACAGTGAAAATATTCTCTTACATAATCCACAGACCCCCAACGCAGCGTGAGGAACCAAAACACATTCCATAGTAATAACGAAATCTTATAAACGCGTGTTTTGGAGAACATGTTTCTGCGTATGCAGAGGCGCACATGATGCGCATGAACAGTCAAAAAAACAAACATGTACTCTCAGACTTCCTTGTAAAGTTTGATAAGAAAATAAACACAGCTCTATCACACACACACGCACAAAGGGATCCCCCTAATGCCCCCCTAAGGATACACCACCACAACAGCAGCGTCCCCATGGACTTCAACAAAGTAAACAGAAAGGCTCACTCAGAGGCCCCTTTATCTCAACTAACTCCTCTTTTAACAGGTGTGTTACAGCAAGAAGATGACCACTATATGCTTCTCTCTGCCCACTAATCAGTCATGTTATTTCTACGTTGGTGGTTTACATTATATTTTGGCATCAACTGCAGTAAATGTCAGCTGAATGTGTAGATTTAGAATATTTATGACTTGTGTTTCAGGTGAAGGGGAAAGAGGTGAAGGAGGGAAAGGAGAAGGCAGGAGCAGCTAATGGACATCAGTTTATTCCTGTGTCTCCATCTGGTCCCGCTCTCTGTGTGGCCTGTGATAAGTCTGTTTCTGGGAAGGAGCTGTTGCAGTGCTCAAGTAAGTATTATACTGAGAGCGCTGTTGTCGTTTTATGTCCCGTGGTGGCTGAACTGTTCAGGGTTTGTGTAAATCTCTTCGCACGTGTTGCCTTGATGTTTTGTTTAGCCTAAAGACACGAAGTCAATTTTTCTTCTTCCCACAAAGCCAACATCGATCTCAAGGAGCGGGACAGTTTGACAGCCATCTGGACACTGAATCCAGAGATGTGGTAATTTTGTTTATTAGCGTTTAACTGATGAAATTAACTGGGATTTCATCTGCTTTTTTTCTGCAGACTGTTTCCTGAATGTCCATAAGAACTGTCGAGAGTCGGTTGCAGCCTGTGGAAAGGTAACTGTCACTCATGCGCCGCATTTGGTCTCAAAAAACAATGAGCAAGAACAATGAGTCATTTAAAAATACACTGACTTTACAAACATAGATGCTGATGATGTACAGTGCAGCATGTTGCATGTCTGGGTCTACTTTGTTGTTTGATGATGTGTTTTTCTTATTGTCATGTTAAGTTATTTGCAGCTCGAATAGGAATGGCATGAGTCATACTTGGGCTTCTTTGTAAATTTTTCACAATTTTCCAAGTCAAACAATAACACAGAAAGTATTTCTCCAACACCAACAGCCTATAAAAATGCAGATACAATACATGTATTTTGATATTAAGAACACAATTAAAACTTGTGTGCTGTGTGCTACGGGTATTACTTTTGTGAATCACTGTCCATGCAGTCAAGTCATGAATCTAGCATGTTCACATGTGTTCTCTGGGGGGTTGTCGAAAATTGCAAGGCACGTGCTGTGCGGCCGCAACATCCCCAGTTCAAATCCGGCTTTTGTTGCAGGTCATTCCTTCTGTCTCTCTCCGTGTTTCCTCTCACACTCGACTGTGCTGTCTAATAAAGGCCAAATGCCAAAAAAAGAAATAAGCACAGACAGGCTGATAGGAAGCGAGTCCAACGGGATGAGTAAATTCCAACACTTGGTGACAAAGGAATGTGATGAACGTCACAATGACAACAAGTATCTGGGGGGGGGGGTTTCTCTTTACTGTTATTGTTTAGGCTCAGACTGATTTTGTTGTGTTACAACCACCACAACCTGACATTTATTTCATATTAACAACATGAATATTATGATTTACCGCTGTTGATGTTAATATGATTCTATGTTTCCTCAGAAGCCACAGGAGAGGAATGCATTGCTGATGAAAAGCAAGACCTTGTCCCTCCCACAGAGTGAGTCAGAAATTACGGTGTGCCCCCCCCCCTCCATGCTGTCTCCTCCCTCTGTCTTTGATTTATTTTGCTTTATCTGTCCTCCCTTCGTTCTCCTGTAGTAGATTAAGTAAACCATTTCTCCTCATCCCCCACTCTCCCCTCTGACTGTTGTTCTTTCTCTAGTAAAAAAGTTAAATTTTAATCTGCCTCAGTGGGGGATCAGGCCTGGATTGTGTTTATGTGTGTGTTTGTGCATGAGTACAGAGGTGTGTGAGTGTTTCTCGTGCATTGACAGGATCATTTTTATCTCCTAATGTGAAGCTGCAGTATGTGTCTTCACTAAGAGTTTGGCGGTGACAAAGGTGTCAAGATCCCACACAGTCAGCTTCAATTACTGCAACGTACTGTCGCAACTGTAGGCTGCACACCCAGTTAAACAAATGAGAACAAATGCAGACCTTCTCACAGCTTTTTAATAGAGCGACTGTTACAGTTGGTGACTACATAGATATAAACAAAGCATCTGAATTCTAAACAGACATTTGAAGTATTTGTTTTTCGTAATAGGAAAGCCTTCCGAGAATGTATACTGACTCCTCTTCCTGCTTGTTGTCCTGGTGTCTCTTTCAGACTCTGTGAAAGACAACTCTCCAGCCTCCGTCTTCTCCTCTTCCTCCTCCTCTACACTTCCAGCAATGACCAGAGAGAAGAGAGAAACAGTTGCTACTCTCACCAAAAGCCTCTCCATCTCTATAGACAGCAGGTAGGATGGCAGCGTTCCTTCTATAGTCAAGTCAAGTCAGTTTTATTTGTATAGCCTGATATCAAGTTTTAAAGCTTCGATTTTTATGCAAACCCATTCAAACACTCAAGTTCCATGTTCAAATCAAACTGGTTTTGTTCCTGTACAGACGGCTGAGTGATACAGTCGGGGTGGACGGCGAGTGCAGTGTGACAGCTTGCAACAGCTCATTGTCTGACGAGGGAACGCCAATCACAGCGACTCCCCCTTCAGCCGACCCTCCAATCACCTCGCAGGGTGAGGAAGACATGCTTACACCTTCATTTCGCGCACATACAGTACGATTACAGTTTAGAATTGCTGGAAAGTGGATTGTGACTTAAAAAAGGAAGACATGGCCCATTGTCGTTGTTCCTACAGATGCTGTTGACGCTCCTCTTATGAGCGACTTGTCAGCTGACCTGCTCGGACTTGAGGTGGAGTCATGGAGTCTTGCAGTCAGTCCGGAGTTCTGCAGGCAGCATGACAGACGCACCATCAAACGACAGGATGTTATTTATGGTGAGACAATTCTGTCTTTCTTTCATGCGTCTGGAGAGGATATTCAGCAAAATCCCAATACTTAACAATTTTATTGTATTTCAGTGTAGTATTCAATTTTAGGGTATTTTATATGGGCATTGTGTAATTGTAACACAGATCTTATTGGTCCCTATTTTTCAGTAGTCAAGCCAGCTAATTGGCAAACTTAATAATATCATGTTCAATTCCAACTTTGAAGTCCATAAAACTTTTTTACTGCTAGTTATTTTTTCCACAAATGTGTTTTTTTTTTGCATGAAACTGTTAAAATGTGCAGCAGATGTGTATGGCCACTTTTACCCCCTGCTTGTTACATGCCAGATATTTCAGAGCCCATAATCCACTTTCGATGCTCCCATATAGAGCTGATGCAGACAGAGCTGCACCACATCCAAACGCTGACAGTCATGTCTGAGGTGTTCAGGAGAGGCATGCTGGAGGAGCTGCAGCTGGACTGGGACTGTGTGGCCCGGATCTTCCCCTGCTTGGACCCCCTCTTGCTCTTCCACAGGAACCTCTTCGGAGCATTGCAGGAACGCAGGCAGGCTGCAACCCAACCTGAAAACCACAGAAATTACCTCATCCATCAGATTGGAGACATCCTGCTTCAGCAGGTTGGCGGAAATTGATGCATGTCAACAAACACACAGATACTGTAAATGTCTATATGAGTCTCTTATGGGCTCTTTCTCAGTTCTCAGATGAAAATGCTGAGAAGATGAAGCAGGTGTACGGAGAGTTCTGCAGTCACCACACGGAGGCCGTCAATGTCTTCAAAGAGCTGCAGCAACAGAACAAGAAACTCCAAAACTTTGTCAAAGTAAGCTTCTGCTCCAAGATCCTGCACGCTTTTTAAAAATACGTCTTTTAAAACATCTTAATTTAATATCTTGATTGAAGAGTTTTCATATTGTTGTTGACCTTTCTGTTCACAGCAACAGAGCAATAACTCACTGGTCAGGCGAAGAGAGGTGCCAGAATTTATCCTGCTCGTCACTCAGCGCATCACCAAGTACCCAGTGCTGCTGGAGAGGATATTACAGTACACTCAGGGTAAGTCCACTCTACTGCGTCCTAAACAAACTCAGCAACACAAAGGCAAAGGCAAGGGGCATGCTTTCATGCTTTTGCATAGCAAAATGTAACATTTGTAACATGATCCAAAAATCTCCTGCAGCATTGCATGTTTCAGGTCAGACTGTTAGCTGCTAGCTATTTCCTGTGTTTTTTCCTGTGTTCGTCATTAAAGTGTCATACTGAAATATGTATTTTTTTTTTTTTGCAAAGTAAGAGGATATGCATTCTTTTTGCAGTGCTGGTTGATGCACTGACAAAACTAGCACATTATTATTGGTGTCTGTTTTTAAATATTCTGCTTGAGCATATTCTCATGACTTGTGTCAATTAGCATTTAATGGTTGAACAAAGCCAGCCACTATAAAATGCCTAAGTAAGCAGAGAACTGCCATCTGCCAAACACATTGGTTTGTGTGGAATACATAAATGTCAGAACTTTTTTATTTTAAGTGCAGTCCAGTTGAAAGTGTGTTTCATAATTTGTTATTTTGCTAAGACCTCTCTGTCACTTCCATCCACAGAGGGAAGTCAGGAACACTCTGACTTGTCTAGCGCTCTAGGTCAAATCCGTGACGTCATTGCAGCAGTGGACCTGACTGTAAGTAAGCATGAGATGTTTCAGGAGCTGCAGGAAGTGCTGGCCCGGCTGGAAAACAAGAGCTTTGCCAAGCTGAAGAATGGCAAGGTGTTTCGCAAACAGGACCTGCACAGCAAACACAGAGATCTACAGCACAAAGGACTGGTCTACTGGAAGACTGCCACAGGACGTCTAAAAGGTGTGTTTCAGAGCGTCTGTGTCACTAGATTTTTTTGAGTTTAACAGACAATCTACATGTATTTGTGCTCTTCCTTTTTCAGATACGTTGGCTCTCCTGCTCACAGACGTTCTTGTTTTCCTGCAAGAGAAAGACCAGCGCTTCATATTTGCAGCTGTGGTAAGACTCAACCTGAGGAAAACTTTGAAATCAGAGACACCTTGTCCAGCTGTCAATCATTATCTTTTTATTTTTATCCACTCTTTCAGGACCAGAAGCCTCCAGTAATCCCTCTGCAGAAGCTCATCGTTAGAGAAGTAGCCAATGAGGAGAGAGGGATGTTCCTCATTTCCGCCTCCTCGGTGGGACCAGAGATGTATGAAGTTCACACCACCACCAGAGAAGAGAGGAATGCGTGGATGAGACACATACGACAAGCTGTAGAGAGGTTTGTGTGTCAAGTCATCTACGTGCACATGTGCTGTACAGTATGTTTGACTGTACAAATAAGGTACAATCCAAGCCACAGTAGATCACGGAGAAGCCTCTGAGAATTACTTAGAACGTGTGTGCATGTGTGTATGCCTGGTTAATGTGTGCAAGTGCATGTGTGTGTTACTCATTATCTAACCTACTACTAACAACCTACACGGCAGGTGTCCCGAGGAAGAGGAGGAGGAGGAGCGGAGTGCCGAATCGGAGGAGGCCAGGCGAGCAGCAGAAGTGAGAGTTCAGAAGATCACCAAGTTCCAAGGTAAAAAAAACATTTGTGTGCTCACGTGCACAAAGTATCTGTTACCAGACCTTATTAAAAATGGATTAATTGTATAATCATGAAACAGTGAAGATCATTTTCTGATAGAAGCATAAGCAAATAAAGTCCTAATCTCAGTGTTTGTTTTGTGTAGAGACGTTGTTGGGTCAGGACCAGCGCATCTGCGACAGCCTGGAGGAGAAATTGCAGTTGTATGCTGAGCTCACTGAGTTAACCCTCCGCTCGCCAGAACCTGTGCCACATCGCCATCTGCTGGTGCAAACAGATGCTGACAGTGAGACGCCGCGAAAGGCCTCCTCGCTGCTCACAGCTGCACTCAGAGAAGGTGAGAAAGCCGCCGACTACTGTGGACTACATGAAGCTGCAGTCGTGCTGCGTATGTCAGCTTGAGAATGTTTTTCACAAGCCTAATGGCTAATAATCCTACTTATAAAATTAGAATTTAAAATATGAATACAATTACCCTCAAATATCAATATGCAAAAGACAGCAAGCATAAGTTTTGACAGATGTTTGCTGCTTCTGGTCTGCAGCGGAGAACCTGATCACCATTCTGCAGGCTCGTGATGGCCTTTCTGTACAAAGTCAGAGCTCTCCTCTCCAAGGACCTGAGTTCTGTAGCTACAACAGCCACGGCAGCAGCATCCAGGAGTCTCCCTCTGAGCGTGAGTCACAGATATACTGTACACTGCAAATTTGAATGCCGTTAATGTCAGTTCATGCTGCCTGCATGCGTGCATCCTGCTTGACCTCCTCCTGCTGGTGTGAGTGAACCACAATGCATAATATGTGCAAGTTATGACATTCACCATGTGCCTTTCTTCTCCTCTTGTTTTTACAGCAGATTATCTGAGCACGCTCAGTATGAGCTCCACCTCCCTTGGATCGGACAGTGAGTTGACGGGGCTGGACGGCGTGTTGTGGAGCTCTGCTGTAGAGCTGAGAAGAGGAGACACCAAAGAAACACTGTTAAAGGTTCAACCACTGTATTTCCCTATGAGCAATGTTTGTTGATGGATAAATATACATTAGTGTTCCCCCTTTAATAACATCGTATTCTGTAGGTGGCAGAGAGTGTCCAGAGTCTGACACAGCTTCTCTACAGTCTGCAGGTGAGTATTTGCCTTTATGAACGATAGGGTTAGCATTAAATGTATCAATCACTGAGATAAGACCAGGGTGAACAAATTCATTTAAAATACTATTGAAGCCTAACCCTGAATATGGTAAAGGTTATGTTATAAGGACAGTAACTGTGTGATCAGGTGTCTCCTCCTCTTGTTTGCAGGCTGCTGTGACCCTCCAGGACAGCTGCTTTGAGGTCCAGAAACTCCTCCTTCAGGAAGGAGAAAAACCTCAGCTCAGGACCCTCACTTCCCTCCAAAACAATCTGGTATCAGTCAATCTGGTCAGATTTTTATGTCCAAATAAATATTTTTACTACATACAGACCAATATATTAGTATGAGTGTTTTGAGGAAGTTAGACTAGAATTAAGTTGCTCCTTTTTGAAATACTGAGAGGAGATTAAACCAGTTTCTTTTGTCGTGCAGGAGCAGGAGAAGCAGAGGAGTATTGATAAGAAGAAGGAGGAAGTAGAAAAGAAGAGTTTAGAGAGGAAGAAGGAGGAGGTAGATGAGGTGCAGAAACTCCACGTGAGGCTGAAACAAGAGCAGCAGCGCTGGGACAAAGAGTGTGTGGCCAGAGAGAAACAACAGGTGAGCCTCGCTCTGATGTTCTGAGTTTCATGTACTCTGAATTTGTCTCACTCCCTTCTCTTTCCTGACTCGCTCTCTCTGGTTTTCATGCCATGGCGACTTGGGTGCTACACAGAAAAATGTTGTGGTTGTTATGTTGTGGCACACCAAAGCTTCTCCCATATCTTTCATCTGTGCCAGTTTCTGATTATATCACATCCAAATTAAAGCTGGCACAAGTAAGCGTTCAAAAACACCACAGTTGCAGTAAATATGGACATAAGTAAAAACAGATTTCAGACACATAAAAAGTGAAGGCTGTCACATATCAACAAAGCCTGTGACCTATGAATTCAACTCTCCCCGATCAGATAATTTTTTAGATAGTATTTGATATCAGTACACAATGTGCAATGCAGTTCAGATGTTATTTTGTGATGAAGTGTTGTAACATCCTTTTTCCTTTAACCACAGGTGGGCGTTTCTGCCTGAAGATAAAGTTTAACTAGTTCATAAACATTTTGCGAAATATACTGTATTTTCTAACCCTACTTGAGAGACACACACACACACTGTATGTTGTGTAGCACCATGTGTTCTTCTAATTAATGTTACAGTAGAAAGTATGTCAAGAAAAAAAAAACAGTAACATTTTCTTTGCTTCAGTTAGACTAGCGATTAATACACATTGTTCTGATTTAATTCTTCCAGAGTAATCACTAATCAAAAGCAGTAAAGTAGGACTAAAGGTATTTTTCTGTTAAGGAAGAAAAAGACGAAGAGTAGAAGAAGCTAGGCTCTAAAATCTTGCAGCCCCAGGACATGTGTAGAAATGAAATTGTACCAATTTGCACACTAAAATGTTTAGAAAGCAGCAAAATTTTGAGCCATCAATCTCAATTTATTATGTTGTCATCACTTTTGCCTATGTTTGGCTAAGTGCAGGAATATGAAAAATACACAAACACACACTTTAATGGACTTTGAAACAAAGAACACCAAGAGCAGCTCTATTATAACAGAAGAAGAAATAAACACTGGCTGAACTACATGTACATATGTGTTCACAGAGTGAGCAGGAGAGTTTGCTGGAGCAGCGTGAGCAGCAGTGCTTCCTGGAGGCCGAGCGGCTCCGCTGCGAGCGTGAGGAGCTGGAGGCTCAGCTGCTGGAGTATCAGCACAATCTGGACAGGCTGAAGGAGGGCCAGAAGAGTGTGGAGAGGGAGAAGGAGAAGATCGAAACCCAGCAGAGGCTACTCCAGAGCTGGAGACACAACCGCCAGAGCAGCCTGCCTGTTACGATACCACTGGATGGATTTAAGGTAAGAGGCGGATGGGGGAGGAGAGACGGGAAGGTCATACAGCAAAGGGAGAGATGGGGACAGATGGACAGGCATTGACTATTTTAGGAGAATCTGAGAAATTAAGCAATAAAAATCAAGTAGTCTCAGTAGGAAAGTCAGTCTTTCCATCTCATGAATCTCTGATGATTTCAAGCCAGTTATCTACTGTAGGTGGGCCGGTCTGTAACCATTTATGAGTGATTGCTTTTTTTTGCTGCTACAGTCAATATTTTAAGTATCTGTCATTTCCTGTTCCTTCTGGCAGATCGCCCAAATAAAGTGACACGCACATCAATGGGATCTGCTGGCCAAGAATGTGCTGCATGCTGCACTTTCCTAAAATAGTTGTATCTTTGCGCAATTCCAGAAAATGTGGTGGTGATTTGCCTCATCTTCCCCACAATTTCTCCAACATGTATGGTCTATTGATATTAGATATGCTTTCATTTTAGGGGTAATGAAAAACCCAACAAGATTCTTCCAACAGAATTCACACCAATACATAGAACAAGAAGTAGAAAAAATAGTTTCACACGTTTAACTTGTTATTTTATCATTTAATTCTTTCACCCATCGCTCCTTGATATAGTTTGTGGTAGTTCCCCTACCTTTTGCAATTCCCTGGTAAAGTTTTGAAACTGCTGATTTAGTACTACCAGTGTATGCCTGTACCGTTAATTGTATTATTTCTTTAGGTTCCGTAATTGCCTAATTATTCCCAATTTCTTTTAAGAAATATTGGCATAACTGTCATGCTTGATGATAATATGATATATGATGATATACTATATTTAATCCTTGGTTTTCTTCCATTTCAAATAAATCATGAAATGTGTTTGTACCATTCATGAAATTGGCTGGTTGGGACACTAACTGGTAGTGATATAAATAGATACAAGAGTCTAGGTAAAATAGACATGTTATATTCTTGCACTGAAATTCAGAAGGGGCGTTGACCAATTACTAAGATCCTCTTTAATTTTCTTGTTTACAGTTTCATAGTTTCACTAGGACAATGTGTTAACCAGGTATTTGTTGCTTTTTCGAGGCCAGTTAATGGGGAGTCCTTGCTTAAAAAGGACCTATTATGCTAATTTCCAGCTCTAAATTTTTATTCTGGGACTCCACTAGAGTAGCTTTGTATGATTCACAATTCAAAAAACTCCTTATTTATTTTATACTGGCCCTTTATGCAGCCCCTCAGTTCAGCCTCTGTCTCTAACAGGCAGTTTTAGCTCCTGTCTCTTTAAGGCCCCCCTCCCGATGAGCCAACTCTGTTCTGATTGGCCGGCTTTTTGGGAGCTGCCGAGGGGGAACATGTATCAGGGTCGTGTTAAGTTACCGCCAATGCGAACCCAACATTTCGTGCTTTACTGCTTCAAATGAAAAGCTTTTAAATCACTAAATAATAATATTATGAAGAATTTACAGGAAGTGAAACATGTTCCTCACTGAATTAGCAGAGCTTCAAACAGTGTAACATTGACTTCCAACTTCAGGGTCTTACACTGACCTGCCATCTTCACAAACATCGATTACTGTTCTACACAGGTTTTCAAGCTATAAAAAAAGCTGTAAGCGTTATAATATGGCTGCTGACAGTGGGTATTTTGCTTTTTTTAACACTAGAACCACCAACAGAGTTCAGTGATTCCATAAAAGTGGAAAAACCTCTGAACCTATTGAACCATTTAGGACTGAAATCCTAAAAATTGTTCAATGTTTCCTTAAGGCAGAATTCACACCTTTTCAATAGCACAATAATCATTTCAAATACAGAACAAATTTATCAGCAACTTTGGTTCCCTGGTGGCAGCTTATCATCTCACCTCAATTTTGTGAATTTCCCAGGTGTCCAGCCACAGTCGCTCAGGCAGCCTGGATGGTAACTGCTCAGTGTACAAGAACGAGGCGGCTTTACTCGCCTCCCTCCAGCAGAACCACCTCCACCAGCCCACCAACAACAACCAGCACCAGCGTCTGCTCTCTGCACCGAGGAAGAACCGTGACGGGCCCCTGCACAGCTCCAGCTACACCGCTAACCTTGGCCTCAGCGCCAGCCTCTACAACAGCCTCAACACCCTGCTGAGTCAAACACATGGCAAACAGCCTCCAGATGGTCTGACATACCCAAACTACAGTAACAACGACTCCGTCCGCCCCTACAACAGCAGGGTCACTGCACAGCCACAGAGGACCAACAAGAGTAAGTGTACTTACTGCATATGAAATATTGTAGCAAGTTGTAAGCGACCACACTGTGAATAAATTTACTTAGTTTCTTATGTCGCCTCCATGTCCAGTCCTCCAAAACATTTTTGTCTTTTTCCTTCTAGCAGACTTCAGTCCACAGTTGGACCGGCGCTCCGTGGGAACCTGGAAGTCAGAAGTCACAGGTCAAGGACTTTACGAGGACAACTACTCCTCCTCTCCCTCTCTTACCCCCCTCCTTCCCCCGCAGGCTTACCTCTCTCTTGAAGGACAGAATGGGGAGGAGGGAGGCGAGGAGAACATTGTTTATCTCTGAGAATCCTGAGAGAGAAACGACCAATGCAAGCTGCCTGACGTATAACTGGACCGACAATAATATACCTGTTGCTTCTATGTGTTTATGTATGTGTGTGTTTATATCTATCTAAATTGGATGGATGTAAGTTCATTTTTAAAAACCTAGATAATGAAGGAAGGGAATAGTTGCTGGGAGGAAGTATACACAGATACAGTATATGTGCCTTTATCAGTGTCATTCTCCTCCTGCCTGATCAAACCATTTGTGCCTTTTTTCCCCAAACAAGCTCTTTGTAAATCAGCTTTTATACTTGTACTCTCCATGTCAGTAGACAAACATCTGTGTGGGTTTTTTTTTTAGTATCTGATAGTATCTCTATCAGCACTTGTTTGAAGGCAGAGGTACCTATGTGCCCCAATCACTGGGACCAAAAGCACCAGGTAATCAGGACAAAAGTATTGATATTATTCCCCTGTGAGCACTTAAAGCAAATGGAAATATTTTAGAAGCCAATTGAGCCCTTTCCCAAACTATGTACAGCATTAACAGCTTTCCTATAGAGTGCTATTATTTCTCTGTGTGATCTTTAATAATATTTATAAGGGATTGTGAGTATTTGAAAGAAATAAAATAGACTGACATTGTATAAATATTAAATATATGTATAGTTTTATGGAAAGGCTACCTATGCACATTACATTGGAAGAGGATCTTATAATTTTTCTCACTGAAGTGCCAAAAATCTATCTTGCTATCTGATACCGTGAGTGATTTCTGTAAAAAATGGCTGTATGTTTTTCCGTTCATCTCTTTTTCTGACAAGTTGGTAATTTATTGTGTGTAAATTGCTTCATGTAATGTCAACATGAGTTATATTTTATTTGATATGAAGTGTTCTCTTGTAATCTCTGTAATCAGAACTGTGATGTGTCATATATTAATATTGTACTGCATATAAAGACATTGTTGCAAACCTATGCGATTTTGGTGTAAAGTACCAGAACATGGCAGTTTGACATTTACACACCTCTCACATCATTACGTAATACACTTACGGTTATTGTGGGCAGGCTGTTATTAACAATTGACTCACATGACTTTCAGTCAGTGTGCTGAGTGAAAGACCTTTGATCATTTCTCTCTTGGGATAGGATGATGACTTTCAGAATATCCTTGTTTAAACTGCTTGGTTTGTATCTAATATTTTCTGAGGATCACAATGGATGCTGTATGGACACTGGTGAGTTTGATTCATTTAAATTCTCAGGCAATTTTAATGCTCCTTAAAATGTGTCCTGTAACTTAACTTGTGTTGGTTTGTGTGCCAGTTTGGCAGCTAAAAAAACTGAGCATCAGTCCTCTAAAGACTGTCCGTGACAAACAAAGCCTTATGGTGAGCTGGCTGGGAAACTACAGTGACTTAGTGCGTGGATTTTATGAGATCCAAATCAGCCGCACTGAAAACCACATGATTATTTACAATGTGAGTATTGAAGGTTCTGCCGTATGTAGCTGCATCCCAGTGATTTTAAGGTTTAGATAGTACTACTTTTAACATTTGCTATGCTGCTAGGAAAATGTGAGCGTCGCTTCTGCAGATTTAGATGAACACACATGGACATGGACCTCTGATCTGCCTCTGGAGTGTGTCGATCACTCAGTCAGGATACGATATTTCTATAATGAGTCTGTCCCAAGCCCCTGGAGCGACTGGGTAACCAACTATGGTGAGATGATGTTATTCTGATCTTTAATTTGTCAATGTATGTGTATAAAACTAGACCAAATAAATTGTCTGCTTCTCTTGCACTGCACCACTGATAAGATCATGACATCAAACAAATGCAAGCCTGGTTTCTCAGCAAGAGTGAGGCACCCGTTCTTTTTCTCTTCCCTTTCATTAATCTACATCAGAGTTTCACAACTGTTGCAGTGTATTTTGCAGTCATTGCAAATGTTTGTTGCAATATATATATCTTACTCAAAGCCTGGCAATAAAAAAATTAGAAGGCTTACTTTTGTGTTTTTTATAATTTGTGGTGGTATTATCCAACAACACTTTTCCAGTTAGGGGTTAGGGCCCTTGAACGTATCACTGATTACAGTTATTGCTTGCAACTGTTACTGTCCAGATCCTCTTGAGAATATTCTATAACCCTATGACCTTTAGGAGCCGAGGTAAAGACTAAGACCAAGATATTTCCCTTCGAGCGGGTGCTGAGGGAGGGCACCAGTGCCATGTTCTGCTGTGTTCCCCCAAGAGGAGTCAACATCACCGGCATGTACTACAATAGGAAACACCGTCCTCTTATCAGCATCGGAACCAGGGTCAAGGCTATTGCCGTTGACAACTTGACCATCCCAGAGACATTCTTAAAAGTTCTGTTGCTCAGTTGCAATGATTCAACAGGCAACCAAATTGATGTCTGGAATTTTGTCAGCTGTGAGTTTGAGTTATTATTTTTATGGCTTTCGTTCAATTTTATTTTCCCACAGAATTTTAATCCATGTGTGTGTTTGCTGTAGTTCCTCCCGAGAAGCCCAAAAACCTCAGCTGTGTGACCCCAGACATGGAAACTGTCATTTGCACCTGGGATCCAGGCAGAAATCGAGACTTGTCTGATTACAACAATCAAACACTGACTCTCCAGATAGTGTAAGCACATAAATACATTACCAAACATTCAGGATGCATTTGTAGCTTCGCCATAGAGCATCAGACTGAGATGCGTTTGATGTCAGTGTTTTTGTAAATACTGGTCCAATATGTACAGCATGTATGGGAAACATCTGTGACAAAAAGCAGCTACAATACACATTCTCTTTTGCATTTTTTTTCCCTTCCAGCTGCCTCATTGGTACTGCTGTGTCCAAACTTCATTTTCACTTTTTTACAAAAGTTGGCGCTCAGCTTGGCTTTTCAAGTCTTCCCTACGTTACTCTACTGCTATGTAGTTTAATAGTTAATAATTGAAATGTATATATAATAAAATGTATGTTTAATTCATTTGGAGCTGCCTCCACGCTCTTCAAAGTAGACTACAAAAGTTTACCACACCCAGCTGGACAACACACTCTAAGTAAACAGGCCTACAGGACAGAAAAGACTGACAAACATCAACAGATACAGTGTCACCACATTGCACTGTTTGTTCTTAATCAAACCCCAGACAAATAGTTCTGCTGGACTTCTCATGAGTCATTTCTAATTTCCTTCTTTGCTGTTGAAAACACAGAAACTCTAACCAGGCTCCCGTCAGCTGTAAGCAGTCATCCTGTAAATTCCCAGCTGTCCCACAATTGGAAGAATACAACATCAGTTTGGTGGTGAGGGATCAGCTGGGAGAAGAGACAGAGAGCTACAGTTTCAACATCTCTGACAGAGGTCAGATGTCACACAAACATCTAAATTCAATATGGGATATGCAGTTATTGCTGTACACTTTCAGTTGTGTTTTTAAAGCCGTAAAGACTCAAGAAACATGTATAAATACATTTAAAATGCTGGTAAGATATGCGTCTCTGCTGATGTAACCACAGTTTATATACACAGAAGAGGTAATTTTAGCAAGTGTATGGATTTTATGTGTGTATTGTCATCAGTTTTTCCTGTACTGGAGTGGGACAGAGTGAGGCCTGGGGTGACTGACACCACTGTGTCCTGGATCGTACAGGGGAACCTGACTCAACTAGACCTCCTTTGTCAGGTCACCACAGACCCTGGCAGCATCACCGTTGTGAGTTAAATTTAGTGTAACTAAAATATTTATAAAGAATAATCAGAAGTTTTAATGCTTGGTTTTCCCTTTCTTTCTGTGTGTGTTTGTCACAGCTGAACTGTCGCAATGTGAGTGGTCACTGCAAAGTGAACCTGGAACATCTGCTTCCCAACACCCGCTACTCTACCAGGGTACGCTGCTCTGTCAATGGCAGACTCTGGGGAGACTGGACACAAACCGTTTCCTTCACTACCTGTAAGTACATGACAAACACAGAATGTGGTCGAGTCCAATCCGAATCCAACTTCAATGAAATTTGAGAAAAGATTGCGTTCAGATATTTCAGCTCAAGTTCAAAATAGGCAATAAATTACCCTTCAACATTCATGAGCATCAGTATACTGTGTATACTTTATTTTAAGATCGGAAGAAGCAGTAAACCTAACAATACAAGTCCTACACATCACAAAGTTGGTCCAAAGCCAGACTATAAACTACTGGTAGTACTACAGTGTTAGTACATACAATGAGTATACTGTGTACAGAAATTGAGTGATCTGCTGATAAATGAATAATCTTCATGTGCTTTACTCAGATCCATTGGTGACTTTGGATTTATGGAGGAGAATAAAGCCGCTGTCCTACCTACACAGTCGTCAAGTTACTCTATTGTGGACTCCGGTGAGGCTCATCTGCTTTTCTCCAGATGTGTTACTGTATTTTGGCACAAATATTGGTGTGATAGCATTCAAACTCTTTGTATGAACTTTTTCCACCTTTCATGAAACCATTTATTCTCCAGCATATTGTTGGCACAGCAGCCACAGTAAACATCCAAGGCTACACAGTTCAGTGGTTGCAAGAAGGCCAAAATAGGACTCAGAGGATAGACAGTGGACAGACCCAAGCAGAGGTCTCCATTGGTCCAGGTCAGTGTGGCTTCACTGTCCAAGCTGTCCTGCACGCAGGCTTCTCCACCCCTGCTTACATCACCATCCCACAGAGGGATGACAGAGGTAAGCAACTCATGTGGAGACAGTTGAGCTTGTCTCAAGTTCAACGCCTCTAAAATATAAAGCTTACTTGCTTTCCTGAAAATGTCATTTCCTCCAATACTTTTTGCCCGTGTTAAGTTTGTATGTCTGTCTCTCTATCAGTTGAATTTCTAAAAAACCTATTAAAAGATTTCTATAGAAATGGAGTGAACAATTAGATGATGGTGATGATTCTGAGCTCAGATTTCTGAAGTTTTATTTTAAATATGAAGTGGGACAGACTAAAGCTGACAAAGACAGACTATTTAAAATGCAGAGGTGTTGCTGAATCTACAAATGCTGCAACCACCTGCAAGGGTGCAACATGATTAGAAATAAATGATGGTTGAAATCTGTATCTCTGAATAGAAAACCTCCCAGTAGAGAAGCGGTTGAGCAGCGGCTCAGCTTCTGGTTTCAATCTGTCCTGGGAGGAACCGGCCGTCTGTGGCTATACTGTGGAGTGGTGCGCTCTGGGAAGTGCGGTGCCTTGTACTCTGAGATGGGTGAAGATGCCGGAGGGAAACACCACATTGTTCCTACCTGCTCGTAAGTTTATGTTTTGTTTGTTTTCCTTCAGTAGTCACTGTAAATGTAACATTCAAGACAGTTTGTCTTTCTTTGGCATTTATTGTCACTTTATTATTTTGCAGGACATTTTAAAGCAGGTTGTAGGTATACATTTAATATCTATGGATGCACAGAAAGTGGACACAGACTACTAGAGACACAGACTGGATACTCACAGGAACTCGGTTAGTGCTATTACTGACTTTACTAGAAATGTGTGTGTCCTTGTATTTATATTTATCTGACAACCATATCTCTTCATGAAAGGCTTTTTTCTGGTTTCATAGGCACATAGTAGAGGGGTTTAATGTATGACAGGACAGTGAGACATACGACAGGAGAAATTAGGTCTGGAGCACACAGTTATAAGTAACCCTTTTAATAAGGTGTGGTGGCTAAAGTTTTGACATACTGAATATCGTCATCTGAGGCTCTAATGAAGAGATCCTCTAGATGTCATCTCAAACATATTCTTTCCTGTTTGTCAGATATGCAGAGAGAAGTAAGTAAACAAGCAGAGACAAGAAGGCACTATCAGATGCAGGCATTTGCAACATATACTGACATCCGCACAACAATGTAGGCGTCAGATAAAAAAAATTCCCTAAAGGTTTACATCAGTTGGGGAAGTTGCATTGCTGCTGGATGCATATATAATATCTTGCTTCTTTAAAACCTCCCTTTCCTCAGAATCAGTACAGTCCCCAAGTCTGGTTGAACCTGTTCAGACTACTTCCTCATCTGTGACACTGGAGTGGCGTTACAATGAGGTTGATCCGGCTCATCCGGCGTTCATCACTGGTTACCTGGTTACAGTGCAGGAAGTAGTGTCTGATAGGCTGCTGGGTCATACGGCAAGTGGGTACAAAGCAGTGTTAATATGACTTTATACTTCAGTTACAATGTGTGTTTTTAATGTGTTAAAATGCATATATAAGAAAGGATTTAAATAACTTTAATAAATGTCAGATAAACACTATGCGAATGGCCTGAGTCACAGTTGAGTTAGGATGCTGTTCAGAAACAAGAGCAAGATTTATAATCTTGTGTGCATCTAGATGCGTTCAACGTGTCAGTGGCGGACCCTCAGAGGAAGTCTGTGACAGTAGAGGTTCTGCAGCAGAACCATGAGTACACCTTTTCTGTGAGTGCTCTCACTAAGGAGGGGCCTGGACAAGCAGCCAGCATCACCATCAGGACCAAAGCTGACTGTGAGCTCCAGAACATCCAGTGCAATCACACAGTTACAACTAAAGCACAACAACACAACTGTATCAGTTAATTTTGGGGTGCTGGAATCTTGACTAAAAGTTTTAAAGGTCATTTCTGTGTTTATTGTTCTGTTTAGACTCTGGTCACTTGGCCAAGATACTGACTCCCATCCTGCTACTGCTGGGCTGCACAATCCTTCTGTGGCCTCAAAGGAGAATGTGAGTAACCTCATCCTTAAATCTTCATTTAAACACTCATCCTGTTGAAGAAGACTTGGAGCCTTTCTCTTCCCTCTTTTTTTTTTGTCCTGCTTCTCTTCCAGGCTGAAGAGAGGGCTGAAGGAGATATTTGCTTATCCTGCTGGTATGCACATCAAAACTCCTGAGTTAGACAGCTTCCTTGATGAGGTATGGACAAACCATTGAATTACCCTCCTCCCTCCAAAAGTGATTGACTGTTTGTTTTTAGCTCATTTAAGATTTAGAGAACACACACACACACACACACACCGGTTTATACTTTAGGCTTATCTAAACGTATTTGTACATACAAAGTACATTCTAATTGTCCCATCTGCATGTTTGTGCAGACTGGTGAGTGGCTGCAGGCGCAGAGGGTGGAAGAGTGCACCAGCTGTGACATTGAGATCCTAAATATCAGACCTCCTCCGAATCAAACAACCACGCTGAGAGATCCTGAGCTCCTGAACACATCATCCTCTGCTTTCCAGTCCTCTCTTTCGTCCTTGTCACCTTCATGTGAGCCGCTCCAAGCAGACTACTGTCCACAGTTAGCTACAGTGTTTTGGGAAACACAGACCCTTCAGCAAATCAAATATATTGCAAACAGGACTTACTTTGACACCATGAAGGAGGATTTGCATGAGCCGCAACAAGTTGCATCCAGTGAAATCACCGGCTTTGAACCCTCTGAGTGTCTGCAGGAATCATGTAGTGTTATATATGGCTACATCTCCAATGGAACTTTGGAAGTATAATGTCCAAGACGAAGCCGAACATTTTGAAATTTATTCAGTGCAAATACTGTAAATAGATGCTTTGTTCATCAGACATAATGTGAATCTGCTAATTTTCAATGTAAAGGAGCTAAGGTTTTGTATTTGCGCCACATTTTAACATATGAAATTTGTGAATTGATTATGTCTTAGTTTGGAAAAATGTTGCCTGCAGACATCATCATAACACTGTATGTGAGCACAAAAACACACAGAAGGTAATCTAAATAGCATTTTAAACAACTCTGCTGCAATAAAAATGAATCTGCTGGCGCTGTCATAAGTGAAGTATATACTGCAGCAAGAGAGCAACTGACTGAAAAGATTTTGGTAAACTAGGAAGGAACTAGAGATGTTATCTACAGGATGTAACTGGTCACACTGATAAGGCAGCTTAACGTTTTATCAGACAGAGAGATAAGACAGTAATGTGACAGAGGTGTGCTTATTATCTGGACCAAAAAACATCCATATTTATCGGATTTAGTATGTATAAGTTACATTAGGGATAGAAACATCTTCCATATTGATGCAATAGTTCAGAGAAAATAGGCAAAGTAAAAATGAGAGGAAGTGCTTAAGATGTTTGGACATGTTTTCTGCAGTTTCTCTGTCAGTGACTAATGGTTGAGAGGTCTTTTACTGTAATAAGGGTATGACTCAAATGTCAATACAGGAATCTTACACTTAATGTACCGACTTATCAGAACAAATCACACAGTTCACATTAGCAGAAATCTATGCATGATGAGACATTTATTTTGCTTGTAATGTCATTTGATATAAATAAACTTAGCTTCTTGTAAACTTGTAACAATGCTTCTTGGCAATAAATCTTATACCGTTGGAAAGCCTGTTTATTTCCCCTTTAAATGGTGCCACATTTGTAAGGAACATGCATTTGTGGGATGAGCAGCAGAGCTGAGTATGTGGGTAGCGCCCATGAAAAATTTGTCAAATCATCTCTGCCATTGCCAAACAGCTTGTTTTGCTGTTGCTATTGACACTTGTTTTGAGCTTCTGGTACCCCCAGGTGCCTCACCTGATTGGCAGAACCTGTGAGCATGGGCCCTGCTACAGTGGTCAGTAGGTGTCTGCTCCAAGAATCGGCATGCCACGTTTAACTAATCTGGACAGGGCCCGTGCGATAGGGCAACTTCAAGCTGGTGTTCCGCAAAACCAAGTTGCGACATTATTTGGAGTAAACCCTAGTACCATTTCAAAAGCGAAGGCCAAGTTCCATATAACGGGGGATGTCAGAGACAGCCCCCAAAAAGACTGTTTCCTCATCCTGTCAGCACTTAGGTACCGTACGCTGTCTTCTACAGATTTGCAGTCAAGGTTTGCAGGACGATATGGCCGACGGCTCTCTGCTCAGACAATCCGGAACAGACTGCACGCAGCCAATCTCCGGTCTCATAGGGCTGCCAGGAGGCCTGCCATGACTGCCCTTCACTGTCAGGCCTGTTTGTGCTGGTGTCAGCAACACGTGCACTGGAACCTGAAAATATGGAGGAACATTATGTTCAGCGATGAGTCCAGATTCTGCCTACAGCAGTTGGATCGTAGGGTCAAAGTGTGGAGAAGATGCGGAGAACACTATGCTGATTGCTGCACCGATAGAGTAACATCTTTTGGTGGAGGCAGTGTGATGGTGTGGGGCGGCATCTCCCTCACTGGAAAAACGAGGCTTGTCATCATTTGGAGGCAATCTCAATGCAGAGAGATATCGAGATGAGATTCTGCACGGAGTGGCAATCCCATATCTCCACAGATATGGGACAGCAAATTTTTCATGGGCGCAACCCACATACTTGCCAAGAAGCATTGTTACAACAAAGAAATAATCTACCAAACACAAATTTCCTTACTTCTTGTGCTAAGTTTATGTATCCGCTGTGCTTTCACGTTGTGTTTTCATGACATATTCTTCTACAGGAGTTGGTCGTTTTGCCTTGTCACAAACTGTGTTTAGTAAGACTGTCTGCTTTGTGTGTAAATGTGTTGAATTCTGAAATGCCAGAAGAAATCATATTTTTGAAGGTCAGATTGTTTTTTTTCCATCTGTTCGAGGGCGTCTGAAGAATTGAGAGTTGTGTAATAGTGCAACTTTGTGTGAAAGTGCAACTTCATCAAGAAACGCACAGAACCGGTTTTAACAGGAAATCCTATGTTACCTAAATTATGATATGCTACCAAATCTTCTATTGAAAAACAAACTAGAATGACACTGCTGTTAGAAAAAAAAAAGAATTGGACTGAATGGCTGATTTTTTGTTTTTCACCAAGTTTGCCATCTGTTGGTCAAATGATGTTACAACACACACATATGATCATGAGGCAAGTTTCTATAATACATTTACAAATGAGCAATGAAAAATGTCCCCTGTATTTAATCAGCAACTGTCATTTAAAAACTCAAGGTTTACAATATCATCTATGACTAGTTATTCAAATATGTTTTGTACAATTCCCAGAGCTGATATTTTCAAAAAGTTGTGTCTACTATTCTAGTTTGGGCTTAAGCGATTTCAATCACAGTTTCATATACATTATAATGCTTGGTTCAGTCCAGCCACCATCCATACTTTCAGTGTAATCAGAACTAGTCCCACATCTTCTATCTGGGTTTTGAAAAATGCAGATCCACTTATGTCTCATTATGATTACATAAAGTAAGTATCTAATTTATGTTTTCAATTCAGTCTCTGCTCTGCTGAATTCATCAGAATTTCTACCCAAACGCTCTTTCAAGCTCCACCAAACCACATTTCCTGCTCATAACTTAGTTCAGTTGGCTCCACTCTGTGTTTTTTTCTTTTTAGAGTGCCCTTCCACCACAAATTCAACTACTCAAATAGGATGTACTGGACAGGATCCATCAATGCAGGATGGGCGACAACATGCATCAATGGCAAAGAAAGGACCAGTCTGGGTATTTTCATGTATTTTCAACTTTGATCAACTTCTATGAATCTGACCTGAGAAGCACTTTTCACACTCACACTACAATCTAAACCGGTAACAGCTTGGTTTCATTAGTTCCTACATGAATCCATCCACAGTATTTGACCTGCAGCTTCAACCCCCAACAGTTCATTTCCCCCTCACACTAGAAAAAATACATCATGAAACAAATGGAGAAAACGAGGGTCTGAGTCTGATTTTAAGTTTCACAAGCATTTATTTATATTAACATTCCACTAAATGTAAAAAAAAAAAAGTCACAGTTTCTTATGAGTGAAAAGTTTTACAGTAGTTAAAACATCCTGAGTAAAGAAAATGTGGATTTCAGAGAAGACAACATAGGAGGAAAAAACAAAATCAAAATCAGTGACTAGATTTCCAGTTAATGTTTCCTAAAGACTTATGCAGAGGTGGTTGTTTGATTGTCTTCAACACCCTGACAGCTTTTGGAGTTTTCCCCTAAATATCTTTTAGAAATAAGGAAATATAAAGTTGTATGCAAAGAGAACCTAATGATGTGTTTAAGACACAACTGTCCATTTGGAGCAGGTACAACACACACACACACACACACACACACACACACACACACACACACACACACACACACACACACACACACACACACACACACACACACACACACACACACACACACCTAAAAAAAAAATCTCCCTCAGACACACACAGTTTATTGGTCAATGGAGCAAGAAGTGGCCTGATCTGTCTCATCCCCCAGTAGTGCAGAGTTTACAGAAAAAAAAAGAAAGCACCACAGTTTGACCAGCCAGCTTTGAGTCAACAGGAGCCACCAATAAACAGTAAAGCTGAGGGGAAAAGGTGGCACGTCCACTCAGTACAGTTCGTTTTTTGTGGTTTGATCTGTGGATCTATAAGGAGGATCTTCAGTGGCGTATCGTCACCCTGGTGTTACTCTTAGACTGGGAGCAAAGTCTGTTCTCAGGTTTTAGTCTGCACCATTAAGATCCAAAAGGACCTGCTGAACAGATGCAGGGTATTTTCAACCACGAGGTCCAGTCTTCACACAGACGTTCTCTGTTGCACTCTTACTCGCGCCTTGCTGTACTTTCTGAAAGCAAAACACAAATGAGTGTGTGCGCTTGACCAGTGCAATGAATGGTGGAAAGTGGAAAAAGGTGCCAACCATGAGAGACAATTTGTCTCTCTTTGATGAGCTGGGATACAAAGTTCAGACATGTGACACTAAAAGGCAAGTTTGCCAGATTGCTGTGTCAACAAAATCAAATTGTAACTCTTGCTAAATCAAGTTAGGGCTTGTGTGTGTCTTTACCGTTGTGGTGGTGACACCATGCACTTCCAGAGGACGGCATAGAGAGCAAGTAAAAAGCTGATGAACACTGTGGCTGCAATCAAACCTGCAAGCACAGAAATGCATAGAGATCATATATTTATTTGCACAACTACACATATGCAGATACGTACAGGCACGAAACAACACACACAATTGCAGTGTAGAATGATTTACTGTATGTTGTATTTTTTGCTAGGAGTAATCCAGCCACCTGCTTTTCATCCTGCTGAGCTGAATCATCCAGTTCCTCCACAGAAAACAAAAATATCTTTTAGGGCTGCGTATGCTCTGGGAATATCTCCATTTCTGTCACCTTTCAGATCTCTGCAGACTATTATCCTGCAATCATAATATTACTGACCATTACCTGACCTGAGGAATTTCATATTTCTGGTCTGGCTTGTGTAAACTGACACTTATTTGAAATGCAAAACTTCCATACGTAAAATGTTATCCTGACGAGTAATGAGGGAGTTGTGTGCTGAAACAGAAAGTTTGATAGCTGAACATCACCAGCTCTACCTCTGTGAGCAACTCAGAGGAGTGCACAGCTTACTGAGACCACGATGGTTTCTAAGTGATAAAGTCCTTCCAACTCATCTGGGTTGCAAGAAGGCACCACTTTCAGGTTCTACTCCCGGAAGTGATGTCTCCAGTTTGGTCACATGTCTGTACGCTCTGTATTACACTCCTTCAGGGGAAAGCTTCCATATGTTTTGATGGGGGCACATGGAAGTCTATACTTTTCCCAAGCAAATAGAGGCATGTAAACATGAGGGACTCGAGGTCATCGAAGTGCAAAAGTTCTCTAGTGCAAGGTTCAAATGATAAGCAAGAAACAGACCTGGTAAGTCACCAAAACACTGCATTTATAGATGCGCCCACAAACAGAAGTGTGTGTTATGAGAGTGTAACTTTGCACATTTCATTATGTGTACTGATAAGTGGAAAATCTTGGGTTTCTGGCTCAGCCAATGAAAACAACCCCCAAGCAATTTAATCAAAATGACAAAGATGTCTGTTGTTTTGCAGTGCTGCTCCACAGAGAACTGCCAAATAAAATGTTTTGGGATTTTGGTTATTGCTGATGTAACTTGATTCCCCTTTGGATGTGGTCTTGACTCTCTAAGTAAAACATACACTCTGTATTTGCTTTGTTGACTCAAGGTGGTACATCTCACAAATCAGGTGTTTTTTCTCTCTGAAACAGGTCTTACAGGGTCTGTAAAGAAATCAGATTTGAGTCAAAGCAGTGCTCACCAGGGATGATGCCGTTGGCCCTGCTTAAAGAGTCCTCTGTGCAAGAAGGACGAGTGGCAGCTGCAGTCGAACCTTCATGGAGAAAAATAAAAAATAAAAAATAGAACTTCTTGAAAACAATGCTAATAAAAAAAAAACATGTCTGTGTGATACATTTCACATTACTCATTCTAATCTGTGCTTATTTTTGTGTATGTCAGTTCTGTACAGGACATTACATTCTTTTTTAGAGGGCATTGACCTGTTTTCCTGTGATCCTCTCAAGATTTCAAGACTGACGACAGCTGCAGCAAGAACTTATCTCTTGAACTCCTTTTCGATCAGGAACTCTCAGTTTAGTTACTAATGCTGTCAGGAAACCTTGAGCGGCGTCTACTGTGTTTCCATGATTTCCTCCCTTGCCACATTAAATAATAAGCTAATTATGTGTCCAGTGCACCTTCATCTTGGGTGAGGACCAATTAGCTTTCTTTGGAGCGGTTTGTCTTGTCTTGCTCTGAACTAAAAGGCGGCACTGATTACATCATCTAAAGCTGACGCATACAACTGAATGGAATTTACCTGACGTGGATACCTGTTTATCTGGCACTGTAATCTGGACAGGTACGTCAAAGCGAGTGGATACTTGAGTAAACATAAAAAGATGCAATATATGCATTATGGCCCAGGTAAACTGTTTGGACCTCCCTGGTGAGTTTATGACTTCATCTCAAGAGGAAGATGGACAAGATAAAACCCCCAAGAAGAGATAAACCTCACCGTTTCTCTGTTGAAGAAGCTGCCATGTCAGATCTGGGTCAATCATCTGAAAATGCAGCAAAAGATTGGTGTTTGAGTGAGCAGAAACTGCAGCACACACCACTCCAGCTCTGTCTGCTGCAGCTTAAACCGTCACTGAACACGATTCCAGTTAGTAACAGAGTGAGGAAGAAATGAGGAAAGGACATTATATGTGCAACAGGCCATGCTGCTCACAGCAGAAGTGGGGGAACTTGCTGCAGGAAGTCCAACAATGTGGAAAATGAGCGCTTCAGGGCAAAGATAAGGAAATATGCAAAAAAGAAAATATAAGTGAGCCACATATTTCCTAAACACTTGCGTCGAAACAGCTGCTGTTCTGCTGTAGCGTAACAACAGCTGCCGGTCCAGATAAAAAACCTTAATGAAACACTAATCACGGCAGGCTTGTAAACAGGTTTATCAGTAATGTGGAGGGATTTCCACCGTCGTCCTGTAGGACCATATCCCGAAAGACACACTCATTCCTGCACAGACAAAAGTTGTTTTGCTGCTCTTCAGAAAGAGAGAAACTGCGCCTGTTTGCTCATTTAGATTCTCACCTTCGAGCTGTTTCCATTGCTGGTGACATAGCTGCTGTTGTTTTTCGCCTCCGTCCACATCTTTGAGGCTGTGCGGTCAGACTTCGTCAGCTCATGTTTTCTTCTCACCTCAGCTGCACACTGGGAAGCGGCGCTCGTGCTGCGTTCAGGTGCTTCTCGTAAACTCGTACCTTTTACTTACAAGGTACGACCAAGTACTACAAATGGGCTTTGAAGTTGCCTATTACGTATTTAGATTGGAAACAGGTTAATAAATATTTGCTTACGTTGTCTAAATAACGTTTTTGTATTTGGCTTTCGGCCATGTAGTCATGTTTAAGGAGAAAATGCAACAATGGAAAGGGAAGCTAAAATCCTGTTTTAATATTTTGTTTTAAGACTGCGGGTTAACATGTTGAAAAAGCCTCCTTGCCACCCACCTCTTGACTGTGGTAATGTCCCTTAAGTAAACTTCCGGGTTGTTAATACATCGCATTCACATGAAGTTCCAATATTCCTACATTAGTGAAGGGTGCATCAGCTTCTCAAACTGACCTTCCTGCAGAAAAGCAGTGAGGAGTCAGTTTGCTGATTAAAGACAGGACTGTTGACTTCCACACACTGTACAAGTTTACCTTTACGCTGTTTTACAGGATTTCCTGCGAAAAATTACTGCAGAAAAAAAATATTTTGGATGTCTGCAAAAAAAAAAAAAAAAGGAAGACATGGCACACCAGAGGCCATTCTTTATTTACCTAAGCAAGATTACATGTTCTGTAAACAATCAAGTAAATGTTCCAAAAACAAACTGTTAATACAGACAGAAAAGAACAGTTTATTATGTGGTGTTTTTGTTTTTAAATTTGCAGACCACATCTGGATCAAAACACTTAATGCAGACTGTTTAACACACTGGCCAGCAACACCTGACCTGCAAATAGCTACAGCATAACTCCAAAGATTTAACATATTTTCAAATTCAGCACATTCAATGGAATTTTGAAAAAGGAGGAATTTATGACAAATATCTCAAAATGAACCCTGAACAAGCTTCACGTGGGAATTAATCATAAGAATAGCCTACAAAAGGTCAATTTACTGGAGAAATAGTTCAATCTATTCTCTCCACTTTAGAGATACACCAACAGTCTGCGGAGATATTGCACAAAAAATGACACTGTAAAAGCAGAAAGAGCAAATTCAGATCTCACTCAAACACACACTTCTTACACACAGCCATCAGTACATCAGCAAATCATACATACACACACACACACACACACAGAGCAGAAAGAGAGCAGAGAAACATCTAAAATACACAACCAAAGGCACCTCTCCATCTTAAACTGATCAGCAGTTCTTGAAGAAAGGAATTTGCACCCATTCAGACCTAGATACAAAGAAAACAGGGCCGACAGAAAAGAAACGTCAGCAGTGGAGTGTCTTAATATACGAGACAGCTGTGAAATCACTCTGTTTATAATAATATCACCCAAAGTGTGTCTGTTCTCTCGTTTCAAACGTTTTAGGAGCAGCACTCAACGAGCACACAATAAGAGGCCGGAGAGTGCAACAGCACCTCAGGTTGAAGTGCTTCTCAGGGTCACGTCAGTCACACTGAATATTAGGTTAAATGTTAGTGATCCCAGGTTTAAGAGGTTAGAGCGAGCCTTGGACTGCAGAGGTCCAACGGGGTTACTGAACTCTAAAAACCTGCTTTTGTTTAATGCGAGTTGGCTATTAGAGAGAAAAAGCACAGAAACTGTACACAGTGTGAAAGAGAATAGCTTACAAGTCCTGTCCTTCTCATTAGACAACATAATTTTAAAAAAAAGGACAGGACGGGTTACATGTTAGCCACACTGCAATAAGGCTGCGTCTATGGAGAATCATCTCTCTACTTCTTTTTTTTTTTTACATCTAATTTCCCACTTCTCATCAGCTTTAAGATGCATCATCACTCAATAACACAATCACCCAAAGTGGGAATGTTTAAGATTTCATTTAACACCATGAGACAGAATAAAGCAAGGAAATAATGTAACTTAATCCAGTATAACAGTGTTTAAAAATCATTGTAGAATTCTATGAGATTTTGATATCACAGCTCCAAGCAGCCACATTCTGTCTTGGCTCTGAAGAGTTTTTAGGTTGACCTCAACATCGAGGCTCCATGAAACAATAAAGTAAATCAACAGGGCCACCTAGAGGCAGAACAGGTTATGCCTACAAGAAAAGGGTTTGAAGAATTAAACCGAAACGTTGACACATTGTATTAATTCACAAGACTGTGAGATTGTCAGATTTGCCCTGAAGCAAAAGCACAACTGTGGTTAACACTTTCAAAAAACAAAAAAAAACTGCGTCGAGATCAAACTATTAAGATTTGATTCAATCTGAATAACATTAAATGGTTTAAAGATGTTTCAACAACACATCACCAATACACAACATCACACTATTATGTCCTCAGCTGGTATTGAAACACCACACAGATGTTTACCCTTTGAATGGTTAAAAATAATTCAAATGTTACTTCTTCTTCTTCTTCCCCTGACCAAACCCCATCACTCCTTCAGCCCCCATCAGTCACAATCCAGATAGGTCACATTAAGACTGGCCGCTACCATCCACCCTCTCATCCTGGCACCCCATCCTGGATTAGACAGCGTCCGTTCTGTCCTTTATGTTGAGAGCTGGTGGCTGGTGCATGATGGGGGTTGTAGGATAAAAGCAGAAAGGCAGAGAGAGGCGTGTCCGCGAGGACGAGGCAGCGACATCACATGATTTCACAGCATGAGTTCTGTTTCCGTGCCTGCGGGGTTGCACGAATAAACACGCACATGGTCAGGCATCTTAACAGTGATTAGCCAATAATCTCATAGTTCAGTGTAAATCAACCGAATCATCAGTACTTACAGTCTTATAAAAGGCTTTGGACTGGTTTCCCAGGTGCTCTGACTTGGCCACGAGATCATCCAGTTTCTCTCCTCTCTCCAGAAGACTTTCCATGGTGTTGTGCTGCAATAACAAAATATTGTGCAGTCTAGAGGCCTGGGGAAATCCTACATAATATTTCAGGCATGCCACAGTTTGGCCGATAAAGCCGAACTCTCTCAGTCTCAGATTAGTACTCTAGAAAGGCATGCTTACCATATACTACATGTGTGTTCTGCTCTAATGAAATAATAATCAATCTTCTAATGTAAGTGAAGGATGTTCACACATTTGAGCGTAGGGAGGTAATTTACCAAAATGATCTTTGTCTCATCCAGCTCTGCCTGCACTTTGGTCATTGCATCTGCTTCCCTGGGGTTCTGGAGAAAAACAAAAACAAGCTGTCAGATACACTTGATCGGGCACAAACAGATGGTTATGGACTTCATTATCATGTTTCCATCCTTAAGTTTACTTCAGAGCATTTACGAACACCATTTAGAGAGTGTCAAATCATTACTGTAACAAGAAGGAAATCTGGAAACACTGAAGGCACACAAGTGAATGTGATATTGTTCTCAGGACACTATCATAGTCCAATTATTGTCATAGACTATCAGGGTTTTCCTTTGATGTATTTTCTGATAATCAGATTACAAACCTGGTATTTAGAAAGGTGAATATCCAGGGCTTTGTAGTTTATGGTTTCAGGATTACCAGACGGCCAATCTATACTTTCCACTTGCCTGGAGAACTCCTCTAAAACCTAAAAAGCAGACAGCAATCTCAACATTGAACTTGACAGCAAAGTGCAATAATTATGCGTCTTTATTTACATATTTTGTTCATCACCTTGTCTAGCAATGTGAAACAGACTCTCTGTGGGTACTCGGTATCTGCTATGACCACAGCACTCAGGTTGTCATTTCTCACATACACATGGCACAGGTACTCTGAAAGAAAAACAAACCATGTATGATCAAAACAGAGGTGTAATGAAAATGCTCCTTATGGTATGAGTGAATCCAGAGCTTGTTGGCGCACTTTGCTGAGAAAAGCAGAAGTAAAACTGAATAAGTAAAACGAAAGCTTGGCACAATGTTCTCCGTATGATAACCGATAAATCATCATGAATTGTGGCTGCGCTTTTCCTGACATTTAGCTTCACGAAACATTACTTTACACATGTCTATTGTTTTAATAATTCAGCACGTTTGATACTGAGTGAGTAAAGTGGTGTGTTAATGTACTGCAGAGCAAGGGACCTCAGGTGTGTTTATGTAAGAGCAGCTAACATAGACAGATGGAGCTGCATGCATGGCTGGTTTATTGTTTACTTAATCTGGTTACTGAACTTTAATTTAAAATATTAAATATCAGTATACGTTTTCCACCAACAAAACTACCTCAGTCCTAACTGTACTGTAAAAATATATATTTACATTTTCTGTCATTTTAATTGAATAGTTGACAGTTAAGATAACCAGGTAAGATGCATAAGAAACATGGACTGGGATGAATCTGCCATTTTTACCTTGTTCTTTGACAGAGGCACGAGTTCCATGTGATGTCCGTTCAACAATCAAGGCACTGGTGAAGGTCATGAACTCCTGAATACTAAACAAACCAAAAAAATAATGTCTCCGGTGGGTAAATAACACCTGTATGATCAGACACATATTATTACCTAAACTCACTTTGAGGCTTGTAATCTATTATTAAATTGACTGCAAAACTAAACCAAACGACTGAAGGGAGAGTTCAGTGTTACATATAGTATGCTACACAGAACATGTAAGTAATACACACAGTCATTTTGTGCAAAGATGCATTTCAAAGGTAATCTGAAGCTTATATGAGGCTTCAGCAGTTTGAGTTAGTCATATCAAGTGGATATCTGCCATATTTACAGACTTTTTAGCATTAAATTCCCTCTTTGTGTTTCCCTATTGAGCTGCGGTGGAAGTACGGTAACAAAAAGAGGAACTATGGGATTAAAAATACTGTAACATTACATATCCAGATAAAGTCACCGCCTCCACACCTTCATGGCTTGCAATCAAACAGGATCTCCCCAAGAGATCTCTTCCTGCTCTTCTCACTAGTCAAATCTTCAACAACTATTACAGGTAATGACTTTATGGTTACAAGTTCTTTAGGTATCAAATAAGGAAAACATTTAATTTACCTGAAACCTCTGTCTGCACTCCTGTTTGCCATAATCACACCTTCCCCCCTTCACTCACTGATAGCACTCTTGTGTTTTGGGAAAATAGAGGCATCACCACCATAGCAGTCAGATATTTTCCAAGTGCTTTTCTGAAGTATATAACTGTGATATGACACCAGACCCATTCACTGCCATCCTGGGCGGGGCCCTTTGATAAAATGTGGCAACCATTTCTGTCTTATTTATCGAGAACGGCCTAAAGCATGTGTGTATATGTATCTATCTCTGTGCATATGGATGTGTATACACTGTATATGTGTGTACGTACTCTATATGTATATACATATATCTCTCTTGGTCATTGCATCATGTGTAGACATACATTTAGTGGCTGGTGATGATTGTTTTGTCAGTTTTATTGTCTTGTATCCCCTAAGAACATGTTTTGTTTTGTTTTGTTTTTATTTCTTTTCTCTTTTTTCTGTCTTTTTTCTCCCTGAGGGTGGGGGGTGGGTGACCCCTTTGTATTTGTGATGAATCTGAACACTTACAAATAAAAAAAGAACTAGATAAACCTTTAAATACATTTTTGCACAGGAGGCGGCTTGTGGATTTTGTCTCCCATCACTTACATTATAAGTACATTATATCTTCTAATGGCCAGTATGAACAGGAGGAATGATTATGGCAAGAAAAACCTATTTCAATGTTAATTTGGGCACCTGACTGTTGTTTTAAGACAGACTTGAGAAACTGTAAACATCTCCTTTGAGTTAAACTGTTTCATTGCTCAGATATGTTGGCTGTGGACTGCCAGACCCACCTGGAGCGCTGAAAGAAGCTGAAGGAGGAGAGGTCGTAGGCCGCTTTGAGGAGGTTGGATTTGGTCGTTCCTTTATAAATGACGCTGAGGCTGTAGAGCTTCATGCTGCCGCTGGATCAGTCCTGGTCAGTCAGTCACAGCTGATACGATCTAATGTGGAAGATGACACAAGCAGAATCACATGAGAGCATTATCTCTTCTCCAGCTCAGCTGCCTGTTAGCTTACAAGTGAAAGTAAGTTAGCCGCCTTGTTAGTTAACAAGCTAACCGGCTATTGTTTATCTTGAGTAAATCTTTTGCTGTTGTTGTTTTTGTGGCGAAACAAGTTAATTAGCAGACAGCGAGTGGTACAATCGCACCACAGATTGATAATAATGTGTATGTACGCAAAACTTAAACACATTTCTAAAAAGTTAAGTCAAGCAGACAGTTAGCTACAGATGCTATCTGGTGAGGCCTTCAGCTAACTTACCTCACAGCAAACTGTTTGATGGCCGTTAAAGCAGCAGTATGAACTTTTTATTCCGCAAAAACTAAAACTCGTCCGTCTGTATCGCAGAAGTGCACCCACCTAGTCACAATATAGTTTACGCTGAAGTGAGCAGGTTACAAGATACAAGATGCAAGATTGGTAACCAATCACCACGTCACGATCCTCGATAGGTCCAGCAGGATGTTGGTTCCGGTGGAAACAAAACAGGACACTGTTTTAATAGTTCCGGTTGTAAATAATTTGTTCCAATCAGTGGGATATCCTGCGAATCTAAGTAGCTTGAGACAGATTCAATCTTAACTCATCCATAAATGAGCGAAAATAAAAACAGCAAGATCTTCCTTCTTTCAAGGGCAGAATTTTTTATTCTCTTTTTCCCTTGATTAAAAAAATATGATCCACTGGATTCATTTTTGTATTAAATATGAATTTTAATAATATACTCTATTTGAAAATGAGACTGTCTATGAAAAGGGGCATTTCTGATGGAGGTTTTTAAAAGTCTACAGACGATGTGTTAAATGACATAACTTTCTTCCACAGGCATGATATAGACTAATTAGCTACTTACCACCTGTTGGTGAAAAGACAAACAATAAAGGCCCTACAATGAAATTATAATAAGAGAAATAAGGACATATTACTATTAATTAATTGGCGATGATGATGAGGAATGAATTCATGAAATTACGTTATTATTATTATTATTATTATTACTATTATTTTTACTATTATCATCTGTGGGTGGCCCTGTGAGTCTACCAACTGTTTTTTCAACCAAAGACATGTTACCCTCAACTGATGTTTTCTCTGGTAATCTTGCTCCATTTAACAATTTCCTCCCGGCCACTTAACTCAGTGGTGTTTTCCATGGCAGAAGTGTGCCCGTAATTCATTTCCAAGGCAACACACTGAAATCGTTTTCAGCCCTCAGGTGCATCTGTTGACAGGCCGGCTGCACCAACTGACTTTGCTTTCCTGGAACTAAAAGCTTTGCTTGCATTTAGATATGGAAGTGACTTTGTCAGTAAGAAGGCCAGCTTGCTTAATATTTTTCTTAATCTTATTTTTGCCCTAAAATGTAATGGGTCATCACTGGAATTAAGGATTGGATGGAAGAGTAAATCTTTTAATCAATTTCCTTTTTTTCTTTAACTGATTTTTGAGGCTGATCCAATGCGCCGATGCGGATATTGACTGGACGTGTTAACTACAAGAAGGAGGACAATCAATAGGTCTTTACGTATTATATCTGCAGGAATGAAGATGAAGACATATTTTTTTCATATGTCTTTCCATAATGTAGACAAATGCTCGTGTTATTTTATAAAAATACCCGCAACGATGAACATAAACGCATAGATATTTCATCCAATGATATTTCATTCTATAGTTTACCAACTATAGGCCTTGAAAATACTGCAGATATGTAAATGTGTTTGAGGCTTGCTGCTGAACATTATGTAGCGCAGATGTGTTGGGAATACAAATAATGGTTGGGCAATATCACATAAAAAGGATAACATTTTATTGACACTTGCACGGACGCGGAGTTAAAACACCAGAACAGCAGAAACATAGGAATCATCAAAGCTCCTGGAGGACGAGTGAACATCACTGCAGAGCACTGATGGTCGGCAGGACATTTGTGGTTTAAATCCTCGTCGTGATACGATGGATAAGGTAAGAAAAAGTTTTGATTGAGGAAAGTCCATGCTGTATCCTACTGATGACTGTACTGATACTGTATGTTGCATCTATCTATCTATCTATCTATCTATCTATCTATCTATCTATCTATCTATCTATCTATCTATCTATCTATCTATCTATCTATCTATAAGCAGATAATTAAATAAGTAAGTAGTTGAAGTAAGTAACTAAGAACATAAGTTGATGTATATCCAAGTAAGTAAATAAGTGTTTAAAAAGTATAAATTGTGGTTAAGCAAGCCCTTACATGAGTAGGTAAGTAGCTTGGCAACAATTAAGTAATTAAGTAAGTAAAAACTGTAAATAATCATGCAAGTAATTAAATGAGCTGATGTAAAAAGGTAAGTAAGTATGCAAATTATTGTGTAAGTACAGTAAGTTCATTAGCAAAGTTGATTTGCAGAGGCCTGGAGCTGTAGATTGGCTCCATGGCCTCAGTATGAGAATTATTCATAGTTCAAGCACATTTTTAAAGAATTTGAGTGACACACAAGTAAGCATCTGTTCCATTTTTACTTTAATTAGACGTAGCACGTGTTTCAGACGGTTACATGTGAAAGCTTTCCACCTCACTGTACTAATCCTAATGAATCAACTCATGTGCAGGAGTGTACAAGCTGTGACACAAATTCCTCGATGTATGAGGTAATATGCTGTAAGTCTAAACATCTTTACATTTCCTTTTCCTGTGATCAGGTAACACGTTGTCTCGGGCCTTTGAGGTTTACTTTGTGATACGCAGCTGGTTGAATGGAGATCCATCAGGCAGGTCTCTGTGCAAACAACCCAGAAGATTAAATTAACCGGATAATCAGCTATTGACAAGCACTTGGCACACATTCAACTCTTAACTGTAAATGGACACAAGCACAAACTGAACATCACAGTCCTCAATGAGTGTGTGTGTGTGTTACAGCCTGCTTGTGATCTTAACAATTTTCTTCCTTTTTTTTGTACTTTATGGTAAATCAGTTTTCCCAGCACTCTCCTGTAGTTTGACCCAGCCGACAATAAATAGACTCTTTCTGGTCAAAGTAGCCTGATAAAATTCATACTTTAGCAGCTGTTCAGTTTGCCTAACACACCTGAAACAGAAATTTATAAAAGTGTGGATTTACACACAAATGACAAGACCTCTAAAATATTTACATTTGCTGTAATGCTGCATCAAATCTTCTGTTGAAATATTTTACACAGTATAATTATTATATATCTTCAATGAAACAACTAGGAGATCCTCAATGTTGTCAAAAAGTAGAAAGAAGAATTTCCTTTTACCCAAACTTAAATCCAGTGGTGGAAAGTAACTAAGTCCATTTACTCAAGTACTGTACTTAAGTACAATTTTGAGGTACTTCTACTTCACTTGTATTTTACTTTTATTTCCATCAGTGCTACTTTATACTTTTACTCCATTACATTTATTTGACAGCTTTAGTTACTTTTCAGATGAAGATTTGACACAATGGATAATATAACAAGCTTTTAAATTACAACACATTGTTAAAGATGAAACCAGTGGTTTCCAACCTTTTTGGCTCATGACGTCTTACAAAAAGCAGTGTGTACTCGGAGTCACATTTCAGATGTCTATGAGTTGTTAACAGCTCCACCAAATAGTGATTTTTCCCTCTAAACACACATGGTTTCATTTCAATAAATGTTCAAATGATCCAATATTTCACCAAAAATCAAAGATTAGAGAAAAAGTCCAAAAACTGAAAACACTGAAAACTTTTCTTTCCTCTCCCATTAATCATCTGACGACCCCTCAGATTTATCTGTTGACCCTTTGGAGGGGCCCGACCCCTAGGTCAAGAACCACTGGACTAAAATAACTAACTGTATATAAACTAGCTCCACCTCCAGCAGCTACAACAGTAACATGCTGCTTACACACTGATGCTTCAGTATTAATAATCTAATGATGTCATATACAATAATATATCAGTCAGAGGGACCAAACCACTATTTTTACTGCAATACTTTAACTACATTTTGCTGCTAATATTTATGTATTTTTACTTAAGTAGGATTTTTCATGTGTGACTTTTACTTATAATTGAGTATTTTTACATTGCTGTATTGGTACTTTTACTGAAGTAAAAAACTGAATACTTCTTCCACCACTGCTTAAAACAACTTATGGGGACATTTAAGGAGAAAATTAAGGTTTAAAAGGTTTAAACAAGAAATCACACATACATATATTTTTAGGTCACAGGTCAAACCATGCCTCATGAAAGCAAAGAATAATTTACCAAACATATCTTAAGTCTTTTTTTGCAAGTTTATAAGGCCACCCGAAGTAGTTTATTTACCCTAACAGTAAGGGGTATACATTTCTTTACACTAACAAATTAAAGTGAAATTCTATTTGATTTTTTATTGTATTTTTTAATTTTTACTTTTTGAAATGAGGACTCATTGGATTTAAATCTCATTTTCAAGAGTGTCCTTACCAGGCAGCAACAGCAGATAAACAATGTGAGAAAGAAAACGCACAACATATATGATGAGATCAAACTAGGACGGCCTTGATGTTGTCAAAAAGTGTGGGAGAACTTTTCCTTTTCCCCAAACTTTAAAGCTACTTAAGGGTTCTTTTAAGAAGAAAATCGAAGCTTAAACAAGAAATACAGACATATATCACATGCTAGAGTGCATAAATTATGAGCAGTATCGGATTAAATGTGTGTGTCTGTATGTCAGTGTCACTGTTAGAGTTTACTTAGACATACTAGTGTCAGGGCACTGGGGGAGAGGATCACAGTTACCTCACAGACAGAGGTCAGAGCTTTTTTTAGCTCTATCCTCTGGTCAGGTAAACTACTCCAGCTGATAAGCACAGGCAGCCTTCACCTGCAGCATACTATTGTTAGTTTTAGAGGTCATTCATCCCTCGCTGTTGCTAATTTTAGACATGTTTATAATTTCGCAAGTATATGCGTAACTCTCCGGGGGCCTGAAGTTCCCTCATTGAGCAACCCTAAATGAAAAAATGATGTGTTCAGTTGTCTTGCTTCATGTTGAAATTTATTTGATTGTCTCACGAAAGTCTCATGTTCAAGAGAGTTTTTACCAAGATACGGAGCAACAACAGATAAACACTGTGAAACAAATAACTCACCACATGCATTACAAGATCAAAACGAAATGACATGAATTTCAGTGCAACTATCAACATTTGTAAAGCCATTTTCAAAAATATCATGTTAACATATGATTCATAAAATCTACAGATAAGCATTTAGTGTGATGAAGTAGAGCATGTGTTCAATGTTAAATAAGTCGGCATCTTATTCAGTTATAAATGACTATGGTTCATTTAAGGGTTTTTTTTTCATCAAAGGAATTAAATAGTTATATTTTTCCGTCATCATAGAGTCTCCCGCAGACATGAGTCGTAGATAAAATGATAAAAAAGATATAAATATATATAAAGATATAAATATAGACTTTCGGTTCGGTTTTTTAAAAACTGTTGACTGCCCTGTGTGTGTGTGTGTGTGTGTGTGTGTGTGTGTGTGTGTGTGTGTCTGAGTCTTTGAACCTACATCTGCAGATGGGGTGACATTTGGAAGAGGTGGGCATTTGCGTTTGGTGAAGCCAGCCCACTTTACCTGAATATATAAACAGCCGAGGTTCTCATCCACTTCACTGCTTTTGCACACACACACGGTAGACACACACTCACCACACACCTAGAAACACACACAGAGAGACTCGTTTTAAAGATGCCTTGTAGGTCCAGCTCTGTGGTTGATAAAATCCTCATGGTAAGAATCACTTTTCTGTCTCCTGTTACAGTAAGAAATAAGACTTGTGTCCAACTCATTTGTGCTTTTTTTTTGGTTTTTGAGAGGAAATAAGTGTAATTGCTACTTTGTCCTGTACTTTATTTAAAATATGGTTGGATGTGGCAACTCTGTAGCATTATATTGCAGTTGTCACTACACATATTTGATTGTTTTGTGTCATAAATGATAGATTTGTTTAGTTTATTATTTGTTCTTTCATCTATTCTTTCTTGTCGTTGCTGCTTCTGATTGTTCCTTCTTATTTTCACTGCACCACCATTTAAAAATGAGTGAAAGCTCTGTTAGTCGTAAGTAAAAAATAAAGGTAATAGGCTTGTGTGCAGCTCCTGACCTCTTCTCTTCTTTAATTGCAGGTAGAGCAGATCCTGTCAGAGTTCAGGCTGAATAAGGAAGAACTAAAAGAGGTCATGAAGAGGATGCAGCGTGAGATGGTCAGAGGACTGCGTTTAGAAACTCATGAAGAGGCCAGCGTCAAAATGCTTCCCACTTACGTCTGTTCCACCCCTGAGGGATCAGGTGCGTACTGTTTGTGGAAAAATAAAATTGTAACATTTTAGATAAAATCCTCCTGATGTGACTAAGAGTACCACTGCTTATCATCTAGGCAGTGAAAGCCTGTATGTGCATTGAGATGAAGTGTGTGTTGTGACAGAGGTGGGAGATTTCCTGGCTCTGGACCTGGGGGGGACAAACTTTCGTGTGATGCTGGTGAAGGTGGGTGCAGACGAGGAGAGGAGTTGGAAGGTGGAGACCAAGACCCAGATGTACTCCATCCCTGAAGATGCCATGACAGGGACCGCTGAAATGGTTAATGACTCTAATATTTTTATAGCAATTCTATTTCAGTGTCAATCATTAATGATTTTTCACCACTTGTCCACTTGTAGAGCAGATATTGCCGATATGGTGACTTTTCAAACCTTAAACCTTAGAAAAATTAGAAATGTCTGGTCTTCTGTAAACACATGATGCATAACGTCGACTTTAAAACTCAGAATTAAATCAGCAATAATTATTGCATTGATTTTTCCACTCTCATACCCTCTTTCCCTCTCTCCTCTCTCTCTATTTGCAGCTGTTCGATTACATAGCGGAGTGTATGTCAGACTTTTTGGACAAACACCATATCAAGCACAAGAAGCTTCCTCTAGGTTTTACTTTCTCCTTTCCAGTGCGACACGAGGACATTGACAAGGTAGGATGTTCTCCTGTATTGGACAGATTTTTAGCCAATGATAAAAATACAAAAAAAAAGTCTTGATTCACTTTGTTCATACATATAAGGTAGATGTTCTTTCTTTCCTCAGGGAATCCTACTTAACTGGACTAAAGGCTTCAAGGCTTCTGGTGCAGAGGGAAACAATGTTGTGGGTTTACTCAGAGATGCTATCAAGAGACGAGGGGTAAGTTTAATCATAATAAACAGCAAAAAGAGAGATTGTAACACTTAGATATGCTTCGATGACTGTAAATACATTGTGATATTGATGTCATTCAGGACTTTGAGATGGATGTGGTCGCCATGGTGAATGACACAGTAGCCACCATGATTTCCTGCTATTACGAGGATCGCAGCTGTGAAGTCGGGATGATTGTTGGTAAGATGGTATAAACACACACAGGCATGCTCACATGCACTACAGATAAACACACTTAGTCACTGAGACATGCAGTTTCAAGCATGTCTAAGGTCTGTATTTCTGCTTTTCCACCAGGTACAGGTTGTAACGTGTGTTACATGGAGGAGATGAGGACTGTGGAGCTGGTGGAAGGGGAGGAGGGCAGGATGTGCGTGAACACAGAGTGGGGGGCGTTCGGAGACAACGGGGAGCTGGAGGAGTTCAGACTGGAGTACGACAGAGTGGTGGACGAGACCTCGATTAACCCCGGACAGCAGCTGTGAGTCAAAAAGCGCATTTCAATTCAAACATGCATTAAAACATACACACGCATTAATGACAAGTGTTATTCATCAGGCATTCAGGCTTATAGCAATACGTCATTAAAGGTACTGCAAGTGAGACATTAACTTTGCCATTTAAAACGTGCCACACACTCTCTTTCAGTTTTTCTGAATTAATCATCCCTCTGTGGCAACACTCACCTGACTCTCACCTGAGGTCTCTGTGTAGTTGCTAAAGTAACAGCTGTTTTTCTTGAGGATGCTTGTAAATGATCAGGGCCCTCATACGTCAGTGGTCAGTCAGCAGGTGGGGGTGTCAGATTAATGATCCCTCTCCGCTGCTTGGCATAGTGCCTGTGGGCCTAATGGCTGTTTACCTTTTATGCTAGCAGCCCCTTTACACAGACAACTGCTGAGTCCAGCCTCACTCAGCCTTTTAAGCATTGACGTTGCATCCCTCATCCGCTTTCCTTCTTTTCCAACATGTGTAGAAAAGGATTTGTTTGCTCATGTGGTTTGTGACGCACATATCCTTCCTGTTTCTTCCACCATTGCAATACCCTCCTGCTGTATTGTTTTCTCACCTTTCTGTGGTTTTGCTTGTGTTCTTGCATCCTGTAGATACGAGAAGCTGATCAGTGGGAAGTATATGGGTGAGCTGGTGAGGCTTGTCCTGATGAAGCTTGTGAACGAGAACCTGCTGTTTAATGGAGAAGCCTCAGAGACGCTGAAGACACGCGGCAGCTTCGAGACGCGCTACGTCTCACAGGTGGAGAGGTGAGCATGGACGAGTGCCAGCCCGGCTGAAATCATTCACCAGAAACAATTATAAGATGATGCCTTTAAAAAAATCACGTGAAGATAAGTTTAGACTTTATCCTTACAAGTTTATGTTGATGACATAACTTTATATAACACAGGAAGGATTTGGTTTGCTTTAATTGTTGCTTGATTTGATATTCTGATTTCACCTGATTTTATGGGTTTTACTATTTTTAATTATTGTCAAGCTGTCTTTTTTTATGAAAACATGAAAAAGCAAGAATGTAAATGTACAGAAAGTCACATGATATGCAAATATACATCAATAAACTAAATTAATATTTTCATCTTGTCTTTCGTCCTTTTGTTTTTAGTGACTCTGGGGACAGGAAACAGATCTACAACATCCTGTCCTCGCTGGGTGTGCTGCCGTCGGAGCTGGACTGCGACATTGTTCGTCTGGTGTGTGAGAGCGTTTCCACTCGCTCGGCTCACATGTGCGGCGCAGGACTCGCTGGTGTGATCAACCTAATGAGGGAGCGACGCAGCCAAGAGGCCCTGAAGATCACAGTGGGGGTTGACGGATCTGTTTACAAGCTGCACCCATGGTAGGGAATGCAATGCCTGTCTTTTAAACTTTGTGTGAAGAAAAGAGACAGGAGGCGGGAGAACTGAACAGTTAAAGAAAAAGTTTTTAAAAAAAGGACACATGGAGATATTCTGCACAGTAAACATACTGTTTTCTTTTTTCTAGTTTCCGTGACAGGTTCCACAAAATTGTCTGGGAGCTCACGCCTCACTGCGAGATCACCTTCATCCAGTCAGAGGAGGGGAGCGGTCGTGGAGCAGCCCTTATCTCAGCAGTGGCCTGTAAGATGGCTGCATGCATGCTGACACAGTAAAGGGAGCTGTGTACTGAGCACTGAAGCAAGCTTGGCTGAACTCTGATCTGACATTGTTGATGACATGTCCATCCTCTGGCCTTTCTCGGGCTCCGGCTGAAGGATGTTTGTCTGTGTGTAAGCAGGAGCGACCCTTATCACTGGAAGATGTTCAGTCAGACAACTTGATTTATAGACTCCATGTAGGTAGTATTAGACCAACTTGTTGCAATTTAAAGATGTTTCTGAACTGAATTGGTTGACTGTTGCACTCAGCAGCATCAGGTGGCATGAAAGCTCATTTTAAATACATGCTCCTTGAGTATCACTGCCTGTTGATTGTTTTTGAGTATGGACTGACCTGTTTTAAAAATGTTGTATTATTGATGATGATATGTAATATAAAGTCAGTGTAAACTGTTTGATGTACAAGACAAGTTTTTTTTTTTTTTGTAAATGTATGTATGATCACTGTGTTGTGTTGTAATTTGTTTGTGAGGAATGACATACGTCTTTGGAACTGTATATTTAAAATCAGTGTTTACAACTTCTGTGTATTGGCCAATAAGTTGTAGTCTCATATGAGCATAATAAAATGTGTTTTGAATGTTAATAAGCTGAACTGTAAATAAAATTATAAATTATAAACTACTGTTCTTTATTTTCATGCTCTTTGTTTCATATCATGCTTAATTTCTTTGATTTGATTATTTGATTAGATTTCTGAAGCTTTAAACAATCTTTTTTAAACTGTGACCTTTTCTTTTTCTTTTTCTTTTTTACTTCTTTGTCAGCTCATGGCAGAATGTCCAGTGTTGAGAAACAGCATCATTAAAGCACATCAAAACAATGTAATGACTTCCCAGTAATGTAATGCACCATTAATGCAATGATGATTTGCAGCTAACAGTGTTGTAATCATGTTAATGTTCTATTAATGAGATAAAACCTACTAAATATGAGTATAATATCCTGTATTTCAGAAACACATTTGAAAATGGATCCCAAAAAATATCTATAAATTAATCTGATCATATCCACAGAAATAGCAGCTATTCACATATTGGTCGCTTTGCATGTCAAAAATGTCAACCTTCTTCTTCATGTAATAAAACCAAGATTGTTGCTGGGATGTTAATTGATTATGTACATAATGAGATGATTCTGGGGCCCTTTTGACTTTCCTCTTGTCCTTCAGCACCATCATTCCATCTACAACAAACATGTACGTCTGCTACAACTCTAATATACGTGCAACTTTTATTTGTTCATCATTTTTCATAGTCACCATTAGCTTTTTTTTTCTTCCTGACAGTGTAAATAATATTGTTATATCTCTACTTTCACCACTATTTGGCTGAGGACAGCCTCCCTCAGTTTGGTACCCTAGAAAAAACCTAAAAACAAAGATAAAACCTTTTAATGTAACAATTAGGTCATTACATTTGAGATGGGTGACAGTAATTATGTTACTGTAAATACATGTGTTTGATTCACAGAGACAGTTTTTATCACTTCTGATCATGATTTGGTGCATTATTGGGACGTTATAACAGATCTCAGAATTTAGGTTTTCTGTGTTGAAGCATATCATACAGACCAAAAATTTGCAGTAACACTGCACATACAACACACACGGAAGTTGCCATCAGAGCTTGATTTGACCTCTTAAGGAATAACTAAATCTGGTGGAGTGACTGTCAGACTTTCAGAGGTCACTCTCCCGTCTCCCTCTCTGCTCTCTACTCCATATCTCTATTTTCCAGCCCAGAGGAATCCTGCTTCACCTCTTATCAGGTCCCTTTGGTGACACACAGAGAGCAGCTGTGGCCATGTAAGGGACTGTGCTTCCTCCACGGGTTATTATAGGAGAGCAGAAGATAACATGGGCTATACATAAAACCCACCCTAGCATCACGCCTCGGCCGGGAGTCCACATAGGATCACACACAGACATGGTAAGTCCATCAGAGATTTCAAAGTCTGTTTTTTTTTTTTTTTTTGTGGTAATCGAAAAACAACCTGTTTTTAAAATCGAATTAAGCGGCAAGAACTGTTGCTGATTTTGTGTTCACCCTCTCAGGCAAGTAAAAAGGCTTCCAATAAGAGACAGAGGGGAGCACAGAAGTCTTGCTCCAATGTCTTCTCCATGTTCGAGCAGTCGCAGATACAGGAGTTCAAGGAGGTACAGTACACTCTGTGGTCCTGCTTGGAGTGACATAAAATAGATCTACTGTATTAACACTGCAAAGATAAGTTGATGGCTGTTTTGAGTTTTAGAAAAGTGTGACTTATGACTTTGATTGAAGGAAATTTCTGCACAAACCAGTGATTTTATTGTAAAAATCATGTAAAAAAAAAGGATGATTTTTATTAAATTCAGCAGCTGTAGGCCTCTTTAAGGCCGTCAGTATATATATATAATTCTTCAGTCCTTGCAGGGACAAATACTGAGCCACACCTCATCTACTCTTAACCTCAGTTTGAATCATTAGAATTAAATTTCATGATTTATTTTTTTATCTATAGGCTTTTGGCTGCATTGACCAAGACAGAGACGGTGTTATCAAGAAACAGGACCTGAGGGAGACCTACGGACAACTGGGTACTTTCTTTTTCTGTCACTTCTTTCTTATCTTTTTCATCCACTGATTTATACCAAATAATAATAATTAAGAAAAACAATGACGAGCTCTGCTGATGAAACCTTCTCTTGTTGTCATATTTAATACATTTGATTAAAAATAATTTACTGTGTGTGTGTGTGTGTTTCGGTGTGTATGTACCAGGAAAGCTTAATGTGAAGGATGAGGAGCTGGATGAGATGTTGAATGAGGGGAAGGGTCCCATCAACTTCACCGTGTTCTTGACTCTGTTTGGGGAGAAACTGAACGGTGAGAACTATTCAAACAAATCTTTGAATTCTCTATATTGTACTCTCAGATGATGCTCAATGATGCTCTGTTTTCCTGCAGGGACCGACCCTGAAGACACCATACTTGCTGCCTTCAAGCTTTTCGATCCCAATGGGACAGGCTTTGTTAATAAAGACGAGTAAGAGAAATTACGTGAATTAACTTTCATGTTCAACTTTGTCATGTTAGCATCTTATTCTAGTTATCCTCTGCTTTTAACTTTTAACTTTTTTTGTCTTGTCCAGGTTCAGGCGATTACTGATGAACCAGGCTGATAAATTTACAGCAGAGGAGGTTTGTCGTTTCTATTTTCCCTGAAATTGTGACAGACTCTTTTTTGCATTTTTATTCCCCATTTTGATCCACTCAGTTCACCAGTCACATTGCCTTTTCCTAAAATTTCAGGTGGATCAGGCCTTCGCTCTCGCTCCCATCGACCCAGCCGGCAACATCGACTACAAGTCGCTCTGCTACATCATCACACACGGAGATGAGAAGGAAGAATCCTAACAAGGATTGTTGTCCATGTGGTCAGGTCATCTAAACATGCTGGTGTTGCTTGTTCTGTGGCATGTCATTAAAATGCATTAGTGACTGTTGAAATGTCTGATTTGTCTAACTTTCCTTTAGGGCAAAATTGGCTGTAATAAATACTGTTGTGTTTTTATTGAACAATGGCTCCCCTCTTTGTATGCCATTGAGAATATAGTGTTAGCTCCTCGTTAGCTTCTTTGTTAATTACATATTTTATTAAGCAACACTGTATAGTATGTAAAATAAAATGAAACAATCCAATATTGTAAAAGAAAAATCTCAAATCACACAAATGTCTGTTAAAGTCTTATCTTTGATTATTGAAAAGAACATATTAATCTCAACTATAGAGAAGAGATATAAGGACAGGCTTTAAAACCTACAACTCAAATTTAGATGATTTTAATATTTTCGGTTCATCTGAAGAATAACTGGGTAACACTTTACTTTAAGTCCCCTTATCTAGCATTTATAAGACGTATACAAACATTCAATTTGTGGTTTATAACACGTAATGTAGTAATAATGTAGTTGTTTTGACAGGTACTGTATGTATTTGTCAACAACTGTAACTCCTCCTGTGGGCATTGATTAGAGGATGCTGGTGTGTAAACAGATAATAAATGATGGTATAGTAAAACATGGTTTTAATAATATAAGATAAATATAAGACATCTACTATAGGATACATTAATAAGTACACCTGCCTCTATATCTGCTTATAACTACATTATGTTAAAAAACATGTATTAAATATTTGTATAGCTTGCTGCTAATAAATGCTACTGTAAATAGGGGGGACTTAAAGTGTTATTGTAGTACTTCTTCTTCTACTGTAAATTTTATTCCTCTGTATATTGAGAAAGTTATGAAATTTTCAACATACTGCTTGTAAAGGACAATTCCTAAATATTCTGCGGTAAAGTAACGGGGCCCTCACTGCAGTTCCATTCTTCTGGGACACTGTTGCCATGGATACAACAACAAACACCTACATAAACTCTCACAGCTACATTTTCCTGCTCACGCTGCATACAGCCAGTCAACAACAAGACGGCAAGGAGTGTGTGTGAACTTCTGCAAGGCAAGCTCTGCTTCCAGCACATTTGCAACGGCAGAGTCGTATCCAAATGACTGTGAGTTTATTTTTGATATCTGAAATCTGCAGTTCTACTGGCAGAGATGCCTATTGCATCTGGAGCAGCAGGCAGGGTGGATGTAGGAGGAGGCCTACACACAGGCACAACATGGACAACAGACGGACTGAAGAGGAAGACCAACTTTGTCAACAAGAACTGTGACTCCTATCTGCAACGGTGGGTAGATTACTGCTCAAGTGTACTGCAATGTAAAATATTTGTTAACAGATAACATATGTTATTATTTCCAGTAGATAATTAAACATGGCTACACATGGGTAAACTAATGCGACTGTTTAGAAAACTTTAAAGGGGGCCTTGAGTGTAGAAACCATTGTTTTCATTGAGGTAAAACTCCAGAAGAATTATTACACAGCAGCCTTAACTGACCTACGTGGGTTTTTATTGCTCAAGAGAGCGGCTTAATCCAAACACTGCCACCTGAATCAACAGCAACCTGTTTGTCGTCTGAAGTGCGCAAAGGATGACACAGATGTGAGGCACTAATCTGGCTCATAAATATTTCAACGTATTTGTCTCTCCTGGCTGGTTCACTGAAAGGAAGAGTCAGGAAGTCACGGGCTGGCTGTCACGTCCACCGTGCATCATTTCCATTACTAAATTAAATTAAACTCAGTTTCTTTGTGTTGACATGTAATCTCATTTTCACTGTCGATCATATTTGCAGATATCAAGAACAGAAAAAGAAAAGTAATTTATTACAGGTAAGTGTTGCCATCAAGTAGAAACGCACACAGATTAATTTAGAGGTTGTCAGACACTGTGGTACTGTGACTGCTGTTCATGTGATCTAGTAGTGATCTGTTTGTTTTGGCACAGGGCACACAGGGCAACACAGATCCAAGTAATGAGGAGACTGACGGTAAGAGCACTGAGAATCTAAAGATCCCATTTAAAGACATGTTTTTTCCACAAAAAAATTCAACTACCTTGTTAAAGATCCTTAAAATTACATCTTCTACTTCTGCCTCATTGAAAAATTCAGAATCTATGAATATGCAAATATTTTTCATTTCAAAAGTTTAACTGCTGAATGCAAGATGTCTCCTACTTCACTGTAAGGTCCATTCCAGGTGTTTGTGCACTGGAGGCTTCAGGTTTCCACATCACACTTGTGTAAGTTACATACTGGCTCTCGATTGGCTCTAAACTAGTTGTGATGTCACAAATCATGGTGCATCCCTTTGACGCCGATTTTTCGGTGAGCACAGAGAAACTTTCCACTTTCAGCAGATGGATGTGAAAACAGCCTTCAAGTGTCCAAGTGCACATACATCATTCTGCACAGTGAAGCGTAAACATCCAACTGAAGGAAGACGAAGACTTTTGACTGGAGGGGAACTTAACACACACATATACACACACACAGTTACAGTGAGCTTATAACAAACCCCTCTTTAATTTGTTTTAAGGGGCCAAAGATGGGAACCCTCACAGGAATGGAGACAGTGAGGAGAAAACTTCAGGAAAATCATCCAGTGAAGAGAGACCCAAAAAGTCTCGGCTGTGCGTTCTCCTCTAAAACCATCACAACTCATGAGGACATTTAATGAGCTTTTTTACACACACACACACACACACACACACACACACACTATCATGTATTATTTAAGTGCCAAACTTTGTGTCTCTGCTTTTGTGTTTGTGCTTTAACTTTGTGATGAGTAGTTCTGTAAAAGAAAAAAGGTGAGGGGGCTCCCAAAAACACGGTGCAAGAAGTTTCCTTTTTTAGTAACTGAAAGCTAAGATATATAATGCCAACCAGTGTTAAACAAAACCCAGTAAGGAAACCCTAAACATATATTGCAAGGGTGCTTATCAGTGTTAAGATCAAAAATACATAAAACCCATATTCAAATGCTTAAATCAAATATCAAAACAAAAAAACGTCAAAATACCTCCAGGTTCTTTTTGAACTTGCATAATCACGCCATTGATATTACATTTGTAAACTAAAATTTATTTTTAAAAACAATGAGCACCACACGAACAAGTCAACTGAGAGATGTTCATGTATCCACTCCACTGCAATCACACATTTCATTCATTCAGAGCATTTTATCAGCATTAACAGTCAATCAAAAACAGTAGCTACCTTTAGCAGCAGTAAAAACAAAGTGATTTTCCCTTTTTCACAGTCAGTCTGTTCCTCATGAAGTGCAATATTGAACTTTTGCTCCCTGTGAATTAGCGAGGCTCTCCTCTCGTTAGCTGTACCGAAGTTTTCACAGTGTGTTTCAGTCCACTTGGCAGTATTCCATTTCAGATCCAGCTAATGAGAAAATAATATCAGAGAGATGCCTGTTTCTGGTATATATTCTCCAAAAACAGGGCAGGTGCATGTCCATCATTCTGGCTGCGATTCTCAGTCACTGTTGCTGCTGCTGTCCTCTCCCACCACCATGCTGCTGTACTGCTTCTGCTGCTGCTGTTTGAACGAGTCTTTCACCTTTGCTCTCTTGAGGCCTCCATCCCTGCAGGGACGGCAAACAGGATGAAAAAACTGAGAGTGATGCTGATCATTCAAACACATGCAACAGACTGTACGATATGTCACTTTCATGCAAAAAAAAAAAAAAAAAGGGGACTACTTTTGGAGATTTTTCATGTTTGACATTCAGTTGAAGGATTGCATGTTCCTCTATGGGTTAAAAATGTTATCTTTCATTTGGAAGCCTTTTCAAAAAACTTAATTTAACAAAATGATTTCACCAATTAGTTGTGATATCATTTTGTGTTAAAAGACAGATTCTTCATAAAAAAAGTCTGTTTCATCTAGAACCAGGTTTCTAGGAAAAAAAGAGGTGAAAAATACTCATAGAGACAGAAAATCCCATCAGTGAGAAATAACAATCAATAAAAGAATGAGAGAAGTTAAATCTTACCACTGTAGATCTATCAGCCCTCCCTGTTGAGCGATGGCCGACTTAACTCTGTTGGCAAACTGGACAGCATCTTCCCCCTCCTGCCATTTTTGAATAAACAATAAAGTCAGTCTACCATGATGTGTGTGTATGTGTGTGTGTGTGTGTGTGTACATATATGGAGGGGTGGGGGTGGCACCTGCGGGATGTACACGTGGCTTTATGCTCACATGCATTAGCGCATGTTATACACACCTGTTGGTGCATGGCCGGCAGATACCAGACGTTACAGACGAGGGCCCAGCTGGTCATCATCCTCAGCAGGTAACTGACCATGCTGTACTTGGAACTGTTCCAGAAAGCATCTCCAAACTTTAGGTCATACTAAAAGAGGTTAAAGAGAAATGCATTAAAAGTGCAGCGAGGAACTCCGCTTTCAAAGGTGTAAGCCGGAAGGCCAGAAGAAACAGACAGGACTGAAGTACCTTAATGGCTACAGGGTATATTGTCGCTCCAATTTCAAAACTTCCCTTTTTAAACATCATGACAGATGTGTTGTTGACACAGGTTCCTGTTGAAACCAGAGATCAGTACATCAAAGGAGACAGAGTTGTGTGAGCTCTGTCCAAAACCACATAAAGTAGCTGCTCATTTGTCACCGCTCAGTGGCCAGACTGCCATCAGGCACCGAGCTAAAATAACAACACTCACCGAGTCTTGTCTTTGATGATACAAAGGAAAACACACTGGTGTGGATAAAATAACTCTGACATTCTACATGGTCATACTCACCCTCTGGAAATATCAATATGGGAAGCTTTGTCTTGTCATTCACATGATCCTTCAACCTGGAAGCAACACAAAGGTAATGGAAACCACTTCCAGACTATATAATTATCTACATATTGCACTTTTTTTCCCCACATTTGAGATCAAACATCTGGAATGTCTGGGTGAAGATGGGATATAATGAGATGGAATCTAAACTGTATGAGTCACTGTTCAATAGCAGCTTTTCAAAACATATCTGTTCTTGTTTGAATAATACTTTACTGCCAGGAAAATCTCACAACCAAAATAGCCACAGCAAGAAAATACAGGCGAGAAGGTTATTTCATTCTGCAATGACAAGCAAGCAGAGACATGCGCAGCAGTTAGAAAGTGGAAAACTGACCTTTTGGTCACTAGGTGGCGATCTTTCATCTCTGCTCTCTCAAACCAGACATGGGGACAGGATCTCACCATGGCTCTCTGGACGACTCCCATCAAACCTCCGTGTACCTGACCCACCTGACAAACACATTTTGACAATCACAGAAAAATGTCATGGTTCAGTATGACAAATAAAAGTCATACCTATTTGGATACAAATGTTGGCTGGTTTCTACCTACCATAGCATAACACCCATCATTGCAGAGTATCACAATGTCGATAGGGGTGGTGTGATTGGCAACGCAGATTCCTCCTTTTTCTGGTTTATTTTCCCTTTTGTTTAAAGGTGAAAAAAATGGAGTCAATATTTGAAAAGAAAGCTGTTCCTGGTAGCTGTTAGAAAGGAACAGTAAATGGTGAGGATGCTCACTTACCTGTTGTGGTAGTGGATGGTGGCAGAGAGTCCTCGAGCACAGATCCTGTAGCACATGACATGGACCCATTCACTGAGCCAGAACTTTATCCTAAAAACAGACATTTTCACACACGTAAGCAAGTTAGCACATGTGAAGAAATTAGTGACATGTGCATGGAAGATCGAGATGGTTATATTTTGTGATCACCTCCAATTTGGGAGCAGTCCAACAGCAGACGTTCCAATAACCAACCAGGTGAGGCCAATGCAGGCCAGTGTTATCCTGGAGAGAGTGTAACACAATCATTCCTACATTTTACAGCAGCTACAACAAATAATAACAACTTCATCTATATAGCACTTTTCAAAAACAAGTTACAAAGTGCTTTACAAAGACATAAAAACAAGAGAAATTACTATATAAATAAATAAAAGTAGAATTGATACAGTAACAATAACAAAGAATAACTGATTCAAGAGAAAGCAATTCTGAAAAACTGCATTTTTAAGAGAGATTTAAAAGAAGAAACAGAGCTAGCCTGTCTGATCTCCTCCAGCAGGTTGTTCCAGAGTCATAGGGCCCTGACCTTTGACCTAGGAATTACTAACAGACATGTGCCAGAGGATCTCAGGCTGCATTCAGGCTCGTAAGGGGTTAGTAAGTCAGTGATATTATCAGAATCCAACCCCAAACGTGCTTTAAAAGTAATCCTTAAAATTTTAAAATCAATTCTAAAGCGTACAGGTAACCAGTGTAGAGATGCTAAAATAAGCCTTATGTGGACTCTTCTATTGGATTTTGTAAGTAGTCTTCCTGCAGCATTTTGAACTAGTTGAAGTTTGGAGAGGTTGTATTGAGTGAGACAGGAATACAGCGAGTTACAGCAGTGTAAGGATGCAATGAAAGCCTGGATGACAGTTTCCAGATTCTTAGCGGACAAAAAAGACCTAGTTTTCGAGATATTACGAAGTTGCAGAAAGCACGACTTAATGACTGACTTTAGCTGTTGGTCAAAGTTAAGTTTGTTATCAAAGATAACAGGACAGAGAACCTGAGTGGGGGAGAAGTGCTCGCTGGAGAGGTCTGGACCTATGATAATGGCTTCTGATTTATCTGAGTTTAACTGAAGAAAGTTTTGAGAGAGCCAGTTTTTAACATCTATAAGTCAGGATATTTTGACCATTTTGACCAGTCGTGTTGTGTTGTTGGAGTCAAAAGAGAACTCGATCTGCGAGTGGTCGGCATGAAAATGGAAACTGATGTTGTACTTCTGAAAGATTTGACCTAGAGGTGATATATAAATGAAGAATAATAAAGGGCCAAGGACTGAGCCTTGAGGCACTCCACAGGAAAAATGGAAAGTGGAGAATTTAAAGTCACCAATGGCACACAGAATTTCCTATTAGAAAAATAGGAAAAAAACGAATCTAAAACTGTACCTGATATGCCAATGCTTAAGGTGTTCAATTAAAATCACTTGGTCAACTGTATCAAAAGCTGCAGTAAGATCTAAAAGCAATAAAACAGATGTTTGGCCTTTGTGAGAAATGCTGTCTCAGTGACGCCCTAAAACCTGACTGAAATTTATCAAGGAGCCCGTTGCCATTCATATGATCAATGAGCTGCTCAGCAACTATTTTTTCCAAGACCTCAGCCAAAGGGTGAGGGAAGTTTGGATATCGGGTGGACGTTATTTAAAATGGATGGGTCAAGAGATGGCTTTTTGAGAAGGGGTTGGACTGTACTCACAAATACAGATAATGAAATGCTGAATGTTCAGATAAACATAAACAGTTATCTATGCAGTTTGAAGTTTCTTTGCAGGCCAAACTGAAATCTAACTGGACTGAATTCAAGAAATAATAGGAGCACAGTGTAGCAACACTGTTATTCAGTTACGTTAAAGTCAAAGGGCAGAACCAAACATTTGCAATTTTTGTTGCACCAGTTACTGTAAATTACTCATTTATATAAAAGACACTGTCAAGCTGTACATCAAAAATATTCCATTTCATTTTTACTGATTTTTGCATTTTCATGATATCAGCTTCCTCTTCTCTTAAACCTTGCATTTTTTAAATCTCACCTCAAACATAATGTTATTTTTACCAGAACAAATAGTTCTTAGGTTCCACCCGCTGAGGTTTGACTCAACCTTTGACATTATTCCTGCATGGAGAGCAGCTCTCCCTTTGTAAACTGTGACGTATCTGTGTACCTGAGCGGGGCGAGGATGCAGTATCTCACAATGATGCCAAGGCCGTAAACCAGCGTCAGCCTCAGACTGATGTACTGGAAATCGTTGTTTGTGCGAGTCAGCAGGTTCCATGACACCAGCTCCTCTGAAGTGAACCGCTGGGTCACCTAAATTTAAAATCAAATTAAAAATTAGACAAACATAACCAGACCACTTAAAGTATGGAATGCATAACCAGGGATTACACATCAATTATAACAAATTGTTTTAAAAAAAAAAAAAGTACCTCGTCCTCTACAATGCTCTCAATTCCTCTCCGGGTGAAATAGAAACAGTCACTAAGTGTAAAATCACCGCCCTCTGGGGGTTTGGGGCGACTCCGTCTGAGTTCCTCTAACTCTTTCTCCATAGAGCCATCGTCCCTCTGGATAAGACCTGACACACACACACACACACACACACACACACACACACACACACACACACACACACACACACACACACACACACACACACACACACACACACACACACACACACACACACACACACACACACACACACACACACACACACACACACACACACACACACACACACACACACACAGTCAACATCTGATAGGAATCGTTATCTCAGTGGTAATCTGAAAGATAAATCAGTCTTGCCATATCTCTTCTTGTAAGGTGGTGTTGATAGTGATGGAAGACAAAATGTTTTGAGTCAACAGAGTAAAAATCAAAGTTCATTCAACAATGTGTTTCTTGGAAGAATATAACATGCTGTACTTTGCAAGAACGAAAGAAAAATAAAACAACTAAAATAAATGATTGCAATAAATCAAAGTAAATCGTAAAACGTCCTTCATAGGAAGGAGATGTGGCAATTAACCAGAAAAGTTGAAAAAAAAAAAGGAACAGCATCTATGCATCACTTAAGTGTATAGTATTTGTCATTTGGCATGACAAGAAGATTCATCAGCAAATTTCAACACAAAGCAGGAACTTTCCATAAAAATTCACTTATTCAGCCAATAAAATACGTCAAGAACTGACCTAAAACATGACCTTGCATCTTTTGACTTGTGATACATAACAGTAACATGAGAGCTAAGTAATGGCGATTACTCTGCCTAAGATTTAACATTGTCCTCATTTCAGGTCTCAGAACAGTTTAGGAGTTGCTTTCAACTTAGACTCCACACTATCTGATAACATATGGGACAAAGTCCAGAACATGGGATGACAGACTCTGTATTCAATATTCAATCAAAACCTTCAAACAATGTCTGCTTTGTCTCTGTTAATGAGGCACTTTCGCTGCTTATATTCATTGTCCACATTAAAAACTGCAACAATGACACACTTTGGATATGCAGAGGCCAGTTTTTGCTTATATAACTGAAGTATTTATGTGCTACAGCAGGGGATACCACGCTGTGCAGCTTACTGACTGATAAGGTGCTGAGCGGTGGCTGAGAAATTATTGCACCTTGTGAGATAAGCAGGGCTCCCAGAGCAACTTCACCTTGTTTCCTATCATAAATGTTCTCAGGTTAACTGTGTCACAGTGCCATACACAGACTGCTCTGAGTAGAATAAGCAATCCTGTAGTGCAACATAAAACAAATTAAACCTGCTATTTAAGGCGACAGGGCTATCATCCAGGGAGCATTTGATCTGTGTGCAAATGCAAAAAGCTTCTTCACAGGTACAGATAAATCAATTACTCTTTCTAAACTGGGCAATAACATTGCAACATGCTTGCCCAGGCTTGTACCTGAGCATCTTATGAAATCCAATATTGCAGCACAACACATATCTTTCACTAAACCCTTATCTTTCACAATAAAGGATATGACCATCTCAATCTATCTAGTTCAAACATCCTACTCACCATTAGATGCAGAGGCTTGCAGTGCTCGTTCCTCTGTGTTTGCCTTCTGTATCTTCAGAGTGGCCCACTGAAGAGGAAGATACTGTCACTGTTTTGATTTTTAAAAATTTGCTCACTTTTAATGTCTTATGTGGATCGGTGGATGACAATTGAAATTATCTGCAAAGCCTAATGCATGTACATTTCCGAGGGAAATGATGATAAGATTACCTCTAAGGTTTTGACCAGGATGGTCATGTAGGTCTCAGAGATGCCCAGTGAGAAGCCAAACATGGCTGGGATCATGATGAAGCTGACAATGAGGTAAAGCCAAATCTTCAGTACCCAAAGGGTCAATGCCCAGAAATCCTCCATCTCTACTTTATTCCCTGAGGTATATGAGTGCAGCCCTGTGGCCTCAAATGTTGTGTTGTCCTGTATGTGAGAGGGAGAAAAAACTATATGAAGGTCAACAACAACAACAGCAACAACAACCACAATGACAAGAGGAACAAAAATAATAAAAAGTTGAAACACTCCAGTTAATTTAAGTAGGAATAAAGCCTCAAAGGTCACAGCACCCTTCTCAGACACACACAAACTGACAAAGCCCACAGGAATACCGATGATCACTATCACCTGGCAATATAAACACATCCATGAATAACCAAACTACGACATGCCTGGACTACAAGATTGTTTTTCAAGACTGCATTATGTCTGTTTTGTCTTCTACAATCACAAGCGACGTTATTTTAAGTTCCGCCAGCTCGTCTTACCTGTCAAACTTCAGTCCATGCTCTCTTCTTGAGGAATAACTTTAAAGGATTGTGCAAAGGGGGGAGCAAACACGCCCATTTACTACTAGAGCAAAGTTCACTCCGCTGCGTCCAACAGCGCCGCGCTGCGGTCAGAGAGGGAAGCGCAGACACGTGGATCTGGAGTTCATTCAGTCAGCCTCATTATCTATATTTGGTGGGGAAAAAAACTTGGTTTATTTTTACACAACAAGCAGGACAGTGAGACGTTTGTCCACCTCACAATTAAATATATGCAGCTACTTATTTGTAGGAATCTGGCACTACAAAATGAAATAAAATAAAGTAAAGTAACCGTTAAATACCAGTTTGACAAAAACAAAATATCTCAAGATCCACTTACTTGGTTTTTCCGTAGCTTTCAGCCACATCTTGTGGCCTTTATCAGCACATTGCTTTCCAAACTTATTACTGCAAATATATAACATGCAAGCTGCAGGTTACATTTGTGCAACAACTTAATTTTCTTTTTCTATTTTCGTGTGTCTTTTTTTGTATTTATATAATGATGTTCAGAGCCTCAGTCGATGACCTGACTGCTAAATTGACTGACCTCACATTTGCGATTGTATTTTGGGAAACAGTAATACTAATGAAATGCTCCAAACCTCTCAGACATACTACTCACCACAACACAGGGAAGCCTTCATGAGGAATGCAGCCACACTCGCTCTGTGTAAAAGCCTCTCTCTCCCACCTAAGACTAACAAAAGGTCCTGATTATTTTCCAGGTTCAGACATTTCACAGTCTGTTGCACATTACTGTAACAGGGGACTTCGGGGGGTCAGTTTGGGTAATGTCTCTGGGAATGATAAGAGGGTGATTCATTCTGGGATTGAACCTAATCCAGAGAGCTTTCTGGACCACAACCAGGCTTCTTGGCAAAGATGCATTTAGAAAAGAAAATTACCTGACACAGTAAGATACAAGTATCTCATATATTGATGCAAGTCATATGAAAGCCTATCCTCTTATCCAAAAATATGTGATCACTTTGCTTTAGATACACAGCTGTGAGCAATAAGGTGTTGCATGTTATGCACTGTTAATAAATCAGACAAACTGCCCTGCAATTTTACAACAGGAAGACATTCCAGGTGTGTAGCAGCTCACTAGAAAACACACTATTTGTCCTTTATTGTTAGGGTGTGTCAGTTCCAATGAGGCAGTGCTTGTTAGTTCCAAAATAGCCGGTTTTAATCTTTAAGCCTCAACACAAAGAGCTTACTGCTTACATTGAACGCTGGTTTTATTGGGTCCTTTTGGGGGAACACCCCAGTACGGCCCATTAGTGTTGTTATTGTTGCTCTCTTTCTCTTAAAGCAGGGGAGGGAGAGGTTAGGGTCGACAGAGATAAACTCAAAGCTCAGCTGTCAGAATCTGTGCAGCAATGTGTGCTATCAGTATTTACAAAGTTATTTTTAAGGGGGGCTCTACATTTTCCAAAATGATCTTTTCCTGACTCCAAAATAGACTTTGGAGAGACTGGAAAAATCTAACAAAAGTCCCCCTGTTTACAGTAAAAGCTGCTGCCCCATTATCCAACAGTCTTATGTTCAGCCAGAACTGCAGGACTACTAATTCAAATCTTCCTTGACCCACATTTGGAGTCTTACCCAGATTTATTTAAAAAACAAAACAAAACACTGCAGCAGAAACGTCTGTGGTAGGTTTATTTCCACTAATGCCTTTATACAGGCTTACAGGCTAGATAGATAGATAGATAGATAGACATGTCATTAGACTTCACAGTTTAACAAGCTCACTGCATTGTCTCCTTCTGTGTCTCCCATGGACCGAAACAAACCCAGGAGGGAATGTGTCATGTCTCAAAAGTGATTTAGTGATTTATAAATCTGCTCCAGGGATAAATATCAGACAGGACCACAGAGGAGGGGTGGGGGCGGGGGTTCCGGCCTCCAGAGGATACGCTGAAAAAGTTTTTTACCCTGAGATACAGTATGCCATCAGAAAAGTCTCTTTAGGAGATGTTCTCTTGTCTACTTTTACAGTGGAACCCAATGGAGGTTTTGAAGTGTAGCCCATTTTGTATGTTTTGTATGTTGAGTGTGAAGGTATTCTTAGTGTCTGGTTTCCTTGGATCTGCTACAATCATGATACAAACTAATAGAATTATTTTGGCAAAAAGGCAAATTCAGAACAATTTTGTGAAGAAATGATTGCTCAGAAACTGCAGCAGCATTATGGCATGAACAAATATTTGTCAGTGATGGCAGTTTAAGAGTATATGTGTTTGCACAGGATTTATCTTTTGTTTGACTTTTAGACCTTTTCTTCTTGACTTGAGTTATGAGATCTGCATTGATGTCCCAAAAAACCAAACATTTTCTTTTTTTTTAAAACAGTGTGCAAAAATATTACTAATGCACATATTTCAGAATAGTGTTTCTCTCACTTTTCCAAGTCTATGCCTCTATGCATCTAGTCACAACTTGGATTGACTGTGGTAGGTTAAATATCACTGCACCTGTATCGAGGTCACAGTAGTGTGAGTCATTTTTACTTACTTAAACAGTCTTTCCATTGTTAAGTGTTGACTTTTGAGTAACAGGTATTTAGACTTATCATGAAGCTGATATAGATTCTATAAAATATGTTATTTCAGTCATACATAAGGACCAAGTATTATTCATTGACAGCATAAGTGGTTGCAAGATATTTGGAACCATTGTTTGTTATTTATTTAGTATTATTTACCTTCTGCTTACGTTGGATGCTTGAATAAAATGTGCGTTATAATATTGCATGCGTTCTGATTACTGTGGACTGACATGACATTTGGATTCTTGCAGTTTTACATGATGTAATGATGAAATTAAATGATTCATGTTTCCATGAAGTTTCATCGTAAATGATTCACGTCAAAAGAGGCAGTAAATTGTCTCCCATTAATGATGCACCACTGTCTGGTGAAGCCTTCAATGACAAGTCTAGACACAGTTAGGTCAGAGAAGTTGGTCCACTATCATCATTCAAACCAATGAAGCGTCTTCCTCTTCTGCAGCGGCGCTCTTGCTCTGCTCCTGCAAGGAAAGTAGACACCGGCTCGAAGAACACTCCTCCCCTCCTTCCTCCCTCAGCAGAGCCGAAGCTTTCTCCTTCTTTAAACCATGATCTGGCTCCCAGTCTTCCTCGGTGCATGTTTCCCTTCGTGAGGGGAGATTTCTGAGCTTGTTCATGTCATGACAGTGCAGCGCAGGATCGAAGTGGTCGCCTCTAACGCCACTGCCACTCCAATGCCCAGGACTCTTTTCCACTGCTTTGAGTTTGGTTACATGAAATATGCGATGTTCGCAGGAGTGCCCGGTTCTTTTTCTGCTACACTTTGTTTTCATTCTGGCAGCCGGCCACGGAGAGCTCTCCGACTCTGGCAGACTTCTCTCCCTCTTTGCAGAACAAGGTCAGTGCGGTGCAGCTTTCATAGAAGCTGCATTTCTGTGCAGATCTGAATTGAATGCATGATTTGTGAAGTTTGCATGGTTAAGTGCATATCAGTACATCTGTGTAATCATTACATCACCCCTGTATGGACCCCACTCCATTGTATTGTATTCAACTCTATTCTACAGGTCAGTTGCCTCAGCCAGAGTCAGATCTGTCCATTGTCCACCCAGTGAAGACCAACCCTGATGGAGAGTTCATGTCCCACTCTCTGTCTCACCACTTCACGGGTGGGCGAGTCAGGCGTGACCTGCAACCCCTCAGTTTGGAGGGACAGGTTTACTACAAGGTCAACCACAAGGGTCGAGCTTTAATGTTCAATTTGACTGCAAACAATCACCTGGTTTCACGTGACTACATCCTGGAGAGGCGGAACGGCAGCGCCAACACCACTGAGCATCGTCTCTCTGGGGGGAATTCCTGCCACCTCACTGGCACTGTGGCGGCCTCTGATGTGCAAGGAACCGCTGCCATCAGCACATGTAAAGGACTGGTAAGGAATCACATCATTTTACACACATAACAGGGCTTAAAGGTCAATTTTAACTTGTGTCTCATTCATCAGATTGAACCCTCTAATCCACATGAAGCTTTTGTGCAGAATCCTCCTCCCTAAGCTTGCCCTGAAGGTCATATCTCTTTGAAAAATCTATCTCCTTCTAGCAGGAAAGCTTTTTAAAAGACACAGGAGAGAGGGGGGCATCACTCTAGGCGAGGTGGTATGTGGTTTCGGCAGTCACAGGCTGTTAAGCAAACCCCTCCATCTGACAGTGCCCTGTCTGTTAGTTTGCCCTTCAAAGACTTCCTGACACTATTTGCAGAACGACTGTGCTGCAGACCCGCTGACGGCTGCTGCTTCTCGGGCCAACCCCGAGACCCTTTCTGTCTTCTTTGTCTTTCAGATGTTTTTTTTTTCCTTTCACCCTCACTCATTCATTCATTCGTTCACATCGCTGTCTGTTCCTGCAGAAACTCTTTGCAACCCCCCACTCTTGGAAGCGCGGTGTTACTTTGTTCTACAATGAGAGAGAGCTTCAGTAATAGATTTTGGCATGTTTTTTATAGACTGGAAGAGAAAGGTTTGACAGATGGAGAGACAGGAAATAGGGCCATACTTTTTGTTCTGAGAATTTGTGCTTTTTCTTGATTCAGGCTGTAATGTTTCTAATTACACAAGTAGTTCAACTACAAGAGACAGCTGGGCAGCAGGAAGACAAGCGAGAAGCTCAACATATGAGGAGTTTTAATAATAGAAAGAGATACACACCATATGCAAATTTCTAGAGAAATGTACGTTGCTGAGAGAGGACACGCTCAGGACAGATCATTTTTGAATAATAACTGATTCATTTGATTTGCAAAAATATTTTGAAACAACCAAAGAGGAAGAGGATGTGGAAAATGAGGAACTTCCCACCCTCTGAAATGATGGGATGTGTCAGTTTTAGTCATAAAGAATGTTTCAGTGTGTTTGATTGTGTCACAGCAGGAATGCCTCTCCTGCAGGGTCTTGCCTTCCGCCTCTCTGTTATGTTTGTGTGGGTTGGACTGCCTCTCTCTGCCAAATCTTGTAAATGCAGTTCATTCGTCACATGTGACTTAGAGTAATGAGACTAGAAATGACAGCCAATCCTGCAGCACAATCATTTCTATCTAACCCACTTTACATGCCCTCAAGTAATCCTCAATGGAAAATGTGTTATGTCATTCAAAATTCCCTTTATCTACAACTTACCGCATTTAGAGGATTTTTTTTTTCTGCGAATCCGAATGCTCCAGTTTGTCCCTTCTCTCCAACCTACCAGGGAAACCACTCTGATGTATTACACTGATTTTTCTCTTCTGTGGAAGAAGGTTTATAGCAGCGAAAACCACAGAGAGACCACTAAACAGCAAGACTCAGCCAGACAGATGTTGGAGAGAAACCCTGCCAGCTGTTATGGAGGTCATTCACCCTCAAGAGACAGATAAGAGATGGACTGCTGTCAAGTATGAATTAATGATAATCATTTGTTTATGTAACTCCAGACTTAAGTTATGAAAGGGAAAAACTAACAGGAAGCATAAGAAACAGCAACAACAAAAAAACAGAGTTGCAAGCTGTTAATATGTTTTCCTCAAAAACATGGAGAATAAGTTAAAGATTGATTCCAATAGTATATCTGACCACCTTTCAAGTTGTTCAAAATGTTATTAGTGTCCACAGTCTCATAATTAAATTGCTGTTTTTTTTACGTGCTGCCTTTGTTGGTGGAGATAATCACCCCGCAAAATGTTTGCATAACAAAACATAATAGGAAATAGCTGCATACTCGCCTCGAGCTACAGTTGTAGACAGGTTGTCCACAACCTGATCTGTCATCCGTAAATTAAGAGCTGGCTGTGTTTGATGGGCTTTAGTGAACAAAATAAAGAAAAGCTAACAGAACAGGTGATAGAGCAGGATCATGCCTTTTAAATGTCACAGTGTGGTCCCTTCTGCTTCATTAACACCTTTACATCCGGTCATTATAACACCCAGCCTCCTCCCGTTTGCTCAAACAAATAGAGCTGTACTTATTTACTGTACATGAGAAACCATAAGGATTGTTGGGATAAATTTGGTGTCCTTTTTTTTGTTTCCATGGGAAAACGTTCAATTCGAGCAAAGCTGCAGCTCTCTCAGGCTTTTGTAATCCCTGAGGCACAACACAAAACAAGAACATGCAAGTTCAGACCTATTATATCGGTATTTTCTTCACTTAAATGACATTTCTTCGCACTATGCAGATGAAAAATGATAATGTCTTTTACCTACAGGTATGAGGAAGAAATTAGCTCCCAGGCAAAAAATCATCTTGTGAAGGAAAATAAAATGAAGGCAAGTAAATGTAATGAAACCTGTAATTATCAAAAAAAACACTTATATAAGTTTAAATATTGCGCTTGGAAGAAAATAGTTGTGATTAATCATATTCCAGTAATGAGCACCATCCGCCCCCACCGCCCCTTGTGTCCCACTAATCACTGCTAAGGCCACAGGCTCTGTGCAACAGCAGGGACTTTATTCCAGACCCAGTTGGCCCGCACTACAAAACCCACAGAAGCAGGAAACAGAAGTAAAGCAGTTCCACATGGCTGCTGTATTTAGAACACAGACCTGTGTGATGGTAACCTCCCCTAGCTCTGGCACCTCACACCCAAGCACGCTTCCTCTAGGTAAGAGGAGGGGGGGATTAATGGAGAGGAGGAGGAGAAGGGCAGGAGACGGCAGGGGGAGAGGTGGCGAAAGTGCAAGGTGAACTCTGGCTGGCAGAGCGCTCGTGATTTAGGGCAAAAAAATAATCCCTCATTTTTGCTCAAATGGAAAACAAAGTCCTAGTCGGTGTCGTTTCAAGTTGTTTGTCTTTGTTTGTTGAGCACAGACATCACACAGGATCCGTACATGGTCATTTAAGGATCACAAGTAACACCATAACTACACTGTACAAGCAAAGCTTCGCAGGCTGCGTTGCACAGTAGGGCTGCATTCGTTATGTCGATCATACAGATCATCCAGTGCAATGGTCTGAATGTTTGGATGGGCCTCTCTGTAGCATTCCTTCCTGGTTGTTCTGCACCCCACCACCTGCTTTCCTCTGCTGGGACTAACTTGGAGGTTAAACACTCAGGAAAACATATATGAGACGACAAGGCGGTATGATAACAGAAAATACCGTGGAATCCACCCAAAACCTTGTGTTTTGTTTCACAGTGAAACAATGCAATTGCAAAACCAAACCATAATCCTAAAACATGATGATCCTGTCAAACAGAGTGTGTACATGAGATACACAGAAACAAACAATGAAACCACTTTAGTGCTTTCTGCACAGTCTCTGGGAAGCTTTCCCAGTTGACTGTAGATGTATCTGCCTGCATGCTTTGTGGATGAGTCCAGCGCAGCTCTGGGACTCCTGGCCAAAACCCACACTCTAAGTCAGTGGAGAGCCCTTTCACAATATTTTATTTAATCTAAGCTTGGACAAAAAATAACCAAACCTCAGACATATACAGAGGACTTTTGTTCATAATTTGCCATGTTATTGTTGCTCAACTGGTAGTTTTACACGTAAAAGGAAGACTGAACCATTTAGTTGTGTCCTACAAAGTTTCTGTTTCGGCATTTGGACTTTATCTTATTTTACAAGGTTGAGCGTAACAGGTGGAGTAATATAGTCTTTCCAAAGGGACTGCTGCTCCAGACATGCACTTTTTGAACTCCCTGAACGGAGAAATGGGATACCCAATCAGAGCTCTGCACACTGTTGAATGAATGTGTAAAACTGTCAGGATGACCCAGAAAGCTGAACAGTACATTACTGCAGTAAACAGCAGGGTAGACCCTTGGAACCGCAACTGGCCAAACAGTGAACACTGCATGGCCTAATTTTTTACATCTGCCTTTGGCTCCTCAGACACCGAGGAGAAATCCAAGAATCAAAAGCCATATTCTAAAAAATGCTCATGTTATTCTTGCTTGACCCAGTACATGTACTGTACATGTTAAGTAGTTTCTTTTCACTTTTGTGAAGTCTCATGTCGTGAATATTTATGTGTAACTTTTACTCAAGAACAAAAGCAATTTAAATCATTTCTTTACTCAGCTGTACTTGCCCTTTGAAAGAATTAGTTATCCCTCTGTAATTCCATCTTTTGCAAGTTAGTTTAGTGAGAGAAGGAGGGTTTGATCCCAGAACAGTCTGGGCTTGTTTGGACTCCGCCTGACACACCTCCCAGAAACCCTTTTTTGTGTGTACACGTGCATGTATGTTTTCATGTAGGTGTATTTGTGTGTGGGGGCGTGTACTTGTCTAGGTGTGTGTTCACCAGCAGACCTCGCTGATCAGCGAGCACCAGTAAGAACATGCAGGGCATACTTAGTAAAAAGTCTCTATATTGCTGCTGCAGACATAGAATGTGCCTCAGGGGAGCAGAAAGGGAGGGATGCTTCTAGTTCATATACAGATCTGTTGACTAAAGGTGGATTCCACGCTGATGCAAATTACTGAGGAATGACCTTTTCAGCAGGTTTTACAAGGGGACGACTGACCTCTCACCTTTTTAAGTGTGGGAATTATTGAAGCACTACAATCTTTGGTGATTACTTGGCAGATTTGTTGTTGCACTCATAAATGTTATAACTCAAGAGCATGCTGGTTACTCGGATGTCGCTTTTCTGTTTGTTTTCTAGTTAAAGTCTGAGAATGCATGGCATTACAAAAGGGGCTTAAAGCCGCATTAGGCAAGCTTTTAGGATTTTAGATTTTAAATCATATTTTTAAACTGAATTAGGATTTGGAACTGTGACAGAAAAGAATGTGACAATGTAGATTTGCCGTATTTTTCAGATTCAGGTATCTGTATCAGTGCACAGATAGTGATGAATAAAAAACATTTCTCTCTGCTCAGACTCAGTCATCTCCACTTCAGTCATGCATTTTCATGTATGTATTTTTTTCAACAGAGAGGCTTCTTCTCCCTGCCAGAGGGACACTATTTTATTGAGCCAGTCCAGAAATCTTCTGGTGATCCTGCAGGGACTCCAGAGCCCCACATCGTCTACTCGAGAGCTACCACCGAAACTCATAGAAAAAAACGCAGCTCTGAGGTCAAAGAGACGCGCAGCCCCTGTGGAGTTCAAGGTGTGTATCTGATTCGTTTATTGTCAGCGCACGGTCCTGCAGGTTTTTTGCGTAATTGTACACAAGTGAGCACTTTTCTCTGTCTTGGCTTGTGTCAGGCTAATATTTGTACTGGAAGTTATGTATTCCAATGTCCATCTATGCTTTAGACACTTCAAGGGACTCTGTCCAGGTGGAGAGGGAGAGGGAGGAATGGGAGAGGGAGCAGCAGATGGGGGAGGAACAGGCGCCGTCCCGCTCGCAGCGCTCAGTCAGCAGAGAGCGGTGGGTGGAGACCATGGTGGTGGCTGACTCAAAACTCATCGAATATCACGGCAGCGATAATGTGGAGTCCTACATCTTCACGATCATGAACATGGTGAGTGGTTAGAATTCACTTTTTTGACTTTTGCCCTCCTCCATCCAATCATACTTTTAGTAGTAAATGATCTTTATGTTGACAGGTGGCTGGGATCTTTCATGATGCCAGTATTGGAAATGCCATCCATGTCATCCTGGTTCGCCTGATTCTGCTACAAGGAGAAGAAGTAAGTTATTCAAGAAACTTGAGAGTGCTTTTATCATGTTTTCTTTGGCAACGCATGCATTAAATGTGGAACCTTTCCGTTTCTTGGCCTACATCACAAGGCATCCTGTCGCCTTGCTTGTAATAAACACCTATTTACAAAAGAAAGTAAATGAAGGTGAACTGGTTGCATTGTAAGTCATGTCAGATGGGGTTCGGTCAGAAATGTGCTCAAACTAAAGATGTAACTAACACTGCACCATGAACTTCCTGTAAAAGAAAGAAAACAAAAATGTACATAATGGTGTTTGTAATTCTCCTGTTTGTTGCAGAAAGGGTTGAAGATTGATCACAATGCAGACACCACTTTGGCCAGTTTCTGTGCCTGGCAGAAAAACTTAAATCCCCAGAGTGACACACATCCGGCTCATCATGATGTAGCTGTGCTGGTCACCAGGTAAATAATGCCCACTTATATGCTAGTTCTTCTGAAGAAAATATAGCATGCACACATCATTTGTTTGTGTTTCACCCCAAGGAAAGACATCTGTGCTGGGATGAACCAGCCCTGTGAGACCCTGGGTCTGTCTCACCTGTCTGGTATGTGCCAACCACACCGCAGCTGCAACATCAATGAAGATTCAGGCCTACCTGTCGCCTTCACCATCGCTCATGAAATGGGTCACAGGTACGTGAGTGTGTGTGTGTTCATTTTGTGATTGCTGTTACCTATGAAACGATAGGTTGCACGACAAAGAAAGCATATTGTTCCCATGATCAGTTACTGTAGTGGATACACAGTTGTGTCATAAAACCTCCTAGCATTAGCACATCAGCCCATTACTGAATCAGCTGTACGCAAATGATTGCTAAATATCTGGTAACCTGATGATGAAGACTGATGTGGCATGGGTGTAGATCATTTAGTAACAGTAAAAGTGACACAGTAAACCATATTGTCTTTAGGTCTTTAGCCGTTTCTCCGGAGCTTTCTTGAGATGCAGCTTCAGTGTAATTCAGTTCAATCAGAGGCAACATATTTACAGATATAAAGTGGTGCTAATAAAATGAGAGTTGGGGCAGACTCTTTGTTTTGTTAACACCTGATTATGAATTTTAAATAGAGGGTAGCAGGAAAATATATGAAAGAGCCAAGAGGCATGAAGTTTAGACTAAGAGTAATAAATGAAGAACAGCTTGCCTGATCGTACTTTCGCTGCATTTAAGCTAAAGAAAGCTGAAACCAAATCCCACACTATATGCCACTAATATTAAGCATATATTATGTATTAATCTTCATAGTGTACTTGGACAAGAAGGTAATGCACTTTACTCTACTAACAGGAAATGATGAAAGACAAGCACCAAAAGAAGTCAATAAAATGACTTTAGACCTATTTCAAGTTTGGAGATAAAATTATAACTTACATTTATTACAGGAGTGGGACACAGCTGTTGTTTTTGGCATTGATAACAGTTCCCTAAAAGCACATAAATTAACCATCAATGTTGAATTCTACTGAGATTTTTTTGTTCAGAGGCACAATCAGCTTTTTGCAGCCCCTAGAGCTGAAAGCCTCCACCATGTCTGTCAGAGCATGAACGCCCTCACTGCTTGCAAGAAGATTGTTATGTGTAATAAAAATATCACAGTCAGCCATGTTGGCTGTGTTTGAACACAGCTTTGGAATTCATCACGACGGCCAGGGGAATGACTGTGAACTGGAAGGGAGGCACCCGTTCATCATGTCCAGGCAGTTGATGTACGACAGCTCACCTCTCACTTGGTCGTCCTGCTCCAAGGAATACATCACACGATTCCTCGAGTAAGTCTGGATACGTTTTTTATTTTAAAGCCATTAATTGCAACATAACAGCGTGATTCGCTCAACTTTTAGAATGTTTTTCTTTTTTGGGGAACACACAAGTTGTTTGCAAGTTGAGTGAATTGCAAAGGTTGTGAAATCAGTGTGAAGATAAGAGTAATTCCACACTCGATAGAGATAAGTGGCTATGCTGGCGCAGCTTTGAATGGAGGCGGTGCAAATGATCCAAAAAAACACAATGGGTGTGATGTTTGGTGGAAAAAAAAACATTGATGTGTATCAAACCATGACAAATTTAGGGGAACTAAAGAACATAGCTGAACAAACACAAGTCATATAAATCCAGGAAATCCAGTAAATGACAGACAAGCAAGAGGAGCCTAAAGGAACTGTAAAGGGCGGTCACATTCGCACCAACACTTTTGCCTCTTATAGTTTTCTGGTGAAAACCTTGACAGTGGTGAATTTAAGTGTTCCTTTGTTCTGACAACAATGCAAATTGACCTCAAACTCTTACAAATTCACAGGTCAGAGATCACGTTTGTTGAATTCTGAGCTCTGAATCAGCATGTTTTGTTATTAGAAACATGTTTTAGTGAGTGCAATATAAACGAAACGCTGAGCTTTGTCACAAGTTTTTATCCTTGCTTAACATTTTTCTGGAGTTTTTTCTGGTCTGGAGTCTGTTTCTGTTGGACCTTTAAACAGTCATGTATCTTTCTCTACACCGGGCTTCGTGCCCTTTTCTCTTTTTCATCTCTTTCAAAACGTCACACATTCAACATCAGATCTTTGTTTCTCCGTCTTAGTCGTGGTTGGGGTTTCTGTCTGGATGACCGCCCTTCCAAGAGGGACCTAACCACCCCACTGGCACGCCTCGGTGTCCGCTACACCACACACCACCAGTGCCAACTCCAGTATGGCCCAAATGCCACCTTCTGCCATGAGGTCGATGTAAGTAACGTGCACAAAAGCACCAACTGAAAACTGAATGTCAGGATTTATTCCTTTTCTCATTGTTTTTGTCTTTCTTTCAGAACGTTTGCCAGATTCTTTGGTGTTCAGTGAACGGCTCTTGTAGGTCCAAACTGGACGCACCTATAGATGGCACTCGCTGTGGACCCGGGAAGGTGGATGCCAGTTGCTTTGTCTTGTTAGGGTTTGGGTTTCATTTACCCGGGGAGGAGAATGGGCACAAAGACTTTCAGTATTACATGTGTCATATTACTAGTGTTATTTGGTTGGTCTTACCAGCGTTTTCTTCCTCAGTGGTGTATCTCCGGAGAATGTGTGATTGTGGGTAAACTCCCAGAGACGGTAAATGGAGGCTGGGGACAGTGGAGTACTTGGTCTTATTGCACCCGGACCTGTGGGACTGGAGTTCAGTCAGCTGAGAGGGAATGTAACAACCCCAAGTAAGTCTCTCCTGTGCTCTTTGTATAATTAAATCTTTTCTTATTTTTCAACTTCTGGCAAGGCATAAAATATGATTTTCTGAAACAAATCTGATCATCTGCTTGATTCAAAGTGTGCTTCTGTTCTCCACAGACCAGAGTTCGGGGGAAAGTACTGCACAGGGGAAAGGAAGCGTTATCGGACTTGTAACACAAAACCCTGCCAGAAGAATAACCCAACCTTTAGAGAGATGCTGTGCAGTGAGTTTGACACTGTGCCCTACCAAAATGAGGTCTACAAGTGGATTCCCGTGGTTAACCCATGTGAGTGGTCAATGCCTCAAATATACAATTACTGTAGATACCACACATAGACAGACATACACATGTTAGCCCTTCTTTAACTTTTACACTGTTTTTCATATTACAAAGGTGCGATTGTATTTGTCACCCAACAGGGGGCAGCATTTACACTGAAAAGCCCTTTAACTTAACCCTTTGTCTCAACAAGGGTAAACACTTAAACTCTACCTCTTTAGTCTGACTTTTGATTAGAAATTGATTTTATGGCCATTATTTAATTTATTTAATGATTTATTTTATTGTTTGAAAATGTTTTATTCCCTCTTACTTATTTTATTGGTCATTTTCTTTTATCTGTTTTATCTAGTTTCCTTTTTTATTACTACTAATGATTATTTGAATTGTTGATTAATCTGTTAATAATTTTCTTAATTAAACCTGCAGTGCGGAACTTTTACATATAAATGAATGTCCATTACATTTAAGCCCTTGCCAAATGAGTTCACACAATGCTGATTAAGCCTGTCATCAGATAAATCTCTCTGTATTTCACAGTGTATGGAGTTTTTAAATCTGTTGGCTGTTTGGCCGTTAATCGTGCGGCTCTTCTAGACTTTCCAAATGCTATTGGGCAGAATGGATCAAATTCTGATAGTGAAACGATTCATTTCAAAGGGGTTTTGTGAAGCTCAAAACAATTTAACCACTGTTTTACAGTCGCAACAGTAGGTTACGGCCAGTGGTGTACTGGCCATCGAGCATACTGGGACAAATCCCGGTGGGCTGGTGGACCGTCAAAACAAATATCCGTTTTTACCGGCCCTCTTTGTGTGCCTGACATTTCGGGGTCCACATGAGAGCGTGCTGTGTGCCTGTGTCAGGCAATCACAGCCAAGCGCCCCCCTTTACTCTCACTGCCAGAAAGGGGAAACAAAAGTCCCGCACTCCAGCTTTAATCAATTAGTTGTTTGGTCTACAAAATGTCAGAAAATGGTGAAAAATGTTGATCACTGTTTCCAAAATCCCAAGGTGCAACCTCAAAGGTCTTCTTTTGTCTTTTTCTGTCCAGACCAACAGTCCGCTACCTAAAGATATTTAGTTTACCATCATAGAGGACTAAAAAAACAGGAAAATATTCACATTTAAGAAGCTGGAACAAGAGAATTTTAGTATTTTTTCTTAAAAAAATGACTCAAAATTTAATGAACTGATCATCATTTCAATCAAAGTAGTTTGCGATTAATTGTCTGTCAATTGACTAATCGATTAATCGATTTATCATTGCAGCTCCATTTATTTAATATCAGTTTTGTTGGTTTTATTACATTTTCATCTTTTTTAAAATGTTCTCGTGTGCAGTAGTCTCAATTTACATTTGAGAATTAAGCTTCAGCATTAGTCCTTGAGACACTTGGGCTTGACATTAATGGACTAACACACTAATATCATTGGAGTTAAAATGCGATCTTCTCTTTCCCCCATCTCACCAACCGTCTTTAGTAAATCCATGTGAGCTGCACTGTCGACCAGTCAATGAGTATTTTTCGGAGAAGATGCTTGACGCTGTGACAGATGGAACACCGTGCTTCATGCACAACAAGTCTAGAAACATCTGCGTTAATGGAGTGTGCAAGGTAGTGTGGCTGGGTAAGAGACTAAAAGAGACTGGGGGGAGGGGGGGGGGGGGTATAGTGGAGCAAGATACGAGACAGTGTTACTACAGTATAATGGAGGGAAGAATGTTTCTCTGCAAACTTCCATGTTATGTTACTCTGTAATGTGTCTGTGGTTATATTCGTATGTGTTTGTGTGTGTGTTTTGTGTGTAGGAGGTAGGCTGTGACTATGGCATTGATTCAAATGCAGTGGAGGATCGCTGTGGCGTCTGTTTGGGCGATGGCACAAGTTGTGAGACGGTCTATAAGACATTTGATGAAGGCGAAGGCTTTGGTGAGTTTAACACAAAGGATATTTGAGCAGCTGGAGTCAAATTAAATTATCTAGGCATAAGAATTCATACAATTCTAAAATTGTGGTAACACAAAACAGACAACCTATTAATGAGTCACGTTTAAAGGAAAGCTTTGATGCCCCCACCAGAAGAGTGTGAAAAACCACAGAATTCAAATTTATGTCTTCAAGGTCATTTCAGGACAGTTCATTTGCATTACGCCACATTTTGTTGTTTCTTTGTTGTCATGGCAGCCATCTTGTCCACACTGTGCAGCTGTTTGTCCTGCTGTACTTGGCTGGTCTAATGTGTGTCTATGTGTGTGTGTGTGTGTGTCTGCAGGCTCGTGTTTGCATTTGTTTAAAGATCTGCTTTGCTTTGGCTGATTTTACTGTGCTTGGAAAGTATAACTCACCCACAGAATCAACACATGGCAAAGACAGATTAATAGAGAAAAAGGCCTCTAAAACGATAAAAACGTCCCTCCTTCTCTTCTTTCGTTCCCCCGCTCTCTGTCTGTGTGTGTTTGCCCCACACAGCATCCTCTCCAGATAACCAGCCCAGATGTGTAAGACTTCAAAAGGCTTAGACCAAGGGCAAACCTCCCCCTCTTTTGCACAAACACAGAAACACACACACCTTCCCACAAACATCATTAAACTCCAGAGACCCACTCATAGTTGCTTTCGTCCTCCCCCATCCAGCCCCCCCATCCACACACAATAAAAAACAGAGACAAGGCAGTGCCCCCCACGCCGAATACGCACACGTACACTCACACACACACATGCCAACCACCCCCACAGACTGAGCCCACCCTCTATTAAAGATCAGAGAGAAACTGTCTGGTAGTCTGGATGTGAGTGTGGCAGCAGCCATGGTGGGCCATCCATTACCTCGCTGTGACTCTGACTCCCCTCCCGACTCTCCCAGGGTACGTGGACGTGGGTGTGATACCTGAGGGGGCGCGGGACATCCTGGTAAAGGAAGTGGAGGAGGCAGGTAACTTCCTGGCTCTGAGGGGAGAGGGGTTAGAGGAGTACTTCCTCAACGGCAACTATATCATCCAGTGGAACGGGGAGTATGAGGCCGGTGGGACGACATTCTTTTACGAACGCAGCGGGAACATGGAGAACCTCACCGCTCCTGGACCCACCAAACAGCCAGTCATGCTCCAGGTAGGCCTACATACTACAGAGGTTAAATGTATTTGAAGGGAGTGGAGGGTGTCCTTTTTTTTTTACATGGTTTTAATATTTCTGCACTCAGAGATTTGTAGAAGTAACAGTGAAGAACTGACATTTTTGCCCTAGCTTTTTAGATTTTTCTCCAGGATGTACACATTGAGCTTGGGTTAAATCAACAAATCAAGGTTAAGAGAAGAGTGGTAGACTTCAAGAGTAGCCAGCCAAACAGAGCAGCATCCAACTCTGTCAAATCAGCCTACACATTTCTGGGAGAAGAAAAAAAAATGTAAAAAGTATTTTTGTTTCAAAAAGATCACATGAGAGAGAAAAATATGACTTTATTGTTGTCAAATATTTTTTAGTGCTAACAGTGTCGAAATTATTCTTCGCATAATAATTCATGGGGCTGTCCAGTTGTTGTTTCAGGAGAAGAACCCAGGTATAAAGTACGAGTACACCATCAAGAAGACCAGAGAGACAGGAAATGAGGTCATCGAACCCATTTACAGGTGGAGACACGGGGCATGGACGGACTGCAGCACCACCTGCGGACTAGGTTTGTGTTGCATTTAATATTATTGCTTTAGTTTATTCTTCAGTATAATGATAAAAGTAGAGGGGTTATTGATATTTTGATAGAAAGGCAGAATGTAGACGTTTAGGTAATACTCATTTCTGTCTGTTTAGGTGAGCAGCACCAGCCTGTGCTCTGTTTTGAGATGGATGTGGGTGTAGTGGATGAGTCTCTGTGTGACCCAAAGAACCATCCAGAAGACAGACACAGGAAGTGTAAGAATATGGATTGTCCAGCCAGGTCTGTACTCTTTCTATTCTATACAATGTAACTGTTTTCTGTCACTAGCATCACTATTATGACCTCAAAATGGATTCACAGTGGTTTTAGTTATACAAATATTGCTTGATGAGCACTGCAGTTATACTATTATCACCAGGCTATCTAACTAGCTGCTGTAAATTTTTGTCCCAACCAAAGTTAATCGATTATTAAAATAGTTGGTGATTAATTTAATAGTTGACAACTAATCAACTAATTGCTGCAGCTCTATTTTAGACTGTTTAATTCAGGCAAAGTTCTTGTACAGCTGCTTGTGATTTGACAACATTTAACATGACAAATTTTGCTTCTTTTTAAAATAAAAAAAGGGTTTTGTAGAGAAACATGTTTATATTCTTCAATATTGTTTATATATTCTGTGATGGCAATAGCATGAAAAAATATCAAAAGATGCCTATTCATGCCCTGTTCTTTTAAAAAAAAAGATGACAACATTGCAGCTTATCATATGTTTCCCATATATTTTTCGAATATTAAATCACCCTTCACTGTCTCACCTTTGTCGGGTTTGTCTTTCCTCTATTTTCTCTTCCTCTTCCTCAGGTGGTGGGTGGGAGGCTGGCAGCAGTGCACAGCCACCTGTGGATCTGAGGGGGTGCGGAAGCGAACAGTGCTCTGTGTCCGTACAGTCTCGGGGGAGGAAAGGGTGCTCCACCCAGTGGAGTGCAAGCATCTTCTGAAACCCAAACCTATAGTGCCGTGCAACAGAGATGTTCTCTGTGGACAGGACTGGACTGTGGGCCTCTGGGAAGAGGTAAGCCCTTTTCTAGTTTACTAGATCTCTATTAATCTCCCATATTTTAATATATTTCTCTCATGATTGCACCATTTTTGTTCTTTGCAGTGCCCAGTGACGTGCGGAGGAGGTGTTCGCTCACGCACAGTCACGTGCGCATTAGCACCCAAAAAGACCTGCGACCCCACAACCAAACCACGGACCCGATCACTGTGCGCCCTGCAGAGCTGCCCAAACTCAAGTCTCCGGAGACGACCCGGATTTCCCCCTAAATACCGCCGCATCTACCCACCCAAGAGCCACCCCACCAAGCATCCTGTCTCATCTACCTGGGCTCCCACGAGCACCACGGCCACAGCTGCACCGCTCATCCCCACCACCGCATCCCTTTTAACCTCTAAAACCACAATCCCGGAAATAACTGACACAGATGATTATGAATTCAATGTTGTAGTGAGTAAAAAGGGGGATGGAGGACATAAGGGACAAAAGGTTTTCCCTATGAAATCCACTTATACTGAAAAGGAAAAGGTGGAAGAGAAGGAGAATGTAGAGGAGGGAAGTACACCCAATGTGATGTATACTCCAGGATATGATTATGTTATTGAGGATAGGACAACAGAAGAGGAGGGGATTATTGACCTGGATGTTTTTACTACAGCTACAACGCTCAAAAATCCTCTTAAATCAACCACACCAACACCGCATACACTCATCACACCCACTTTACAAACAAGTCCACCTACCACACACACAACCAAAGCACCCACCACAACCTCCTCCTCCACCCCACGCACCAGTACTGAAACGTGGGCAAGGACCACTCATCACTATACCTTCTCTGATCCACACACCACCCCTCGTATCAATCCATACATCCACTGGACGCACAGGGTCCCTCTCACTACTCCCACGTCAAAGGGACATTCTGTCACACCGAAAACTGTCTTCCACACAACACGAGCGCCTTCCACGACTGCAAGAAAACCACTCACCACTGCGGCGTCGCCCCAGTCCACAGTAAAGATTATTAAACTGAAGAAACCTGCTGTGACCCCCAAGAAAAGCAGTCCTGCCCCTCGTGCCAAAAAGCCCTCTTCCCGGCCCAAAAAGAGCCAGAACCAGCGAGCAGAAAGTCCCATGAGCAGCTCCACCAGTGACCATAGCAACCTGATGGCCAGGAAGCCAGTCAGCAAGGATATATTCTGGGTTGTAGGAAACTGGAGTGAGGTGGGTGCAGAGATTTTATGATCACATTATCCTAATCCGTAAAGCACTATACCAGTACTTTTGCATGTTTTAGGTCTTATATATTTTACAACAATGTTGGCCATTTTGCAAGGCATACCATACATTTTTAATTGTTTTCCTACTTTTCAGGCACACAGAGGTTTCATTACACTTCCGTACGCTATGAAAATGAATGTTATAAGGATGAATGCCATGAAAATTGACTTGAAGTATTGAAATTCACACAATCAATCACTGTGAACATTTTGTTTTCTTCATTGTTTTTTAAAGTTTTATTATTCTTGCATTGAAGTGTTGCTAGTTGGGACTGAAAAGACAAGCAAGCACATACATCCAGAAAAGGATTATATATATATTTCTTGAATGCTGTTTGGCAGTTGACTCTGATGTTGGAGCATCCTTGAACTAAGTAAATAGTACCTGCTTCTAACTGTACTACCATCTGAGGATAATATGAAATAAAGATAAGAGCTCATTCAGTGGTGGATTAGACATATCAAACATTTTCTAAAATCTCTGCAAGCTGATTTTCATAGTCCACTGAAAGAAAAGTTTCTGCGTAAATCAAACGAGGTATGATTTGAAAAAAATGGTCAGCAGTAAAGTTAAATGTGTGCAGGATTTGCAGACTGAACTGTACCAAACTACGTTTCTATAGACACATAATTATGATTTTATTGTGTCACATTTCATTTAATAATTCTGTTGCTTGATCACATCGGAGACTTAATTAATAATTACCCCTAACAATCCAGTGCTCAACGACATGTGGGATTGGCGCAATATGGAGAAAAGTAGCGTGCAGCTCCCAGAATGATGAAGACTGTGCCAACATGAAGAGACCTGAGCCTGCACGTACATGTCATCTACAACCCTGTGCCACCTGGCAAAGTGGCAGCTGGAGCAAGGTGAGTAACGTTAGATTTCCTCCAGTCACTGAATCCGATAATAACACTAATTACGTCTTAATTCTACTTAATACTTAATTACAATTCCACTTATTACCTGTTGCTCTTCCAGAGGAGGAAATGGCTTTGTTTCTGTTGCATTTCCTACTTGTTTTTTGAGACACTGTATGGTTTGACGTTCCTCCACAGTGTCCAGATAACTGCGCAGTGGTGGGAAGGAGATATCGGGATGTCCAGTGTGTTGATTCTCAGAGTAAACGTGCTCTTAGGCCTTTCCACTGTCAGGCCATGTCCAGCAGGCCCATCAGCACCTTAAATTGCCCCCACAAGCCCTGTATGACTTGGAGTGTGTCACCCTGGGGACCGGTAGGAGCATTGTCCACATTAAATCTCTATATGTTAAACTTTTGATTCTTGTAGCTTTAAAGTGTTGTTTCACCCGATATAGATATTTTCTGTTTTTTGTTGGAGATTTCTGCCACCAATGTTTTTTGTAATTTAGGTGAATTGACCCTTTAATGTTGAAACTTACCATCACTACTGTTTTAAGTTGTGTTATATTGAGTTTTTTGAGTTATATTAATTATCCATATGGATAATTTTGTTCCATTTTCTGGAAACGGTTTTAACCAAAGACAATAATTATTGCTGTTCTATTATAATGAAGCCTCTGCTGTATCACATTATGAATATTTCACCTATGGAGTCATATATATCATATATGATATAATATGCAGATGCAATCAGGGAGATTGTTTGTTGAGAATAGCAAAAAGTAGATATTTGAATATGAACAGGAATCTCTCTGTCTTCCTCAGTGCTCTGGGAGCTGTGGCGAGGGCGTCAGGGAGCGGCTGGTGTACTGCCCGGCACCTCATCGCTGTAGCACCCCGCTGAGGCCAAACAGCACGGAGCCGTGCAGTTTAAAACCCTGCACTCACTGGAAAACAGAGGAATGGGAGGAGGTCAGTCAACATATGATCGAGATTGTCCTGAAGCCATGAGGATATTTATGTTTATTTAGTTATCACTCGCGTGTGTGTGTGTGATTTTGCAGTGCTCTGTGAGTTGTGGAGGGGGTCAGCAGCAGCGCGATGTCAACTGCGTGAGTAAGGAGGATTTGGCTGTGATGCCAAACAGCCTCTGTGAGAAGATTTCCAAACCAGAAACCCTCAGGAAGTGCAATATGCAGGAATGCAAGACCAACACAGGTTTGTACGCAGCGCTTAATTGGCGTAGTGGGTGATTTTAAAAAGCAGACTCACTGTAAACACACATGCAATTATTATTGTCTTTTTCGTGACAAGCCTGTCAAAACTGTTTCAGTCAACTCTACTGTATCAGTAAACATGACCTTTAACGAGTGTTCTCTTTTGTGCAGATCCAGTATGCAGGAAGAACACCATGTCCTCTCGCTTCTGTGACAAGCTGAAGCTGCTGGGTCGCTGCTCTCTCAGGTCGGTCAAAAGACAGTGCTGTGTCACCTGTGGGCAATAGACAGGGTCGCGCCTCCTCTCACATTACAATGAACACATCGCTACTAAAGTAACTACAGTGATTCTTACTGTATCTTCTGCAATACTGGCATAAAGCTATGCCAACCACAGACTGACACGTCCAAACCAAAGTGGGAATAATCGCAACACTACAACTAAAACACTGTTTAATAAGTACAAATGAAACTGGGTCGACTAAGATAACGGGATTTTTTTTTTTTCTCATTGTGAATTATTTTCATTGAGAAGAAGCTTAAAACACTGACGAATACACATTTGGATCGTTACAAATTTTGTAACGATCCAAATGTTTCACTGGTTGTGGAGTTATGTTGAGGTGAGCACTCTGCACAAATGTTAATCATAATTAAAATATTTCTTTTATTAATAAAGTCTCTATAAGTAAAAGACATTTTGGCCAATTTATCAACAGGCCAGTTTCTGATACTTGAGGACAGTGTGCAAAATCTGCACTGTAATGAATGTGATTTAACTGGTGCAAAGTACAATAATTTGCTCAAAAATAAAAATGTAATTACTGATTAAAAGAGAAAGTTCATTTCAATGATAGAAATGCTCAAGCCAGTACATGAGTTCTCATACAGTTGTTATATTGAAAGTGATAAATGAGATTACAGTATACACTTTCTTTAATCAGTAAAAAAAATCATGTATGACCTACATCTCTTTGTGGGCCGATGGTGCTTTATAATCAGTGTGCTGATGATTCACTCAACCGTCAAGTTACCAGTTATATTTTTTATTACAAAGAGAACTGGTAAACACAGAATGTAAATAAAGGTATTTGTGACCTCCTTTATTAAATTGTTAATATGAATAATAATCTCTGTCTTTTACTCATATATTTTTCTTTTTCCTGCTTGACTTGTGCTTTTGATCTCAGAGCTGGCACTGTGTGTTTACATTGGTCTTTGTAAAACTTCCTGTTTTAGTCTTTTTTTTTTTTTTTAATGATTGTCAATAATAATTAAGTGAACTGCAGAACCTGCACAGTTCTGTAGTCGAACCTGTGGTGCTCCTCTGGTGTGATGTTGATCAATGAGAAAGAGGTGTTGCAGGTCATCCCTCTCAGGTCCCTCTAAGGATGGCCGCTGTGTTTGCATGATGTTGTACAGGCATTACCATTGTCATGCATACTGTACGTCAACCTGGGTGATTTGTCCTCCTCCGTATGTCTCCATCAGTAAATGTGACAGTAAAAGATGTTTGTGACAGAACTACTTAACTGTAACTGGGTCATGAAATAAAAATGTCTTTGAATATTTGTAATGAGTTTGTACAGAATGATCTATGTAGTTAGTCTGGGTGATTTCCAACCGTCCATCGCTCTTTAAATCCATTATCCTGCTCAGGTTTGAACCCAGAAAATAAATAGTTGTTGATATTTGGAATACGCACAAAATAAATGTTAGTTTCACAGAGATAGCATTGCTTGAATGACACAATAATAACAGTATAAAGAAGAATATTAACACCTCATTTATCCACCACATCATACCCTTCATTGCGTCATGTTTTTTTTTTTTTTTTTTGCTTCATGACCTTTCATGTCTACAAGGTCATTTTCGCCTGAGAGTGCCAGATGCTGCTGGATGTGTAACACCAGAATCAGCAGCAGCAGGCTCTGTTTCAGGGATCGGGTTCAGCTGGCCCAGATTTCTCAGGCTCCTCTGAGCCAGATAACCCGACACGGACGAAAGCAGCCCCACTCCACGCACCCTGCTGCTGTCATTCAAGCCAGAGACCAAGAGTTAGTCAGCAGTAATGGAAGGAGTAACACAATACTGGGTCAATGTGGAGCATCATGTCCTAAAAACCATCTGTGTGTGCTTGTGTGTGTGTGTGTGTGTGTGTGTGTGTGTGTGTTATCATGACGAAGCAAACAACATCCTGCCGTATTACCTAACCACATCTCTCATTCTGTTATGTCATTGAGTGTTGCTTCATTTGAAGAGTTGCACAATGGAAAGAAGAAATTGAGCTCAAAATCTGGAAATATCTCAGATTCTGACTTTTTAGTGACTTGAGCGTCATCATCAGTGAGGCATTATAAACAAAATTCCTTTGCAGCTTATTTATTATTTTAAATTTTCCCATCTGTGTCCTAGAAACTGCAGTACATTTCCTAATTGAACTCTAGATTACCAGTACCAGTTGTGCAGAATAGGCGCCGTGTGAAAAAAAAATTTTTTCTTTCTTTTTCAAAAGAATAGTTCCTCAAAATTTGAAAATATTGCCATATTCTCAGAGACTTACCTGGCACAGCTCAAATTTAGACGTTTTCAAAACAACATAAGTAGTTGATGACTGGTTGTTTTCTAAAAAGGGTAAAAATGGTCATAAAATTACTTGCAGAACAACTCAAGTGTTCTAAAGCCAAACATTTGTGGTTTTGGATCTAAAAGTCAAATGTTTACTTCATTATTTAGATTTTCCACACTTGCTGTGCACAATGCCAACATAGCAAAACAGATGCTGCCTCCAAAGGTTAATGAAATATTGTAAAAATGGTGAGAGCATGGCTGATTAGTATTAAAGAAACAAATTCACACTGATTGTTTTTAAGGCGTGCATTCTGTCATCGCACTACTTCTGTTCCACTTGTTTGCCTTTTTAATTAAGTGTTATAAAAAAAAGTGTCCATTTTGTTATTTCTGACGGACACATTTCCATAATTTGGCCTTTTAAGAAAATAGTAATTATTAGACTTTTGGATGCTTCAGAGCACAATGCAAACATCTTGTTTGTGGACAAATCAGCTATTTTTGTTTATATTATAAAACATCTTATCTGGTTTCTTTGATTATTACAATACATGATACATAACATTGATCTGCTGTTAGGAGCTCTTGCTGAATGTGTAAAGGCATTTGATTGGTCATTATTAGGGGTGGGTCATATGGATCAAATCCTTGTAATATAATACAGTTTCTGGAAAACGAATTGAGAAATTGTCAGCTGTTAAAATAAACAAACAGTGCAATCATACAGTAAAAATCCCCTATTACAGAAAGCAGTCCTGCTCAGTGATTTGCAACTTCTCCTACAACTATGTCATAATGGCAAAATCCCTGATGGTTGACAAATGTATATTTTCTTACAGTATATATAGTCATATTGCCCATCATTATACTCATTATAGTATAAAGTTTGGTTGTACAATTTACTGCATCGTCACCTCATGTTACCCTGAGGAAGACAGAGGACAGTTCAGTGCCGATCAGTTGATCCAGTGTCTGACCTGTAAGTAAATTCTTCTGCCCCTCTGAAACTGACACTCAGCAGAGAAGGATGATGTAAGTGCCTGTTCAGGACAGGGGAGATAACATGACAAACATCTATTGATCACTGTAAAGCAGGAAACAGCAACCTCATCTTGTAGGTTACCAGACACCCCCCAACACAACAGCCAGGGACACATTACATATTTATATTTGATGACCAATAGAAAAAAAAGGGCCTCCGGTTTGAGTCAGGCACACGTTTACAAGTTATCTCTTTGGGACATGAGGTAACACATTTTCCTGTGATCTATGAAAAGCTTTAAATTACCATTAAAAGAAGAATGTTACTTTAATCTGGCTGCTTACCCCTTAAATCCCAGTGTAAACCCAGAGAGAGGCTTGAGGAAGAAGGCAGCAGGAAAATAATCCGTTCACCAACTGGCAACCTTGGAGGAAGAAGTCCAGTCTGGTGGCTCTCATCTGGACCCCATCAGGTTGCATGTCCCCAGGCAGTCAGACTGGCATCCCTGTACCAGGCCTGTTCCTTTATTAAAGCCTCGGCCTCCTCTGACCCGGCACACACAGAACGGGCCCCGGGGAACACAGACAGAGTCACACACATGGTTCCCATAGGTCAGTACGGTTGTTTGCGAGATGTGCGTTTGATTCCCTCGTAGACCACATATGGATTTGAGCTTAAGTAACTCGGAGTGAGGTGCTTTTCTTCGTAAAACATCTGCTTAATGATAGTGTACCAAAGGGAGGAGCTAATATACTCACAATGAGGCCAAGCAAAATCAGAGACACATGACATGAACGAGGTGAATTTCCACAGATGAATTTGAGTGTGATACACTGTGTTCAGCAGACAGAAAGACAGACAGCATGGTGCTCAGTGGTGGATCCACCTGCTGCCACAAGGGTCAGGAGTAAGTAAAGTCAGGACCACAGGCCAGAGTTTAACTTCAGAAACAGATCAAAAGTAAGTATGATGTGGATTTACTCAGTATTTTACACTTAAACGAGTGCTTCAGATACGTGATCCTGCTTGCTACAGTAAATGCCCTCAATTTTGGAGTAAATGTTACGGTAACAGTCTGACATTTTCATTTTTGGCTTTGGTAATACACCGACTGATTCCCAGTTCATGAAAGCTTTGACTGTTTGGGGTCAAGCAGGTCTTTACCAAGAAAATAAAACAATGACACACCAGGAAGTGATACATTTTGTGCTGGTGGATGAGAATTAAAAAAATAAAATCGTTTTCATGAGCAACATTGCCATCATGGCTTTACAGGAATAGACAGTAATCATATCAGTCACTGTCAAATAAAAACACCAATTATCACTTGAAATATGACTTGACGTGGGTATTTTGTTTCTGTGACGTCGTTCAACAAGCTTTACAACCAGTAAGTACATAAGTACAGTAAGTAAACTTTATGTCACAAGTGCACATAAAATACAATAACATATAATACAACAAGCGGTCAAACATAACGAAATAAAGCAAAATATAACTGGAACAACATAAAACCATTTAAGTAATAAGTAATAAAAATGTCAAGCCATACAGGTTTAGTAAGTTACCTCCATAGTGCTTCATCCTGACCTTTACTTGGCTCTATATGATGTCTCTGCTACCAGTAGTAGTATTGATTCTTCTTTCTTCTTTGCCTGTTTATGGCTCCCAACTCACTGCTGTGTTTGAATGTGAAAATGCAAATGTGATCATGTTAAATGTTGCAACCTGAACCTACACAAAAAACCAACACCTGATGGTTTCACTACTTTTTCAAAGACAAATGTTGAAAAATAAATGTTTGCTTTTGTGAAACTCACTTACACTACAGCACTTAAAAGAATAAAAGGAATATTTCCATGTGTTTCACCTTGATGCGTTTTTCTTTTTTTGGCAATTGTAACTGTGTGAAATCAAATCTCCGCTGACGCATATAAATTTCCGGTATTTGAGTTTTCATTGCCTTTATTGTAACTATGTTTTTGTTTTTGAGAATAGCGTAAGAACTCAGCTAGAGCCACAGCCTGTAGGGAGGGATCAGAAGAACATTTGTCTGTTCTATTGCCTATTGTTTTGAACTTTGAAATGCAATTCAGGGAGATAGATCTATAAAGATACACTAAATGCTAAAGCTGTAGAACAGGGAGTGAGATGAGACCATCTCCAGACCCTGCAAATCTCACTTATATTGCGTTTAGGAGAAAAACACAGGCATGGTTACGCTCACAAAGAATTTTCTTCTTGACCTTTAAAGAAATCCTGCAAATATTGTGAGTCTGTCAGCATCATTGCAGGCCTACATCCCTCTGAGGCACCTACAGAGGACATTACTGTCTTAGTGGAAAGAACGCTAAGAGCTGAGGGTACATCTGTTCAGTTTTAGACTCTTCAATCTGCTCTGAACCGTGATCTGAGAATTTGACACGACATCAATGTGAAATCAATTCAAATGCGATCGTGATGTATTAAACTGAGTGCAACACGCTGGTCTGAGCTGTCTGTGGAGGAATGTTACAGCGTTTTAGCTCTCATATCGCTTATGGAAAGCATTTAGCATAATTTTCCAGAGAACAAAGAATATGCTGAAAGAATGTATTGCTAAATGTCCACCATAACAATGTTTTTAAACTAGTATAAAATATGATTTTTAGTGAATTGTCTTTGTCCAGGGGTCTTGTCTTTATGTCTTTATTATCTCTGTTTATTTCAAGATGTTGTCACTTAAATTACTTCAAAAAGTCAAAGTGCACTGGAAGATTTTTTTTTAAAAAGAGAAGTAAAATGTTATGACTCTACAAGATTAAATCACTTAAAATTGATGTGTGCAGTTTGGTACTATTGTGTTCAGTATTTATTTTTAGAGGAACAAGTAGAGAGGTCGCTGCCAAAGAGCAAACTGTAAAGTACTAAATGAGGAGGTAAAAACCCTCACTGGTTTTAATTAGTTAACCACAACAATTAAAGAAGAATAAATAAACTGAGAATATAGTTAAAGAAATCTAATTTATAGGTGCACAAGTCCAATGGCATTTCATTTTCAGGTGGAGGTCATTTTAAGTGATGCAGCTAAATCTATCTAGCTAAATCTATTTCACTATTTCATTATTCTGCAACAATAATCAACAATAATCAATATGATGCCTGTTCCTCCCAGCTCTGTTTCCTCAGCAGTGATTCAGGTTATCACAGTGGAAAGGAAGCGCTGATAAGATTGCTTTGTTTGTATCCCCAGATAAAGCTATGCCAAGAGCAGAAAAGACCAGACCGCCGCTCTGGTCGTAGATCGTTGACAGACATTAAAGCAGGCACTAAAAACTAGGACTTAAGGGAAGGAGAGCGGGGAACAGGACAGACCCCAACATTAAAGACACGAGGATCAGGGAAAATAGATAAGACTGCCAGCACAAGTTTTGTTTATCACACTGGATTGTTAAAAATGTCACTGTACGGCCCCTGATCATTGTTACCATCTTAATAAGCCTCAACTTTTTAAAACCTACACTGAGCAAACAAAATACTGGGATTTTTTTTATTATGTTATTGAGTTGCAGCCCTTTTGCACATTTCATTTCTGAATTGTCTCAAAACTGAGAGATTTACACCTCCTCATGCATGTTTTGTGTTTATTTAATGAGGAAAATCAGCCAAAATGTTTTCATCTGGATTTACCTCATTAGCGTACTTCGTGAGAACAGTGACCATCCCTAATATTTTGCACATTCACTGCACATATTGTAGATTGTTGTCTAGTCCGCTATGACATTGTCCATCCTGTGCCTGTTTTGCCTTGAGGAGCAAATGATGCATGGTTCGTAAAAGAGAGTCTCATTGGCTGACGGCCACTCAGACACCTGAGTCACAGATGAAGGCAGGGGTCTGGTGAGTGAAACTGGAGAGCTTCATTGCATTACAGCGCAGCAGGAGAGATAACGCACTACGATAAAGAGCCTTGAGGGAAAGAGAGAGGCCTTAGCAAGATGGCTGCGATAAGCCAGACTGGAACCGGCAATAGTAACTTAATATGATTTTATCTGAAGAGATAGAGGAGGATGGCCACTTGTCAGGATTATCACATCTTAATGAGCAACAAGTGGGTCCATTTCAATTTGGGATACATATCCCCTTTGTGCTCAAGCACACAGTCACATGTGCTGGATAACGCATATACACAACATACTAAGTCATGTACTAACCATACACAGTAAAAACACTTTTTGATTAGCAATCATCAGTGCAATCTGTAGCCGTGAGGTCTGATCCAATACTAGTTTCTTCCTGCCCTGCAGCATCTACACAGATAAACCCCGCTATCACCTCTCACCCACTCTCATAAGTTAGATTTGCTTGCATGTAGGCATGCACACAGTTACTCACACACACATGCAGAGCAGTACTTGCTCCCATATGTGAGAGGGGAAGCTGAGTAAAGGAGGGAGGGATCAAATAACTAAGAGTCACACAGCCACACACAACACAACACACGGTCATTTTCTGTGATCAGCCTTCAGGTGAGGAGATCATACCAGGAGTTCTTATATCAAGGACTTAACTGAGAGGAGGTGGACAACTCTGACTGAGAGAACGACTCCACTCTGCTGCCCCCCCCCCCACCCCCCCAGATTTGTTACCTCAATGCTGATGAAGGTGGAGTCATTTGGGGGTAGAGAAAGAGAGGGAGAGAGATGAGGAGAGAGCGAGAGGAGCAGGGCAACAGAAGTAGACAAATGGATTATCTGACATACGTGTGGATTGACCAGCGTTCCTCTTTTAGTCTTGAATCCTGTTTTTCCTTCTCAGAGTGAAATCTGACAAAGCTTGACTGCACCTGGGAGACTAGTGGCTATCTAACAGGTAGTAACTAAATTGTGTGTTATGCTCCTTATTTGATTTCACTGGATCTAAGGAATTTTACACATGGCAAACTTTCAACCTGGATATTTGTGAACTTTATACTTTTGGATTTTTTTTTTTCTTAGTTTGAGCAGCTGCCTGGAAATAAAAGGGTCACACTGGAGCAGCCAAGAGTGAAGATTTGAAAACTTAAAATTTCACAAACAATTTAGAGCATTAGAAAACTAAATGGAAAACTAAAGTGGAAAAACAGGTTTGTTACTGGAATACACTCACATAGTAATTTGTGTATTTTTTTCACTTTTCAAGCTTTCTTCATTCAGACTGATTTATTTTCCAAGAGACACTCGGACTGCAGACTTTCTGGTTATCAGCCTAAAACCTCTCAACAGAGGAGAAGAGAACTCAAAGGAATATCAGCTTGAAATACAGCGACTTGTTGAACATTAATTAGACTCAAACATAAGGCAGAAATCTGAGGATTTCATACAGGTGCTACATTATTCGGACTCTGCAGGGGGAACATCTCACCCAGCCTGGACTGTGGAGGGCTCCCCTCCCTGCCCTCCCAGCCTATCCTCGCCCCCAGCAGCATGTCCCAGGCTCTGAGGCTGCCTCTAGTCCTCCACACAGCACACTACCATGATCAGATGGGCTGCTGGAGGGAGTAAGGCTGCCTCTGCCTCGTCCTGCTCCAGGGCTGGGTTAGGGGCTCGTTCTGGCTCTGAGATCAGCTCCAGGTTAAGGTCCTCAACACTGTTTTCCTCTCTGTCTTTGCCTCTCCTGCTAGCCCTGGTGGTTTTCTCCTTCTCCTTACCCGGGGCAGCCTGCCATCAGCTCCACAGAGACAGACTGAGGCTCGCCAACCCACGAACTCTCAGGGTTCCACTGAACATTTCTGAGACTGAGGTTATCTCTAAACCCAGGGCCACCGGGGGCCCCCTGGGTCGGACTGGGGGACCACAGGGAAGGCATGTGCGCAGCTACAATCATCTCCAAGGGGACATACGGAAGAGGAAGCTGTTCTCTTTCCAGAAGTTTTTCCTGAGGATCGATAAGAATGGAAAGGTCAATGGAACCAAGAGCAAGGATGACCCCCTCAGTAAGTAACTCAATGATTAGATTAATATAACAAAAATGAAAATCAGAACCCAAAGAAGGTATGAGACTTTGCTGTGGCCACAAAAGTTAAAAGCGATCAAGGCCTTTTTAAGCTAAAACATTTCAGTTTTTCAGTGTAAAATAAAAACTTCTAATCTTTCTTCTGACCTTTTTTGGATTTTGAGGCATTCGTATATTGCGCGTGACAAAAAAACACCTGTTGATTGTTTTAAGTCGGGGACTTTTCTGGCACCGAGCAACCACCTTAAATGTTTCTAGTTTGAGAAATCAGGTGTTTATTCTTTGAGAAAAAAAATCCTCTCACTAAAAGACATTTCATTACACCAACGCAAATGCATAAATTGTATATGTCGTACATTGGCTTAGACATTGAATTTAAACAAAAGACATGATTCTTCAATTATGTCCCGAGACCACAAGTCTGCCCATGGGTTGGTAGTTTAGATGAAGCATTCCCGATCTTTCTGTTTTAAACCAGACATCCCACTGATATCTCTCCTGTCCAAACACTCAGCACAATGATGGTAGCTCTCAGATGGCTTAAAAAGGAGCAGGGGCAGATAACTCAAGCCATTATCAGGCAGTCTTCACAGCCCAGGGTAAACAGCACTGATAACAACCACAGAAGAACAGGGCTGGGAGGGGAGGGGTGGTTATGGATGTCAGTCTCATTGATGCTTTTAGACTCTTTCTGCCTCTCTGTGTCTGTATCTCTCTCAGTCTCCCACTCACATTGCCCGCCTGCCAGCCAGCGTCAAGCAAATTACATACCCTCAGTCACAGATCAGACATTTGTTTAAAGCAGTTTGACGTGCTCACTTGGAGAAACACATCTTTAAAGTGATTACATGTTGTATGTTTCGGCATATCAGTCAGTACAATAGCATTCTCATTAGTCTCCCAGCATTCCCACTGAGCTATGTGTGTGTGCCTATCAGCCAGCGGGCACTCACATACTCCAGTGGGTGTGTGATCATATAGCAGCCAACGACGACACATGTGCTCGCTTATTACTGACACACACACATATATACAGACGGGGGACAAATTAAAGGAAAAACCTGAATAAATGAGTGGAGAAACATAACGAATGCAGATGCAGGTGCACTGCATGGTACAATTAAGCAATTAACATCCAATCATGCTCTGCGCCATGTAAAAAAACGCTGAGCAGGCCCAGTTGATTCTGATTTTGTATCAAGATGGCAAGAGGAAAAGATCTAAGTGACTTTGAAAGAGGGTTCATTGTTGGGGCGCGGATGACAGGAGCTTCAGTCACAAAGACTGCTCAGCTGGCTTGTGTTTCGATAGGAACAGTGACTAAAGTAACATCTGCAATTATATCTCTGGGAAAGACATCAGTAAATAGGGTCGGAAATTCTGGTCGACAGCGCACATTTGATGACCGTGATACTCGTGCATTAGTGCGATATGCAAGGAAAAACAGAAGAGCAACTCTTCCTCAGGTGACTGAGAATGTCAATGCAGGACGTGATCAGACTGTGTCAGCAAGAACAGTCGACAATTACACAGAGAGGGATGTTATAGTAGGGTTGCAGCGCATAAACCTCTCATTACAAAGATGAATGCACATTTGAGAGTTCAGTGGTGCAAAAAGCACTGGTCTACCGAAATGTGGAAAAAAGTGATATGGTCAGATGAGTCATCCTTCACTATATTCTCGACAAGTGGGCGAGTGCATGTGTGGCGTACACCAAGAGAACGGTACAGGCCTGAATGGTTGACCCCTACAGTGAGGGGATCCGGTGGTTCTGTTATGCTGTTGGGCCTATGATGAAACATGTCTATCCTGATGGGAGCGGTCTCTTCCAGGGTGACAATGCCCCCATCCATAGGGCACGAGGGGTCACTGAATGGTTAATAAGTATGAACATGATGTGAATCATATGCTATGGCCTTCACAGTCAACAGATCTCAACCCAGTTGAACACCTATGGGAGATTTTGGACCGGCGTGTTAGACAGCGCTCTCCACCACCATCAAAACACCAAATGAGGGAATATCTTTTGGAAGAATGGTGTTCATCCCTCCAGGAGAGTTCAGAGACTTGTAGAATCAATGCCAAGGCGCAATGAAGCTGTTCTGACAGTGGTGGCCCAAAACCTTACTAAGACACTTTATGTTGGTTTTTCGTTTAATTTGTGACCCGTCTGAACATCTCTGTCCTCCTCGCATGCCCTTTTTCTCCCTCTTTCTCTCTGTTCCCCAAACCCGTAGTGAGTGTATATTGAACCTTTTAATGTTCCTCTTGGGAGAGGTAAACCACACATTCAATCAAAGGGACTTAGGGGAAATGGCATGGGGAGGCGGAATGTCAGGGGAGATGTTTGTTTTGACAAGGTCATGACAGAAGCATCTTTATTTACTGGCTGTATTACATTGTGATGCCTTTACTGCCGCCTTTGTTAGTAGTTTCTTATAAGTTGTAAAACTGAAGTGGCATGTCTGACTCTCTTTATCATAATAATGGTGTGTGAATTCACCCCAAAGTTTATGTATGTTTGGAGGGTGATTTACCCCTCTGTCTTCTTCTTTACTGACACACAACTTCTCATTTTTAGGAGTGTGCGCACTTTTTTTTTTTTTCAAAACTCAGTTTCAGCTAGCGTGGATTGAGCATCGGGGAGGGAGGTGAAAGGGAGCAGAGGGGACTCTCTAGAGGTACAAGTTCATGAATGACATGGCTGAACATCATTGTGGCCACATCAAAGCCGTGCGTCTTCAGTATCAATGGTGGTGCCATCAAAAAGCTGTGTCCTGAGGGGGTCTGGGGACACTGTGTGTGCCCTCGTATCAGGTTCACACGGTAAAGGATACTACACAACAGCAGCTTCAGTCTTTGCTCTGGCCCCTGGGGCTAGACATGATCCCAGGGCTGACGTCTTTTGTAGACCCTTTATAATCCCTTGAAGTGACAAAATATCAAGTTTTTGTCCGATGAGTGGAGCAAGGCTTGCCTTGTCCTGAGCCAGAAGTTGCTAAGATGTGCTGCATTTAAAAAAATGATGACTTAATTGATAGATTTATTAGGCTTTGTCTAGGAGGTGTGTAAGATGTGGAAGCACTGGTTTTGGGTGCTGCCTGTGGCCCTGCGAGGACCCGGCTCACTGTCTGTTAAAGAGCCAGTATCCAGCCTCCCACAGATTTATGGGGATGCCAGCGCAAAACTGTCCCACATGGCTTTCCAACCCGCTGTGAGCCTGTGCTGAGGATACAGAGAGGAAGAGAGAAAGAGAGGGAGATTTTGTTAAAGTCAGCTAAGTAGCTATCTGCGTGTCCTAAGTGCATAATTAAAATATCTATGATTCACACCAGAGTTCTCTTAAATTTATAGACAACTAGCAGCTCTGAGTGACTAGTGAAATGTTGCTAAATAAGACTCAGGGAAAGGCTTGGCGGTAAAAGAGTTTGGTTAATTATCCACGGCTGTGATGGTGTGAGAGGGTGAGCCTGTCAACATTGTGTGTGTGTGTGTGTGTGTGTGTGTGTGTGTGTGTGTGTGTGTGTGTGTGTGTGTGTGTGTGTGTGTCAGGCCACCAGTTGTGTTTCTGTGCTGCAGGGGCCAGGCCATGTGTGCAAGATGCTTCTGGACATGGCTCAAGCAGCGCGCATGTATATAGTATACGTGTGTATGTGCGCGACCGTGTGTAAGTGTGTGTCTTTGTGCACATTCATCTCCTTTAATCAAAGCAGTGGCCTTTTGCGTAGGAAAAAACAGATGGTGCTCTTATGGAGGTTTGGGGAGAGAGAGATGTATAGCTTTTCACTGAGGTGGGGAAGAGGATGGATACCCCCTCTGTGTAAATACACCCAGTGTGGTCCTTATCAAGTGTTATTACTATATATCCTGATTTACGCCTCACTCCACACCATTTTTCTGCAAGAGGATGGCAACAATTAAAATGAACATTCTTACTTATCTGTCCAAATGTTTTGTGCAGCCCCTGAACGTTAATTTATAAAAAGGAGCGAACTAAGAGTGAGAAAGAATAACAATACAAGCTGCAAAGCACATGGTTTTTGGCATCCCACTGTGGAAAAACCACCTTTAATTCTCACTGGCATTATGTGCCTCCATTCCACAACCAACGCACCATTTACTGTTGTAACTCCAAACAGAGCGTATCAAATAAGCCACACATTAGGAAAAAGCAACCAGCATGCAAAAGAAAAACTGCTGTCTCCCCACGTAAACAGTTGAACCTGGCTGGCTGGCTTTAGGCTACATTTTACATATGTGGTTTGTAAAATTTACCCCATACAAAGCATTGTTGTCACATTTAAATTGTAATCTGAAGGAAGCTAAATGAAGAGCATATTTTCTGTTATGGTGTTTTCCCATAAGCTCATTATTACTCTCCACTTGTGGGTCGAGCTGAGCGTTCAGCAGAGAGCAGTGAATGGAGATTTTGTAGTTTCACGGCCAGGTTAAGCTTGCAAGTGCACATTCACCTGCTGCAATATCAGCTATGCGTGCGCATGTGTGTATGCGAGTGCATCTCTGCGTGTGTGCGCGTGTGAGTGTATATACAACCTGTCTCGCCCCTGCCTCCGGTGGGTGACTTTGATCAGTGATCATTACAGCCTTTCTAATCCTCACTCCACCCCCAGTCTCACTGTCATGGCTCCTCTGTCCTCCTCTGTTCTCCTTCCTTTCATCCCTCCCATGTTTACAGAGCAGCCAGACTCTGCCATAGATTGTCTTACATCCTCACTCCATACCCGACACCCGATCCCATACAGAAACCAGCTCCTCTCAGATCTTCAATGGCCGTTGTGTCACAGTCCCCACCACCGCCTTGCCGCTTCAGACCTCACTGCCCCGAGGTGCCACTGTTTGAACTAGAAACTGATACAGTCAAGACCTCACGGACAAGGAGAGAAGCTGCTGTATTTTTAAGAGAGGGTTTGTTCTTTTGGGGCACACCTGCGTCCTCCACTGTCCACTCATGTACATGGCTGGCAGCTTCAGAGGCCCCCCAGCCACCGGAGAGTGGGCCTGACAGTAGAGCAGGCTGCCACACAAACAGTCATGAGACAGAGGAGGGGCTGCTCATCTGATCAAAGGATGTCGTTGACTCTCTGGAGTTGACACCCCCATGCCATGGTGTGTGTCTGTAAATGTGTGTGTGTGTGTGTGTGTGTGTGTGTGTGTTCGTGTGTGTGTGTACACATATGTGTGCTTATCGGGATAAAATAACGACAGCTCACAGGAAGTGGGGAATGGAAGTCAGGGAGGGGCATGAAATCAAACATACCATGGGAACCGGGGAGGATCACTCAGACACACACACACACACACACACACACCAGCATAAGACGAGACAAGTGGGTTTTGTGGTCAAAGGACACATTAGGAAGTTATATCTCTCTGACCTCTGATACTGAGACCACACAAATAACCACAGCTGTCTGCAGCAAAAGCATGCCCTTGTTAACTGGGGTATAAATTAGCCCCTCTAATAGCCTATGAGAAACCTGAATTATTTGTATAGGGACTTGGAAACCTAAATACCAATCAGAACATAAACAACCCAGGAAATCTCTGTGGTATCCACCTATACATTTTAAAACTAAATGGCCTGCACAGCTGGAATCTGTTACACAGGTGTAGGTTGTGAAGTAACTTCATTTTATCACTCAAATGATTAATGTGCTCAGAGAATAATTGTGACCTTACACAGAACTGTGTGTTCCCGTGTGCAAATGTACTAAAATGAGAATGCAACGCTGCTAGTCATTAAAGTCTCACCAATGTCTGTAGAAATGTATGGATTTATCTGACTCACTTGTGTTTGGCCTCTTCCCACGCAGACAATGTTGATTGTTCTATACTCTTATCTACAGCAACTATGAGTCAAGAAAACATTTTATCACCTCTACTTCCTCTGTCCTCTGAGTGTTAGATTTATCTCTGCAGACTTAAAAAACTGAGAAAGTTGGTTGTTCTCTGTCAGATTTGCTCAAACTGTGAAGAAACTTATACTTAAAAACAATTTTACTTGCACAGACAATCTTAAGAGCTCTTATGCACATTCTGAATGTTAACACATATTGATGTAATGTTCATTTTTTTTGTTGAACCCTAGGTATTCTGGAAATCACATCAGTGGACGTGGGAGTGGTGGCCATCAAAGGGCTGAACAGCAACTACTATCTGGCTATCAGCAGGAAGGGAGAGCTGTACGGAGCGGTTAGTATCCGGGTCAGAGGTCAATCTGGATGCACCAGAGAGAGAGATAATGTTAGATTCTTCTGTGCTTATCAAAGGAGGCCTTATCTTTACTTCTCCTGCTGCTGGGTCAACTGTGAACCACAAAAAGGCCAGCGCACACATGTGAAACCCTGAGAGAACTGTGCAATTTCCAAAGTGCATACTAGTTTCTACACAAATATACAAAGCAAAACCTTCAATGTAGATTAAGGAGTAGTAAATAAACAAGGTACTATGTGCAACCACAATAGATTTGCACAAGAAAATTATCTGTGTTTTGCCTTAACCTCACACGTCGGGGATATAACACTGAAACATGATACCTAACTGTTTTTCCAGAGTGAGTTCGGCGTCGACTGCACCCTGAAGGAGCGGATTGAGGAGAATGGCTACAACACGTACGCATCGGCCGAGTGGAGGAACAAGAAGCGGCAGATGTTTGTGGGTCTAAACGTCCACGGGAAGCCACTGAGAGGGAAGAAAACCCGCAGGAAGAACACGGCCACCCACTTCCTTCCAATTATGGTGTGAACTGGAGAACTCAGCTGGAGAAGGCAAATGTGCAGCACTGGACAGAGAGGTTTTCAATACAGAAAAAAAAAAGCTGTAAAATAAAGACATTCACTGAGAAATCTCTCATTTGGAAACAAGGCACTAACACTGTTACACAAACAAGTGGTCTCTGCTCCTGACTTTGATTGAGATCATGTACTTTGTTTGGAGGAGAAGGTGATATCTGTGTTTGATGTGGCACAGGATGCAATATTTATCCTTTTTCTGTGCCAAACAGTTTGCAACTGGAGTATGTGTTTTAAATGGACAACACAGAAGCTACTGTCCCAGCTAATGAAACCTAGATGCAGATGTATCTCAAGATGTTATTTATGATCCATATTCTCCTGTGAGACGTACACCAGATAATCCGTAACATGAGGGGGAGAGATAGAAAATGGATAAGATGAGGGAAATGATGGGTCCGTTTATCGTGACAGCATTACAACACATTAAAGCAAATGTTTGATACTTAACCACTGTGTTTTGACTGTATTGTATTGATTTATTTATTTTGTGAAATATTTAACTGGAGGGGAACACTTACAAGGCAAGCATTCCTTTGCATTCTTTACTTTTTATAGGAACTCTATTATGTGAAAATAAAATTACCATTTTCTCCTCTGCATCACGGTCGTCTTACTTCCTTTAAGCACCTAAGGTTGACTTTACTTGTGGGGGAATTGCGAGAAAGGGGTGAGTTTTTTTCACACAAGTAGCAAGAAACCCTGGTGAACGTTCAGGTCACAGTAAATCTATCCTTATCTGGCTCTCTGAGGTAGGAAGGGACAAAAGGCAACCATTAATGCCTAGCCAGATATTCCATGTGGCAACCATTGCACTAATGATTAGTTCCCAAACAAACGGGAAACATACAGACCAACCACAACAAAATGGGAGGGAGGTAACTTCCCCGGTACGCCCTGTAGATGCTGACATCATTTCCTAATATCACCCCATTACTGAGGAGCTGCAACATTCCCCTATTGCAGGAGAGCTTGCATAGCAAAGATAAGCACTAATGCAGCTGCAGCTGCAGCTGATTCAGTACGCTGTTGCTCGAGCCCTCACTAAGACCAAAAAAGTAGATCACATCACTCCAGTTCTGAGGTCTTTACACTGGCTTCCTGCTGTTGGTTTATAAAGCACTGAATGGTTTAGAGCCAAAATACATTTTCTGCTACGTTATGAACCATTCAGACCTCTCAGATCATCTGGGACTGGTCTGCTTTCTGTCCCCAGAGTCAAAACTAAACATGGAGAAGCAGCTCTCAGTTTTTATGCTCCACATATCTGGAACAAACTCCCAGAAAACTGCAGGTCTGCTGAAACTCTCTTTTCTGTTTGCCGCTGCATTTTATTAAATAAAATTTGAGGCTTGTGATTAATATCTTACAATGCACTCTAACTTTTACTCTCCTGTTTTATCTGTCTATCTCTATATCACCTTTTTAAATTTTATATTTAACTCTTTTTAGTTGTATTTAAATATATTGTCTTGATGCCTCTTGTGTTTTATGTAAAGCACTTTGAAATAAGCCTTGCCTAATGCACCTGCTGAAAATAGAACAGAAAATATGAAAGCAGCTTTGTCAACTTCAGCAGGGCCATGGAGGAAGATCTGAATGTGTGTGGATGAGGGAGAAAGAGAGATATGACCTGTGTCTGACCACCCACTTCCCCTAGTAATCATCTACAAACGCACTAATCAATGACAGCTGTCTTGATGCCAGATCAAAAGACCACGGGGAGAACATTAACACCACAGGCTTCCGGGCCTCATGTCCTCTTATCCTGCCTCTCTGAACATCTATCTCAGCAAAGCCATGAAACATTGGGAGAGTAGACTGAGACAGGAAGGTGAAAGAAGGATTGTAAGAGGCTCCGGCTGTTGCCGTAATTCCCAAATTCTTCCAAGTTAGCCTGAAACTGTGATTTAGGACTGGAATGAGCGAAAAGAACAAAAGCGACTGAAGAATCCAGTGTTCAGAGAAGCCTTTGCTTCAAGCTATAATACAGTATATTGTCTTCTAATGGCCGTTTAAGGAATCACCGCGACGAATGATTAATACCGAGGAATGCTGTAGTGCATTCCACCAAGACAAAGGCCAATGGCAACATATGGAATATTATTTCATGAGCATCTTGGTACCATATACAGCGCTGTCTATTACAATTTCTTTTATTGGTTATTGTGCAATATGGTGTGGCTGCTGCACCTCTGAGGCCACATTCAAAACAGTGTCCGTACAACAGATGTTACCTAAGGTTAGAACGATCAGGAAGCTCAACTGAGGGCTCTTGTGCGCCACTTCTGAATTAATTTAGATGTCTTCTTTTAGGCTACAAAGACTGTATGCTGTTTTGTTGGGTTCATATTAATTAGTCTTTAATTGCTCTTGATGCAATCTAATGAGATAGCCAATGAATCACAAGGGATATAAGCTAAATGATGTGTACTGATGAATATAGCAGGAGCCTGGTCCTTGGCATGAAACTATACTATTTGCCTTTAAAACCTGTGGAGTATGTGCCTGACCCCCCCCCCCCCCTCTAACATCAGCGCTACTGTCAAATGTCATCTTGTGTATTCCCAAGACCTGTGAGTGTTTGAACTTCCTCCAAGACACTTACATGGGAGAAAAAAACAGCAATAACAGAAAATAGGGGCAGTAATCTTTTATCAAAGTGGGTCTCTACATTTCTGGCACGGGAATTCTCTGTGGCATAATGCGATCCAGCTTTGGGAAACAAGTGGAAAATCACTGGAGGCTAAAACAACTAATGAATACTTACACTGAGAGGTCTGGTGCAACACATGTTTGTAGTGTAGTGGGCAGCTACTGAGTGAGCTCGGGGAGAGAGGCACTTCTGAGGGGTTGCACAGGTCTTCTCTGTAAATATTTGTCTGCTATACCAGTTAAATTACATTACCTAACGCGTGTTGCTTTGGCAAATATAATAGATCAATATGAGGTCATTTAACCAATTAAACTACCCTTTGGCAGGTCCATCGTTGTGCACTCATGTTGTTCAGACAACCACTGCTTACACCCACAGACAGGCCCAGAGCTAACACTGAGGAGACTGAGGTCATGTCCTCGATATCGTCTCTGTGAATTTGTGGATTTTAACAACCTATGGAGGTGTTTACATACAGTTACAGACAGGTTACGTGCAGTAGCTGATTATGATATAGTTTCAAATCAATATCTTTATCTTCTGTTAAACTGAGAGGTGTTTCTAATATTTAGCTTATACTCACTGATATATTAGAAACACTTCTCAATATACCGGAACTCAACAGCAGCACAAATTACAGCCTTCAAAACAACAATAAAGTTGAATCCACACCTCTTTGAAAGAGTTTTTACAAAAACTGAACATTATAACCTTGATGAAGATTTTTATTAGACTGCATTTAATGTAACTAATGAACTGGTAACTGAGTGTATATTCCTGGCAATATCTTCAAAACAACACCTAGATCATGTAGGACAACAGAACAGTTAAATTATTACACAGGGGCGCTCTTGTAGCAGAATATGGCGCTTACTGTTTAACTGTAGTTTGGTTAAACTGAGTTTGATTGCAAAGGATTGTTGCAACAAAAACTAAACTAAAAATAAGTATAATGTGAAAAAAATACGTTTTTTTTTGGTATCTAGGCAAATAGTATTTGTTATAAACTATTAACACCACCTCCACCAACCTGGATACATCACTGATTTTCTACACAGCATCAGTAAAAATAACCCAATATAATGTATAATAATATAACACTCAAAATGGCAGTTTTTTGCATAACAATTTTACTTTTAAATACTTTAAGTGCCCTTTTCTGCCAATACTTCTGTATCTTTAGGCTTTTACTTGTAACAAGTATATTTATATTGTGCTGTTGCTTCTATAAATGACTCTTAACCAGACTGCAGTGGTAGAAGGAATATTCAAATCCTTTACTTCAGTAAAAGTACCAATACAGCAATGTAAAAATACTCCATTACAAGTAAAAGTCCTGCATGAAAAATTCTTCTTAAGTAAAAGTACTAGCATCAAAATGTAGTTAAAGTATTGCAGTAAAAGTAGTGGTTTGGTCCCTCTGACTGATATATTATTATATATGACATCATTAGATTATTAATACTGAAGCATCAGTGTGTAAGCAGCATGTTACTGTTGTAGCTGCTGGAGGTGGAGCTAGTTTGAACTACTTTATATACTGTTAGCCAGTTTAGTTCAGTGGTTCCCGACTTAGGGGTCGGGCCCCTCCAAAAGGTCACCAGATAAATCTGAGGGGTCATGAGATGATTAATGGGAGAGAAAAGAAGAAAAAACAAAGTTCTGATACACAAATCTGTTTTCAGTTTTTGGACTTTTTCTCTAATCTTTGATTTATGGTGAAATATTAGATAATTCGAACATTTAGTGAAATGAAACCATGTGAGAAGTTTAGAGGTAAAACTCACAATTTGGTGGAGCTGTTAACATCTCATAGACATCTGAAATGTGACCCCGACTACACACTTGGTAGGTTGGAAATCTTTAACAGTGTTGTATTTTAAAAGCTTGTTATATTATCCATTGTGTCAAATCTTCACCTGAAAATTAACTAAAGCTGTCAAATAAATGTAGTGTAGTGGAAGTATAAAGTAGCATGAAATGGAAATAATTAAGTACCTCAAAATTGTACTTAAGAACAGTACTTGAGTAAATGTCCTTAGTTACTTTCTACTACTGCCATCTGCACAATTTATGTCTTAACTTTCTACTCCATGCCACTAGAGGGAGACAGTCTCATCTTGATATCAATACTTCCATGATAATCACTGACAGCGAGTTTGTTGTTAGAGGAAGTGGCCAAAAAAAAAAAAAAAGTTGTGTATACTCTCCCGATCGAGAGAAAGCCAACATGAAAGACAGATAGGGCGTGTTTTGCTGTGATAAAACACAAGCAATTCCCCCAAAGCAAAACTGGAAGAACTTGTGCACCGTGAGCAGGATTCCTTTTTATCTTTTTCCGATGCTGCTTTGAGAGTCAAAGCTGACAAAACGAGCAGTCATGAACGAGAATTTCGACCGAGCTCCTGGAGCAGGGAGAACCCGTAATCATCCAGCGGACTCCGGGCTGCTGGGTGCCACCGGGGATGGTGACACCAAAACAACGCTTTTCAACCAAAGGGAACCGTTGAGACAGCCGCGAACATCCCCGCCCTTTTCCGAGAACATTAGCACGAGCAACGACATGGTTGGCGTTGGCGGAGGTAACGTTAGGCAGCTGTTAATTAAGCTAACTTAGCTAGCCACTTTCAGATTCGCTTTCGTGGAAATTTCGCTTGCTGGCACAGTTAACCGAAGGCCAGAGCTGTGTTTGCCTCCATTTAAAAGTAGCCACAATACTTCCTCTAACGCACACTTCCCCTCAAACCTCTGAGAAGCGTTATTTTAGTCCAAAGCTGGAGCTGTCAGTAGCTAGCTAGATGCTAAATACCAGTTGCGGAAGCTAACCTTATTATTTTGGCGCTGTGACATGCACCTGTTGGATTATTATTTCATGTGAGGTAACGCAGCATCTAAATAAAGCGTCCACTCAGATGTCACATAGTTGACTAGTTACGTGCCACAGTTAAGGTTGTCTTACCCAGTTTACACTTTGTTTGTAGAGCTAACATTGGCTACAACTAACCCAGGTTAAGGTTTCATCTCTAAATCTGATCATGGAGCTGGTACTGAGGAGTAGGAGGGCAATGATTATGGTATACACCTATTACTATGTCACTTAATACACCTGTTGTCATAAAAGAAATATAAATATTAAAACGCTCACAAAACCACATCAGTATCAAACCAGTGTAGGTGGGAATTGTTGGATATTGGTATCAGCTTCATGCTTGAATCTTGCTGGTCACATAGCCAGCATGGTACTAATTTCTGGGATGACAGCCAACTAACCACACAAATTTCCCCACCAGGTTGCTGGGTACTGTCCTCTAGCTGCCCCTGCAGTCTGATAATATAATTCTAGTTTTTTTTTACTGTCAACATATCTCATGAAAGACCAAACAAAGGATTGATCATATTAAGTATCCACAGTCTGATATACCCGAGTACTCTGTGCCATAAACTTCCATTGTTTCCCCAAAACTATTTAAAACATGGGGTGACATGTTCCTTCATTACACTGAACATACACTGTTCAGTGTCTGCTGCTGTAAATACTCACTAGTGCACCAAATCTGTGGCTGAAAATAGTCCCCAACAAAAGTACTGTTTACTCCCTTTTGAGTTAACTAAAACCTACAGTGCCTAACTGTTTTAGGAATTTAATCAGCCTTTATCAAGAATTAAAAGTATACTGTATTTTTTGACCCAGTTTTAAAGAGTTACATTTTTGAATGAATAGTGGACAAAAACGGGAATATAGAAGATCAGCCGCCTTATATGTGTAGGATGAATAGCGTTACAAATGATAAAAACCGAGAACATCTTTCTTCTTCCTGTTTCAGATTGTAAAAGACAGAGCAAACCACAACAAAGTGCAAATGCCAACAGTACTTCTGTCTCCAGAGGATGTAATGATGTGGATTCCTTGGTCAAGTCATCGAAGCTTTCAGCCACCGCTCCAGAGTTTGTCCCCACTGGAATTAACCTGTATGAAGTAAGAGGAATTTTTACACCATATAGTATTTTAAACAACATCATATAATGGTTCCCTTAACTTATGCTGCAGGAGTCATATTAAATTTGAATATGTTATGCAAAGACTTTTTCATGTTTTATTGTGTTTTTTTTTTTTTTTTTTTTTTTTAAGGACCCCAATTCTTACGATGACTATGAAAGCGATTACAGTGAACCTACCTTGGCTTCTATGGTCACAGACTTCCTTGCCCACCTGAGCTCCTCACCTGGCTCCTTTGAGTCAGATGTTGAATACATAACTGGAATATTCAATTCCTGGGTTACCACTGAAGAGTTGTTGCAGGAGCTGGTGGAGCTGATCTACACAGAGGTACGGAGACGCACATTCAGTCCTCATTTTGCTCCTCGTATGTTCATGTTTCTGGAAGAACACATAATGGTGTACATAATGAATATTAGGATACATTTGAGTAGATTAATGTACACCACTGAGTATAAAGTGTCCTTTTCATTGCAGTCCACCGCCATTCCAAACTTCTCTTACACGGGTGCCAGGCTCTGTAATTACCTGTCCCATCACCTCATTGTCAGCCCACCAAGTGGTAACTTTCGTCAGCTGCTTCTGCAAAGGTGACTTTATTTCTGTTTTCAAAGAATTTCTTGTATTTTCATATTAAGGTTAAACAAGATTTTATGATAATCCCCACAATTAGATTAAAAACAGATAGCAAAAATGTTTTTTTTTTTTTTTTTTTTTTTTTATTAGAATATGAGGTATAAGCTGTAGAAAATGTTGTACCACACAAGCAGCAGTAGGAATAAACATTTGTAGTGGTACAGACTGACTAGCTTTTGGGAGACAAATGCATATCAGCTTTAACTGTCATCGTTAAGTCAAATTGCCATTAAATGGAAGAATGTTGTCTGTTGTAGATGTCGAATAGAATTTGAACAGAGGGATGTAGCTGTTCGAGGAGACCCGGAGACTCAGAAGAAATTCCACTCTTTTGTGCTCTTTCTGGGAGAGCTCTACCTTCACCTGGAGGTAAGAGGTCCCTCTCATTTTCCTAATGTCCTGATGTGTGTAAGGTTTTCTTATAGACAGCATTAAGTTGTCATTCCAAATGTTGCACATCATTATGTCTTCATTGGAACCTCACTTGGCCCAACTTTCCTTGTGGACTTGTCTGTCCGCCTACATATAACTGTTGTTATAAATGTTGTTAGATCCAGGAAGGAGGGGTCAACTTTGCAAGTTGTGTTTATGAGTCACCAGTGTTAGAATACTATTCAGTGTGCCTTCAACCTTTTCACTGTGCCAGTCAGTCATTTGTTGACATTTGTATCAATCTGTTTTTTGTCTGCTTAGATAAAGAGTAAAAAAGGACCTCCAAATCGAGCTAATGTCCTCCTCGATGCTCTGAAAGACCTGATGAACAGTCTACTCGCCAATCCTGTGGACGCAAACCTCATCTGCGCTGTGAAACTGCTTAAGGTTTTAAATCTCATTTAGATACAGACATGTATACAGATGACTGTTGCAAGCTTTACGGGTAGCTGTATTGTTTAGGACCATAATAAGAGTGTTTTTGTTCTTTGCAGCTGACAGGTTCTGTCCTGGATGATACATGGAAAGAGAGTGGAAAACCACACATGGAGGATCTGATCCAAAGAATAGAAACTATTCTACTGGATGCCACCTGCAACAGGTGTGTGCATATCTATATGGCTCTCAGTTTGTACATAAGGTCGTGTTTATTAGTTAAAGACATTTGCAGAAGTGTCTGCCAACATAGTTGCACCTATTGATCATGTGTGTCCAAGGTGCAAGTGTTGAAGATATAAATTCATCATCAAAAAGCTTTGGAAGAATAGATCTCCTTTGATGAAGAGAGAGATTTTGTTCACACAATGTATTAATTCACAGATTTATTTTCAGAGTTTGTAAAGGCTGAAGTGCCAGAAAAAAGAAGAGTGTGTATAACGTTTTGAGTATTTTTTTCTCCTCAGGGATGTCAGACAAATGCTTCTGAAATTAGTAGAGCTGAGATCCAGTGACTGGGGCAGAGTCCGTGCTTCAGCAGCCAGCAATGCTACACCAGAAAACGACCCCAACTATTTCATGGTGTGTGTCAAATGTGCCATACTCGCTTTTTTTTTTTTTATTCTACAGTTTACAGTCTCTATTTCAGTTTGGTATTATGTTGTTTTGTTTCCTCACAGAATGAACCTACATTCTACACAGAAGATGGCACACCTTTTACCGCAGCAGACCCAGGTAAGGAAATGTAAACATATCCATGATAGATCAAGAGGGGGCAACATGGGGTTTGTGTTCTACCTGTCAAACAGATCCGCTCTGCCGTTCAGTCAGTCACAGGTTCAACAAAGAGGTGAGATAGTTCTCAGGTTTTGCCATGTTGATTAAAAATATATACCAAACCAACAAAAGGAATCTATCTAATGTTTATTTATAAGTAACTATATTAAACTCTGGAGCACTGCTTTTGTCAGTTATGAAGCCTCAACTGGACGTTTAGCTATTTAGTATCTTTAGTGATTAGTGTAATGTTATTTTGGAGCTATGTGCTTTTCATGCCTGGTTAAAATTCAGAATAGAACCAGTGTTTTGCTGATTTTTTTTTTTTTTACAATATACAAGAAATATATTCTGTAATTTGACATAAAATGACAACATAGAGCTTTATGCAAACAGAACTTTATACTCATATGAAAGACGGTTAGTCAATAAAAAAAGTTAAGTATATAGATATTTTGTTTTACACCAACTATTTTTGTTTTGATGTTGTTCATACATGCATATTGAACTCACCCCAGTTACTCTGATCAGCCAAGTAACTGAGAAAGTCATTTACATGCTAGTAAAAGAGAAGTTCACTCTTACTTTAAATGGAAATATTTTCAACCCTTTTGTAACTGAATGTTGGTCTCTCGCTGCTTTTACAGAATATGCTGAGAAATACCAAGAGATCCTGGACAGGCAGGACTATTTCCATGATACTTGTGGAGACAATGGAAATGAAGAGTAAGTACACACACGTCGTAGCTGTAAAAATGATATATAGATAGGTAATAAGTGCCTTTCTTTTAAGTCACAGCCAACTACTTTACTCAGGGACCTGTTGATGCTTGTTTCTATGAATACCATTCAAAGATATAACCACCACATCTAGTACCTGCCAGCTATATATTCAGAATACCTCGACTCAATTGAGGTTGCATTTTTGTGACTTTGCCTTTAGGTTAGCTGTATAACCTAAAATGCTAAGCAGGCAGCTGTAGTTATACTTGTGTGTGTGTCACCTCACATTAGTTCAGGTTCACCATCTCCACCTGCTCTGTTCATTCAGTGGCACCTCAGGTGACCTGAATGATTCCACAATGAACCAACATGTTACTGACCATCCATTACATCTTCCTTGACTACTTAAACTGTTTTTATTGTTTTTTGTTGGCATGAAAGAAAATCTACAAATGGCATACACAACTGCAAATACACATGTAAAACAAAGATGCTTATAAAGCATTAATAATATAATCTCTTCTCCCTGTTTGACAGAAAAGTGTTTCTGTGCCTGGTATTGTCTCTCTTACACATTTATTTATATTGTGCACATACTAAACATGTAGTCACAAGGATAATTTCAGCTCTCAGATTACTGCAAACACATTACTGATAGTGTACAAACACACAGGTGTTACAGTTATTGTCTGGGTTATTCATCATGAATTCATGGTATTATTCAAACCTCAACCTTTAGAGGTTCAACAGTGCCACCGTGCTGGCACATTTTTGGTCACGTGACTGAATAGCGGCTTCACACAGGTCATATCACTTACATTGACTTGTGGGCCCCTGAGCTTGGCGAATGTGTTTGACCGGCCCACAATGCAACAGGGTCGACCAGGGCCTCTGTTTCAGTTTAGTCAGCAGTTGGGTGTGAAAGAGAGCTAAGCTCACTCCTATCCTCTCTCTCAGAACCGTGTTTGTGTGTGTGTGTGTGTGTGTGTGTGTGTGTGTGTGTGTGTGTGTGTGTGTGTGTGTGTGTGTGTGTGTGTGTGTGTGTGTGTGTGTGTGTGTGTGTGTGTGTGTGTGTGTCTGCGTGCTTGTGTTTTTGTGCGTCTGTTATATTTGTCAGACAAACCATCACAACACTCAGGACACATTTGTCTTCAAAATCTTGAAAAATAAAACTCTGAATCACTCCCTTTTTTGTGTTGTGTTTACAGATACGACTTTGAAGATGAGATGGATCCTGAGATAGAAGAAGCTTTTGAGAATTTTTGTTTAGAATCAGAGAGGAAACGACAGCAGTGACGTGAGAATGAGAATCTGTGAGACTCAACAGGCACATACTGTACCTTTCCCACTCAACTTGCTGGAATGTTGAAAAGAGAAGAAAAATAGAATCCGATAGATTCAAACTTATTTTACTGCAAACATGCATTTTAACAAAAAAAGCTGTTCATAGTTGCACTTCTGACACTTTTTTTTGGTCAGTGTTGATTAGAAAATGGGGACAATCAACGGGATAATTGTTCGAAATGTTGAGGTATTAAGATTTTCTTTGGACTTGGAAGTTCTCTCTTTGTTGTTTTTAAACTCTTTCAGAAACTTTTTTTTGCGCCTAAACTAAATGCCAAGAGGGAAATAGTGTGCTGTGAATTTATTGCTGTGGAGTTATTTTCCGAATGGCAGAAGGTTTTATCAAATGTGTGAATAATTTGTTAAGTACTAATTAATGCCCCATGCATAAAGTGCAGGCCAGGAGACTTAAGTCATTGTCGGAGATGCGTAATCTTTATGTACAATGGTCTGTAGATGGAGGGGCTGGCTGTAGTCATAGATACCTACATACGGTGCATATACAGACTCAAGTTCCACTGTTGTCAAAAGCTGTCTCTTGTCAGGTTGCCAATATTTAACACTATATACAAAGCTATTCGCTCCTTGTAAATCCGGTTGCAGTTCCCTTAAGTTCAAGAACTCTGAAAGACTGTGCCGTTCAGAAGGAGCTTTATAGCACAAAACCAATACTTCAATTTAGTCACAAACTGGAATATGTGAATATAGACGAAACATTTTATTTAATTCCTTTAGGGGGTTGTAGTAATGAATAAATGATTCCAAATTCCGAGAATGCAGTGCATCTAATTCCCGTTTATTTCCTGAATGTAGCTTTAAATATCTACACATCTTGCAGTTTGCAATGGTCAGTGTGAGATACAGCACCAATCAAAAGTTTGGACACACCGTCCCATTCGCTGAGAATGAGAAAGTGTGTCCAAACTCTTGACTGGTGCTGTAAATCAACTGCAAGAAAGATTCAAGACTGAAAGACTGTTAACCAGCAATCCATGGAATCCATACAAAGGAATGTTGTTTTATAGTTTGTACATATTATTATTTATAGTATTGTTTGCCTGCAATAAATTCTTTATAATGTGAGATTTTGTTTGAGTTGTGTTCTGTATCTGAAGTGGCTACAGTGATGTTTGGGTGTAGAGATTTGATGTGAAGTCACTTAATGACTGAGCTAAGACATTATTAAACTTAATTACCAGTTAATTAGGTGCACCAGAACAAATTAAAATAGTAAAACTTCAGTAAATCCAACTTTTGTGGAGCTTATGATGATTATTTTTTGTTGACCATGTCAGAGATGTGTTGATTCAACTCTAAAGTAATATTTGATGCTGTAGTTAGTGGTGGTGCTGTTATGGATTATATTCAGAGGTGTTTTCAATATTCTGTCATGCCTTCTTCTATTTGGACAAAATATGAAACCATCTTTGAATATAATGCAGATCATCATCGCTAACCACAGTCTCAGAAATTACCTTCTAATTCAAATTGTAAAGTTTGCTTGATCAATGATCAGTCAATCATTTTATATCTCACTGAATTGAGTAATACATGAAAACAAGATGATGGATGCTGCATTACTGAAAAATGAGTCACTGGGATTGTATTCCTCACATTTGCAAGAAAGGGCACATTTATTTTAGGACTAATGAAAGTACTGAAGAAAAAAAAATCTTTAAGCGGCAAACAGATAATGAGTAATTGTATTTTAAAAGTAACCTGCTCTACTCTCCTGCTATATGCTGTGTAATGAACACAGAAATATTTCCTGAGTAGAAATGATCTGAACAAACTCTGCCATCATCTGGTAACTTTGTGTCAGTGCAACACTTTCCAGGCAAATAAGTGCACGTCAGTTAATCAGTGATTCATTTGATTCAGTCAGGCCCACACTCTGCAACAGCACTGCACCAAAGTCTAGAAATGTACAGTCCTGAGAATAGCAGGAACAAACATCATGCATTACAGTTCTTTGGAAGAACTGTGTAGATATACTATGACTCGCTGATTTACAGTGAGCTGGTACATGAAAGGAGAAAGTCAATTTTATTCACAAGTTTCAGGTCCTGATACTGTAGCTGTTAGGTGCATTATGGAAAAAAAAAGTTGACATAATAATATAATTTTGTTTAGTTTGCTTCACATTTCAAAAGTAAGTCAGTCATAGCTCCATGCAGTGAGCCCAGATGTGCAGGGTTGGAGAGATGCCTATACAGTAAACTATTGTGATCCAGTACATACTCTGCAGTCAATTCAGCTTTTATTGGGCTATTTTCTATTGAGACTGCACTAATACACTAATTTCTTAATTAATTACAAAATGGTATCTTGGTTTTACACTTGCTGTTAATGTTTCACAGTCCTTCATATTAACAGCGGTGAAGGTTATCAGGTTGTTAAATCTGTGTGTGGAGATTGTATTTAAGCCTTTGTCTCCACCTGGTGACCAAGTTGAATAATGTCAGCAGTCATTCATTGTCAAGCAGCTGCAGCAATGATTCAAAGTAACTTTTAATTAAAGTAAACATTTTGAATACTTCTAAGGACTTTTAATGAGGTATTTTTCCATTATGATGTCACTATTTGAGTAAAGCATTATAGTATTTTTACATTACTGGTTTTAGGTTAGTGTGAATGAAGCATCACTATATTTTACTCTCTGTTACATCTGTAAAGAGCACATGAATTAGGTCTACGGCAGTGAACAACAAGATGGTGAACAGTTCAACTTTTCATGTCTTCAGCCTTGATTTTTCCCCAAGAGTCCAAAACATTTAAGATGACAACATTTGACTCTCAAGTCTACCTCTATTACCACCACATCCTCATATTTTAACTATCCCACCATTATTTTTGTTCAAATTGTGCAAGAGACTGCAAGCTCCACTGCTTCACACAACCACCTTTTCCATATATATAAAAAAAAAGTTCAGGAATTTTTTTTGTTGCCATGTCAGAAATTTGTCATGTGTTCTCCGAACGGCCTTGAAAATTCTTAGTGGTTGTTTGACTACAGTCATGACATTCCCTCAACCTCAACAACACACCACAGCTATTTTACTTGCTACAATGAAATAACTCTTTTGTTCTGTGTAACTCAGCCCCGGCGTATGCTGACATTGTAAGCCTCAGAACTTGGATCTTGCTCTGTGAGAGTGTCTGTATGTCTTTTATATCTGTCAGGGGTACAGCCAGCCTACTGAGACATCCTGGTGGCCCGGCGTTATAAGCTGCGTGCCATACAACCACAGTGATCCTGGTTTGAGTCTTTGTTGGGACCATTGTTGCATGTCACCACCTCTTGCACTGGGTGTCAAAAATAAAAATCAGTCACGGAATACCACTTGAAGCTAAGTAGCATATTTTAATGCGGTTGCCCCATCATATTTTAAATATAAGATATGATGTTTTTCAGCATTGGGTTTCATTGTAGCATGCCTTTCAGTGAGCTTTAACTAAATTGTAAACATCTGCCAGCTGTTACTACTGTGGACGAAAGACCTTTTTTTGGGGGGGACAAAGATGGAAACACTCTCCCACATGTCTGTGTCCAATTTATTGCCAACAAGCAGCAGTTTCGTTGCCCTAACTAGGAATTCTTATGAAGTAATATTCTGCTGTAAACATCACATCACATGTCTGGACTTCACATTGTTTATGGAAACAAAAATAATATTAAAGGACGGTCTTTCCAGTGGCAAAGTCCCTCTTTTTGTTATGATCCTTCCGCAGCAGCCAAACAGGAAACGCTGCCCGCCGAGACATTAAGAGGGAAGTTTTTACTAAAAAAAAACGAACGGTGGAAGATACCCACTTTATTTGATAAACTCAGACAGCTGAAGACTCAGAATATCTCAGATTAAATGTATTTTTGCTGTAAAGAAGGACTGTAGATTTTTCCCCCATCACTTACATTGTACTACTGTTTTAAGACATATTTAAGAGTGTGTGTGTGTGTGTGTGTGTGTGTGTGTGTGTGTCATCCATAAAGCTGTTGAGGAAGCACATTGCACACAGCTGATATCTTAATCTGCAAACCGCTGGTTGTGAACTCATGACTGGCATAAAATAACGCATCATCTCGCTAACTGTTCACATTTACCAAGAACTGCATTCCTCACATTTTTAGCCTCACTTGAGGCTTGTTAGGTTGGTCTCATGCTAGGAAAGACACCTGTGCACATCTAACAAATTTTTTTCTGGTCATGTGACAGGATGGTAGTCACATTACCACCGTGTCTGTGCGCAGTCATTGACTCGTGAGCCCCTCTGAGCCTGCTGGATGTGACTGTCTGGCACACAATAAGACAGGGCAAACCAGGGCCTTAGATTCCCATTGGTCAGCAGATGGGTGTGAAAGAGGGATTAGCTCTGTGCTACAATCCACTCACCCAGAACTGTATGTGTGTTTTTCCTGCATATACTGTATAATGTGGTTTTCAAACTTATGAATTTGTAACAACTGCACTATAACAGCAGTGTTCTAGTGACAAAATTTGACAATGAATCACTATGTTTTTGATGTTTACAAAGCGTACTACAGTATATTGTTAAGATGGAACCTAAGACTGAAGAAGTGTTTGAACATGATGACCTGAATGTATTGCTGGAATCTTTCTGATTGAGGAAAATCGCATAGACTTGTGATTTTATTACTAACTGAAATACTTCAAAAAAAACCTAATTTGCATGTTTGAATTGGCCAGTAAATTTGTCGTGTCCGTGGGTAATGATGTTTCTGAGATGAACTGCATCTTGCGGGACCATGCAGGATTGGACAATAAGATAAATATCTGTGACATATGATGCAATAGTCCTTCAATGATCAGCACCTTTATATGGTTTCCATGTTCAGTTCGTAATTTGTCTGTGCCAGAGAGATGTTGTGGTGGTGTCGCATTCAGTACGGAAACAAAAAACACAAAACCGCCGAACGCAGCACCACAAACTGTGAATACTTTTATTTGTGACTATTTCTCTGGTAGAAACAAGTTGTAATGATGTTTGTTCACAGTGTGTTTTGTGTATTATCTGGAGTAAAAGGGACACTAACGCTGGATAGACATGATACTTTTTAAATGTCTTTTAAATTCCATAAGCACCACAAAATAATTTTCCTTTCATTATATTGGAGAGATGGCAGAAATCTGGAAAACACTGGAAAAAACAAAAACAAAACAGTATCACTTGATGCCATCAGAGGCAAGTGAGAAAATTCCTTTTTTTATAATATGGGTGGCCAACCCTTTAAAAGAAACAATAAAAGGACAAAGCTTTATTTTTATAAATAGTCTCCACACATCCCAGCCTATGTCCAATGATTCATGATCCTCTGCAGAGGGGATTTTTAATGACGTGCCCAGACATTATGCAGGGTCCTGACAGGAAAATAGACCACAGACTGCGCTGTTTCAAGATCCTTCCTTAGATTGTTTAACATGGAAAAGGAGGAGGGATCTAAAGCACATAGTTTGATTATGTAACATCAGTATTGAGTGAGACTCGCCTCACAAGTTATTTGTTATTTCACTTTTGTAAAAAAGCGAATGCATCAGTATTTTACTCATCAGTATCAGTATTTCAAATAAGACAAACCTCTTCCCTGAACTGCTCTTCTTACCATCAAACAAATGTTTAAACTAGCTTACTTTGACTTCTCAGGGAGCTGCTGCTCACTGGATGACTTACACATGAATCATGACTGCACAAACAGAGGAGTGGGCTGCTGAATATTGTTTCTTCTAGGCCATACAAAACTATTGAATTACTTTAACTGAATCACTAAACAGACTATTGTGGGTCTGTGTCCTGCCTGCCTCCCCAAAGACTGTAGTGTGTATGGACACTGAAGGCTGATACAGACAAACAGCTGCTGTGCTTCTTAACTCTGACTTTCATCATTTATGTCCAGTAAAATGGATGTAATAAGGCTGTGATTAGTAGTTGCAGCATTTCAAAGCAACACCACACACTTTTCAATAACTTAAAGGCTTAACTAACCGCCAGTGTTGTCCAGTAAAATGAGCACTAGTATGAAGGTGAAAGTGGTTACAGCTCTGCTGCTCTGTTGAGTTGCGTTTTTATGAAGTTGGGGGACACACAAGAGACAGAAGAGTTTGAGTTTGATAAATCTGAGTGAGGAAAGTGTCTTATTACCACCACTAAGGTGCTCTTTAGCAAAGCCCCGACTGGTCTGGTGGGCAGCTTCCAGGTGTGAATGTGTGTAACTGTGTGAGTGGGATCAGGGCATTTAAAAATCATTTTCTTTTCATATTTCTGTATCTTTTAAACAATGTAAGACCCCAACTGCTCAGGTGGAGCTGCTCAGTGGCCAACGGATAAAACTGTGATTGTGCCGTGTAGCCGCCAGGTGTGAAGGTGTGTAACAGTGTGAGTGTGATGAGCATGTTCATATAAAATAAATAATAATAATAATAAATAGGTAATAGGTAAATAGAAAATAAAAGAATGGTCAAATTGTTGCAGCAGTGGCGAAGATATCTACTCCCTTGTTTATGTCAAGCTCAAAAAACACTGAATCCTACATTTCCCACAATGCGATCAAAAAAATATACTTCTGCGTGTGTGTTGTGTGTGTGTGTGTGTGTGTGTGTGTGTGTGTGTGTGTGTGTGTGTGTGTGTGTGTGTGTGTGTGTGTGTGTGTGTGTGTGTGTGTGTGTGTTCGTTCCCTGCCTGGTAACTGTCCACATCTTTCAAATTCCACATCCCCAGTTAATAACAAAGGCTTTCTGTTAAAAATCTGCAGCCTCTAAGCCCGAGCCAAGATGATGTCATCAGGGTTATTTTCTCTAGACCATAATACAACTGTTTTCAAGAACTGAGTCGTACTTCCAGTTCCTACTAATGTAATTTGTGTGTGCAAAATTGGTCATTTAATGATAATAGTTGCCTAAATAAACTAAATTCTAACTATCTTCTTTGCTCACAAACAATGTGACATCAGAGGATGTAGCAATGGCAATTGAGCCATCACTGATTTCTAGTTAAAGAAAAAAAAAAGGCTTTGGTCACTCTTACAACATGTCATAATCTAGTGTATATAAAACAGTTTAGCCCATTTTATTTATAGTTTCTTGATTTTCTCATTTCCATATTGTTTCAACCATGACCTTTTCTGTTCTGCAATGTGTTGTAAATACATAGAATATAGGTTTTAGGGTGATGACAGATGAGAGTCTCAAATTGTTAGTTGTTAATTGATGATGTCTATTCTTTATCTGACAGCTGTTGATTTAAGTGCTGGTTGTCCGCTGGTGATGTGGTTCTGGACTGGCAGTTTAGAAGAGTTTTAAATGAAGTCTGAAGACTTGTTTTGAACACTGACATTGTTTAATCATATACTGGCTTCCACTTGAACATAGGTGTGATTTTTTTCATATTTCAACTACTAACTTTAAAGCATTACATTTCTTATCTGCTCTGCCTGCTCATAACTGGACTTTAAGATTTAGTAACAGCCTTTTCTCAGTCATACTTTATTACACACGTCACACCCTTAGACAATACCTGAGTCCAAATTTGTGGGCGCAGGTAAGAGGAGGGGTTTCTGTCCTTATTTAGGAAGTCTGTCCGGTGCGTCACCGATGACTCGTAAAGCTGCGGAGCCAAAACTTTGACAAGTGCGACTTCATTTAATCACCTCATACAAATAAACGATGGAGTGCTTCTGGGGGAATATCTTCTTCACTATAATCGTCATTAGTAAGTATCCAATTTCTTTTCGGATTTTGAACTTATTTTCACCATTATGCGCCATTATCCTGTCCGGCAAACAGCATAAAGATGCAAATATTCTCGCCAAGCTGTAGTTTTATATCGTTTTCATGTACTTTTGGAGGTGGTAACGTTTATTAGTCGTTCGTTATATCATTGATTGTGATTTTTAAACATGTTTTATACACTTTAAACAATTCTAAAAAGCGAGATGAGTCTATGTGCGCTCAGTACGACTTTACTAAATGGTTTTGACGCGGAGTGCTATTGTTTTGAATCAGATTTCACACCACCATGCAGCTTCCTTGTGCCATCAAATGCATTAATCATAGCCAACCTCCATGGATTACATAAGACCATATTTGATGTTTAACTGTAACATCATACAGCATATAATGGAGAAATAATCATTATTTTTGTTGCTCGATGTAGCTCCATAACCGGTGGGAGCTTTCAAGCGGCAGGCAGACACATTCCCCGTTTCTTTAATGAAAGGAAGTATTAATATGTTCTGGGGTTTGCAGAGTCCCATTAGGAGGCGAAGTGCTACTTTGTGTTGCAGGTAAACGGGCGTGGCACGAGGCTGCGCTATACTGAAGGTCTCCAGAGTCCAGTACCCATCCACATTCCTCTCCCTGCTTTTTTTAGGGAAAGGCAGGCTTATAGTTGAGCTCTGCCTGTGTGGACTTGTGGATGTGATACTGCAGCAAGACTGACTGGAAGACAAGCAAATTTCATGTCCTGGGGGATTTCAGAGGGCTGTGTTTCAGTGTGTCTATGGAGAAACACACTGTTCCTGGACGAGGGATGTGTTTTAATGCACATTTGTACACTTGATGAAGAGTATGAGCTTGAGTCAAGATGATTTGTTTTTTAAAGCGTATATGATTCAGCCACAAAAACCACCCCCTGACTCAGAGGAGGAAGTCAGGTTGGCTGAAATTAACATCAAACCTCAAAACAGCTGTCAGTCATGACAGCAATTTTGTTTTAAACTTCCAACATACAAAAACACAAAATACTATTAATAATGAAGCCTAATTGGTATTGTTTGTAGTGGATATAACAGGTAAGGTCCACCTGCATTACACGGTGTTGTAGAGGTCTGACTTTATGAAGCCTCACTGTCATGTTACCTCGTCTTTTTCTTCCACCAGTTGACAGAGTCTGGCACTCACAGTCCTACAACGTTGGTACTGCAGGTGCCAAGGTTTTCAGCGGACCAGCAGCAGAGGAGTTTGGCTATACAGTCCAACAAGCGACAAACCATCAAGGCAAATGGTATGAATTTTAAGTCATCGAAGGATTTTGTTTAATGAAATCAGATTCATTTTCTTGACCATGTGTCATGTCATGTGCAGGTGATGTAGCTTTCACTTGGTGGGCAGTTAATAATCTATTTTCTTGATCTGTCTTTGCCGCGTCTGAAATAGCAACAGAGGTGAAACAGAGACTATAAAAAGATCACGCTGAGAACATTTTGCTCTAGAGAAAAGGAAGTTAACACTTTTGTAGAGACACATTGTGACCACAAGCCTGCAGACCAGAACAGGCTGGATTCAAGTCATTTAAAACCAAATTCACTGTAACATATCTTGAACGTCATATTCCTGAGACCTTGAAACAATGTATTGAGGCACTACACTGCGATTCTCCTCATGGACGTATTCATTTTGGAAATGTAGTTATGTGGCTGTAAAGGGCTGTGTGTTCAGCAATGTTTAGTAATTCCAACAAAGTTCACGTGACACTATAGCATGGCTGTAATGTGTGCCAAGAAAATACTACACACACTCTTACACTGCCACCACTAGCCTGTACTGTTGACGCCAGGCGAGATCTGAGTCAGGGTCCGACCTCGATCCAGCATCTTATTCTCACCCAATAGGAATTAAATTTGTGATGGTGTTTGTTGCTGAGCTACAAGCACTACAAGGTTTTAAATCCCTGTGCACCGCTGTTGTAGCATCACCTGTTAGCTTAAATGTGTCTTGCCAAAGTCCTCCAACCCGTCTCATTCATAAGGACTTTTTTTTTGCTTACAACAACAAGTTGAATCTTATAGCACCTTCCTAGAAAAAATCCCACAAAATGGTAGACACTGTAGTCTGGAAAATCCCAGGAGTTTAGATCTATCTGAGCTGTCACAACCACCAACAAACCTGTCGTATTTAAAGACTCTAAACTCATTTGTAACATTTAGTTAAACAGTAACTGAACTACTCTGCAATGTCTAGACGTCTCTGAGTCAGTTTCATAGAGTAACTCACAGTGTGGAGGAGTGTCCCGTTTGTGTAACTGGGTGTTCGTCACGTGACAGTGATCTCTGACTGCAGATTTCTCATCAATGCCTGTGAGAATGCTATAGTGATACATCCTGTTTCCTGTCCTATAACTGATGAACAATGTGTCCCACTCACTGCTTGTGCCTTGTTTGACACTGTGGGAATATGACAAAAAGTTTTGTCCAATATTATGTCAGCCTTACAGCAGTTTTGGGAATTCAAAACTTGCTGTTTAACTATTACAATGATACTGAATTATATTTATCAATATTTTGGAATGTTTTTGTATTAGTATTGCTGTTTCTTCTATAACAACAAGTTAACGTCTATAGATAATTCTGTAACCATTTGTGGCATCAGCTACTCATTCAACTCCTGTATGTACAGCCGGCCACGCACTGTTTACAACAAACACTCAGAGATGACTGTTATAGTGGGTGTTTATAAGAGTGAGGAAGAGAAAAGATGAATTTTGTTGTTTTCTGTAGGCTCCTGGTTGGTGCCCCGTGGAGTGGTTTCAGTCAAAACAGAAAGGGGGATGTTTACAAGTGTCCAGTCTCAGGGTCCAGAAACAGCTGTGACAGGCTCAATCTTCAAGGTTTGGTGTTTTGTTGTTTAACCTTTGGCCTCTCTACCAAACATTGGTCAAGTACTTAACATGCCTAAACAGGACTGAAAAAGTCCCTCATCTTACAACATCCAAATGTTTTTTCTGTATGTGATGCACATTTTGAGCTTATGATAATTGTACACGTTGACTGTATAAAGTCTTTCTTGCTATATCCACAGATTCTGTCAGTATTCCAGATGTCAAAAACATCAACAAGAACATGAGTCTGGGTTTGACTCTTATACGGGTGCCTCCAATCAATGGTTTGATGGTATGTGTGGGTTTTTACACAGAATACAGAGAGATATAGTGTGAATGGAAGTCATGCTATACAGATATTGGCACCTTTATTTTTGGTAACCTAAAATAATACATGTTTAATCTATTTCTAGTGTTTGGTAATTTATTGTGATACTTGCTTCAGTGGAAAAGTGTCATTTAGATGACAAAACAAAGTGGTTGCAAACTAATTAAGTCATAGTTTCCTTTGGAATTTGTTTTAAGAGGATGTGTTTTGATGAAGGGAAGTGCATCTGAGGTTTAGATAACGTGACTGCTGTAACCACTGTATTACTAATTTGCTGCAGGTTTCACTTTGTTGTTATTTCCCACCAAAAGAACTTTAATACAGAGCTAAGTCAGATTTCTGACTACTAAACTCAAACATAAACATACTGGGTGCTTTTAAAGGTGTGACAAACTTGACCTAACTTAACTTAACTTAAATTATCTTAATTTAAAATCCATTAAGTCTGTTCTCTTCTCTTCTGTGGTCATCTGATACAGATGTGCGGCCCTCTTTGGGCACAGCAGTGTGGCACTCAGGACTTCTACCCAGGAATATGTGCAAGAATGAGCCCCCTATTTCAACCTCAACCTGCCTTCTCTCCTGCCGTCCAGAGTAAGATCTGTCATGATTTTATATGATTCCTGATCATTTGAGTTGTCTATCGTTAATTATCTTTAGGACTAATTTCCTGCCTTTCAAGAAAGGTTTCAGTTAATGCCAGAGTGGTAAAAATCCACCACCGTGACACACATCTGCTTCAATGTTTGTTATGTTACTTATGTTATTATGTGTTGGTGCAGTTGAGTTCAGGGACTGTTTTGAAAATTGTTACCGCTGGGTGCATTCAAGTGCTGGTGGAAAACTGGGACATCATAGATTTTAAAGTAGGCTTATTAACGCCAACCTTTTTAACACGAGAAATGGCTATGGCTAGTTCAAATTCAGGGCTGCAATGAATTTTCATTATCAGTTAATTGACTAGTCGTTTGGTGTATAAAATGTCAGAAAATGGTGAAAAATGTCAGTCACCATTTCCAAAAGCCAAAGATGCAAACTAAAATGTCTTGTCTTGTTCCGTCCATCCGTTCACAACCCAAAGATATTCAGTTTACTATCATAGAAGACTAAAGAAAGCAGAAAATATTCACATTTAAGAAGCTGGAACTAGAGAATTTGGGCCTTTTTTTTCTTAAAAAATTACTCAAAATGATTAATTGATGATCAAAATAGACCAATTTATTAATTGACTAGTCATTGCAGCTCCATTAAAATTATTCTTTCCACAAGTCAATGTTAGTTTGTTATTTGTCCTCTAGGTTTTATTTTTTACCACATAGCTCATCAATGCTCTGATTTTTATCAGCTACTCCCACATCCTGAATTTCTGAGCCTACTTGAACCCACCAACAAGAAAGAGCCTCTGTTTGCTTGCATGTTTAACCACATGATAATGTCATTTTAACACATTTATAGAGGCAACTAAGTTTTAAAAATGATATAATGCCTATCTCACACTGGTTTCAAGTTCAGGTCTGCAAAATTTATTTTCTGTATTTTCATAATGTATTAACATGAACTGAAACCAGCATCTGAATGAACACTCAGCCTTGGAAAATGGTCAGCAGTAATGTGAAGTGTATGATCTAAGTTTGTTTCATCACTGCTGCTCACATGTTTTATTATATGTCCCCTCTCATGACTTTTATAGCATGTGGAGGGCCTATGGACATCGTGATTGTTTTGGATGGCTCCAACAGCATTTATCCCTGGGGTCCAATGAACGAGTTCCTCCAGAAACTACTACCTGCTCTTGACATCGGTCCCAAAAACACCCAGGTAACATCTTGTTTCAGTGGCTATAACAGGAAGTTGAAGCAAGGGATGATCTTAAGTTAATTCACTTACCTTTTTGTCTCGTGGTCATTACTAAACCTTTTGTGTTTTATCACACCAGGTCAGCGTCATTCAGTATGCAGTTCATCCCCAGTTTGAATTCAAACTGAACCAGTATAAAACCAAAGATGAAGTGGTCGCTGCAGCGTCCAAAATCACACAAATGTATGGTCACTCTACCAATACCTTCCACGCCATTCGATTTGCCAGGTTGGTGTTGCAGTAATACTGCCTTTGTATGTATTTATTTACTTGTGTGTTTGATTGCTTGATTGATTTCTTGTTTATGTTCTTATAATTTGTTTTTTTTTCTGTCTGCATTTTCTGTTTTACTATTACTGACTAAGAAATAATAATAATTTTGATGTTGCATGTAGTCAATTTTTAACCTAAAATGTTTGTGATAAAACCACAAACAGTAACTTATGTAAAAGAAGTTACAAAGAGAGTAACGTGTGTCTGCTCTCTTAGTCAGTGGGGTTACCTTGAGAGTAACGGAGGTCGAGCGGACGCTGCCAAGGTGATGGTTGTCGTCACTGATGGCGAGTCTCATGACGAGGCCTTCAGAGATGATGTCATTGCGGAATGTGAGAGACAAGGCATCACCCGCTTCGGTATTGCTGTAAGTGATGACCCAACACTGTAACTACTCATTTACTATCATCATACTGTATACACAGTGGAGTTGTGGCGTTTTTTAAATTTTGTTTTCTGATAATGATAATAATAGATATCAATTGACAGTTTTAAGTCCCATTTCCTTTATGTTTCACCAACATGACTTTAATCACACCCTGAGTTCAACTGTGTGGTTCTACATTTTAGAGAAGCTGTTGGATCATTAAATATTAACCACCTTTTGATATTCAACAATCATTTACACAACCCTTTTTTGAGGTTTATTATTATTGCTTCTGTGAGCAAAAAAAGTCTCTATGAGATGGATCCAGAAATATATCTGTGGTTATGAATTTGAGTTGCTTCCATGAACTTTTATAGCTATCATTATCTTTGTACTTGTCATTATACATGTGAGCAGTTCTCAAGATATAACGCCTTCCGATTGGATCCACTGGACCTAATTCTGATATCCAAATCTATGCATTTCTGATTAATTTGATGTTTTGATGTACCAGTGTTATTACCTAGACCTCAGTCACTATTTGAAATCCTGAATTTTGTGGTAATTTCCCCCTTTTTTCCTAGGTCCTGGGTTATTACATCAGAAACAACATCAACACAGAAAACCTAATAAAAGAAATCAAATCCATTGCCAGTTCACCCACAGAAAAGTACTTCTTCAATGTGTCTGAAGAGGCGGCCCTCTCCACCATCGTTGGAGCGCTGGGGAACCGCATCTTCAACATAGAGGGTGCATATTATTTCTATTCCCTTCCTGTTGTTGTGTATGCCGATGTGTAATTTACTTGACACTGCATAGTCACACACTACTTCAAGAGCCCGTTAAAAAGACTCATCCAGGCATGTCACAACATGTCTGTCATTGTTAAAGAACCCAGGGCAGATTGAGAACGGACACATCTTACGCTCTGTCTGACTCTTGAGTTGCTCCACTGATTCAGATTGTGGTGTTTATACAATGACTTGTCTGTTCACAAGGCACCGGAAAAGGGGGCGACAACTTCAAGATGGAGATGTCCCAGGTGGGCTTCAGCGCTCACTACTCCAGCAAACAGGTACGGTAACACTCAGACTTGCACTGTAGCAAAAAATAAATAATGGGGTTGTGGTTTGCTGTGGTTATCTATGAGAGGAAGTCAAGTTTGAAGGCTTATCAGATGGCGGAATATGACAGAGTGGTTTGTACTACTTTAAAGGAGGATTTTACACCTCACCAGTGCCTACTATCACGGCTACCTAAATACTTATAAGAGCAATTTTTGGTAACAGCTGCCAAAATGCTGTATGTGTTGTAAAAACATCTGAAGTGGCACTATAGCTAGTCACATAACACAGGGTGAACCACAACCCCTTTTGCAACAGTATACCCCTGCTGTAACAACACAGCAGTCTCACTGAAAGAAAAGAGGAAAGAGTTTTTACAGAAGTGCCATTGTTGGTCAGAAGCAATTGCCTTTTTTTGACATGTTCCCATGCTAAAAGTATGCCCTTCTTCACACTTTTAGTCATAATTTTTTCTCATTTAAACTAAAGCAAGTGAATACAGTTTGAAATCTGATTGTAAATAAAATGTTAATTGCTGTGCTACAATCAGTTACTGAATCTGCTGACCTTGCTGTTTAAGGATGTGATGATGCTGGGAGCAGTGGGAGCCTACGCTTGGAGTGGGACTGTTGTCCATCAAACAGGGTCGAAAGTAGACATTCTTCCTTCCTCAGCCTTTGAGGGAACTCTTCAAGATAGAAACCACAGCTCGTTACTGGGTAGGCATTTTCATTTGACCAACTCCTTTTAGTTTTTTGGGGGGTTACATGAAGTGGGATCTAAAAGTTGCACTATTATCATAATCTATATCCATGTACCAACCATAATTCTATTATCAAAATCATATATTTTGCTTTAAGAGAAACTACAATGTGTATATCACAGAATCAATTATGCAATCATTTTTTAGTTTTGTAATAGTTCTTTTTTGCATGTATAATTCTGCCCTGACACCATGTGGCACCATATGGCAACAGTGGCTAATTCGATTTCAGGTTTTCACTTGTAAACTTTTAATTTGTGGTCATTTCCAGGTTACTCAGTCAGCACGCTGAGTGATGGATCTACAGAATACTTTGTGGCTGGTGCACCTCGCTCCAACCACTCTGGACAAGTTATTGTCTACAGCGTCAACGCCCAGAAGCAATCCACTATCATAGATTCAGAAAGAGGGAAGCAGGTACTTATTTTAGAGGTTAAGGCATCCACATATTCCACAAGATCCAACTCTGGTGTAGATTTTAGTTGAAGCCCAGTGGTCAACGGGTTGTACTGCTAACCCCATTTCTAAAACAATACATTTTGGCAATTGCTGTCCTAGATTGGGTCGTACTTCGGAAGCGTTCTGTGCTCTCTGGATGTGGACAAAGACGGAGTGACGGACCTCCTGCTGGTCGGTGCGCCCATGTTTATGAGCGAGCTGAAGAAAGAGCAAGGCCGGGTCTACCTCTTTTCTGTCACCAAGGTAAAAATTACCACGATGTAACATCTTTTGGTCTGGATTTCCTGAGTAACAGTGCACAAGACAGTAAGCATCGCTATTCACACATAAAGATGAATAGTTTATGGCAACTGGAGAGACATTCTGCAAGTTATTAAAACAACAGATGGTGATGATGATGATGATTACACATGAAAGGCCAGTGGATTTTGGACTGCTCAGTTTCCTTTCATGATTTATTTAGCATAGGTTGGTACCAAAAATAGATGTAAGAACAGTTTAAGATATATTCTCAAAGCTGAAATATTTTATTTCCAAAATTCAAGACATATGAGTTCCATTTATAGCTTTCTTTGAATTCAAAGGAACTTCAGCTTGCATTAACATTATTTTCTGTCTTGTCATCTGAAGGGTATACTGAACGAGCAGGGGTTCCTCTACGGGTCGCTCGACACTGAGAACGCACGTTTTGGGATGGCCATTTCTGCCGTTCCTGACCTGGACCTTGACGGTTACAATGATGTTGTTGTTGGCGCACCACTAGAAGACAACAAAAGAGGCGTCATCTACATCTACAATGGGGAGAAGACGACATTAAACAAAAAGTTCTCACAGGTACCGAGAGAAATATTTGTGTTTAATATCTGACCGACTGAGAAAGTCCTTGTGGAAGTTTTATGGTTCAGGAAACATAAGAGTTTTTGCCTCCAATATGACAAATATATTACATTTAATTTCCTTAATTCTGAGTACAAGAGTAATTATAATGTTTTATCTTTTTCAGAGAATACTTGGCTCCAAACTAGATCCTCAAATGCAGTATTTTGGAAGGTCCCTTGATAGCTACAAAGATCTGAATGGTGATACACTCCCTGACATCTCGATTGGTGCCTATGGTAAAGTGGTCCAGCTCTGGTGAGTTAAGCTAGAATAATATGTCCAAATAAGATAGATAACTTGTATAAAACTGAGAATAATGAAAAGTGAAGTAGATTATGTAATGATTTTCCATATTATATTACTATATTACTGTTTATTAAATTCACTCAATAAATCCATTATTTTAGAATCGGCATGACTGGTAATAATTGTAAATTACACTTGATTTTCAGGTCCCGAGGTGTGGCGTCAGTTTCAGCTACAGCTTCTTTCAATCCTAATAACATCAACATTTTCAACAAACCTTGTGACATCAGCGGACGCAAGCTTTCATGTTTCATCACCAACCTCTGTTTTAGTGCAGCGTTCAGGCCCAAGAACCCCGTTGGACCCATTGGTAAATCTCAACATCTGTTAGGCTTTTTAAGAATATATAGATTCTTATTGTTTAAAGTAATAGTTTGATATTTTGGGAAATATGCTTATGCTTGTCTTGCAGAGAGTTGAGAGTGTGTTTGTGCGATAAACATGAGGCTATAGCCAGCAACTGGTTAGCTTAGCTTAGCATAAAAACTGGCTAGCTAGCTTTTCTATGTCCAAAGGTAACAAAATCCACCTACTAGCATCTCCAAAGCTCACTAGTTAACACATTATAGGTCGTGTATTTAATCTCTAACTCGCAGCAAGAAAGCGAATAAATGTATTTCCTAAAATGTCAAATTATTGCCTTAAAATGTCCGAATCCCATTCTAGTGGTTTTCAAGAAAAAAAAGATTGATCTCAGATGTCAAAGAGGTGTGTCATATTTAGTACTGTTTTCACTTCTTGCAGATATATCCTACAGTTTGACTCTGGATGCTGACTTGCAGGATTCTCGAGTGACCTCAAGAGGACTGTTCACAAAAAACAACGAACGCGTCCTCTCAGAAAAGGCAAAAATATCATCTACGCCCCTCTGTCGAGACTACCAAGTTTATGTTCAGGTAATGGATGAAAATCATCTGTTGTGTTTCTTTATGATTCAGTGTGCAGTCATCAAGGAGCATCGGCGGCTGTTATTAAGTGTGCACCTTGATGTGATGGCTTACGTAGGGTTGTACAGAGATCTTATGAGCACTGTACATTAATTGAAAATGACACACAAACCACTTAAAGAATTGAGGGTTCTTTCGTATGGATATGGAGATATTACTTCTCTTATTTATTTTTCCAAAATAGACATTAAGCAATTTGGATATGATCCCCTGATTTGTCCATATATGTTTTTTTTCAACAGGAAACACCAGATTTTGTCAATTCCCTCAGTCTGAAGGTAGAAATCGAGCAACAGAATGCAAATGTGAACCCTGTCCTCGATATGTCCTCTCCGAGTACCTGGGTGTTCTTTGTAAGTGACATGATATTATACATCATATCTCCGGTTGTATCTGTGTTAAATCCTTTTTGGTTGTAGTATTTGCCACCTCGTTGGTCTTCACTGATCTACAGGAAACACATCTGGTGACAAAAGGCTTCGAACGTAACGGTTATTTTGCAGACGTGCTTGTAGTCATTTAAAATGACATGCTGTGTGTCTGATGATTACTAGCTTCTAAGTGTTTCACTAAGTCATGCAAGTTCTAAGATTTACACACTTTCTTGAATAAAGTTCATCCAATGCCGTAAAAATATAATATGTTTATGTTACATTATGTTTTTTCCAAAAGAAATCAATTTATATGAAATATATAGACATTATTGCAAATGCGGCATGAACTGAAAATCCAGCTTTTGAAGAATAAAGCAGCGTCCTGTCCTGAATTTGCTGCTCTGTTGTTGTTTCAGATCCCCTTCACAAAAGACTGTGGCTCTGATGACGTGTGTGTCAGTGATCTGGTGCTGAGTGTGACAACAGACACAAAGGCGTCCAGGTGAGAATCACTAACATGCCATACTTGCTGCTCATCACATATATAGTATAGTGTTTAAGAAAAGAGGTTCTGAGCTCTGTTGCAGGAATTCACTTGATGTGTAATTGTGTCCCCAGGATAAAATGTTTTGCTGATTTAGAGTCGAGGTTGAAAGTTAGAACAAGTTTGGGCAAGGCAATGTCTGTGAGTCATTTATAAACTGAGGATAAGTGATGATCTGAAAGCCCCTGAAAACTTGTTTTCTCAATCTGCTTGTTACTACAAGATAAGATTTAGTTTTAGTTTTTTCCCCATGAGAGATTTCTGTATTTGTATTGTTCTCTGTGCCCCTCCCTCTGGTTTAAGGTCATTGAGGTCATCATTGAGCTCTTTTGGAAAAAGATAAAGTCACATCATGACCTATTAAAGAGTACGATCTAGACCTGTTAAAAGTGCCCTGATACAACTTCTGTTGTGATTTGGCGCTATATAAATAAAATTGACTTGACTTGACTTGAAATATGTCTGTGTACCAATCAGAATTTGAAGACATAGGTGGGGTTGTTCACTTATGATGGCAGGCTACTGTCAATCAAATTTCATCAAACCACACCTACACCGTCCTGATAAAGATTTTTTAGTTGTTTTTTTTTTTTTTTGTTTTAAACTCCTAATAGATTTTTTTCCCAAATTCTGACTTTGAGTGTTGTTATTTAGAATATTAAATATTGCAGAGAAATTCTTAAGATTTAAAACCAAGTTTTCTGGGGCTTTAATCATTTGATGTGATGTCTTGAACGGGTTTTTTATGGCCAATGTCAGTAACTTGTATAGTGAGAAAGCCTCAATTACACTTACACAATTACAATTACACTGCCTTTATCACATATTTTTGCTGTCGTGGTACACCATATTACATTTTCACAGTTTATATATATGAACAGGGCTGTGTAAAAGCCCCTCTAGTGGCCTCTGGAGGCTATACTGAACTGACCGACATACCAACTGATATACAATACAGTACCATCCTCAAAGTTTCTCCTTGTATCTTGAATTCAGCTTGCAGGGCTAAGATAATGACAAGTGTGGAATAGTAACAACATAACATAGTGTACTCATTCAACAGTGAAGAAACAATTATTTAAAGATTAGACCAGATTTATGGGTTAAAAAAAAGGGGTAATGTTCTATTAAATGTCACACCCTGCTAACTCCAAACAATGATTACAGCATTTTCTATTTTCACAGTTTTATGAGTCTGTCTTAATTGCAAATAGATGCACAAATTAAAGTTTTCCAGTTTACACAGAAACTTCATAGCCCATAAAATGGTCAGACTTGTGAGCTTGGAAAAAACTTGCAAAGATCGGGTGATACATGCTCAGTAAAATTAACTTAGATGAAAGCATACGAACAAAGACCATACAACACTTTTTAAAGTATTTTCCCACGTTCAAACTCATTTGATCGCATGATGTTTTGCAGCTGCTATTGGTTTTCACTTTAGTATCTCTTTGGTTAAAAATGTAGACTTTATTGCATGCTTCTTTTTGAGTTTCTTATTCTTAAGGCTCTGTGATTTATTTAAATTTTAAATTGAGTGCAGAGACAATATTGTTATATTTATTGAGAAAGATCAACAATCTTCTAAACAATATAAAATAAGGGAAATAAGGGAAAGATCAATTTTATAATTCTTTATTACTCCTGTCCTTCTGGTCAATGAGACTCTAATCATACTGTAAGTATGCTACTTTAATCTGTGACATACACAAATTAGAAGACAAGACAAATGCAGAGTAAATTATTTGGAGCTCTTGTGTTACAGCTCAGCTCCTGTTCTGGTCAGCGCCAATAACCGGGAACTGTCATTTAAAGTCGCTGTGAAGAACAAAAAGGAGAACGCCTATAACACTCAGCTCGTGGTCACATATTCCAGCAACCTCTACTACTCCTCCGTCTTCCCACCTGTGAGTAATTAAAGCAGTTTATGTTGACACGATGCTTAATGTGAAACAGTTATACCCTTTAGGCACTTAAAAATCACCCATTTTTCAGCATTTACTGAACAAGTTAATTAGAAAAATTAGTGTATGAACATTTTTTGTGCTCTTCCGTCTGTGTTGGTGAAAAGATATTTAAATACTATTAAAATGTTTTCAGCTTTACCGCCTGGTAATATACAGTAACATCAGTATTATGTGCTATCCTGAACTGATTATTTACAGACGGATGGAGTCAGATGCACCTCAACTCAAACACAAATTGTCACTTGCCAAGTGGGATACCCAGCGTTAAAGACAGGCGAAGAGGTAAGTGCAAGAAAAAAGATCAATTTCTCTATTCATGTGAGATAATTGTGTAATATTAATCATACAATTTATATGAATAATTGTACTAATGTAAAACTTCACATCACAGATGACATTTCAGATCAATTTTGAATACAACTATGAGGTGTTGCAAAAACAAGCCAAGGTGAAATTTGAGGCTAAAAGGTAAACCGAATTAAAAATAATTGAAAAATGATGACTCTCAATTTAGACTTCATTATGAACATATAATAATGTTATAACGGTAACCTTTTTCCTAACAGTGATGGTAAAGAGGAGACACCTGCGGACAACAATGTGGACATATCAATTCCTGTTCGATATGATGCAGGGATCGTTTTATCTAGGTGATTTTCCTTTTTATCTAACTTTAATTTTAATCAGACAATGTGAGAATGACAGTTGACAATATGTTAATCTCTATGATTTCTTTTTCCTAGGCAGTCAAATATTCATTTCTACGTGGCAAATGCTACTAATCCAGTGATAACAACGGTGAACAGTTTAGATGACATCGGCCCAGAGTTTAACTTTACAATGAAGGTGCAGTAAATTGATCTGTCTTTTAAAATATCACTGTCTCATTCCTCATGTTATTCATTAAAAATATGTATTAAAACATGCTGGATTTAAAGGTTTCAACAGGCAACTTCCCTGTCAGCCTCCTGTACCTGACCATAGCTCTGCCAATGACCACCAAAGGAGGAAACCAGCTCCTCTATGTTACCAATGTGGATACACAAGCAGTGAGTACTCAGTACAGGAGAACTACTATATCTGGTGGTAATCTGATGATAATAGTTAACAAAGTCAGTTTGGTTGATTAATAAAATATAACATAACCCCCTTCTGAGTCAGGCAGTGTAACATTTCTTTGGCACTTACTGTATTATTTTAGGATGTGAACAGGGTGCAAAATGAACTTTTTTGTCCACTTGCCAAATGGCTAGTCAATGTTCAAATTTTCTCAGTTACTCAATAGATTACCATTGTTTTTTTGGCTGGTGGCTGGTGCTAATTTTGTGAAACGATGATGTGAAAACGTAGAGAGGGTTTGTAAATTAACTTGAGGCTTCTCCACCTGCAGGGAGGTTCTGTCAGCTGTGACTCCAGCGGCCTGGTTGACCCGCTGAAGATCGGTGTGAAGAGCCACAAAGTCTCCTTCTCTGAGGAAAGCCTCAGAGGGATGGAGAAACTGGTCAGTCGCCTTTTTCTTTGCATAATTTTCTCTTTACATATGTCAACTTGTATCACAGAAGTATCTGCTGTGCAAATGTTGAATAAATGAGAACATGTAAATCTGCCCAAAATGTACAACTCATGAATACATTTAAATACACAGAAGACAAAATAGTTTTTATCATACACTCATGTATTTGTAATTTGTTGCATAATTCATGTAATATTTTTTATTATTCCTCTATGATTATGTTTACTTACCACATATTTTTCATTGTTTGTTTGACTCATGCTTTGCTGCTTGTCATTTCCAAACATCTTAAATGCTGTAGTTCATATTTTTATACTGTCTTTACAAACAATTATAGTTGACATGTTCAGTAATGTAAAAGTTGCGTATTAAATATTGTTAAACAACACCTTGCCATATTTACACTTTAAAATTGTGGTTGCACTTAAAATTTAGTGTTAATTATTTCCTTTTTGTTGTTGTTGCTGTTGTTGCTTTTATCTGACAGGACTGCAAGAACGCACAGTGCAAGTATATAAAATGCATCCTCAAAGACACTGAAGCAAAGAGCGACTACTTTGTGAAGGTTAAAACGAGGATCTGGAGTGGAACATTTATTTCGGTAAATACATGCAGCAATGAGCCTGATTTTTAAATAATGGTTTTTCATCCTGCTTTTGATGGCATTACTTTTCTTTTGTGCTGAATTCCCGCTGACACTTTCTGTGCTCTCATTTGTATGAATTTGTCATCACAGGCTACCTATCAGACCATCGAGCTGACCTCTACCGTTGATGTTGAGACCTCCAACCCCGATTTACTCGTAATCGGCCTCAAACAGTTGCCAGTAAATTCACATTTCCACATTTTGATTTGGTGCCTTGCAAAAAATGAGGAAGGAAACTTAAGGGAGAGTTAAACATTTCATTTGTGACTTAATATACTTTTAAATACTATTTGAATCAATTGTGATTTACATCAAGTTCAAAACCATTTTGGATGCAGTTTTTGCCATTACAGTATATGTTTGAATGTACCATGGCAAAAAAAAAGGTGTTTTTAATCTCTCCATTGCAAAATCCAGTAAAAATATAATGTTTTGGCCACTGATCCTCATCATCAGGCACATCAGTTGTTATTACATCATATTTTTACTCCAAATTCATTGCCTGTTTTCTTTTGTTGATCAACCTCACATTTGGAGTGAAACAGGCCATGTATTGATCACTCCTGTCCTCCTTATGTCCAGGTGGTGGTGACAATCAGTAAACCTGGAGTGAAAGGTGATGTTCCAGTGGGAGTGATTGTTGGCAGCGTCATAGCAGGCCTGCTGCTGCTGGCTCTGGCTGTTGGACTGCTGTGGAAGGTGAGTGTCTGTCTGCGTCTTTAGTGAAAATGATTTCAACGTAAAGAAATGTCAGTAAATTGTTTCAAGAACTTAGGCATGTCTGTTTTATATTTGTCAACATGTGAGCATTTAACCAAGGTGAGAGTTCACCAGAGAGGAGATCTGGTGACTTTACAAATGTACATTTTGATGTGTTGATAGAGCCACAGAAAATCTTAATTAGAAAATCTCACCATTACCAATCAAAGTATTACAGTATTTTACTGTATGGAGACCTATGTTGTATACATGACACATGTTAAATAATATATTTGCTATATATTGCAAATATATATATAATAATAGCAATAAAATAATACATTATAACATGTATGTTATATGTATATAATATGTATATTATGATAATTATTGCATATTTTCTATGTTTTGCTTTATATCTGAATGTAATAAAAATAGTAAATTTAAGGTCATTACATTATTTGATATATTTTTAATGAAAATTGACAGTATGCTGCAAAATATTTGTGATTTTTTTTTTTATTTGGTTTGTCATATTTTATATTTTTTCAATTATGTCAATATACAGTATGTTTCTTTCATTAGGGGCTTAGGTTAGAGTGTATTTTTTTTATTGTTTTCCACTAATACATGAACTGTGAATTCATCTGAATATAATCTGTTTACTTTCTAGTTTGGATTCTTCAAAAGAAAATACCAGCAGCTTCAGAGAGAGGATGATGAAGACGGGCAGAGCCACGCACACGTAGATGAAGTGCTGTGAAGTGAAGAGAAAACCTGCAGCCTCCTCTCTCTCTCCCTCCGCTGGATGTTTCCAGGGTGAATACTGGTACTTCTCATGGGTCCATCACTGGAAATTGGGCATTTGAATGAAACAGAAGCTGTTCAGTCTCTGGATTTTTCAGAGAATTATTGTTAGTCTTTTTGTTTTTGTACATTTACTAATTGCTGTTATGCACTGACTTTGAATAAATGTAAATAATAGTATTTTTTTCAACATGACAAAACCTTACAGCAATGCTTTTTAGGCCCTAGATGACATTTGAATGCAAATGTTGCCTGGGTTCCTGGGTTTTACACTGTAAGACACTCTTGAATTTGTTTTGAATACTTCTGGGGCACCATGATTGATAAATAGCAGTTTGAAATAGAGATAACATGAATATTGCTCATTTAACATACACTCTATAGACAGTCAGTCATTAGCATTAACTGTCTTGAGATCTGCTGTCACCACTGACACTCAGGGCTTTTCTTGCATTAAGACAAATTATATCAGTAGTCTAAATGCAAAAGGAAACGAAACAGATCCTGGAAAAAGTTACGCGTGTCATTATTCTGCTTCCTCATGTTTGTGCTGTATATACTGTAAGATAAAATGATGAACTTTCAGACTGGGTTTTATACTATATATGAAAAGATTAGAGACAACTCTATGAGTCCGTGGAGTAGCTACTTGTGGTGTTGTTATTTTTATATTGATGATATTTTTGTTTGTTGCCACTTGTCAGGTATGAGTGTTTTAGTAGCATATTGTTTAGAGCTGTAACTAACCATCATTGTCATGATTGACTAATCTGCTGATTTTTGATTAATTGGTTTTGCCATTTCAGGAGTTAGAAACTCTCACACACACAAAATCATGACACCAAGATGATGTTTTTAAATGGGTTGTTTTATCCAACTAACAGTCCAAAACCCACAGAACTCACATTACTATCATATAAGTCAAAGAAAAACAGCAAAGTTTGAACTGGTAAATGTTTGGCATTTTTCTTGAAAAACGACTCAAACCATTAAATCAATGATCAAAATAGTTGCAGATTATTTTTCTGTTGATCAACTAATCAATTAATTGGCAGATTATTATAGCTCCAATGTTGTTTATTTGTAGGCCAACAGGACACAATGCCCTAAATCAACAAAACACACTGTTCCCCATGTGCAAATATGGTTCACTACAGAGATAAAAGTTGTACTCAGATTTGTATCATATAATGATGCATCGTTGTTTGTTTGCCAAAAGCAGCAGCCAGGTTAATTTACTTCTTAAATACACCCAGAAAACGGTACCATTTGTTGTTGGAGATTGATGTGAGATAATCCTCCTCTGTGTCAGGATGTGTTGCCACAGATTTACCACAAGATGGCGGCATGATATAAATGACATGTTGGCACTGCTCATTACTTCCTACAATGCTATGTGAATGACTTGAACACTCCATAGGATTTTCATTTAATATATCATAATTTATGACCCATTTTGGATTGTATTGTATTTGTCCTTTCCTGTATTATATCCTCCCCTCCCCTCCCTTCCTCTCCCCTCCTTCCCGCCCCTCCCCTCCCCTCCTGGAATACCTTTAGAAAACCTGACCCTGCTAGGGACCCTAGTTGGACCACATCCCTCCACACATCAGTACAATTTAAGTTTTCCCTCAAACTCGATTACTTTCCTCTCACATTTTTGACTATTGTGTTCTCCCAGTTAGGTTAGTCAGTCCCTTGACTGTTAAGAAATGTGTTTCTGGATGTTTTTCTTTTGAGCGAGCCAACTCCAGCACCCAGCAGAGTCTTTTAGCATTCATTTCTTTGGATCTGGCGAGGTGGAATATGCTATTTGTCTCTAATAAGTAGCATATTTTTTGAGAGCCTGGGCTCAAGCCTTCCTTGTTGGAGGGGTTATATACAATCTGATGAATGATTGAACTGCTCTGTTTCACAATTACTCATGAGCTACGGCGTTGTGAAACAGCGTTGGGATTCTATGTATATGTGTACAGGGAGCAATGTGGAAATAGTTGATGAAATGAGATACAGTGTTTGAACACCTTTTTAAATTCCCATGCCACAGTGGGATGATTGCTCAAATATTGCTGCAATGTTCTTGTAAATCAAAAATGAAATGATGTCACTGCGAATTATTTAATAACAGTCAACCTTTATTTGCACTTTGTCAGGCTTTTAGCATTACCCAAACTTGACTGTAATATGAACTGGTTTCACTGTAACTACAACTACTTTTTGTGTTGTCGCATAGCAGGAATTATCATTAACTAGTAAGGGTGGACGCGGGTCATTTGTTTTTCATTTATTTAATTTGAGAATGACACATTTTGGAGGTTTTTAGTGTACTGGCTATATCTAATCGACTCAACAGCTGCAGCCGCACAGTATTATAGTGTAAACTTTTGTGTTTTTTAATGCAAACATTCTGCATCTTTCATTCTGCAAATTAAAAATGAATAAATGTCGCATCCCCTGTGGCATCAGGAGGGTGTGCAATCATTCTACTAAGATGCAAAAAGTTCCCATAAGTGCTAATAATTCGCTGCAAGTTTCTTTTACCAAACTCAGTTCTGGGACATTGAGTCTGGTTGTCCCCCTGCTGATGCCATTAATGGCTTCACAGCCAGCACTTTAAAGTTGATACAGCAGGGCAGTAATGTGCTGTACTCACATGTCAGGAAGTCTTTTGGAAACTTCAACTCTTTAAAGACAGTGATCTCACAAATCACACACAACAGACACAGAATGATTTGCCAAGCGTAACTCAACATCAACTGAACGTTTACAGATTTGCAGAGTTTGCAAAGTGTCTCAAATATTGACTTTTATACCAGTTTTGATGTGGTAGTTCCTTTAAAAAAAGCAGCTTTGATGTTTATTTACATCCTTTGGTCGGCTTATTTCTGCATTTGCAGTCAAAATAGTCTTAATGGTTCTATTCACTCATTTCATACAATCGTGAAATGAGTCAGATTCTTGATTCACTACATGGGATGAGTCGGTAAAATGAAAAAAAAATCTCAGTTTTCATCTCTCTCCCTTGATAAAATTATGAATGGGTTAATAATAGAGTGGACTTCCTTAAGTGTGGCATTCAAGTATGAGTCTAATGTAAATATGTCCCTCAGACAGACACAGACACCTTCTCCTGGCGTTTATTACTAGAACAAACCTCAACAGACCTCAACTCAAAACATGTTTTCGGCTTCAAAAACATTGTGGAAAAGTTTCAGTCTAAGTCCAAATATGTGAGATTTCTTAAATTTAATGATGCCACATAGTCTGATTCACTCTGATAATAATCATCACAAGCCAGAAATCATTTTGAGCAATAACTCAGCAGATACTTTGGAAGTACCATATATGGTCACTGTGAGTTATCAGTAAGTACTGGATTGAAAGGACTGTAAAATATAAAAACGTTTGCCACCAGAGAATCAAAAATACCTGATCCTGGAGATAATGGTCACAAGGACAAACTTTTTTTTGTGATCTGTCAGCTGATTGGATTTTGAAAGCAGGTCCTGTAAATTGAGGAGCAACAGATCTCCTTTTCTTCTTCTGTCTCTTCTACTTGAGTACAGCTGTTGGATTGTACAGTATGTAGCATGAACTCCATCACTGGATCACAAAACCTGCACACCAAAGATGATACTGCAAGCACAAAGAGTCTAGCACAAAAGAATCAACAGTCTCATTTGGTATTGGATGAGAGAAAGTGGTTGAACGGGAAAGTCTAATTGTAACTTGCATTGTGATGTTATGTAATGATCATTTCTACAATAAATTCTATAGTATGTATGTTTGTATTCTACTTCTACTTTATCTGTTATGGCTTTTAATCCTCTGATGTTTTTGTGAATGATCATTAGTGATTAAATCAATAATAAAATAAAAAGTTATTTCCCAGTGCTGTTTGTGAGGAAAATGCACAAACAAGAAAATAACCAGCTATCCAATAACAAACGTAAGAGTGATACAACACACTGGCGATTTTGAAAGGATGTAGAATTGTAGATTATCGATACCTGAGTGATATTTCACTGGTATGAGAGGAGATTACAGTGTCTTCTGCTCAGCCGACAGATAATGAACTCCCTGGTGTTTGATTCGTAGAGCAGCCTGTTTGCTCTTTTGCTCTGGAGAGAGCTGTAACCAGAGTTCCGCTGAAGAGGTCGCGCAAGGACTTCTGAAGGAGTACAGCCTGTGCGTCAGTGAGTGGAAAGCTCTGTGCGTGTGCGTGCGTGCGAGTGTGTGTGTGTGTGTGTGTGTGTGTGTGTGTGTGTGTGTGTGTGTGTGTCTGTGTGTGTGTGTGTGTGTGTGTGTTTCATTCAATGAAATGCAACACCCTTCTCCTCTGTCTGAAGCCTCTTCGGAAACAGGTTTGATTATATTTAAAAGCTTGACCCGGGAGAGAAACCCAAACAACTGTCTGTTCTAATATTAGCAGTGCGGCTGCGGACTACTATGAATTCTATTATTGTCTGGGCTCGGATATATTCCAAAAGGCAACTCTCATCAAAAGATTTACACTTTTGTGTGCAGTTGGTGGAAAAAATATCAGTTACCAACAAGTAGTACTCCTAATTTGAAGGACTGATGGCATGCCCGGATAGGTATGTTGGCTCTAGGCCTGTTTAATTATACAGTAATAACAGCCTTGATATATGAGTAACAAATACCTTCATTATTATTATTATTATTATTATTATTGTTCTTATTATTATTATTATTGTTATTATTATTATTATAGCTTTAAAGGTGCATGTCCAAGTCATGCGTAAAAAGGAGCTATGCGTCTCAGACTGATGTAATATGATCAGAAAACTAAAACGATACAATTTCACCATCAAAACCAAATTCATGTCAACTGGCACAATTTGTCTTACCTGCTGTGTTTGCTTTTGTTTGACTGCAAAGGCGCATAATTCCGCATTTTATATATATATATATATATTAACAAATTCAAGACATATTTTCATATTCTTTAATTGTTGTGGCAGGAGAAAGTTGCTTGTAACGATGTCACCTGATTGGGATTGAAAGAACTTTGGTAAGAAAAAAAAAAAATTCTCCCCACCCCCACAGAAGAGGAGACCGCCCACCAGAGACAGTCAACCCGAGACCCCTTATAGATTTAAAAAGAGAGGCTGCATTCTCAGACTGACACTTATTCAACACTGCCACCTTAAGCAGATTACTTTTGCGCTGCCTGTGTCAAATACGTGGTTCACTTTGCCTCTCCATCATGTTTAGGATGCTGAAACATCATCTTCACCCGGGCATTTTTCTCTTCTTCATATGGCTTTGTCACCTCATGGAACATCAAAAAGTTCAAGGTAAGCTCTCTTCATCAATTTCCCCGTTAATCTTTCCGTTTCTGAAAAACTTCGACTGCTGTCAGGCACAAAACGCGCACGAGTGTCGGATACTTACTGCAACCGTGAAACTTTTTCAAGTGAGTTCCCATTTTTCCCGCTGATAAAACTCTCTGTACATCAGACAGTGCGTGCGTAAAGCGTCCATAAAACAGGTGCCGTTTGGGACACTTGAAAGTGAGACTATATGGCAAGTTTTGCAGACCTCGCCAGGCGCACGCACTTAAGCCGCCACGCCGTGTTGGTGGCAGCGTCAGCCTTCCATAATACCTGAACATATTCAGATACTTTTGTTTGAGCGTTTGGTTTCTCAAGATCTTGCGGTCAAACCTGTAACAAACTTCAGAATATCCACTGTGAGTTCATGGGCGTGTTATTTATTTCTCACGCGCACTCATAGGTTGCTTTTTGCCAAATTACGTGTTAAATTATAACAAAGAATTAAACAAGAATAAAACTGGACAGGTTTGCAGATTATGTTTGTAGTTTCAGAGCTTATAGTTCAAATAGATATGACAGAAATCTGTCTTCAATTAGAGAAATCCACCAGTTCGTGAACACTTCATGTCATGTGTGTCTGTGTCGGTTTAGACATCCTGCTGTTGTCTGGATCAAAGGATATTTCTGTACCATAGAAAGAGGAAACTTCTGTTTTTGATTTTTATTTCATTAGAATAAACTTTATATAGCTGATTTGTTAATAAACAGGTCATTGTCTGGTGTGTGCATGTCTGGTATATTGTTCTGAGCCGTTAGAGACGGTGGTGTGTTTAGCTTTGTAACCTAAAGACCGTGGTTTTCTGAAGGAGATTGGCTGCTATTTAACGCTGTCTAGACTCTCCACTTTCTGTCCAGTGATAACAAGAAGGGTCTGAGAATAAAGGGCAACCCCCCTCCAAAGATTTTTCTTACTTTTTTGGTTTGTGGCTGCATTGTAAGGGCTGTCAGTCACAGATGGGATAGGCAAGTGTTAACAGTCTCGAGAAAAAAAGAATCAGACAAAATACTGCCGGGAGGGCGAAATGGGAGGGAGGGACCGTCTCGGATAATACGGGCTGCGTGTGTGTCTATAGTGCGTCTGGGTCAGCGGTTTTAGACGTTCAACGTGCGACATTCGAGCATTTTTGTTTGTTTGTCTGTTTACAGCTGGGAACTGCTGGTTGCAGCAGGGAAAGAACGGGAGGTGCCAGGTGCTCTACATGCCCGGGATGAGCAGGGAGGAGTGCTGTCGGAGTGGAAGACTGGGAACGTCCTGGACCGAGGAGGACGTCCCCAACAGCACGCTCTTTAGGTGGATGATCTTCAATGGCGGAGCCCCCAATTGCATACCTTGCAAAGGTGGAGGTGCACTCATTTCCCTTCGTTTCCACATCATTAACAATACACATCCCCAGTCAGTTGATTAATCCCAGTGATGATCTAATTTACACCCAAACAACGTGCGTAAAGTATCCCTTAGTGTGCTCTGTATGAGCCAGAGTAACTTTACGCACATGCCCAACATCCTTACTAGCATCTCATAACACAGATCTTTTATTTTAGAGACCTGCGATAATGTTGACTGTGGGCCTGGAAAGAGGTGCAAGATGAACAGAAGGAGTAAGCCGCGCTGCGTGTGCGCACCAGACTGCTCCAACATCACCTGGAAAGGACCAGTCTGCGGCTCGGATGGCAAGACCTACAAAGACGAATGTGCATTGCTGAAGGCTAAATGTAAAGGCCACCCTGACCTGGACGTGCAGTACCAGGGAAAGTGCAAGAGTAAGTAGGCTAAATATTGTTTTTAAATGCACCTTTTTTCAACGCTGCAAGTGTTAAGAATCCAGCGGCCTGTTCTTATTTTTCTTGCATTTCGTGTCATTTTTCACAAAAAAAAAAATCCAATTTCTTTGCCTCGACAGAGACGTGCCGTGACGTCTTGTGCCCCGGCAGCTCCACATGCGTCGTGGACCAGACAAATAACGCATATTGTGTGACGTGTAATCGGATTTGCCCCGAGGTGACACCGCCTGAGCAGTACCTGTGTGGAAACGACGGGATCATCTATGCCAGCGCGTGTCACCTGAGAAGAGCTACCTGTCTTCTAGGCAGATCTATTGGAGTGGCATATGAGGGGAAATGCATCAGTAAGTCTGCAACTAGAGACGTGAGAGCGTGAGACTTTACTCCCTGAGAGCGCCTCCAGCCACTGACTTTGAATATTGTTTGAGTGCATTTTCTTCCTGGCCAGCTCTGCAGTTATTCACTGCTCATTTTTGCCAACATTCCACCGAGGAGGGGGTCTTTGAGAGAGGGAGTGTGTTTGGTAGTTGCTTGTGTTTGCTCAAGAAATGATAGACATCTTATTATTTCCTGATGTTGGCAGCACTATCCCATATGGGAGAGAGGGAAAGAGAGGGGGAGGAAGAAAGAGCAAAACAGGGAGTGCTGGGGGCCATGAAGACATGCTTCAAGTTAACATTTGAGTCAGATGGATTTGTATCCAGAAAGCAGTCAATCAAAGTCATGTAGTCTTAAAAATGCTAATTAAACCAAAACTACATGTTAACTGCCACAAGACCTAGCCCTATAAAACAGGATTTCGTTTTTATTCCTAGCTTAGTTCTCCAAAAACTCAGCAGTCATCTAATCCTGCTTGAAAAGCATTCATGATAATCCATCTAATCAAAGATTTCCCCTGTGCTGATTCCTCCCTCTCTCCTTCTAGAGGCCAAGTCGTGTGAGGACATCCAGTGCAGCGCGGGGAAAAAGTGTCTGTGGGATGCTCGGATGAGCCGAGGCCGCTGCTCACTGTGTGATGAGACCTGTCCAGAGAGCAGGACGGATGAGGCGGTGTGTGCCAGTGACAACACCACATATCCCAGTGAATGTGCCATGAAGCAAGCTGCTTGTTCTATGGGGGTGCTGCTGGAAGTCAAGCATTCGGGATCTTGCAACTGTAAGTAAATAATGAAAATATGAAAAAAAAAAGAGAAACAAAACAACCCCCCTTCCCCTCCAAGCAAAAGACAATATTCCATGTTGCTTCCCCAACAAAAACCCTCCTCTGAAAGTGTCCCCCACCCCAACTTTCCCCAAATTTCCACCCCAGCCACACCACCAAGCACAGCTTAAGCAAGCAGAAAGGACTTGGGAATGGAAGAACTTGCATGACGTTGTCTTTGTCGCTGGCTTTTGTTCTTGTGTTCTTGTTTTTTTTTTTTTAATTTTATTTTACTTTTATCAATTCTTCTGCAAAACAAAATAACAGAAAGGTGAATGAAAAGGCATAAATCTATATTAGTCGACTCTAATGGGAGTCTGATAAAAGGCTAACTTCGAAAAAGTAACGCAAATAATAAATAAGACTAATTTTGTTTGCAGTGGAACAATCCTAATATTTAAATATCTAGTTAAGCTTATGGTCATGCTAGTGACCTGCAGGAGCAGGTTGCCTTAAATCTCATACAGTTTTTTAATCAGTAATGGATTATTTTTATGCTAGTGGTCATATCTTTACAGCTTGTAAAATCCATGGTCACATTGCTATTTTAAAGGTAATGGTGTATTTGTGTTTTTGTATTATTTCTCTTTTTTGTTGCTTTTGGCTGTAATCAATCAATTCAAAATGCACTGCCTCTTGTGACATACACCACACTGCCAACATGTCAATAAGAACAGAATACTTTTAAATATACTCAAATGATGTGCATAAGGTGATTGTAACATTGGTGCCATGATAATGATTAATTAAGACAATGGATTTTAAAATTGATAATCATGTAGACTACCTATCTGTAGACCAGAATGAGCCATTCATGCGCTCACAAATCTGCGGGAAAACCATCAAATTGAACAATAGCCTCAAGGAAGTATCAAATTTACATTCCACGTTGCTATGTTAAAGAATGTCTCCTTGTTAGTTTCTTTCTCCTGACTGAGTACCTTAATGTGATGTGCCTTAAGGTATGCAATGGAATCCAAGGGACCAACTTTATGATCACCTCATGAGCTAAATATAAATGTGATAGTTTACAGTGTGCAGGATAAGCAGAAGAAGCTTGTAGAAACACGCTCTCTTACTTCTCATCTCGTCATTAGAAAAAAAAAAAAAACGTCTATCAGCTAACTTCTATTGTTCGTGCTGTTTCCACTGAATGTGTTGTCTATCAGAATATGTATCAGAAATTACAAATCCATTTGGATTGATGAGGGACTGCCTGTTGTTTTTTTTCTTTTCTTTTTTGTATTGTCACTCTCGCTCTTGCTTGTGTGCTTTTTTTTTACGTGTCCGATGTAAATCTCTTCTGTAAAAAGAAAAGAAAATACCTCAGAACTGTGTTGATGATCTTTGACCTGCTTGCTAAGGCCAGGCTGTGACACAGAGTCCTCCCTCCCTGTATGTTTGAGTCAGAAACTAACATAATGATGATAATAATAATAATAATAATAATAATAATAATAATAAGAGCAAAGAAACTAGCAAATCCAAGAACACAAGAGCACTTTTTTTGTGTTACGTGTGTCTGCTTTCAGGAATCTGCCCAAAAGAGACCCAGGCCACTGGAACCATCAGCCCCAGTGCCCCCCTACCCGCCACCTAGCCTCCCCCCCTAACCCACCTTGCAACTCCACCCCCAACCCAACCCCCCCCACCTCCCATTCATCCCTCTTTTTTCTCTTGTTGCAGCCCTGACTTGCTAGATTATGTAAATGGAAGTTGCATAATTGGGAATACCACAGTAATTGTTGATGCCAAGTCACACAGACACCCCTCACACACACACACACACACACACACGCACACACACACACACACACACACACATACATGCACACACATACATGCACACACACACATGCACACACACACATGCACACACATGCACACACACACACAAAAACAGAAACATACAAGCAGAAAAAAAGAAACAAGAGGGAGGCTGTGTGCCAGTGGCTTTGCTGTGAGCTTTTTGTCAGAACATTCAGTGATATTCTGCGCTGTTGCGGTCCATATTCATACAACAGCTACCATATATTCTCCCATATAGCCATTACAGAAGACCAGGAGGAGGATGAGGAAGATGAGGACTCAGACTACATGGCCTATGTCCATTTATCTTCTATACTGGATGGATAGGCCCCCATCACTAGGGGAACAGTCCCAGGGCAAGGAATCATGTCCATACTGTACATTATGTGTATGCTTATTTATTTTTTAAAGAAAAAGGAAGTATACATATAGTTCAGTCTGCTAGATGTTTATTTATACTTTTTTGTGTTTTATAATTTATACATTTACAATGTCAAGCTTACTATCTACCATGATATATTGTGTTACCACTCATTTTCCCCTTTTTTTGTTGTTGTCCTTTTTACTTTCTTTTTTTTATCATGAAGAAATATATTTGTCCAAAGAGAAGCAGTGTTATTTATTTGTCATGTTACCGTGTAAGTATAAGTCCTCTACAAGCTGTAAATTGCATTCCCTGAGCTGTAAAAATCTGCTTGTTACTGTCAAATCTCTATCACAGATGTCTATGTCACACATAGGTAAATGCATGTTTAGGCTGTGTGTTTATTTATTGGGAATATATCAATCATTTTATGTACAGAAGTGTTTCTGGTTTGTTTACAACTCATAATAACTGACCAAAGGGATTCTCTCAATGGTTTTGCAAAAGAGCATTGTAAAAGGTGCAACACAGCAGTGATGAAATGGAAGAGAAAAAAAAAAGAGCCATTTGTTTTTCTTTTCTTATTTTTTTTGGTTATTCTTCAGTTTTAGCCCCTTAGATTTGTTTCTACACAGAGACAACAACTTTAGACATTATTCGATAGCATTTATTTTGTCTCACCACATTACAGCAGAGGTAGACTTTGGACGATACTTGATTATTTCGGAAACAATGTGCCATTAACATTTGCGTACTGTCTTCTTGCCAATGTGCTCCATATTGCTCTCGCAGAGCTAAAATAGAATTAACGTACTGCAGTACTCGACACTATATCAGACTTCATCACTTTGTTTCTTTTTGTTTTTTTTTTCTCAGAATGCATTTTTATTTTCAAACATCACAAGAGAAATACAAAATTCTGTTATGAATATATAGTTTTGTATTTTTTATGTAAATGTCATATGTACATACAAAGTTTGATGGTATTTGTACAGATATGAAGAGTGAAACAATAAAAGTTTTTTTCCTTATACGTTTTCTGACTCCGGTACGTTATTGATTAATGGATAACATAACAGTTAAATGTATCAAAATTTCAATACATGTGTTCAGTTCAAAGGAACAGTTGCACCAAAATCATGTTTTAGGCTTACACACAGCATAGGGTTGGGCAATATGACAATATATGATATAAGCTTCCCATCATTGTGGGAGATTTTAGCATTCTGCTTATGTCACGGCATCTTTACCTTCAATATTTCTGAGTGTATTAGAAAGATGTGGGCAAGTTCAAAAATCAATGAGCAGGACTGATTTATGACAATATTGAATTCTCATATGATTTAGATCAGTGAGATGATATACCTCATTTGTCAGGTATTTAAATCATTTGGAGTGGCCAAAAACAGACATTCCTGTCTGTTATTTATGCATAAACAGTTTGTCTGTAGATTTTCCAAAAAATTTACTATAACATGATCACAATATAAAGAATTCAGTATATTCAGAATATTTAGAACAGCAATTATGAGTGTTTTAGCCCAACAATCACTACATAAACTTTGTGGCTGGTTTTTTATGGTCTGTTATTGATAATGCTTCTATGTGTTCGAAAAAATGACATTTATAACTTCATAAACTAGTTGCTACATCACATGGAAGAACCCTTTAAATTAATTAAACTCATCAAAGTCATCAAACCAGCATAAGAATATGAGCAAGCTCATATTTTTTGAAAATCAACCATGTTAAATAAAGCTTTGAAGCATAGCTGATCCACAGTTTAGCGTAACCCGAATTATATAGTGACACAGTGACCTGATCGGGTAAAAAAATATTTTAAAAAAGACAGGAAACATAAGATTCTGCTATTTTGTAGCAATTACTAGACACCCAAATTGCTCTGGATGTGGTGGTTTCCTTTCTATTAACACCATCATCGTCGTTATTTATGATAGGAAACAAACATCAGTGGCGTAAATAGACCCTAGATATGTCTGGACATGTCTCGCTGTATGTGACACATCCCTGTAAAGTAATTTTTAGTTGCTGGCATCGGTCCTCCAACTCTGTCAGCTCAGCTGTCTCCGCCACCCGCTGCCCCGCTCGTACTGTTTGTTCCTTCGCGGTCGCCGTACGTCATTGTTGACAACAATCATGGCGTCCTCAATGTCACTTCTGGGCCTGGGGCGTCTGTCTGCGATTAATGCGGCTTCTAAAATATTCCTGAATCCTATCAGGTAATTGCATATTGATTGTTTGTTAGTTTTTAGTCTTGCACGCGTTGCTATGAGTAATTCTATGTGAAATATTTGACTAAAGACGAAGCAAGTAGGCCGTGTGTCTGTCATATCACAGGCTAACAAGTGATTGTAAGCTAGACAGCGTCAAAGCATAGTGCGGTCAAATAAAGCATGTTTTCGCTTTTTATTTGGCACAAAATATGAGTTAACTCCTTTATTTACGTTTGTGCTGGTATACTTTGTCTTTAAAGTGCCTGGACTTTAAGCTAATTTCAATGTTATCCCGTGTCCTTACCATCCTTACAGCACTCGGCTAGCCAGCTAATTAGCTAATGCTAGGTCCAGCTAGTTATTAAATAAGTTGAAGAGCTAACGTAATTAAATGTTGCTCAATGCTCACTAAACTACATAACATGTGCTGCATACCATCACTAATTTATGGCGAGACGGGGGACTTTATTAAATAACAGACCTCACTGAAAAGGACTGACAGCTAACGTTACAGTGAAGTAGGGACTATACTGCTGGCTGCAAAGAAACTACAAAATATAGCATTACAATAACTAAATACAGCCTATGTTTTTATGTTTATACACAATACATTTCTATCAGTAACAGACACTGCTCTGCAATTATAATACTATGGCTTTATATAGCACAATTCATACAGGAAGATGCAATACAATGTGCTTCACAAAACATGGACAAAACATAACATAGTGGTTTAAAGTTTGAGCTATTACATTAATGGACATTTTGTTCTTTTCAGTACTATTTATAATGTGTAGCACATATTATCACCTCACAGGATGGGTTCACAATTTTTCAAGTCCGTCTCAAAACAAAAGTCAGCTGCCCATATGAACACTGAAAGAGGTTTTTCTTGCCATAATCATAATCAGTTCCTCCTGTTCATACTTACAGTGTAAGTGATGGGGGACAAAATCCACAGTCCTCGTTCTGTGGAAAAATGTATTTAAAAGTTTATCTGAAGCTAATATGAAGCTTCAGATAAACTGCCCAGTCCATCCAAATTAGTTACATCAATTGGATATCTTTCAACGTTAGTCTTTTTAGTGCCAAAGTCTCTCTTTTTGTTACTATACTTCTGCCGCAGCTCAACAGGGAAACACTGTCAGAGGAAACACAAAGAGGGAATTTAATGCTAAAAAGGCTGTAAATGTGCAGATATCCACTTGATATGACTAACTCAGACTGCTGAAGCCTCATATAATCTTCAGATAAACATTTCATTTTTGCACAAAATGACTGTGTGGACACACTGTGGATTTTGTCCCCCATCACTTACATTGAAAGCACATTTGAAGTGGATCTTTTAACAGCCAGTATGAACAGGAGGAATGATTACAGCGAAAAGTTTCCCCACAGTGATCAGCGAAGTCTGGACTGTTGATATTTTTTATCTTATAAACATTGGTGGCTAGCAAATAATACAGTGAAATAGACATTTTTTAAACATTTTTTCAGGCTAATCAGAAATCAGCTGCAGTCAATTGGTTGGCGACAAGAAGTGGTTTTGATTTTAAATGTACAGTATATGTACAGAATATCTAAATATCTCTGGGTTGTGTTACCTTGGGCTTGTGGAAACAGTGATCTACATTTTTCACCTTTTCTGACATTTTACAGACCAAATGATTAATTGATTAAGAGAAAATAAGATTAATGGATAATGAAAGTAATTAGTTTCAGTCCTAAATGTGGAATTATGGTTATTGTGATATTGAAATACAGCACATTTTAGCAGTATTATTGCAGTGTTTTCTTGTTTTAAAAGGGAGGATTTCTGAACTAATTGCTTAATGAAATGAACAGTGACTCCCTCCTTACTTTGCTATCATATCAACAATAGTAATGATTTCATTTTCAGTCCACAACATTGCCACATAATGAGGAAAATATCTCTCAGCTCTAGTTAAGCATGTGGACTAGTTGACAGTGGTTGGTGTTTATGAAGTACGATGTCAACTGCAACTACATTTGTGCTTAAGTCTGCAATGTCTGACGGTCATAAACAACATAGATTAATGTGAACATTACGGCAAGTCAGAGCAACAAATTCAACAGATTTTCAGAGTTTACCAGGGCTTCAACGAACGTCCATTTTCCTTATTGATTATTTTTGCAGATTAGTTATTTGATTAAGCAGTTGATTGTTTTGCCCATAAATTGTCAGAAAGTAGTGAAAATGCCAATTTTAATACCCGGAACCCAGGGTGACGTCTTGGAATTTCTTGTTTTATCAGACCATCAGTCCAAAATCCAAAGATAATTAGTTTTCTATTATATGTTGATATAAAAAAGCAGAAAACTCCCACATTTGAGAAGCTGGAACAGAGAAATCAATAGTTGCCAAATTATTTTCTGATGATTCAGTTTGACAATTTCGTAATGTGTGATCTATTGTATTTTTTACATTTAGGATTTGTTTTGCCTGACTAAATAAAACCATATGGCCTTCTTAGCTTTTAAGATTTATCGTGCAAATAAAATAATAGATGTCATGTTTGAGTGTGTTGCTTAATCATGAGATGCATGGTTTTGCTCAAGTGAAAATACAGTTGTCGAATCAGAGATGAATATTACAACCTAAATGTGAGTTATTACTAAGACAGATTGTTGGCTAAAATGGTTGGCTTTCGTAACGGAACAAAGATAAAATCCAGATCAATAGTTTTAAGAAATAATTTAACAAACTTGCATATGGTTCTCATTTGAAGATTAATATATTTTACTTAAAGCTTGAACTAAAACTGTTCATTAGTTGTTTGACCTTTTGATTAAACATTTACTTTATCAAATGTTATCATAGTAACATTGTAAAATTATGTATTGCATCTAATCAGCAGGCAAGTGTTTAGTTTATAATTCAAGAAATGGAAAAATTAGGCAACCGCTCTCTTTTGTGAAGCTGAAACCAACAAGTATTTGGGGTTTTTACTCGATAAAAGACTAAACCAAATTATTAGTTATCAGAATTAGAATCTATTTATTTTCTATCTGTTGATTAATCTGTTGATCATTTCAGCACTTGAATTAATTGTGCAAGGTTTTGGTTGTCCAGCCTTCATTATACCTTTTTCTTTAGGTGATTTAAAGAACAGAATATCAATATATTATGAATTCAATTAAAAACATATTTATGTTGAACATTTACACCAGAAACCATTGTTGTGTCAGTCACAGTGGTGTGCTTGATATTTTTCTTGTGTTTTAATTGAAATATGAGACCGTGTAAGGGAAATTCTTGGTGTAAAATTCATCCATTTGAAATAAATGTAAAATTGTGAAAATGTGATTATCTGGCATTATCTGGAATATGATTATCTGGAGTAGTCCCACCCTGGCGGAGCCGTGATGGCACGTTGCTGTTTTGTGACAGGACACGGCTGCACATTCACAAAGAGCTACACAGTCCTCTCCTGACAGATGACCACAGCCAACATTAAGCACGTCCTGTCATTAGGATGAGAGCGAGAGTCTGCCAGAGATTCACCAGACAGAACTAATAGGTGGCGGGGGGATTCCCTCCTTGTTTCTTCCTTTTTACTATATCCTCGCCCCGCCGCTTCCTCCAGGATAGTCAGTCAGTGGTTGCAGAGTATAACTTGTTTGTGTAATTTTGGTCTTTGTTGCTTGCCTGCCTATGGCGGTTTTTGCTTTACATGTAATGTTGTCTGTCTAATGGTTTTCAGGTCTACAAGCACATCAACATCGAGGCTGGCAGAGAAACCAGGACAAGACACGCAACTTATTACAGTTGATGAGAAATTGGTAAGGATCCCTCCCTGTTCAACGTGACACACAGATTGTTTTTTGTCTGTTCTACTGTCTTCCAATTAGACAGTGCGTTTCCACTGGAAAAATTGTTTAAAAACTCTCCTAATCCGCTGCCAAAGTGAGCTTGTATAAGACAGTAGGCTTTTGTAACAGAGTGATGGTAATGGCAAATGTTACCATTGGTAGATCTGTGTATGCTCACAGCTCCCATTAATCTCCTCTCTTGTTTGATGACAAGTTATCAAAGATAACTAGCGATTATTTAACCAAATGGAGCTTAGGTGAAAACATGACAATGTTTGATGTCACTGAAATTGAGATCAGAAAGATGTGAATTTGAATGCAAAACATGATCATTCATACTTACCCATATTGCACATTTTATAGTGTTGTCTCTACTGCCCAAAACTGCTACTTACATGCAAATATACTACAGTTTTTATGGTATGTATGTATGAGCAACAGCATTAATAAATCAGCTGAGGTCACTTACACAATCCCAAATTATGTGCTCACAGTGACCATTTAAAAAATGAGGAAAACGGAGATGAGACTGGGAATCTATATGTGTCCATTTCTAACATCTACCAATACAACAGTAAGAGTGAGGGTATTGCTGTTTTAGTGAAGGTTCGCCATTACGTGTGTGAGTGTGTGTGATCATTTGAAGTGAGGCCAGTGATTTATTAAGTATGTAGAAGGTTCGACATTTGCTCGACGGCTCTCTGATTGGCATCAACAGCAGGTTGTTTTGTATATTAGTTGTATTGCTGGAATATTGAAACAGGTCTTATCCAGTTTTGTTTTCTGCTCTACTTCCTATAAACCAAAATGGTCCCACACTGTCACTTTTAAATCAGAGCGCTCAGGTTGGAGTCAGTTATCTGGGCTCCATTGTCCACAAGGCAGTTTACATTTGTAAGTTTAATCTTAATGTGATTCTCTTGTAATTCAGGTCAGCTGGTTTAATTGTAACTGACCCCCAACAGAATGATTCTTTCAAGAATGATTTGTTCTCTTCTCCTCATCACTGTGGCTGGAGCACGTTTGTATTGTGTATACTCGTTACTGATGAAAATGTAATTATGGGGATTTGTCTATTGATGCTGAATCGATCAAAAGAAAATCACTATATAGAGCTGCAACTATTAGTCAATTAAGTCAACTAGTTGATCAAAAGAAAATATAATAGAGAACTATTTTGGTAATTGAATAATCGTTGAAGTCATTTTTAAGCAAAAATGCCAAAGATTTGATGGTTCCAGGTTCTTAAATGTGAGAATTTGCTGCTTTTCTTGGTCTTAAATTACAATAAGTTGAATATTTGGGGGTTTTGGACTGTATGTCGGGCAAATTAAGACATTTGAAGGCATCACATTGTGCTCTAGGATGTTGTGATAGACATTTTTCACTGTTTTCTGATGTTTTATGGACCAAACGATTAATCAAGAAAATTAATCGATTTATGAAAATAATTGTTAGTTGCAGCTCTATCACAATGCATTAAAGAATGGATCATTTTCTCCTAACCTCATCAAGAAAAAGGGGGTCTAATTTATGCACCCTGCATGTGAAGATATGTAAATCAGATGTGAAATTGAAAAATTATAATTTCAAAATGTTTTGACTCAATGTTTTGCTATATTTTTTTCTGTTTACCAAGCAGCTGGAAAAAACATCTGTTGTTTCCTTTCAAGGCTTTACATGAACAGTCACTATGTTTGTCAGCTGGTGTAGCTTGAGCACACAGCACATCCCAGAAAGCACTTGGTTTCATTTATAATTGTTTAATCAAAGCTAGTTCACAGAGCAACTTGTGACTATGAAGCCAGGTGCAGCTGTATTTAGGGTAACCCTATATTTCATCAGACAAGGTCCTTGGTGCCTCTCTTTTCATTAAGTGCTAAAGCAGAGCCTAAACAGCGATAAGCATGCATTTCAAGTGGCCAAGGTTAGCAATGTACCAACTGTACAAAACAAAGAGGGATCTTTTGAAGTGAATGCTTTGTCATTAAAAGACGAAGGAGATAGGAGATAACGGAGAACGAGGGAGTTTAGGAGAATGTGGGAGTCTGTTGTGGACTTGTTTTGGGGGGTGAGGGGGTGGGGGTGGGGGGTTGCTGTGTGTGGGCAGCGTCAGTGCGCTTTTGTCCCAGACCAAAGCTGACCATACTGGCAGACAAACCTTTGGCTGGGCGGAGTGTCTGTCTCTGTCCTCTCAGTAGGGGCCACTGAGAGGAACAGCAGAGGAGAGGAAAAAAAAGGGCCTCTAAAAAATGGGGAGGGGGTGAAAGAAAAGAAGCTTGCATGGAAAAAAGTTTGTGAGACACCCTGAGACGAAAAAGACAGTGGCCACTTCAGTGTTGTCGGCCACAGAGGTTCCTTTGTGGCATGCCGTTGCTGGCGACGGCGGGAAGTACTCTAATGCTCACCCAGACAGACCAAAAAGAGAGGCCCTCAGCTGTTTACAGTACAGTGGTCTCCGTCTCACATGGAAGAGGGCAATGAGAGCACTCTCCCTTTTGGGCATTCAGTATATATCAGCACGCTAGTCATTCATCAGGCTGTCAATAAGTGTGAATTGCTTTCCGGTTAGACCAATCAAACAAAGGTCTCGATCCACTGAGGTTATGCTGGGTTCACGCGCTCTCTCTCTCTCTTTCTCTCTCTCTCTCTCTCTCTCGAGCAGCCCGAGGAGAAAGTAGTGTGCCGCTTGTTGTGTAGTGAAAATTTCTGAATAACCTAATTTAGATGAGGTTGCATTTTGGCCTGGGCAAATGATATTTTCAATTCTCTCTCTGAATGTTTGTATGACACTCATTATCTTGTCCTTAGTTCTCGTCTGTCCAAAAAATGCAAACCTCACAGGAACTTGTGTCTCTCCATTACAGACAAATTTAGGCTGTGAAGGGCAAGAATCTCCTGCAGGTCAAAAATATGAAATCGTCCAAGAAGAGGATTTTAAATGGCATTTGTGATCAATTTTACTGCAGATGGCAGGCAGAAAAATAATGGGAAACTATTTTGATAATTGTTTAAATCCTTATGTTTTTATGATGATAATGGATCAAATGATGTGTAATGTGAAAGGCGTCACTCGGACTGATGAACCCACAGAGAATTATCACCTGACTCAGTTCTACTGAGCGTTATGGCGTCTTTTCATGCGTTGTTTTGGTTTTCCAGACCACAACTTTACTGTTTTGATTAGAGCTGCAACGATTAGTCGATCGACAAAAATGAATCGGCAGCTATTTTCATAATTGATTATTCGTTTCAGTAATTTTTAAAGTAGAAAATACCAAACATTTCATGTCGTTTGTGAGGATCTGCTGCTATTCTTGGTAAATTCAATATGTTTGGATTTTGGACAGTTCATTGACCAAGCAGGCAATTTGATGACGTCACCTTGAGCTTTAGGAACCTATGACAGACATTTTTCACTGTTTTCAGGCATTTTATCGACCAAATTATTAATCAAGAAAATAATCAGCAGATTAATCAATAATGAAAATAATCGTTAGTTGCAGTTAGTTTTGATTCGCCGTCGCCACTCTCATCAGCGTTGTGTTCAGCAGCAGAAGGCAGGAGTGAGTGGAGACCAAAACCAGAGCGAAAAGAAATGAATGCTAATGTTGCTACTTGTCTGATGGATGTGTAAACGGGCAACTATGTGCTAACAAGTTCGCCATTTCAACTTAAAAGGTGAAAATAGGTCAGTTTTGATGTCCCCAAATGGTACAATAGTACTTGCTTCTGAATTGTGAGGATGTGCTGCCTACATTTGTCTTTTATGTGATAATTATTTGAGTCATCTTAGGTTTTTGACTGTTGGTCAGATAAAACAAACTATTTTATGATGTCACCTAAGGCATTACAAACTTTGATGGCCATTTGTAACTACTTTTAACTAGATTCCACGTTTTTTTTAGACTGAACATGAATTGATTTAATTTTGAAAATAACTGACAGATAAAATAAGCAAAGTAAGTTTGATGCAGACCATGACTGTTTTCATTTCTTTCCTTGTATTTCACATCTCACAAAAATGAAAAACATGCCTAAAGTTTGACATCTCTGCAAGCAAATCTTTAAAAGCGTTGTCTGAATTTTAGACATAATGCCAAAGAAAGACCTGCGTGATGGAGCCCCAGTGCCCAGAGCTGTTCCCTAGAGTGCCCATGCCGACCTGCTTTTGTTTGTAATTACTGTTTGATTAAGCATGCTGGGCAGCTCCCAGGGTCCGGCTGGCTGGCCACTGATACACAGCTTTACACGGAATGTCTGCGACCTCCCTCAATTAGAGTCAGGCCTTTTGCTTTACTCTCTGGCCCTTTGCAGAAACAACTGCGCCTATAACCTTAGCAGCTGCTTCAATATGCAATAGTACAACATCTCCCACATATGCCTGAGTGGCTGAGTGTCTAGTCCCGCTTCAGCCGTGGCCAAGTGCGCTCCCTCTCTCCACATAAAGACAACACCATAATCTTAAAGCGCTTGTGAAGCCTTGTTATAGAGTTCTCTAAAGGCACTGGGGTTTTACAAGACAGAGGGGGACCGTTATTAGAGTGCAGGGAATTGAGGGGGAAGGACGGAGGAAAACGGGGAAGGGAACAGCTCCTTGTCCTTAAATTGGTAAGCCCATATGATGCTTGGCATGTTTGGTTTGCTAATCTGAAATCTTTGGTTTCTTGCAAATTAAGAGCACAGCTCTGGCTTGGCAAGTAACATCACATCTGGACAAAAGATGTGGGATTTGATTTCGGTAACACAGTTGAGGCAAAAAGAAGGTTGTTGGTTGTTTTCTAAAGCCCTGCTTTGGAAGATCCTGAGGCTGAGGCAAGATTTATCACACTGAGATATCAGAAAATGCCGTGATACAGAAGTCACTCAAGGGTGCTGTTGTTCAGCGCTATTCAATTGGACACGCCAGTTTGCTTAGTGACACTCGGGAACTCAATTTGTGCAGAATTAAATGTGTTTTTAAGTGTGTCATTGGACGAAGTACCTTCAACCACTGCAATCTCAAACTGGTATTTGCGGTCACATTTTTAAACTGCAAGAAAATCAGTGTGCAGGACAATGAAGAAAGAGAATCACAATAAAACACAAGCTATCCCAAGTATGGGTTATATTTAGCACAAGCAGTTTAAGTCTGCAGTACAGTGGTGTATAAGCCTGTCTAGTCTCAGACACAGAGTGACCTACAGTGGAGCAGACCACATTCACCACCCCACCCCCCTTCCTCTCATCCTTCTCTCCTACCCTTCCTCCCTCCTTCACACAGACAACTTAAGTGTCTGTTTTGTCTGGTTGCCCTCTCATACGGCGCGCTTACGCGAAAAAATCTCTCGGCTCAAGTTTGGAGTAGTGGGTCAGAGGATGTTGGTCTTTGAAGAGTGCCAGACAAGAGGCTTTATTATGTATCATCCACTAAATAGTATTTCATTCATTAACACTCTCTTCCATAGAGACTAAGCCTCTTAAGAGGACTCCTCAGCCTTGTCAGCGCTGGCTAGTTTTAGGAAGTGTCTAGCTGCTAAGTGTAGTGTTTGCAGAGTGGATAAAAAAAGGCTGCTCGCTTCTTCTGTTTGTCTGCTCTTCCATTTATTCATTAGTTAGAAGATGGCGGCTCTTTTCCATATTTTCATGTTAAATCCCCATGTTTTTTTCCTTCCAGGCTATTAATTGTAGGTTATCGTTAAAACAAAAGGCTATTCTAAACATAATTTGTGTTTGATTTACAACATATCATGTACTACTTTGCACGGTGTTTCATTATCGATTCATCTATTTTTTTGATTAATCTGTTGATCTTTTAGATTATAAAATGTCCAAAAATAGAGCCAAATGTCCATCACAGATTCCTAGAGATTAAGTGGACATCTCCAGAATATATTTGAAGATATTCTGTTTTACTATGATGTAGTAAAAATAATATATTTGAGTTATTCTGCAACTTGATCTAAAATCACAAAATTTGGTTTCCATTTTGGTTTCTACTCACAGTCTGTCTGCTCTATGTTAGTCTCATTCAGTAATTGTTTTAGATTGGTTCTATTTGTTTTATTTCACTTGTTTTGGCTATTGGGTTGTTTTAATTTGTCTTTAGGATTGAATATTTTATTGTATTGGAGATTTTAATTCATGATTTGTAACTGCAGTGTTTCACTCTGACATTTAAGACATATTTTGTGTCATTTGTTGCATGTTTTTTGTCTGTACTCACTGTTGCTGCCTATCTTGGCCGGGAAACTTTTGAAACAGCGATTTATGATCTCAACAAGGTTTTCCTAGTTAAATAAATGTTTAAAAAAAAAAAACAGACAAGCAGCAAATCCTCAAATTTGACAAGCTGGAATCTGAGAATGTTTTGCATTTTTGCTTGATAAAAGTCACACATGTTATTAATAAGTTGTTTATAATTCATTTTACCTCTAAAAGGACGTTTGAACAAATGTCTTTGAGACACTGTACAGAAGACAAACAAACAACTGTGTCCGCATCCAGGATATTCATAAATGACCCCCCCCCCCCCCCCCACGCCTCCTCTATCCTGCCTTTCCGATCCTCACCGGTATGTGTAATGTGAGATTCGAGATGACCCTCACGCCAGCTGCTTTTCGTTCTCTCGTGCTGAACCACACAACACACCCACACATGAGCAAGCAACATAATATTTGTTTCTATTAGAGACGCCCCCTATGTCCAATCAGTAATTGGCACGCTTTGTATACTTCAAAGACGTCTGAAGGTGGGAACCGGCGGAGGCTGATGAGTGAGGCTCTTGGTCTGGGCGTGGGCCGGACACTGGGGGGTTAAGGGTGATGTGTTTGGGCTTTCACCACATGCTGACTCAACATGATTCAGCTTGGCTGACCCTGTGACCCCTCCTGGCTGCCGAGCTGAAGTTTTGGAATAAGGGCATTCGTGCTATGATAGGCCGACCGTTTTTGTGTCATAGCTTTCACGATGTCCACCGTGACCCATCACAGAGTGGAAGTGGAGCTAGAGATGTTTTGTCTGAGCCAGTCGTGCACAGACGTCTGTTATATGTTTGGTCACTGTTCTAACAGGAAAATACACTGTGTACCTCAGTTTGGATTTGTAAACCCTAACAAGTTCTAAAAATACGAGTGCAAGGAACAATGTGTTTAGACGACGTGACCTTCTATTTGGGCTATTTTTCTAGGATCAGAAGACGCGTCCAGTCCAGTCTAGAGCGGCAAATACCGATTATTTTTATTATCGATTGACCTGTTGACTATGTTTTCAGTTATTTAAAAGTTTCATCCTCATCAGATGTCTTGTTCTGTCCGACCAACGATCTAAAACCCAAAGATATTCAGTTTACAGTAATATTAAACAGAGAAAAGATGCAAATCTTCACTTTGGAAAAACCAGAGCCAGAATATGTTTGATGTTTTGCTTCATAAGACTCAAACAGTTATTTGATTATAAAAATTATAAAAATCGTCATCTGTTGTTGAATTGACCAGTCATTACAGTTATAGTGTGGTTGTGTTTGTTTGGGACCCCCTTATGAATAGTTATTGATTAAAATCAAACAAATATGTTAATTCCACTGTTTCAGTACAGCAGCTTCATGTTTTGTCCGTCTCACATAGTCTTCGCTCCCCAGTTGATAGGAGAGTTGATCATTTTCACAACTAATAATTGAGCCGTCCAGGATCATTGCAAGAACAGATGTGAATGTCCTTTTTATGGTTTGTTTTAGGTTTAAAATAATCCTCTTTTTCTAAATGGGCACAAAGGGAGTATCAAGTGATTGAGTGAAAAAGACGCGGCTATTCAATTCACTAAGTGAATGAACAGTAATGTGTTCAGAAGACATGGTCCTTACACTCACCTCTTTTCAAGTCCTCGCCTACACTCTGCCAAAACCCCATGACGCTCCAAGCCCCACAGTATGAACCACTATTCAAAGCGTCCCATGCAGTTGATATTTTCATCAAAATTGGCTGCAGAAAAAATTCAAGCGGTTTGCGTACTTTTTTATATTACAATTTTCTCAAACACATGTCAAAAAAGTGTTTATTTTAAGGATATTTTCTTACCGACAAACCATTTTTTAGAGTAAATTACATTTGCTGTCTTGGCAACGATAACCCTTCACAGAAATGCATTGCATACTACAAATATCCTTAAACCGTCCTTCCATTTGGAGCAGATCTGCAAATGACATCAAAAAGACTACAGAGACCATATTTTATATCACTGAGCCGGCAAAACTAGGTTTCATATTCCTTTGTATAAACTGTGGGAAATTAACTGCAGGAAATTCAGACATTCACCTGCAAATCATCCAAAACTGACAAGATGTGCTAAACTATATGGAGACATTATTGGCTGGAAGACACTTAGAGTTAGTCCAGTGTAAAACACATACAGTAATAGATGCTTTCCCTTAGCCTGGGTCCAGCCCAACACGTCTCTGATTTATTTAGTGATTCAAAAAGATGAGGTGTTGTGTACACGGAAAGCTGTTTGAATGGTTGGAAGAACAATCGAGGTGATTATGGCACTGTAGGCAAGATGAAGAAAAGGGATGTCATCCTCCTGTGCCGGAGCCAGACAAATAGCATCAGCAAAATGGCCGCAATAATCTTGAGAATCCTTAATTCACCGAATTTTTTTGAACAATATGACGGGACAAACATGTCAGCAGCTGCTTATTTATTAGCGCAAAATTCAACTGCAAAAGTTGAATAAGCTGAGTAGCTTATTAGCCAACTATAGAAGTGACACATCTGTGCATAGAGGAATTTATACCTGGATGGGCTTGAAATATCCGTTACATTCATTTTTTTATTTTTTTTTTTGCACTTCAACATCCCTCCAAGAATAACAAGTGTGTTTTAAATAAGCGCCGCTATATTCCTGATACTTTCCTTGCTGATATGTGAGTATTTTCTTCTGTTTTTCCCACTTAGTCATACTCAATTTTTTTTTCTCTTGTTTACACAAAAATCATCCAACCAGGTCTCTGTTGGAGCACTAGGGGTAACAGCTTTCAGCATTCTGGTGGGCCCAGCGGCCCCACAGCGACAAGCCCCTATGCTCTTTATTTGGCACGTAGCCTGGAGGTGTCAGAAATATCGACACGCTTTCACGTGACGAAGACTTTGCCAGCTTTTTCCCCCCCTTTCTTAAGCTCTGCATTCTGTCTGCCCAGCCAGGTATTGTAGGGCTCCGTGAAGGCCCTGTGAATAGTGTCAAACTTGATAGTTCTCATTTTGCTTCCTGTACATGGCAGAAGAAAAAGTGCCCACCGTGTGGGTTTTCCTTTTGTGATGGCCCTCTCTAGTCTTCCTGGGAACACACCACATTCCAGCCACAATCATTCCCTTTGTGAATCCTGGTATTGTGGGTGAGTCCGTTATGCCGATAACCCTCCTAGCTTTCAGTGTAATGCATGCGAGTATCATAGAAGTCTAGACTCGTATTTTTGCAAACAATGCCAGATAATGAGCAGAGCTTTCATTATGACACATCCTCCCTCATTCATGAAGGACCTTTTGTGGTCATCCACGCCTAAGATGTGATTTAAGGTCTGCTACATCTGGACAAATTATAGCACGAGTTTACCATAAATGGGCCTCATGTGTCAGTTATGGTTTATGTAACGTACATACGCGTAACCAGTCTGGCCTGCTAATCCCAAGGGCATCATTTCTAATGCGTCTCGGCGAGGGATTTTCATGCATCTATCCCACAGAACACAGCAGACCACAGAGCTGCTAATGTTTCTCACTGCAAATTTGATTTACCTCAACTGAAACGTTACTTCTTTTTTTTTTTTTTTTTTTTTTAATCTAAAATTTTTTTCTTTCCCTTGATTCACAACTCCAAATGTGTTATGGATCACTGTGAACAAAGTACTTTAATGGTTTTTGCCTTTTCTCCAAGACTGTCAGGAAATTCTTCTTAGCTCTAGCTTTTGTCGTTCTCTTGAACTTTATCCACTGAAGATAAAACTCTAATCTTGCAGAAGGTAACATTTTAAGACCAGTTTGATTACCTGCTGCAGTCTCCAAGTTGGGGGAGGAAAAAAAAAAACCTGGCACCCCATTTTGTTGCTCTCTCACACTGTCTTGTGTGTTATTGTGTCATGAACCATCCACCATTCCCCCTTTGGTGAGGAGAACATGTTTTTCTCCTCTCTGTGACAAGAAGGAATTGTTAAGGTTAAGTAGATAGGGCAGCCGGAAATAATTACCAAGGACTTGTGAAGTTTTTTGCCCCTTTTGTCCTTCTTTTCCTTTTCATTTGAACAATCTTTTCAATGTGCAGATCTTGTTTATGATTAAATTCAGTCTGGTCTTGCCTCTTAGCATGGCAAAAGATGTTTCACTGAAACAAGCAGTAGTTCAGCAGTTGGACCTGTAATTTACAAGGCTTAAATACCATTGGAAGTTCCTTTGCCAAAGGAAAGGCGGGCTTTTGTGTGGAGTTCATGCAAAACGACCCCCTTTCTACAAATCAACTGGCAGATGACAGACAATGATGAAAATTTGATTCTTTGAAGTTGTAATGGCCATTGAAATGTGTAAAATTCTTGAATTGAAAGGAGAGCGCCCTGGAAAGCCCTCAGTCTTGGGTGGCTGCTGCCTGCGTGCTGGGAGGTTCGTCTGTGTTTTGTCGGCCACTTCCCATTGCTTGTTTGCTAATTCCCTGAAGAATTGGACCAGATCCTTGATAGGAGCTTGAAGGGGCTCCAGTTGCTCAGGAATATGCATTTACGCCCCAAAGGCCCCTCCTCCTCCTCCTCTTGTTGCGCTGGCCTACTTTCTGATGGTCTGGAATAAATCACCTCAAGTATTAGGCATTAATTTCATCCACCTAGATGCAAGAGAAGGCAATAAGATGTCTGCAGTATTATTTTCTTTTTGTACTAAAAGTGTATTGAATTTAAAGTTTTAAGAACAGAAATAACATGAATTACTGAAGTGTTCCTTGAGACACTAGATCCATTGAACACTATTGGAAATGTACAAGCAACATATCAAAAAAATGAAAATCACAGCAAATTTCTGACAGGTTAAAACACACAAAAAAATTCACGTGTAATTGTAACTGTTGTGCTGGCAAAGCAGAAAATGCCCGCAGGCTTGTGCGGCTCCCTTGAAGAGTGAACACCTCATCTCAGGAACAATAAAAACACAATCCAAATACCTAGTTTGTTATTTTATTGTGCCAGTAAAAAGTATTCACTTGGGCATTTTTATATTAAATCATTTTTCTGACACTGAAGACATATTTTAGCTTTTTTTTTGACCCCAATACTTGAAATAAATCTCGGACATATTAGTGTGAGCTACAAAAATATAAAACATCCAGTTATTTATCACTAAAGTACTTTTTACAGGCACTGAACATTTTCCTAACCCCTTTGCCCAATTTTTTCTGACATTAAGAACACTTTGTCAGTTCTTGAAGTTGTGTTTTTGAACACCTGCGAGCTAACTTAAAAAAAACACACACACATCTTTGCACAAACTCTGCTTCTTCACAAGCAGAGAGAAAGACATCAGTCACCAAGTCAAATGAAAGTCCTGGAGGACAGCTGGCTGCTGTGTCACCAAAAACATGTCAGTTTGTTATTTTCATATGTCAGAGGGCTGTAGACTGCTCTGACTGCTCTGTCCAAGCTTAGTTGAAACGTCTTCTTAGTTCTTCTAGTTGCAATTGTGGTTTCATTTGAAATGCATCAGTACAACTTTTTGTCCATTGATTAATAATTAATTGTATTGTTGTTATTAAGTGCATTTATGAGGATAAATTTGATTAAAAGACCTTTCTATAAAGAATGGATAGCTACAGTATATGTCTTGGTTCCTGTAGTCTTAAATCTACATAAACGTGTTTGTGTTTTATTTCTGCTCCTAGGACATCACCACCCTGACAGGGGTGCCAGAGGAGCACATCAAGACACGCAAGGTTCACATCTTTGTGCCGGCCAAAACGGCCATGCAGTCAGGAGTCAACAGCACCAAGAAGTGGAAGATGGACTTCGATACCAGAGAGCGCTGGGAGAACCCGCTGATGGGCTGGGCCTCAACGTGAGAACCGTTTTCTACAGCACATATACTGAAATGTTTAAGTTCATGATGATCTTAATAGGGATTAGCTGAGTCTGCATGACTTTAAGCTAAATGTTGGTTAATGTTATGTATATAAAGCCCAAAATCACACATTTACTGTATCTGTACAACATGTAACATACAACACCCTTGATATAAAGATTTTGATTTGGATCATAAAACATTTACTTATGATATTTAACTTTATGTGATTATTGTGGCTAACAGCAGTTTTTTTTGCCTTTCAGTGCTGATCCCTTATCCAACATGGTGCTCAGCTTCTCCTCCAAGGAAGATGCCATCGCTTTTGCTGAGAAAAATGGTAAAAACCTTTTTTTTGTACAGGACAAAATATAACAGTGAATAAGATGCCTCCACTAATCATTGGTTCAGCTTTAAAATTCACATACATACAACAGAGTATCCTGAATCCTCTGAGTTTAATTTAATCAGTGGGATGAACAGAATAAAGGAACAGACCATTAGACAGTAAGTTACATTAAACATTTAATTATTAGTTGTACTATTACAAGTAGTGGTAGTAAGTTACTGTTGTTAGTAGGAGGGTTGTGATATAACATTTGAGGTAGTTGTCAGTTTTTTGGCGTTGACATCAGAGTGATTTGGCACAAGACTAACTGGATTTTATCTGAATCAATATGCGCTCTGATCCCATCTAAAGTAGAGTCACTTACAGCATCTTATGTAACAAATCATCACTGGATGGTGACTACCAGCCTTTTTTTTTTCTTTCTGTTCATAAACCAAATTATACTTTGAACAGTCACACTTGTGTGATTTTTGTACATGTTGCATTGTATAGATGATACAATAATGTCTAGGATGTATCAGTTTATATTAATGGATACAGTTGAATATGTAGGAAATGACAGTTTGGAGACGAGGTATGAAAACCTGAATAACAGAACTTTGTTAATGCTGCAGTTTCTATTGTTAAGTCAGTTATCAGACTCTTGAAGATGAAGTCAGCTCATTTTGCTGTGACTGTTATTTACATTATATTCACAGCTTATAAAACCTTTTAAAGTAGACTTGTCATCAGGTGATAGTAATAGTAACAAATGCACCTGATGACAGCGAGTGGGCCTCATAAAAATAATCAAGCAATAAAACATTAAGTTAATAGTTTTGATGTGCGAACCAGATCATTAGATAACTATAACAGTTCTGTGTTAGTTGGAGTTCAATACAGTTGGTGTAGTTTTCTGTCTGAAAAACTTTGAACAGAAAGTACACTTCGACTCAAACCATCTGGGAAAGTTTGTTGAAACTAAGCAAAGGAAACTGGCTTACTCTGTTTATTGCACCATGAAAGCGATTAGTGCAGTTCTGACTACACACAGCCTGTTGATGTCTACAAAACACCTCATTGTGGTTGGAACCCGTCCAAAATGAATATACGTGACGTTCTCGCCCCCATCACTTACGCTGATGTTGTTTTTTTTCCTTCAGGTTGGAGCTACGACATAACAGAGAAAAGGACCTCAAAGCCTCGGGTGAAATCCTACGGAGCAAACTTCTCCTGGGACAAGAGGACCAGGAGGTCTGCTAAGTAAACTGAAGACGCCCATCTGTTAGTTGGCTTGACCTCAGTTTGTCCCACAGTGGACCTGTATAATTCTTGTCAATAAATGCATAATTATATATGTGTAAACCAAAACCTTGAGTCATTATCACTTTTATTCTTCAAACATTCACCTCATTACTGACTTCCTAATGTTTTCTACTTGATTAATGAACTGTTTGTTCTACAAGTAGAGTTGAGCAACTGCAAAACAAAGCGGTACATATTATTACAATTACAACCTGTTTAAACTCGGGGATAAATATATCTGTGTGCCAAAACCAGAGTGTTTGTTTCCACTCTGTTACCTGTTTCAGTGTTCAGAGAGCTGCACAAATGGAATTTAAAGAGGGAACTTTTCTTAACACTTTATTACTTTCTAACACTTTATTACTGCAACATCTGTGCAGTGAGGTTAGTTTCTTTTATCAGCAGAAGCCTAAAATGTGGCTTGTTCGAATTAACCTTCACTATCTTTTTAGTAAGGCCTGTGAGATTATTTCTATGCTACAGTTTATTTAAAAAGTTCAAAGTTATAAAGTGACAAAGCATTGACCCACATAATGGGGCTGCGACTGACAATTACAGTTATTGATTAACATGATGAATATTTTCTCGATTAACTGATTCATTAAAATGTTTTTATTAAAAAACGACCAACACCCAAAAATATTCAGTTTATTGTCACACAAGACAAAGAAAGGCAGAAAATCATTGCAAGTAAGAAGCTGGAAATAGGGAATATTTGGCATTTTTGCTTTTGAAAATTACAACCAATATAGTAGTTTATGTGGCTCAAATGAAAGCCACTCGAACGCAAAACTCAACCATCCTTTTCATGCATCCCTGTTTTGTTGTTAAACTCCAAATGGTGAATAAAATTTGTCAACTTTTCATGTGGGTGCATTTCATATGAAACACAATTTCCATTCCTGGTTTGAAAAAAAACAAAAAACCCTTTGCTCTTGTTAGTGGCCTAAAAACATCTCTCAATAACCCAATAAAATTTTAAATTATAACCCATGTTATTTTCCCCATTGAGATAAAATTGAGATATATGGAAAAAACATAACTTCTTTGAAATACCCAGCTATTCACACTTGACAGTTTACTTGTCAGTGCTTGTTTATGGTCTTTGTGTTCAGTAAACAGTGGTGTTACTCTGCGCCGAGTCCCAAACTGCGTGACTGCACTGATATTCACACACCAATCATGGGCGCCTAATTGGTATAGCCCTTCGTTAATTAACGCACTGCATTGCAAATCTCTCACAGCCTTGCGCTCGTTATTTATTTTGTTCTGAACGGCTGGACATGAATGACAGCATGTGTTGCTTTTCCCCTTTGAAATCCCCTCGGAGAGAAGCAGCGGGGAAAAAAATGCTCTTGGCACAACTTTGTATCATAAAAGTTGAAAGCATTCCGCCCGTCTTGGCCTATAAGCACAATAATGTATGTGAAATGAGAATGGCGGCGCAGTGGCATTGTTCGAAATCATCAGGACAACACAAACACCCAGAAGACAACTGCTCTGATCAGTCAAATAAACACGGGCTTTAAGCGTGTAGCAGCACATGCAGTCCTGAGAGTTTAATAACCATAAATACCATCTTATTTACTGTTTGTGGGGAAAAACATCATGTTCACAAGGATACATATCACATTAATTATACTGACATCATGTGCTGAAACTTATTTATTTGTCCTGAATTCAGTATCACTATAGTTAAAGGTTCAGTTCACCCAAATATTTTTCACTAACCAGACTCAGTTGTGTTGCTCACAGCGATAAAAAATCACATGTAAAAAAAAAAAAAATGTTTTACACCATTTTGTCTTTCCAGAAACAATGTCCACCATGCTCTTGATGATAACCAGACGTTGCTGTGAACACTTTTCATTGGAACTACTCGAAATAGCCTGAAAATTGTTGACAGTGAGTTCTGTGGATTATCCAGATGAGCTGGGACACTGTTTCTCTGAAGTTAAAGACCACGAAAAACCTCTTTTCTAAATCAGCTTCATACTTTTAACGACTGAGATCTACGTCAACACAAAAAGGTTCAGCTAAAATATTTTACAAGAGAGAGATTTCTGCATTTGTGTTTCTGAGTGTTAAACTCTTTATAAATAATACTTAAAGATGTTTTTTTTAAGGTTATTTTTTTGGCACAGATGTTTCAGTTATGTCTTAAGTTTTAACGTAAACTTAAGTCATGACTAATGTTATAGTGAAATACTTTGAAACAGGGTTTAAGGGCTTTAAATATCATTTCAAACATTATGAGATGTCAGCAGACACCTTAGAGACTGAATATTCTTTTGTTATTTGGGTGAACTAGCCCTTTTTAAAGATGCTAATCGACGTAGCCTGCTAACCGCTCCGTGTGAACAGGGACTAAAGAGGACAGTTAATTCATGCGTGTCAGACTGTATTTACCACATTTAATGTATTCCCACATAGCACACGGATTGCATATGTGTTGCGTTTCGGAGCCCATACAGGATTTGCCGCATCTGATATGTACAACATACAGTGACGCAGCTGCTCATTATTTTTAGTGTTTTCAGTCACTAACAGTGTCATAATGTTTTATTGTTTTATAGGTTAAGTAATAATTAGCCTAACCAGCTGGAAGATACAATAAAAGACTTTGCAGCGGGTGATGTTGAAGTTGGTACAAACAAGCTATGTCACACTTAACATTGAAATTTTATTGTCCTGACGTGTAAAATGCTCTAATTTTTTTATGAAATATGCAACATATAATCTAGAAAGTAATCAGAGGAATTCCTGCAGCAGTCCTGTGTCAGTGTAGCCTCCTGTCATTAAAAACACACTCCTACACTGTGGTGGAAAGCTTACAGGCTTTACAGGCTTTACTTACAGCACCTGAACAGAAGACCTGATGTCAAAGTTTTAGTTTGAACATGTGACAAGACCTTATTTGTTAAAGAAGCTTCTCTAAACAACACACACACACACACACACACCTTCACTTACGCAGATGACCAAATGATCACTGCTGTCTGCGGTCGCTCACTACTGTGAACTCCACAACCCAGGCGATGAGGCACGAAACCCTGCTCGTCTGCAGCCAAAGACCTGCTTCTCTCTCGCTGTGTGTGTGTGTGTGTGTGTTTTCAGCACACTGTGTGGACTGGAACTTGTTTTGAAGGGCACAGATCACAGATTGATGATGACTTCTGGTTATCCAAACAAAAGCTGACAGCAACCCACGCTGAAAAGAACCTGTTTACCTAAAGTGTACTGTTTATTATTCTTGCACCATTTATTACCCTCCCTACAGTGAGACAACAAAAACAGCTATTTCATACTATCGCCTTTTCTCTCGTATTATTTCTCTCATCGCAGATTTTTATGTGAGGGCTTATTTATAGGCTGAAAATGAAACGTGATCAAAATAAATCATATTTTCTCACCATAAATAAGATAACGTAACACATAGTGTGGAATGTTATATATCTTGTCTGCTGCTGTACTGTTAATATCATGGTAACTATCCTTTTAACATCTCGGTGTATTAGACCATTGATGGCAAATCAATGAGCAGGACGGCTGTATGGAAATACTGGATGGAGAAAAAAAAGATTTTTGCATTAATGCGGTGATTCACCTTAATTGTTCATTTCATTTGGATTAGCCAAAAACATTAAACGTTTTCTGAGAAGATGTTTCAGAAACTTTACTATATCACGATATATGTGTTATATGTATAAAATTACGTATATGATGGCCGAGGATTTTATCCAAATTGCCCAATTTTCCACAAATCTGAGGAGGAACCCCTACTAATGTCATCAGGGTTATCTCTCAGGCTTGGAGACTAGACAATCTTAAACTGGGGGCATGACGTGAAGACAGGACTGAGGTGCAAAATACTGTTTCTGGAGGCAGAAAGAGACAGATATCTCAAAACCTCTGCAAATAAAAACAGGAAAAATGTCATTTGAATAGATATCAAAAGATAAATATTCTTTATCTTTCATATTGTCACTAAATACCATTGAAAGCCTAAAATCAGCAATGCGTTTGTCCATCTTTCAATACTTCCTGTTCCTCAGTCTGTCTCTGGTACTCAGCCTCAAACCCACTCGTTCTTCCTGAAGATGTAATTCTTTAAAAAATGGGTCACAAACATACTTTCATTTTATAAAAAGGCTAAATAATTTCCCAGAACAGCTGGGCACTGACATTTTTAGCTAACATTAATCATAGAGGAGCAAAGAGCGCATTTGTTGGGGACTATTTTCAGCCGCGGATTAATACACAATTGTTGCACTCGTGAGTATTTACAGCAGCGGTGTGGCTCGTCATCATGTTTTTAATGCTTTTCGGACAACAATGGAGGTTAATACAAAGACAATACTTGTTAGCAGGACCAATTCATTGTTGTTCATGTTATTTTTTTGAATAATTAAAACATAAAATATCACCAGCCGCATCCCTTAAAGTAGATATATTCCAATAGATTAGATTTCCAGCCATGTGCAAAGAGTCTCACTGACAACCAGCAGAAAGTATTCGAGGCATGCTGCTTGATTTCAGTGCTGCTCTCTTCAAAGGAACACTGTTAGATGGCGCGACGTCCCCCTTTGCTTCTCAGGTCTCGGGCAGAAGAAAGGTTGGGGTTAGGAAGGCCCTCTCCTGGGACTGAAGGCATCCACAGCATAACACACTCATGTTCCGCTATTTATCAATTGCTGTATTCATCTTTTCTGTTTCCCCATTCACACCGCTATCAGGTTGGACGTGACACCACCCCCTCAGAAGGTCAGGATAACCCCCACCCCACACACACACGCCCATACACACCATAGAGTTATCCTCTCGCCCTCCTGAAAGAGATCAAAGATGCTTTCGGTCAGCAAAGAAGACAAAAGGGTGAGCTGAGGTGTTTAAAGGAGCCCAGCGATCCCTCGATGTCTATTTTAATGGCTTTATGACGTTTAAGATAAATTACATTGCTGTATGTTAACATCTTATTAATTGGGGGAACATGCCATAAAAATGTCTCTATAGACAAGTTAAATGTAGTTTTCACAGGCATAAATCACTCTAAAGCATCGGTTTCTGTGTAATTTCTGCCTCATGTCATTGTGAAGGCATTTAGGTCGATTACAAATTGAACTAACGTCCACACTAATCTCCTTGTTGCCAAATTAAAGGCAGGTTTTAAAATGTCTGGAAAAGTAATTCATTTTGCCAGTGTTTGAAGTTGTCTGGCACATGGCGGGTGACGATGAATTGTCCCCCAAAGAGTTAATTGATGGAGAGGAGAAACCTTCAGGGAGGGAAAAGTTCAGTTTTCTACCTCCCTGTCCTGTTTGAGGGAGATGTGTGATGGCAGTGCAGGAGAGGCTTGAAGATTAATGTTGGAAAAGGGGGCTCTGACAGCCTTTCCGCTGGTTGCGGTTCTCTTGGGTGGCCCGATTGGTCTTGGATGTCACTTTTGCTACTTAATCTTGTGTATGTGAACCAGGGTGATTCAGAGGGGCTGGGGGCTGTCCGCTGGGCAGCAACAGGAGAGACATACTGAGGAGAATGAAAGAATGTCACACCCTCAACTTTCAGCAGCTAATTTCTGTTTATTTTGTCCAAGTGGGAAAAAAAAAAAGCCATAAAAGTATTTAATTCACTTCTCAACATCTTGACACAGAGGGGCTGTTGTTGTGCTTGCTGTGCATATGAAGCTGATTTTACAGTTGCAGTTTGGATGCAAAATGTTGTTTAACTTGGCCAAAAGGTTATTAATGACTGTTCAAATCAATTAAATGATATAAATTACCTGCTAGAATTTATGGAGCCAAATTATGGCAAATATATTGCATTGGCTTATAAAATGGAATATTTTGTACACTACGCTGTATACATTTTACTTGTTTGTATATAACTGCAAATACAAATACCTACATTTATAGAAATGTGTTTAAACTGATGCACAAGACATCCAGAATATTATCTAAGTCTTGGGTTTGAATAATTCAGTCGGTGTTAATATCAAAGAGCTTAAATGAAGAGCTGGAAAAAAGCTGATCCAGAATATTATAGACATGAAGACGTAATACAGACGTGCTGCCGTCTGACCCTAAAACCAAACTACACTGCAAAATTAATTAATAATTCACATTTCACTTGCATGTGCAATGCTTCTGTGTTAACACACTAAAAATCTATAGAAGTAGGAACAGACCACCACTCAATTTTTAATAGTTTGAAAAAGTATTCATTAAAAACGTCTCATCTTTTTGTTGATGAATATAATGTCAATCCAAAATATTTTGAAAAGAAGCGAACTACGTTTTGGGACTAAATGATGACGCAGTTGTTGGTCGGTGAGTCACACTCCGACACGTAAAGAGGACATATTTTCTTCTCTGGGTTTCTCCTATTGGCTAATCCTGTTAGAGGATGTTTAGGCTCAATCCTCAGAACAACAGTAAACAGAGAGGAAGCACTGCCATGTGATCCCAAAACACTGGACTGGAGACATTAAATATTTCTCAAATTGACAGAGAAGTGACAAATGTGTATTACACATGTTTGTGTTTTGAAGCCGCGGGTTTATTTAGTCCTGTGCATCATTTTGAAGGTAACAAAATGTTTAATAAAAACATGGACTGAGGCTTTAATGTGACAGATTTTTTTCTCTACATTCACTCAAAATAAAAATGTTTCAGAGCCATTAATTGTCTCTAATTTGTCGCAGCCTTCTACAAAAGCTTTGGGTTTATCAGGGAATTACCTCATGCTAAATAAAGGCTCAGGCTTGTTAACATTATAATGTAAATACACACACTGTACAGTATTGACCACAGTTAACATGAACTCTAGCTGCCAGTTGACCAATTGTCCAGCGAGCTCCTTCCAGCTAACCTCTCTAAGCCAATCTGAACTGGCCTCTTACTTGACCTTTCTGACTTTTAACCCTAATCCAGCACCTTAAACACTATTTCTGGCCACAGCTCTAAGCTTATTCCCACTATGTAACCCGTGTTTGTGTTATATTCACATTGGCTGCAGCCTGCTACTCCAGCAGAGCTGACTCATCGTGACCCCACGCTGCTCACCTTCTTCTGCCGCTATTGTTCACGCATATATCTTATTTGTGACTTTGCAGTTTCCGGCGTGAGTCGAGGTGCGTTTCGTCATAGCTGTAAGGGCGACATTAAATTTGCACTCGACCAAATATGGCTCCGGCAGTCATCAAACTGCTCCGTGCCAAAACTTTGGTAAAAACACAGGTGTTCTCTCTCTGCGCAGCAACCGTGTTTACTAGATTGTCCCTGTGAAAGACTCACTTTTTCTTCTTTTTGGCTTTCACAGGGAACGTTTGTATTTTGAGAACTGCAAGCTGCCCACATAGTGTCGTCACCGGAGCTGCTTTCCCCGTAAACTGTTTGGATTCAATGAGCTAATCCACCTACAGTGTTTGGCTCAGTGCCACACAGCATACCAGACAGACTATAATGTATAAAAGGAGAAAATTATAGACAACAATTAAATATTTACTATGTATTAGCAACTGATTAATCACCTGTGGCTTCTTATGAAACATTCACTGTCAGCTCATTACAGGGGTTATCAGAGGCCAAGGCTCATAAAAACTACGATAAAAGATGGTCACTGGAGTAAATCTAACTTGCGTTGTGATAGTGTTAAAATAATGTTACTCGGGGGCAAAGCTCTAATTCAACTTCAGCTTGTGATGACCTGTTCTCATAGACCAAACATGTTCTTTCTGATGCTGGCGTCTGCACTACATGAAAGCCTCACCACCTTCTCCCGAGTGCAGCCGAGCCGCAGCTGTACTCTCCACATGTTCATCTGACTCTCCTGCACACAGAGAGAGAGGCAGCGCATGTCACAGCCCTGCCCTTTGGTTATGCCCTGTTTTTCAACGTCGTGACAGTAAATTCTACAAAGTCCACAAAAAGGATGGTCAAAGCGTTATGTCTGTCCGTCTTTAAAGAGTTATGACAAGAGAGAGTCACTAGTAAAAACTGAAAAGTCTGATAGCCATCAGTGGGACGGGGACTCCAGTAAAGGGAGCGCTGAGTCTAGACCACTCGAGACGGGCATGTTAAGGTCACGCTCATAAAAGTCCCCTAGACACGGTGCTCCTTATAGGCCTGGAGGGGAAGAGCCGGAGCAGGAATCACCTGCACAGATGGGTCAAGAGGTGCTACAATTTGAGCTGCTACTGGGCCCCATCACACGGCCTGAGAGAGCAATAGGTTTCATATGCGGCGCATCGTGAATCAGGCACAGCGTCAAATAACTGGCAGTAGACTAAACTGGGCTGTGTGCGGTAGGTATGTGGGGAGGGCAGGGCAGGTATCTTCAAAACATGGACTGCAACGTGACAGAGGTGTCACCATAAAGAGGGATTTAAACTGTGTGGCCAGAGAAGTGCATGTGTGACTTGTTTGGATGATCAAGAGAAGAAGGTGTGAGATTTTTAAATAGTCTCCATATTTTGACTTAAAAATGCAACAAATCTTTCAGTGGGCACCACTAATTGACCTTTTGAAAGAATGCAACGCCTTCTCCTTGACTGACATTTGCTTTTAGCTGCTCCTGTGGGATGGGGCGGTGGGCTGGTGGAAGGCGATAGCGGGGGAGATCCTCAGGAGATAAACCGCCATGCCCCCTGTCCCTCAGACAACAAAGAAAGTGAGTGATGTTTGTCTGAAAACCAAGAGCCGCGATCCCTCTTGTTTTGATGTGTGGGCCACCTGGGATGCGGGTCTCCATCAGCACTCGGGCCCGAGGAGAGAGGAAGAGAAACAGGACTCACACAGATCTCGTCCCCAGGACAAACAATCAGAGTGACAAGCCTGCTGGAATCCCACGGAAGTCACCCAACAGACGAGGCATTCAAACACGTAGAAAAAACAAGAGGCGTTATGTGGCCACAAAGGGCCAGAGTAGAATTGCACGGCATGGTTCCCTGAAAGTTTAAACGTTTACGTTGTTTAACATCTATAATATACAGGAGTTTCATCTCCTGTCAAACCTGCAGATGATTTTCTCATTACACAATAATAAATACCAAAATTGACTTATAGCACTTAAAGGTTTCAGAGAAACCAGAGAAATAAACATAGTTGATAAACTCAGTTCATTGTCACCTGAAAATTAACATTCTAGTGAATCCACTGATCCTGCTTCATGAATCAGAGGAAATGAAGTTGGGGACGGCAGAGCTCACAGGTTTCAGCAGGCCAAATCTGCTTCAGAATACATTTTGTATGGGTTTACAGTATGCATTCTTATGTCACAAAAATCAAATGCAAGTGATAATAATGAAGGCTGGGGTTAGTGTAAATAAGTCCTTGTCCAAAGTGCAATAATTGTAAAGAAATGACGATGGTAGCTGTCTGGTTCAGTGCCCAATATCCTCAATTTCCACCTCTGATTAGATTACTGAAATATTTCAGACTAAGTTAACATGCTGCCTCAAAGGTGATGGCAAGTTTAACATTTAGGTGAAGCAAGGTTTAAAAAGAGTTAAACTCAAATTCAAAAGAAAAAAAAAAAAAACTCATAAAACGCCATGTAGGAAAATTCAAGTGGATCAAGTCAGATTTTAATTAATGATAACAATCATTGTGGCATGTTGCTGCAAAGTGCGCTCACTGCTTGGCAGGAGTGTAACTCGTTATGATTCTATCAGCTTTGAGAGCCATTCATTACTTTTACAGCTCGACCACAAACCCGCAAGGATCGCATGCGGATTCCTCCGCCTTCACCAGTCAGGGGCGTCAGCTCTGAGGAATCTCCTGCTGCACATCTGAAAGCACAAAGACGGCGAGGAAACACCAGTAAAATATTGGTGTATCACTGCGTGTTTTCAACAACACCTGTTGGTGACGTAACATTTGCATGCAGGGTAGAAAGTCTGAATTATTTGCAAATACAGTTTCACACTGTTTCACAAGGTCACAAAAATGCAGCTATTCACCCCAAAACTGATTTTCCATCATTAGTAATCCATCTAATTAAAATAAAATCGACAGAATACCACATACAAGAGTTTGACAGCAACTGGGGGACTCAACTCAAAGAGCTGCGCATTTTGTGACTGTAGAACAATTGTCTCACAGCTCTGGAAATGATTATTTGGAACAGGCAACATTTCCTCACAAGCTGACATCATATTGGTGCATTTCCGTCATTTGTGTTTGTTTTTCAAAGGGGCGTCTGTGCGTGTGTGTGTGTCTGAGAGAGTCGTGGTAGTAGGAAAGTGTTGAAACAAAGAGGAAACACCGCAAATGACTCCAGAGATCCTGTCTGATAATTGACTGGTGTCTCACACACACACACATAACGTGACTGAAAGCAGCATCCAGGCTCCTGTCCTGCGTCACTGCTCGAGGACCATGAGGAGGAGTTCCTCGCTGTGAGGGGCCCGGGAATGTGGGGTGTCCTGCGTGGAACATCGGCTGTGGGAGGCAGAGCAGGGGTACAAGGCCCAGATGGATGTCAGGGCAACATCTGTTCCGCCTCCTGGCTCGGTCTTATCAGCAAAAACACTGCCACACACACTGGACGGGAGAGGGAGAAGACAGAGAAAATGGCATTCTTTGCGGAGTTTAAGAAAACATGCCTGCTTTTGTTTGTCTTGTAAACGAAAGTTAGGTTCCCTGTCGGGTCGCGCATTTGCATTTCACAAAGCTCACAGGGTTCATCTGGTTGTGTTTGATCGCATCTGTTTATACTTCTGGTAGGTCGGTATGTGGCACATTTTTGACCCCATTGTTTGATGCTTCTAACACCAAAATATGACAAACGCACTGAATAACGCAGATATTAATGCTTGCCAACCATAGATTAAAATGCTATAATAGCTCATTTCGAGTCTGCATGGTTTGGATGCACTGATGTATTCTAAAATCAGTAGAAGAAGACATTTGAAGTGATGATGCCAACACCTTCTCTTTTGTTTTTGTTGACATTTTACTTTCCCGCAAAATCTAATGTCTGATGGCTTCATCAAACCCGATACGTTGACCATCAGATTCTACTTCAAACACAGGAAAAACGAATGCATGATATATATGCTTTTCTCTTAATGATAAAAGCCTCCTTCTTACACTGTAAAACCGTTAGCGTTAATATATTTGAATCCAATCCAATGATGGAAAATTTGCAGTGTTGTCACTGACTGTAATGTGTGTGTCTTGTACACACACTGTAACCAGGTTGTAAAGGCAGAAAAGAATGCTAATCATGTGAATGCAGGGCTCTTGATGTCGGAAAATCAAAACCGAAAAAAAAAAACAAGCGATAAATAAACTATGATGGAGGCTGCAGCTTTGCAAGTTGGAGAATTATTTGTGGCTGGAAAAGCTTTATTGTGTGCTGTAAGCTCAATTTGCTTTTATGCACAGTCTTGCTCAGTCCTTCTCTACATGTAGTATCTTCAGTATCTTCAAAGGACCGCTCCGGCATTTTTGTATATTTCCACGCTTTTGCTACAAATCACACCTTCACTTTATATTACTGCCAACAATTAGGCTTGCCACAGTTAGATTTCTTTAAGTGTTTTGCCTGCCTTCCAGGCAGACATTAATTACCATTCATTTTAGTGAATTATAAAAAAATCAACTTGCAGAGACTTGAAGCTTGCTTATGATACTGTATCCATCACAATAAACATCATATCTCTGTTATTGTTTCTAGGTAATGCAATTGTGTGCACAGACTGATAAGAAAAGTCTGGACTGCAGTAGCACACTGCAACAATAATGTAACTTTGCAGCTGCTTATCTGTCAGCCACACTGCAGTTCTCCCGCCAACAAGGGCACGAGAAACTCCCTGAACACCTCAGACAGACACCAGCAATTAAACAGGTAAAGCATGTAAAGGTTCAGTGTGGGAGGACTGGCTGCATCTTTTTCAGGGGAATAAAATCAACTGTACAGACAGAGAGAGAGAGTGAGGAGGAGTGAAAGAGAGAGGTCCCCCGTCTCTCTGTTTTCTCCCAGGAGGGCTGCTTCGCTGAGGTCCTGGCCTCTTCCTTTCCCCTGGGCACCCTGGATGCCCATGCTGAGGAAGGGCTCCTTTGGCGTGACCAAAGGGAAGCAGAGCGAGTAAGAGAGAGACAGAGTTGGACAGAACCTGAGAGAGCCAAAAAAAGTAGTAAGGAAAGAGAGATAGAGAGAAAGTGAGAGCGACAGAGAGAAAAAAGGGGGAGCGAGACGAGCGCAGCAGCCCATGGTTTGTCTCAGGGCAGCAGCTTCCAGAGCTGGTGTGCAGCAGACTGAAGAGAAGCACGTCTGCCCCAGAGGCAGAGACTGGAAAACAGGATCAAAGAGTCGCCAGGGCAACCTGCATGACACACATTGTATTAAAGCCACACGGTTAATTTGAAAGAGAGGGAAGAAGGGCAAAAGGAGAAGAAAAGGGGAGGCAGAGGTAGCAAAGAGTAGAGTATATTTATCAAGAACTCCTGTCTCACTTGGTTAACTTTCCACTCAAAACTTTCTTCGACTGCTCCACTTTGACTTTGAGCGTTTTTCTTTAAACTTTGGCTCGACCTCCACTGGCTGATCTGCCTTTTCCCGATTATCTTCCAGCATCTCAGATTTCCGCAGGTCATCTTAAATCACAAATCAGAGACACTGTGAAGAAAATGTTTCCAGAAGGGTAGACAAACATCACACATTTCATACTGATCCAGAACAGCATGAATATTCACATAAAACAGCCAAAAGAATCCTGTCCCAGAAATTTAAACCTAATGTGACTGAGTTTTTAGATTTACAAACAGATCAAACGTGAGCTACACAGTTCAAGGATTATTCTGTAAAGACAGAATACAGAAATTATTTATAAGGCTTAACAAACCTAGAAACTGTCATCCATAATCTCATTTACACACTTAAATACAGAGGCATTAATGCTTATGTGCCATTAAGTGACGTAAAATATAAAACATATTTAACTACAACATTGTAACAAGCAAAAGTAATCAGAATATAAATAACAACTAAGACGATATTTCGATTTTTAAAACTTTAATTGTCATTATAGACAAAACTCATGATTGAAAAAAAAAAAATACATTAAAACAACAACAAGAAGAAAAAAAACAAAAAAAAAAACTGCAATGAATGTTTTAAAAACTAAGTTTAAGCAGATATGCGAAGTCCAGCACTGGTATAATCGCTAATAGACAGATTTATTTTGTAAGTGACTGAACGCTCTGAGCCACGCAGATTACAAAAGAAGGTCGACCGTATGTCAGGTACAAAAAGTGATTCCATCTCTAAAAACCTGACCAAATACTGAACAAAACAACAACAGAAATACAAAGCACACATGGAGGAGGCGTGTGCATCAGCCGTTACTGAAGCACATTTTGGGGACGACCGCACACACACACACACCTGTGGCACACTGAATGGGACTCATTTCAGAGGTGTGGAGTCCACATGAGGGCATCTGGGATAAAAACCACACTGACCAGTAATGTGGACAGGGAGTGGAGTGGAGGGGCAGTCTTGGTTGGGACTGGTAGGGATGAAGTGGTGGGTGGGGGGGCGGGGGTGGGGGGGGGGTCCGCGATAAACAGCAGACAGGGAGGGGTCTTCACAGACAGTTGGAAGGCATTAGGGTGTCGGACAGGGACTTGTCAGATGCAGCTGTTGCTGTGGCTGATTGATAGAGTTTGTATTCCACCCTGATGGGAAACTGGAGTCGCAAGCCAGTGCCGAGAGGGATTATGCCAGATAAAATAAAAAAATGTAAAAAAAAAAAAAAAAAAACAAAACAAAAAAAAGAGACTTTCGCTAAAACATTGAAATGAAACTAATTCCATCACATTTTTTCAACTTGCGAATACATCCAGCCCGGTCAATCATCACTTTTTTGATTTTTTTAAAATTTTTTTTGGTCATTGATTTGAAAGAATTGAAAGTGTGGTATGATTTATAAAAAATCGTTGTAATCTGAATGTAGCTCTACAAGGGTAACATACAGAGCTATAAAATATATCCTAAGTTGCACATTTATAAAAGCATTCAGACTTGTTCCCACTTACTCTGAATGGACTCACGTCTCCATAAAGTCACCTAGCACTTAGTCACATGATTAGTAGTACGTCTGTATGGCCACACAGGAGGGTACACAGCATTATGCTTGTTTGCATGTACTGTACAAAATACTCCATGAGATACTCAGACTACAATATTCAGATTAGATATTCAGACATGGTGTGACACACCGATATGTAACTACTGTACATAACACAAGGCTTTGGACTATGCACTCCAACCACACAACGACATTCGTTGTTAGCAAGTCAAAAGGAGAAGCACACTTGACAGCCGTACAGTACTTCTCAGTGGAAAGAACATCAACCGTGCCCACCCAAACATCCGCTAAAGTAATTAGTGGAGATGTTAAACATATCTACAGACAACCTAGGCTCCATTTGTGTGTGTGTGTGTGTGTTTGTGTAAGAGTGAGAATGTATGTGTTAGTGTCCAATGATTGAAAGGATGCCGTACGTCCCAAATGCCATTGGTTTTATCACAACGGCACAAACAGTAGTAAACAAGATTCCCATTTCCGGCAAAGTTCAATGATTTTTTTCTTGACAAACTGCTTTACATCGGACAGGTTTAATGGCGGCTCTCCTCTGTCGGGTTGTAGTGGCTGACCGCTGCTTGTGCACACCCTTCCGATTTGAAAAAATGAGAGCGCAGTGAAGGGAGAATAACATACAATACACATCTCAAAGAGAGAGGCCGACATCTGCTGTATTTGCTTGTGTGTACATGTTTGTGTCTGTGCGTGAGTGTGTGTACGTGGGCACCAGCAGGATGTGGTGTTTTTCCTTCTCGTTAGATGCTAATGTCTCTTAGCGTTAGCGGCATTAGCATCATATCCTTGCAGGCTCTGTGTCTTTGTCCTCCAACAGGCAAATGAACTGACCGAAGCTCTCTTTCACTGCCTCCATGTTGTCGGTGGTGCTGCCCTCGAGGATCCAGCGCTTCCCCCTGGCCAGCGGCTCCAACTCGAAGTACTTCTTGACCTGCCAGGCAAAAACAGACAATGTGGTCAGTCAGAACATTCAGTCACTCCAGACATTCAGAAATGATCAAATTAAGTATATGTAAGGGCTCCTGTTTCACACATACAAAACTACTTGTCGGAAACCACGTCATTAATGATCAATAGTCTGCACACTGTCATCACAAATAAACATTAAACCAGGTGATTTCAGTAATTAAGTCACCTTCAAACATTTGAGATGAAGTAGTCAATGTAATCTTGTAGATGCTGCAGATTCTTGGCCCTCCATGGTGAACCTTGAGGGTGTTTTTAGACCAATATGTGATCAGTTTATGACTCAGCCAATTAGAAATGAGGTCCAGGTTATCATTTTGTAATGGTACCTTTATTTTACTGTTACATTGCAGTTTTCAAAGGCTACAGTCTCTGTCCTCTGAGGCCAAGAACATTAAAAAGTAACAAAAAAAAAAAGGGGGGAAGGAATAGCCTTGCGTTTCATTTCTATCCACACTGCAATTAGTTTTCCATGCACAATGTGTTTGCCTCACATAATCATCTCAAATACACGAGGCCGCAGCCATTCAAATGTCCAAATAACCAATGCAACCAAATTAAAAAACAAATAAATACAAAAAACAAATAAATAAAACTAAATGAAATAAAAAATACTCTTATCTGAGAAACATGTGGCTTATTGACTTGGCACTGCTCTTTGTAACAGTTGATTATAAAGTTCATATGTTGGCTTTTGGCAGCTCATGACAGTTGGTTGCAGTGATGTTGGGGGGGGGGGGGGGAGAACCAGAACCAGCTGTTTCGTAAAAACAAATCTCAGCAGAGGGAAACAATGTCTTAGACCTCCACTGGAGGTACTGCAGGTTGTTAGGATTTCTGACATTTTCAAGCTGAGAGTAATGGAAGCAATTTCGCTTGCCCGATGTGAACGAAGTTCACCCATCTCCTCCTGTTTGTCTGACAGCCAGTGAAGAATGTACAAAGACAAATGTGTACCGTCAGCAGCTCTGAAGGCAATCTGAAGTGCTGCTAATGTCCCTGATGCAATAAAGCTGCAAAACTTCCCACCATGTATATAGAAATGTGTATAGAAATGTTTGCTTGTTGGTAAAAGGTGTCAGAAATGTGTCAATAATCAATAATTTTATCGTAGTTTGGTTAAAATACCCACAATTTCTATGAAACAGTGATACAGAATTTGAAATTAAAATATGAGGAGCTTGATCATACATTCCCAAATCAGACCTGTTCAACAGTTTATTATACTAATTACTATGAATTACTATGACCTGTTTGCACATTGAAGGACACAGGCTGACGTAATGAGGTGACATTCATCAGTCACTGCAGAAATACCAATGCTGAGGAGCTATTATAATACCGACTTCAACAATGCTAATTTTAATCACTTGTTTAGCTTTAAGGTGTTTTTTCTACATATTTCTGCAAATAAAAAAACAAAGATTGGTGACAGAACAAATGTTTAAAATAGCAGATAAGCTTAGTATTCTGAATAGGTCTTTGCCAATGCAAGAAGACAAATAGATTTGTGCACCCTGGAAACACCACCAAATCCACACCGGTGCCCGTCACGCAGTCAAATGACTTTTCAACTTCAAGTGAAATTGCTTTTGTCTAGACCGTGCTGGGCTGTCTAGCTGTGCCATGGTGTGTGGCATGAAGAGGATGGGGAGGAGGAGGAGGAGGAGGAGGAGGAGGGGGGGGGTATTCTTTGTGTCTGCTCAAATCCAGCCAGCCATGCCAGTGAGTGGGAGAGTGAGCGCTGTCTCTGCCCCCCTGAGCCGAGTCTCTGTCCGGGTGTAATGTGAGTTTAATGACAGATTAAGTCACCTCAGCCGCGTTTGGCTCAGAGGCCTGGCTAGAAAGCCGAGCGGACCCAAACAGTGTTAACAAATCTGTCTGGGTAACTTGAGCTGCCCTAGTCCAGGCACTAGATCCAGACCTAGACTGCAGACGATGCGGCTGGCTGCCTGTCTGGCTGGCTGGCTCACTTGTCTGCCTGTAGCCAAGGCCCTCTTCTGGAAGACCCTGGCCCCTGCACTGGCAGACAGTCAAAAGCCCAGCAGTGACCTCTGTGCAAGTGCAGACAGGCTCAAGCTTCTTTCACTTCCCTTCTTTGCCTCAGAGACCACCAGAACACACCCAAGGGCATCTCACAAAGCGGCAAACGCCTTCTTTAGCACTATGCACCAGACAACTGATCTTACCAACGAAACCAGTTGACTTATTATGTTCTCAGTGCAGTTTACAGTCGGGGACTCACAACAACACAAGTAGTCTAAGATACCAAAGAATTCCCCATTTATATGATACTTAATTGGTGTAAACACCTTCACACCAGGCACATTTCGTTGACACGGTGCATCCAATCCAAAGATTTTAATCACACAACAGGCGGAGAGGAGACACTGCCTCGGTGTTATATGACTGAAGGAACCCCATGACCTAACGGCTGGGTGCATCCACATTGGCAGTCAACAGTGTGGCCCAAACCAGTTTCTCTGAGATTAAGTCCTCCTAAGCACACTTATGCTTGCTTAAGGAATTGCGTGAGGCAGTGGGAAGGGTAAGCCACACAAGACGTGGTTGCCAGATGGCTCCTAGGATGACCACTGGGTCATCCAGTCTAGCTTCTTCTAGGTCATACAGACTGGGGGCCTCGCCTTGTGCATGGGAGAAAGCGGCTTATACATGCATAAGGGTGTCAAAAAATCTTTAATCACCTGTGTCTGTGTCAACTGTATTCTCGCTGCTGGAATCCAGCCACGTTGGCCACAGGGGTATAACTGTTGTGGGAAAAGCTGTACAGCTCAGTAAAGCAGAACTCTTTGGCAACGGGCCTGAATAGTTACAGTGAGTTCTGAGTCTGACTAGCTGTGCAGAGTGGACAGTGCAGTGACTGAGAACTTGCATGGGCTGGATTTTATATTGAATTTTTATTACATCACTTCTTTATTCCCAGACAGTTTGTAATCAGCATTCCTGTATTAGTCTATTTCCAGAATAACTGATCAACATGTGCAAAGTGGAAGAGGTCAATTTCTCCTTATACAGCATATTATATGTTTAAAGCAAAAGAGTATTCAACAAAATGAAGATAGCAGTTTTATCACAGTGAGGATTAATGAAGATCAGGCATTCAACACATCTGTTAAACCCTGTTTTCACCTCCTAAATATGAAAAGATGAGACCTGTGAAGGCACTAAGCTAACAGTAATGCTAACAATGCTGCAAAATTCTGTAGGAGGCTCGTTCTGTGGGAAGAGCATCGCTCTAAAGCCAAGAGGCATCAATGTAGTTTTGCTGCGAGAGGTCCGGGGCTTTACTGGTGAGGAATTCTGATTGCGAGACAAATGTCCTCTCAATTAATTCTGGAGGTCAAACCTTATGATGTACGCAAAATGGAGGTTGATGGTGGATTGAACACAAAATAACACCAAAAAGCCACAACTCTGCCTTAGGTGGATTTTTCATCCGTGTGACAAATGGTCAAATTTTGGATATTTTTAAGTAAAATATCAAAAGCTGGTCGCCAGTGTCAATATCTGACATGCTTTTGCACCAAGGAGGTAAATGTTTAAGTGGAAAACAACTTACAAATATAATATGTGTCAGTAAGATTTGATGATAAATGGATTGATGATGGATGATATAATTTGATACAATATATTATGGTATGCACATGATTTGATGAGGGAGGGATGAGGGACATGTTGGTCAGGGTGTGAAAATGTCCATAAAGGAATTTCTAGGTACATTTCTTTGATTGTTATTGGAAATCAGTATCTAGGCTATTAGTGGAAAAGACACCAAAATCTGCTTCAATAAGACAACAAGGTCAACGAAACTGTAAGCTTCTCCTAGAAAGAATTAGATTATTCCAACTTTAATTGTAAATTTCACATGTTGATTAAAATAATGTGACAATTCAGCAGTCATAGTGGGGCTGATTTTCAATATAGGCCTGAGTGAGAATACATGAAGGCTGAAAATGAGTCCGGAGGAAATGCCACATCATTACAAATACTGTACAACTTCAGGTTTGACAGTTATCCAGTGGCTGCAGGGAGTGGCTGTACGGCTAGTCAGCTAAGCTTAAGCTCCAACCCTGGCAAGCCTTCTTCAGGCTGCTTAAGATGGCGGATGGGCCTGCATGGCACCTGGCTGCTCCCTGGCCACCGCCAGATTATTACATGTGATGGTCACTGTTGGCATCATGTCAAGTCAAGAGGATATCCTGTCAGCCTCGGTGGTTCTCTACTGCCAGCGGAGCCCTGCTCTGGCCTCCTGACCAACCAAACACACAAGGGAGGCGGACAGGGGTGGAAAAAAAAGACAGACTGGATGAGAGAGAAAAAGAGAAACATGCTTAAGGCCAAGTTCTAGTCATGGAGGTGCATGATGTTGGCTACTGAGAACATGTCAGAAAACCCCCTGACAAATTTATATCCTTTACAAATTTATATCTTTTGTTTGGCAGCGGTGTTCAGTGTGATAATAAAACTGAAGAATCAAACTAGAGAGCAGGTGTATTGTGCCCAAATGTCTATCTTATTAAATGATGGCTCGTATTAAAAAAACAAAAACAAAACAAAAATCAGCACAATTACAATCTAAGCTGAGGGAAAATATTTGTTCCTATTTTGGCTCATAGTTAGAGCTGCAGCCTATCCCAACATGCACTGTGCAACAGGTTTCCAGCCCCACACAGGGATCACACAAAACCACTCTCACATTCACATCTACAGGCAGTTCATGCTTTTCAGTCAAGGTGACCAGCAGTCCAGCTGTAGATGTACACAGTGTAGGAACTGATTTATAGTTCAGCCTCGGAATTTATTGTTGTTGTACCACAAACATCATGGAGAAACAGCTTCACAGATGACAAGCCACCTATTCTTAAAATTGTACATGTATCTGTTGAGAGAAACAGACTTTATAACAAAAGAAGACATAAAAAAAAAATCCTAATACTGTTAATACACCTTTGTTGCAGTGTTTTATTTTTCATAGAGCGTTATCATTATCTGTACTCAGGTACCCAGGATATAGTGTGCATCTGTACCCTGTATGTTTCCTAGAGTCATTTTTGCAGTAAAGTTTGCGCCATTCTGTAATTCAGGTTAAGTGCCTTTCTCTAGGGTGCCATGGCACAGGTCCAAGGCAACAGAGTACACTCAGTGAACATGCCATGTTCACGATCTTTCTGATAAAAAGACTGGCCATATTTGACAAGCATATTTGGAAAATCTAAAGTCAGGTCTAGCATTCTTGCAGAAGTTAACAGCGAAGCCAGATGGAACAGACGCAGGTTTGTTGGATACACTCCTGAAGCAGATCAGTATCATAAAATAAAGTTAAATGACCTGTGCTGTCAACTAGGCCTGGGCGATAAAACGACAGTGATGTGTACCAGCGATAGACACTTCATCAATAGCAATAAGAAAATTGTTTGATAGAATGTTCGATAGTTTCACTTAAATGCTTTAAATGCAAACCGCCATGAAAGCACATAACAAATACCCAAATTTCGGTTGCATGAACAAACTCCAAGCGTGCTCCCTCCCCGGCTTATAAACAGCCTATCATATCCCTTGACAATGGAGCGTGCCACGAGTGACCCGCTAACAGCCAATCATTTAACAGGTGTGTTGTTCAGACGGTGAGGAAATTGTTGACAAAAAAAAGGACAGCTCAGCTTGCCAGTATGGCAGTTTTTTTGGGTTAAATTCAAAATAAAGTTAAATTCAACCTTTTATCGATATCGACTGAAAAGAAATATTTTATTGTGATAAATTTTTCAGCTATATCACCCAGCCCTACCGTCAACTCTCAATTTCTCATCTAGGGCAAGTTTCTTTGTCGAGTCTGGCTCTCGTAGTTGCCTCAGGTTGCAAAAGTCTGAGAAAAATATCGAAACTAAATTCAATAATATCAAATAATACTAATAATCTCTTCCTGTTTAAGTAATAAGATCATAAAAGGAAGAACAGGAAACGTTCACTTGAGAAGATTTTGCCTTTCAGCCATGCGTAAAAAAGCCAAAACATGAAGAGAAGCTGATAAAAGACTTGCTCAAACAGATAAGTTATTCTTCAAACACTGCTTTCCTGCAGGCAACTATCAAAACTCCTCTGTGGGGCAAGGAGAGCTTTACTCAATAAACTCATTGGAGAACTGATGATTTCAGCCTTGAGGTTTTCATTTGGATAAACTTCAGCAGGGGCCCTTTTTCAACAAAAATAACATCCTTTGTTCAAAGGCTACTTAAGAGCATGTGTACATAAAACGACCTATGGGGGAGGCAGCGGAAAGCGACCAAAGCACATCGTTGCAGTATATTTAGGCAAAAACAAATTTCTAATATAGTGTTAGCTTTAAAATAACTCCTTCTAAAATGGACGATAAGGCCTCCAATGCCCTTGTCATAATAACAACCATGACCACATGATCACGCTACACTGTCATGTGTCAAAACCTCACCACACGAGTAAGCTATATAACTGGAGAAGGAAGCATTAGGGGGTCTTTGAACTAGGGAAAGTGGCATACTCAAATATCCAAGACAATCAATTACACCATCCCTTGACATGTTGGCCCCTGTGAAGATATCAGTCACCTGGAAAGTGGCCCACACTGGCGACTGCATTGAAATGGGAGGGTAATGTGAGATCCACTTACCATATAATAGATATGCCTTTGTTTGCTTTTCCGGCTTACCTAAAGAGTCTTAAAGACATGAGAAAGCCCGGAGGTCCCCCAGAGGGGAACACTTGGGAAGCCAGTGAAAAAACAAACATTGCACCACAAACTGTGGAAGGTGTCAAATGAAACAGCCCACTGGCCAGTAAGTTAAGCCTAAAGCCTATTTAAGCAAGGCTGTAACACCTTGGGCAGTGGACCCAGGGTTTTGCATCTGAGGGGATTACTGTCCCCGAGCCTTACCCAAGGTAGATAATGATCTGATCATCTGTTAAGTGAAAGTATTACCTGTAGGCACATGACACGGCTACCTTTGTTTCCAGATTACAAGATGTGAAGACTTCAGGACCCCACTCTGCATTTTGTTGGGATAGCTAGCAGTAGCAAAGCATAGGGAGGGGAGTGTAAATGGCTCAGCATGGTCCCCATGCCAAACTGTGCCCCACCTCGTGTCCATCAGCACACTTTTGAAGTCAACGAAAGCAGGAAAAGCAGCACGTGATGTCTCTTTGTTGAAGCTTTCACATTAGCTGCCATTGTACAGCACATGTTGTTCTTTTCTTGCGTTCGTTTCCTCACTCTTCTTGTCTGTAAAAATATATCGGCTATCTAGTTGCTGGTGTGTGTTTGAAGGGGGTGAAAGAGGAAGCGATCGGATCTGGGGTACCACAGACCAAGAAGCCATGCATAGTTGGCATCTCGATGTTTCAAATTTCTGTGGAGGTTTGCCAGTGTGTGCAAGAGTGCAAAGACCAGCATGAGATCCATTCATAACCACGCAGCAGACCTCAGAAGCAAACGCAGGAGAAAATGCATGTAGAAGTTTAAAAGAAACCATGGAGACAAAAAATAAAAGACAAAGACTATAAACCTGAAGTCTGTGCGTGGAGAGTGGGAACGCCAGAAACCCGTCCTAGCCAACAAGTAAAAGCGTTGAGGACACCCTGGAACCAAGCCACAGTTGTAGAACTGTTGGACCAGCAGGCAACAAATTAAGACTTAAGCCCCATGTCACAGTGCAAAACTGAGCTGCCTTTAGATTTACTGTCCTGTTGCACTCTGGTGGGACCATGGGTCTCTCTCAGGCTCAGCTCAGTGCAGGTTCAAAGTGATTCACTCGCGGTGCACTTCTCTTCAAAGCCAACTGACCACTGCCAGATCAGAGCCATCCTCAGAGGTGCTGTAAATCTAAGATAGACTGCACAGGGGACATTCTTGCCGACCCCTCTCAGTGTGCTCCTTGGAACAATGCTATTGCACTTAAGAGCCTACACGGTGATAATGTCCTTTCCATATAGGCAGGCATTCTGAAAATATATCTAAAAGATGTGCCTGAGAAGATTCCCATTTGGACAGTGAACAGGTTGATGTTTTTTGCTTTGTTTTTACAAGCACAGAGTCATTTATTTTTTATTTTTCTTGCAGGAGATCAGATGACTTTCAAAAAAAAAAAAAAAACTGGCTGCTGTTACCTTGGTAAATGACCTATGTCTCAAGTCTAGCAGTGGCAACAGCAGATGCATTGTGTGTTTGCAGAGAACACATTAAAAAATACTGATAATTCAATGTTTGTCAACTTTTACAGAGGCATACTGTGATGATATGATGAAAACTAAACACATTGTTACTATTTTATACATGTAGTTTAGTCTCATTTAATTAGGGCTGCAACTAATAGTCCAAAACATTAAGGTATAAAATGTATTATCATATATGACAAAGAAAATCAATGAATCCTCACATTTGAGAAACTGGTGCCAGGGAATGTTTGGTATTTTTACTTGAAAATGAAACCTATTATCAAAATAGCTGCTGACTCATTTTCTGTCAATCCACTGATCAATTAATAGAGGAGTGAAGGTCAGAAACCTGGTGGTGTTACAGTCTACAAGCATGAATGACATTTTCTATAGTTAGACTATGGGTTAGGGGCAAAGGGGAAAAAAAACATCCATCCTCTCGTGTAGGTTGGAAAATAATTGGCAGGTTCAGTAGCTGGGCCATGGCCCCTTCACCAGGGGTTGACCCTTAGGACACTAAGAAGAGTCTGTGAGGGCAGAATATCTGGGATGTGTGTGTAGTGGGGGAGGTGGGGTGCCCATGTTTGCCTTGCCTTATTACAGATCTACAGTAACTCAATTTATTAAAAGCCAAGAGCTCTCTGACAAGGAACATCTGGTCTGTGGGACTTGAACGGGTGAGTTGGCGTCCTGCCCATGCTCCCTGCTGCAGGGGCCAATGCGCCAGCACCTTCACTCGACCCGTCCTCCCTCCCCATTTCTTGTGAAGAGGGCCGCCATGCTGTAGCAGCCCACACAGAGGGCCCTCAAAGCCCAGGAGGTCTGTCACAAGCCACCCCTCCTCCTCCAAGACCCCCCTAGTGGGACCCTCCACTCCTTTCACTCTGAGGCCCCCCTTTCACGCTCCAGTCCTGACAGTTGACCGGCTTGAAAGCTGCAGCAGGCCCCCGCTTTAGCACACAGCACGCGGCATTACAATCAAAGTGCTCCCCTTCTGCAAAAGATTTAAACCATGCATTCTGTACACACACACACACACACACACACACACACACACACACACACACACACACACACCCTCTCTCACACAGACAAAAAAAAAAAAAAACAGAGAGAGACACACATTCTCTCATATGCCAGGGGATCATCATATTTGAAATTCAAGGTTCCTGAGTTTTCTTATCTTTTCTTCTACTTCTACATGTTTGTATGTGTAAATTAGTCACAGAGAGGTTCCCTACAGTAGATGGCAAGATCATAAACCAGAGAAACTAATCATATAACAAAATACATACAGTACTGAAACCAAGTCGTGTTTGTTTAAAACACACACACACACACACATTCCAAGGCGCCTTTTCCAGCTGTTTGAAGCATGTTTCTACGTTTTACTAATCACGGTGTATGTATACGCATAGTTACAGCGCTCCTTGGGCTAAGCATCAAAAGTGAAATTTGATGTACTTTAGAAAATGTGTTTATTTTTATGCACTATTAATTCCCTCTGTTACAGAACTGCTGCTGAATGGTTTTAATCACTAACAGGAAACCAGGAGTGTACAGCCCAAGCAGAAGCCCGGCCCAGGCAAAAGCAGCCACAGCCACAACACCGACTAACACTTTCATACCACAACTGTCGAGGATGAAAGATGTCCCATGTGCATCTTCGTTTTCTGTTAATTATGCATAAACTCAATTATCAAGAGTGAGGTATTTATGAACTGAAGAACAAAGGAGACTGAAACAGAAGCCTTCCCTAGCCATTTCTGTAGAGCCTGGATGAAACATTTGCAGGAATCCCACATTTGTAAAACATTATTATGCAGTCAAGGAAACTTTTAGAAAAAAATCATTAGTCATTTTGAGTTTTGTCAAAAGGGTAAGTTTCAATGGATGAAAAACTCCATGCAAGAAAACCCCCAAAGATTCCCAGCGTTTGATCCCTGTGAGTCAGCAGTGGAACCTGGGGGTCAAATCACATGCTGAATAGGCTTTTCGGAAGTCTTGTCCTGGCTAGTGGCGGCCGGTCGTCCGACCCTGCTTGACCAGCAGACAAAAGAAGGGCACTGACCACAATTGGGATGGGGGGGGGGATTCTTTTTTTCCTCCAATGGAGAGTCCAGCTCTCAATAGGGTCTGGCTGGCTGAATTGCGTTCCTCGCCGATTTTGAGAGTGAGGACCCACTGGGGTCAGGGTTCACTAGCATTTGACGCGGGCTGTGGGAAAAGGCGAGCACGGTGCCCGCACAACCTGCCTCTCACCCACAGTGCCCCTTAACCTCCCAAAGGGACAGACCACCAGCCCAGGGATGACAGGATGAGAAAGGCTGTATGGGTGGGAAAAGGAAAGAAAGCAGAGATGAAGATGGGCGGGGAGGGCTGCACTAGCAGGGTAGACAAAGATGTAAGAGAGATAAACCATCAAAGAAATGAGAAGTTTCTAAGTAGCTTCACATATTGCGCTTCGAAGGTCTAGCACACATTCTCCAGAGGGTAATCAATATGTGCTGCTTGACTGGTTTTCCAAACCTTGCCTCCCAAGGTGGGATGGATGAAACACTGGGTACACGTCTGTGGGATCTCTCCTGACACTGAGGGTCTGCAGTCCTTTTTTGTAATCACTCGCGCTCAGACACGCACACGTAGGTTAATAGGTACTATGGAAATCTATGCTACATTATCTCTTAAAGTGGGTAACCATGGATGAAAGACTTAGATACATTTACTAGCTAAAACATCTGGACCTCAAAATAACTTTGTAGTGCATTCTGACATGAGACCACCGAGCATGTTTGCATGGACGCATCTACATTTCCACCGTCTGTAGGACTGAATACCTTCCTGCTACCTTTCCTTCCACAAATTGTAAAAGGATATGATAACCACACAGGAGTCAAAATGCGAAGGTGTCGCTCACTCTGCAGCCACCGCCGAGGCAATCAACCCGCTTGTTAAGACACAGAAAGCGTTTCCCAGAGCTCAGACTTTGTGGGATGAGAGTGTGTAACATTTGTTTCAACAATCGCTGCTTATTTTCTTCACACTGGAAAAAAAAATTTACTGATGATACTTGTGGTATTCACAATGAAACTCTATCTCAATGAGAAGAAATAATCAAGAACTGCAAACCTGGCAGAAGGCGAAACAACTTTCAAATATTGAGTTACATTATTAAATGATTAAATCACACAATCAGGAGCAATGAAAAGGTGAGGTGTAACTCAAGACTGAAAGGCAGACATTTAAAGACAGCTTAATTGTAACAGTTTAATGTTCTGTTGGAAAATCAAGCTGTCAACGCTGCGTTTTACCAGGGAGGATCGAGTCATCTAACCGCACATGGCGGGGGCCGCTGGCTGGAGACACCTCTTAAAAAACTATCACGCGCTGCTTTACATGGAATGTCACACTTCTGGGTGCCATACAGTACACCTCAGCCACTGACAGGAGGGAACAGAAAACACACTCAAACTATACTGGATCTTCTGCAGAATGTCTAAATTGTTCATTTAGTGCAGTATAGATATATATAGTATCATCTTTACTATTAACAGTTCAGAAAATAATACACTGGGATGAAAAAGTGGTGTGTTTTTTTTCTCTGTGCCAATAAAACATTAGAGCTGTGCAATGCTACAAGCTGCAATTTCCAAATTTCTGATTCAGACTGTAGGTTTACCAACCAAATGATTTGTTTGTGCACTGTAAAATAACACGAACCACAATTATGACAAGCATGCGTAAAGTAAATCAGTGAGCTGCTACTGGCTTCCAAAACAGGAAGTTAAAAATTACTCATAAAATGAACATCAAAAGAGTAACAGGCAGAGTGGGAAGTTCACTCTGGCACTGGCACTTGTATTTAATCTGAGGAGAGTGTGCCCTCATTTAAAAGGCTAACACCTTGTAAAAAAAAAAAAGAAGAAGAAAAAAAAAAAGCAATGGACTGATTTATCTTGTTTATGTGTAAATAGTAGAACACTGTCATACATTTTTTTATCACTGTGATGTGTTCCAAAGAGGAGTTACACACCAAAAGAAATGGTATCATGCATCAGATATTATAGTCACTGGATATTTTTATTGCCAGAGTTGACAGAGCATCTCTTTCACGCTGTTGGCATGTACAGAGCCAAGTTGAGCTGAGCTTTTAGTACATTAAGGTCAACGAGCCTCATGCAGAAAGCACTCATACGAGCAGATTTGTTCTTTAAATGCACGTACGGGTGATTTAAGAACATCTGTGGCATTCATCAGTTTCCTTGTACTTAGAATTTCCTTTTAGGCACGAACAAAATTTACAAGTGGTCCAGACCTGTCGTACGAGCCATGAATAGATCATCTCTGCCTTTCTTCACTGGGGAGAAATACTTAATAATAAAAAAGAAAAAGAAAATGACTTAAATTATAATCCCCTAATCTGAATTAATTTTGAGTTTAAATATGATACTGAAATTAACAAAAAATTTAATATACAAGTAAAACAATCTTAATGCAAAATTTATATTCTGTTTACCATATTTTCATCGTCATGGCTGCCAATTTATTTGAAAGGTTTTTCAGATTTTATGGCCATATTTTGGCGCAGCAACTTCTACATTTCAGTAGTTGCTAGGAAAGTTCTCTCACTCTGACAGCTGCCTCTGTGTCTCTCTGCAGGTCTCTGTCCAGTATCATGTTGTGTTGCAGCTGACAGTGTAACATCACCTGTGGACTATAATATTCTCCTCTAATATCTCTGTGACTGTCACATGACCGCCTCCCATCATGGAGCATTTGCTTTAGATGGGATAGTTTTTTTAGCATCTAACTTCACGTCGAATCATTCCCTCTTTATTTCTGTCACAGTGCGGAGCTGTTCTGATGACATGATTCATATTTTATAATTGTTTCGGGTCTCCTACTGTCACTCCTACATTTTTATGTGTTTGTCTTCTGATTTCTGAAAGCAGGACTCTGTGTTTTTACTCTTTGGGAGCTTTTTGTGAATGAAACTCACACTCAAATGGAACAAGCAGCCTTATATGGCAATTTTAGGGGCTTGGATTATGCTAATGATGACATCTCACAAACGTGCACCTCCTCATGAACAGGTGGCGCTCATCAGGCTGAAATGAGCAATTTACAACAAGTTCAGGCAGTTAAGAAAGTCAGTTGAATCCCATATAGGATTTTCTTATTTTCCTGTTATTTCGTTGTGCAAGAACAAATATAAGAGAAAAAATAAGAAAACATCCATGCATGAGGCCCAATATGTTTATATAATGTGGCCATAGAGGCATTTTGCACTTGGCTAGAAATGAGGGACAGAGCTCCGCAAGGTCACCTGCTCCTCATCCGTTTTTCCACTGTAGCCAGCAAGTCACAAGTCGGGGGTTGGGGAGGGGAGAGCTAGGGGTGGGGAGGGTTGGTTGCTGACCGGCTTCGGTCTAGACGGCTCAATACGCAGTTGACTTTTTAAACCCGCTTGTCTGGAAAAAGAGCAGACGTGAGGTAAGAGGGGGTTGAGCTGCAGCAGAGAGGTGGTGGTGGTGCATTTTGGCTGCTACAGCCAGCAGGCTGGACTCGCTACGAGCAAGCAGAGAGAGGGGATGAGAGAAAAAGGGAAAGAGAGAAAGAGAGACAGTGAGAGAGAGAGAGAGAGAAACAGACAGCGAGGCAGAGAGAGAGAGAGAGCGAGAGACGCTATCGGAGAGAGCTATCCGAGTCGCTGGCTGTGGCTCCATTGTCAAGGTCAGTGAGCCGCGGAGTAAAAAGTCACGCCACCTGACCCCCCTCCCTCTCCGCCTGTCTGCTTTCCTGCTGTTCATCCCCTGTCCTTCCCCTCAGTACCTCCATCAGTCTCGTCTGCTCACTCAGCATACACAGTGAGAGAATCTGATCTCAGTGATGGCAGAAATATTCTAAAGGCTAGTAGCTATACTGTCATCATACGAGAGGTATTTTGCAATGTCTCTTTTATGTAGTTTGAAATTGAGATTACAGTAAAAGCAAAAAAATAGTTAAAAGGCCCAGATCTATATGAAGGATTCCCTTTCTGTCATAAAAGAGACAGTCAGTTCCCAAAAATCTATGCAAATACTCTGGTCTCTTTGCTGATGCTCTGTCTAAACTCTGCACCAGAAATATGTCTCCAGCTGCTGGACCTTTAAAGTTTAGAGCACATTCATCTTCATTTGGCATCATGAATAAAGGCTTTAATGGGAAATTAGCAGAATCCAAAAGGAATGTCTGTTTGAAATGCTGACTGCACTCAATTTGCAGTTTTCATTAGTCCCAATCTTTGGCAGTCTAGCTGATAAAAAAATATTTGACATTGCACAATGATCTCATCTTTACAGGACTGGCAAGGAGCCCTTTTGGAAGTTCTCTTAATTATTATTCTGCAGAGAGAAGAAGAAAGATGAAATTGGCTCACTTCAACTTTTGCAACATTACTTAACTCTCTTAAGGCAAAAGTAACCCACTGAAGGATACTGACATCTGCTGAATCATTTGACGGGGCTGCAGCAACACTTTACTGATGGTCTGAGGGTCTGAATGCTTATTACTGGTGATTAAATATAAAGACTAAGAGAGGTTATAGCTCACAGACTGCCTATATGATGATTAAGCACTGGCTGGAGCTTATTCCGGCGATGAGGTATGCAAAAAAAACAAAAGGCAAGCCAACGCAACAGTGACATGCTGTGCAGCATTAAGCATAGCATCACTTTGTTGTGAGCACCAGTGTTTATGGACTAGCGGAGGTGAGCAAACATGCCCCCCTCCAGGCCTTTTAATATCACCAGCCCTTCCTTTCCAAAAAAAACAAACAAAAACAAAAAAAAAAACAAGCAGAGCAGAGGGACAGAACACACGCATCAGGACCCATCACGACTTATGACTGGAGCAAAGTTTCCCTTTTCAAAGTGTCATGTTGGTGTCATATCATAAGCAGCTGAGTTCTGTGAATTTTTGGTGAGAGATCGACATTATTCTTTTTTTATGAGATGTGCTTTTCTGTTCACACAAGTCATTCTGCTTCAATATGTTGCTCTGTTCGACCCCTCAGAAATGACCTGCAAATATGCCGTATTAATTATGATCCTCCAGTTCAAATAAAGTACATTTTAGCTGAACACGACTGCATCCTGCAAAGGGATGAAGACGTGATTCTCTCACAATTACAATGACTAATTTAACATTTCATTCTGGGAGAGTCTCAAGCTTGCAGTGACATAATCTTCTCCTTGTTGTTTTTGTCAATTACAGACTATTTTTCTGAGGAAAGCTACAAAAACAGAAACCAAAAAGGTCAAAGAAAGTTGGCACTGACATACACTCTTGCAACACAAAAGAGAGATATAATTAACACACACGCAGATAAAGTAACTATTTCCCTCAAATATTCCAAAAAGTAAACATCACCCTACATTTTATTTGTGACTTTCACCCTGTTGATAATGCTTAATGAGCTGGCAATAATTAGACATTTCCGCTCAGTAATGACGCAAGTGCAAGGTATTGTAAGGGTGATCTTAACAAGTTAGTTAGAGCCATTTGGTAACGGAGTTGCTCACACTGTGTTATTTCCTTCTTAAGGTTCATTGATTGGCCCTTACCTGTGCCTCATCTTCCACACAACCAATCAGCAGCCACAGGGGAATTTAGAGCCACCAGCGTCACAGGCCACAATGACACACACACCATGTGCCAGACGTTTGACGAAAGTTTCAGACACTGGGCGCCACATGAGTCATTGAGCACAGCCACCACCCAATGTTTGCCAAGACCTGCAAGTTCACCATGTGCAAAATGTGACAGAGGACAGTGGTTGACTAGCCACTTCCGTCCTGGATCATTCCCAACACAGTTTGATCAAAAGTTACAGTATCCTTGCACTTTCTGCAAAGTTAAGTGCCTGCAATGGACACAATGGAAAATAGAATTACAGCCCCAGCTACGTGAGGAATCCAAAACCTATGGGAGTCTTTCTTTGGGCTAGTAGCGTCTCAAACAGCAGAACACAGAAACATCAGCACAATGTTATTCTGAGCATAAGAAAACTTTGCACTTTGCTGCATTCACCAACAGCTTCCTGGCCTTTTTTCTTTTTTTAAGTGCATTTCTCTGGACCCGCAGGATGTGACATTTCTTTTTCTGGTGTTTCTGAAAAACAAGTATTTACACTTGCGCATAACAATCAAGCCCCTCAGGTTTAAGTGGAGCAGTTCTAATAAATGTCCTAAAAGAGGCGCAACAAGGTTTAGAAATTCCTACAATTCCATGGTAACCAAAACATGATATACTGTATATGCTGCCTGTCATTGTGAGACTTCTCTTGAAGGCTTCCATTTTAACAAATTACCTGTTTTGATCATAGCTTCCAGATCATGTGCCAACAATTATTAAGAACCTACTCAAATGTTTGGATCACATTAATGCGCTATATATTATAGGTGCAAAGAGGGTAGGCGAGATTCAGCATGTGCTGAGCTCCATAAGTTGTGCAGGGTAGAACACGCAGCAACGCATTATTTACTTGGCAGTGTAACTACCTACGTGCTACATGCTGAGAGAACTTATGAACTAATTAATGGAGCGAGTGGTCTATCGGATGTAGCATTCAAGTAGCCATCTGGATGTCTACCACCTGTTGAGGATGACTAAGAACATTATGTGGCTAGGAAGGAGATGCGTCATATTTCAAACAAAAAGTCACAGTTGATCTTACTAACTTTATCCATAACAACAATAGTTAAAGAGCTTTTCTGATCAATCAACTGAACAATCTATCAGTCAACCTACCTATTTATACATTATCTACCTATGACTCCATTAACCCAGCTATCGTCAATGTCTGTCTAAACTATTAGTCATGATCTCTGTTTATGCACACAATGAGAAATATCAATCCGATGCATCTAGACAAATCGTTAAGCAGCCAAAGGACTGAGATGATTTGAGTCTTGTCAGGATGTAATATGATGCAGTGTGGTACAATGTGATACAACTGCAACTCTAGCAAAGTAGTGTTGTAACAGCTTATGAGAAGAAATCCTAAAAAGTTGTAGGACAGCTAGAAATTGCAGATTTTTCCATCTTTTGTAAATACTTTTTTGTTAGACATAAAAATAAGGAAATTCTATTAATTGGACTGTTTAATAAAGTAATAAATAAATAATATATATTTTTAAATCTATCATCCTGCTGTTCATAATTCATAATACAGAAATTTAAATAATTATACAAAAAAATGTCCCCAAATTGTGGTGACAATTTGGAAATTAATTGCTAATGTAGGATTTGTAGTATCTACGGACTCCTTCTACAGTGCTTGCAGTTATTGCTCTCTCAATGCTTTTCTTTAGGTAAACGAATGGATCAATGTGCGTAAAGAATATCTCTTACAGAACTCAAACTCTTTTAGCCGGCACACTAGCGGCGGGTACAAAGAGGCAAGTCTGTGTTTTCTTTGACTGAGGGGCGAAGGGGGGGGCGTGTGACGTGTGTGTGAGCCGTCACACTCGCAGACAGGCACAGGAAGAGATAAACAGAGTCCACTGAGGGGAATGCATGATGAAAGCAGGAAGAGCAGCATTTATTATTAGTTGTTAAAAATTTTCTGCCTTATGACACCGAAGCCCCATACAGGCTGCAGCCCAGTGCACAAGTTTAGATGAATGAATCATCACATCCTTAACGCACAGTACACACAGCTGTTTTTCTCAAAGTCTAAAAAAGTGTGGGGTTTCCCTGACCTAAAACTAAAACACAAACAATAGCAACATAAAATTGAGACCTGGCTTGAAAACATGGCTTGGTGTATTGTAATGTTTCATTTACTTTCTCAACTGCACAATATTTTGTGGCTGGTAGTTACTGGGGCCACCTCAAGATCCCTGCATGACGGCGCATTTAATGATTTAAGTATACTACCAACATTTTTCTAACATTGCAGGTATTTAACTAGTTATAACAGTGTTACAATAGAGCACTGTTGTACAGTTGGAGGAAATCCCTGACAATGCTCTAAATGATGACAGTGAGAAATGTCTCCAGTTAATGGTGTTTGTATTCATCTCTATTAATGAATGAGTGAGTCAAACAAGTATCTAAACTAAAAGAGATAATTATACTATCACATCATTGAGATTTCCGAAACACAAACTGTCACTGACTGTCAGAGCAATGCTGGGAAGCTGAAAATCATCATCATCAATCCCGAGGACCAAGGATCTTGAGAATTTGTTTAAACAAATGTCCTGAATGTGTATTAAACAAAAGAAAACAGGGAAGCTGTCTGTGATATACTGACAGAAGACTGCGCTATCATTTTGTTTTTGTCTTCCAGCAGATTCTACAATACCAGCGCTGTAGAAAAAAAAGAGCTTTACAATGGTTTAAGAGACATTCATGAGAGTAAAGAATAGAAAATCGTGTTTGCACACGCTGTTCACACATTCAATTTAATGTACAATACTTCTAATGAGTGACTCATCACATCAATCAGGCTTTCACAACGTTAAGGAAATGCCTCTGAGAGCAGAGGTCATCAGTTGGAGGTAACTGTATCACTGTGCAACACTTACAGCACCTAATCAGGAGCAGAGGTGAGCCTTGAGAAAGCACTCTTCTCTAGTGTTGCCGGCCAATTACCTCCAAGTGATTAAGTGAAGCCTTTGTGGGGAGTAAATTAGTACATTTTGGATGAGAGTCAAATGAACATAAATTACTAAATCAAAGTCAAATCAAATCAAAGCTCATAAAGCACAGTTTGCTGAGTGAGCATTGTTGTGGTGGTTGGAACTGTTCCAAAACTTAGTAGTGGCTTGTTCAGTTGTGCAAAGAGCTGTTCATTTTCATTGTGCTGGCTGCCTTGAAATTAGGGGTGTAACAGTACGTATATTCGTCCCGATCCACCACGGTACGGATGTTACGGTTTGGCACAACTCAACTGTTTCAGTAAGTTTCCACTGCGGCACAACTAAACAGTTTCAGTAATAGTTTCCAGCACGGCACAACTAAACTGTTTCAGTAATAGTTTCCAGCACGGCACATCTCAACTGTTTCAGTAAGTTTCCACTGCGGCACAACTAAACTGTTTCAGTACTAGTTTCCAGTACAGCACAACTCAACTGTTTCAGTAATAGTTTCCAGTACGGCACAACGCAACTGTTTCAGTAATAGTTTCCAGCACGGCACAACTCAACTGTTTCAGTAATAGTTTCCACTGCGGCACATCTCAACTGTTTCAGTAAGTTTCCACTGCGGCACAACTAAACTGTTTCAGTACTAGTTTCCAGTACAGCACAACTCAACTGTTTCAGTAATAGTTTCCAGTACAGCACAACTCAACTGTGTCAGTAATAGTTTCCAGTACGGCACAACTAAACTGTGTCAGTAATAGTTTCCAGCACGGCACAACTAAACTGTTTCAGTAATAGTTTCCACTGCGGCACATCTCAACTGTTTCAGTAAGTTTCCACTGCGGCACAACTAAACTGTTTCAGTACTAGTTTCCAGTACAGCACAACTCAACTGTTTCAGTAATAGTTTCCAGTACAGCACAACTCAACTGTGTCAGTAATAGTTTCCAGCACGGCACAACTAAACTGTGTCAGTAATAGTTTCCAGCACAGCACAACTAAACTGTTTCAGTAATAGTTTCCAGTACAGCACAACTAAACTGTGTCAGTAATAGTTTCCAGCACGGCACAACTAAACTGTGTCAGTAATAGTTTCCAGCACGGCACAACTAAACTGTTTCAGTAATAGTTTCCAGTACAGCACAACTAAACTGTTTCAGTAATAGTTTCCAGTACAGCACAACTAAACTGTGTCAGTAATAGTTTCCAGTACGGCACAACTAAACTGTTTCTGTAATAGTTTCCAGTACAGCACAACTAAACTGTTTCAGTAATAGTTTCCAGCACGGCACAACTCAACTGTTTCAGTAATAGTTTCCAGTACAGCACAACTAAACTGTGTCAGTAATAGTTTCCAGTACGGCACAACTAAACTGTGTCAGTAATAGTTTCCAGTACGGCACAACTCAACTGTGTCAGTAATAGTTTCCAGTACGGCACAACTCAACTGTGTCAGTAATAGTTTCCAGCACGGCACAACTAAACTGTGTCAGTAATAGTTTCCAGCACGGCACAACTAAACTGTTTCAGTAATAGTTTCCAGCACGGCACAACTAAACTGTGTCAGTAATAGTTTCCAGTACAGCACAACTAAACTGTTTCAGTAATAGTTTCCAGTACAGCACAACTCAACTGTGTCAGTAATAGTTTCCAGCACGGCACAACTAAACTGTTTCAGTAATAGTTTCCAGCACGGCACAACTAAACTGTGTCAGTAATAGTTTCCAGTACAGCACAACTAAACTGTGTCAGTAATAGTTTCCAGTACGGCACAACTAAACTGTGTCAGTAATAGTTTCCAGTACGGCACAACTAAACTGTTTCAGTAATAGTTTCCAGTACAGCACAACTAAACTGTTTCAGTAATAGTTTCCAGTACGGCACAACTCAACTGTTTCAGTAATAGTTTCCAGTACAGCACAACTAAAGTGTTTCAGTAATAGTTTCCAGTACAGCACAACTAAACTGTTTCAGTAATAGTTTCCAGTACGGCACAACTAAACTGTGTCAGTAATAGTTTCCAGTACGGCACAACTAAACTGTTTCAGTAATAGTTTCCAGCACGGCACAACTAAACTGTGTCAGTAATAGTTTCCAGTACGGCACAACTCAACTGTTTCAGTAATAGTTTCCAGTACAGCACAACTAAACTGTTTCAGTAATAGTTTCCAGTACGGCACAACTAAACTGTGTCAGTAATAGTTTCCAGTACGGCACAACTAAACTGTTTCAGTAATAGTTTCCAGCACGGCACAACTCAACTGTGTCAGTAATAGTTTCCAGTACGGCACAACTCAACTGTGTCAGTAATAGTTTCCAGCACGGCACAACTAAACTGTGTCAGTACTAGTTTCCAGCACGGCACAACTAAACTGTTTCAGTAATAGTTTCCAGTACAGCACAACTAAACTGTTTCAGTAATAGTTTCCAGTACGGCACAACTAAACTGTGTCAGTAATAGTTTCCAGTACGGCACAACTAAACTGTTTCAGTAATAGTTTCCAGCACGGCACAACTAAACTGTGTCAGTAATAGTTTCCAGTACGGCACAACTCAACTGTTTCAGTAATAGTTTCCAGTACAGCACAACTAAAGTGTTTCAGTACTAGTTTCCAGCACAGCACAACTAGTGCTGCAGTAATAGTTGTGGCCAATGAGCCATTGTTAGATGTATACATTTTTCACAATAAAAGACCAAAATGTTATTTTCTACCTCTCTTTTTTTTCCGTGCTGTACCAAAATCGTACCGAACCGTGACCCCCAAAACCGAGGTACATACCGAACCGTGAATTTTGTGTACCGTTACACCACTACTCGCAATGCTCTCATCTTTCTTTGAGACCTGTTGGGTCTTCCTGTTCAGACCATTTGAATGGCACAGAAGTACCACAGAGGTATCACCTGCATATTTTTAACAGTTACAAACAATGTTGAAAATCTATATGACTCAATATGGTGCTTTGTGGTGAAGTAACTCAACTGGAGATGTGAGCATGACTGTAGGTGTGCATGTCAAGTAAACAATACAGCCCTCAGCACCCATGCATTACTTGAAAAGGCCCCACTTACAAGAGATTATTACACATAACATTTCCGTTAAACATGCCATTGTCCGGATGTATACAGTTTTCAGCAGTAATTGTGAGAGTTGGAATGCCATCCTACCCATTGTAAATGAATGGCAGTTCGTTTCCACAGGTGAAAAACAGACTATCTTTCCACAGGCTAGGATTACCAAAGAAAAGAGGAAACAATATCATATATTTTGTATAGCGGGAAAGCCCCTTCTGTGCAACAGACACCAAAGGAGTAATTTAAATAGAGCAGGAAGGAGGAAAGAAGCTTTTAACATGTTGCACCAAATATTAGAAAATAGGGGATTTCTTTTCCCAGAATAAAAGCAAAGGACATGTATCCTGTTTGTGCGTCTGCATCCACATCCTTAGAAAGCAGAGCTAACACATGCTTCATCTGGAGGCTATGACACAGCTGCTAGTCAAACACCCAAAATCATTTGATTCACTTCCAGACAGTCAGTGCCCAAAACAAATCAGCAGAAACACAGTGTTCTGAGAGAATGTCAGTACTGAGAACTGGTTATGCCGCAGGGAGCAGACATTTGGGCAGACTCCCTGCAAGCTAACCCATGTAGGGTCATTCTGGTCATATCACATCAGAGACCTTTAACATTTCACTATTAGCCCTCATTAGGTCTTAGCAGGCTTAGTCATATCCCTGGACATTTTGTTCATTCACTTGCAATCACCGGTTAAACCTGAGGGGCAGTGACTAGACCTTAAGACTGATATAACACGCCACGTGCAAGGAGAATGCATGCAGGGATGCAGATTCACTGATCTAATGTAAATTGCATTTATAATTTGTTGTTACATAAAAAGATAGTAGGAAAGAACATGTTGTCTGTTCAAATATAAAAAAAAAAGTTAACACTTATATGTGCCTGCTTCCAAAATTGCCTCCACTCTGCCAACCAACACCAAAAACAAGCCACTACCAGCCCACAATTCCTTCATGGTATAATGCAACATGGCACACCGGGGGAAATGCTTTAAATCGGTGCTCACGTATCCACAACGATAAAAAGAGGATGAATAGGTGGTTTTGCAAATCTGGTACATGCTGGTGGTACAGAAACAATTATGTGCTATGCCCACAGTTTAAGAGGCAACATTGAAAACAATCACCACCACCTACTTGGGGACTGGAAAGAATAATGTTCCGTGTGGGAAACTAGACAGGTTTTCTTTTTTATATTTGCACTTAGCAACAGGACAAATAGCATATTGGGCATGACAAAACATGTGCTACCAAAAACAAACATGCCATTAAGATTTTGACTCTGATGTATATTGCAGTTGCTCAGCAATACTTTGATAACATTTTGGATGAGGGGGTGATTATTTAAAAAACAAGGTTCATCTCAAAATGACACTGGTGAAAAGTCCTCAGCAAGTTTTTTGTGTAGTTTAGTTCTATGTAAGCCATCTCCAAAACAAGCGTAAGTAAACGATTGCTAGCCAATGACAAAACATCACCACAGAATTACTTTAAATGAGTTTTAAAAAGAGTCATATGGTCAGATCTGGTATGGTTTCTATGGCTGTTTGGGACAAGACATTCATTTTCCACCATTACCAAACTCCACTTTAGTTGAGTAGTTTCAGAGAATAAAACAGATGTCTTAACTTCACTATTTAACCCGCTGTGTGTTTATGTGGATTACTAACTACAATCGTTACAGAACATACAGACAAGATTTTGGTTTCTAGATGGATTATTCTTTCAAGTCAGTTTTTGATGCATGTTTTTAATTTTAAAACATAAATAACAGGGAAACAGGGTGGATCACAGCCTCTGGTGTTTATGAGTAAACAAGCTGATCAAACACAGTCAGAGGTAGGTTACAATAGACTTTTCTGCGGCCTTTTCTGTTTGAACTGGAAGCTGTTTGCATCTATAGCAGTGTTTTTCAAACCTGGTCCAGGGGCACACCTGCCCTGCATGTTTTAGATGTTTCCCTGCTCCAACACACCTGATTCAAATCAATGGGTCGCTATCAGGCGTCTGCAGAGATTGATGATGAGCTGATCATTTGAATCAGGTGTGTTGGAAGAAGGAAACATCTAAAACATGCAGGGCAGGGGTGCCCCAGGACCAGGATTCAAAAACACTGATCTATAGCTCTGAGGTTCAGGTGTAGGCCCCCAGTCTCGACTAATCTTACTTGAAGTGCCCGTCCCATTAGACCAGTCCTGTAATCAGGAATGTGCTGCAAAGCGGGTGTGTTAATAATGCTTATTAAACAAATGTCCGTTTACTGCTGTCTGCTTTGGATACCTGATGTTGGTGATGTCATGACAGACATAAGATGGGAGGGAGAAAGGAGGAGGTAAGGTTAGTGAGGAGTACTTTTCACAGACTGGCGAGTCCAGACAGAGAGGCAGAGTGAAAATAGCTCAAGGGGCAAACAAGGTAACCTTTTTTCAAAAGACGCTTCAGGGGGTGTCTGCCAAGTCCCACACAATACTGTCTGCAGTGAGTGTCTGTGTTGCAGTTGTATTGCACTGCAGAACAAAATATCTTAAAACGTCTGCTTAAGGCAGATCAAATCTACTGAAACAGTCCAAAGCTTCCCATCTGAATGCCAACAATTGTGCATTTTCACCTTGCGTGCAATTTAATATCTTCCTTGCAGAAATATTCGTTTTGCTCGGAGACTGTGCTGTCGTTAAGACCCATGCATCTGGAATTACATGTGAATCTATATGGGCCTGACAATGAACCCTAATTGAGTTTTTTTTCCTCCACCCTCCCCGACCGTAACTCACCTTTTCTCTACTGTTTGAATGACAACAATGAAAATACAGAATACAACAATCACATCATTAGAAAAGGTCTCTTTGACATGCCACAATGCTTTCCACTTTATTATAGTCATTACACTCATGTGTAATACTCTTATGTGCAAGACCAAACCTGCTTGGGACTACAAAGTACCAAATAATTTGTGGGATTATATGCACTGATTAGTAATTTCACAGAGCAAGATATTAGTAGTTTATGGATCCTTCTTGAACTCTTTTTTTTCTGATGCAGAGTAATTTGGGCCATTTTATCACCTCTAATGATACATTTCAGTTACAGATCAAGCAAACCTGAATTAATGTCAATATAGCCAAACATGTAATGAGATCATAATGCACATATAGAGGAATGCAGACCTACACTCCCGGCTGGTGCCCTGGGTTAAGCCTGGCACATAAACATGTTGCACTGAGGTCATGGACATCACTTGTGTTCATGACATCATAACCACAGAATAAGCCATGTTTGGGGCTATAATCAGATCTCCTACATGGTAACTGTTGTCAAGAATAAGGCTCTGAGGGTAACACTGCCGAATTTACTTGAAAGATGAGCATATCCCTTCTAAGACATCTCCATGATTCACAGGGAGGGCCCCAGTTGTTGGGGGGGGGGGGGGGGGGGGGGGGGGGTGTACGACATGTCTGGACACATCCATGCCAGCCGGGACATCCCCATTAAGGGGCCACTTGCGTCTAAAAGTGGAGAGAGATGGGGCGCAGGGATCAAATGGCCTGTTGTTTACAAGGTGTTTGCCCACTAACATAGATAACAACTTGAAGAGAGGAGCAAGAAAGCAGGTGACGCATGCTCTGACACTAAGATCAGGGGAAGAAAAAAAAAAAAAAAGACAGGATGACATAAAAGGAGATACGGGAAAATGTCAGGAATGTAGAATGTGGGCTCCCCTCTATGTTGGTTCATTTTAATTAATTTCTTGGGTTGACTGAATAGTATGCGCCAGGACACGAAGATTGTTGGTCTGGTATTTGGAAAGTACAAAGTGTTTTCTAGGATGCCTGAGATGTATTGTTAGGCAACTTTAAAGTTTTGCTGAGGTCACAGGAAGCTTTCTAAGCCCCTTTCACACATGCAGTCTTTCCCTGAAATGTTCAGGAACATTTCCTGCATGGGGTCATGTGTGAATGGGAGCAGGGATCGATATTCAGAGAAATCTGTACCGCCAATTGTGTGACGGTGAGGCTTCCTGCCAGAGCAGAGAGCATTTAACTATTATTGATATTATTAGTATTTTAGTGTTTAAGAGTAGTTAACATTATGGATATGATTTGGATTGTGATATTAAAGATAAAATAATAAGGTAAAATGGAACATGATGCTGTGATATTGTCGCACCAAGCACAGACACACAGACTTTTTAAAGTAAGCTGTTGCTTGAATAGAGGAGACATTGCATTTATACTCATAGAATATAACTCATAGATGTGACTTTGATTGCTAATGCACACAAGTATGAACATTGCAATGACTAAGGGTCACGCACTCATTGAGGAAGTGACGTGGGTCCAAAAAACAAAACTGAAAAAAAACAAACAAAAAAAAAAAAAAACGTAGAAATGACTGAATGATGTGTGTAAGCAGGAGCGGTGGATTTAAGTGCTACAAAGTGACTGGCCATGCCCTCTCTTTGTGTCCTAAGGCCAGAGTGCATCCTCTATGAGTCCCCTAACGTGCTCAGGCCTCATTCAAGGGTAATGTACCAGACAGAGCAGATTACTCCCCTTTCTTCATTCTCTCCGCTCAGCCGAGGAAGCCCTCCCTGTCCATGCCTTTTCGCCCACTTTCTCTGTTGTCCTGTTTTTCAAGTTGACAGAGATGCCACTAGCGCGCCTGAATTTGGAATGTTGAAATCGGACGTACAGCACTTCTAGAAAAAGATTTAAGTAATGTGGTGGTGTGTCAGTCACAAAAAGTCTAATAAATCTGAAGAACATAATCTCCTTAACTTTTTTCACCTGGGATTAAATTTAGTTTCACCTCAGGTCCTGGTCATTAACTTAGAAATGGTAAGAAAACCTTGCTCAAACATAAAAGGATAGGATTGATTTTTGGTTAGAACAAACTGTTCATTTGATCTCGGTCCATGACTTCTGCCCACGTTTCCTCTGAGTGAAAAATTCTGCATCAAGGATTGTTTAAAGTGACGGTAACAGCTGGATCTCTGAGACTGAGTGATAGTTATCAGCGACTTGTGTTTTCTTAAGTTCTTCAAGAGCAATCTGAAGAGTTCCACACTGGTTCGGCACTGTGAGCAGTGTTGGGACCCTATGCAGTGTTTACATACACTCACTCATCCATCCCACACACAATGGTGATGGAGGAGTGTTGGGCAATGAGGCATTCATGTCCAGTCCATGGCCTATTTGTCTCCAATGAGCAGTGGCTGCTCAGATGCAAATAGCTGAAAAAATATATTCATTACTTGTTTCTCAGTTCAGTCGAGCTAAAAATACTGCAGCTGTAAAAACGGAGAAAAAAATCTGAAAATGTATTTATGTATGTATTTTGAATGTATATATTATAAAAATCTAATTGTTAAAATGTCATGTATTTTCTCTCCCCTTTCTATTAATGGAAGTATTTTGAGTATACATGCCATGAGTTTTAATTCAGAAAACATGTTTGCATTTAGATAAAACCTTTTGAAAAAACATGTTTTTTTCAGTCAAAAATGATAAAATCTGAAAATAAAAAACAACAGATATACTATACATAATCAATTTTTTTAAAAATTAAATGTTGCTGTAAAAAACATTTAGCAAATCAAAAATATAATCATTTTCTAAAATAAGCATTGATTGATAGGTAGTGTCTGCTTTGTGAATTTCAGTATCCTTGGTATTGGTATCTAGATATATATAATATATGAATATATGGATCAGATATCTGAAAAAATAAAAAACAAATAAATACTGACTGAATATACGCTGAATTGTAGTCACACTTGCAATAACTTGTCACAAAAAGAAGTAGTAAGACTTCATGGGATAACAACAGTAGCTGTTCTAGCGTAGCGCATGAGTGATATCGGCTGCCTGCCTTCAAAGCAAACGGCAGAACGTAATGGATGTAAAATGAGGGCTTAAAAGGTGCTGAATCAGTGTTGGAAGTTTCAATACCACAAACGTGATAACAAAAACTTGCAGAAGCATTACGCAAAAAAAAAAAAAAAGTAATAAAACTGTACGAGCAACAAGCACTAAGATGTAAAGTTTGCCCTGGCAACAAATACTGTTAGAAGCAATGAAGAAGCACGAGAATCTTACATCCAGACAGCAACAAAGAAAAGCTGATAGTGGAGGAAACGGTGGAATTTATTGAGCTGGATGACAACCCTTCTACATGGTTGAAAATGTGGGGTTTCGCGCTTGACTGAACATTTCAAGCCTCGCTACATCTAATCATGCATCAGCCACACTAGTATTAACACATCCCGGTCAAATGAAAACATATTAGAAGTAATATCAGCAATCTGCATATTTTTTCTGTTTGTTAATCTGACCAGGAGATTTTTCAATCGTTCATTCACTGCAGTGGAATACAACATTTTACAGTAACATGTACTTTGATTGCGGCGTACACAGTGCAATAGGTTCACTATCACGTAGCCACACAGATGGTCCCTTCTCAGGACCCTTCACCAGTGACTTAGACATTGGCACTGTCACAGACTCAGGCAGACAGAGTGAAAGAAAGCAAAAGAAAGAGAAGAGCTGGCATATGAGTAAGGTCCACAGGTTTGGCATCCAGTGGGGCTGGCAGAAACACAGCTAAAGATGGCTGAGTGCATTCCCAGCCCTGGCAGAACAAATGGAACTGTTGTTTGGGTTCAGAGGAGCTGGCCCTCAGAAAGGACACCGCGGGAGGGAGGTGGAGGGGTGGGCAGGCCAGACAGGGACAGACGAGGACACTGGGGCAGGGTGGCAGGGTTGCATGGCTCACACCACCCACATCAGCTCCAACAAACAGCATCGAACTGTTCCCAGAGGGTAAAGTTTGTGGAGAAAAAAAAAAAGGTCAAACTCAGAGGAAGTCACAACTTAAATACAAAAAATGATGTACTATTTATGGTGCAAAATAATCTGCATATAATCTCGAAATACATTGCAGGAATGACAGAGGTACAAATGTGATGGGACATGTCATGACATGTTGCTGTCTTTAGGCATTTAAACTGTACAGCTGCTACCGTTACATCAAAGGGTTTTTTTGTTGATATTTTCTGAATGAAAGTGACTGAAGCTCTGTTTGGAGAATCAATTGAGTTAATGGTGTGGTGAGCTTAAGACGTTATTCAACCTTAAATTATCTGTTAGGGTAATACTGCCATAGTATTTTTCAGGCGTCTTTTGACTATGCTCTTAAGCACTGTGGGAGGGTAACAGATCACAGGAAGCTGAGGAAGAGTGTCTCATGTGGCTCAGACAGCCCAGGGGACTCGTCTGTCATCTGGTGCGATTAAGACGCAAATCGAGCTGGAACAGTGAAACTGCCCAATGCAGCATGCACTACAAACAGTGCAGTGAGGGTAAGGCATTGAGATGTGTGGTAGTGACTGACTGACTTATCAGCTGCTTAGATCTTCTCTATTATGGATCTTTTGGTCCAAGGAACTAATACTCAGTAAGAAAATCAGGGACCAAAAGTTCTGTTAGGATTTCCACTGTACCTTAAAAAAAAACTGTGAAGATTAGACAAATTAGACAAATAATGGATTAAAAAGCATTAGCTTTGTTTAAGATGTAAATTTTGCAAGCAATGCAAAGAACAACACAGTCATTGTGTTGTTCTTTGCTGTTTACTGTAATGCGAATGTGGTATTTGAATCCATGATTAAAAGGGGACAAACAAAGACGGAAAGGGAAACTTAAACAATGTATTTTGTTGTGCTGGTTCTTTACGTGCTTTAGTGATGCTATTTTTTTTTTTGGTAATTAACAAATAATGTCCAATGCTGTCATTTGTGGTAGGTACAGTCTCCAAAACCGTGCATACTTCATCTTTGGTCTAGCTCCACTAAGCATTGCTCACATTCCCTGTCTACCACCAGTCATCACTGCTCTTCCTTACCATGGTGGCGCCACAAGTGTAAGCATTGTTGAGGCAAAAATAATCCATTCTGTTTCCTTCAATGAAAGAGTCAAATCACTCTTTCCACTGAAACTGAAAAGTAAAAAAGACAGTACAGTATCATGTCTAATGACCCTCCATTTGCCGTGTCTATTCTTGTTTACAACACCGCCTCCCTGCTCGCCTTTTTTCATGATCTGCATGAAAACTAAGACACAATCACAATGCAGACACAATGCAGACAACACAACACATAAATAGCGTATAAACACATGTGGCATGGTGGGATTAATAATTATACAAATAGCATACCCATGCACAGATCATATTTTAGTCCCAAGAGTGTATAGGGTCCATGTGTTAAGGCCAGATGAAAACACAAAACACGTGCAAGCGGACACTGATCTTTCTAAACATAGAAACATTCCCAATTATTTGTAATCAAAGTCTACATGATGCAACCTTATCCTACCTATTCACCAACTGGAAATGATGTGAGAACTGGTCAATAGCACACACACACTCGGTTACTACAGTAAAAGCAGTAGTTAGTACAGTTCAGTAACCCTTTTAGCATGATATGTTATCTCACTTGAAGAATGTTTGAGATAATGCTGCAGCTTTAATCATACCCGGGCAGGCTTGTGGTGCTCTAGGCACCTGGCTTCCAAATCCTGTCGGTCACATCTCCATTTTTGGTAGACATTTTTCAGAGCCATTAAATGTGCCTTGGTCTGTGTCTGCAGACAGGGTGGCCATGGCTGTTTACCAGCTTTGGCTCGGGCATGAGGCATGAAGAATGCTGCTTTTGAAAAAGAGTGAAATTCATCACAACTCCCAGTGGCATTTGATGAAGTGGTGCAAACACCACTTCCTGCACTAAATTCATTTATTTTTTTTTACTACTGTATTATGACAGTTCAATAACTTTTACAAACTATGGCCATTTATAAAATTGTAGTTTACAACTACAACAATTTTGTTTAAAACCATATTTATTCCACTTTATGATTGGTAAATTTTAGAAGGGTGTTTGATTTAATATGATTAATAGGAAATAATTACCAAATTTTTCTCACACATATTGTTTTTTATGCTTTTATGAGCAGGTTAAGAATAGTTGAATTAGTTGGCTATTAGTCTGATCTTTCAGTAGTCTGTCTTATCTTAACCAAGTTGCATATTCTTTAGACACCACACTCAGTATTATTTGATTTGACTGACTGGTTAAGCTGTTCCTTTGAAAGGGTAGTAAAGCAAAGACCACAGTCAGTCGAACTGGACGAGGCAGGTCTGAATTGTACCAGACAGAGTTAGCTAACACTACCAGACCACCTATTAACCTTATATAAAGAAGTATTTCTATCATTAGAAACTCTTCAGCCAACACTGTCATCAAAATTACCTCAGCAGACATTTTCAAATGCAGGCCTCTAATTTCAGGTTACATCATGTTACACTGCAGAGCTTGCCTGACTGTACCTACAGAGGGGCCACAAACTCTGAAGTGAGAGATGCTAGCAGTGTACCAAGGCGTCGATGTAATGATCTGCATTGTCCCGTTGTTCTCCTGTCCACATATTGAATGTAGTTGAATGCAATACAGAATGCACTGTACTGGAGCCCATGTGGATGATTAGTTTAGATAAAAAGGTGATTAAATTATGGCTTTAGCCTTGAATAACCTCAAAAACAGTATACACCATTTTAAAAATAGGTCTGTTAACTCCCCCTGCTCTTTCATCAGTTTCTATCTGCGGATGTCTCTCGAGGACACTCTTAGTGTGCAATAAATTTGGAATAAGTTGCAGTCAATGAGTGGGACTGCTGTAAACGCCCCCTGAGGATGTAATAGAAAACTGTTCGCACCAATTAATGTTCAAAGAGTAACGGCCAATGGAGAAACTCCAACACTCGGCTGGCCGACCAATGGCGTAACTTCATCACTCAGCTACTCAGTCAGTCAGTCACAGACAATTGTGGTTATAGGGCTCGTACTGCTGTTGCAGTCCAGCCAAAAATGTACAGGTGTACAAAACCTAACACACATATACTAAAGCTTTAACATCTGCTAGCTTCCACACCCATCACAAACCACCTCTTCTGCCTTTGACAGCTACAACAGGTAAAGCCATATACTGTTTACATCAAAGATGATGCTTGCTGATGCAGATGAGCACCTCCCTCGCAACTACCTCACTCCCCACCTCCCTCTTGGCAGAGCATACCAATTTCCACCTGGATGGTCTTCAACTATGTGCCAAGAGGATATCACGGCAGCTCCATATCCTCTGTGTGACAGTGTAATTCCCTCTGCCCTGCAGCAATGTCTGCAAAACTCAGACAGTTTACATGTTCATGTAGCTACATTGCACTGGGAAAGAGTGACGTGCCAAGTATTCTGTGCATTCATTTGATTTCTGGCACACACAGTTTAACCCCTCCAACGTGAGCTGTCACAGGTGTAACGTTTGATCTTTCATTCAGTTCAGGGTATGACAACCAAATCCCAATGTTCTTGACTGTCTCTTGAGTCTTCTGCTTTGTTACATTTTAATATGATGTACACTGTAACTTTGTGTTTTTTATTGTTTTGATATGTACTGTAATCAGGGTGTCCTTGTAAAAGACAGCTTGCTCTCAATGGCCCTCCCTGTTTATATATATATATATATATATATATATATATATATATATAAATCACTGCCATCCAAGTTCAGCACAAATACTTCATGTTACAGCACAGCAATAACTGTATTACGTGGATGAATGGATACAGGGTATAGGGATGTATCAAGTTCCAGACATTATTCAACCCAGGTATGTAGAAAAAAATCTGCTATAATTAGGTAATATTGTATTTCACACTTGATTATAGTACAAAGGAAACTAGCAACATATATTTCAATCATTTAGATTCAAAATTTAATTAAGTCTTCTAAAATCCGAGCCAAACTTCAGATCACTGACAGCTGAGGTTTGATAATCTGTGATGAAATGTTAAAATCTTTTCAATTATATACAGTAACGTACAGTAAACCACATCATAGTTAAGGATTGCAAAACCCTCTGGTGAAGTGCCAGTATATTACAGTAACTTGGAGTATAATACCACCTACATTGTAAAAGCTGTTAAATGAATATATGAGATAAACTAAATGAACTGCTCCATGGTTTATTGACTGAGAAGAGGTCAGAGATTAGGGTTCATTTACAACCTCAACAACACAAGCAACACCCAGACTCCATGACTTCTATGTGAGTCATCCCAGTGGACTTACTTACTATTTGGGTTCTGGGCTGCCATCTATCGGGAAAGTAGAGGCTAATCCATCCCTGAATATCTGTGGGGCTGAAAGTAATTGATGAGACAAACAGAAACTTAAGTGGTGTGTTTGCATGCTGACTCTGCTAGATGAAGCCAGTGAGTGCCAATCAGTTTGCCTTAAGTCAAAAAAGTCCCAACTCAACTGCTGTCAAGCAGGAATTAGTCACAAGCTTTGAGTCCTAAAACCATTGATCTCTTTAGGCATACATCATAACCATTTCATAGTGATCAGAAGACTGTAGCTTAATATAGTTTGGTAAATATACTCCACTATTATTGGATGGATGTTGACCAGTGTGGATGCTAGAGCTGCCGTGGTTACACCATTACAGCAGTAACGTTATCACGTCACGCCCACCGCAGAGTCAAGCTGATCACCGCTTCACGGCTGAGTGAGCAGCTCAAGTGATGGGACATTAGTTATTCTCTCAGGCTTGACATAAAGAATGACGTGCCGAATGACGTGCTAAGACATTTAGAGACATAAGACATAAAGATAGACATTTAGACTATAGAGGCTATAAAGAATAGCAGGAATTACGGGAATAAATGCATTTGAAAAGTTTACCGTAGTGGTCCAAATATAAGACAGGTTTTTTTCTTCCTGGAAATAGGTCTGAATAAGTGGAGTCGTCTTATATTCGAGGTCTAGACAATTACGTGTTCACAGCATCAGATCTTCTTTTTGAATGGATAAAGTAGCGGTGTAAAACTGATTCCTACACCGAGTGTTGCATTATGGGTATATATATATATATATATATATATATATATATGGGTATAGCCTTAATGTTGCTAGGCTAGCAAGTGTCTGTTTATAGTGAGTGTGTTAGAGTCAGTCAACTATAAAAGTGTTTCATTAGTCCAGTTTAACCTGCAGGAGTTTCTGGAGGCTCATGTAATATGTTTTTCTGCCACGGAGGAAATAAATTTATGACGAGTGAAAATGAGTTCCCCTTCCGACGTCTCTACTGCAGAAACGGAATATGTCAAGCTGCCAAATACCACTGTGACAGATGATAAGGAGCTCAAAAAGAAAAAGAAAATTATTTTTGACCACTTCCAAGAGCCTGGTAGGAGAGTGTGTGAGTATTAAGATGTAAGTTATATTCAAATAGCATTTTTTCAAAAATAGGTATTGAAGTTGGGGTCATTTTATAATCAGACTCGCCTTATATCCGGGCCAATATGGCATTTAGGAACCAATTATTTTATAACACCTGAGGTTTAAATTATTTTTTTATGGCCATTACTGCGACAGTTTCACTAATTTGTGCAGTAAGTAAAAAATCAATACTGCGGCAGCTCTAGTGGATGCACATGGGCATTGTGGATCACAAATCCGTTACCAGTACCAGGGCCACAATCTCTACATTTTGACATGATTTAGAGTCTGTTTGTGTGCAGTATCCATCAACAAGATAGGCAAATGTCCTAAAATGTGCAAAAATGACAAACTGCACTTCTTGTCTGAGTCTTGAATAAAGCTCTGAAGTCTTAAAGACAGACAATCCTGCACAAGGCTCTCTGAGTGCTATATGAAAACACTTTACAGGTTTCTAGACAGTATGAAAATTGACTAAAGGATTTTTGGAAACAGAATGTTACACCTGTTAGAATTAGCTTGACACAACTAACAAACATGAAGAAACAAACAGAGGTTATGTTAACCTTTTTTTTTTTTTTAAAAAAACCAATTCTCTATTGTAGACAGCCAACACCAAACACCCCCCACCCAAGCTAAGGCTATCAGACAACTAAAGCTGCAAAAGTAAAATGACCTGGTGACTGTTAAAGCTCTTGGGAGAATTTATGTCTGGTTTCTGGACTCATCTATCAATCCTGAGACAGGATTATATATACTGCAATGTTCTGCACAGACAAAAGCATTGGACTGACTTCTGATGCTCACAACTCAACGAATGACATACTCTGATTCTAAGAAAGTGGTCTATGCTTAGTGCTGTTTCCAGCTTTTCTGAATGTTTGTGCACATATGTTCTTCAGTAAATGTTACCAAAAACTAACAAATTGAGAAATGAAGTCCATGAAAATTAAGGTGGAACACGAAAAAAATAGATCGATTAAAATATTGTATTTTACGTATGTGGGGATTTGAGGTGAAATGATTAGTTTCAGATACAACCTGTAATAATGTCATTTTTAATCTCCCGATCATTATGTCTGGCAAGACCCAGTGGTAGGATTCTTCAGTTCATGTCTCCCCTTCTCATCCCTCTCCACACAGACTGGCCGCAATGTGGTCCTGCCCTCCTGGCCTGCAGGTCAGCGGACGCGCCGATTACCCGCAAGTCCTTGACACAAGACAAATCTGAGCGCTTTCATCTGTGTCGGTGGGTCGCCCCTCAAAGCCTTGTTACAGGATTGGCGTTCGCCAATTAGCACAATTAGCTTTTGGCAAGCTGCTGGGAGTGTCACATGGCACAAGCTTTGCACTGATGGTACCTGACAAGCCCACAGATCAGTCATGTCTACCATCACAGGGGGTAACTTGGTTGCAGGATGGAGAGGAAAACAAATACATAGCTCTTATTCGAAACAAAGATATATATGTGGAAGAGAGCACGCAAAAATATTTTGTTTGGCAAATAATTTCCACCTTGCAGCAGTAGAAAAAGTGTGCCATTCCTGGTATGCATATTAGTTAATAATGAAGGGCAGTTCAGAAAACTAAGATACAAGTGGAGTGTGAAACACAGGCAGGTATAACAGGTATACCCTTGCTGCAAAGTATGATAACAGAAAGCCTTGAAGAAGTGTTGCTCATGTGATGGACCTGTTGAGTTTTTCTCTTGATTTTGATACAACTACACAGTCATGTATACTAAGCTGTCATGTGTGCTTTCAAATCAGGGAAAGAGTTTGTTTGTAAGGCCTGGTTCCCCTAATGTTTTATCCAGAATGCTCTGTTGAGGGGCTCCCATGTCAAAGTCTTTTGAAGAGATGAAAAACATTGGCAAATAAAGTGGCTTTATTGGGGGAAATCCAACCCAAGCTAGGGTTGCCTGCCTTTTCAGAGAAAGAAATTTGTACATGGGTACAGTATAGGAGGTGAACATCTGGAGGTGGTTGTGCCATGAAGGAATGCAGACGCTAAAAGACAGAGGCTTTGGAGAGAGTGCAGAGCATCATTACATCAATGTGAGTGTGTCTACTGTGTGTGTGTGTATATTTTATACTGTACAGGAAAACAACTTGGAAAATAATACACCAACAACAGTATACTGGACGAGGCCAATATAGCCTCACTATCTGCATTATGCAGCAACAACTCTGATAGACGTCCAATTCATGATCAGGTCTTATACCAGCTGAGGAAAACCCTGGTGACTTATCAAAACAGCATTAATACAACATCAGAGAGACACTCCATAAGTTCTACATCTCCATCAACAACTGATGGGAAAATGTGGTCAAGAACCACTGGTGAACCACCATCCTCAATGGTGCTGCTTTCCAGAAGAAGGATCAGTCCTGAATCTGAGCTGCAAGTTAAGATCCACAAGACGCAGACTTCAAAAAAGGCCCACACAGCAGTCAAAGTCATTTCACAAATAGACTTCTAAAGCACTTACATTTACCTATAAAAATCCTCCAATGGAGGGCAGTTACAAAGGGCCACAACCAACTATGTTTGGTGATCATCGCCTCCAAGGTCTATAAGCAAAAATGCCACCTTATTGTTTCCTATAATACAAGCTAATACAATTAGTTTCCATCAGTCCTCATCAACTATGAGAAACCTTGATAAGACTGTGTTCTAACACGTCGACCAAGTATGGCTACATATGAGAACACAGGCAGAACCCCTGGCCTGGATACTATTGGCGTGCTGATAAAAGAGGCCCAGACGATGGGCAGAGAGATAAGCAGAAGGGGAGGTCTGGAGCAAGACGTTCTGCCACAATAGCTTTCTCATTTGCAGCTTTATGTTTCCTCAGCCCTCTCGCTTTTCCTCAGCTTCATCCGTGTAATCTCTGTCCCTGGCTACATTGAGTATCTTAGGTAACACTGCTTGAGATAAGTATCTCCCCTCAAAACAAGAAGCCAGGAAGTGTTCCGTCTGTCATTATCACAATTCACCCAGCACTGTGGTTTTCCTCTTCACATCAAATCCATTCTTTATGGTTTCCTTCCCAGGAATCTTGTGTAAGTTAGTTTTTTAAACCTTTCCAGCTGAGGATAGTAAAGGAGAGGGAGACCACTGTGTCTATGTATGTGTGTACCTACATGTGGTGTAGTTGGTGTGCAGCTGCATTCCTGGGGGTGAGCAGTGAATTGACCACACAACACCGTGGTGCGTGTGGGAGTGTGACACAACGAGGAAGCGAGATTATGGCAGAAAGGTTTGTTGATGTAAAACAACTGTTTGATTTACACGAGGGCGCGCATGCATGCATAAATGAGCACATCCGCACAGCTGCTCACGGATGGGCGTGTTGGAGCGACACACCTTGTCTGACAACACTCGGGCGCATCTGGAGGTCTTGAAGAGGAGACAAGTTAAAAGAGCGACTTAATTATCTGGCCTGAATACCAAAGACAAAGACATGAAAACATTCCCATCTCTTCTTCTCCTCTCTCTTCCTGTCATGGTGTTACTTCTTCTCACAAAACAGGTAGATCTTTGCAATCCACATGAAAGCCACCAACACATTTTATCATCAGTCTGTTAATTGCACTAGAAAAGAGCAGTTGCAAAGAAAGGAAAACATAGTGACCTCAATAAACTGTATTGCAAAACTGTGATTTATATCAGCAAAAGTCAAAGACAGGAGGCTGCAAATTCTATCTTTTCTCAGAGGACGTGGTTTCAAAACAACTTTGTGTGAGTTATCCCCTATCCCCTGTAATCAAATCAAATGGACCACCTGAATCAATCAGTTGCTGCAGCCCCTGGGTGTTTTTGGATGTTAATATGCTGAAATGATTTTAAACTAAGGAGACTGCTTTGGAAATAAGTCACAAACAGTGACCTCATCCAATGTCTGGTAGAGGAAAGCGTGTGTTCAAAATGCACTATACTTGCTCTTGATCCCTGGTACATGATAGTTCTAGCTGAGCACGGCTTTGCACAGCTACAACAAAAGTGTACTTGACTCACTGTTTTCAGCAGCTGTTTTTTGTATTCTGCTATCCAACAACAATTCAAGATAATGGGGAAATATTGCGTCTCCATTGAGTCAGGTTCATGATACGTAGTCACTCGCATAATCATTGTTTCAAACAAAGTTAAAGGTGCCCTGTGGAGTTACTGAACTGTAGTAGAATAATGTAGTACATGTATGCTGGTGACGTGATACACAGTTCTTCCAGTGGTTTCACACTATTCCAATGATGTACGAGTGGCTGTAATGCGCCAAGAAATGCAGCAATGTGCCAGAAAAGGCAGGGAAGAAGAAGACTACAAGCTAGCAAACATGTGAACAATGCACAATTTAAAATACTTTAAAAGATCAGCTTTGCAAATGTTTTATAAGGGAGGAAATGCATTCAACACATTTGTTAGACCTAGAGGATACACACAACGCAATTTGGTGAGTAACACTCAATGTAAACATAACTTTTGTTTGTTTATAAGAAAATTCACAGATCCCCAACTTTGATTAGATATTGATAGTGGGTGGGTGTTTGGTTTAGTTTTGGATTAAATGTATTAAGTGGACAATACAAAACAGTTTGGAAATGCATAATCTGCTATTCACTATCTCATAAAAAAATCCTCCTTTTAGCCAAAAAGTTAATATATTGTTTTTTGAGAGACTTTAGATAGTTGACAAGAAAAGATGAATTGAAGCATCGTTGTTTTTATTTTTATTTTTTAAATGAATTTCACAGGTGACTCTTTTGGATAAGTAAATGCGGAACTGTTATATAGTACAAAAAGATGGCAATATCCCACACGGACCATGATCAGTTAGCACCATCATGAGAAGATGGACAATGGCAATGGTTTAGTGTATAGAGCAGCTCAACTGTGGTCTGGTTGTCTTGTCACAACATTCAGTTTGAGCCCTAAAGACAGAGACAGCGTTATCCTCTTATTGTGATGAAGAGTAGTGCCTTGGAGACTTGAGGCACAAAGGCTGGAGGAAAGTTAGCCTTAAATCTTCTTTGGGGATATAGTTAGACATTTGCATGATGGAAGAACATCCTCAGAGGAAAGCTTTGTGTTCAGACAGTGGGGTTAGGATAGAAAATCACCTTTATGCCAGCTAGATATTTATGAATTCACTGGTACATATTTTTGTGCCTTTTTGTTTCTTAAGCTGTAATAATTGTAATAATAATAATAATTAATAAAAATAAATGTACAGCTCAAAGTGCTTTGAAAGGAAGGAAAGACAAAGGGGAGAAAGGGAGAGGAGGCACATGTGTCTAAACATACACAACATGATTCAAATCAGTCTATATCAGGAATTGCACAACAGAAACTGTGCACAGAAAAGACACGCTTGGATGTCTTGCAAGAGCAAGCTAAGTAGACGTGTGCGACAAGGCTCCACAGAACTTTTCATTTAAAAAGTTTTAATTAGGCACTTTTTGAATAATATATTATTATTATTTTATTTTTTAGGTTTTGTTATACATGTGTATAACAGTTAAGTGAGAAAACACGGCTGGCAAGCCGAAAAAAAACCTGTAACACAACTTCATCTGCTTTGAGGCCCAGCACCCCCCGGCTCATCCCCAGACCAGCATGATTAGCCAACCTCAGCTGACACGACTACAGCGTTAGCCACTGAAGCTTTCAGACGAGAGTTGCTCGTGTCGCTATGTGAAGATATCGCAGGCATAATTAAATCAGAGATTAGAAGCCTACTGGAAAAGGAGATGGCAGGGTTTAGAGCTGACATTAATGCGGTAAGGACTGAACTACAATCCTATCAGAGCTTGGTACAAAGCTAGCCAAGCTAAAAAGTACTATTGGTGAGATTGAGAGGAGCCTGTTATCATGCACAGATGATATTGCTCCTCTAGAGTGTGGAGTGGCGCATCTCAAGGCTCAGTCAGAGTCACTACAGAACAAATATCAACACTTAGAACTGAGGTGAAGGAGGAATAATATCAGGATTGCCGGAGAGCCGAGGCAGCTCCATCGCCGCTATGTCAGCGCTACCTCAGAAGGCATTCAGCCTAACGGAAGCGTCAGTGTTGGACAGATCCCACTGCTCACTACTACCAGCGCCCAGGCAGAGCGACCAACCACATGTCATTGTGGCTCGTATGCACTACTTCCAGGAGTGTGCCAATATCCTTCGCCTTGCCAGAGAAAAGCAACAGATCAAAGTGGACGGGATGACCATTTCTGTCTACCCAGACTACACTGCACGAATGGCCAGAGCCTGAGTGGGAGACAACGGGTGAGAGAACAGCTTCAGGGGCTGGAGGGGGTCCCGATATGGTATCCTCTACCCGGCCCGCCTCCAAATCACTCATAACAACCAGGAGCAGATCTTCTCTACACCAGAGGCCCAGACTTACATCACAAAGGACATTTCTACACACAGGGCTACTCCCAATAAGTAACTGTTGAGCTCCTAATATGGAGCCCTGTGACTTCAAAGTGTTGTTCCATAGACTGTCAGAGTGAATACTGTTCTCTGTTCTGTTATTTTATTTGTGTGTGTGTGTGTAATGTGCACCGTGCCTGTGGCTATGTATGCATACATGTGTTTTCCTTTTGTTGTTGTTGTTGTTCTCATTATTCTTTCTTGTTCTTTATTTTTCTCAGCTAAAAGTGTTCGTGCAGCAAAAACCATAAGACCAAAGTCACCAAAATTGGCGGGTGGATTGCAAATGCCACCCACTACTCAGGCACATAAAATGACACTCATTGACATCAAGGTGGCGCTGTAACAATCAAGTTTACCTCATTCCAATCTATGGTCAATTTATGTCTGTCACTCTATATTTTTCAAAATATGCGAAATCAGTTAACATCTATATCTCCACAAGTCTTCGTTTTGTCAAAATTGACAAAGACATTCTTTGGATACTAGAGGTCACATGTTTCAAATGGTGTTCAGATCGGTCAGATGGTGAGTCCGCAGTGAAATTTAGTGTCTTACTGTAATGCAAAACTCTATAACACTATATGCAAAACATTTTCTATTTCACTAAATGTTTGATCAGACTTCACCAAAGTATTTGACAATGCACCCGAAACCAGCAGAATGATGTGTGATTTGGTTCAGAATTTCCTCACCAACATTTTGACTGTTTAAATAGACAAAAATACCACAGTTTTGCACACGTGATGTCATTGCCTCAAGTTGTGTGGAAACCACATCTCCCCAGTGGCACAGTCAGTAAATCACCTTCTCTGATATACAATGGTCCAGGGTTCAAATCCCCGAGTGGCCAAGTCCTACTAGCCAACAATGTAGCAATTCATGCATGTGGTATGTTTTTAAGTGTTTACTGAGGTCATATTAAGTCAAGGGTTGCCTATTGTGACCCTGTGAACATTTATTTTTATTATTAATTTTCTCTGCCAAAAGTGTTTGTGCAGCAAAAAACATAAGACCTAGAAATGCCAAAAACTGGCAGGTGGGTTGCAAATTCCACCCACTACTCGGGCACATATAATGACACTCATTGACATCAAGGTGATGCTGTAATAATCAAGTTTAAATTTTTGCAATTATCCTGAAAACGACTTGGCCTAGAGTAAAAATTCTTTCGTCATTTTAATCTCTCAAGTTATCTGCATCTGGCCATCTGCTCTAAAAGTGTCAAATTTTGCAATTTTTCGCAATCTGCTTGGATCCTGATTATTGCAGCCTGCGGCTATATTTATTTTGTTTTTGTTTTAATCATTATTGATATTAGTATAACCACTACTACTATTATCATTTTGTAATTCTACTTATTACTTATTATCTTAAGTTGTTCAATCCTTGGAGACACTCCAATCCCACTACCAAACAGTTTTCATTCTTCTTGCCAGTTCACCTTTCATACTCAAGAATTGACTTCTACCTGATTGGCCATGGGACCATTTTGTAACTAACTGCCAATACCATAGCATAGCATAGTGATCTCTGACCACTGCCCCATCCAACTAGACATGTCATTTCCAAACAGTCATATACCTCAGCGCTCATGGCAACTTGACCTACTATTACTAACACATAGTTCATTCAAAAAGCTAATCTCAGACCAAATCAACTTCTACCTGGAGGCCAACAGCACCCCTGGAATGTCATATGCTATCATATGGGTGTCACTCAAAGCCTACCTCAGGGGACAGATCATTTCATATGAAGCTCACAGGAAAAGAGAACGAACTAAGCACCTTACAGAACTAACCCAGCAGATATTGGTCACTGACAACAGGCTAGGCCATGACTCTTTAAAGAACAGCTATTTGAATTTGATAACCTCTCCATATGCAAAAGTTAACTAACATTTCACAAGGCACATGTGTGCAAATTTTCATTTGAAACACTGCAGAGTGCAAGTTCAATATTCCAAAGAACCATTTTTTTCAGATACTTACAGGTGCATAGTTTTGCTAAGAAACACTTGCCATTTCCCTCCTTACCACCTAAAAATGCAATAGATGCTATACAGGAATTAAACCCTTATGGGAAAGGGAGGGTGTCTAAAATCTATAAAACAATACAAGACATCAGCCTCCCCTCATGGGATATTGCTAAACTGGCATGGGAGGAGGACATGCATGTTGTACTCTCTGATGAGACGTAGTAGTTTAAAAGGTATACATCCCACCTCTTTCTGCACAAGACATGGTCTCATCCAATTCAAAGTGATACATTGACTGCACCATTCAAATGAGAAATTGGCCAAAATATACCCTGGCACATAGACTGTAAAAAAAATAATGGACGTAGCCACCGTGAGGTCACCCATTGGTTTGTGGACTCCGATTTTGAAGGCTCAAGTTTGCATTTTGACTGTCGCCATCTTGGATTTTTGGAGCCAGAAGTGACCATATTTGGATGAGAAGACGGAGCTGACTCTAACACTAGCTGCTAGCTTGATTAGAACGGTCCCTTTACAGTCCATGGTTAATTGTGATAATGCTAATGGTAATGCTAATTTTCGCGAGCGGAAAACAGGCTTACAACCATTAAAACAAAATGTACTTACCGTAAAAACTGAGCATCCAAGTCCTTAGAGGGTCTTTTAGTACAACCAAATGCTGAACAAGATTTTTTTTTTTTTTAGGCGACCAAAATGTTACTGTAATAAAACACACTGAACTAGCGACGGCTATGCATACACTCTGGAAATCTGGAGTTACACCGTGGTTACTTTACCAAACCAACGTTATCACCGTGGTAGTGACTTGTCAATCACAACGTAGCCACACCCTAAAGCATACCCTGCTTTATCATCTATTTTACTCTAAATGGGACCATAATTTACAAAATAAACATCATGCCGTATTGAAGAAGACTTGAAACTAGCGATTGAGACCATAAAAAGGAAACTGTTTACTGAGGTAATAAATCAAGTGAGAAATAGGGTAATTTTCTCATAGACTTCTATACATTTGGACTTCTTTTTGGGGCCAGTGGAGTCGCCCCCTGATGCCCATTAGAGAGAATGCAGGTTTAAGGCACTTCCGCATTGGCTTCACTTTTCAGACCCGGAGCTACCCGCTGACCCTGGCACCAACCCTGAATGCCCGAGATGTCGCCACAGTCCAGCTACACTAGGTCACATGTTCTGGTCGTGCAATTCACTAGGTAACTTCTGGGTGAGGATTCCAGGCAAACACTATAGCATATATAAAGCTGCTGGCCTGGAGGCTAATTCTTCTGCAGTGGAAGTCAGTGAAACCTCCCTCATTTAAACTCTGTGTTAAGGAAGCCGATTCCATTATAGAAGTTGAGATATAACTGGAATAGCTCCTGGGATAGATATATTAAAACCTGGGCCCCCTTTATAGAATTTGTCGAAAACATACCCTTCACTTGATATCATTTATTCTTACATACCTACATACACATGAGATACCCAGTTGGATCCAGTGATGCATAATGTTATACAATGTTCCTATTCCAAACACTGCTAAATAATGTACATGTCAGGAATTGTCTGCAACCATATTATATGTTATGTACTATATTTATTTATTTGTCTTCACTGAGGCCTTGGGGTAGGGGGGTGGGGGTTCTATACTGTCAATGTTTGTTTTTGTTCTGTTAACTGAAAATCTATAAATGAAGTGTCTAAAAAAAAAAAAAGGCATGCTTGTGGTAGACAACAAAACTATGCCTGCACCTTTTTGAGTGTGGCTGGGCTATGTAAACTTGGGATGGTGAAATTTACTGAGGTGTGGGTATCTGTGGTTAATCAGTCAGAAAAATAAAAGCAGCAAATACTTGTTGTAAGTTTCATATCTCAGATTTACATACACTTGTGCATGTGCAAACATGTGTGTATTCACACACCTTCCAGGCTCATTACACTCCTCTCCACTCAAGTGGAAAAACACCCCAATCACTTTCACCACAGCATCCTCACACTCTTGATAGTTCCCAGTCAACATCCACCCCTGTCACCTTTCCTCAAAAAAATCCTTGAGGAGGTCAACTGAAAGATCCTAAGATCCTTCAAATGGGGTCATGGAGATCAATGATCAAACAGAGAGCCAGGCCCAGCCCCCATGCCCCCCACTCCACCCACTTTATTTCAGGAAGTCTGATAATAGAAACAAAAAAGCTGGCTAACAATTACTTCCCTAAACCATGACCCAATCACCCTCTTAATCTCTGGTGGTGGCCTCACCTATAGCTGTCACTGACAGTTCCACCAATCACTGATCAGAACATCTCCATTAATTGAGTGTGAATCCCAAAAATGTGGTAAAGCAGATGCAAATTTGTTCTGGTCAGTCAGTGTCCACCAGATTACCAATGACATTGGTGAAAGAAAAGGGTCCAAAAATATAATACAATGTTGTCTGCAAAATGCAATACTCTTATTATATGATGTGTTATTACAAAGTATGATGTAGTAGTAAGATGTAAAATTATTAGACAAGCATAGTGCGACATGTAAAAGTGCAAACCTTCACACAATGGATCCATTAGGTACAAGATTTTGCAATCACACCTGTCACAACAGTGATTTATTTCATCTAGCCAGTAAATTTGTCTCTGACACATACACAGCATACATACACACAGCGTGTAAATGTTACAACGCAGAATATAGATGCAGACGCATTTAAGTGAATGTAAAAGGCCAGAACACCTGGTGACAGTGTTATTTCCACTTTATGCTACATGAACATAGTCCAAAACCCATCTAGTCAGTCATTCATCTACACCAACTGTACCCTTTTCAATTATATCAGATTAGAACTAATCCAGACACAAAGTACTTTTATAAGAGAAGGATTCAAGGCTTAATGATATTTTACAGTTTAACACTCTGAAACTTGTGGTGAGGAAAGTTTGTGGGTGAGCACAGTGGTTTACAGTAGAAGTCAGAGGCTTTTCCCTTGACCCAGTGTAGAAAAAAATGCTTGTTTATGCAGGTCCTGACAACAAATGAGGAGATGTTCTCAGTTTGGCTTGTGACTGTGTCAACAGCGGTCAAGAGCGGCCAAGAGAAAAAAAGTTTGTGGGAGGATTCTAGGATCAGCTGAAAGCAAAAAACATGGCACATATGAAACAAGGTCTGCATCAATGTGCCCGTGTGTGTCTGAGTATGTGTGTGCGTCTTTCTGACGGTTTCTGTCAAAACATGGCAAATTGATGATTAATGATATGTTTGCATGCAGGTTGGTAAAGAGGTGAAAATCTGTCACTGTCTCCATTCTGCTTCTGGGTACAGTTGCCTCGATTGTCCGGAAGTTGAGACAACTAGAGCTGCAACAATGTTTAAAAATATAACACCATTTAGCAATTTACACCAGCCTTGGCCTCATTTGTAATTCATTTTATTCTTTCTGGTTTGGCACAGAGAAGGTCCCACAAGTGACGCATTTGGGTGGCTGCTTGTCTGTGCGTTGTAACTTTGTCACAATGCAGAAGCAACATCAGATTTAGCTTTGGTACACTAAAAACAGATGTGCTCCAATTCATACCAGGCATTGTTTTCCTCACAATGGACTAAAGCTTAAAGGGGTGGTTCAGGACTTGATTGACTTGGGTTTGAGCATGTGTGTGTGTGTGCGTGTGTGTGAGTGACTGACTGAGAGTGTGAAAGAGGGAGAGGAGAGAAAGAAAGTATGAGGGGGGGCGCTTTCCCTTCCAGTCATCTGGAGACTTTGACAACAATGTTTCGATTCTTCGGTCGACAATTTTGGAGCGGAGCCGCCGTTATGGATATCAAGGTTAGATATTGAAGCCTCCCCCTTCTTCTCTGTTTGCAGTATTTTTGCTTTATCTTGATCTTTTTTTTGTATTCTCTTCCCATTTCCACATAAGCCAGCTCAACCTCCTGCGCTCCCCCTATTTCTTTCTCCACCTCTCTGATTCAATCCTGGGCTCTATTGTTTTTCTCCTCTTCATACAGTGTATTATCAATTTCATTCTCTCTTCTACAGTATCTCTTCCTCCGTTAATACAAGCGCTAATAGAACCAACAACACCTCTACTTCTGCCCACTAACACTGACAGCATTTTCTAAAACAAGAGCCCCTCGTGGACGCAGTCCATTAGGCCCAGCCATCCAAACAGACCTGCTTTGTTGAGGTGTTATATCAACAGGGTGACCTCCCCTCCACTCCTCCCCAGCTTCCTTGGGCCCCCCAACGGCAGGAGATTGATGTCAACAAGGAATTTTGTCCCATGTTTCCTTCTACCTCCTCCAGACCCACCCTGCTCCTGAAAAACACTTGCACCAGCACAGAGGGCCCCAGTGAGGCCTTAACAAGCCCGCTGAGCTGTATTACCCACCACCACCTTCTCTCACCCCTCGCTCTAGCAGTGCCAGAAACACCCTAAGTCACTAATGTGACACCGTAAACAAGGAGTGCCCCAGAAAACAGCACTAGCAAATGCAAGCGCATGTGTGTGTTAAGGAAATGGGCCACCTTTTTCTGTCAACAGAGTGGTTGCTGTGAGAAGGCGGCCAATACCGAGACGTCATTTGTATATAGTGTCGTCGCCAGAGGAGTCGCCAATAGAATTGAGACCAACTAAATTTGGGCTTGTTTCATGGGTGGTGCTTTTCAAACATTCACAAGAACCTGCAATGCAGCTGCTGTCTTTGGAGGTTAGCAGAGTTCAGACGGAAACCTGTTGCAGGAGTCAGGGGTCTGCAGAAAATCCAGAAAATTGAAAAATCCAATACATGTTCCAATAAAACCCTGCAACAGTATATAGGTTAAAGTCATTCATCTGCGGGCCTAATCTACTTTTGCAATCTGGATCACAAGCAGACTTTCAGCGACAGACTACAATACAGGGTTTTCTCTGCAGACTTCCATCAATGGTTGTAACATCATACACCATATAATGTCTGTGTAAGGGAATGTTCGCCTTCATATTTACATACAGCATCCTTTTAAATTTCATAAGGGACATTTAACATAATTTGGAGAAATAAACTTCAAAGTATGTCAGAAGCAACTGAGGCCTGAGATTTCTGAGATGATACTGATATTATCAATCAAAGCAAATTATAAAACAAAGAGCTAAAATATAATATACATTTTTTTTTACTCTGGGCTCCAATAGCCACGTTTTTTCCAAACATCTCAATATATAGTATATACCTGGTGATTTTAAATTTTACAGTTATTATAACAATTGTAAATCTAAATCAGAGAGCTACAGTACATATTAAATCATTTTTACCTACAATCATAAACATTCATTTAAAATCTACTCAAATGCCATTATGTATGTGTGTGTATTTGTAAGCTACTTGAAAGAAAAAGTGAATTGTTCTTTTTGGTTTCCATTTTATTTCTGCTTCCAGGAATTCAAGCTTTGTCTGAAGGGATTCCTCTGAGTTGCTATCAGATGGATACAGTCAACCACTAAACACATTTAACACGAGCACTGATGTGGCCACGTTTAAGGGAATGCCAAGTTTAATCTCAGGTCAGCTAGATAAAACCCATTTTCTCCTCACATGCCTCTGGGAAACAACAAGGTTGAAGACGGTACCCAACGTCATTCTGTTGTTCTTGACCTAGGGAACTGAAAGGAACACTGTGGCAAGACCTGCAGCATTATATCCATGCATCACATATCGTATATACAAAACCTTACGTATGACTTCTTGTTTTAATTTAGAGTGACCTGTCTAATAAACATTTAGACATGCTTAAATCATTTAAACATTTCAAAGGGATTACTAAGGATGTAACCAGACTAAGTTTTCCGGAGCAAATTGTTATGGTGGTTCAGGGGTTATGACCCATGTAGAAAGGGTTATTTTCAAAGTGTTACAGATTACAGTAATCTTAAACATTATCTTCTTATGGATTACACTATAATATTTATTTTGTACCTGCAGAAAAAAATATTTTAATTACCTGCATTTCTCTAAAGTAGTAGTAGTAGTAGTAGTAAACAATTTACCTTTAGATGACTTGGCCTTCATAGCTGCAGAATATGAAGTTAAAGAGAAGATTATTTCCACTTGAGAATGCAACACTGGTAGTATTATTATCTACCGCTTCAATTTACCATTTTTACAGCTCAGACATACAGTATGATGGCCAAGGAATTAAAAAAAACCCTTCACCTTCTCTTAAATTACAGTATTTGTACACTGTTAGTCTCCTAACATGGTGATGACCTAATGAATAGTGTAAAACTTCTATGAAGCAAAAGTTTCACTGGAGTAGCTTCACTGTCCCACAACATCTCAAAAGCAATGTTCACTGACCCTTAACAGGACTTGAGTTTACTTAGGAAAAAGCTAATGGAAATTCTAATAAATAATGAAAAGATACATAACATACTGGGTATACATGGTGTCTTATATGAGACATTTAAAGGATACATGTGCATGTGAGATTTGGGTCTTGCAAAAAAAAAAAAAAAAAAATAGACGAGGCAAGTGGGTTCATTGGACATGACTGAAGTAGCTACTTTTTTTGGTACTGATGTGGGAGCTAGGAAAGCCTTTAAAACTTTTTCAGTTCGACAAGTTGAAAATGACTGTTTAGAGCAATAGATGACATTAACTATGCCTTCCTTATGGTAAGTCTGAAAACCCTGTTAAGTCAAAATAACATCACTTACTCCTCTTTATTGTACGTTTCAAACATTTTAAAGTCATTACTGTGTTGTATGTATGTGTAACTTTCCAACATCTTAAAAAAGCATAAAATATCTCGTCTTCAGTAAAAATCTAAAGCACGTGTGCAACACATTTAATCAGACATGTAATTCACAATGCAAGCAGACAGACTCCAGGTAGCCTAAATAAATGAGTGATGAGTGTTTTAAGAAGTGCAGCCAGACACATTAAACATAACCTAACACTTGCTAGGGTTCACTGTGAGGCCTCGCTGCGATGCTTCAACAACCCTGCAGCTGAGGGTGATCAAGTCTTGGAAACAGGAAGTGACATATCTTTAATTGTGCTTTTATCCTCAGCTGAGGAGACACACTGTACTCATACTGGACCAGCCAGACCGGTGCTGCTTTGCCACCTTTTTGACATGTACCTGGATACTTTTAGTGTAACTTTCATTTAATATTAAGCACAGCTCAGCTCAGCTCTACAGTAGAGTATTTTGACAACCTTTATCAATAAGTAATGTGAACACAAATATTCCCAAACCTTCTGAAAACAAGACACACAGAAGTTAGGGGACTAAGGACAAGTAAGTAAGTAAGACAATAACAAGCAAATATAAACTGAACATTAAGAGGCAATATACATTTTAGTAATGTGGTATGTGATGACTGCTAATAGCACACAGAAGCTATTACTGTTGTAAAAGAGTCATACATGTATGCTTAGAAAACATATGAGCATTAGATATAATTATTATTGACATTTGGGGGATTTTGTAGGACAGTAAAGTGTAGTGTAGTAACAAAAAGGTAAGGAAATTTCTTTTTCTCCCTGTTTTGAAAAAAAAAAAGAACTTTCCAAAATATCCATAGGGTGCTATCTGCACCCAGTGGCACTGCAATGTATTTCCTTGAAACACACAAAGCCATTTTTATCTAAACAGAGCCATCATATGTGCCTTTAAGTACTGATCGGCATGAATTAATTCCCTTTCAAGTTATTTGTTTGATCCTTGAGGGTCTGTACCTGTTTTTCATTTGCACCAGCATGCTGTATAAACAATATTTTATCACAGAACCTATAGCTTATTTAATTCTTAATATATGTATATTTCCTAGATGCACAGTCCAAGCCCCCATAACTGAAGTGAAAGCCCCTTTAAAGTGAAGTAAAGGCGATAGCCTGGGAACCTGGGGAGAACTGAAAATAAACTCCAGGAAGAGAGCCCTGCGGATGTTGAGCAAATGTTTGGTTAGCATATAGAGAGGGTTTGCCTTCTTGCACTCTCCAGTAGTTGAGTGGGCTCACTATCCCCCCCCCTTTTTACTTTTTAACTGTGTGAGACATGATACTACCTGAAGGCAGACTGTCATTGATGAGAACAAGCAAAAGTTATTACTTCATTCATGAGCTTAATATACAGTATAGAGGCAAAGGAACATGTTGTAAGAGAAGAGGTGGAGTCAATGATTTCTTTCATAGCTGGTCTCAGATTTGGTTTCGGCTTAGCAAAGCGTACTTATGACTCACTGAACACCAAGTGACACAGCCATGAGTCAGACAATAATATGCACACACAGGCATGGCAACACTCATAATGACCATGACCAAACTTATTACGAAGAATAAACACACACTTAGAAAAGCATGCCAAATCTTTTGTACCCACAAGTGAGTTCACTGCCACAAGTGTGGCAAACTAGAGACCCTGTAAAAGTGTTTTATGAAACCATCAGTGGAATTCATTTAATTTATTAAAGATATGACCACTGACGGCAGATTTCAAAGCCTTATATAAAGCTTGTCATAAATAGACAAATCTGTGAATGTCCCCCCCCCCCCCCTTTTTTTTTTTTTTTTTTTTTTTTTTTTTAAATTGGAAACTAGAAATTACTTCAATCTGCATGCATAATTTCTTTCAGTGTGTTTACTGTAAGTGCATGTGTGACTGAGACAGAGAGTACAGATAAATAAACACAAAATAGCAACATGGACAAAGCATAAATGTCCATATGCCCACTTATATTTAGCTGATGGAAGTAGATGCAGCATGAAAACAACTGCGTCAGTAATACCATCAGCTTCCTCAGCTACCCTGACCAACTGACTTTATGTAAGTCATTCATTATGAACTGAAATGGCCCTCCTGACATGGTGCAAAAAACGCCTTTGGGCAACATCCATCTCATCCCTCCGTCCCCATAAGCCAGTCTCACGTGTCATCAGTGTTTGCAAACAGTTCCGAAAAGTCAATACTTCCCGAGACTTATGCAATGACGGGTCAAATATGGCAGGACACATCACGCTAAGACCAGCGGGCAAGTGTGGGCAGCTCGCAGACTGGATTAACTGGCTACGTTATGAGGGCCAACAAAGAGTCCAGTGTTGTCAGGCTTAAAGCGGGCAGTTGACATTTAAAATATCAATAAGATTAGTGGGTTTCCGTGACTATTGTGGCTTGTGCTCAAGTGAAACCAATCCATACTAATCAGTTAAACTAAGTTAAACTGACTCAGGTGGAGTCATAGGTTTGCCTCAAATGCATTTAATTTGGGTCACAATAAAAGAATCTAGAACTTCTCTCCCTTTAATTTCCCAGTGCAGATGTTGCATCACCAGAGAGCAGCAACACCAGTGGTCTAAGCTAGAAAAAGCAGATAGCCCTCTCTCCAGCCATCCATCTTAGTTATCCTTCAGAAACATTAAAATAGGCCACTGCAGATGATGCACGTGTGTGTATACGTTTGTGTATGTGTGTGAGTCTGCGGGAAAATTAGGCTCCAGGTTTTTGAAACATGAGTTAGCATTGCACTGGGAATGCTAGTCATAACATCCTACTCGGAGAGGCTCCTTCTGTGAGGGAGGTAGAGTGGTAGAGCATGGATAGCAAAGAGACAGACAGACAGACAGGGTGAGAGAGAGAGAGGGAGAGAGAGAGAGAGAGAGAGAGAGAGAGAAGGGTGGAACAGACAGACTACCCTGGTTGTTGTTTTTTTTTTTTTTTTAAATCGCTGCCTCCACAAGCGGTGATTAATTCTGTCCTAAGGGGAGGTGATGACATGACCCACTACTCCATGACTACTCCATCATATTTGTACTAATGTTTAGCCATTAGAGACTGTCTGTTTGTGGAGTGGCAAACTGTTAAGCAAGACAAAAGAAAAGAAAGTGACTACAACAGAATATTTGTACTGATGGGGTTCTGTGCTGGTAAGATGCTGTGAGTCAGAAGTATATTGCTCCTACTCGGCCAATTTACAGAGAGAATTATAAGAACAAAGCCTGTCTAGACTCTGACAACTCACTCAAAAAATATCAGTGACTCTGGGGTGAGAATTAAACTCTGTATCCTCTGAAATTACCCAAACAAAATTACATGGCACTCAAATAACGATAAAATATGGAATCAAAATCATAATAAATTGAGATATTCAGATGTTTTCTAAAATAATCTTGAGTGACAGGCTAATTGCCAAATGAAATTAACTGACTGACTGAAATTAGAACTATGCTATTCATAAATCATAAATCACTTTCTGTCAAACATTGACCTGCTAAACAGCAGATAACCTAAAGCGTAAATCTATGCTCTCAATGAGGGTAAAAAAACATATGGGCAAATAAAAATTTGGGGGAATCTGTGTACCAGAGCCCAAAAGCTGTTTCATGGACCATTAACTGGCAAGGATAAAAAGTGAGCATCTTGGAGGCACATGTCCTGTGTGTTCACTAAACCTGTGAAACAGATGAATGTATTACAAAAAGAGAGCTGAGAAGGGGGGAAAAAAAACAGCTACAACAGACAAATTCTGAATCTTCGGTGATGATGGTCAATTGTTATGTCAGATATTTATGTTAAATATTTATGTTTATACTGCTGGTTAGGGCTGCATTGTTCTGGTGAAGATGAGTCACGATTTTCAGCTTGAATATAAATCTGCTGTGGCCTCAAAATTATGCACGTTTTGCATTTCCGCCTCAACTGCTTCTCGACATTTAACATTAGGGTACAGCATTAGAGCAGGTAGCAAAACATGAAGAACGAATGCATGGAGGCATTGAGTAGCAATTGTCTAGCAAAGTATTAATCCCTTGTTTTGTGGTAGTGACGGTCTTTTTAATGCTCACCAGCACTTTTTGTGGCATTTCAGGTGTTTGTACTAATTTATAGTGTTTTTTTTTTTATTTCAAAGTAATGTGGGGGCTTTTGACAGCCATCACAGTCTTTGAATTTGGCTCCACACAGAAGAATTGACAACTTTTTAAAACTTTTTTCAGAACTGGGTGTGGATAAATATTGTTAATAATTTGTTCTTCCGCACTATCCCCGGGTTTCTGCGACTCTAACACACTTGTTATCTCTAAAAAGCGCTCACACATTAGATTTATTTACATCAATGTCCTGCCCCCTTCTTCCTGTACACAGTTTGTCATGTAGAGTAATGTACACTTGTCTTTGTTGGTGCAGGTTAGGGAGAAATTAAGAGTGTTTGTTTTCACGCAACAAATCTCCTTGCTAATGCAAACAGAGCAGAATTGATGTCACATAAAAATGAGATTGCATAGAAGTCTGAATTTATTAATTAATTAGTCTGTCTTAATTCTGCAGCCCTGCTGTTGATAGTTATTTGTTTAAAATATGCATAACTGTGTCATCAAAACAAAAGAAGAATTAGAGTACTACATCCCTCTCCCCAGAATGTCATCCGGTTCCCCCTTGAGATCTTGTGGCATTCCCAAGGCAGGTGGAATATGAAATGGGGTCTCCTTTCAGCTAGATGTGCCAGAATACCTCCACAATGAGGTGTCCAGGCATCCAATTAAGATCCCCAAACCAACTTAACTGACTTGTTTCAATTCGATGTTCAAACTCCTTACCCTGTCCCTGAAGGTGAGCCAAGAAACGCCTTTCTGCCGCTTGTATCCATCATCTCATTCTTTCATTCTTTCTCTACCCCCAATATCCTTACTAGATAAAAAGGAATTTGCATTAATCCCCCTGTATCTACAGTTCAATAATCGATTTAAGCCTTCTTTTCAGCCAGCTTTCCCCAGGAGGATCAGCAGTGTGATACACCAACACGAGTACTACCAGCCCCATGAGGCAGCCCACAGGCACTGTCTCCGGCCCCAAAGTAATACTGAAGAGGCGTGTCATCCAAGAGCCTTTTGAAACTCAGAGTGACTCTTTTCCATCCCTGGCACCTTGCCCTGGGGAGCAGATATGCAAAGATTCTTACAACTTTGCCTCCTCTACAGAAGGTATATCAGAAGTTTCCATTCGGTAATATCCTTAGTCAAGGTCAGCAGTCGTCCTCCCCTGCTGAGAAGCCCCTACTTCTCCTTCCTGAGTCATCGGACAGTTTGCCAGAACCTTGTTGAGGCCAAACAGTCCACAAGTTATTCTTCATGAACTCCCAAAACTCCTTTCACATTCAAGTTTTTGATTCTGCAACAACAGAAGCTACAGTCCTCCTAGAGTCCAGATTCTTGTCTGCTGATTCATGAGACCCTTGGGCAAACCAAGCCTGAAAAGCCTCCTCCAGCTCAGGGATCAAGTTCCCAAGCCACTGCAGCGCATAGTGGTGAATCCAATAATATCTAGTTGGTTTCACTTCATGTCCCGTGCTACCTTCAAATCCTTCCTCAACAGAAAGGTGCTCTTAGGAGCCAATTTTCATGGGTCAGCACACCATGGCCTCCTCCTTGGCCTGCCACCCACTTGGCAATATTGGCCTACATGGCATTAGCCCTGTGTCATTTGTTTGGGCTGAGTCTTACCTGGCCAGCCTGCAACACGACAAGGGACTTGCCTGCAAACTCCCGTTCTAGTCCTGGCTGCAGAGAGAAGCCTGGATTCCATATTCCAGATGAGGTTTCCCTTTCCCCAAAACACCAATTGATAGGGGTCTTTTGATCGCTCTTGTTTGAGCCCTCACCAGGGACTAATTTGCCTTGGGAGACATGACCTGGGGTGTTATCTCCAACAAGACAGCTCCCTGGTTCACAGGGGCATGCAAACACCCTCATGCCACCACCACCAAAATGTAGAGATTTGATAAATCCGATTAAAATATCTAAAAATTATGAGACTGACAAAATTCTAGAAGTCATTATGTTACACACTGTAATAAGAGATCAGCTCTGGAATCACCCACTTCATCATAATGGGCCCATTGTGTACTACTAGTTATTTAGTGTGCAAATGAGAAGAGCTATCCATGACTATGTGTATACTTATTTTTGGTGATTATGGCTGCCTTTTCTGATCAAGACAGACATTTAATGTTTTTAATGACTCAGTGGAAGCTGCAGTGCTTTTATGTAAGACAAACTGAAGTAAGAGATGCATGGGATGGCACGAATTAACAATAACACTGTAAAACAGGCTAGGTTACCTGGTTTGGCGTCCTTGCTGCAGGTTTGTCCTGGTGGTTGGCAAGGATGAGGAAAGGCAGTGTGCAGAGCTGTGGATGCTGCAGGGCTGAGTGGAGCTCGTTACGCGCTGCCTCAAGGTCCTCATCTGATGAGGCACTGTCCAATACGAAGACTACACCCTGTGACCCCTGGTAGTAACGACTCCAGTATTTCTTGATGTTGTCAGCTCCTGCAGAAAAACATGATGCCATTAAATGTGTCAACTTCTGGGAGGAGTCACTGTCATAACTGATGTTACTGCTCTCATGTACCTCCTGGTGACAGAAATGCCAACAGCTCCTGTCATAGAATGCTGTACATTATCAAAAAATAATTGTATGTAAAACTTAATTGTCAAGTTTGTAAATAGACATGCTCCAATACAACCCATTTTATTTTTTCCTGCTAAATAAATAATTAATATTGTTAGCAATCAATCTGAGTTTAGAATATATTAATATACATTAGAAACTATAGTAATAGATCCACTCTGGACAGTTATAAATACAGACCAGTCCTTTTGGCAGAAGCATTTTTCTTCACTTCTATTGATCCTTGGTCTAATTTTTGTATTGCAATTTATGCATCACAGCATCTTGAATCTGACTATAGATTTTCAGTAACCATAATAAGATGTTTTCCAGGTAAACAGATGTAAAAATTACATTTCCAAGCAATTACTGTTGTAATTCATCTGTGAAAAAATAATCATGATGCATACAATTTCAAAAGTCAAACATCCACAGTATTTTCCTTGGTTTTGTGTGAAACCAAAACCACCGAGCATTGTGGTATGAAGTTCCAACTACCTCTTTTCAGCAGGTCCTTAACCCATTATTACAACATAGTTGTGACAGCAAATACACATATTCATTGGATTATTCAAATGGAGTCTGGGCTATCTCAAAGCTACCCCAACATTGAGTTCATTGTGAACAACATCTGGTTCCTTTTTTGTGTACTAATTTGGAGCAACAATGTCCGCTCACAATGGTTTAGTTCATGGCAACTTAATTTGTTAGTGTAAGTAATTTAAAGAAGACCAACATGCTCACAAAATGAGTCAGTCGTGCCTGTTTTGCCACCACCTTCCTCTGCTTCCACTGCTGTCCCATCCTTTTTCTTACAGTGTGGGCAATGCTACATTTTTATATAAAAAAGTTTACCAACATCCATTCCTATTATTCTCATGACAAATTCTTGTCTTCATTGTGAGGGGACTCGGGGTCCGTCCAAATCCCATGAGCTTTGAAGGACTGGTCGATGCTAACCCAACCCCAACCACAGACTTGACCGTAACCATAACCATTTCTCACCAGAAGCAAAACATTGCCACATGATTAGTAGAGCTTAATGGGGCCAGTTCACAGCCCAGGGCTTTTTTTCAGGCTAATTTCAGTCCCCTAACAGTCTTCTGCAATCATGCCCCTGTCAAATAACAATCATTTCACATTGACCACATTGAACTCCACTTTACAATCCAAAACTCTGTCTGGTATGTACTGGGGCTACAAAATATACTCTGGCTTAATGCCCTGTCTGCAGACTGTACACCAACAGTCTCTGGAACTGGATCTGGAAATGCTCATCCGTTTATTATATATTTACATATCTACAACGTTTCTTCCATTTCCAAGCAGTAAGCCCCCCCAAAAGATTTGGTTGTTCTTAAAGTCAGGAATGACTGCCCACTGACAGCTGCTGTTGTTGCCCTCTCTTCATTGATGCTGACAAACTCACTCAACACCGCAAACCATGATATGCTAGTCATATCCTCCATGTTAGTCATGCTTATTTAGCATTGGGACATGTTGCTCCTTTCTTGTTAATCTAGTTGTCCTTCTATTGGAATTCATTGTGACTGCCTGAAGACAAGCTGATCAAAGCCACTGATCTCTGTGAAAGAGGAAACTACAGATTTTCTATAGCCATCTTTCAAGCCAAAAGTGAGTTTTTTTTTAAAAGATAGATTTAAGATGGCGTGTCAATTTCTATACAGAGGTAGAAACACCACATATTTCATAAACACCACATTATACGCAACAATGCTAAGGGTCTACAGCATCTCTTTGATGCTGTACATAAGTACAGCAGTGCCTTGAGCTCACACATTAGCATGCTAAGATACTCACAGTGATAACACTAGCCTGTTTATGTTTAGCATGTATAATGTTCACCATCTTAAATTAGCGTGTTTAGCATTTGCTAATCAGCACTAAACACAAAGCACAGCTGAGGCTAATGGGAATGTCATTGGTGGTGCAGGTATTTGGTCATAAACAAAGTATTGGACAAACAGAAATGTTGACCTGATAATGGCCCTAGATTAAAGGTCACAGGATAAAGGTTTTATATTATATATATCCCCTTGGGACCACGAATGTCTGTACCAAGTTTCATGACAATCACATTCAGTAGTTGTCCAGACACTCTGAACAAAAAATATCAACCTCATGGTGGCACTAGAGGAAAAGTGGATCGCCAAATTAATTACAATACGTTGTCTGGGAACCACACATTTCTGTGAAGAATTTGGTGCCAATCTATTGAGTAGTTGTTTAGATTTTTCACTGAAGAAGTGTTAGACCTGCTGGTGGCGCTAGAGGAAAAATCAGAGGATCACCAATTATCCTCGAGGTACCATGAATGTCTGTTCAAAATTTCATGGCAATCCATCCAATAGTCGTCAAGATATTACAGTCTGGACCAAAAGTGGTGGACCAACCAACCAACAGACATTGCCATCCCTACAGCCATGCCCCTGACATGGCTATAAAATACTTTTCTGCCGTCTGCTCTTTCTTACACTTTAAATTTCATTAGTTGAATGCTGTCCTTTTCCTTTTTACATGTTGTCATACTAAATGTTTGTTTTACATGGTAACCAAACCTATCTGCACTGCATACAAACAACTACAGGGTCCTATCATATTGCATATGCAAGTACATGCATTTTCTTTTAGAAAATGTACTTTCTCTGGTTCAAATAAGCTCCTCTGTCTGGTGAGGTTACTTCCTTTGCAATCTTCTGAACTGTTGTTTTGTTATTGTTGCTCATTGTAATTTAATTGCCAAGAAGTGACGAAATGTGAGCCTGGCAAATATTTAAACATCACAAAGTTCTCTCAGTGACATTTACCTCCCTTCCCTCATGCTCTCCCTCCCTTCTTTCTTTCCTCCCCCACTCTTTCTACTCACACCTCTCACTGGAGTGGAAAGCTATCAGACAAAGTGGTACTTGAACGATTGACTAGGAATTTTCTCTCATCTTTGCCTGGAAATGGTGGAATGTCTATCACTGCCCATTAGATCTCATTGGAAACTTCTGCCACCTATTGGTCTGACAGGAGGATTTCTAAACGTGATGTCATGATTCTTAGGGATTCTGGCAGTCCTACTACATATCATTAATCAAAAAAGTACACCAGTAAGACCTCATTCCTTTGCTCGTTTTTCTCTCTTCCCTTCTGCTTTTCTACCACTTTTGTTTATTTCCCCCATATGCAGATTGTAATTACAAGAAATATGTTCACTTTTAGATTCCAAAAGCCAACAGCACCACACAAGAGATAAAAACAGCATGTCAGTGGAAGTCATGTCTCTTACAGACCCAAGTACTGCCTCATGAGTTGGATGACCTATTGCGTCATCCATTAACTGTCTGGGTTTTGACTGTAAAAATGGAAGAATATAACTGAATTATGAGCTACTGCTTTGAATACTAATATATGGTTTTATATGAAAAAACTTCAATTAAACAATTAAAAATCCTTAACATTACATCTACTCCTCCTTTTATGAGAAATCCAGAATCTATGAATATGCAAATATTGTTCATTTCAAAGGTTAAACTGCTGGACACAAGATGTCTCCTTCTTCACTGTAAAGTCCATTCTCAGTGTTTGTGTACTGGAGGTTTCAAGTTTCCACAACGCACTTGTGTAAGTGTCATATTGGACCACGACTGGCTTCCAAACTAGTTGTGATGTCACACAATCATCTTGTATGTGTTAACCTCAGATTTAAGGTACACAGAGAAACTTTCCTCCTTCATCAAATGAATGTGAAATCAGCCTTCTAGTGTCTGCACATACATTATTCTGCACAGTAAAGGTAAAATATCCAAGTGACAAAAAGAAGTGCAGACAAGCCATCATGTTAGTAATGGCAAGAAAGCAAAAAATTCCAGTTAGCACGCAATATCATAAAACATTATTTTGTGGTTCCATTACATAATCATCTACTGAGGCTACCCTTGGCAAAGGAAATTGGTATCTCTTGCTTTTCCAATTTAATCCCTGTGTGTGTTGTTAAACACTTCTACAAAACGGTGCATCAGTTATGGGGTATTTTTTACTTCTGTATTGAGAGACTGAGGACTTACTGTTTACCACAGTGTGTGTGTGAGATTGTTAATTTATTATTATATTAAAAACCACTACAGCTGTCCTAGAATGAGCTTGATGTGACATATTCTTTACATTTAACAATTTATCCATTCAACTAGAAGCAGGACACTGAACCAAAAAAATGTATACCACTGTAAAAGTGTTTTAGTGTGATTTAAGTGTGACTGCAGACCATATTATTTGTAGTTGGAAATGTGTAAATACTGTATGTGTTTTATTCCCGCTACGTAAGAAAACCTTAATCCATGCTATAATTTAAACAATTATGACAGGATTACACTACAGAAAAAACATGTGATGTCAGTCTGTGATGTCAGCATAACTCTCTCTGGAATCAAATGGAGAGAAATCTGATCTGAGAAAAAAAAAACACATCCCCAGCCAACCTAGCCCTGCCTCTCCCACTCAGACTTTTTCAGCCCTCTGCAGCAGATGACAACAGGCAGAAACAAGGAGTTTAATTACTTATGGAATGTACTGCATACTATATATGAATGTATAACATTTATACATGGTTTGAGCTCTGGGAGACATGAATCTTAATGAAGGTATTGTATGTAGATGTGTTAAGGGTTAGGGTTGTTATTCTTTTTCTATTTTGTTGTCAGCAAAGAAAATTACCGACAGTAAACTTCCAGATAGTGTTTTGTTTTTGAATTCATCTTATGTGCACTATTGGACTGTAGCTGTAGTTGTTAACATGTTGTTAAAATGATGGCATGCCCAAACTCTACAACAGGCAAGGCAGCTTTATTTATTTAACCCCCAGTATTATGTTTCTTTTCCAAAGACTGAAGAACACTAGACACTAAATGCAAAAATGCATGAAATGGAGGCAATTACACCATAAAAACTAGCATAGTGGGGTTGAACATTGGATGTTTATATGCAAATCTATGTATTTGTTGTGGTGTTTTTGATTTGCTCTAATTGGGCAAAGCTCAATTTTGTTCAGGGGTTAAGGAGTTAGTGTTCAGGGACACTTGGTGACAACATTTTGAGACAAAAAAACTGTTATTCAATAGTCCAGTCGACATTCATTACATGTCATTTTAACCGGAACTAAGAAACAAGACCGTATTTCACTGATCCAGGCATTCCTGCAATCAATCAATCAATCAAAGTGATTGCAAAATATTATGGATTACTTTCAAAGTCCTTTCAAAGACCTTCTAGTGCCTTATGTTACCCCTTTCTCCCTGAGATCTTCGGATGCTTCCCTTCTCATTGTTCCAAGACTCAAACATAAAGTTGATAGAGCCTTTGCTGTCAGGGCTCTTGGACTTTGAGGAGATCAGGGCAGCAAATCTTTATTTGTCTTACTGTAAAGCAATCTTTACAATAATTGTACAACTTCTTAATGTAACTGTGTTGTTGAAAACTAAAAGTTTATTATTATCATCATTCTAAAAAGCTAAAGTCAAAACAAGTTGTAAAAATATGAAAAACAGTAAGATCTAAGATTCTGTGGAAGTCATGATGTCAGTAGTGCTCGGAGAGAAGAGAATGAGAAAAACAGACATCTATTGGTTACACAAACAAGTGGCAACAATGTTTCAGTGATCAGGTTACTTCTTTTTATTTACCAAAGTGTGGCTATGAGTTAATAAACCAAACTCAGAGTCAAATGCCAGTAAAACATAAGCAAGTAATTACGCAGTAAAAATTAAATGCAGACAGTCTTCTCCTTGAATTCAGATTCTTTTTTTTCAGTTTCAGTGTTTACTGGTTAGTGTTTCTAAATTCATGCACAAATTCAAACACGTGGGATGGTCCACGTTTCAACCTACTACCCTATATTTCCATTTGGCCTACATTAGGCTACTGTTGACAGTTGTTCTGTTTGCTGTTGGGTATGAATGCAGGTATGGTTTCAGATTCACAGGCACCTTGAACAACACTTTCTCATACATTTCTGCCTCCTCTCCTTCACCATCTTTGGCCAGCTTTTACCTTGAACAAAATACCAACATGTTGCTAATCAAGTCTTTCTTAACTCTTGAAAGTTGAAACACTAAAAGCAGCCCTTTTTGATGTCTCCCTAACAAAAAACAGACTTTTTTTTTTTTTGTCTGAACAAAACAGCTACAATACAGTGATGGGAGGGAGCGCTGAGACTAGTGAGGGAGGCCTCTAGTAAAGTTTGCTTACTTCATTGAGGAATGAGCTGGGGCTGGAGTAAGGTTGAAAACACTTCAACTGTTGATACTCCTATCAACCTGCAGTCTCAGCAGTGTCTGTTTTGAAGTAAACAGTCCCTGTGTGAGGTCTAGCCTGGAACACATTAATTCCTCTCATTTATGCACATAATTGACAAAACTAGTTTCCAGAAATGTCGTACCTTTTTGAGATATAGAAGCAGTATTTCTGTATGTAAAAGGTTGATCCATTTTCATCATGTGCCGCTGTGATTGGCAGAGTTGTTTATAGTTAAAGACAAGTAATGTGACTGGTTGAAAGCGTGTGATTCATTACCACACTCGTGCTATTAATATTCTACTTTACCCAGCTCTCTTGCGCATATAGCACGCTGTGCCAATATGAACAAAAATATCAAGTCCACATGGATATGTCCTTATTGTCCTTGGACACTTGTCTTCACACTTTGCAACTAAAATGTCAAAATAGATTGCTTACTGTCCTTGAACCTTTTTAGAAATCTTAACTTCAAGAGAAGGTTGGTTTGGCTAATGCACTGTAAAAGTATTAATGGGTTGCCCCTTATAGTATCTGTGATGGACCATTCACCCTGTATGAAAAATCCCCAACATCAAACAGGGAAATATCCTTGAACAAGGCCTCAAATAGAGATCAGTTACACAGCTGTCCTCAGAACTCCAAAATCAGAGCAGTATGTGACTGCCAGCACCATATTTAAACCCAAATGACAATTTACAAATTATTTCAGTTTTTGTCGGGTCTTTTCTTATGCAAAGGAAAAGCTTCCCTGCCTGACTCAGTAACACACACTGTGGTCCCACTTGATAGTAATAGGAACCACATTGAGTCTGCGATGACTACGATGTGGTTTTGTTCTGAGATGTGCTCACATATTTCATATAGCTGTTGGTGGTCATAGTCAACTGGTCCTGTAAGTGTTTTGTGATGTTCTTGCATCTTCCCTGATACGACATACAGCATTTAATCCAAAGTGAGTCCAAATTTACACAACGGTCAAATTCAATCACATTAGCTCAGGCGTGAATGCATCACAGGTGTGAGTTTATCCATTTTGTCATACCTGTATGCACACACACAGTCTCATTTACAAACAAAAGCACATTCATCTTTAAATTGGCACATTTTAGCAAACATCTTTCTGTGAGTTGTCTGATTTCCAGTATATTGTGAATAGAGCAAATACTGTGTTTAGACAAGAATACTGCATATGCAAATATCTACCACTCTATTTCCAATCTAAAGCCTCAACTCTTTACCGCAGCCACAACACTAAAGAACAACAGCAATGAGTGGTGATTATTAGCACCACTTCTTCATCAGCTGTCATCGCGTGGCATGAATGCACACTGTGAAATGGCCCGTCTAGACTTGACGTCATGTCACCGTCCAGACATATACACACACATTCACACACACTCATACACACACTTAATAGATTCCTCCCTGTGTCCCCAGAGGTGCCCTTCCCACCTAATCCCCATACCTGGCACCGGCCGAGTAGCAAATGCTTGCCAGGCTAAAGATTGCCAGATACAAAATTCCCAATGTCAACCAAATAAAAGTACTTAATTACACTTTATTCAGATGAGCGCAAAGCTTCATGTTACAATGTCGCTACCCATTTTTGCAGCAGTGACGCTACCCTGTGATAAAATGAATAGCATGTCCATCTCTTCAGCAAAAATGCACAATTCTCTCTGGGTATTTGTTTAATTCCTGCTTAAATTTTCTAATTGCTTCTAACTTAGTAAGTAATACAATGTGGCATGCAGGTGACATCACCTCGCTGTGTCAGTGTCACACTTAAATAGACAGCCCCTTCCTCAATACTGGCTACTTACTGAATGTGTGTTTAGATGGGCTCAAATTACTACATTAACATGCACATAAGAAACCAGGTTATTGGGGGAGACCGTGTTCAGGCAGACAATCAGAGAAAGTGTTTACATCACAATACACTGCAGTAACCTGCTTATTGTAAAACTGTTTAACAGCCATCAGATTTCTCTAAAACCCCCTACCATATATTTTTTACACATATTTTAAGTGCATTAGTAAAATGTGACGCTGCAGCCTTTTCTGAGCATTTGACTGATGCCTCTGACGGAGGACAGGCTCCTCAGTGAGAGACCACACAGTTTGCCTTTTAGCGTGCACATGTGTCTGAATTTTACAAATAATCTGCTGTTCAGCTGTGGAAAACAACATATTTAGATATATTTATTTCACTTTCAGCTTCAGTCAGACTTTGGCTTTAATTATTTTTTGTCCTTTCATGCTTCCACACTGCTGTCACAGCGATACATTTCCTGTTTGAAATGTTTGTCATGCATATGCACGCATGTAGAAAACCCAGTCAGAAAACCTGTTATCCGTTCACATGCCCAATAAATCAGGTTTCTCTAGGAGAAATCTTGCTGTATTAACTGGGTTTCTCTAAATCCTTTACTCCACTGACGGGAAACAGGTTTCTCATTTTCATGATATTTAAGAAATCAGGGCACTGCAGAAAGCTGCCAATAACTAGGTTACTTACACACATCAAATGACAAGACAGACAAGTCCTGTCTGGTAACGATAGTGAGGCTGTATGCTTTATCAAGGACAGACAATGTGTTCAAATCAATAAGCAAGGAGAGCTTGACGGAGGGAGTGAAGATTGAAAGAGAGGCAAAAAGAGACAGAAAGATAGGACAAATAATAGGACAAACACTAGCACAATCTGGAAGCAATGGTAAAAAGAAGAAGAGATGGGAGACATAAAGGAATGGAAGAAAACAGAGACAAAAACCAGAGCTGAAGATGAGAAAGAGAACAAAATGAAAACAAGACGGCAGAGACCTCAGTGACAAATGCATGAGTAAGACACACGTATAGCTCACTCTGAATCATTACAGGCATCATACAACATGGTTTCCTGCATATAAACTGCTTTGTGCCTCTGGTTTAATAGACAGCTTGCGCTTATGACATTCTGGCCCTGCGCATTCAAGGCAGGGAGAGTTAAAAATGCATTACCAGACTTAGCAACAACTCAAGTTACAGTTGTAAGTCACCTACACTTGCATGTCGGGATGTCCCAATCTAGTTTTTCTGGTCCCGATCCTAATCTGAGACCTTTAATATTGGGTATCTGCTGATACCATGTCCGATTTGATACTTATATTTACATAGCAGCAGAGACACATTGAAATAACAGGTTTGCCCTTCCAACTTTGTGCACACATTTTTCATGGACTTCTTAATCCAAATACTGAAAGTCCTGGTTCAAAACTATAAAATGGCCTTAAATTATTGACATAATATGAACGACAGTTTAACTGAACCCCAGAATTTGACGTGATGTGAACCGCTAGAAAAAAAGACGTATCACTCCGTTGGAGTTGTTGGAACCACAGAAACACTCAGTCCACTCGCAATGTGACCGAGTGGAGGTTCTGCCCTCACAAATGATCTTTGGCCAAGTACAGACACCGGCTTGCAAAGAGCGCACAAACCTGACAACAGCTCAATTTAATTTTGGCCTGTCATCAAGTTGCTCACAGAATTTATGTTAATTAGCAATAGCTGATATGATCTGTCAGCCTGTGACACTAGACTGAGATGGACAAAACACAGAGTATAGGGCAGCACGATATTGTAAAAAACTGATTTTTTCTGCAATATATATTGCAATATGAAAAATGGAAATTTCACCAGATACATGCAGTGTGTTATTCATGTACAGATATACAATTAACAATCATAATTTTCATCATTTGGGTACTTAAAATTCTATCCTCTTCTAACAAAACAACCCCCCCCTCCTACTTATACCACACTTGGTTCAGGCCTCTGCTACCCCCCTAAAAATCAGCTTGGACTCCTCCACTTTCGGTTTCACATATGCGACTCTGACACCGGCAAGGACAAGTGGAGAGAGGACAGGTGGAGAGGTGGTAGGTAAAACTCTCAAACTCAAGCACAAATAGATTTATCTATATGCCGGCAAGATGTAAGTACAGACAGATCTGGATTAGGGATGTTAGTTTCGGTTCATTTTGCTTTCGATAGACCGACAACTATTAACCGGTAACTAACCGGTTAATTTTTTTTTAAAATCGTTGTGATGTAGCTTTCGTTTGTGAGAGCTGTCCAGCAGTCAGTGGTCAGAGCTACCTTGTCTGCCCTGGTTAGCTTGACCTTTAGTTCATCCTTCTTCACCTCAAAGTGTTTTCAATGCGCTTAGTCACAGTAGCTCCTGATGGCATAACGTACTCGGGCTTGGGGTACTGAACTAGCTCTTTCTATCCCTCGCACTCTACTACACAGAGTGGCAGCATATTGGTCTCAATCATTTGGCACACCAACTGCGTGATGGCCTAATAACAAAGTAACACCTACGTTGTTATTACAGATAGACCAGAGGATTAGCATGCTAGGCTAACATTCCGTCAGCTGTGTGACTTTATATCCACGCCGAACCTTTCAGAGCACACAAACACCATAAATACACCTGTCACCTGCCCAGCACAGTGCTGTTAAACTGGAAACACTGCAGCTACACCTTATTTTTATACAGTCTATGGGCTAGACACAGCACTGCATGGCTATGCTAACAATGCTAGCCATGCTAACTAGCTGCTAGCTATTCGTGGAGGTTTGTAAAATGGATCCGTCAGGTCTCTTTGTATCCGTGGGCTGGTGCTCCAGTCTGGAGCCTCTGTGTGAAACGCTTCAGTTGGTAAATGTGTGTTTTTAAAACTAATTTTGGGGCTGCACTCACTCTCAGTCCAGCAAGATACCGAAATTTGGCACTGACTGAACTAACATGAATGACGTGAATTAACGAGTTCAGTACCCAAACCTAGTACGCAAATTAACCTATAGACCGACATGCGTAACCGGTCAAAAATATTCTCAGCAGGTAAACGGTTAGTTCACTATGTGCTCTGGTGAAGGGGTGCACCTGATCAGTTTAATAAACAACAAAACAGGCAGCATTCATTTTCAGGTTATGGTAGTCGACTAGTGGGGCCTGTTTTGGTTTGATCAATTGATGAAGTGCACCCTTTCACCAGAGCACATTGGAAACTGATCAAACTCTGTGTATCCAAGAACCCTTAAATCACACTAAATTATGTAATATCAGACAGACTTTTCTTAGATAAGTCATGGAAAATGAGAAGTTTTCCTTTTGTATCAAGCAGCAAAAAAGTTGTAGCATGACGTGTTTGAGTTAATTTGCCTTGCTTAACATTGCACGTCCTGCAATGTGACTACTGCACATCGTGATGTCGATGCTGAAACGATATATTGCGCAGCCCTAGTAGAGTACAGTAATGAAAGGATCTACATTTGATCAGATTCATATACTGATCCTTTAAAAAAAATGCCTGGATCAGCCTCGATACTGATCCTTGGGATCGGATTGGTCCATCTTTATTTACATGGATTAATAGCTTGCAACATTTTTATGATAGAGGAGACCTGGCTTCTAAGCCAACTCCAAGTGCCATGTTACAATCATTCCCTGGTTTTTTTTGTATGCAAGATTTCTCTACTTGCCAAAGGTGTTGACCTTAACACTCGCTTGTCTCCCATGTGCCCTCTTCCTGTTCAACTTAAACCACTTATGTCTCCCAGATGAAATGGGTTGAGCAATAATCAGGCTTACCCTGCCAAGCAAACAGCAACGATAGAATAACTACACAAAAAAGAGTGAAGGTTTGAGATTTAGTGAGGAAGGATTTCATGTGGTTTTTAACTGCAAATACTGATAAATAGTTAATTTCAGCATCAGCATTTGTGTCTTGAATGTTCTTTTCAACCTCCTGCATTTAAGTTCATCTGCCTACGCAAGACTTGCTTTACATTTTTTAGTGTAAAGGGAGAATACTTAATTGACATTCACTGGGCTTTCCGGTGGGAGGGGAAGGAAATACATGGGAAGTGCTTTACTTCTTTACACTTCTCAACGAGTGCTTCGCCCCTTGCCTTAGTCAAGGCTGAGTGAAGAGAACAAGCCACAAAGGTATTGTGTAAAACAAGTTTTTGGGGTCAGGAATATTGATGTTTGTGCGTCACATCTTGTATCATTTTTCTGCATCATTGATGCAGTGCAAAATAACATAAAACTAAACCAGGCATGTTTGCTTGTTTTTAAAAGCCATAGGGAAAGGGGGGAAAACGAATGCTGAAAAAAAAATGGGAAGCGTTGAGTAAGTTACAAACAGAGCAGAAAGGGGCTGCTTAAATAAGAAAAGGATCTGAAAGGCTCATTATGAAAACTGACCAGTGGAACATTATGCAAGAGCATCAACTCTCAAGACTCCACATTTACGTCATATACATTTGGAACTAGAACAGTATGCCTTCACTCAGCCAAACAAAAAGGGTTGCATGTCAACATTTCACCTCCAACTAAATCTGCTACTGCAATCCAAAATAAAAAGTAGTCAGTAGAGGCATAAAAACATCATGTTCCTTTTTTTACCCTCTCCAACCCATCCATAACGGATGGCACCATAAATCGCTCAAATTCTTTTGCTCTGTGTCTATTTAGTAGGGGAGTAAGGGTCCAGGCAGGGGGGCCAAGAGAAAAAAAGAACAGATTTCATCATGCTTTGCTGTGGTGGCAGTCTATACTAACTTTTCTAAATCAAACGTGTCATCCGTGGGACCAGTGTTTTTCCAACCACAATAATGTCCCACCAGACTGGCTTTGACCCAATCCAGAAAAACCTCTTTTGAAAACCCCCTAATGCGCTCTGTCCAAATTTGGTAGCACTCTCGTTGGTGGTCCCCCGGTGCCTCTTTGTGTGTGTGTTAGTGTGTGTGGCTGTGCGTGTATGTTTTTCATCTTTTCAGGAGGCTAGGTTGGGTGAGCCTTCAAAATATGCACTGCACCTGTCAAGTGCCTAGTGTGCAGAAAACAACATAAATGATTTTAACTCTCAGCAAAACAATGCATTTTTTTGTGCCACTAAGTTGTTTGCAAAAGAAGGGATAGCACTGATTTATCCCTCTCTTAAGGCTCCCTTTAAGGACTGGAGGCCTCCCATTGCATTTGGTCTGTTTACGTATCTCCACCTCAAGATCCCTCATCTGTGCTTATTAAACGGCTTCCTCGAGTGCAGTACATTTCCAGGAATAACAGTGTGCAGATTGTACAGCCACTTCAAAAAACATTAACAGGTCTGACGTCTATACACAAATGTCAGTCCATGACCGAAAGGTGTGATGCTACTGGAGGTAAAAACAAACATGATTTTGCATCCTTTGCTTACACTGTTTTGCGTAAGCAGTTAATGCTGAGAGATGAGATTAAATGATAGGAAAACAGGTGTTATCATGTAAAAGGAAAAACAAACTGACACTGTTCTTAAAAAGGCAAATCTGCACATTCAGATTTGTGATGCTACCAAAACACCCCATGCACATACTTGAAGAAAGAAGATACTGTGAGAATTTTATGGTTATGAACCTATGAAATAACAAGTATCAAAACATAATAAAATCAGTATTGTCTATTAGTAACTAGTATTGATCACTGAACAACTGCAGAAGTAAAATCTCAAATAATGTTTTGAAAGCTTGTAGCATATATTCAGCCAAGCCACATGTTATTCATTAGAGAGAATAAGCCAATGTTGCCAGGAAACTGGCAATATCAGTGATCAAGTTTTGAGTCCTAAAACCTGGAGCTGAGTTACCTTTTTTGAGCCACAAGGTCCGTCTGCTAAAAATGATTAAAAAGTTAACATACATGAATACATTAATTGATTGTGCTCATTTTTTCTTTTTTATCCTGTCAAATAAAATAAACCATTAAAATCTATGTGATAAGTTTGATATGATGATATATGTCCAAGTAAAGAATAGAAATGGCACATCAATACCCTAATATTTGCAACTGTTTTCAAATAAATACTTCACTGTATATTCAAAAGGTGGTTATTGCTTTTTTTCCTCAATTGTAGTGTCTTTGATGCAGTTTTCCGATGTAAAACCACATTCAGAAAACTAAAGAATTCATCTTGGGGCTGCAGCCAATGAACCTGCAAATATCTGGGTTGACCCACAAGAAAACATCATTGGTAGACCACTCTATTTCACCTAATACAGATTCACCCACAAATTTTCATTGTGGGTTTCACATAGCAAAAGAGGAAATTGGAAAATTTAAATTCTTAAAGCTTTTACACTAAGGCTGTTCATGTGTTTCTTACCTCCAAGTTCTTTTACATTCAAGATGGCATTTGGAAATGGCACTGCTTTGATGCTGAAACCTGAGAGGAGAAAAATGAGAGTCCATCAGTGTAATGACAAAGAAATTTTACGTGTATGTGAGTGTGTGTGTATGTGTGGACAGCACGTGTTAGGAGTGATGAGAGTCAACTTTTAGGAATGTTGGCTGGACTGCCATGCAATAGTGAGAGAATGGCAAAAAATGGACTTAAGAAATACACTTTATCATTTATTTTCCCTGGGATATTTAGTGAACCTTTTCCAAACCACCAGCTGATGAACACAACGAGGACTGACAACATATTTGTGTTGCAAAAAGGGGAGAAAAAAAGAACACTTTGTGTGGTCCGGGTTAGTAAAACAGAAAAACAAGAAAAGCTAACCAGAATAGTGTTTTGCTCCATGTCGGAGTTGGTGGAGAGTAGAGTTAATGTCTAAAGTGCTACCACATATTATGTGGTTTGTTTCTGTGGTTGGAGTGGGGAATAGTAAAGAAACCCATTGATGGAAGATATTTAATGTTGTTCAAATTATACTAAATTGTCTTGGTGGGAATTTCTGTCTTGGAAACATTCACAAACAGGAGGAGAGACAAGAGAGACAACCGATTATGATTTTCTAAACTTTTGAATTAACTGCTAAATGTGGCTTTTAAGCGCATTACAACAGTCCAAAATCATGAAGTAAGAAGTGGGAGAAAGCACAGGACACTTCCCCCTCATTGTTCTTCATGATTTTCTCTGTAGATGTTGGCAGACAAAGACAGCGCTGACAGCTAAATCTAATTTCAGAAAAGTTAAGGAGACACATGACCTGAAGAGAAGATGACTACATAACTCTGTTGCTCTTGCACCATCTTCCCCAAATCATCTAATTAAACATTAGTTCAACATTTTTCTGAACACAAACATTCAATAATGCAGTCACAGAAAAACAAACAACTGCGGACATCCAAGCAGACCGACACTAATTTGAATGAAACATTGAGCAAACCCGGCAGTGGTATGGAGGATAAAGTAGCTAGCACAATCAAGCTAGCCATGGCTGAACAGCGTCAATTCATGGAATCCAAGTTCACAGAACTGAATGATACACTTGACAAAATGCGCCACGACATCTCCACCTGCACGAAGGATGTGTCTAAACTACGGTCATATGCATCAATTCTTTCTAAGCATATGGACACCACAGAGAAGACCAGTACTGACAACAGGTGTAAGATAACAGAGTTGGAAACAAAACTTGCTGATTTGGAGGGCCAGAGTCACCGCAATAACATCCAAATCTGAGGGATGAGGATGTTATTGGATGAGTTACATTAAGGATGAGTTACATGAATTTGTCTCAGTAAATATGGGTTCTGTTGCGGACCCTTGCATGTTCTGGGGTGCCTTAAAGGGATTCATAAGGAATACTGTAATATCTTTCTCATCCCATCAGAGCAAGATCAGATTAGATAAAATAAATGAACTGGAGGGGAAATTGACTAAATTAGAGCATAAACAATAAGTTTCTTTTACTGACAAGGTAAAATTAACCATTGATGCAATACGCTCTGAGCTGAACTCGTTGTTGAGACAAAAAGCAGAATTCTTAATATTAAGGACTAACAGAAATTACCCTTTTCAATGGCCAAAGGCCTAGCCATCTGCTTGATTTGAGGTTAAGACAAAATGAAAAACTTTCAAATATCACATCAGTTCTGCACATGGCCTATTAACAGGCCCTAAGGAAATTAATCAAGAATTTAGAATATTTTTCTCTAACCTCTTTCCTCAGAAATAACTCTGGACATTGAAAAGAGTAAGGACTTTATGGGAAACCTCAACCTCCCATCTTTATCTCAAGAGGAAGCAGACCATTTGGGAATTCCTATTACTGTATATTAAATGAACTCCTTGTCCTTGATATGAAAAGAGGAAAGTCTACAGGGTGGGATGGTATTCCAAGTCCGAGCCCGAGTTTTACTCAACTTTCTGGGATGAACTTGGACAATACATGTTAGATATTACTCTAGTTGCAATTGACATGGGGTACTTTCTTGGCAATGTCAACATGGCTGTACTTGCTGTCTTACCTAAACCAAATAAGGACCACACTCTATGTAGTAACTATAGGCCCTTAAGGCATTTTATCTGCCAAAAAAGGCGTTTGGTCATACGCTCCATGTATGACCAAACTTGTGCATCATGACCAAACTGGTATTTTAAAACCCTGTCGGGTGGGAGACAACATTCGCAGATTACTTAATGCATAATACTTTTCAAGAGATATTAAAACACCCCGTGCTGTATTGCCCCTTGATGCAGAAAAAGTCTTTGATCAGCTTGAGTGGCAATACCTATGGGAGGTGCTGAAGTTTGGCCTTGGCCAGGGCTTCATTAAGCTGACTAAGGTACTTTATACAAATCCTTCAGCCATGGTGAAAGCCAACAACATTTTATCTACCCCAATCTTCATCTCTAGAGGGTCCTGCCTGGGCTGTCCTCTCTCTCCTCTTTCATTCTCTCTCTCTAGAACTTCTAGCCCAAAGTATAAGACAACATCCCCTTATTGAACCTATCACTTTTTGCAATACAAACAATTCTCTGTCCTTATTTGCAGATGATATACTACTGTATATCAATAATGCCCCCTCCTCAATTCCTCACATTTTGGATGTCTTTGCCCAATTTAGTTTTCTCTCTGGATATAAGATCAATTGGTCCAAGTCCCACCTAATGCCTCTTAATCTGTCCTTAAACCCATCTACACTCCCACCTCATATTCCAGTGGTTAAATCTCTCAAGTATCCAGACATTGATATCCAGTCCTCTTTACAGTCTATTTCCATGAAAAACTTCAAAAACATCCTGAAATGAGTAGAGGAAGAATTGGATAGATGGACAAAAATACCTAACTCTTTGTCAGCTTGAGTCTCCATAATCAAAAAGCATATTCTCCCCAGAGTAAACTTCTTTTCCAATATGATACCCCTTCCTCCCCCAAATAGCTATTGGGACTATGTTTGTGTGGGGTGGTATACGACCATGTACTAAGTTGTCCACATTGCAAAGATGCTTGGCTGATGGTGGCCAAATTTTAAATTGTATTTTTGGTCGTATGTGTTGCGCCCTGTGTCAACATGGCTTGACCCCAATGCTCAGATCTCATGAAGACCAATAGAAGAGAACCTTGCCCACCCATCAGCTACAGGACCTTGTTTATTCTGCTTTGCCTCTTAAACTTGCTAAGTGTCAGCTTGATCCAATTATGTCCTTTTAATTGTCAACATGACAGTTAGTAGAAAATCACCACACTCAGACCTCTTTAAAATGGCACACTCATAGTCCCATATTTAATAACTTCAATCTTATGACAGGAGGAGCACCCTTGCAGTTTTCACAATGGTCTGCAAATGGTTGATATTTGGTCAGATATATGGGATGATAAAGGAATGAAATCATTTAATGATTTGTGTTCTGTGTATAATATCCCTAGAAGCTCATTTTTCTTTTACCTTTGGCTCAGGTTAGCAATGCAAACGTATGGGGTCCCATGGGATGTAGCTTTAACAACTAATTTACTCCATTCTCTGCTAGATGTGAGAGGTCGAACTAGAGACTTAGTATCTAGGGTGTATTTACTCTTAAACTCTGGCAGTCCATCAAATCTGGAGTAAGGATCTTGGCTGTTCTGTGGATGGCATTTGTCAATAATCTGGGACAATTTAGATGGTACTTCCAAAAATCCCAACACAAACTGATACATTTCAAATTTCTGTATAGAATGTATCTCAGCTCATATCCTCTCCTGACTGCAAGCTCTGCCCTAACGGGGACAAAGGGTCTTTCCTGCACGTGTATTGGAATTGTTGAGGGTTAGTGTATTTCTGGAAAATGGTATCTACAACCTTATCTGACCTACTTGATCTTTAAGTGCCATATTGTCCAAAGCTGTTCCTATTGAATGAAACCTCCTCTTAGACCTCTCGTTTCATAAGAGGCTTGCACTTTTTGTTAGTCTGACAGTGGCAAAAAAAAATGTTAGCACTTCGCTGGCAGCCTCCTCATTCTCCTCATTCCCGGAATCATTGGCTACAATCTTTACTGGATATAGCATATATGGAGATGTCAGTAGTAAGAATGCATAATGCCATACAATCAACCATCAGTTCCTTGGCTTCTTTTACTGACAAAGTGAAAGATCTTCTGTGCACACACACTAGGTCATAGACCCTATACAATTATTGTTATCTCCATTCTGATCTACTAAGGCCAATTGTAATGTGGATTGGGTTGCTGCCAGGGGTGGGAGGTGGGGGTTAATTATTGTGTATCTGTTTGTGTATGCTGTTTGTTACACTAAACACTAAAAAAAGTTGACAACAAAAAAAAGATAAGTTCACAAAAATCTCTGCTAAGGTAAGTAATCAACATATTACATCTATTAAGGACTTCTCAGTGGTAGGCACAGACAGGTGTTCACTCCCTTGAACCACCACCTGCCACAGTGACATACACAACAGTAACAGGCAGCACATTTGGTACTTACGGTACTTTTATATTTAGCCTCTACTGCTTAAAGGACCAGTGTGTAGGACTTAGTGGCATCTAGCAGTGAGGTTGCAGATTGCAATCAACTGATAACCCCTCACCCTCACCTTTCTAGCGTGTAGGAGAACCTACGGGAAAACTCTCTAGAGCCAGTGTTTGGTTTGTCCGTTCTGGGCTACTGTAGAAACATGGCAGGCTCCGTGGAGGAGGACCCGCTCCCTATGTAGATATAAAGGACTCATTCTAAGGTAACGAAAACACAACGATTCTTATTTTCATGGGATTATACACTAATGACATACTCATATATTACATTCCATTTCTGCCAAGTCCGTTCCACTAGATGCCACTAAATTCTACACACTGCACCTTTAAAGCGCACAATGACTAAATCTGAAATGGGACTTCTGCAACAGCTCAACGCTGACTGCTGACAAAGCCAGGGGAGGGAAGAGGAATGTCAGTGTCCGTGAGGGATTGCATTGCGTATATGGAAAGCAGAGCGTTGACTACCAGGAGAATGATGTACTAACCCTAAAGCCTCCTCTTCTGGACATACTTTACACCAGTCTCCCACTTGACTAGAAGAAAGAAGCTGAGTATTGGCTGGTGAGATACAGCAGAGCGTTTCTGGCATGACCACTGGGTAGACATACTGAAAAAATGCTTCCCCCTGTTGGAGAACTGTAATACCTGGATAGCATTATCTATCTGTGATTGTAATTCGGAGGACAACATGTTCTTGAAGCATGACAGCATTTCAGAAGGTTGGAAAACATGGAAGACCCACATATGAGGGAAGGGAGTACAGGTCTGTCTGCATGCTTCTATTTAAGTATACACATTTTTACTCTGAAAAATGCCTTCTTTCCCACTGATCCATATATAATGTGCACATACCTGTGGTAGGAACAATTCCGTCACTGCCCTCACTACAGAGGCGTGACAGCAGGCTGGTCTTTCCAGCACCTGTCAGGCCAATGCAAACCACATCATACTCTGGTCTTGGCGGCGGGGGTCCTTTACAGCACAGTGCCCGGAAACACTGAAAAACAACACAAACAAAACAATGAATGCATTGGAAAAAAGATGCAATTGCAAAAAAATGCACCTGGGGGGACGGGGTAGTGATTAAGATTCTACATGTGGGATCACAACAAGTTCTGCTACCCTAAAAGTGAATATTCTTGGCATAAACTTGTATCTCTCTCAACTCTGCAGGAAGACTCTCGTGGGCCTCCCAGCTGTCTTCATATGATGGAGCAGGAAACCCACCTACATCTCAAAAATGTGTCTGGTCTAACACTTCCAGATCGGCAGTTGATGTAAGAGGAGTAAACTGTTTAAGGAAAAGGAATGTAAAACCTTAACATGTTTTTGCTTGTATGCTTTAATGTAATCATGTTATATAGATTAAAAGACTACATAAAATAAAAGATGTGAAGGAGAATAGGAGTGTTAAATGCACGCATCTAATCACTAGCGCAACATGTTTTTGTCTGCAGTGTCTGCGTGTGTGGACCCTGTCTGATTGGGCCCTTATTGCAGCCAGAGGCAGACCTGACACTCAATGAATCACGGCCTGGGACTGAGGGCCTGCTGTGAGGCATTAAGGAGCAAATGCAGTGTGAACCGTGAATGAGATCTTTAAACTTGTGTGGAGAGATCAGTATCCAAAACTAAAAAGAGATCTCTTTTATTAGCAAGACAGGAACCAGTCTGGACAAGGCAGGGCAGACACACACACACACACACACACACACCCTCACACACACACACACACACACCCTCACTCTCCCATCTACTATATCATATTTCAGGTGGAAGAACATCAACACAAGATTGCTTACTGCTCTTGTCAGGGGACGACCCTGTTCAACACACTGCTACTCTGTTCAATCAAAGACTCTGACAGGAAGGAAAACACAAGCACAAGTGTACATGAACTGCAGCACATCTGTGCGCACATTCTCCAGGTGTGCTTTGGCATGCCATTAAAACGTATACCTCAGTGGGGAGAAGCAGATATAAACAAATGAGAGGATAAACAAATATGCTGTATCAACTTTCAAGTATCTTTGGCAAATGTTCAAGATCTAGGTTCAGTAAAAGACCACAAGAATTCCTTTTGAAAATTAAATTTTAACTGCAGCTCATTTCTTGTCATGAGATGCATGAAGCACTATGAACAAGAATTTTCTTCAGACTAGCAGCACTTGCTATGAGATACGACCATTGCCTCTTTCAAATCAGACAGGAACAGGGGAGCGGCAAAGAGCATTGCAGCCTCAAGTCTTCCTCAGACCCCCAGACATCAGTGACCACCAGGGTCAGTTTTCAGGCTCCGTGCCAAAACAGAGCTGCTGTTTGATGGAGATGTGGGGAATCTGCTTCAACAGAACCAGACGTTGGCTGAGCAATCCGACCCCCCCGACTCCTCGGTGAACCCGCCAGTCTGCTCAAACAGGAAACATTCTCCTCTTCCAGAAAAACGGTAAGATCAGAAACACACGCGTGTCAGATGGAGGAACACATGTAAAAACTTGGTTTGATGAGGTCATTCTATTCTCCTTCTTGCTCTCTGCTCCCTTTGCTGCCTCTACCCCCCCACCTACCTTCCCTGAGGCTACATGTAAAGATTTCTGTAGAGGATGAAATCTGCCCTTCAGCTGTCAATCCTCCGAGTTGACAACTGATTTTTCAGAGAGAGAGCAAGCGGTAGCGGTAAGGAAAGATGGAAGCAGTGGAGCAATAGATGTGAAGTTGCCATGAGTTGAGTGATTATTATTTATTCACTCTCTTTTATAAGAATTATTGGATCAAGTGTACATGACAAAGGCGGCAACAAATAAGGTTGCTGCCTAATTGGCATGCGGGAGCAGAACAATTCCCACCATTTCCCCCTTTTATCGTACAGTGCAGATTTCACAACAGTTACAAAAGAAGCATCCAGGGCCTGACCCTGGGGTTCCCAGGCACACAGTGGCCCCTGTGAGAGAGAGAGATGGTAGCTCCCACCTCTGGCCCTCTTTGGCAGCACAAGATTGACGAGGGGAGCTTGGTCAAAAGGCTCACAGGAGAAAAAACATCCAAGACATGCCCCTCCCCTGTTGACCACACTCTCAATGATCTTAGAGTCAGTGTGCTGTGTCACTGAGACTCAGAGCTCAAATGAGACAGTCCTATGATGACTACCTCAATAAATCTCCAGGGCATTCAGAAAAACAGCTGAGATTAAAACTGGAAATTGAATTCAACATACGGTCAACAGTTGCCTGAATGCCGCTTGAGTGATTTACAGCATGTTCACACAACATGGAAGTGACTGAGTTATGAAAATATACTCACATGGCTATTACATAGACAAACGCATGGAGGCTCCTTGTTTATTGAGGCTACTATTAAAATCCCATGAGGCCACCTGTGCATTAAAAAGAGGGCAATCTTTAAGAAAAACAAATAAAACCTTGCAACCCTTTGCCAAAACACTCTCCATAAAAAAGTCTGCCATTGCTAGACTTTATTGATTGGCTGCCTCTTATAGGATTGGACATGTTTTAATTGTGCTTCCCTGAAAGACCTGCCGAGACATTACCTCATTGTTGTTGTGAAAGCTGATTAGCTAGGCTTTATGTAAATGAGAAACACAGCCGGATATAAATATCAACAAAGACATAGCCAGGCTGTATTTTTTCAGATTAAATGTCTCCTTAGAAGATGCATGGCAGAAAGAAGGAAAAAAAAAAAAAAACACCCCCCCAGCCTCCAATTTGAAAAAGATGTCAAGACATTTAATGGGTGACATAACTGGGCCTCCTGGCAGCAGACCAGAGCTGAAGCACACAAATACAGAAGCTGAAGACACTACTGCTGGTCTACCATGGGCTGTGTAAGGCTAGGTTAGAGCAGCCTCAGCACTCTGAAGACATTGAACTTAATGGCAGTTAGCTTCATGTAAATGATGGGGGAGCCCAAACTCAGAATTAAAGTGGTATGAATGGAAAATAATTACTGCAGTTCCTTTTTCTCCAATGTTTTCCTTCAAACTAGCAGCCAAACCAAGACCACCATGGAGCCTGACCTCAAGTGACCATCTGTTGATTTGCATACTGTTAGAACATGACATATGTATGGATATTTGGACAGTCCATAAATGGAAAAAGCTCAAGGCACAGGGTTCAGCCATTATAAACTGAGGGGATCAGTTAGAGTTTAAACATTTTTAAGGAAAACTGTTCTGGCAATGAGTCATAACCCATCGTGTTGCAAATTCACCTGACGTGGTCGGACAAAACAGGAACCAGGCTCTTTTTAGAAAACCACTTTGTATTTTTAGATGTAATAAATGTGGGTTAGAGGGAAGCCGCTACCACCGCAGCACACTAGTTCATGTTTCACTCTCGTACTCTCTGGCTACCATTGAGACACCACAGGACATGAAAATGGGAAGGGACATGACAGCATATTCCAAATTGAGGAACTCCATTAAAATTCCAGTTTCTATGGGCAGTTTTTCTCCTCGCTCCGGTTGTGAAATAACTACTAAACACTGGGGTCGTCAAAGAATACACGTAACATATGGTCTACAAATGCTCCTGCTGGGTATTTTGATATTCACTGCCTAATCTGGAAGAGTGATATGCTGCGTGTAGGTGCATTCTGATTTTCTGTTTAGGAACATACATATGCTAATAGTAATAGAACAAGTATTGTTCCTGCACAATGCTAAAAAAAACATTTAAACAGGTGTGCAGCATCAACTATTGCTGTTGCTGGAATATTCAGGACAACCTCATAATTAATTCAACGTTTTGCGCAGAGAAGGTTACCAATCTTTCAGGGTCATTAGGATCATTACATAGTATTACGTTTATCTAGATGTTTGGCTAACATGTCCAAACTTAACAAATTCTACACCTATTATGCACAACTGCTCTGTTAGATGAGTTTAGATAAAAAATAACATTCGGCAGAAATGTGTTAAGAAGGTGCTAACTTTTAACTCCGTGGGAGATTTATGTTGCTCAAACCCACAGAGCTTTATTATAAAGCCTTTTTTCCAAGGACACCAAACATGTTAGCTGAATTATAGAGAAATGTATCTAAAATGATGAGCAAGACATATGAATTTTCCATTTGAAGTAATGATGCAAGCCATAAAAAATAATATTATATGTGCTGAAGGAAGCAGACGGAATACACAATGTGTGGTACTGTCAAAAAGTCAAAACAAATTTGACCACTAAAGGTATTTAAAAAGGGAACATTTAATTTCATTCATTTCAAGAACATGCTAAATCAGTTATCATCATTGATTGACATCTCATCACCATCTTCACTGCTAGCTGAAAACAGCCAAGGCATGCACATAAGGCATAAACATTAATTAGGGATGTTCGGTGGATTGAAATCATGCATAAGATCATCTGCGTGAAAGAAATAATAATAGTGCTCTGGTTTATAGGGAGTAAGTGCCTGATGACTGATGAGTCACCACTTTGGCAAAACAGAATTAATCTGCTGTAAGATTAATCTCTTAATCTTACAGCTCAGGAAAATTTGGTATTGTACACCTTCCTTAGCATGAAGCTCATTTTTCACAATAGCACAAGCATACGCAGACACACAAACCCTGTTCACTTGCAGTAAAAACCGACACGGTTGGTCGTGTCCTTGCTCAACACGCCTGTGGCACGGCACACTTCCTCTTGAAAGGTAGGTTACACATCTGATATGCTTGAACTGTTTGCACTCGGCCCAGCAATGGTGCTAATGAGTGTAATAATGCCTGTTAAAAACTGTGGTATCACATTTACCTCCAGGCTTTTCCAATAGCTAGGCACACCAAAAAGCAAAACATGACTTCCTGCTTGGCTGCCAATTTTCACATGCTGGGTATCTTGATTTCCCAACCACAGTGGAGCTAGCAAAGGAAAGAAAAGAGGAGGAGGAGGAGAAAAGGGAAAGGACATCCGAGACACTGGCCTCTGGGAGTCATAGCCACCACAGACAGACACAGGACATGGACGGGCAAGCAGGCCGTTTTTATTTTTCCAGACGAAGTGTCGGGACAACACTTGTGTGCAGGGCTCACTCCTGACCTTTGAAAATGACAGTCCTTTATATGGGCGTCCCGACGGAGGAGTGGCGCTAACAGATATGTGTGTAATACACACCGGCCACAGTCATAACACAGGCCTGCAAAACTAGGGGAAAGCAGAGGGTGGGAGCGAAGAAGGGCATGTAGGAAGGCAGTCAGTCAGGGATGGAAGGAAGGGTAGAGGGGAGTTGGGGGCAGGGGGTGTAGGGGGTGCGCAGGCAAAGGGGGGGATGGAAGGGGCACATTCATTCATCCTCATTCATCTTCTCCCCCCTTCAGTTGTTGTTGTTATTTGCCGCTTTGAAGCTGGTTGGGGGGTGCACGGTGGGACACAGTGTGGTTCAGTACAGTGAGGGAAGGGGGTGTGTGGGGCGCACTGCATGCCATTCTCGTTAAGGGGTGAGAGAGACATGCTAGACACACAAGGCTGCTCACTGGACTCTTCCCATGCTTAGTTGTTACCGCGCCAACCACAGACGGCTTCGAGCCTTGGGTCCCTGCCACACCTCACCAAACCACCCACCACCCTTTATTCTGCTTCATAGCATAACACATATTTCAGACCAGGAAGTTTGATTGCTTAAGTCCTCCTGATGTTTTGATAACTCCTCTTCCACCAGCCTTCTAACTACCACTCGCTTCAGCACATTTTCCTTCCTGGGGGTGGAAGGGATATAATACCCGAGACACGCTGCTTGTCACTAGTACAGGCATGAGTGACCGGTTTCTTAAAACCTTAATTGCAAGATAAGACAACAAAATGCGGATTTGGCAGCGAGCGCTGTGACACGCATTCAACTGTAGCGGCGGGTGATGAAATACAAGATTTACTGCACTTCAAAAATGATGGCCAACTAAGGACACTAAACAGGTGCCAGTCATTACCCCCGCATCAGAAATAGATCCCTGTACAAACACAGACACCTACACACACACACACACACACGCACGCACACACACGCACGCACACACACACAAACAGATACACTGAAAGAGTACACTGGAACCTTTGGGGGATACACGTCACTCCCATTCCATGCCTCGACAATGCACATCCAGTTGTGTGGAATGTTTTTGATGCAGTGAGTGTTGAATATGCCTACTGTTGACTTCAATAGCTTAATACACGATATCACAGACACCTACTGGACTGAAATGACAGACATACAGCAATAATAAGATGACCCTGTCTGCATCAGCTCAACATCCCGTCTGGTGAAGTAGACCGTGTCTTACTTAAGTCGAAACAACCCACAAATCCATTATGCCTGCGTGTCTGTGTGTGTACAGGGAGGCCCTGTTTTAAAGCTGATTTTCTTGTCACTGTTTTGCAGGCACATCATCCCCTTATTCTGAAGCAACATCCTCTCTCTCTCTCTCTCTCTCTCTCTCTCTCCTATCACCCCCGCTACCCAATTCATTCATCCCACTTCTGTCTGTCTGGCCCTCATTTCAGAGCTTGAACACTATTGCCCTGACGCTAAGGTGTCTGGACAAGGAGACAAGCTGAAACACACACACACACACACACACACACACACACACACACAGAAAGCCATAGAGTGAAGTTAGAGCGCCCCCCAGCTTTCTGCTGGAACACACTGCACAGTTAGGAGCAATGCATTGCGGTAACTCAGTAAACTGAATTTGCATCTTGTAAGAATAATTTTTTTAAAAAGCCAGAAAAGGGAAAACAGAATAACCCAAATTAACTCTAAAACAGTATCACATTGCATTTGAATGTAATTTCTATTATATTTTTAAATGTATATATCATATATTTCTGGGTGCATGTTTTGCCTTTATTAGATAATCGACAGTAGAGAGATGACAGGAAATGAGGGGAGAAAGAGATGAGGAAAGTAACAAAAAGGTACCCACCCGCATGTGAACTGGGATGTTGCGGTTCATGGTCGGCACCCTAACCCTGAGACTACCAGGCGGCCCCATAACTTGTATTTCCTTTGTGAGAGGTCATTATTATATGAAGAACAAGAGGAGGAAGAAGGGCATCTAGCCTAGCCTGAAATACTAGAATCTACTAAACAAGAATGCGTTTCGTCACAGTGCACACAGTGTTCCAAAAACAAACCGGAAAACAGCCCCGTACCACCTGCTGTTTAGGAGCAAGGTGGAGTATCATCTGACTGAATGAGGTGATGTGACCAACTGACCATCTGGAGCATAAAGTCCACTTTTAAGGACAACCAAAACAAGTCTAGACTTTGGGGCAAGATTTCTGAACAACAGACAGGAGTGACCCCCCCCACCAGCTTCCCACTCTCTCCTTCTCTTCCCCTTTTCAGTAAGCAGCTCCAGTGTTGGCCTTCTCCTCTATGGCCTGACATGGTAGCTTGTGACCCTGTGTGGTTGAGGAGGAGGCCAGATCAAAGGCAGAGGAGCAGCCTTGGAAAAACATTTGGGCTGAGAATGGACGGGATATCTGTCAGGAAGCCTTTCCCACTGGGCTCACTAGTGCTAGGGCCCAGAGATCGGGTTACCACCCCAAAAACGCCGACATGAAAGAGGGGGTAACGCTAATCCGCATACATGGGGCTCTCTCTCTCTGTCCTCCACTCGCACTCTACCACCAATAATGTATCCCTTCTTCCCCTCTGCTCCTCACCCTCTGAACTCTCTACCACTCAGTATCTTTCTGTATCACCTCCAAACTGCACAAACCTAACACGCCCCTAAAACCCCCCCCCCCCAAGCTTCGCTGCACCACCACCTCATCCTCCTACCCAACCCTTCACCCCAAAAACACTCAAGCTTCATCACAGAGGATTAACAGGAAACCCTGACACAACCCATTGTTAAGGAGGCAGAGGGGGCTTGGGTGGTTTTGCCACCCCGAGTGGGTCTTTTTTTTTTTTTCCACTGGGTTTGTGATGCTTTCAGTGGAGGCTGGGGGACTTCATGTCCTCAGCCTTCTCACTAACCTCCCACATGTACACACTGAACCACTTCCACAACTTCTCCTCCCAACTGCATAGACAAGGCCTGGTGGCGGGAAAGAGTTGTTCAGTAGCAATGAGCAGGGGACAAGAAAAGAAGGATGGAGAGAGAAGGGGAGGGTGCATTTGTAGGGAGTGGATGGGATAAAGGGAGCGCTCGGGATGAGGATGGTGTATATGTGTGTGGCAGGGGGGTGGAGGGCGGGTGTCAGTGCTGTAAATCTTGATGTCACTGACAGGAAGACTGTTGCGGACCATTACCATAAATCTGACAAACGCTAATTTGATGGGAGGCTGTATCTGTCTGGTCAGGGACCAGTCTAGACGGTCCTATTGAGGGGTCCTACAGCGTAGCCCTGTTTGTTTCCAGCACCATCTGGATGTGGCAGTAAGTGTCCGCTGCTATGGTTCACATACACACACATACAGACACACAGACACCAAGTATACAAAGTGCACGATTTCAAAGCCATTGCAAAGGCTTTGACCTTTATATTGCCATGCATTTGTGTTGGTTATGACAGTATATACCCTGCATCAGTCCAGGGAAATCTTAAAACATGTTACCTATATCATCTTATGACCGACATTCTTGTACAAAACAAAACTTTGTTCTGAATTAAATACAATACAGATTGTATTAGAATAGCACAAGTGTACAGTAGCATGTAGCAGTAAAACAAAACTGAAATCATCTGACCAAAAACTGAAGATGCTAGATGGTAAGGCCTCCTAGGACCATTAAAAACTGGTTTTACCAGTGCAACTACAACTTTATTTATATCTATGCTGTGATTCTGCTCTACCTCCTGTATCTACTAAACAGGCATGGGCTAGACAAAAAATATGCACTACATTAAGTTAGATTGAAATTAATACTGGTTTTAGGCCTACAGTACAAATTTCACCTTTATGTCCCAATTCTATAACTGGCCCCAGTAACTGAAGGTGTTACTGGAACCAAAGCCACCAATGCAAAGTGTTAATCTGGAATCCTGAGAGTTACGACCACAAAAAAAATTTATTTCCCAGTTAAATGATCTTTACCTTATTGTAGGGCATGATACTTGCCCATTTTATACTAAAGATGCCATTTGTCAAGTCAAAGCAAACCTACGCCACCTACACTCTCCAAACTACTGTATGTCTAGGAAGACATGTATTGAATCATGCTGACTACCTAATGCTTAAGAAGCCAGCTTTTCACAGAAAGACTGCATCTAGTAAGAGTGGAACCGAACCTTTTAAATGCTTTGAAGCATCAACTCTCTCTCTCTGAAGCTTGTATTAAAACTTTTGCTCAAATCCAAAAATGCTGTTGCAATGATTTGTGTGCCGACACAGTGTTTTTCACAGTGTAATTCTTCAAGTTCATTATCTCCAAGTAAAGTTTCGAAAAACAAATAACCCATACAACTTTTCTTTTGAAATACTGCCTTTTTTTTTTTTGTTGTTGGAAAGAACATGTCCCCCTTTCAACAAGCAGGATTAGAGTTCACCTGAGGAGAACCTGGGACAGATCCAAGCACGCTGGTGGGTTCAGCCAGCATTGCAAGGGCTACACGTTTGTCCCATTCAGAGGGGCCAGGAGTGGGTCACAGTGGAGACTAAAGTTGCACAGTGTTTTCCCTATAGCTTACTACATACACTGTCTCTTACAAAAGTACAAATGTCCCCTCATCTACAAAGTTCATAACCTCCATGACCTTTCCACACCATTAAAATTGAAATTTTGGCAGCCTGAAAGGAAGAAAAGGAAGCAAAAGGAGAGATGAGGATGTGTTTTCAAAGTATGAGATCAGTCACACTGAGGGAGCTCACTCATAAAAATGAAATGGGTTTGATTGGTAAGGCGTTGAGAGGAGAAATATAATCCAAGCAGCATGTCTACCAGACATGTTGAGGGGCCACAGCTCACACCCCCCCGACACATTTATCTGTCTGGAGCCTACCTTGGAGATACTGTGTGTTTCACGACATTTACTGGAGAAGTACATTAGGTAGAGAATGAGAGAGACAGCATTAAGGGGCCACCCACAGGACTGTTTTCATGTTACCCTTTTTTTGGTAAAAGAAAAGCAAGAGGCTGAGGTGGTGGCATGGCAGCTGCATTCACAGACAGAAGACACCTTTGCTCCATGGGACATCCGGAGGGTAGATAAGGGGGCCACAGAATTGGGGGGTTGAAGGGGTACCACTGGGCGCCATTACGGTATATAAATCTTGTAATTGGGAAGGGTGATTAGCTTGGCTGCATTAGCATACGGTGGCGGCAAAAACTTTGGTTTCCTGGGCACAGTGTAGGGCAAAAAGATGTTTTTCCGCACCCATATAGAGGATCAAAGCTTGAGGGGCCCCCTTTTGAAGGCCCTGAAACCAGTGTGCAAGAACCAAGGGGGGTGGGGGGCGCCCCATCTCATAGACATAAAAAGGGTGGATGGGGAGGGTACTTGTCCCACTTACATCAGTTATAGCGCATTTTCATACTGCATCTATCTAGCTATCGACGACAAACTCAATTTTTGATAAAAACAAATCTTAGGGCCCCCATTCTCTCTGAAACAAGTGTGGGAAAGTTTCAAGCTTAAGGACGTTGTCGTTAAACGTGAAAGACCCCTCCCCATCAACTATTTCTAGGCCCCTTTGAGACAAAAAAAAAAAAAAAAAAACCTGATGGGGACCAACCGAACAATAAATCTGTTTTTATACATTGTGCGGTAGCCGAGAATTAGGTTGATGAGTGGGGAGGGGGGGGCAAACTGGAAAAGCTTTTTCAATGCAAATAGATTCTCACAGGATAAGGAAAATCGTCGATTCTTTAATAAACTATTCCTCACGTCACATGATACAAACAAGGCAAGTCCACAATGATCATACATAACATTCCCCAATGACCTCGTTGAACACGTCAAAGTGTGCGGATTAAGAGGGACGACAAGGGAAAAGCTTTTTTTTTTTTTTGGCTGTCTATGACAAATTTTAGTCGTGGACAGAGAAAATCCCTGTTCTCTCAAACCCTGAACAGGGATGGTAGATAGGCCTCTCGAGGCTTTTAAGACCAACAAAATGGAAGAGGCCATTAATAGGAGTGAACCACTAACAGTGACGCCAAGAAGGGAACAGAGGGACATTTTCAGGAAGCGCCATGACCCTCGAGTATTGTTAGACATTAAGGGAGTGGTTTCAACGGCATAAGAAAATTAGTCATAACACATCAAAGACAGCTGGATTCTGTAACAGATGGCTTGTCTCCCTATTGCAACCTGAAAGTATACATTAGTGTCTTAAAATCTTTCACCTAGTAATTATGAAGATATGTCTGTGACTCTTTTTATCATGCATATATTTTGCGGAATATTTCACAGGTGATTAAGAGACCATCAGTTGTACAGTTAGGAGAAACTAACTGCGTACAACTGCTACAGTATATCATCCCAAGTCAAGAAGACCTTTTCAGTGTCTTGTATCCAGATGGATTTTGTCTGTGTCCGGTTGAGACAGATTCCAGTTCACACCTGGCACTAGAATGCGTCTCAAATGCATCAGAGTGACCACTTGTGATCAGATTTCCTTTTATCTACGGGAAACTGTGACCGTTACTAAACAGCACAAACACACATTTGTACATGGCCATTCAACCAGTGGCGCACTGGAGAGGCTTTTGCTACTATGCTTCAGCTTTGGACTTTAGACAATTCATGTCAATCTGACCGTGTTTGGCAGGTCTGTTGAGGTATACTCCTTACATGCATCCCCGACCACGTCAGAAAATCTTGAGCTATCCTGACTATCCTTGAGTCATTGAGTCATTTTCAGCAAAATGCATTTTCTGCTTCCAGCATCTCAAAAGGATTTTCTGCTTTCCTTTGTCTCGTATGAAGGTAAAATTTAACAGTAAATCTTTTTGTTTTGGACTGTTGGTCAGACAAATATATAAATAAGTCACCTTTGGCTGTGGGGAATTGCATTTTTCATTTTTTCAATTATTTTTTACTGACAAAATAATTAATCAATTAGCAGAGAAAAATTATCAGCAGGTTGATCAATAATGAAAATAATCATTAGAACTTGTATTACTAAATATTTGTGGTTAAATATAAACAAAACCCACTAGATCACAGATCACTCTCCTTGGCCTACTAAGAGGGGCAAAATATAGAAATGCATGACATTATGTTGCTCTCTTTACAGTGGTGATTATTTACCTTTTTAACTATGCGTCACAAAAGTTACTACATTCAGAAAACTTTTCATGCCTAAAAGTTTCATTTGGACTCAAATATGGTTTAATTTTAGCTCAAAAACATAAAAAAAATAAACACATCCAGTAATCATCCTTTAAATTCTTCTTATTATAGTGTAAATGTAGTTCACATTACTTGTTTCAACAGAAACACTAAGCAGTGAAAGAGCCTATTTACAAGGCTGTATAAAGGGATCACAGCCATATGCTAAGTGGTCTGTCAGTATAGAAGTGTGTAAGTGTTTTCCACAACAGTAGCACCAGCCACAGCTCTTTCTAACCACACACCTCCAGTTTACACACTGTTGGCTTTCACTTGATTTCTGGTGTTTTAATGGCCCTTCTCTAATAATAGACTTATACAACGTGCTCCCCACAAACAACATTATCTCAAATAAATTCAAGGGTAATCCCAGAGGCCCTGTTTTTTTGTTGTTGTTGTTACATACTTTATGCTATAGACCTAGATTTATACAATGGTGGAGGGTATCTGACCTACATGCACTCCATAAATACATGTTTGGCTGATATTCACAGTAGTCTGAAATAAAGCTAACACTGGTATGATTTTATGTATCCCTTTAATCTCAAAAATGAAACAAAACAGGCACAAAGGAAACAAGGAGACAATTAAGGCTAACTAAGAGAGGTCAAAAACATCTTAACTGAAACCTTCCTTCTTACTGTATGAGTAATATTTTTCAAAAAAAATAGACAAGACTGTGAAAGAAATCACAATTGCCAAGAATCTTTTGAAAACCTGAAACCTGAAAACAAGACGTGCATCTTTTCCTATGGAACAGACAACTGATCTAAAATAATGATCTCTGATACTGTTACACAACTTAAATGTGCTCATTTAATGCAATGATGCAGCTGAGCAAATTCTTTACAACAAAGAATAAAAGCGAGGGATGAGTCACCAAAGCCAAACATCTGCTGGTATTTCAGGTCTGAGAAATCAAAGGTCGTTCTGTGCCATAACCCCTTAGATTGAGCATGAATCTTTGAGACTTTGGGGCGTTTCGGCGCGTTTGTCGGAAGTTAACCAGACACATTGTTTTAACCTTTGCTGGAGGAGCCTCTGTCTCATTCCCAGGGGCTGGCTGTGTAAAAGGGTCAATGACTTCAATAGGCCTTCATTAAGCACAGTTAGTGTCAACAGTTAATTATGCAAATTAGGAGACCCCTCATGTGGTTTGTGGGTCCCTGGCCTCCCCCTTTCATTGCAACCTCACATACACAAAAAGTACCACCCTGCAGACACAAACTCCATATAGCACATATGCTGACTTACACACACTGTATGCCTTTCATACATTACTTTTCCTCCTCACTCATTTCTTGTCAGGAATCAAAAATAGAGTGTTATGGTGCTGATACATAAATGGAGGCCAATGAGGCCCCTGAGGTCTCCAGTGGCTTTTCTTGCCATCAAAGAACCTCCGGAAGGTTCTTGCTGGGTGAAGCTGAAAGCCCACCAAGTTCTCCTCATCAAGACTGGGGAGTGGGGGGCATCAGTGCCCCCTCAAAAACAAAATGGAAAAAAAAAAAAAACTGCATCAAAACAGTCAATTAGGCAAAAATGCATGACAGCCAAATTCGAGCATTGTTTCTGTGATGGTAATGACAGGCCTTTCGCTCCTCTGCCTCTTCCACACATCTGATGTCTGCGGCCCCCTGATTTTCAAAGGCTGGGAAGCCATCAGTAATTAATAATCACACGCTTTGGGCCCCTCAGTTGTGACTGGCGGATTCTTTGTAGGGCCAGCCTCAAAAAACTCAAATCCACTTTCACCTACCTCTTCTCACTAGGGATGTCAATGATTAATCGATTATTGATCAATTGCTGTTAATTTAACTGATTAAAAATATATAAAATCGATAACGCAGAAGACGTGCGGTGTAACCGTCATAAAATGTTCTATAGATTTGCAGTAGTACACAGTTGCACCACTCGGTGGAGTCGCTTATACTTCAATAAGATGGGGTTACAGGTGCGTTTGGTGACCGCCTGTAAGGCCACAGCGAACACACACATCACTCCATCATGCAGATCAGGTACGCAGATTATTTTATATAAAACCAGTCAGACGCCTGTGTTGGGGTAACCTGTTTTACGTTTATACAATAACGTTACAGGTTATTTACTATGGAAGGTCACAGCAATTTTGATTAAATGTTAATCTAAATAATAATAATTATTATTATTATTATAATGTTAATTGATTGTTAGATATGTTCAACACATATAGTCTGATCTAATTATGTCCTCAAATGAAGCTGGAAGTTGTGCAACCATTTGCTGTGTTTAATACTTTGGATTTTGTCGGGCTGTTGTTGAATAGATGGCGACAGACCAGAGTCGGAGCTCGTAATTTTAAATGAAGTCATTATTTTGTGTTATTTAATTTATCATTCAAGTAACTTTGTGTTTACTTTATCTTGTTCTTTGGACAGATAACAGATTTTGTGTCGAACATAGGTCATGTCAATGGTTTTATAATGGAAACCATAAATTGTTAATGATTAACCGATAATGAATTGTTAACACGGCCGACTATCAATTAAAGAAATTTGCATCTGCTTAAAATTTGCATCCCTACTTCTCACCCCATGGTCGCTAGTGTGTGTGTGTGAGACAAATGCCTCTATCACTGCCTGCTGTTTGGTTCAGGTACATTGTTTATCCACCATTTGAGGGGCTCCTCTCCATTGTAGGGGGACTGCCAGTTTTAACCAGCTCGCCCTCAACCCTCCATCTAAACCCGTTCACCTCCCACTAACTGTGGAGATACAGGGCTGTTGGGGGTATAAGGAGTGGCCTGATAGAACTGTTTACATACCACATTTGCTTTTAGAATCACTCTTTTGTTTGTTAGTTTATTTTCCTTAGCTTTTTCCCTACAAAGCAAACTTCTCAAAAACAACAGTCTCAAAGTACTTATGTAATAGTAAATCAGAACCAGACTCTGGCCTTCACTGGTCCAAAGGACCCAAGTGAGAGTGGGCTCTGTTCGTTCACCATGTAATAGAGGTGTCATGTGTTCTTTTGATACAAGCAAGAACATCTTGCAGTGACCCTGTAACCCTGCAGCAGTGTATTCCTGAATCATGGTATGGCAGATGCTCTAATGCCAAACTGAGTGATGATCGCTGGTTTTCATTTAGATCATTCAGTGATGTGCTTACATAGCCAATTCCAAACTAAACGTTAAAGGCACACTGTGCAGGATTTGTCGGTTGGTGTTTGTAAACACAACATTCAAAGTTGAGCGAGCCAGAGAGTGAATGAAGAGAGCGAGCAGCACTACCGAGGACAAAGCAGTGAATCAGATAAAACGTTATTTTCCGATTGTTTCACGCCGGTTACGTTCTAAAGCACAAATAAACACGCCCGCACCTCCGCAAAACCCCTGCAGGAAGGTGCAGCATGGCCAGATTTTGTGTAAATGCGGCCCGCTGCCCAAAGGTTGACGCCCAGAAATGTCCCGATCGCAGCAAAATAATAAGAAAATAAGAAAATACAGACAGAGGGCGCGGTCTCTGTAGATACATACACCGCAACACATTTCTGGTGGGTCATAAGTGATGATTGAGAGGGATTATTTTTGTATTAGTCTATACATTGTTTTTTAGGAAAGTCCACATGTGCTTGGTCTAATATACAGGTGTTATTTGTTGCATACCCACATACGACTAGCAGGTGAGGGCTGAGCATTGGCCTTGAGATAGAAAGGGTCAGTGCACTTCAGCTACACCTAACTGACCTGTATGTGAGAATGCAGTGGGTTCAGAAAGTACTAGGATGGGGACATGTTTGTCTCCCTCTGGAGGTGTTCCAGGCATGTCCGACTGGTAGGAGACCCTGGGGCAGACCCAGAACACGCTGGAGGGACTACATATCTCTTCTTGGCCTGGGAATGCCTTGGGATCCCCCAGGAGGAGCCGGAGGGTGTTGCCGGGGTGAAGGATGACTGGGTTTCCTTACTCAGCCTGATGCCAACGCGACCCGGTCCCGGATAAGTGGCGGAAAATGGATGGATGGATGGATGGATGGGCATGTTTGTCGCTGTTTTGGCTCAGTACTCTAGCACATTGGATTTAGAATAAAACATTAACAATGACGCTATTGTGCTGACTTCCAGCTTTACGAGTTTTTGATGGTATTAACATCCATACTATCCATCCATGGCTAAATACCATGGGACTCATAACCCTTTTTATACATAGTCCACCAAATTAGGACAATGCATCAGGACAGTAATCCTAAACTCTAGAAAAAGGACCATGGATCATGCCTGATCTCAATCCAACTGATGATGTCTTTTATTTGCAGAGGAAACTGAACATAAAAAGCAACAAGTACAAAGTGAAGAGGGCTGCAGAACGTGTTTGGCAGATCATCACCACAAAGATACCAAGTGGCTTCAAAGGATCTAGAACCAAATATTAAATACTCTGACTTTATGGTTTTATGTAACAAATATTTTCAGCCCCCTAAATTTAGGGGAGTGTTTTTACAAAAAAGGTTATGACTCCTACGCTCATGTGCCTGTAAACACTCTCAAATTAAGGATGAAAATGAGCACTTTAACGTCATAGTCATCGTTTCATTTCCAATCCAATGTGTTGGATTACAGAGCCTACGCCACAAAACATGTGTCACTGTTCTAATACTTTGTGCCTGCAGAGTACACATGTGTGAAAGATGGTGCAGATAGAACAAGGCTATGAGCTGAACCAGGACAACATGTGTGTAGGCTACTACTACACAAACTGTAAGACTAAATCCCACACAGGGAGCGTCTGACTAAAGCCAATCGACTCCACATGTCTTTCCTACTTCAAAGGAGACAAAAGACATATCACATCATACAAGCCCATCCTCCTCCTTTACAGGAACAGACATAAAAGTCAATGTATGATACCAATATACCAAAACAGCTCAGCTCTCCACTTCATTGCCACAAACAACAACCATTTAGTCTTGATTTTCTACAATATATATATAGAAATATACTGGAAGTGTAAACCTTGAAGCTTTAAAAGCTTAAGAACCAATATCATTCAGGGTCTACTATATGCAGTCACTTCTTCACAGAGGCCATCTGCAATGCATGTTTGCTCTGCATTATCCTGACACCTACTGGATGGCCAAACGTTCTTGCTGTCTCACTGAAATACTTATGGGAGCTGTATAATGAAACCCCATTGCAGAGTATCACTAACAACCCCAGTTACTCTGTCAGAGTTCTGGCTACACTGACGTTAATTGTAATTCTAGTAATATACAGTAGACAGAGAAGGGAATAAACAATATGATAATGAGATCTCCTACAGATAACTCAAGTCAGATAAATGTTACCCATTATAACAAAATTAGGTAAACACTCATTGTGAAATTGCCCTTGCTAAATATCAAAATAATCAAAGGCAGAGCAGATTAACACCATGTGAGACTGTGCAACAGCCTGCTGTGATCCAGAGAGAACATGAGACAAGGACTCCACATTACTAACTAAATCATGCTTTACCGGAAGTAGAGATGGACGCCAGACAAGAAGGAGAAAGACACGTTCGCGCACGCACACACACATACAGAGAGTAAGAGCCAAGGCTGATGGACAGATGTTGTGCGTATGGCAGTATTGCGCAAAGGAGCTTTCATAAACGACTGAGCACAGAGGGAAACGTTTACTTAGTCAAAGACAGGAAAGAGCAGGCAGAGGCCAACTGTGCCATGATCCATCACAGGCCTACCTATGACATTGCGCAGTGCAACCTGATTCAGGGTTAGCCTAAGCCCTCCCTGAGGCCTGCCTCCCTAGAGAGAGAGCATCCAGCCTACCAATCCTGGATAGTCCGATAGTGACTGAGAAAAAAAATATCTGCATGTCAGGAAACACTACAGAGAACTCCAGAAACTAACTTAAAGCACCTGATGTTAACCTATCATGAAAAGATGGGGGAGATTCAAGATGTTTCTAATTTTAAAAAATGTTGGAATTGATGTAGACCCTAAACTGGTGTTAAGCCTCGAGGATGTCGCTTACTGTGATCTGGACTCTTGGAAGTGCTCGGCTTTGTGGGACTCCCACGTAAAGGCGAAGGAAATTGATTTTATGAAACAAGTATCAAAAACTGGAAATCGAGTCAGGGCAAATACTTCCAGTGCGTGATCAGCAGTGAAGGGTTTTTTTGAAACATTTCATATGTTTCTTGCCTGTTTCGCTGACATTTTGAAGGGATGAAAACGATAGCACACTATAAACAAGCAAGAACAAAAAAAAAAAGACGGTGATCTTTCATCAGACAAAATCCTTTAAAATGTGCACTTCTTTGATGTGGCTTTTGCATGCTATTACATGTTGCCTCAAATACCACACAAAAATTACCACTTTCAGTTCGCCCTTTACTGCCCACAGTTTTCCATACAACCTCTTATAACCATGCTTGTTAATGCCTCTTAAAACAAACCGCAGCTAAGCATGTGATGTAACATATTTATCAAAAGTCAAAGGGAATTTTCAGTACAATAGCATCTGATTTTTGCTTTGCATGGTTCTTGCATCCAATGGCCTATGTTCATCTAATATCAGTGGGACATAGAAAAGTCCATTCTCATTAAGCTTGATGACACTGTGTTTTACAAAGGTAGTAAACAGTGTGTTAATGTCATCTATGAGACACCATCTTTTGTTTAAGGGACTAATGATTATAACAAACTTCTGTAGTACATTTGCAGCTGAGCTGATGAGCTGATGAGCTGATGAGTGGCTACATGGCTCCACCCAGAGGACGCATGAGTGAATTTGTGAACTGTAACTTGTGCCACTGGATAAATTAAGTTGAATTTTGTGCACTGAAATCCAATTTCATTATCTGCATCTACTTTGTAATGAAACCAGTTTACTTGAAAAACAAAACTGTTAGTCCAACTTATTTTTGTACATATTTGCAAACCGTTAAAGCGTTCAACTACACAAGCCATTGCTTCAGATTGTAGCAACATCCAGGAAAAAAAAAAAGCTGCGTGGTTAAATTGCCTTTGAGCTCATCAGGAAAGAATGCTAATGTCAAGTCTGTTGCCCTTACCACTGTGTTAGTCATAGGAGCATCTATAAAGTAAATGTCAGTGGTATCTAGAGCTGAGACAATTAGTCAATTAATAGGCTGGTTGACAAACAGAAAAATATTTGATGGCAGTTTTGATAATGGATTAATCTTAAAGATTATATATAAAGTGAAAGTATAAAGTGTATTTGTTGGTCCAAGCTTCTCAAACGTAAGAATTTCCTGCCTTTTTTTTCTGTTTCCTGTCATTGTAAACTGAATATCTTTGGGTTTTTTCCCAAAAAACAAGCGACCAGCAGAAACTTTTGCTCTGGTAACCTGTGATGGGCATTGACTATTCTGACTATACAATTAATCAACTGATAGATTAATAAATTATTTGCAGACATAGTGGTAACACTTGACTTGTTGGTTAACAGTAGCAGTAACTTTGAAGGCTCATGTGCAGAGCCAATAATGTACTACATTATACATTTCTTAAAGAACTTCAGTACAAAGTCAAGAGGTTGTGATATGTATCGCAACAAGCTAGCGGAGCTCTGTAAACAGAACCGCGTTCCTGCAGATGCACAGCAGCGTCTGCCATATAAGGAATCTCACTCCTGGCAAAGGAACATGTCACCCGGTGCAGCGCTGTGGCTCGCTGATGTGTTTTTAATCGTTTCTGGACAACAACGGCGGTCTGGGCACAGGGGAATATGATATGTCAGACTTTGGATACATGCACAATATTTGTGTAGGATAAGTTCAGTGTTGGTTTAGCTCTGCACATGAGATTTGTTGACAAAAAAAAAAAAAATACAAAAAAAAAATCACCAGCCTTATCCTTTAAAAGGACGAGGAGCACTGGCTGGACAATATAGTGGAGACATCTTCCAATAAATTAAATCCACACTTCAATCTGCATCGGAATGCTGTCATTCATTTCCTAAACTGTGTCTCGTGGGACATTAGACAGCTCTTCAAGAAGGAAAATTTCAAGCTGTTTGACAGATGAGGGGGATTTGGAAACCAAATGTACACTCTGTGCTAAACTACATCCCATAAGAGTTGTGCGAACAGTAGATCCAGTAATTTTGGAAGTCACACGGGAGTCAAACTTAAGATAAACTGTTTCATAAAAACACTCCTTGAATTTGTCTGGTGAAATGTATGGAAGAATCATTCTGGACAGCAGGAATATCATGAGAGAACAAGTATTTGCACCAAAGAGTGCTCAAATTAGTCTCATATTTCTTGCCTATTACACAATTATACAGAGCAATCATGCATTTGAAATGGATTGAAGGCATTTTTGGCTCGCTAAACATGATCTCCGTGTAGAAAGGTGAATAATGACTCACCCGGCCAGTCATTTTTCACGTGACTGTTTAAAAGGTGCAGGTGTCTTCGTGTCTAGCTTATACTTCTGTGTGTATTAGCTGAGTCAATCAACTTTAACAGAGCAAATGTTTTACTAACTTTTGTTAGCTCTGCTTCACAATTTCAAACAGAGTATAAAAGTCAGCGCTTGGCAACCATCCTGTTTAGCATCTTAACAAGTCTTGAATTCCAGTGAGGTGAGCTGCAACCACTCTTCCTCTGTTGAAAGCCAGCTTGCTTGTGTTTTTTCTAACAGAAAGCAGCATAGCATCCCTTTTAATCACTTCAAGTGTACTTTTATAGACTTGTTTTTACAGTACGCAACTGCTTCTGATGTTTTAGTGTTGTGTTGTTGCCATTAGTCTCCTGTTTTGTGCCTTGTTTCAACAATAAAAACTCAGCAAATCAACAACTGTAAAACGCTGTGTAAACTTTGTAAATCATCGTGCAATTTAAAAATAACTTTGGTACATTAGTCTCAAAAACAGCAGTGATTTGGATGCCAACCATTTTCCCTCTTATAACTCTTAATTGCCTTGTAGCCTTGTGAAAACTCCCACACAGTGATGATGTGATGTCTTAACACTGAAAAATAGCACTGTAAGGTATTAAATATGATATGTCTGTGTTGCTTCCTTTGCAACGCTGGATTAACTACTACAAAGGTTGAGTCATTTTCATGTAGTGCTTCCAATATTTACCTGTGCCCTGTATTTCCCCACAGAAAACAAAACACTGTGTGATTTAAACAACAGTCTTAACTGGTGTGGAGTAAGAGATACCTGACAGGGACTAAAACCGCAACAAGTTGAGCAGTTGCAGCGTTACCTTACATTATCTTTCAATAACAATAGAGGGCGCCATTGCCCTTTCTTCAAATGAGCAGCTCACTCAAACATACCAAGCATGTCCAGGCACAACCCTCACTTCCTTAACCCTGGTGTGAAGCATTTCCGAGGTATTAGGAAAACCAGTACTGATCTTGGATTGAGAGATTTGTAAAGTTTAGATCTCCATGTGACCTGAAGACTGATTCTGTACCAGCAACGTTTTAGCTGCAAGTGTTATCTTAGAGACAAAACCACAAATGAGAGGTTGAAATAAGAGTGATGATCTGAGCTTAGTGGACTTTTGTTGCTCATATGGCTCCACCAGTGATACAGGAGCAGTAGCACCACTATGCCTCTATGTCTTAAGGCATCTTTAGACATCTTCTAAAGAAATCTTCATCATTTCACTTCTGTAGTTTAAAGGTTCTGATGTGTTTTTGAAAAAAAAAAAATTAAGCACACAAAAGCCAATTGGAAACCTATTTTATTTGATCTATAAGTCATGCTGAGTTACATTTTGCATTGTATTTGTCCAATATGTTCTCCTTTTCTTCCTAAATGGCTTTCTTTCAGTTATTGTGAAGAGGCACCCCTTACCATAAGAAAAAAATGCTATTAGATTCTTCATGTTAAGATGTTAGTTGAGGGAGGCAGGGGAAATGGTTTGCAAGGCATCTGAAAAATGTAGTTTTAGAATCAGTATTTGTCAAATGATACGAGTTTGATGAGTTTTATGTATTCTTCTTGTCACCAGTAGGACGGCATACATCAGTGTTTTTCAATATTAGTGCTGATATGATATCTGAGTTTATGTACCGGTTTTGAAAACAATGCTTTTTTTAAATATTTTGCTTTGAAGAATGTAAACATGTTTTTCTACAAAACAAACAAAACAAAAAACAAAAGAAGCCAAAATTCTAAATACAAGCAGCCTCAATAAAATACAGTCTAAAATTGACAAAATTATGATTTAAATTAGTAAATATTTGACTAAAAAAATAAGGAAACAACTCTACAAATCTGACTTGGCATTACGTGCTGGTTTCCTGTAACTGGTGCAACAGACTTATTTCAGTTGGTATAAAAAGGTACTGAGGTTGGATCCCCCGCCTTCTTCACAGGAACCATAAAAATCCATCTAAGATTGAGCCTGCAGGATATCCATGCAGACCACCGTGTGAAACTGTCTGTGCAGGGTTTATTTTTAACCCTGCATTACATATACAGTAATAGGGAGGCTTACTGTTTACACACGATTAAATGTGGGCGTATGCTTCAGGGCATGTCGATACAGACATCGACAACACGGCTGTCCAGATCTTTTATTGTCACACTTCCTCCACATAAGGCCAAAAATATCCGCACTCATTGAATTTTTTAAAAAAGGAAACCCATTCATATAGGAACGGGTCTCTCATCGCTCATATCAAAGAGGATTACATCTGGAGGCGGGACAGGTCTCAGTAGGAGCAACATTAGTGTGAGAACAAGTGTTACATCCTACTGGACAGACAGTTAAGAATCTCCACAATGTTTCACAGATCTGAAAAACACGTTGTTTAAAAGGTTCATATGAGCTGATTTTGTTGTTGTGGTATCACAGTGCAGATTCGATCGCCTGTACTTAACAAGGAGAGATGCCTTTTTTTTATGCTGCTGCAAAATAGAGCTGTCAGGAATAGTAACTGGAGCATGATCTGCACCAGCTCCATTTTCATAATTAGGAGCCCCTCAGAGATCGCATTGACTGTGCTGCAGACAGTGAGACAACAGGTGGAGAATTGTGCCTGACGACCTGAAGACTCTATTAGAATAACTGCTAATGAGCGAACTGAGTTAGCATTTGTAGATATGCTTCTATCCAAACAGCTTCATGTAGCAATCTCAATGCAACTTCTCCCGTGTTACAAAAAGTGTCTGCAGCACACGCACACCCGGTGTATTTATTGTACATTGGTAGTAATCCCAGGTAAATCCTTTGAGGTGTCTGTTTTTTGTTGATTTCAATTTAGTGTCAATGTGTTCGTTTAGAGCTTTGTCAAAACACAAATATTTAATATCAGATATTTGGTTCTTGCCTTGGCCACAGATGGACACTAAATCCCCAAATGACAGAATCCATGGAGAGTCTTCTCAAGTGGGTGAGCACATGCAGGGATTTATAGATATTCCACATATAGAAAGTAATCAGAAATCATATTTACTGTACGTGACATTTTTTATCATTTTGACAGGTTTATAAGAAATAATGGATTTTCTCTCTGAATGTAACAATTTAATCAAGTTGTTTGTGAGATTCAGCAGACCCTCTGCGGGCTGCTGGCCGGCCTACATATTTCCTGTGAAACTGGCTTTACAAATCTACTATACATTAACGTCCCTTCCCTCTTCACTTTCTAAACTACTTTTTCCAGGCAAACTTTAAGCACATGAGCGTCATGAGAGGAAATTCCCATCTCTGGACGTAATGGTCAGAGTTTTCTGAATAGGCGAAGGAAATCCAAGATCTTGGATAAATAATTCCTAAAGAGGAGACTGTACTGTCATTCTTGGTCTCATAGCAAAACGTATAACATACATTTGCAGACCTAAAGGTTTCAGTACTTAAGCAGATTCTCAGCTTTCAATGTCTGATGCAAAGATTTGTCTTAACCACTGGAATTTTTTTGAATTCATATGATTCACATGAATAAAAAAAGAGAGGACTTCTTTATCTGGATGCAGTGCGGTTCTGATACGCCAAGCATAAAGGATTTACTGTAACAGCAGAAAAAACTCGGTACCTTTTGTAATATTCAACCCAAAACAAAGTTACTTCAGAAAAAAGATGCCACACAAATATAAAGTAGCATCGCAAGATCATGAAGACTTAGACAATTGAGCTTTGATGGAAGTGGGGAAATAAAATAGTTATCTGAATTGCACACAGTTATAAACAGTACTCAGAAACTGACCCCAAGCAGTGGAAAAAAAGATAGTTTCACTTCGAATCAATATGTGTTCCTGTAGGATGGTTCCAAGATCAAAATCTGTTGTCAATCAACGACCACAAACAGATGAAAGACTTTTTTTCCCCGATATTGACCCCTGTTCCTTTGAAAACCTGCTGATACCTTGAAGACTGATTTTATAAATACAAACTCAGAAAGCACAGTTTCAAGACAGAAAGGAATGAGATTATTTTCCTGTTCATTTCTGAGAGTAATAATTTGTCTTCAAGATCTGTCAGTGTCACCAGTTCATGGCTGAGTATGAAATTAGGCAGATTCACAGCAGGGATTATCACCCACTGTGTGTGTGTTTTTTTAAAAAGCTAATTATTTCAAATGGCAGGTCGTGCTGTTTTCAGAGGGATAAGAAAACAGATTTAGAAATGTGATTTCTTGCAAATGCAAAACTGTCAAAAGATTAGCTCACACATATGTAGGAGGAACAATCTGATTCAGCACCAACATACTATATAATAATCATAGAAAACACATTAACATTAAATTAAACCCTAAAGGAAACGCGGCCTTCACAAAAAGAGAAAGAGGCAATTAAGAGATGTCAGACATAAAGTGGTGATTGTGTAATGGATGTTGTGAAGGTTGGAGCCATCACAGATTTTCCTGTCAACCAAATTAACTGTAATGTATTTTATTTTATTATGTATTTGGAAAGTCACCAAATAAAATATGCGACAAGCTTTCACCTCCTTGTCTGAGCTATCAGGTTATAACTAAGCATTACAGGGATAACTGTCTGTGTTTTCATTAGATATTTAAACACAAGTTCTGAAAATGAAAATCATTAGTAATGTAGATACGCATTTACATTCATTTCTGATGCAACAGTCAATTAAGCTCAGAGATTTGTGTCTCTTAACTGTAAATGCAGCCTTTAAGACCAGAAAACATTTAAGTTTGTAGACTATAGTAAGTAAAACTCCTTTACCAGACTGCATCTTGTCTCATATCACAATAACATTATTATATTACCGCTAAATACTTCATAAATTATATCTTAGTTCATTATTAATTGACTCTGCATGGTGGTGACGTCAACAGTATATCACTGATATCAGCAGAGACATAAATCATAAACTATGATTAAACCTCATTGTTAAACCAAACAAAAGAAAGATTATGAAAATAAATCTGTGAGGAACAGGATGAAAAATCAATTCTTGTGATTGTATAAACTGTTTTATACAATGAAACACAGAATTTCTGAAAACTCTGTGTGAGATATGAGATTTGTTATTTTCCTCTTTTTTTTTTTTTTTTTCTTTTTTTTTTTACACAGATCACAGCTATAGTCACATTCTGCATTTAGAAAAAAAATTAATTCACTTGGTTCGAGGACCAACAATGACTGATAGCCAAAAGTCTTATAGAAAAAAGAAAGAGGCCCTCCGGCTTGGATTACTAAAAGAATTTGCAGCCCATTCATGTATTACAATGTCTATTGGATAAGCATATTACAATATGCTTCAGGCCCTGAGCTCGGTGTGAAGATGGGTCCTTGTCACGTCATGGGGACAAAGAGTATTGTATAACAGAAAGACGCTTTAAGGCGTCTCACAACAAAAGCCTTCAGGGAGAGATTTCAGATTCAAAGGCGTTGTACAGAAAGCCTCTGAAAATGTAGGCCAACAGCACATATTGATGTGATGTATAAACAGATACATGCTTATTTATGATTAAGATGTAGCAAATATGAAATGCAGCATTGAAACTGCATCTGAATTGTAATTGAACCTATTTAGTGCAACAAAATTTAAAGTCCCCCACCAGCTGTGTTATTGTTAACCCACCTGGATGTTTGAGCGTCACTGTGCAGAATGATGTTTGTGCAGTTTGCATCCTCACAGATTCTGGACTTTTGAATGTGTAGATGCAATTTTAAGAATTTATAACAAAGTAATTTAACTGTTTTGTGTAAAAACCAAATAATTATTATGCAACGCTGTAAGTTACAACTTGTCGGCTTTTCTGACGTAGTGATTTGAGGGCAATGTATTTATGTTGTTTTTCCAACTGGACAAGTCAGCTGGACGTATATGAGTTTTGGCAGGATTTGATTTTGGCAGCCGTAAAGGCTGAAGGTGTCAAAACAAATCCAATTCCAAACCTGATTTTTGCCCTAATTTTGTCTCCCTAACCCAATAAACCTAATTCTAAAACCACAAGCTTGTGTGTCATTTCCAGTGGTTGATAATGTGACAAACGTTTTCAGTCCTAACAAACTGCTCCTCTGTGTTATGCGTCGTACACCAAAGTTTAAATGCCATCGTTTACAACTGCCCTAACAAGACAGAAATGAAGAAGCACCAGAATTGTATTTTGCCACTATAAACATGCTTGTTTTGAACACACCCTCATTGTCCTCCATGTTTCTATCCTGCTTCCATGACCAGACCCCTCTGCTATCCTTGCTGCCCCATCGTCCCACCTCTGAATCTATATTTTGTCTATTTTCTTACCCCTGAACCTGCTCTGCTACTTACTGCCTCTTTGCTTGGTTGTGTCCTATAGAGAATCCAATCTATATACTGAAGATGCACCTCTGAAAACAATCACTCGCATATTTCACAAATTTTACAACTTGATGGGCCTGACTACTGCATAAGTTGATAATGCGTACAAAAAGAAAGGATGTGGTCCCGAAATAAATCTGCCCCAAGTTCCCGGTATACATGGTACACAAAAGCCAAACATGGCTCCACCCCACTGTCAGCCAATATATCTTCAACAGGAAGTTATTCTTTGTTGTTTCCCAAACAACCAGGGTCAAATTCCTTCCCCAAAATGTCCTTGACGCAACTAAACCGGTAAGGACTGGCAGTGGGGTTTAAGGAAACAGTACTCGATAGTGGGTGGGTGACCCTTAATAATCTCTCAATCATCATCCCGCCAGGTCCTGTAGTTATTTTGAAGTGTGGGATATTCATTGCCCAGGATGGGCCAATGGGTGCTCCCATCCTGCCTTTCAAAAGCACGGAAGCAGGTTGGAAATGCTACGCTGCTCACACGCTGTGAGGAGAAGGGTTTATTTACTGTGCAAAAACTTTTCTGACATAATACGCAGCACAAAAACAATTACTCTTAGAGATTTATGAGGCACAAGAGTTTAAAAAAAAAGGACCTAAACCTATTATCACATTAAATTTTAAATGTCCATCTGAGCTCAGAGGTTTTGTGATTCTCAGAGACACAATATCACATAAGTAAAAATACATTTTTAAAAAACTACTCAATGTAAATATTTTTATCAGGACTGTTGTATTGTACACTGTAAACACTGAGCAACATATTGTTTATACAATTTTAACAGAAAAAAATTCATATGGAACATTTAGAATTCAAAGTTCATGTCACGCTGTGATAAGTGAGATAAAGAAAGATAAAGATGAGTGGATCACACCCAACGCCGTATCTCAAGATAAGAGAGCTAAAAATACCTCTTCCTAAAAACAGGATGACTTTTTGTCTAACAATACACACTGATTCAAAGGTAGGTGTTGGGATTTCCTTTAAAACCTGCCTGTGGGATTTCTTTTCAAATGTGATCTTGGAGTTGACAATCTCTTTCTTCTCTCCACGGACTCTGCAAAGCTCATGTAAATCACATAACACAGTTTTTTTTTTCCTGGTGGTACAGACTCAGGGCCAGATTGACTAAGAAAATGGCTTTGCACAATTGTGCGCTGAAATTTTAATTGGGTTAGCGCTCACAATTTGCGTGTGTTCAAAACTTAATAAGACAGCAGCTGATTTTGCAGTCAAGTCCTGTCCTTCACTGGCAGATACATTCTGTCAGTGGAGGACAGCTCACAGTTCAGCAGTGGGGTTTCTATGAGATCACCAGGTGCAGAAAATAAATAACATATTGATCTACCTAATTATTAATACAATAGGAGGCAATACATTCATGGAAAATGAAAAGGAGATGAACTGACACAATAAGACAAATCAAAGATGCACAAAAGGGAGGCGGCACAACCAGTTTACACCAGTTTTTCCAGAGGAAGAGAATTTTTCTGCAAAACTGACAAATTGCATGATGACGTTAGTAAATCCAGAGGAATATAATCAGCATCTGTTAACATAACTCCTCCTATTATCTGCATGATCCTCCCTTAAATGCATATGCAATAAGGAGAGAAGCACACCTGACAAACACTGTTCGAGAAAAACTACACGTGTGTTACGGGCGAATGTGTCATATCTACGTCTAAAAACTGGCACAACAGCCTTTGTAAATCTGGCCCTCAGAGTCTTGGTCACTTTGACACTTTGGATGTCTTTGTGACAGGGGCGCTATCTCCCTAATCGATAGGAAAATCTTTTCCTTTCTGTAGGAAGAGATAGTAAAGTAGCTGCCAGACAGTGGAGCAACTCGTCAAACTATAATAAAAATGCTCCGCTCCCAAAATAGGCTGAAAATGTGACATCTAATAAATGTATGATGCAATAACATCACACTGACTACTGATTATCATAGTAAAGTACAATTCTAAATTTTATTCAACCGATGATTTACAGTACCAGTCAAAAGTTTGGACACACTTTTTCCATTCAGGGGAATGAGAAAGGTGTGTCCAAACTTTTGACTGGTACTGTAAATACTTTATAACGTAATAAGCTCTTATTCCAACCTTGTATTCCTCACAATAGCCCATTACTGGCATTATTATTGCCTCATCAGTTAAAAATATGCACCCCTATTAAGTAATAATGGCCAGTTAATGTAAAAACATGGTATCATTACATTATCAGGCAATTTATCACTTAATTAACTAAAACTTCAGACCATTTAGAGCATTCTTATTAGATTTAGGCACATTTTTTCATTCAGCGCACATATTGCATTACAAATTGTTCACACCTGTAATTTCCCATCACAGCTCAGAAAGCACAATGGTCAATCATTTGTGTTTTCCCACTTCGTACATTCACTTGGGTTCTTTTTGAACTTTGAAGCCGTTTGGCAACATCTGGCAGTTATCTATTCAAAACCAAGCTGACATAACAACACTAAAAGATCTATCCTGTTATTAAGTTGTGAGCCGGGTTGAACTCGTACATTTCTGTTTTAACTCGGAACAAAGATGAAAATCCCAAGTCAGGCTCCAGGCTTCATAGATTGGTGATCAGTGCTGATAGTGATTCAAAAACACGCAGCCACACTGAGGGAAACGATACAGGCGAGGCCAACTGTTACTATATGCTGCAGCTCCATTAAAAACATTTTGATCAAAGCCATGAATGATTCACAGTGTCAGAGAACAGTAAAAGATTGCTCTTCACCACAGGGGTTTCAACCATAAAGTCCAGCTTTAAAGAGGAAAAAAGCAGGGAGGAGACTGTGAATGATAACAATCACATCTCTGAACCATTGTCATGTGGGTAAAAAAGTAACAGGGAGGAGGTGGCAGCTCACAGTTGATGAGCAAGACAAACATTTATCAGGCCTGTGGTAACAGGAAAACAGTAATCCCTGAGCGGCGACGCACCAAGGGACAAAGGATGCAAAAGAAGGAACAAAATATCCTCAAGACTCTATGTCTATACTTAAGTGTCAAATTAAGTCTCACCAGAGAAACTGATACTTTGATACTATTTCTGAGAGAAATGGGCAGCAGATTTCCTCTTTTTTTTGCTAACGCAATTATTTGACTATTTTGTTCATTTAATTCCAGGTGCTGTAGTTGAGTATTACATTTTTACTCAACAACACATATAAACTATAAAACTGAGACAAGAAAACTTCACATACATACAAAGTGACACATCTTTATCTTTGTGTGGTTAACAGGATACAGGTGTTACCACTGTGGTGGCAGCTGCACCAAACACACAAGTCTCTAAGACACACTACTTGTTATTTTTCAGTTTTTATAACTTCATAACCATAAGCTGGCAGGCCATTCAAGACGCCTCTTTGTTCAACCAATCCTGCATGGAGGTGCTGCATCTATGCTGTTTCAGGATTTAGGTACTGTACTGTAATGTGCAACCTTGTGTAGGGCTCCAATGTGCATTTTAGCCTCAATTAGGTCACTCAGGAGTATGCACACTCCATCGGGTTTCTTTCCAAATTAAGCATGAACAGGCCTTGAGCCTCTTGGTCTCAATGAGGTGGCCTGCGCCTGGGGGTCGGAGCCAGCAAATCAGAGGAGCGGCCATTTTCCAGTCCATTAATAACATAATGAGGTGACCACGAAGTGCCTAATACGATCACTTAAACCCTTAATGGTTAAGGCATCCTACAAAGACAGGGTCCAAAGAGCAGTAACTATGGTACCCACAGCAGCACATGGTCACTCACACTAATGTCGCACGGCACCTGCTGTTACCAAGAAATTAACCGAAATCTAACTGCAGTCTTGCACTGAAAAGTCATATTGCCTGACTGATTTATGTTGTACTTCGTGTCGGAAATGGAAGCATAAAGGAGATCCACTAAGAAATGTGTGTTTAATCTTATGTTAGTTACTCCTCTGGGCAGGTTTGGGGACCGACTGGGCTGTTTTTTTTCCAAACTCGTAAATACTTGGAAGGCTTACTTTTTTCCCCTCCAACATTACGACATGCTGCTCTGATTAACTACTGTGAATCAAACGTATGATCTGATCAATCAATCCATCACCTGCTGAGCTGAATCAGACAGATTACTAGATGACAGGTATATGTGGCCTTTGCTGTATTATGTAGCTCCACTGCTTATCTTCCCTGAAGCGTAATAAGGCCAATGTTTTTTTCTTTTTTAATGTAATAATTTCTTCTGAAATTAGAAACCATTATAGCCTCTGCTATAAAATGCTTGCTGGGCCAATAATGATAACAGTAGCACAAAGGTTGAGGAGGAACATCATAATATTTGAAGATAGGTCTAATTTCCAGTACCATGACTGCTCCTCCTCAGGTTAGAAAGCTAGAAAAAGATGCAAACAAGTTGGTTGCTACAAAAAAATGCAACTGCTGCAATCTGGCAGCATTTTGGATTCGTACCAACTGATACTGAAGAGCTGGAAAGCCTTCAAGTAGCATTACTTACAGCTCAGAACGCTATGAGATGAGCAAATGAATGTTGAGATTATACAGATTGGTGAGAAGCGGTGTAAAATATTGACAAAAGTTTAACATGCTGTCGCTTCTGCTATTTTTAGAGTGCACAGTGTGAGCGGATGACTTAACAGAGAACAAACAGCGAGAACATGGGAGATTCTATCCAGTCATAACAAGAAGAGTTTGTTGTTCATACAGAGCCAGTTCACAGCATAATCCTAAACGGCAAAGCATAAATCTGGTGTGAAATTACTAATGAAACAAATTATTAGGCCAGTGTAAAGAATTCAGCCACTTCACAACGCCTATTCTTGATTTTCCCCCATTTGCTCTTTCAGCATCACTACGATTATCAAACTCAAATGTTTATCACTAAGTCACTAAGTGTTGAAAGTTTTAGACTCAGAAGTTTGAAGTTCTTGTTCTCACAAGAAAGTTTTATATATATACATATATATATATATATATATTCGTCTGCCACACCATCACACATGTTGAGGTTTGTTTTTGCACACCACTGTACAGGATATTGTGGTGACTCAGCAGGGGCTTGAATCTCAATGCCCGCAAGCTAATAACAACAATCGCTCCCTTGAGCTTCTCCATGGTAGCCTCATACCTATATTGACTCATTTTCACAGTAACTCTAGTTGAATTCTGCTTGAGGGGCTGAATACTCAAAAGGTCCAAGACAGGGATTTGACCTTCTCACATTTATGAAATCCACTGATTTCTAGGGCTGGGTGATATGGACAAAATCAAACACCTCCATATCGATATTGCGACAATATTGTAGGGATGACTATTGGTGCTTTCACAAAATATTTACACAATGAGATTTTTGATAAATAATCACCAGTAATGTGGATATAATGACTAAGTGGGTAAAGACAAGTAATAGAACAGCTAGAACAGTCTGAAAATGACATTATTTTACTGTTATACAGCCTTTAAAACCACCAAAAGACTAAACTTATGCCATATCATGATATTATGACAGCAAATCTAAGACAATATCTAGTCTCATAACACGATATCGATATAATATCCATATATATATATTGTCCAGTCCTACAAATTTCAAGTTTTAATAACTTTAAAACTACATTTCTCATTTCATCAAAATTTCATATTAACTTGTTATTTTGGGGGGAAGCACAATTTGCTGTAGTCTGTTGTACACTAAAACATAAATATTAACATAAAAAATTTTCTTGCTTGGTTACTGCAAGTACTGCATCACTTTTGATTTACACATTTGTAGTAATAAACAAATTTAGTCCTGTTAGAAGTTACCAGAGATCACAATAGTGATCTTAACTTAATAATTGGGCTACTTGTAATTGAAACTGCAATCACTCTGATTAAATCAGAGTTTAGTAGTTTAGCTCTATCTATACTCCCAATGAATATTCCTCTGATCAACACCTTCATGTTCACGTCATTCACAAGTGAATTCAATTTCAGATACACAAGGTGGAAGATAACAGTGTCAAGAAGAAAACCTGATTTGAGGCATGAGTGAGACGGTTCACAGGTGAAATGTAATGCACTGTCCACGTGTCCAGTGGACATTTTCACAACTGTCCCTTTTATCAGGATTCAATTATTGAAGTAAGACTCACTTTCAAAAGTACAACAGGTCCATAACAGGTTGGCAAACTGCTACTGTTGTTACCAGCAATAATTATTATTAGCATTATCAGTCAATATCCATCAGACACTTTTTCAACTAAGAAGTCATGAACAGCTCTGCTATAGGCAGAGCTCACACGTGGCTGTCCGTACACTAATGGAAAGTGTCAAATACATCTGCCTACATGATCCACAAAAAGACCCCAGAAGACTTCAATAAAAAAAAGGAACTATCTTCCGCTACCTCCGCTTACAATAAACCCAATACCCATCTGCTGTATTCCCACTCTTTTGATTCATGCGTGACTGTAAAGGTGAGTCATATATGAGATCCAGTATTAAATGTGCATCATGCGCATCAAACAAAAGCTTACTGTTCCAACACTCCTATTCCAAATAAGCCTCTCTGCAGATGTTCATTGTAAAAGCTTCACCAAACCGGTCAGCGAATAACAGGGCACCTGACAATACGCAACATGAGTCATCAGCTGTGGTTAAAATACAACTGAAACATGTTACAAAATATGATCATGACAACAATTTGACTTGAGTTCTATTTTGTTCTTACTAAAAATCATTACAGCACCTAAAATGCACATGGAACAATGTTAAATACATACATTTTAGGTAATTATCACAGATAAAAAAAGATCACAGCGCAACTTAAAATTCATTTTTAACCACTCTTACACCACCAAGTTTAACCACAACAACAAAACAAAAGCAACTTCTACAATATTTCTACCGTGACCACTTATAGCACAATATTCACAGGTCCATTCATAAATGCTCTGTACTTCAGACTGTTTGAACTACAACCATTGACCGAGCCAGTTGCTAGGAGCTGAGGAGAAAAAAATCTAATCTATCTTTGTTTCTATTCTCAGAGAAACAGCCTTTACTCTAAGACAGCTTGTTCTCTGTAGGTTTCATTTACAATCTCACAGTACTGATGTCCACCTGTTCCACCTTAATAATGTGTTAACACCCACTCGAATGAAACGGAGCGTACTCTCCTTTCAGTGACCAAGCAACAGTGAAGCAGTAGCCGCTGTTGGTCACTATCTGTTTCAAAACACAACGAGGGAAGATTAACCATGGTCAAACTAACAGGATTCATTCCAGCGTCCGCACAACACATCCTTGCCGTTCCCTATCACACAGACAGCAGCGTGTATGCATTTTCTTACCGTGTAAAGCCCAATCCTGCACAAGGCGAGGGAGAGCTGCATGTGCTCCGACATTGTGCTCAGCCACAAGCGTAACCCCCGGCAACAAACAAGCCGAGCCTCAGGAGTAAGTGAATGGATGGAGGAGGATCAGGAGTAGCTGAACACAGCAGTGTCAGGTCAACAACATGAGTCCAGCCCTTCACCGTCTCACTGTCAGTAGCCCATATTCACAAGCCATTTCAGTTCACAATCTGGGCTTAATAGAGGGGTTTTGTAAGGGCGTAGATGAGCTGGATTGGAGGTTGTCTTGTATTTACTCCCCGTATTCATTCATAGAAAGAAAAACTGTTGTCACAAGGATCAACGCACGGACACCAGCATGAGATTAGTTTGTGAGGACCTCTCTCTCCACAGAGATTAAGGGCTCAGCGACAACTAGGGATCCAGAATAAGACTGCAAATTGGATTAGTCACCATTACACACCCACACACTATGCCCATACTGTATGCACGGCTTCACAAAGTATGAAAACCATTGCTTTCTGTGCATGGAGGAGGATGAAGGGATCGACCACTTGAGCTTACAGCAGTTGTGGGGATTTCAATCACTGTTGTGGGATGCTTTGTCGGAAGTCTGTCTGTTCAAGAGAGAACTGTGAGTCATTTTGAATAAGCTTGTTTTGGTCCGCTCAGCTGTCTAGTAATAGCTGCTGTTACCACCTGCTGATATACCGTTGTTATAATATGTACTACTAAACTGTATTGCAATAATGCTATGAGACATCTTACCACTCCAGCAACAATTAGAGCTCAAACTGATTAAATCTTTGACGGTTGCAAACATCATACTGCAGCGTGCAACATCGAATTACATTTTAACTGTGCCTATAAGCAAACTAATCCATGTTCGGATTCCACCTAGTATGCTATTGCAGGTATACAAAGTTTAAAAATCAAGGATGGGAAAAGCTTGGTTTATGACAATGGCATTTTATTTTTAGAGGACCACTGAGTGAAAAAACTGAGTTTGGTCTGTTGTCTTAAATAATCCGGTTATGACATGATTACACCACAGATTAATGAACTAAATACTTACTGTATAACCAGTAGTTTAATACACTGGTATTCACGCCAATGTTATGCTCTCCATCATTTTGTAATATGAAGACTTTCATCCCACAGCACACTGCATCATGGCTGGTTTTTAAGTCAATTGCTCATTGTATTATTTGTTACGATAAGGAAACTAAAAAGTACAACCTCCTGTCCACCCAGTTGTCAGAACAAGAACAAAATATGGTCTTGTTTGTCATCTGTGTGTAAATCCGGGTCAAAACTTTCTGTTTCCACCTATTTCACTCTCTCTCTCTCTCTCTCTCTCTCAAATAAAATCTTAACAGTGCTGAGCAGTGTGTGCAGTGGATATCCTCTTTTGTAACGCCATTCCTCATGTATCAAGGCAGCACATAATAGCCTAGTTTTATTTTATCCGCTCTTGCTGTAGGTCAGCAAGATATGCTTTCCTATGAATGCCTTGAGTCCCTGATAAAGACCTGATTAACAAATGGATTTATGGATCGACTCTTCAAACAAAACAAGGGCTTCTACCTGTCAATGTCCTTCCTATGTTTTTCTAATGAGGAAAAGCCGAATAGAGCCCTACACAAAGAGAGTGGTCACGGCCTGAGAGAAAAGAAACATATGAAAACAGTTCACTAATGCTTCTTTGGAGCAATCGTCCATCAACGTTTGTGGATGTCGAAATAAAAGGAATTTAAAGTTCCTGTGCTGTTCCTGTGGTCTTAAGGATTATCAGACCCCATAAACACTCCCTTATCAACAATGATGCTGCCCTGGCCCAACATGCTGACTCACTAGCACTCTCCACAGACACAAGGGAATCACTGCAGTGAACTAGCTAGCAGACAAAAAAAAAAACTGGCTGACATGCTGCTAAAATCAGGGGTGGAGGTTTAGGAATGCTGTTGTGCTCGGAAAAGGTATTTCACATCACAGCTGGAAGCTATACACTTTAAATAAAAGGGTGGGTTAAAGGAACCGTGGCCAACTTGACCAAACTTTCGATTAATATCAATTCATATCCATTCAAACTGAAACCCAAGTAAACCTGCTCTTACCAATGGATTAAGTAAATGATTAGCCTAAAATCCATCCACATAAAAAGGACATATTGAAATATTTTGAGAGATTGTTGGACTCTTATCTACATACAATAGGTAATTTTTGTTTGCCTCTAAAAGAGTACCTGGCTGATATCTCTGCCAGCAGCAGCAAGGTGTGGAACAAGGTCAGATAGGGGGCAAAACTGAGAGAGAAGTAACACCAGCCACATCTCCCATAGGCTGACACTCTGTATTCATATGCTGCCAAGAACTTCCCATCAGCTCTCTTTCCTTTACGGAGGTGAGATGTCAATCTACTACAGCCTGCTGTGTGTCCTTGGAAAGGAGATCTGCTCTGAAGTACAGCTTCAGCCAAAAACACATGCATGCTTCTACTAACACAATTTAATTTCATAAAAAAGGTCTGATCCTATCACTGACTGGATACACAACAGAATGACTCCAACATGCTGCATACTGTATGTTGTATGCAACAATGTTCTTTAAGGAATCTGTGGAAAAACTCAAACATCTTCTGAACTATAAACTCCTAGTAAGTAACAGTTAAAGTCAGCTACTGGCATCAAGAACTAAAATGCTTTTAGTATAATGACAGCAATCATCAGTGGAGATCTTACATTTTAAATGGCAACCAAAATACTACGCTTCTAGTTTTCTATTTAACATCATAAAAATCCAATCCTGTTACTTTCTACATACAACAACTACACAAAAAGCAAAAAGGGGAGACAAAGTAAACAGGTGGCAGGCAGCTTGAGTAATAATTTAAAACTAGGTAGCTGAAAACAGGTGTTTGGCCAGTCATTTTGTCCTAACCAAACTATTTATAGTAAAGACAGCTGAATAACAGTCTTCCCAGTTGGTAAACCTGTTGTCTAAAATATTTTCTCTTTTCAGAAGTATGAGAAGAGAATAGGGTTCGCCATCGCTCCCAAAAAAAATGTAATTAATAACCTGCTAAGGTGCAGAGAAAGTCTGCTTTTTCCAAAGGGAACAGCTACGTGTAGTCTTGTGGTTAAGTTATATATAATCTAGAAAAGAAAAAGGGTTAGCTATTAGTCTGCATTTCTGCTGTCACAAGTCATAGTTAAACCAAAAAGTTATTCATTTACTCCAATAGACCCTTCTCACATCAGACATTTTGACCTGTCAAAGCAGGAAAAGGACAGATGTAAATGATAACATTAACGATGGCTCCATTCCATTAATTGTCCCAGTAAGCCATGTCAGTGAGTGAGTGCACAGTACCAGAGCCTGGGAAAGCACAGGTGAAATTAACAATATTAACGATGGCTGCAATCCATTTAGGTGAGCTAGTTCAGGCTCTGGCACTAACCACTCAGTATTGCATCCTCTGTTTGGAGCATATAGACCCATACAGAGGATGCAATACTGAGTGGGTTAGTGTTTTTTTTACATCGTTCCAATCCAAGTATAAACACGACCAATATACAAACTCACCGCTTCACAGCAAAATATGGAAAACTGAAGTCTTTGTCAAACAACACTTTCTGAATTTCTGTTTAATATTCCGTCACACCCATCCTTACTATGACATCATCATCCGGTGGTGGCTCTCACTGAATCTTTGTCATAACCTAAATTCCACTACTCCACTACTGGTTGTTCTACACCAGACAAAAGGTGCAGATCTGGCTTCCTTCAGGGCAGAGCTACAAAAATGACCTGAATGTCAGTGTACCTGAGGGTTCAGTCATTCATGTGGAGTGAAAAAATAAATAGCTGGTCTTTTCCTCGTTGAAGAAATAGCCTACAGGGCCAATAACGCAGGGAAATCGCCGTAGTATAAACAAAACCGTGCAAGAATAACAGTGCAATATTAAATCTGGTGATGATTACAAAAATAGTATCTGCTGCAATTAAACATAATAATGCTTCACGTGCTTGCATGGGTGTGTTGTATGCAACAAACCCATACAACACAGCCGTAGCTGGTCCCTCATATCTTTGCCGTCACTCACAACAAGTGCAATTTGTCCTGTCTGGTGAAGTCTGCAACAAGTTACGGTCCAAGAGTTGGCCACACGGTACACTTGTAATTTGGTAAGGCTGTGTCATGGAAACAGCTAGCACCAAATTCCTTTCTCGGTGCTGCCGCTTTGTGTGGTCTTTTTTAACACTGTGCTGACCGTGCAGGAGTACAGTCCCTTCAACATGCTCCAGCTCCAAGCTGAAACAGAAACTACAGGCCAGATCTCTCGTGTACTACAGTTATAGTTAAAACCACATTTATCATCCAGCAATGTGCATTCCTGTACATCCCAACTACCCTTATAGGCCAAACCCGATCTATAACCTCACCTAAAATCATAAAACGGGACATAAAATGAGCATAATTTTATCAAAGGTTTAGTAACAAGTTCATATTGATTTATAGGAAAGAGAGAGACATAGTTGTAGCCTGGGTTTTGTGCCAGGTCTCCAGTGTTGCACAGCAGGAAAGGAGGCCCTGCTCCTATTGAGCGCCTGACCTCCGAGGACAGCCAAGCACTCGGTCCAACAGTCCACAGAGTTACAGCTGTGCTTTCCACAGAAAACTGTTTATCACAGAAAATCTTGAATCATTCAGGCGTGTAAGCTGGAAAATGTTTTTTCTCCCCCTCTCTCAATATACGCAAAGAGCTTAAACATACTTTAGATACGATCTTATTTCAAAACAGGCCAAAAAATACTGGTAGCACTGACGGCTTTAGCTACAATTGACGCCCGATTGTGGGAAGCAAATGTAAGTGAATTAAAGTTGTCTTCTTGTTGTAGCACCTCAAAGAGAGAAAGAAGAGAGCTGAGGGTGAAATTTCATTCATTTCATGTCACAAGGCTTCTCCTGTTGACAACAATGCTTCCTGTGTTTACCTTTGGTACCAACAACTCTCTATTACCATCTAACTAAGATTACAGAAAAAAACAGAGATTTACAGGCATAGGTGCTAAATAAATACTGTGAAAGTATCAAAATGCTCAGTCCACAGAGAAATGCACACAGCCGTATTCAGAAACTGTGCTTTTAAACAAGCTGTTTGTATTTCCTTAAGATTGTGATGTCACAACTATACACTCAGCGTTTCCCCAACCATTGCCTTGGAGGGGCAGCCCGCCCCTCCTGAAATAAACAAACTATGTTTATTTATGTTATTTACCTAATTTATCTGCACTTCATTTCAGCTCAGTGTGAGAGTCTCTACTGCATTTTGCTGTCATTTATGGTCATGCTAGTTTCTCTTCTCTACTCTGCTCGCTCTGTTTCCTGTGGTTGGCCTGTGTGTGTGTCACTCAGAAAACAGCCAGCCAATCAGAAGAGAGGGGACGCTGAGCAGACACAAAACAGCCTGTTTCAGGCTGAGTGAGACAGAGGGTCTGCATCCATAGCTTGTACAGCTGTAACTAGGTGCTTTGTGACCATAAAAACATGCAAATGTTTGTAAAAAGACCACAAGAATGAAAATATTAAACTGGGAAAGGGGCACAATATGACCTCTTTAAACTACAAATGCTTGACGTTGGTCCCCTTTTGTTCCCCACAAAGATTGTTACACCAAGACCGGAAGTTATAAAACAAGCCAGACAGTTTGTACCACCTATAGCACAACTGTTCTGGTGCCAGTTGCAGGATAGGACTTTGTAATCTTAACTTAAGAAATATCCCAATGTAGCAGAAGCTCAAAGTTCCTTTCGGGCCCCACATCTTGGGAGGCCTTGTTATAAACAAGCTGATAACACTGCAAGCTCCAGGGCTAATTTTAAGGTTCTTCTTTTAACTTATAAGGCCTTGCGTGGACTTGCACCACCTCACCTATCTGAGCTAATTACACCATACACACCGGCACGCCCACTTCTCTCTCTAGATGCTGGTTTCCTGGTCATTCCTTCAGTTCACAAAAAAGATCAGTTGGCCTCAGAGCATCTGACTACCATGCCATTTATCAATGGAAATGCCTTCCATTACATGTTAAAGAAGCACGCTCAGTTGAAATCTTTAAGACTGAAAACCTTTATTCACTTCATTATAGCCTACAATAGAACTTAGTCAGGTCCATCACCTTTTAACCTCCCTTTAACACTGATGTTTTTAATGTGGTTGTTTTATTATCTTTAACTTTTATTATATTATTTGCTTGCTGTATGTTTTGTCCCATGTATTCTCTTTAATTGTAAAGTGTATCGGGACTAATGCTGCCTGGTGAATCTGCACTTTACACAAAATTGATTGATTGAAACACTGAGTGTCCCCCCCTCTGAGTGACGACAACACAATGTCTGTGTACTTGCGTTTTTCCTTTCCTTTATAAATTCCCTGGGAAAGCCTTCAGTTACAGCTTCCTCTCTATTGTTGCACTGTTTCAGCAGCACCCATCCCATCCCCACAATGTGGGCAAAGGCCCAAAAAACATAATCTCTCAGGCCAAAGCTGGTACAGTCGCCTCCACTGTGATCATTCTTCTGGTCACAGGTATTTAAAAAAAAACAACAACATGTGACTAATATCTCAAACCTCTTCTCTTTTGATTGACTTTCTCTCTCCCAATGACATCTCGACTCCAACACACAGTGCAGCTTTGTCCCTTCAGCAGCCACAGTGAGTTTTGTGGGAAATAGCAGCTTATTACATAGCTAACAGTTACTTCAAAGGGTGTAGCTAGTTGGCTAGTTATCGTGTTTCACATGTAAACAGATCGGGGTCTGGATCAACCAGTTACACAAAACTACAGGCTACAGCTGACACAGGAGCATAAAACCCTCAACCGGTACTTCACCTAATTGCCCCACACACCTGAGTGACACCACTATCTGATTAAGAGCCCACCGGGCAAGAAACCAAACGTTGGAGCAGTGTTTGATTGGAGAAAGCAGCACCACTGCATTTCGATTAATGTACTTACCAGATAATCCATGTACTATCGCTGACCAGTCACAGCAACACGAACTGGCTTTGTAGTAATCCCGTTTTTGCTTCAACGAGTCCAAAATTTTTTAATAGATTTGACCACACGTCGCTTTGTATTCCCCGCCTTTCGACAGCCACAGTGAAATAAAAACCAGCCTTTTAGCAGGTTTACAAGCAGGGATTTTCGCCGTCTTCCTCGCCAGTTACACAAGTTTCAGAGCAGCAACGTCCTCCTTTGTTTATCACGACGAGGGCCGGTCGGTTCGTGTGCTTTTTCTGTGTAAATAGCCACTCGTCCACCGGCTGACTTCCAGTTTTTTTTTTTATCACACAATATCAGTTGAGTGTTTGGTTGAGGAAACTAGCGAAGCCTACAGCGCTACGTCACGCACGTCGTTTTGCTCACGTAGCGTGGTCACATGACCAAACACATGGTGGCTATTTTCATTCTGAGAGGAAATTTGCAGCTAAACGGTTTCTATTAAGATCAATTTATAAGCAGGTATACTCTAACAGCCTCTATTTGAATTTTAATGTAGGCATCAAAGATTATTTGTGGGTTTTATATGCTCATTGTAATAATAATTATTCATATAGTAATAATAAATGTCTCTCGTGTAGCCCCACAGAGGAAAAGACTTTGTCACGTCCACTGATATGTGATCTAACACCAATGTGATCTACATTGATGAATCTTCCAATTCTGGAGAAGTGTCGTAGCGGAAGCAGATTTTCAAGAGAATCAAGGAACTTTCTGGTAAACTGGCAGCATGACTGACAGATCATCTGGAACTGTAATTTTTTTTCAGATCTTGAGTTGAAAAGGTAATGTCTCACTATAAAAGTACTCAGTTACTATTAAAAAGTCTTGCATTCAAAATCTTACTGGAAAATATATATATTATTGGTAAAAATGTATCTAAAATGAAAGTATGCATTATAGCCTACAAATTGCCCCCTCTTACTATTATACATTACAATATTGGATTATTATTATTATTATTACTGATGTATTCATGTGTAAGCAGCATTTTAATGTCGTAGCCAGTTGAAGTGGACCTAATTTTAACTACTTGATATGCTGTTGGTTAGTTTGATCTATAGTGATGCATCATATTTCATTAAATCGTGATCTTTTTTATGTATTATCCTTGCCTGCGAAGTAACTAGTAACTATAGCTGTCAAATAAATGAAGTGGAGTGAAAAGTACAATATTTCCCTCTGAAATGCTCAAATAAAGACCAAGAATTTCAAAGCTCAAGCACAGTACATGAGATACATACCACCAGTAAAAATGGATATCAATATCATAAATCACAAATTTGCCTCAAATCAAAGAGACTTTGGAATAAATCATCATATTACTTATTGGAATTACTTTCTTTGAACAAATATCAAAGTATAGATTCTGACCTGACGCCGACACATTGCTGCAGCTTCAAAAGTGTGGAACAGCACAAACTGCATCAGCCTCCAACATAATACATTACACAATACATAATGAATTAAAGGGGATGACACAGTAAGTACAAACGCAGTTCAAAGTCAACGGCTGGTTCCACTGTCGCACGTAGGCCTTACAACAGATCTTTTAGACAGGCAAAGGTGGATAAAGGAAAGGATATACATGTGACAGATGAATACAAAACAGTTTCTGTCTCCAAGAGCCACGTAAGAGAAATCTAACTGAAATCTAATGGGTATGACATTGTGACTCTATTGGCACCCTTCACGACAATGATAATCTGACTTTCATTGCTCACATTAGCTTCTCCAACAGTCAAACAAAACCCTCTTTAGACTTGGAAAGCCATTATACCAGATAGGACCAAATGAAAAGAACAAAAAAAATGAGCACGAATTTATCTAGCGGGAAGCAAACACGGAGCCCTGATGAAGCAGTTATATGACATCATCCTGATTAGAAGAACAGTATAAATCACAAGTCTCCTAATGTGAGGCAAGCTGCATACTGAAGTAATTCCTCTTCCTTAGAGACCACAGTCCTCTTCAATATTTCATGTGCTGTGCTATAAAGGAAATCTCCCTGAACACAGTTAAATGGAAGGTGGACTGGATGTTCTCTGCACAGGCCTGACAGGTATGGAGGATGTTGAAAAGACACAAGAAGACTAATTGCATTTACTTTAATATGCAGAATATTTAAGCATGTGTAAATTGATTGTACTAGTTGTTCTCCAGGATGTCTGAGCCAGTCAAATGTGAGAGGAGTGACCTCTGGTGGCCTCTAGGAGAATGCTGTGGTTGTTGAGCTGTTGGTGGTTTACAGTATGTTTGTCAAACACTTTTATCCAAACTGACGCACATTTTTCCCATAAACACACACACAGGGAGCAATTTGGGGTTCAGCGTCCTGCTCAAAGACGCCTCGACATGTGGGCAGGAGGAGCTGACCTACAATTAATGCCCAACCTGCTCCACCACCTGAGCTACAGCCAGCCATACACTTGCATATCATAGGTCACATTTAATAATGAATACTATATCATTATAGCATCATATCACTATTATATGTATCATTCTATCTTATCTCATTGCTTAATTTAGGTGTTAATTTGGCAACAAGAAAGTCAGATGCATTCTTGAATTCTTTGATCAATTAAAGAAACATCACACTAGCATTCTCAATGGTAAGTTGAACCAAACTCACTTTCTCTCACACTCACATATCACCATTACTTTTACTGATACCAAATATAAATAATTCTTGAGCCTCCTCCCTGAAAAAAAAGATCAAAAAATAGCCACAAGGTGGCAGTATCCACCAAAGAACATCATTATTACAGGCTGTGCATTGTAAAGTATGCATCTTTCCCAAAGGAAACAGTTTGTTTATGAAACAGGATGCCAGCAATGCACAAACGGGTGGTTTGGGGGGGAAAACCCAAGGAAATTACAATCAAGGTGGGATTTTGTGTTATTCTTGTGGTCTTGGAACAGACGGAATTTGTAAACATGAGATGGTCAGCACCACAGTTTGAAACCACTGCCAATTTGTGCTGGTATTTAAATGATTGCACTTTCATGCTAAAACTTCCCTCAGGTTAGAAGGATTCAGCGCTTTCACAAGAATTTCATTTATATGGTGCAAAAGCCCATGAAACAGCATATAGACTGTCAGACACTAAAACTCATTTAAAGCAAGGGTTATGAGTTAGTCAGTGGCTCCATAAGGCAGATTTCATTGCAGGTTTTATAGTCAGCCCTGAAGCTGTTGAAATAAGCTCTAGCCTTACACAACCATTAGACCATTAAAAGAAATGTCTCAACTCTTATCTAAATAATGAAAAAAGGAATGACTTGTGTTTTTATCACTCTGAAAAGCATCCTGGGTAATGTCATAGTCACCAGTTCTTCTTTTTTGAATAGTATAACAGATAAGATGATCAGACAGATTAGTTACTAATACATACTCAATTGTGGGGTATAGAGAGACTCATGTCAAAAGTAGCGGCCATTAAGAGATCCCTTCATAATGCATTTTCAAGACAGAATTGAAACCTATCCAATCCTTTAAACCATAATTTAGGGTTTCTGGTGGAGACTGAATAAAAGAATAAAGATATTAAGCCACAGGATGACAACCTGATTAAATGATCAATAGATGTAATCATTGATTACATATGGTAACACTGGACTGAAAAAGAGACATGCTGAGGCGTCTAAGTATAGGAAGCGGTCAGCATGATGTCAGCATTTTCTAAATGACCTTTAGATAATGAAAGAGGACAAAGACAATTTCCCAGGTTAGCTTGACATCCAATCTACCATCTTCAAGTTGCATTCTTATTTTAAATTGATAAACAAGATGGGGCATACGGCCTTTATGACTATGAATAGCGTATTGGCCTGTAGAAGTGTAGTATCCAGTGTAGTATTGCTTTCTTTAAAGCTTACATTTCTAAATTCTTTATGAGGAAATGTTTTCTGGATGTATGATGGGCTGCACATTTTATGATTAATACTGTATGATAGGCATTTAAGGAAGAAAGTCAAAGCCTAAGAATGACTTTTCATGCTTCACTATCTGAAAACATGGTGCACTTTACAGTACACATACTGTATTTTAGCTATGAACGTGAACATGGATCAGTGGTTTCCAACGAGACTGTGGCTACAACTGGGGACACTGAAGTCATGTTTTCTGTATTTTTTCTGGGAATTTGGGGATTTTAGCAACAATCAAAATCTTAGACATTATAAGTATTTTATAGGTGGATTCCAGTATTTCCCCACCAGAATTTTGTACCTGGCACATGGGCAAGGCTTTTAAACAGCATTTAGACCTTCATGTTTGGAAATAAAATGCATTCCTGAGACTTGAACTCATAATTCTTTAGTATTTCTAAAATCCAGGATGTGACTCTGGTTCCCAGGTTGGGGTCCCAGTACAGTCCTTGAGAAGTATCCGAGGGTCATCCCCAAAATGAGGATCGGGTCAAGTCTAAAGGTGGCCTTGAGCATACTGAAATTAAACTTATCCTCATTTTGGGGAGGACGCCTGGAGACTATTCCCTCAGTATTTCAGGGAATGTGAGGGTTTTAGCAGCCTGTCACTATGGGATGCTTACAATTTTGTTGGAAATCAGGTGTGGAAATAGTCTTCCAGGGTAATGATCACTGATTGCATCAAGGTATATTCTCTTTTAGATGAATGTATTCACAATAACTAGGCTGACAAATCTTCATTAGAGCATGTGTGACAGCAGATAGCTCTCTCTTTACAAAGGACGTGATCACCAATCAAGAGAAAACAGTTACGCCTGTACGCTTGAGAGGAGGTTCTGATTGTTAATAAATTAATCTAAAAGATAAATACATGAAGTGTAGTAGTTTTGATTGTGTGGTAGACAACAGGAGAAAATAGAACAGGACAACAGATACCATATATGACAAAATGAATATTGTACATTATACTTCAGCATCAACATTGTTTTAAGGGTCATGCTTTCTTTGTAACCTTTACAAAAAATTATACCTTTTTATAGTACTGTGTCTTAACACAACAGTCAGGTGCCCATTTGAATGCTGAAAGGGGTTTTCCTCGCTGTAATCATTGTAATCATCCCTCCTGTTCATACTGGCTATTAAAAGATCCCCTTCAAATGTGCTTTCAATGTAAGTGATGGGGCCAAAATCCACAGTGTGTCCACACAGTCATTTTGTGCAAAAATGCACACAAAAAAAGAGTTTATCTGAAGATTATATGAGGCTTCAGTAGTCTGAGTTAGTCATATCAAGTGGATATCTGCCACATTTACAGTCTTTTTAGCATCAAATTCCCTCTTTGTGTTTCCTCAGTGTTTCCCTGTTGAGCTGCAGTGAAAGTTTAGTAACAAAAAGAGGAACTTTGGCACTAAAAAGACTGTAACGTTGAAAGATATCTACTTGATTTGACTCATTTGGACGGCTGAAGCTTCATATTAGCTTCAGACAAACTTTTAAATACATTTTTGCACAGAAGGCTTGTGGATTTTGGCCTCCATCACTCATAAGTGCAATATGAAGGGATCATCTAATGGCCAGTATGAACAGGAGGAACGATTATGGCAAGAAAAACCTATTTCAGTGTTCATTTGGGCTCCTTACCGTTGAAAAATTGTGAATCCGTCCTTTAATGATGAAATTCTCTAACTTAAAGCCTACTAGTTTGTCATTATTATAACCGAAACATACAAAAACCATAAAAGTCACATGCATTTATCAGTATTGTTTGAAGTTTACATTAGCAGCCTACAATGACTAGAAGCTTTTAGGGACAGATATTTCCTGAAAGGCTGGTGAGGGAGGTCTGTGGTATTTGAGTATGAAGCGTCCATAAAGTCTGGAAAAGCTTCTCTGAGCTCACGCAGGCGGGTTGATTTGTGTTGTCTGGGTGGATTGCAGCATGCTGTAGCTCCGCCCTCGATTATTCAGCCTGGCAGACGTGCTGTTGCTGCGCAGCGAGCGAAGGCAGAAGCGTCCGAGGCGGATCGGAGGGAGGCTGGAGGAGCTCAGATTAATGTTGTTGTAGCGGAAAAATACCGTCGCTCCAGTTCCACACACGGCAACCTCTGGAGTCAAAAACACCGCAGTTTCCTCCAGAGGCGGACCGAGAGGGAGGACCGCGCTGAACGGGATACAAACGGGATTTTTTCCCCCCCTCACTACTGCGAGAAGTTTGTTCGCGGAGTTTCAGGAGTAGTTTCGGGTGGGCTGCCCGCTGCGCTTCCCTCTGCCCCTGGCCAGCCTGCCATAAGTTAGCCCGCTGTCCTGCTCTTCTCCTGCCAGCTGCGGTGAATCATGGCGCTCAGAGCCAGGGCGCTGTACGATTTCAACTCCGAAAACCCCGGGGAGGTGTCGGTGCGGGAGAACGAAGTCCTCACTTTGTACAGCGAACAGGACATTGAGGGCTGGTTTGAGGGGGTGAACAGCAAAGGAGAGAGGGGACTGTTCCCCGCTTCCTACGTGGAGGTGCTGAGGAGCGACGCCGCCTCCACGTTCAACAACAACAGCTGCAACACATCTGGGGACACTTACCCGGACTCCCGTTACGCCAACATCCCGCCAGAAGGTTTTGACGGCTCTTATAAACCTCAGAATAAAGTTGAGAACTTTCCAAAGCCGTCTCCTCCTGGTTTCACCTCTTTCCCAGCCCCCACACAGCAGCAGCAGCAGCAGCATCCACAGCAGCAGCAGCAGCAGCAGCAGCAGCACGCTTACCATCAGCCCAGCCAAGGGAGTGATGATGACTGGGATGATGACTGGGATGACAGCTCCACTGTGGCGGACGAGCCGGGGACTGTGGGAGGAAGGTATCATGACTTTGAAGGCAACGGGCCATCCACTTACAGGGTGTCAACGTCCTCAATGTCAAGAGGTAATGCGCAGCAAGCAAAGAGCTCTGCCACAGTCAGCAGAAACCTGAACAGGTTCTCCACCTTTGTGAAGTCAGGAGGAGAGGCGTTTGTGCTCGGGGAGGCATCAGGCTTTGTGAAGGACGGGGATAAGATCTGCGTGGTGATGGGTCAGTATGGTCCAGAGTGGCAGGAAAACCCGTACCCCTTCACCTGCACAATTGACGACCCCACCAAACAGACAAAGTTCAAGGGCATGAAAAGCTACATCTCCTATAAGCTGACACCCACCCACACGCAGAACCAAGTGAACAGGAGGTATAAGCACTTTGACTGGCTGTACGCTCGGCTGGTGGAGAAATTCCCCGTTATCTCAGTGCCCCATATCCCGGAGAAGCAGGCCACCGGGCGCTTCGAGGAGGACTTCATCTCCAAGAGGAGGAAAGGCCTCATATGGTGGATGAGCCACATGACCAGCCACCCAGTCCTGGCCAAGTGCGATGTTTTCCAGCACTTCCTCACCTGCAACAGCACAGACGAGAAGGCCTGGAAGCAGGGTAAGAGGAAGGCAGAGAAGGACGAGATGGTCGGGGCGAACTTCTTCCTCACCATCAGCACCCCCGCGGCTCCGCTCGACTTTCAGGAGGTGGAGAGCAAAATAGACGGATTCAAGACGTTCACCAAAAGGATGGACGACAGCACCTTGCAGCTCAACGCCACGGTGGGCGAGTTCGCCCGCAAGCAGATCAGCGGCTTTAAGAAGGAGTATCAGAAAATGGGGATGTCATTCAAGGTCCTCAGCCAAGCCTTTGAAATAGACCAGCAGGCGTACTCTACTGGACTCAACCAGGCGATTTCCTTCACTGGGGATGCATATGAAGCCATTGGGGAGTATTTTGCTGAGCAGCCCAGCAAGGATCTCGACCCAATCACAGATTTGTTAGCTCTTTACCAGGGTCACCTGGCAAACTACCCAGACATCATCCACGTACAGAAAGGTAAAATAACAACACTGTCACACCTTTTCTCAAAGTTGCTTTCACAGGAGCCAAATTCTTATGAAGTCTATTCACACATGACATCAGGGCAGCTTGTGGCCAACCTTTTATTTTTGTACTTACAGAGACAAATCTCTTCAAAAACTTGGCCACTAATGTTCCTTATAACCCCGGGGTTCCAGTCAATTTACTATTCACCACATACGCACATGTAAAATGAAAAAACATGCTACCTCTGGGATCATAAAACCAGTTTCCAAACCTTACTTTCGACCACAAGTTTGGCTGAGGTACAATCAACCGGTTCGAAAGTAAAGAAATAAGCGTGTTTACTGTCTGCAACAAGATAAACTGTGTCATTTGTTTCGGGAAGTTTTAGCAGTCAGACACGACAGCAGTCAGGTCATGATAATGACTTATGTTGCTTTGTAAAACAAATAGGCAGTGTTTGCATTGGGAGATTGGTTTACATGCAGCTCCCTGTTTGACCCACCTGCCGAGTCAAGTGGGCAACACCCATTTGACTGAATGCCGTGTTTGATTTTCCATTTCTGGTGAGCTATTATATTAATGCTTGAGAGATGGAGAATGTCCTACCTGACTTGTTGATCTCTCCACTGTCGGAAAAATAAGATTTAAACTTCATGCAGCTGAATCGGTTGTAAATAATTGTGTTTTACAGTGTTTGCGCAGAAAGTCAATGTTAGGCTTATCCAGGCCGTCCTCCTACATGACCCTAACCCGATGATTGTTCTCATTGTGTAGCAAAATGTCACTCTCATGAGAGGCAACACTGTTATGCAAGAGGCACAGCACTGTTGCATATGTTGTTTAGAGAGAAGTTCAGTCACTGCTGTTTATTGCGTTTGAAAATGTGGCACAATCCTTCTGATGGGGAAAAGAAAATGATTATCTGAGTAAAACCGACAACTCTGATCAGGTTAAACCCGACTGACTGCTCTCTGAACATTATATGGTTGATGTGCATTAGTGCTTTCATTTAGTAGGTTTCTATTTGAATCATATGAAATAGAGCTGCAACTTAAAATGTCTTGTTTTGTCCCAACTAACAGTCCATAACCCAAAGATATTCAGTTTATTATAATAGATGACCAAAGAAACCAGAAAATATTCACAACTGAGAAGCTGAAATCAGAGAATTTGGTAATTTTCTTCTTAAAAATGACTCAAAACGATTAATCAATTAGCAAAATAGTTGTTGATTCATCAGCTAATCATTGCAGCTCTAATATGAAAAAAAACTGTTACCATTTCTGACTGTAAGTTGGGAGTCCTCACTGAAACAGTGCCATGTAGACACCATATAGGCCTATATAGAATTGCAATATCAGAGGATAATGTGAACTAATCCTTCTCATACCACATATTATGTGCAGTCCCAGTGCTCCACCTTACTACAATCACATGGCTCTCAGATCAGGATGGGAAATTAATCTTTTCATCCAGCAGCCAGAGTGAGTCCACTATTTAATTTGATTCAAAAAGTGGACTTTCAAGCCATAACTTGCCAGTGTGGCTTTTAGCAGAGCCACATCTGAAGGTTACAGTTTTTCTGTGAATTTGTGTTAGCTGCCCACCTTGCCTGTGGACTTTTTAGTCTATGATTTGGGGCCCAGTCAGTCCACAATAAACAACAGCAGGGAAACAGGACAGACTGTGTTTAGGCTGCAGCGGGACACAAACATCTCAGTCAGCCTAATTCACGTTTGCCACAAAGGCCACACGTAGCCCAAATAAGGTGACACAGACATTTACTCAGTGTGGTGTGATAAGGCCAGTTTATCCTCAGATAAGAAACTCTGATCTGATACCGCACACAGAAGACCTTGCTGCAGGACAAATGTTGAGAAAAGATGACGGAGCGCAGTGAGATGGGGCTTCAACATACTGGGAGGCTTGTAGCTGACAGGAGAACCCGAGCATGCAGCAGATGAAAGGAGAGTCACATGTTGCATATTGAAATCCAGAATGACTTTGATCTCAACTTGCTTTTAATGGACTGAGGCTCTATTTATTTTAGTCCGGTTGAGCCAGTTTTTTTTTTTTTTTCACGCTTGCATTCCTTTTTCACTTAATCATTATACAAGCGATGAATACATTCCTGGTTACTTTCTATTTTTAGGGAAAGTAAAAGACAAAAACGCATATTCATCCCAGGTTTATCCTTCTCTGTCAAAAACTCTGTATGTGCAGGCTAAATTTAGGTGTAACCGCTCGTACTACCAGGCCTACTGCTGGTCTATACTGTGCTAGTGTCTGCTGGAGGCTATAAACATTTATTATAGTGCATAGTGACGTGATATATTGGGACAGTTAATGTGCCTGGATTACGTTAACACACCGTTCAAATTTGACCCTTTTTTTTCTACATCTGAGAGCAGTAAAAACACCATAAACACCTTTCTTTTAGCCTGAAATCTTATAACTTTTCCTAAAGTGACCCAGAATATACAAAAATGGACATATGTCAACTTTTTCTTTATGCAGCTGATACACATTTTTGTACATGGAGGCTGTTCTGGGTTAAATTTGAAGCGTATTTATTGCTGCATTCTTCACATTAACATTCAAATCACGATGGCTGTTATGTTCTCTTGTTTTAGGTAACACGAGACCATCATATAGTGTGATTATGAATGTTTTTTTGCTCCATAAACAAATAATGTAAAACCTAAAGAATACTCTCTCCTCTCTCTGAAAGCTCCATTAAGGATTAATCACCCGTTTATAAATGACCGATAAAGTATTTATGAATGGAAAAAATAGATTTGCCGACTAGTTATGAGGGGTAAGCACAGTATGTAAGGGTTAAATATCTAAAACGTTCCCCCCTTTCATGACAACTGAATGGCGGCTTGTTACTCAAATAGCCTGCACGTTTCCAGGTAGTGTTAAATGCAAATACCTGCTGCTAAAGGTACTTGACATTCACCTTCTAAAGTCCACTTATGTGGTCTGCTTGACTCAAGGTCTCGCTGAATCGTGCAGCACTTAATAGCTGTTAATACCGCAATAAAATGAGCGTAATTAGGCAAAAGGGTACCTGAGAGAATTTGCGGCCTTTGACGAGCCAATAAACACTGACCTACCTTAGTCTACCAGCGTCCCTCTCTTTATGTCTATCCCACGTGTCTCCCGCTTTTTAATACACCTTCCTCGATAAACATCTGGAGGAAATGTCCACAAGTGCTATTCTTCTATTATAAAGTGAGGTTTATTGCTGTCCTCTCCCAGTTTGACACCTGTAGAGAGGCTAGGCCACATCCTCTGTTGTCACAAACCAAAGTGCGCATTTCCGCTACAGAAGTGGTCAAACAGAAACTGCTTGGGCCAAGTAGGTCAGCTGGGACTGAAATAGTGCCATGTTCTTGCATTGGTTAATCAGAATTTAAAGCCAGCCGTAAAGTGAAATGGTAACCATGGCAGCTTTGAAAGTGCAGGTTGAGGCTGATAAGCTTAAAGTCCCCCTATTTAGGAGGTTATCTGTGTCTGTAGTGGTGGTGGTCTTGCAGTCATATCAGCGTTTATCAGTCTTATCAACAGCTGATTTCCATTTTTAGCTCCCTGTATCTGTCTCGTTGGGACCTCAGACTCCAGACAGGTTTTTTTTTTTTATATGTCCTCATGGAAATGAGCGGTGAAATGTGAGCTTTCCCACAGAGAGACACTGAACATCACTCTATTGATCTCCACCTCTACAGGGACTCCATCGGCCATTAGCGTGAAGTTTGGCTGGGATGATGTTAGCTCAGATATGATACTTTCAAAAACATATTGAGCTTTACATGCTTTATTTTTGTCTTAATCCAATATTGTGCATTAGGTTTTTGTTGCTCTCTGCTTATTTCCAGCTCTTGACAAAGAGGAAGGGAGGAGAAAGGTTTCATCAATGTTTATGGTCCATAAAAAGGGTAAAAAAAAAAAAACACCCAGGTTTGGTTGATTACCAAAGTTTTCTTTTGAACAATGCTCATATTTGGCATTATTAAAGCTCAAGAGAGGACATAACTGATAGTCTCTGGCAGCGTATGGGGTAGTCTAAAAGCGGTATGCATCTACAGAAGTGAAAACACACCTCTTTTTTTAAACACAGCTCACACCGTCTTTGTTTCGCGTGAATGTTGAAGAACAACCACTTACGCTGCTGTATGTTCTTGCTCAAACACTTGCTCAGTGTGACAATATTGATCTTGCCCCGCGGCGCTACTTTGAGGACAAACTTTCTGTTGACTTTAGACAAGGACATATGATCACTTCAGCTGAAATAATAGAGCACCACCCACTTATATGCTTGCTTTATGAGATTATTCTAGTCGATAAAATGTTCAGACAACAGGTCTTTTAGAGATGATTTGTGATTAAATCAAACCAACAAAAGCAGACTTACATTAGGTCATATTTTCAGGAAAGCGCACACGCTGATGAACCTGAATGCAAAGAGGAATGAACTCAGTCACGTTTACATACGTAACAGTCGTCTGTGCCTGTAATTTAAAGCGTAGACTGCATACAGGAGACGACGTGCACTAAAGGTCACATCCAGTAGGAAAGGACAGTATGTAACAGTATTCTTTCCCTTGTTGATTTTATCTATTCAGCACATTACAAAGAGCTTTGTTATGTCTGATCTCATCACAGTTTTATCACCACATAAAGTGATAAAACAATGGCAGGCAAGTAGAGGAAAGCACCGATTTACAGGGATGTCATGTTTTCCTGCTGAGTCAGCCTTCAGTGCCAACGCTGCGGGTGTGTCTGGTATATAGTTACAAGCCATTTAAATGTCCTCCAATGCGCAAGTGGACGACCGAGGTGGCGGAGAGTGATGAGGTGGGTATTGCCGCTGGTTGTTCGGGTCACAGGCTCGCAGTAGCTGCGGTGTTGTGTAACCAGGGATTACGTAAGAGCTGAAGCTGCTGCCTCCAGTGAGCTCAGGACGGCTCGGTGCCATCTCCGAGGGAGGATTTCCTCGGAGGCGTTCATCGGGCTGTGACTGTGACACTGCAAAAACATCACTGTATGTGATGGACACCAATCAGTAGCTCTATTATAAATCTTCACAGGTTTCTATAAAAATGTCTAAACTGATGATTTTTTTAGTTTTAAATACTGGCTGTGACCTGGGAAAGCAGAGAAGCAGGAGCAGGAGTTCAACGAGAGATTGAATGCACTGCTGCATAACTTAATAATCCAAAAGAGGATCTATTGTAGAGAAATCTGTTTTTTGCTAATTGGAATTGTAAAAAGTTTTTTTTAAAGATTTTGATTTTGAGTTTTTTTTTGTATTTAAACATTCGAAAAAGTTTCTTTCATGTTCAACTTGACAAGAATTGGCTGAAACAATTAGTCGATTAATCGATTAGTTGCATTTGCTGGTTTGAGCTTCTCAAATGTGAAGATTTGCTGCTTTTGTCATATATGAAAGTGAAATGAAATGAAGGGAATATCTTCAGGTTTTGGACTTTTGTTCAGACAAGACAAGCAAGGTGAAGAGCGCTGGGAAATTGTGATGAGCATTTTTTCACAATTCCTGACATTTTGTAGGCTAATCAGTCGTTCAACTGAGAAAATGTTCAGCCGGTTAATCGATAATAAAATAATCTACTTGACAGCATTTTATTGGTGGTTCTGTGTGTGCAGCAGGTCTGCAAAGCTTACATACAGCAGCGGTAAAAATGACGAGGCTCTGTATGTTACAGTTTGCTGACACCATCTTTTATAACTGAACTCTTGCCTTTCTCATAAAGTCTCCATGGTAACAATTATTCCTCCTTAGTCCATTAGTGGGCTTTTAAAATGCAGGAAGCCAGAGACCTTTAAGGTACAGTAAACACCTTTGGGATTGGCATTTAAGTCTTCGGACAGCTGTGTTTGTTCCTGTCTCTCTCTCTCTCTCTCTCTCTTTGTGTCTCTGTCTCTCTTCCCCTGTTATCTTTGCTTCTTTTTTTCTGTCATGTTCAATCTGTTGTGCATTAGAAGAATTTCAAAGATCTGGGTTAAACTGCAGCTGAGGGAGCTACAGCCAGAAGGCAGACTGGGCACAGTTTTGGGGGAAGGGCGAAGAAATGTCTTTTTTGGAGGCTTTTGTCAGCATATTCCTTTCCTCTGTGTGCTGTAATATAAAGCCTTGCATGTTGAGTGTTGCAAGTTGTGAAGAAAAAGGCGTCCATAAAGCTTTTTTTTTTTTTTTTTTTTTTGTGAACTTGGCTTGGACATTGAGATGATGCTTCAGTTAATTAGTAAAGCTGAATTTAAGTGTAGTCAGAAGCCAAAATAAGCGTAGGGCTGGGCTCCGTGTGTAATCTGTGGTCTTTCGTTTCAGGAAACAAGCAGTCTGAATCAGACTTTCAACAAAATGCTATGACTAAGCTCGCATAATGACTAGAAAATCCCATGACAGGCCAATACAGGAAGTCTTGCTGTATGCCTTAAGGGCACAAATCTCACCTCCAAACCCTGTCCCAAAGCCAACACTGGGAGGATTATGTTGTCTTTCAGTTGGCCGTGCACTTACAGGGGAGTTGCTCTCATCTTACTGCATGTCATCTGTGTCACTTTGAAAGCTTACAACATGTCAGTGTCGACACACACACACACACGCACTTTAACATCACACCTGCATATACTCAGACAGTGTGGGTTTCTGTCTTACAATGTGTTTACCACATTAACAAGGAACTATGGGTGTACAGCAAGTTTCATTTAAAACAGAGATAAATACTAGTCTTGCTTGGTTAATTATTTGGTCTATAAAGTGAGAGAAAGTGCCAAAAGTCAGAAGGTGAAAATAGTTTGTCCAAAACTCAAAGATATTAAGTTTACAATGATATAAATCAGAGAGAAGCAATAAATCTACACAATTAAAAAGCTTGAACTGGGTAATGTTCGGGGGTTTTTTTTGTTTTAAAAATGACTGAAAGTTATTTTTTCAATAGTTGCTGATTCATTTTTTGTCAATTAATCAGCTGATTGTTTCAGCTCTAAACATTCGATCAACAGTTTTGTCGTTGCAGTCGCTTTTCTGTTACATAAGCAACAAGGCCTCTTGCTGTACCCTCCATGTGTTTGGAATATCAAAAAGGCTGCAAAGTTAATTATAAAAGGAGACACATTTCAAACATCCCCTCTTTGGCCTGCAAATCAAATTGTAAATCGTATAATTACTTTGGAGAACCCCTTTTAAGAACCATAAGAAACGCTAAGAAACGATGTCACCATTCATACAGTATATTAGCATTCATGTCACATCCCGCAGCAATGCGTCTTTCCTTGGCCGTCCTCGTCACTTCCAGCTGTGACACATGAATATTTTTAAGTAGTTAGTTCAGACAGGAGGTCATGTCCTGTCAGTTCCTCTCGCGCTTCAACTTAATACTTATTGCTCATGACATTTCTTGCTTTCCTCAGTCAGAAAATGTCAGCAGTTTGATAAGTCATCTGTCATGAGCTCCTGGTGTGTTGACCCTGCCTTCCGCTCCCATCAAGCCATCTGTCTGGAAAGTTGTAGGCTAATTTCTTGCTTTGGCACCAAAACGGCTGAAGGCTCATTCTGCAGCAAGCAAAACTCTGCAGTGTGGTTTTTTTGTTTTGTTTTTTTTTTTTTTTAGAGGACGCAGTAGCAACGACTGTTTACTGTGTGAAAATGGGAGGTTGTAAGCATCATTTCTCTATCCACTTATACCACAAGAGTCCACCACAGTGATGACTTCCTGGCGGTGTGGAAACTACATTGATGAAACTCTCAGTATGTCTGATATGATGGAGTTTACTGTCAGTAGTGAAGTAGGTAATTAAATAATGAAGATTTTACATACAAAATATATGAGATTATAAAATTGTTACATATTAAACCACCACTTAGTAATATAGAGTTTTAATGTAATTGATTAGCTCCAACTACAACAGTACTTTTGATACTTCAGATTATAGCAAAGTACATTTTCATAATACTTACATACATTTACTCAAGTATTTTCAATCTAGGACTTTTGTATGTAATGGAGAGTTTTTATTGTGTGGTGTTGCTGCTTTTACTTAAGGAAAGGATCTAAATACAAAAACAGGTCAAAACAATGTCAGCTGAACCCAAAATGAGATTGAAACACATCAACAATCATTCAATGACTGTAATGGGAAATATCTTGCAAGAAAAGTAGTTGAAATATTAGAATCAAACATCCTCTAAAGAGCCTTTAAAGAGTCGTGCTTTGGTAAAATAATGTTTGTGAAATTATCTAAAAATGTCAAACTCTGAGAATAGCCAACAGATTTGTTCACATTTGGTAGGCGGTTGCCCGTGTTAATATTATGTTCTTCAATTTGCCAACAACCTTGGTAGATGTTATCAAAATTGCCTTAAAAGGTTGTTTAGAAAAGCTTTTAAAGTGACATAATGTAAGATATTTTTAGAGTCAGAGCCCACTCACATTTCCCAACTCTAGACACAGATGTGGCTCTGGTTCTCAGGGAGTTTGGAACAAACTGTTCATGCTAAAATAAGTTATAGATTTACTGTCAAGCCCGTGAATCTGGTTAGCAAAGAATACTCAGATTATTATTTAACTTTCCTGTTAAAGAGTCCGAAAGTCAGATGTCCACCTGATAAGTTAAAGGTTAAGCTTAAGGAAATAAAATCTGATGTCTTAAGGAACTTACTTTGGGGCTGTTCTGTTCCAGCCGCTGCTTCACTCATAGAAAAATGAATACAGTTGATTTGAGGTGTGAATGAGTATATAGACCAACAACATGAAAAAAAACATTCTATTATATGCAGATGTTATAAATTATAAGTACTCTAACAGTAAATAAATGTTCTTTTCTCATTTTAAGTGAAATAAGGGCTGCATTTAAGAATAAAATAATGTGAATTCTACTGGATCGATCGTATTGGGCTCTTAGACTGTTTATTTTCTGTGCCTTCAGTTTGGATTTGAGTGAGTATGTTTGCTCCAAAGATTTGTGCTTTGTCTGTTGTGATGCTTCACAATTACCACGGTCTCAGAGCATATGAGACAAACTGGTTTTGAACTGCCCGTGGAAGTATTTGCTCTGTTTTATGCGTGTAACTACAATCGTGTATTGGGCTCTGAGCGCTTCTAAAATGCGGGTGACCTATGCTCAACAATGTACCTGAACGCCTCCTGCGTAGTCACTCGCTGCTGATCTGCTAAACGTGCTAACGCTACTCTTTCTGTCTGTTTTCGCTGTCTACTTTTCTCTTTTTAGAGCACTTTTCTGTGTGTCGTATCACGCCTCGTCTCTGCTCTCTCTGACGTGCTGGAGTCAGTCGGCAGAGCCCTGAAGCTCCGCCCTGCCCCTGTACAGAGTGGAGCACTCGCTGATCACTGGTTTATTCAAATCTTATTGATATTGAATGTATCACATGTCCAAATTGCATCAAATTCGACACTGCACTCCCTTTGTTTCCCAGCCATACACCTACCAAGTGTGGAGTTGATTGGATGAGCGGTTCAAGAGATATGCGAAAGACATACAGACAGACAGAGATTCCTTCCTTTAGTAGAGATACAAATACAAATGACTAACTCTACATAATGATAACTAAATTACTGTAATAGTAGTTGATAAAAACCTGTGGCTGTGAATTAGCCAAATGAGCTATCATATATTTCTAATTTCAGCAGCGGCTCTGCCAAAGTAGAAGCAAATAACATGAAGCAACAACAAATGTGTACTGTTACTGTACAGTCATGTAAAGTCCGTTCAGCTCTGGCTAGCAGCCAATGTGGATGCGCGAGGGTGCAAGGTGCAGTTCCTCTTCTAGTTTAGACTCATGCTGCTCTGCCAAACTCACTGTGCTCTTTAGCAGTTAGCTCCCCCTGCTGTCCGTGAGGTGCCTCTGCACCCTGAGCCGTTTCAAACCCTCCCTCCAACCTTTGGGCCACGCCTCCTCATTTACATACAGCCTGAAAATCCAAATGTCAAATGGAAAATGGAAAAGATAAAATTTAAAATGCCAAATGGTAAAGTGTAAATGAAAAAAAAAGTAGTTTTTTCTATTTAAGCTTTCAGTTTGAGCATTTCCATTTCGTCACTTTTTTCATCATCATTTTACATTTTAAATTTGCTTTTTCTTTTTAAGTTTAATTATGGCCTGATTATTCCCAGTAGTGTAGTAAAATAATAATCTTTTTAATTTTATCTCTTAATTTTCTATTTGGACTTTTAATTTTAATTATGACCAAAAATATCCTCCATATTGTTGTCGTCACTACGGATGTAATCCCACCTCTGACCACAGTGTGGGTTGCAATGGCAATGGGTTGAGTGGCACTGTCCGTATTTCCACTCGTTGAAATACCAAACAACTTCACATATCGACATTGCACTTCCTCGTTTCCCCAGCAATCCACCCGCCAGGTATGAAGTAGATCGGATGAACGGTTCTCGAGATATGTGAAGGACAACCATACATACATACAGAGACAGAGATTCCTTGCTTTATGTAGAGAGATGCATTCTCATGAAGGAGTTTAAAAAAGTAAACACAATAAGAGTTCAGGAGCTAACTCTCCGTTTCTGCTGTCTTTCATCCCCAAACAGGAGCCCTGACGAAGGTGAAAGAGAGCCAGAAGCATGTGGAGGAGGGCAAGATGGACCGGGCGCAGGCGGAAGGCATCAACGAGCGCTGCAACATCATCTCCTGCGCCACGCTGGCCGAGATCCAGCACTTCCACCAGATCCGCGTGCGCGACTTCAAGGCGCAGATGCAGCACTATCTACAGCAGCAGATCGCCTTCTTCCAGAAAATCACCGGCAAGCTAGAGGAGGCCCTGCAGAAATACGACAACGCGTAACGGATCGCTTGTGGCAAACCCGTCGGTGTAGACCTTGGTGATCAACGGCCATGCACCTCCCTCGCCCAGCCAGTGGCGTTTTTGGCGGAGAACAGCCAGAATCACACACCACTGAATGCTGTTCATCCAGCAGGGAGGGACATTCAAGGAGATAACGCTCCAATAATAGTAAAATTTCAACCAAATCCAGGGTTCTGTGTACCTTGGCCACAATTGGGGGGGGGGGGGGGGGGGGGGGGGGGGGGCAGGATGTCCTTATTTAAGAAAGGACACCTAATACAATGAAGTCAGGCCAACTTTAAAAGACTTTTAATGCCTTCAGATTTGATAGGAAACAATAATAATGATGGTGCACCACTTGGGGAATTAAATCTAATCAATATTACGACCTGCAGAGAGAGAACCTTTTATCCGCTGCTGCAAGATCTCATATATATCAAGTGTTTTTTAGCCTTATAACACTGTTTTTAACTGACTGTTGAAGTGACTGCCACTCCAGGAGCAGCCATGCTCTTGTGGCTGCCACACTGCCTTCTGGAAACACTCAAGCCCTTCCTGGTATCTCTCTCTTCTTCGACAAACAGGACAAAATGTTTACAGTCTCCTCGCCGAGCAGCCACCGTCACCACTGTCTCGCTGTGCCTTCAGGTTACGTCTCTCTGGTCATTTTTGTTACTAGTTACTAAAAAAAGCTTTATATACTGTATATGTAGAAATATATTCTATTTGTTTTTACAAAGCAGTCTTTGCAGTCTTTGAGAGAAAAAAAAAAGGAAAAAAAAGCACTGTGTTCTGGACGAGAGCAGTGTCGGGAGATAATATTGTTCGATTGTGCCGTTTTCCCAGAGGACTCCGGGATTTGATTTTCAGCGCACGCACACACGCACGGTGTGACAAAGTCAGGATCAAGAGAGGATTACCTGCTTTGACAAGAGGAACCCATGCCTTACACATGGCACAGCCAGTACTGTCGCTGGTTTTCAGCTTTCAGAATGGTAGGGACGAGTGTAATGAACACTTTCTATGCCTGATACCTGAATTTGTGTCGAAAAAAAAAAAATGTTGGTTAGTTTTGGGATAGTGTTCAGAGGAAGGTTGTTAGAGGGTAGAGGGTTCCTCATCTGTTTTTATTAATGCAGTCTTTCTAATAGACAGTTCAACTGTTTTAACCTTCATGGTGCTGGTTGCATCATGAAGAGATTGATGTAGAAGCAGAGAAGCAAAATAAATTTCACAGAAAGCTGTTTGTTGGTCCTGTGTGTTTCTGTAATCAAGTACTGAGTGAACTGATTGGACTCGTCTGATGGAAAAAGCTTAATTATATGTGTGCTGACATGTTCATTTGCCCTTTAAATGGCTTTTCAAAATGCCTCAGACATACTGTAGAGTGTATACGACCTGTGTAATGTAGCCACCTGACCGTTTTATAATGACAGAGAGACAAAGAGAGCGAACAGAGCGGCTCTGCAGGTTTCCTTCCCTGCTTGCTGCTGCGTCCCTGGAGGACTGGTGTGCCGTGTCAGTTGTTTCATGCTAAGCTCACGCTTGGCTCGCAGATCTGCTGACAGCGCAGAGCCCGGCCCGCCATCTGGGACATCTGGCCACTGTTAAAAAGTGGCAGGGCGGATGACAGTGAACATGTAGTGAACAGGTTAAAGGTCAGCCACCGCTGGGAGAGGTTTTCATCAGCTGCCATCACCACCGCCTAAGATAGCCAAGTTGCAAAACAGTGCTCAGTGGAGATAACATTTTCTCCTCCTCGTGCTCAGATTGTCTGATAGGTGTGAAAAAAAACCCTCCCCGCGCACAATCCCGACCGATGCTGGCCCTTTGTTCTCTGTCTCGAAGCGAATATACTGTGCAGTCTTGTCCTCGTGTGACAAAAGGGACAAGGTTTGTTTTTGTCGGATGAGAATCCAGTTTGACAGATGTGACAGCGAGCAGGTCGGCCAAAGATGACAGAATAATGGCTTGCTTTCATCACCGCTGGGTCACAAGATGCAACCAGCTCTCTAAGTATGTTTATATGTTAATATGTTCCCAGCAGCAGATTATGAGGAAGAGAGGAGACGCTGTCCTATGAAGACGTCCCCGGCTGCCCTATCTCCTACTGTTTGAAACCAGAAACACATAAAACTAGTAGATAGAAGTGGTTAGACTGTATATTCTCCTGCTGAGATATCTAATTGAAGGCACTTTACAACTGATATTAATTAAATGTCCATTTAAAGACTGAAACAGAGCTTCTTAGTGTGCAGTTAATGAATCAATTTCTCAAGGGATTAATAAGGATGCCTTTTAATTCCTGTAATATCCTGTCACGTGGGCACTTGGAAAATGCAAACTCTCTCCATCTCGTTTCCCCTTTCCTGTCCTCTCCATTCTATTGTAATCTCTGGTTTTCATTTTCTACATTAACTTAACAAGATGCGCGCAGCCTGCAGCAGAGTCATCCCTCAGGCCTTTCTGCAAATACCGCCAACGCCCGGGGAAATGGGTGCTCTTGTTTTTTTTTTGTATTGTTGCTCTTCCAGGCCTGAAGACTCGGCTGTTCTAAATGAGTAAAACTGATAAATGTTAGGCACACAAAGCTCAAAAGAAGAAGAATTCGGTTGAGAGAGTTTCCACACAGCTACTCTTGCTACACATGCTTGTTGTTTATGTAATATTAGATTCACATATAATTAGATCAAATAACTTCATAGGGATTTATTTGGTTGCTCCAAGGTTGAGTCACTGCTTAATGTAGTGTAAAATCATGCAGTGTGCAAATGTATTGAGTAAATCGTCCTCATTGGCTCCGCAGTCTGGTGGGCAGGCAACAACAGCTCTCGACTCAGACTGGGGGTTTTTCTTGAGACAGAACAGTGTCAGCAGCTGACCACATTCCACACACACAAACATCAAGTGTGTGAAACTGACAGCCGCAAGAGCTGCACCGGAAATATCGTCCAGATGCTGCAGGGGAGTGCGATAACAGGGCACGGTGCAAGTGTAAATGCTGGAGAGGGGAAAAGCGCGGCGATGGAGTGGGATTTGTTCTGGCAGAGTTTGTTGTCGCGGCATTTCGACGATCAAGAGAATTGGCGCCAAAATCAGATGTCGTCACTGTTGTCTTGAGACTTGGCTCTCGTCCTTTTGGACTCGGTGTGGTTCTCTGGAATCCACCGAATCTGACCCAGAAACATTCTGTACCTTTGTCGTCAGTGTGGTGATGACCCATAGATGAGAAAGTCTGGCTGAACCTGCTCCCAGCTGCACTCACACAACACAAAAATTGATACTTTTAACAGTTTATTTTACTTCTATCTTACACAAATATCATTTTTTCACTTTGTTTTTTCTTCTCCTGTATTTTTCCCGCTGTTATGAGGAAGTTTGCATGTCCTCTATCTAGAAATGGGTCTGTTTCCACCAGTTTCCATAGTTGGCAGTGAAAAGCAGAACAGTAGTTGTGAGAGCAGGGTTTCCCCACAAATGACCTGGCACTGATGCCGCATTTGACCACATTGCTTTCATAAAGGACTGAATCATTGTGTCCAGATCCTTGTGTAGATTACACCCAATTCCTGTTACACCCAGCCACGGCAACTTCCATGGCTAATTTCTCAGTGAAACAGAAAAACAGAGACAAAAACTTCTGAAACCAAGAGACTCAGACTGATTCAGACTCAGACTCAGATTTCTGTTTGTGCAAAAATCACACATCTCTGCTCAGGCATCACCATAACACCTGTGTGCAACTGGTGTTCTTTTACGCTCACGTAATTTCACACTAAATGCCACTGTCATAGTGTGACACTGCCTTGCTCTGATTGCTTTCGCTGATTAAGGCTTTTCAAATGTTATACTATAATGCCAGGAAATACCCTGAGAGAAGCCACAAAGATTTCATCCCTCATATTTCTTTTTTTAATATTCCTATATTGAAAGAGGAAGTGAAAAACTAAACACAGGATTTCTGTTGCAAGGAAATGGTTTGTTTTAGGTGGCAGGACCATATTTCAAGCCAAGGTGTGAAAAAAAGCAGAACATGTTGTTATTACATTAGTGTTGAAAGAGCTCTTTTCTGGTGCTCCAATTGCACCAGCAGTAATGAACGGTATGTGAGAGATGGTTGATAGTTGTGCAGGTCAAATGCAGATTAAGAGCTGTTCCTCTCTAACTTCCGCTTTGTCTGCACAGTATTTTGATTCAGCTGTTGATTAGATCTGATTTCATGACATTCAGTCTGCCAAGCTGGGATTGTCTAATAGCCCAGTCGACAAATTAAAATGTCAATTTGCTCCAAGTGCCAATCATCTACACCGCACAGTCATCAACTTCTTTCAGATTCAAATGTTCAGTCACATTTTGTGACTAAACCAAGGAAATAGTTGGGAACATTTTGGGAAATAGGCTTATGTGCTTTCTTGTCTATAGAGCAATGTGGGAAGATTGACAGCACTTTCATGTCTGTACACTGATTATGCAGCTAAAGCCAGGAGGCAATTAGCGTTACCTTTGCATAAATACTGGAAGCTGTGTGAATCGATGCATATTTCACAAAAATACGCCTACCAACCATCTTTAAAGCTGACTAATTATCACATCTCGTTTGTTTAACCCATACAAGAAGCAAACTGTCAAAATGTTTGGCATGTAATTATGTTTCACCGTAGTTATTTCTTGGCTAACCACAGCTGCAGTGACCTCAAGTCTTGTCATCGCCACGATGGCATGGATGCTGCACAGAGGTGCTGGATGGATGGTTAAACTGTTGGCTCCATATTTAATTCACACGTCATGAGTGCTATCAATCTTATTTCAAGCGTATTTCCCAAACTGTTGAACAAATCCTTCAATAGTTTGCAGATTTTACTTGACATCATGAAACTGATGGGAGCAAACAGTAGTAATAGGATTTCAGTTTTGCTGCTTTTTACTCAAAATGGAAACGTCTCCAATACATCCGTACATGTTCGACCCCAAATCTGATCTGAAATATGCGAGTAAACAGCCTTAGCGACAAAGGCTAGGAAACGGACCGACGTTTGTGGGCATGCATGTACAATCTGATGTCATCACGAGGAGGAAGTAGAGGTAATTTTGCAGGCCGAAGCCCTGACTTCTAACTTGCAGGGAGCATTTTACATACATTTACCTCAGGTTTTGGACTTTTAACCATATTTAACATAGACATTCAACATCATAACAGTATATAAATAACAGAAAATCACATAATATGCATGTATAGATATGTCACCTTTAAATATACTGCAGGTTTTCGGTTAAGAAAGACCAATGGATATAAACCCGAAGTTAAAATCCATGTCATGATGTGCAAGTAAAGAAGTGTTGATTCACTTATTTATTACCTCATTTTTTTCATCTGAAAAAGCACCTGCACATTCAAAAGCTGGCTGAAGTAGCACTTGCGTGTGTTGCTTCAGGCTTAATTCAGGCTCTTGGTGTGTCATGCATTTAAACTTACTCGCATGCTCGATCAAATGGTTAAACGTTTCAGGAATCTACTGACATCTCAGTTTTTTTTTATCATCTCCCGATTGTGTGCAATTGCTGAGACAGATAGAATCATGAACTGCAGGTTTACAGCTTTCTAGCACAAAGGAACATCCCCCTTTCCTCCTTGTCTGCACATGTAAGGCAGAAGCAAACTTCAAGTGCTGTTTCGATTGTCTCTCTTTTTTCTTTTTTCTTTTTTTTTTTTTTTTGCAGAGTTCATGCTTTTGGAATGTGAGGTGTTTGCCTGTATTCAGCATATTCTTGCTGGAGGGGAGGGTTCTGACTGGATCTGTTTTCAATTACAGCCGGGTCTCTACTGGCCTTTGATCAGAGTCTGGGTTGACTGAGGAAGAGAGGAGACTCTGTCCTAACACAGCTGACTGTCTCAGGAGCAGCAGAGGGGATACTGGACTCTGAGGCTCTGGGCTCAACAGATTCACAGTCTCTGGGGGAAAAAAAATCACAGAGCCACTCCCTCAGACTCTGGCTTCACATTATAGGCCCAGTGGTACAATGCTTTTATGAAAAACAATGTGTTTGTGTATGTGTGTATTGTGTGTTTGGGCGGCCACCTCCCGAGACATATTAAAAGTTAGTCCCCTGTGAATTTTTCAATAGTTTCACTTCATCTTAAAGGACGGGTTCACAGTTTTTCAAGTCTTAAAACAATAGCCAAAATGAAATAGTTTTTTCTTGCTGTAATCATTTCTCCTGTTCATACTGACCATTAGATGATCCCTTCATAATGCACTTACAAGTGATAGAGGTCAACATCCACAAGCCTCCTTCTGTGCATTTAAAAGTTTATCTGACTGACTGACTTCTTTTTGTTACTATACTTCTACTGCAGCTCAACAGGAAAACACTGTCTGGAGAAACACAAGGAGGGAATTTTATACTGGAAAGACTGTAAATGTGGCAGATATCCACTTGATATGACTAACTCAGACTGCTGAAGCCTCATATAAGCTTCAGATAAACTTTTAAATGCATCTTTGCATTTGTGTGGACACACTGTGGATTTTTGCCATCACTTACACTGAAAGCACATTTGAAGGGAATCTTTTAACAGCCAGTATGAACAGGAGGAATGATTACAGCGAGGAAAACCTCTTTCAGTGTTTATATGAGCACCTGACTGTTGTTTTAAGACAGACTTGCAAAAATTGTGAACCTACCCTTTAAGCATCTTACCATTACTGTACAGGAAAAATCTATAATAATAAACGTAAACATTATAGTAAAAATGTACAACTGACAGTTCACATACTGTGTCCCTACAGTTGTGGAAAATTACAACTTCACCTTTTTCACTCATACGAGACGTGTAACAGGAAAGTTGGGTCTGCTGTGGTTATCTGCTGACGTTTGAAGATTTGACGTTCTCCGGCAGTGTGAGGTCAAACGTTCCTCTCTTTCAAATCAAAGATCACATCAATGTTCTCTTCTTCTGATGTTTCCATAGCATGCAACATGCCTGAAATATTTACGCTCTGACATGTTTTTGAAAGAAACTGAAAGCAGCTGATTGTTATAAAAGCTGTCTGGAATGTACAGTATGTGCCAGTGTGTGTGTGTGTGTGTGTGTGTGTGTGTGTGTGCTGTATGGTGCTGAAATTTAATTAAGTCTAATGAGCATTTGTGTCACTCCCAAGAGGTCAGACTGCTAGGCTGGAGGTTTACTGCTCACCACTTAACTACACTTCCACTCAAAATATGTCAGTGTTTTTACCTCAACCTGTTTTCTGTAATGTTTTTATTCCTGTACATCTATAAGCAGAACTTTCTCTTTTCTCTGTTTCGATATTATTTTACTCTCACGCATTGGCATCACAGGCAGGTCTTGGTCTTGCAGGAAGCACAATTAGACAAACATGTGGGCCTGGTCAGCAGCTCCCATGAGATCATCCTGACTGACCTCAGCACAGTGGAAAGCACCCTGCCCACTCCCGGGGGCGAGGACCATAAGAAGAACTGGGAAAAGCTCAGATGTGCTACACCCTGCTTATAAAACATTATTTTAACTTAACATCACATTTGCTGTGTCTAAAATTTAGTACTGGGCTTAATCTGATTTAGAATGTATGCATAAGAGTTTTTTCTCGGTGGCTATGGTTTGAAATAGGAGAAGAAACACCGTAAAAGATGTTATCTTTGGCCAGACCCATTGTTAGTGTTACTTAAAACTGCAGAAAAGAAGTAAATATGTCTACTCATGACATTTTTTTGCCTGACAAAAAGTGCTTTTAATTGAAGACTTAAGGCTTTTTCAGCTTGTCTCAGTTATTTTTATCATCGCTGGATCACTTTTCTTGTTAAAAGATTTTTAGTGGCCACAAATATTTTCATTCAACAATACCAAAACATATTTCCATCACAGTCAGACAATGACTCCTGATGTTATCAATGACTTCCCTGAACTCTTGTTTATCGCCACCATCAGGCCAAAGTTTCCACTTGTACAGAAGAAATATTCAAATCTATAGTCAAATAGTCGCTGTGACATTTCCGAATTTCATTTCATTTTGAATTCCAGGGCGTTTGTGATGCTCAGAAAATTTTATTCAGTATTACAGCTGCTCCGCTTGATTTTTATAAAAGAAAAAGTCGACCAAAATTGCCTCATAGCTGAGTGCTGTCCCACAGGGTTTGGGAAAAACCTGCTTGATCCGATGACCTGATTACTTTTTTTCTCTAGTGCAATTCAGGAAAACTTGACAACTTCTGGCCTCTGTGGACCACCAGCAGGGTTCTCAACATTTTGTCTCCTTTTTGATAAAAATCTGTCCTAGTGCAGCTTTAAGCTTTGGAGACGTGCATTTTTTTTGGTTATCTTGTTCTCAAAAAATGGTGAGGCATCATGGGAATTGTTGTATTTTTTCAGTTTGTTCAAGGAAAGAGCGGAGGACGCGCTGCGTGTCCTGTACCTGGCAGAATGTTCAGGAATGTGGGAGCACTCGGCATTCTTTAGCCCCGGTTTTGTTTTTATAGCACTCACACAGGAAGCTCTCTCCGGTGGGGCCTCATTCATGTTGTCTGAAAAACGCTGACTGCCCTCCCACCCCCACCTCTCTCTGGCTGCTCTCCAAGATACACACACACATACACACACACACACACACACACACATTTTTTTTTGTCTTTGTGGGCCAATGTGCATTCTCCCCTCCCCCACACCCCCCCATCAGAGAGTTTCATTTATAGCTCTAATTACAATAAACAAGCAAGAACAACTAGGGAAGAGGCCACTTCCCCCGCTCACACAATGATTTTCTCACTCAAGACTGAAACCCCTCAAATGTCTATCAATCATACACTAAGCTAAGTGTTTTCATGAGTATTTTTTTGTTTTTAACTATGTGCTGGTGGTTTAGTGGTGAAGAGCACATTCCTTATCAGGGCCTGAAATCAGATGACATGTGATGATCCCTGCAGGGAACATCTCTGTTTTCAAGCTGTATTTGCTTAAATTAAATCAAAGCTGTGAGCTATTTGACGATAATCTAAAGCCAGACTGACTGGTTGACTCATCTGTTCTGGGAAGACTTGGGCAAGGTCTGGCAAAACATAAAAATATCAATATTAACGTTAATATTAACACACGCACACATACACACGCGCGCACACACACACATGCACACACACACACACGCTGTGCTGACCAGCTAACCGTTCTCATTGTCCACTGCCACCCACAGACCACAGTCGACCACAGTCATCAAATACAGCAGCTGAAACGGACTGCTGGTGGTCTAACCTCTGTTGAAGTTACCACCCGCACACCCGCACACACACGCACCTCTCACTGTACAGGCTCATTGTTCAAAAACTCACACATGAAACTCAATGACCAGAGTATAGTTCCACGTGATAGTGATGCTGCGGATTTGATTTTGGCTCGTGATCTGTGTTACTTGTCAATAGTCCTCTCGCTGTACACTGTACAACAGTGATTGAGTGAAGAGGAAAATGCTTCACGAGGGACTCTGCGCAGGGTTACAAGGGGAGCGCAACATCTGCTGCATGACATGCGCTTATGATCCCACTGTGGATGAATCTATCGGCATCCTTCGACCTGACAGTTACCAAATCAATGGACAGCAGGGCACATGGGACTACACGTGTGTGCGTGTATGTGTGTTGTGTCTGTGTAAATGTGTGTATCAGATGCTAATATAATAAAGAGGTTGTCTATATTAGATTATACAGGAACACTGACTGGGTCATAACCTGAGGTGCCCTCATGTTCCTGGTGTTATTTGTTAGGAAAACTTCCAGGTTTCAAAATGAGGTAAGATACTGCTACCAATGAGACCCATGAAAAATGTTGCCCTCAGTTTGCAGCAGTAAAATGTCATTTGGAGCATATTACAGGCAAAATGTATTGCAGCAAAATAGCTAAATCAAGAACACAGAGAGAGAGAGATATATACCTTTTGTTTTATAAAAGAGCAAAAATGGGGTTGTTAAGCAATTTAGTGAAAAATGCACTCCTATAGAGAGAAAGTCAGGAGGAGATAGATGAACTGCAGATGCACAGTGTGTGTGTTAAATGGTTGTGTGTGCCATTTGCCACAATCTGTAGCAACAATCCTTCAAACCAATTCAAATATCATCGCCACATACAACTGCAAAATCATCTCAAGAGACACTTAAATATGACAAGTAAATACCGTAGTTTTTCCTGGCTATATATTACTTTCCATGCGTGCATAGTAAAATCACGTGAACATATTTTGCATCATGTGATCTCCTAAACTGTAGGTGGAGCTGTCACTTTTTGCCTGCATACAGCTTGCTTCTTGGTCACATGAATGTTTTCCTGACACAGATCAAAATGTTACAATAAATACTTGAGAACTTGCAAATTTCAGTGTGTGTGTGTGTGTATGTGTACAGCCTCTTTTTTCTTCGTCTTTGGTACCATTTCAGATCTCATCTGCCATGTGCAGCACAGAGAGAAAGCTCTGCTCACTGCCAAAAACCAGAGAAGATTCATGTCAACAAATCCAGCAGCTAATCCTCTCCCAAACAGATGAAGAAAAGCACAAGGACCTCGTTTAGGAGCAGATAAAACAGTGCCTGATACCGATTCTCCTTGAGTAAAGGATTCTGAGAAGGAAGAAAAAACACCTAGAGCGTCTTTTTTGTTTTACCTCATTATTTGCGCAACAGTTTCCTCCAAAAAGGCAACCACCGTGGCTTTCAACACTAGCACGTTAGATTCTGAAACCTTTTGCAGTATTTGACGTGCCTTAATTAGCTTGTATGAAAAAACCAAATGACATGTTAGTTGTACTTCAAACGCACAGACGTTACTGTCCTTCTAATAGTTTATAAGATGGCAGAGAAAGAAAAGAGAGTGTTTTTTTTTTTTTTAGAACTTAAACATGTTCTTTGTCTGTAAAATGCAACTGAGAAGTTTAAGCGATTCATTGGGTTTGTCTTCGTGGAACCTTATTAAACCAAATGAGCCAAGACTGCTTTGTCTGTCTTGTGCTCGACTTGCAGGGTGCTATTGTTCTTTAACCCTCTGCTCCACAATTACCAACCCTTAAATTACAATGATCACTTTGAGATCTAATATCTGAAGGCAAGAACTCATCTTGACTAATTATCTCTCTCACACACACACACACACATACATACATAGGGAACTTGTATTGGCTGTATTACAGCCTGCATTAGCTCACCATGGTGTCGTAATTTAGAGGCTGAACTGACAACTGCATTAAAAGTCCAGGGCTGACCTTGTGACTGGGTAACATTGCAGACAGCTAACGTAATGATAATTTAAGCCCTGGCCCGCTCTGAGTGTCCAACATGTGACATGTTTCCTGCCAGACATCCACATTTTGGAACCACATACCATGATGTCAGCATCTTTCTCTTTGCTAGTTTCCTCTTTTTTTCGCGGCTATAATTTGACTTTTGTTCATGGGAGTACTCGCCGCTCATGGTGGCAACATCAGTTACAGTGAAAAGAGCAACTGCCAGACAAAGATTTTGCAATAAGATGTCAAACCAAACATTGCATTGGGTTAATGTTTCCTGATTTATAAGTGTAATGCAGCAACATATCTTTAAATCAGTTCTAAACACTTGTCATGAATTCGCATTTGTAATAAATAAATGTGTAATAAAATCTTGGCCTTATTCCATCATAACAGATGTAAGACATCTTGAACTGATGATGTTAAAGTTAATGCTGATAATGTGCTGTGCTGCAGACTCATGTAGGAGGAGACATTGTTAATCAGTGCTGTTACACTTATCATAGCCACAAAGATCCTAGATTACAACAAAAACAATGTCATATTACACATATTTACATAATGAGACGCTATTTCTGTCACTTCACCTCCACAAAAGCCCCGTAATGTCATTTTTAAACAATCTTTGAATTTTTTTTTTACTTGTGTGACTTTGGCTGTTGGAGGAAGCACTAATATTTCTGATGATGAGCAACAATGTGTGTTTAACTTTTCCAAGCCCAAAAATGCTGCAGAAGAAGGTGTCATTTTAAAAATTGTGACATTAATAAGACCAAATTGTTGAGGAACTGTTGTAGCCTAAAGTCACCATGAGACATTGCAGTAAAATTGATTGTTGGATGTTGAAAATTTGTATCTAATCCACTTTGCTCTTGCCTCTGTATTTTAACAGCCTGTTCTGTTCCACCAGACTGTAAATCTGACATGACGTGCAAAACAAACTGTATATCTAAGTCTCTTAGTTCAGTCTTTCAGATCATCAACATTCCTAAAAACAAACAGTCAATCTCACCGTGTGCGGGTGGTCTCCCTGAAGATGTACTGTGTGTGTGTGTGTGTGTGTGTGTACGTGGACATGTATGCATGATTCCACTTCTACCCCTGTGATGACAAAAGTACTTGCAAGTAAAGTTGTTTTTGCCCACAAAAAACAATGTTGGTTTTGACAGTTTGGGATTGAGGTTGGAGCTCAGTTTGGATTCAAATTGGGGAAGTACACAGATGTAGCTGTGTGTGTTTATGTGTGTGTGTGTGTGTGTGTTTGAAGGAAGGAGTGGGTGATCTAAATCAGTTCCTCTCATCTGTGTCTATTGAAAAGCTGCAGATGATGTAATCCAAGTCTGAGCTATATCTGCATGGCAGATATTTATCCTCAAATGTTCTGACGGTTTATTGAGACTGTGGCGAGACACCAGGCTGATAATCAGACTGAAATTCATCTTTCTTGCTTCTACAAAGCTTTCATTAGCTTGGTTGTTTTCGTCTGGCAGGGAAACTATGAAGACAACAACAGACCCATTTAAATCACTTTAAAAATTGGAGATGTGGGCAGCAATTCAAGATAGTAAGACACCACACCACACTGTAAACACAAGTGCTGCCCTTAAGTGGCAACTAATAGGTGTATGACTCTGAAAACACACCAGAATGTATGTCATAGAACTTGCAAAGGGACGATACTGTTCAGGATGAGACATGTTATTCTTCTTTACATGGATGCTGGTGTTCACCACAGGCTGTTAAAAATAATGTTCTTTAATAAACCTGCAGGCACACTTGAAGTGGTCAGTCAACATTACCAAAAGCTACTGAAAAAGCCTCATATACATACTGTACCTACAACCTTAGAACTTCTCTACTGTACTGTCTACATTTCATATTTAAAGGACACATTTAAATATAATATTAGAGATAATAAATGCATGAAATCTGGTCTTACTTCATAAAACTTGTTCTATTCATCTTGTTTTTTCCTCTTTTTTTGCAAAATGTATCTAGAACCTCTTCTGGTTGAAAATATCTGAGCTTTGAGCACTGCTTCTCTTGTGTTTCTCATATATTTCCCTTTTTATGCTGCCTTACTTTTGTAAATGCTACCCAGATTAGCAAGTAGTTGTTCTACTTGACTTCTGAGTCTACAAAAAGTTTGTAAATTGTACGGAAAAATGTCTGTTTTAGTTTTACTTCTGACACTCAGGGAGCTACGTGGATGGTGAGACTTCACTTTATGTGGCTTGTGGGGATGGAAGTGGGGAAATACATCAGTTGCTTGCTCATGTCAAGAAGTACATTTTGTAATTTGCACTGTTAGTGAGTCACAGTACTGACTCAATACACTCCTGACAAACTGAACAATTTAATGCTGTTTGTCCCAAATTGTGCTGGAATTTCCTTTATTGTGGTTAACAACAGCGTCCCAGTGAAGTTCCTGTTGGCGGAGTTTTGACATCATTGTGCTAAGTTTGCAACTCACATGTGATGCCATTCCTCACCGTTCCTATAAGCTCATTTACTGTCAACAAGACCATTTGGTATACTAGCACTGGTTGTGTACGAGTCCTGAACTGGGTGCATTTTTTTGTGAAACTATTTGCATTCTTTATGAGCTCACTGCTATCTTTAATTAACACCTGTGCACACGTGACAGACGTTCTTAATGTCCCCACTATTTAGTGTGGGGTCAGGAAAACAAGTAATTGCTTTCTTCACATGATACCATCAGTCATGTGGTCTGACTCACAGCGGTGAAGCTTCAGCTTCAGCTTCAGAAAAAAAAAAAAAAAAGATCTTTGTGCTATCCCAAATCACATTACATGTTTACCTTCTGGGTATCCGCTGACATTTATAGAGAGCATTTGCTTTGGCAACAATCATTTTCTTACGGAGATGGATAACAGACAACACCTCGGTGCAGATTATGTGACAGAATCCTCCATTTGATTTTATTGCATTTGGATGCGAGAAAACCACAATTTAAGTAATTGCAGGAAACAGGAAGAAATGATAATGGTAATTAATCCTTTTCTAATTAGTCCTCTGGTGCAATGTGTCTTTTGTTGCAACGAGTAAAGTATCATTTAGAGGAGGGCAACAGGCTGCAAGTACACTTGAAATTATAGTGATGCAAGAAACTGCCAAAAAAATCATTTAAGTGGAAGAAATAAGGGACAATTTGGACCCTAGTAAATCTTGTTAGAGGAGAAATATGCAGATACTAAGTCAAAAAGACGTGCAATGCTCATACACACACTGTAGGATTATGCTCCAATATCATAGCAGAAGGTAAGATAGGGCAGGGAAGTATGAATAAATACACTGTGCAAACATTTTAAAGTGGTTTATTAAAAATATGGTATAAATAAATATGACACTTTTACATATTAGGTTACATTATTCAGATGAGACTGGAATACACTGGATAGACACTTCTGTTCAGTAAAAAAAAATGATTTCATGACATACAGTATAGTTTACAGTGGTTTTCTGTAACAGCAGTTTATTTTCTCCCATAAGTTGCCAGAACACATCAGAACAGTACCTTTCATTTACAGAAGACACTTCTTAAAGTGTCAAACACCAAAGGCCTACAGTAGATGATGTCAAGAATTTAAGGACACAAGTTAGACAGTGATAAATAATCTATATACTCTAAATATCGGCACTCATTTCAGTCAAAGAAATTCTTGGTTTCTTGTGAAACGGTTGCTCAAATTGGCTAACAACCTGTCCTGTTGACAATAATCCAATTCATTTTTACAAAAATCTATAAAAATAGAAAACGACTCATCCCAGAATGTCATTCCAAGAATAATGAGAGTGTTTTCGGTTTAGCAGCTCAGTCTCCCAAAAAGTAGGTCGACCCACCATCTTTTCAGCCATAGGGGAACTTGTGGATTAAGTACAAAATTATACTATTCGAATTTTAATTACTGAGGTGAAGGTGGGCAGAATACAGTGTGCATTTGTGTAATCTTTAGGATCAGTGCCTTGATTTTTCATACATGCTTGTTAAGAATATAAAAATACTGTGCACAGTAAAATAAAAAAAACATGAAAAACAGTGCTAACATTTTAACCAGTGTTTAATCAGGCATATAAATAAAAACTGTTTAGTGGCACAGAAGCAGACATTTTAATGTCCCATGTCAATATACAGCCATGCTGAGAAGCTTTTGTCTCCATTTTATATAATTCAAACTTGTCCTCAACTATTGGCGATACATGCAACCCTCATAAAGGTAACATGAAGTAAATGACAAAATACCTGAGTTTACAAAAAATGTAAGCTATACTATGATGTATAATACATAATAACAATAGAAAATCTGCACAATCAATTGAAATGCTTAGACAATACATCTCTGTGCCAGTGTAAATCTTAGTTATTCACAGTTTCAAGCTGTTATTAGAATCAGCTTCCACTCAGATGATCATAACCCATAACGGGAGAGACTTCAACGTGCATGAGGACGACGTAACAATGTGTGTGATTAAACGTACATTAGGCACCAAACATAGGTTATAACTTACCACAATAACTGCTTTGCAAATGCTCAAGTGAACAAAGTTTCTTCCACCAACCCAATGTACAGCAGTGGTTGGTGTTGGATCGTAAAGTAGTGTTAAACTGGATTGTGCAACTCACAGAGAAGTCAAAGCCGTCCTAATGTTGATTAATGTACTGCAAAAGGACTTAGTGGTTGTATTCTTTATCCATCTTTAAAGCTGCATTAACCATTTTTTGGCCACTAGGAAGCAGAAGAACTCCAAAACAAGCTAATGGACACACAGTCTTGACATATAGTGTTGTGGCATTGAAGTTGTTATGGTTGTTATTAGCATACAATTGCCCTCGTACAAGGAGAAGCATTAGTTGTGATTCTGACCACATGACGATTGTAAGTCGAATATTCACTAGCATTTTAGCTCTGATTTGGTCTACACCTCCTCCTGGCAAAAAAAAAAAAAAAATTGGGGTCTTAAGCTGGTAAACGTTTGACTTTCTTCACAAGCTTGTAGTTAACTGTTCCTGTTAAGTGCTGGTGCCTCCCAGACTGAAATATACAGAAAATGTACCGTAAAACCGAAACAATGAGCTAAAAGAGGCTAAAATGTATCATAAAGCTGCAGAGTTGGCTGATAACACACTATGAGTTTGTCACTATGAGCAATATCTTTCACATAACACTCATTCAGTCACTTGTCAATTCAATATATAAACACAAATATTGATTGATGCAGCTTTAAGCTAATAACTTGCAACAGGTCATGATTAATTGCAGCCTCTTCAAGTATGAAGAGGTCAAAAGTCTAGCAATACTTGTAGTATACAGAACAATGTTTAACTTACAATAAAGTTGTTCTTTATACTACAAGGTGAAGTTGTGAAAGAAATCCCTACTCAGCCTCATCAAGTAGACAACCACATTTTACTCTGTTATACAATATTCTCTGACACGTACAGCTAAGGGTTGGTTTGGGGAAGATCATACCCAATACTGATTCTTCTGGAGAGTGGGAGTGGCGGTTCTAATAATTTGCGAAGATGCAGCAGGAGCATCATTACTCCAGGAACTTACGAGCATGTTTGAATCGATGGTGTTATAAGGCGAACCCTGACTTGGTGCCAATAGCCGATCAAGAAAAGGGCTACCTGGGCAACTGGGGTTTAAGGGAGTGACGGTTACTGTAGGAACTGTTGTGCTCGTCTGGCTTTGCCCCTGGTTGGACTGACTGCTTGGAAAACCAGGAGGTGGCTCCTTTGGTGTGGTGGTGCTATGCTTCCTTTGCCTGTGGTGTCGAAGAAAGACAACCAGCACTACAAAGATGATCACAAGCAGCAGCAGGGCCAGCAGTGGTAAGATCACCAGGAGCGGGTTGGAGCTTTTTTGAGGGTATGACTCCACACGAACTGGTGTGTTCCTGAAGTGAAAATCCTCTGCTCCACGTGTTGGTTTGCCAAGAGTTGTGCTGAAGATGCTAGTTCTGTTGGAGTTTCCCCAGCGGTTACGTCCATTGAATTTCTGTTGGTTTTTGCTTGGTTGCTGGGTGGAAAGGAAAGCTGTAGACAGGACCGGTGAAGCAGTTCCATTTCTGGACGTCTGGATTGGTGTCTGAGGGGCAGATGATGTTGTTGGGATAGGAGTCTTTGTGGTTGGAAAAAGTGCCGAATCATATGGCACAATGGTAAAGTGGAACTCTCCTTTTGCAGGTTGCATGTTATCAGCTTTCAGTACAAAGACAACTGAGTCATTTAGCTCTTGCACTCCAGTCATGTTGGCATTCAGCTCCAGAGCTACCTTCTCTTGCATCACATCCTCAAAAGTGAAGGACTCAGCAGGCACAGCTTTTTTGGACATTTTAGGTTTTGCCTGAATCACCTTGCCGTACTTTGGATGAGAGATAATTTCAAATACAGGATCACTACCGCTAATATTAGCCAGTTTAGAAGCATTAAGGAAACCAGTATTTAGTTTGACAGCAATCTCATTGGGTATCCTCAAACCTTTGCCAACTTGGATCAAAGGTCTGACAGTGATGTTAAACACTTGGGCAGTCAGGTTTGCCTCTGAAGTGAAGGCAGTAAACTCAAAGCTGTCTTCTGCAGAGGAAAGGGAAGTCATATGGTAGGACAGCCTTCCATTCTGTACATCTTCCTGTTCAAACTGTGTAACCTCTTGGTTGTCCATTAGAAGTTTGCCAAAATGAGGAGGCATGTTAATCTGGTAGTGAATTGTGGTGTTTTTCCCATTGGTCTTGGCAGCAAGATTGTCTCGAGTCAGTGATACTGAAGTCTTGCCTTGCTCTAGTGTCAGTCCAGTGTAATTGACCAGAGAGATGGTGATCTCTGTCACTTCTAGGTTGAAGAGTTTGTAAATTGGTTTATGATGGCCATCGGTGACACTGAAGTAGAACACCCCTGAGGCAGGGCTTCCATCATGGATGAAATAAACACTTCCGTTATTGATTTGGGCTTGGGTGAAGGCCACAATCGACTCATTCAAACTCCCTTTAAGAGCAAGGTAGCCATTGTTTGGCTTACTAATCACAGAGAACTTAATTTCATCAGGAGGATTGTCTATGTCCTCAACTTTGAGGTTCTCAGGTCTAAGGGCGACTGTATCTCCTTGTACAACCGTCAAACTTGGCGCTTTGGTCTTCAGCAGAGGTGGCTGATCGTTCACAGGTGTGACTGTAATGTTGAAACGCTCCTCAATAACATCACTGTCATCTGGAGGACGTTGTGCTGTTTTGCCCTTTGGATTTATCCATGCACTGAAGGCAAAGAAATCATGAGTTGTCTCAGAGTTGTCGTGCTTGTAGGTGATACCGTATTTGTTGACGATAAACTGGGAGAAGTTAGGTTTCTCCTTGGTGAGGTTTCTCTCACCCACCACAATGACACCATGCTGAGGCAGAGATGTCACCTGGAACCAGACCTCATGAGAGCTCCGCTGAGGTGTCGGCAGCCTGGACATCAGGTTAGTGGCGTCCAGCTTGGACTTGTCAATGACAACACTCTCCCCTTCTGTTACCTCAGCACCTAGTACCAAGAAAACATCACCAAGGACAACTTTGTTGAACCTTTTTTTTCTAACATACTGTAAAGTCATCAACATGTCAGTCAGTGTTTTTTGTTACCTGTGTTTGCAAGCAGGACTGTGTTGTGTTCAGGTCCGGTGTTTTCATAGGAGATGTCTACTTTGAAGGTCTGGCTGTCCAGAGAAGCAGGCGGTGATGCCACAGAGAAGGTCATGGAGTCCATGGCTTCCCAGCCCACTGACTCAATGGGGGTTTGAATGTACACAACCTCTTTCCTGTCCACCTGAGGTTGAAAAACACCACAGATCCAAAATAATTCAACAAATTTGCACAACCTCCACATCCAGCATTTCCTAAAGTGAACTGACAATTCAATCAACTGTGTGAACAGATTAATGGCTTCAATATTTATTCACTATTCTGACTCACATTTTCAGGATTTCATTATTTTAAATGCATTTTTCTCAGCAGTAAATACAGTACACAGAGCATACACAGCTTTAATCATGTCAGATAACAATTTACTAGAAATAATTGATTACATAAAAGCCTTGCATGTTCCATTAAGCTGGAGAAGTGCATTGTTGGTTTCCTGAATGAAGATGCACAACATCTATTATTCATACCACGGAAATCTAGCAACTTTCCACATGAATGGAGTAACTCTAATGTTTAATCTTATTCTAGTTTGCATCCTTTGTAATGTATTTTAAAATATTCTTTTGTAAAATGAGACAAAAGTGTTGCTAAGACCTCCAGCTCTTCACTCACCATATCCTGTGTGAAAGTGGAGATGTCCACTGTGGAATTATCAGGCTGCCTCGTCACCAGACGCCCCAGTTTAGGATGCCGAATCACACTAAATGTAATGATACGGTTGGAGGTGTTGCTGATGTCATTGGTCAATGCTTGTAAATCCTCATTTGAGATTGGTGTTGAAGAGCCTGGATGAAAGACATGAAATTGACTTAAGAAAAATACTGATGAAGTGGCTTAGATAAATGATCATTAAACATTTGTTAATGCTTGTATCTGTCAAGAACAAGAGATTTTCTTCAGTCTGGTATTCAGTTTAGCTGTGACCACATTATTAAAATGCTTAAAACGTATGGCTGCATCAAATTTAGAAAGTTTTCCCTCTGGAAGCATTTCACATCTTTTTGACTCCAAATTATGCAAAACAAGGTCTGGAATAGACCGATGAGAGTCCTTTGATGTGTCAAATTAAAGCTGCACTGCAGACATCACAGACTTTTTTTACAACACTGTCCAACTGCAGTGCAGGGTGTTACATAAAAATCAAATGAGAAATTAAAAAGTGGATCAGCTCCATGAAGGCACAGAAATCTTCCACTTGGGGAAGGAGAAACATCTGTGCATGATGATGGGGACTGACTACTGAGAGCTTCTTTTCTTCCCAAGATGAATTACATAGATTTCCATAGCTCTGCTGCCACTGTCAGGATTGTGAGGATACTAAAAAAAGACTACTGATAAATGATGGAAGGCAATGATAGAGGGAAAGAGGGGTCAAAGCACAGTGAAATTCATTCATCACTTTTCGTGAGCACTCCCACTATCCTTGTCTGTCTCTCATGGGAAATTTCTCTCTTGAAATTTCTCTCTTACAGGAAGAGGGAGAGATGGGCTTTCTGTTCTTTTAACAATGAAAACCTACAATATCTTGCTCTACGCCTGTACAAGGGTTTTACTATATTGTGATATATTTGTGCAGCAGTTTTTGACAGTAGTGTATGCACATGTGGAAATACTCACAGGAACATAATCAAGATCGGTTGTTTAGTCTGTGCCTGAGCAATGAGAAAAATGTGTGTGCTGCTTTAGAAATTTAAGATTGACGTAAGACAAACACTATAAAAAAAGTTTACCAAGTTTTTTAAGCATATGGGATAATGATAAATGTAATATATTATTCTAATGAAATAGGTGAATACAGCAGCATATTCCCATTATACACATATCACAATACTTGGTTGTATTTTTATTGTATTAAATAATTAGCTTTGTGTATTCATGAAAATCACAAATATATTTCCCCACACCAAGAATCACTTGGTGTTTTGTGTGGTATTTACATTCCACACATGAAGAATGCTTTCAGGTGTATGCTGATTTTCTTAATTAGGCATATGCAACCATTTATTGAGGAGTCTCTGCACAGTTTTACACAAAGCACCCAGACTTTTGAGGAGTTTGCGAGGAAGAGGAAAAACATTCATCTCCTCTGCACAGTGTGAGTGTTTCATGCCCCCCCCCCCCCCCACCATTAAAACCCCTCATTGTCAGTTAAAGCTCCCATCCCGCCCCCGTTCTCTGCCCCGCCTGGCACAAAGCACGAACAGGGCTGTCTCAGACAGACAGTGGCACAGCTTTTCAAGTACCCACTCACCCTGTGGCTGGGAAGCTCAGCAGAGCGTGCCAGTTGGCAGTTTGCTGCCCTCACAATATCTTTTCCTCCTAACTCCCAAACCAGACCACTGGAAATCTCAGGAAACCTTGAAATGTATTTGCAGACACAGACAGCACGCAGCCTATTTTTAGCTCCAAAGTATTAAAAGTAGCATACTGCGTATCAAAACACTGAGCAATGGCAGTATTGATTCACCAGTCTGCTATTTAGTTCAGTAATGACTTCTCTGTAGGAAAGGTACTGAATTATTTAACCAAAGGAATTCTGGTCAGAGACAGTAGTCAGGGTGAACATACGAGCAGGTTAAATATTTTAAAATACAGCAAATGAGAGGACAAGGTGTCGCTTTTACAGCACACACACTTCAACTGAGGCCTAAAAAAGAAACAAAATAAAGAGGAAATCAATACTTTGGCTGTGGTTATTTATAGTACTAGAAAGAGCCAGTGTGGGTGTAAAAATGTGTTTCAGTTCATTTTCAAGCAGCAGCTGTGTAGTTTTATCATGATACAAAAGCCTATTAGCTAAAAAAAAGATGCAGCAGAGCACATGAAACTATATATTTGTGACCTATTTTTTAAAGATTTGCCACATGGGTATTAAAAGATTGAGTAAGGCACTTTTGGTTGTGATCTTTTCATGGGATCCAGCCTTATCCTTAATTCACAAGCTTTTACTGAGAGGGGGTGATTTACCTGGAAACACCTTGAGGGGACGGTTTCTCTCTAAAGTGATAACCAAGGCTCTGGCAGTGATGCTGAAGATCTGCCTGGGAGTGAAGTTCACACCGTCATTGACTTGGAAGTTGAATCCTCCTGACATGGCACCTGGGCATCAAATGAAACAAAAAATAAAATTTATGAAACACAAAACTGAAGAAGTCTCAAAGCAAAAGGTTGTTGTCTGTCTGCAGCTGTGAATAAAGAACAACAGAGTTTTGTGAGTACATGTTTTCATTTTGTTCTTGGCAGGAGCACAAATATAAATAAGTTGCGTCTGGTTTCTGCAAAATACACATAAAAAAAAAGGTTCTGATCAGCATTTCTGAGTATTATCACCTCCAACCTGGCATTCAGTCCAGTCTGTCTTAACTGTATCAGTGTTGCATGTAATTTAATGGCTAATGTTGAATGTTGCACGTTGTTTCTGCTGCTGGCTGTTTTCACTGAGTCACACTGGCAGTGAGCAAATCACACCGTTTGGAATTTGTCAATAGCATCTTCTAGTGGACGCAAGAAGAACGACAACAACAAGTTATCTTGAATCAAAACAACACAGTAAGAAAGGACTGCAAAAAATCTCAAGCTTGAAAGAGAATAAATTGAAGTTGATCATATGTGGATCAGTTGGTTGCAGCTTCTTCAGTTTGTTTGACACAGAAACAGAGGAATATATATTATATATTTAGAAATATATTCCTGTAGCTACATTCCTTTTCTTATTTTAAGATCCCCTCAACTCAAAAGTGTGTTGTGCTTATTATTACCTCACTTGGATGTTTGAGCTTTACTGTGCAGAATGATGTATGTGCAGTTTGACACGAGAAGACTTTCACGTCCGCCTGGTAAAGTTTCTCTGTGCTCACTGAAAATCTGAGTTTATTAAATCTGAGCCAATTGTGGTCCAGTATGCAACTTACAGAAGTGTGATGTTGAAACTTGAAGCCTCCAGCCCACATATACTGAGAATGGACTTTTCAGTGAAGTAGGAGACATCTTGTGTTCAACAAAATGTTTGCATATTCATAGATTCTGGATTTTTCAATGAGGGAGAAGGACATGTCATTTTAAAGGACTTGAACAAGGTAACTGAACTTTTCTTTATCAGACACAAATTATTATTCCAAGCTCAGTATTTTTATACTCTTAAAAATGTCCAGAGGGGATCTTTAAGCCTCTCACTGACACAAAAATTATGTTACATGCAGTAAAAGTTTCTTTCCTTCCCAGTCTTCTCCAGTACTTAGACAGTGTTAATATTCAGCGAGAGAAAAAAACTAACTTTACCTTTGTGAACAAACAGCAGCTGCCCCTGGTCTATGTGGGCCTGGGTGAAGTTAAGCACCGCCTTCATGGGGGCGCTCTTCAGGGCCAGGTGTCCGTTGCTGGGTGGGGTCACCATGAAGTTGAGCTCCTCTGGGGGCGAGTCCATGTCCTGCGCTCTCAGGTCCTCCAGTCTGATCTCTGTCACTGAGGACACCCAAACCTGGATACAAGACGGACAAGGACACAACAGGTGCCATCAGTAATCTACATGAAAATACAGACCTCCAGAAACACGGGAACAGAGATGTTTGGTTTGACAGAGCTCGTAATGTGTGTAGGAACAATATTTGACGACTCAACGTAAGTTTGACATTTAGCTTGAAATTGTATATATGCTGTTTCCATGGTTAGACATGAAATACAAGGTAATACAAGGGCACAAAAGAAAAGAATTAAAACTCATTTCATAGATTTATAAATGCCAGTCTTGAATATATCCACGTTACAGGTATACTGAAAACGTATACTGTAGGAGACGAACAGTATTACTCAAGTATTACACAATTGAAAAGGAAGAGAGACTGAAAAAAAAAAACAGAAACGACTGATGTGTCCTTGTCATTCATTACTGCACACCATGGACCCAGGATGCTGTGGGTGTGAGTTTAGCTCCAAGGCAATTTCACATGTTTTTCTCTCTCTCTTTTCTCCTCTTCGGCTTTTTTCCACTGTACATCATCCAATGAAGCAGAACTGCTATAAAAAAAAAAAAACATCTCTAACTAAGGCACGAAAAGACAGTAAGACCATAACAACCTATGGAAAAATGTCCGTCTGAGCGTCACTCAAGATACATTCAGCAACGTAATTCAAATGAAGGACAACTCGGGACTAAATATAGCCATGCAGACTGTAAACAGTTGAATACACTGCGGCGTGTTGGTGGGGCACAGTTTAGGTCCTGCCTTCAATGTAAATTCAAAAGCCTGGAGCTAACGCGGTAGTCTAACTTCTCCACAGAGAAACAGAGGAACTCACTGACACACACAACGCAAAACTACTGAACCGTGCAGACGCTTGACAACACAGGATGAGCTTCTATACTCCAGGCCAGAGCAGCAATTGCATAACATGCCACGGACCCTCACACAGGTTGTAATTCCCCAAATGTTACTGACAGTTCTGCGGCTAAAATGAAATCATGAGAATTACACTGGATTATTTGAACTGGTGCTCTTCAATCATTGCCTGTTGTTTGTCAAATTGATATTTTTAGATGATATTTAAATAAATTATTATTTGCAAAAATAACTGACAAGTGATTAGGGTTATAAAAGGTTTTGGTCATAGTTTGCCACCAGAATCCATTCTGGTTGGAGGTCATTGCAGTGTTTCCTGTCTATAATTTAAAATATAGTGTAACTTAAAGGCAGACCTCTATATATAATGCAAATTTCCTGTTAGAGCACTTTTTTCGTATGCCGTGCAATGCATCCACAAGACATGCAGCACTTTATGTTAAGGGTGTCATCACAACAATACCTCAGTGTTCACACATTGGCAAACTAGCAGGCTGTATTTTTACTGCAAAATTCCCTCTGCTGCTCTCTGAAAGTTGTTTAATATGAGAAATGTCATGAGAGATGTGGGGAGGGCGAGGGGAAGTGGGTATTAAAAACCGTCATAACAGTTAGTCACAAAACAGCTGCTGAAAAGTCTCAGAGTATCTTAGGTTGAATTTTACCTTGCAAAACCACATTTTGGGTGACACTCAAGTCCAAATGGCCCTAAAATTGCTCCTAAAATTCCAAAATTACAAGTGAAACCGGCAGCGAGCTGGTCTGTCACTTGGCTCTAAGTGTTTTAAGTGCATTGCTCTTACTGGAACAGAAGCATGGGGTACTTTTCTAATTAGCACCTGTAAACTGCGCAACCACCCACCACACAAGACATCACACACTTCTCATCAGTCCCACAGCAGAACGTCTCCACATGCGAGAACACTCGCCACACATGGGAGTGTCTGTTCCTCTGGCGGGAAATGACTGTACCTCCAATAATCCCCTATTTGACAGGAAGTCACAGCAGGATCAGTCTGATGAACGGGATCAGTGTGATTCACCAAATTCAAAGAAAAGACACATGAGATTAATTTGCACAAACTTGCCTCTTGGAGTCGAGAACTATCCCTCAAACAGGATGGTGTGTCTACTGCTCATCAAGCTGTGGCTTTAGTGATAGAGATCAAATGAAGTCTATGAAAAAAAACAAATTTCACCTCATTTACATCTTTGATCCTCTTTTACTGAAATTCCCAAGAATCTTGAGTGCCAAACCTCAACTGTTTTGTTGTTTTTGAATAAAACCTTATTTTTATCTCACTTGCACAAAATAAGTTATTTCTCTACTGTTTTCTGGTTGTTTTCCCTTATTTAAAATCATTGTACATATTAAATATAAAAACTAAAAAGATGACGTGGATGATGCTGTTCAGGCTGAAGACGTGTACCTGTTGTGTTCGTATTAGAGAAGAGACTTTCAAAACAATTCAATTATCAGGAGACACTTCTCACATCTCTGTGATGAACTGATGGATTTTAGTCCCTTTAGCTTAAACTAATAGCATTACTTCTAGATGTCTGTCACAGAATGTGGAAAACAGAAAGAAAATGTGGCTATCATTTGCCAAAAATGTCATTGCAATGATTAGAGAATGAATACGTGTCATACGTAATGTCATTTATTTGTTGGCTTTATACTAGTGCATGCAAATTATAACTGTACAGACTAAATTCCTTTGATTTAGGGATCACTGGGTGATGTCAAATCTGTTTCTTTAAAACAGACTCCTCCATTATACAATATTTTTTGGTTCCTGCTGCAGTAATATTTACTCTTTACCAAGCCAATATAAAATTAAAAAAGACAAAATCCCTGAGGCAGACATGAGAGATACAAATCTGTTGAACTCCAGGCCCAGCAAGTCCTTTTTCAAGCTTTATTTACCAGACATCGAAGCTGTTTGAAAGGTAAATTTCTTAGGGAAATACACAATTGTGTGTTTTAATAAGACCTGTAAATCTCTGAAAAGGTTGCACAATAGAAGTTTAAGACTCAACATGAAGTGCAGTGGCAGAGAGCCACCTTGTGGACACTGAGAACCCAGTTAATGTTTTTGCTAACATCTAGTAAAAACAGTATATAATAACTAATGATCACTAATAATTCAACTAAACAGGTCAATGATGTGTGCATACTTGTTTGACAGTGACCACCAAGAAAAAAAAAGCACCCTTGCAAAACTACTCAGATAAAAACTGATGAGATTCAACCTGCTTCATGGTTGTTCTTCAATGCAGTGCAATTTAGAAGTAGCTCTTCTCTGACTCTGCAGAATCCCAAAGGAATTTGAGGCATTTGGGGCAAAGCTGCATGGACAACAGAGACCTATACTTCAGCCTCTCTTTCCAGCTGGACCTCTCCCAACTCCAGTCTCTAAAGCTGACAGAATACAAGTCAGTACTGCTCAGCACATGGACACATAAGACAGCTTTGATCGGATTTACAAGAGACATATTTAAAATATATGTGAGTAGAAGTCATTTTTACGGACAGGTCATAAATAACCAGCAGGGTTTTTTTTCTTCTTCTTCTATGGATAGGCGGATAGATGTTAAGTCGAGAAAATAGAACTGAACGGTGTAGTAACAGTGTTTGCCATTTCCAGGCCACGCCATCATGTCACTCAACAATAGGATGCTTTGGGATGGATTAAATTCAAGCGTTGTATTTGCAGCAGCAAGACCTTATGTCTGAGTAATGCCTGGAGGTTGTTTTTCATTTGATTTAAATTCTGTTCTCTATTCATAACAAGCCTTAAAAAAAAATTTGAGTCAACCCAGACTATATAAAAACAGCAGATCCTCTTCAATCCACTGAAGCAACATTGCTTTAAACTGGCCCACCAAAATGCAGTAATACTGTATATTTTGATAAAAAGAGGATTTGGTTTGAGAGCTTCACATCTTAGCACCCTAACAGCTCTTCTACAATCCCCCTGTACCTCAAAATGTATGTCAAAGCCTGTTCTGTGCTGCCAAACCCCCTGGACCCTCCTCCACATAGCAAACATAGTTTCCCTCATCCAGCCAGCCAGCCAGCCAGCCATGGCTACTTGCAACACTGCCCACATGAAAATTGTCTGACAGTAAGCTATGGTGCCAGACCTGCTAGTAAAAAAAAATGTCCAGAGTATAAATATAGAGCGGCAGTGCAGACTCACCCTGAGGACCCTGTTGGCTGTAATAACAGGAGGCTCATCATTGACAGCTGTAACCTGGATGTACACCGTCTGCGCTGCACTCTGCTTCCTCAGGCCTGTGTCATTGGCCACCACAGTGAAGTTGTCAGCTAAGGTTTCGCTGCTGTCGTGTACGTAGTAAATGAATTCATGTTCCACCTGGTTATAAAGCATGAAAATGATTAGAGAGAACCTGAGATTGGACCTGTAAAGAGTTATTAAAAACTGAGACACATTATAATAATTTGTGGCTCTTGAATCACAATCGTCTTTTATTGCATGACTCTTTACTCTTGCATAACACATTTTTGCTTTGTAGGATTTTAGAAATCAATTAGCGGTGCACCCTGGACAGGAGGTAGCAAGGTCATGAGATTCAAGCACGATTAGGTGAAAAGGGGGTCAAGCCAGGGTAACACTCTTTTTTTGGATGTATTTTAGGTAACAAACATTGTAAAAATACTTGTAAATTTGTGCCAAATTTGAGAAAACATTCCCTCCTAAATCAGCTTGTCGGGTAAAGTGGAAATAGACCAAAAAAAAACAAAAACAACAAAAAAGATATGACCTCTGTGTATTTATTGTTTGGTACGGGTGTGAAAATAGTTGCAATAATAAGTCTAATTATCCATCCACCCAACACTCCAACTGCTAGTCTACTGCTATATTGCTTTATAATAATTACAAGAGTGTCTGTATGAATATCTCACCTGTCTCCTGGTGAAAGAGGTTATGGGAACACCAGGATGTCGAGAGTGCTCAATGTGACCATGCTGCGGGGGCTCGGTCACACTATACAGGAAGTTGATTCCAGAAAAGTGTCGGTTGGTGACTTTTAGCACTTCCTGGGTCAGTGCCTTGGAGGCGCCCTCGTTCAGCGTGAAATTGGAGACCAGAAGTGGGATGAGGCGTGGGATAATATCTACAGACACCCTAATGTCGGTGACGTCGGTGACCCCGTTGGTGGCATCGAGGATGAAGGTGTCGTCGGCTTTGTTGGGCTCCACCTGCATGTACTGAATGTTCCCACTGTTAATGTCCTCTTGGGTAAATGTCTTGACAGGAGATTGTTTGGTTCCGATGTAGCGCTCCTCCGCTTCCACAAAACGGTGGAGAAAGCCATGAGAGGGGGCTGCCTTGACGGTGAATACAATCTCAGATGGCAGGTTGTCTTCATGAGTGACCTGCAGCAATCAGAAAACATATTCAGCGGTTAAATTTGACATGTTCAATGTGTCACTAAGGTTTATTTTTCATTTTGCTCTCGGTGTAACATGACATCATTGTAAAATGTACAAACACCCGTCAGCATTCAGTTTTTATCCTTTGAGTAGCCTTTAATAGCAGAGAAGTAAAAATTTCTCTTTTTAATAATTAATACTATAGCCTCAATTCTGTCTAATTAAAATGCGGTGCTCAGATTCCACAAGGATGCATATTAAGATTATATTTCTTCTTATTATAATCATGCTAGGTGTTTCAAGGAGATGTTTAGAAAACTGACCTAAAAAACCTAGAAAACAGAATATGAAATTAATTCTTTAGATTTTTGTGGCAGAGGAAACTGTAATGATATTGCAAATACATAATACTGAATAGTTAAACATTGATAAAAATTTTGACCTTCAAAATGGCTTTAGTTATTTATTTCTTGAATTAAGCCATCACTGTCTCTCACACACTTACCTCTAGTTTAGTTTCATCAATCTTAACTGGTTTTCCCTCCTCCACCAGTAAGGTGTTGTGATGCTGCACGATCGGTGGCCTCTGATGACTTTCCAGGTAAACCTTCACATTGATCCTCACTGCAAGTTGAAGGCGTTTCGTTTTCACTGTTAAGCTGAAATAGTCTGCCAGATGTTTGCTGTCATTGTGCTGATAAGATATAAGCCCGCTCTTGAGGTCAGACTGTGTGAATGACTCCAACTTTGTTTCATTGCGATAAAGTCTTCCATACTTAGGAGCCTCATTCAGCTTGAACATGACCTCCTGGTCATCTCTGATGTCCAGATTTGATATGACACTAAAATTACTAGTGGAAAAGGTCACCGATTGTCCCTTCTGAACCAGTAAGCCAGTGTTGTTGCCAACCTTCAAGAAAGGGTCATGTGCACTGATGTCTAAAAGACTTGATACAAAATGTTTTCCATCAGAGACAAAGAGCACAAACCTGCCCGTGCTTACACCTTTGTGAATGAATAACACTCGCTTTTCTTCCAAATCCTTTTGGCGAAACTGGAACAGTCGATGAGTAGTGTCATTCACCAGCACCAGGTCTCCCATCGGGATTCCACGGCGGGTGTAAATCAACTGGCTGTCATCAAAATCAGAGTCTGCATCATAATAACGCAAATCCTCTGAAGTGAGTAACCTCTGTCCGTCTCTTACCACCTGGAAAACTTTATCAATGACACGTACCGGCTTCTGGTCATTGACAAGCTGAATGGATATGTTGAACGTTCCTTCTTTGGAGCCTATTTCGTCCTCTGTAATGGAAGATTTGAACCCTTGGTTGGTGGAGGCTATGAAAGTGAACTCATCCTGAGTAGTCTCACTGTCATCATGGATGTACATTATCCGTTCCTCTAATATATCTTGATTACTGAAGGTTAAGATGTTGTTGTAGCTAGCATTAGAATTTGACTGACTAATGCGGGCTAGCTTTCCATGTTTGGGGCTGCTTATGACAGTGTAGTACATATCCTTTGTGCTCAACGTCTCTGCGAACAGCTCATCTTTTGTGATCAATTTACTTTCTCCCTCCTGAAGAGAGAGTCCATCATTTCTCATAAACACACTGTTAACATCAGCTTTAATCAAGAACTGGAAATCATAGTTTTGTGACTGAGCATGTTTGGAAACCAGCTGAAATTTGAACCTGTCACTTGTATCTTCATAAGGCCTGTCGACTAGCTCATAATGTACTTTTAGATCTGTGACATTTCTTTGGCTAAAGGTTGAGTTCTTCTTCAAAACTGTGGTGTCCAGCAGGAGTTTTCCTTTCTTTGGTGTGGTGAGAACCCTAAAATAAATGTCATCCTCTGAGAGGACCACACCTTCAGCTGTGGCAAAAAGATTCTGCGAGTCCAGTGTCACTTTTCTAGCTTTATCCATGTCTATCATTACATTCCTCACCAGGTGGTATCTCACCCACTTCACAGTGATCGGGAAGAGTATTTCAGTGGTTGCCCTTGCAGCTACATGGACTTTGCACTTAAAGTAATCTGTGGCATTCGATGTCTGGATGTCTTGAAATGTGCTAACATACCTCAGGCGCTCTTTTTCTAGAAGCCTTTGGGAAAACGAGTCGGTAGATCTCCATTCACCACTTGAGTGAAGTCTCTGGAGCTCTCCATACTGTGGAGGTTCAATGATATCATAACGGATATCTACAACTTGTTTCACAGCATTGGTTTGCACGGCCAGTTGCTTTGATCCAATTATAGCGGTGTCTCCTTGAATGATCTCCAGGCCTTTGTTGTTGGCTATCTTATACTCAAGTGCTACAGCCATGACCCTTAAAACTACAGTGTTGCTGACCTTCTCCCCATCGCTAACTCTAAGCACTATCCTTGAGTTTCTAACCCCCTTGTGAACATAGTACACCCTCAGTTCCTCCAAATCTGAATAAGAGAATGAGGTCACTGCAGTGCCCGGGTTGTTTTCAAGTTCCAAATATCCTGCATCTGCATTCAGGTTCCCAAGCACAGAGAAGACAAGATCTGTGTAGCTGCTGTCAATGTCTGTGGCCTTCAGAACATCCGCGGTGAGGCGTTTCTTTGAGTTTTCCAACAGAACAAAAAGATTTCCTTCAGGGAGACTCAATTCAGGTGCGTCATTGGTGGGTGTTACAGTGATATTGTATCGGTACAATTTGTTGTCCTTTAGATAATCAGGAACTTGTTTCCTGCTGCTGGAATAAATTGAAAACATGAAGAAGTCATCTGGATCTTCAGAGCCTCCGTGGATGTACATGACTCGTCCATGCCAAAGGTCCAACATGCTGAACGTGTTCTCCTCTTGGTCCTGATCAACATCAAGCCTTATCTGACCACGCACTGGTTGCTCCTGAATTCGGAACATGATCTGAGACTGTCGAATGCCAAGCTTCTTGAAGTCTAAGAGTACCTTGATGTGTTTGGCCTCGAGAGATGCTCGACCGCCCTCTTGGACCACAAGGTTTTTGAGCTGCACAAAATTAGAGCCATACCTTCTGTCCAAGCCCCTTGCAAGAGTTGACATGTGTAGTGAAGGTGTTGGTGTCACCAAGTGAAACAGGGATCCTGGAGCACTTGTTGGACTCATGGTGGTCGAAAGTTCTGGTTCTTTCTCTGGCTCACAACCAACTGAGATATCCTTGGTGACTACAGCATTGGAGAGACCCATCTTTACTCCGTTGACTTCAATGTTCTTCAGACATCCCTTAAAGGAGCCTCCACGCACACGCTTTCCAGACACAGACACCAGCCCCACCTTTCTGACTTCTGATCTGGTGCTGTCATCAATACCTCCAACAAAAAGGTAGCCTTTCAGTTGCAGCCCCTTTGAACGAGAGCTAATGCTGCTTTTCACCATCTCTCCATCAACAGTTAGCTCGAGACTTTTGGAACTGAAGTGCACCTTGACAGCATGCCATTTCCTATCATTGATAAATGTGAGCGAACGAAGCTCTGTTTTGGTTCCACCTTTACCAACAATGGCCACTGGCAAACCTTCCTGAATCTCCACAGCCACAAAGTCCCCCTCTCTGGCAGAATTGTACAGGATGATTCCTTCTTTGGCTGAAGTGTGGACAACACACTCGAATACTGCTTCCTGCTGGGCGTTCCAGGGTGGAAGTGAAATGTAGGCCCTGGAGCTGAAGAGGCTAATCGGGTCCTCCTCAGTGGCAAAGAACTGGGGACTACAACCTAAAGACACCTCATGGACATTCTTGAATCCAGTATACGGCCTCAGTGATGACAGCAAGTCATGTTTGTTGAAGACCACATCATCCATGCAGCCTCGAAAGCCGACTGCGTCTCTGGGGAGGTAAGGTCTGTCCAGGCCGCCTGAGCCTCCGACATAAAGACCATCCAGGATGTTAAGATCGTGATGGGAGCCTGGCATCTTTACACTTGTGTGAGAGTTCTTGTCTACAGTCAAAGTGATGTCGTGCTGCACATGGCGGACCTCCACAGAGTGCCAGGCCAGGTCATTGAGCTGGGTGCCTCGGTCTGACTGTAACACTTGCTCCCCTGATCCGAAGTCCAGTTTCAGCTGGGAGAAGAAAGAAACAACTGTATTACAAATTCTGTCACATTACAGGAATAAAAAGTAGAAGCACATACTGAAGTAAGCAACAATTCAATCTAAATTCAGGTTTATGAGTTTAGAATAGATCATTTTTGTGACGTCCCACAATAATTGCGATTAACGCTAGTCATGCTAGCGCTGTCAGTCCACCCCTTTGGTCCAGCCTGAAATACTTCAACAACTATTAGATAGGTTGCCATGAAATTTGGGACAGACATTCATGGATGAATTGTAATTACTTTAGTGGTCAGCTGTACTTTGTGTTTAGTGCTTATCAGCATGTTATCATGGTTAATGTGAGTGTGTTAGCACGCTCACGTTAGCATTTAGCTCAGAGCACCGCTGTACCTAAGTACAGCATCACAGAACAGCTAGCGTGGCTTTAAGACTCTTGTCTTGTCTTTTTTTTTTTTTTTTTTTACATATGAGGGTAAGGATTGCAGCTATTTAAAATGCTCATTAAGACAATTGTTTGAAAAATATTTATATAGTAAAAAAAAAAAAAATCACATGGCATGAAAACAAAAAATAACACATTCTTTTACAAAAATATTTTCATTGTATCATATGAAATAATTGTTTATATAACCTATATTGTTATGACTTTTATGAATTAAATGATTAACTATAGACACAGTGACACTTGGAAAGAGAATAAGCATTTCAACAGCACATATTCCATGACGTCACCTGTTGTTGTAACAGTGGGCTTTGCCTGTGATTTAAAGCAGGAAGAGCAGTATTATCCCTTCGCCTTCTGGTATGTCCTCGGAGCATCATGTCACCATCTCAAACTAATGCTGCATTTAGATGACATGCTTGTCAAGGCTTGCTGTTGAGTCCCTGCTATTCATGCATGGGTTTTCAGGGAGAGACGCTCATGTCTGACTCACATGGAATGAGACCCCGAGCCCGAGGATAACTTGTGTGAAAAAAAAAAAAATTATTTGGTGACCTGTGCCAGTTTAAGGAACATGGACAAGCAGTTCACTCCTCGTGTTCACTGAAGTATGACAACCAAACACAGTTGTGAGTGTGATTCATTCCCGACAGCACAAATCTAACGCGAAAAGAAGCTTAGTCACAAAAATTTGTGGAGTTTGATCACAAAAATTAAAATGGATACCTCAGGACTTCCTGTTTTTCTTCTGAAAGTGTCTGCATATTAAAACAACTTCATACAGTACATCTGTCCATTCTCTATGCTGATTTAGCCTGGCAGAGCTGCTTACAGGACACTCCAAAAGCAGTCTTGAAGAGACAAATGTATTTCACCCTTAAATCCTCTCAGCGACGCTAGTGTTGTGGGCTAAAAATAGTGCACCCTGATGGGACACCAACCCAGCCTTATTTTTGGCATTAAATCTAGACAAAATGTCTGAAAAGAGTATGTCTGAGCTTTTTTTAAATTTTTTTTAAGCCAGAAAAATATAGTGACAATATTAGCATTTTTACTGTTTAACATGAATTTAACATTAAACTGAGGTTCTCATATTTTCTCTGACCTGGCAATTCAAGCTTATTCTACCGTGTAATTTAGTGTGAGATTCTCATTGAGATCTCTTATTGGCCATCTCAATTATCCATCTATGACTTAATAACCAAAACAAAAAACAAAAAAAAACATGTTTTTTATGTTTAAAACAACTGAAAATTTGCTTTCAAACTGAGCTTGCACTTTTCAATTGACTTAGTTTTCAAGGCTGATTTTTAGGGGTAGTTCTTGTATTTGAACAAAAGGCACAGCAATCGCTGAGCAGAACTGCTGGATACACAGCAGGACAGTATTTGCAACTTTTTAAATTCTTTATACTGTATAACAAAAGTAAAATACTAGCAAAAGAGACTGCACAAAGTAACACTATATAAATCACACTAAATGTTACTTTGATGAAGGAATTATTTGCTTAATCAATTAGTTGTTTTGCCAATGAATTAATTAACTATTATTTTGATAATAGATTAATAATTTCTATCATTTTTCAAGGAAAAATGCCAAACATTCACTGGTTACAACTTCTCAAATGTGAAGATTTGCTTCTTTCCCCTGTTTTATATTGTAATTTAAATATCTTTTGGACAACAACAACAACAAAGACATTTCAAGACATCAACAAGCTATCAGGAACTGTGATTGTCATATTTTCACTATCTTTTTGACATTTTACAGACTAATCAATAATAATGCTTATTTTATATTACATTTTGTTGAGATAGAATGATACAATACAAGCAGACAAGTGCACACAAACAGTTTTTGACAATTCAAAAAAATATTACATTTTTGATTGGAGGTGGTGTGAGGCAGATGTGCCTTGTACTGAGATAAAGTCATTATCATCTGGCTGGCGTAAATAATCACTCAATCTAAACACAATAAACAATAATAATAATGAAAATATCTCATAATCCTGTGACAAGAAGTGACTGGTATGGAGTTGACACTCAGTTCATACCACGCAGGCTTGTCTGCTTGTGTTACTGTGTTGAGAGACTGACAGTCAGCTGAGATAGAGAAATAGCTTACGGTGGTCACTGCGTCGTCCAGCACAAAGATCTGTGTTGATGTACATATATGTGCGGGTGTATGCGTGCACGCTCATGTATGCTTGAACACATATGCTCATGTGCTGGGGACATGGATGTACCCACCTGCAGGCGACCAGCATGGAGCTCTAGTAGGAAGTAGTCAGTATGGCCAGAGGCGAGAAACAGCAGGCCACTGGTGCTGGAGGTTCGGAAGCGAATGCGGAGCGTGTTATGGTCGGACGACTCTGTTGCCTTGAGCTGTACAAAGCCATCGCCATAGAAGGAAGCTGGAGAAAGTCGAGCAAAATATTAGTAAGAGATAGATTTTCAAAAAAAGAGACAGAACGTATATGTTCAAACGTCTTTTTTCAGGCTGTTAAACCAATTTGTAACACTCACTCAAACTGAGCCGAGTGTGACAGCGAGCTGGAACAGAAAGTACAGTAGCAGCGAATACAGCAAACACAGAGCAAGTCAAGTCAAGCATTGTGGTCTTAATATAGCCAACATGTGACATTTAGATATAAAAGCCAGGCTAATTATCATCCCGGTTGGTCTTTGCAAGTGGAGCAGAGTCTCTTGAAGAGGTAAGCGCACACACACACAGCATTATAACACGCACAGTGCACAAATTATACCTCACCTGATTTAAAAGAATGCTTGTAAGATTCTTTGGATCTGCTTAGCTTAGCTTAGCCTTCCTGGTGGGCCAGTTGTGTTCGTACTTTATGTGCTAATAATGATTTACGTGCACTCAAGTACGACAAGAGCACAATTATGAGTTTTAAAGCTTTACCTATAGAATAATAACTACCTTTAGGATGAAACAAAACTCCAGCCTGTGCATCAGGGGAGAATTGCAGGTTTATGACTTTGCAGCTTTGTGATGAAGTTGTTCGTGGACTGTCCTAAACTGTCGGAATGACATATGTGAATTTTAAAGGTATTTGACTTTAATGCCACAACAGCAGTATACAAACTGAGGCAGTGGATGTGGAAGTGGCTTGGAGGGAGTCAGACATGTTTGGGCCTGCCATGCCCTGACAGGAACCTTCAACCTGAACATGAAAGGCTCTGACGTCCCTGCATTGTCTGTTGCCCCATGTTCCAGAAACAGCGTGGCAGATGAACCCAGCTGTTTCTTCTACCTCACCTCCCTGCCATTTCACATCACCCTGTAATCTAGACTAAAGCCCTCTGAAGCTTTCTCATCTCAGCCTTCATGCCCGGGCATCACCAGTTTAGGTTTTAATGAGCTTGAAAGTCCCACGCAGATTCAAAGGTTAATAGACATCTTTGCTTCTGTGAGGAAACGTGTCCAGACCACGTTTGATTTATTTGTAGTTCATGACCTAGGGGCAAGGGTGGCCTACTGCTAATGGGCCAGAGTGACTCACTGACAAAGCTAGATAAAGATAATGGGAGTTAATGCATTGTTTTTACTCCTAAAAGGGTTAATGCACTAATGGGGTAGTTTGTTCGACCAAATCCAATCTGTATATATTGTGCAGTGTAAATTAACACAATTAAACCACTAAACCATGGAAATTAGCCCTTCAGCCATCTCAATATCCAGTTACCAATCAACAGGAGCTGATGGCAGGCAGACAATTTAGTTCAACCTCAGTGTATTAAAAATATCAATAAGGCAGCACAATAATACAACAAAAACACATACAGTAGGATATCTAACACATATACAAAACCAAAAGACAAACATCTGTTACATCACATGTACTTCTACATACTTTCAGACAGCATATATTTTAGGGCTGCAAGTAATGACTATTTTAATGATTAATCTGCAGTAATTTGTACACCAAATAGCAGAGGAAGGAAAACAAAACGGAAGGAAAGCAATTAATCAAGAATATAATCTGCAGATGAATTGATAATGAAAGTAATCATTAGTCGCAGCCCTAATTCTCTGTACCATAGTCATATTTCATCATCCTAAATGTACGCAGTTGTCATTATGTCATATTCATATCCATGTCAGCCAACAGATTCTCTAAACAAACCAACGCTGATCTTTTCATTTTTAAGAAATAGCTTACCAAACAGATAGCTGCAAAACAGATATCAGCCTGTTTTATTCTGCACATCTTTCCCAACAAACCTCACGTGGTTCCAATCACCAATATAGCCAACTTTGGTGCATATTTGTGCACACCCAGAAAATATCTAATAGCACTGTTTTGCACTGATTAACACCTTGAAAAAATGTATTTCCAAGGCCCCAAACTTCAGCTGAATACTGAAGCACAGGACACAAACAAGCGTGAAAAAAAGTTTAGAATGTGTTTTAATATGTTCTTACTTCTACTAATGATTCCTCCCAGAATGGTTGTATAAAAAAGTAAAAAGTATATACCTGCAGATATACTGTAGAGGCCTAGATATTTATATAGAATATACCTATTATATCATAATTTACATATGATATTAAACAAATCTTTCAGTACCAGCAAAGGCAGTTGACTGAATAAGTTCTTGCCAATCTTGTTGCATGTTGAAACTGAATTAATTGTCATTAACTGACCAGCGTGTCCTAAATTGCAATTCTCAGTCAGGTGTAAACTGCCTGTAGCGTCAGTTAGCAAATTATTAAATGTAGATGAAAATAAACAAAAGTGATTGGCCCATAGGCGCACAGCATGCAGGATTATTTGTCCTGGCCCTGATTCAGACTGACTGAATTTATTGTCCTTTCTCATTTATACGTCATGTTCATTCATCTGACCGACTCTGGGTACATAACATGGAGGAAAACTGGCCAAGAGGAACGCAATGACATTTTTCTCTTAAATTCACAAGGATGGACATGCATGCTCGATTGTATTCTGGTGTTATCACAATGACGTTTAAGTCATATGATTGAATGTCATGTTTGGTGAAAAACACGGGTCTTCCCCACAATGCACTTGCCCATAAGGAGCTGGATTCTTGCAACGCTGTAAAAGATAGTCATTAAGTTTTTGGAAGAAAATTTAGGTTGTTTCAGCTTTTTTGGCACACTCAAGTGCTGAAACGTGGACATTTTAGGGGTATGTAAATGAAAGAGTGCAGCAGAAAACAATACCCACAAATAAACATATACCATGTACACCTGACTTGTGTGCCTCAAGAAGCATAAACAGGAGGTGTTTGAACATTGTTCTGTAATCTACATGTCTGCAGGGGCAGTTTCTGCATGACAGGGACATTTTTTTGCGAGACTTCACAAACCACTCTTTCAAACAACAAAGCCAGTGAACTTTTAGTGAACACCCGCTTACAGTTAATTTGAAAGGCAGGACTAGTGCTTGTCACTGCCTGTGTGCTCAGTTTATACAACAAATCGGAGATGCAACTTGACTGAAGTGCCTCTTTGGTTTGTTTGACTGTCGTGCCACTCCGCTGCGGAGGCACTGTCGAAGCCGGGGACGTGGCTGTTTTAAGCAAAGGCTTGTTTTGTAATTCTAGGTAAGCAGAGTCAAGAGGATGCACACGTTCAGAAAATGCAACAAGGTAAAGCAAATGTCTATATTGTAGTTATTTTCAGCGAAGGATATGGCGAGCGTGAGTCACGGTGAAATAATTCCTGATGATCCCCACGGGCTCAGCCTGGATGAAGATGAATTCAGATGACACATGCCCAGGATCAAATCAACCAGACAGGCTAATGAATGAATGCCCGCATGGATGTAAATAATATACATCTGTCAACATGTGTCTCTCAACACAGCGACTGTTCATTTCCTTTGAATTCATTTGAGTGTGCCGTTGTCATAGTCAGATAGTTCTTCCAGTGCAGTGGGCATCACGGTCCCATTTCTCCTGCCACCTCTGATAAGGTGATGCACTGTGGCGTCTTACAGTACACTGTGTGCACCATGCATGCACAGATTATCCATAGTTTAATGCGTCATTAATAATAATAATAACAACAATAATAATAATAATAACAATAATAGTAATAATGCAGAATCATGCTTTTTTTATTTTTAATTGAAGCTAAACGTCTATTCCTGTCGTTGCTGGGATTAATCGTGACATTCAAAGCTGCAACTAACGATTATTTTCATTATCGATTAATCTGTTGATTATTTTCTCCATTAATCGATGTGCTGTTTGGTCTATAAAATGTTGGAAAATGGTGAAAAATATTGATCAGTGTTTCCCAAAGCCCAAGGTGACGTGCTCAAATGTCCACAACCCGAAGATATTCAGTTTACTATCATAGAGGACTAAAGAAAACAGCAAATATTCACATTTAAGAAGCTGGAAGCAGAGAATTTGGAAATTTTTCTTTCTTTTCTTTTTAATTGATTATCAAAATTGTTGGCCATTCATTTAATAATTGGCAACTAACTGAGTAATCGACTAATCGTTGCAGTTCTAGTGACATTGAAGCCAAATATTCCTTCCTTTGTCACACACCAACCTGTATTCACTTTTTTTCTTTTTTAATCCTGTTGGGTGTTACACTGATTTAACATTTTTAAACATGTGAACCAATGAAGCTACTCAACAGCACGTACAGAAAACATTTAACATTCCTTTGTGATACTAAAGGCCAATTCATGCTTTTTTTAGCCTGCTTTTAGAGACTGATGTTACAGAAATAGTGCTGTAGCCACACTGTATGAGAGAAACCACACACACCCTGACAAGCTTTTAAAAATATATAAATTATATTATTTAGGGTATTTCATTTGTTGTAACTCTTGAGGTGCTGGTAATCTCAAGTAGCCTTCAGGGTTTCCTCAGAAAACTACAAAACACTGGGAGAAACTCGTCAAAATTCACCAACAGAGTGACACTGCTCCTGTATGAACAAACTGTCATTGAAAGCACCTTTAGATTCGTTTAAATCTTGTTTGTTTTAATTGAAAAATTAAAAAAAGTTGCATTGTTACCTCCCGACGCCAGCTCGACCAGGAGCGACCAGCAAAGCAGCAAACCGCCGAGCCACAACTTCTTCTTCTTCGTGTCCATCTTCCTTCTCCCGGTGGAAACACTAACGTTAGCAGACTGTAACGGTTACGGTTACATATTTACAGACTTCACTTCTTCAGGCTTCGTTAATGTCTCCAAAAACAACACAGAGTTCAGCTAATCGCCCCCCCAGACGGAGTGTGAGAACACGGCTACACAGCGCAGACCCCCAACTGAAATGAACTGAACTGAACCACCGAAGCAGATCCTCGCCAAACTCCGCCTCGCGCGTGCGTGCATGCGTGCGTGTATGTGTGAGCGCGCGCGCGCGTGTGTTCTCCTCAAAGAAAAAAAAACAGGTTCTTTTTAAAAATGTAAGCTAAAAAATGGTGTTTATTTATGTGCACATTAAAATAAAACAAAAACAAAAAAAAAACAACACAAACAAGAAAAAGCTTTCTGGAAAGATTGTACTTGGGAAGAATATATATTTTTGTTTTACACAATATGCAAATTAACTGTAACTTTCCTAAAATAATAATAATCTGTTTTTCTTTTTCAGATGACATTAATTACATAACTAAGTTAACATTCTGCTATGATGGTTGTTTCTTATTGTAGTAAGTCAGTAGTCCTTGTATGTTAAATATGTTGGTAGGCTGAGGGTTAAGGACAAAGACATTTTAACCCAATGTGAATAGCAGTTCCAAACATCTGGACTCCTGCATCTGATTGAAAATTGATCAATGGTTGTCAGATAGTCTGGGAAGATGAAGATGAGATGATTGTCTGGTTGAGTAAGAGTGAATCTGAGACTTAGTTTCAAAATGAGACCTAAAATAATCTGGAATATTTCCCTCCTTGACGCGTCGGCTATCTTATATACAACAGTACAGCACATATCTGAAAAATAGATTTCAACAAAATGTTAATTTATTAATCTGAGATTATAATGTTACTAATATATACACTAACAGTTGGATTATCGCTTTACAGAAAACAAGAAAATCTATTGCATTATTAAAAAATCTAAGGCAGCTGACTGTACCAGTAGACAAAACTTTAATTAATGCTGTAAAATGTAGTTATGTGCTCATAAATGCATGTTTGTGCATTGTTTCTTACATGATATTACCTTAATTTATTTTTACACCAATGTGTATTTCAGGGTTTGCTGTACTGCCTACATACAATATACCAAATGTGTAGATTAGTACTATATATCTGTATATCTGTAACACAGATCAGATACAAAACTTAAACTCAAATACTGTATCTTCATCTATTAAGCATAAAATTGTGAGAGATCTGTGGGTAGTTAAAAGAGACCCAAGGCGAGGAAAAAAGTGTTACCAATTCCTTCTGGTGGATTTAATGTCTGTTCTTTCAGAGATCAATAAATAGTAAGAAAGAAGATGTTACAGTCAGGAAAGTATTTTATATTAAATAAACAGGCAAATTCATGAATCAAAATGTTGTCACTTCAATAGGAGACTTCAATAGTAGGACTCCAGTGGTAATACTATATGTATTCATCTATTTTTCCATTATAAAGTTTGTACTTCATGATACCTTTCACTTATAAAGTCTGAGTATGATGTTATCAAGATTATTGTCCATTAAGAAAAAGTCCAGACCATACATTATAAATTATTAGAAATCAAACAGACACATCTCCTGGATTTACACAATTACACACACACACAGATGGTCAAATTTTTAACTATTATTATTGAATTACAATCGAAAAGAATCCAATTCAAATCAAGGCTAAATGTAATTAACTTTGAGGTATTAGAGCAGTTACTGTAAACAAATCAAGAGTATGGCACAATCAGTAAATATAAGTGATTAATAGATGATCTGACGGGATGTCAGCAGGTTCCCAGGAGTTTTCTGTACTCCTGTTTGATACAGCTGTAGATGGGATGGTAGAAGCACCTGTCTGACGCCATGAGGTCGGTGACGATCTCAGTGTGGTCGACTCTGGGCAGCAGGTAGAGCGACACCTGCACAGACAGTGAGGTGAGGAGCTCAGAGAACTTTGTGGAAGATTCAACAGGTACGATGATGTCACTGGTCCCGTGGAGCAAAGCGAACGGAGGCACTCTGCAAGAAATGGAAACAAGAGAACACTGTAGCTCAAACATTTTCATACTGATAGTGTAGGAAATTAAAATAAATAAAAAACAGATGCTTTCATTGCTGTTGAAGATAAGAAATAAAGTGTCAGCATCATCACACCTGTTCAGTTTGTCCTGGCTGAGCTTCTGCAGCAAGTGTGTGGGCGAGTAGTACGGGAAGTTCTCCACGCCGTTCATAGCTTTGTGCATGGTGGAGACGTATTCGACCGCTCGCTTCTGCTCGTGCTCGTAATGGTCCATGATGTTGTAGACGCCACTAAGACCTGTTCAGGAAATGCAAAAGAGACGAACTAACTCATTCACATGAACATTGGTTTTGGCGGAATTATGAAAAAGACAAATTTACTATTCTTTTCTTTTCTTTGTGCTTGAGCAGCTGTTAGAAATTTTGTCAAATGTTCTCAGGTCATGGAAAAGGAAATAATTCAAAGTCAGAAATCACACATTTTTTTTTAACATAAACCTGTTTGCAACAGAAACTTGATTATCCTTACCAATAACTCCTCTTATTGCATGTGTAATGTCCTGCTGCTTGCTTGCCTCTATGAAAAGCTCCTCTCGTGAGTCGGTGAGAAACAGTGTGGTCAGTGCACACAGATGTGCACCAGCTGAATGGCCAATTAACACTATATTGTCCTGTAAAAGACAGAAGAATGGGACAACATGTGTATTGACATGTTTGCCACCTTCAGCAGTAACACTGGGTGAATGTGGATGTACAGAATGATGGCAAAATGTCTCAAAAATAAACAACTTAAATGACAGTATTCCACAAAAAATAAATATTTTTACGTGTTAGTACATTAGAAATATATGGGTCAGTGTTATTAAAGAGTTCTTAGAAATTAATTATGTTAAACTTCAGGCTTAAAAATGTCCCATGAAAATACTTTAAGATCATCATTTTCTTCCAAGATTGGACTGATTTCTGCAAAGATTGTGTGATATTGAAAGGGACTGTGAAATACTAAGATACTGTGCCTGTAGGCTTTACGTATGCGATGACACGACGGGTCTCATTTCATAGAAGGTTTAAAAGATTTTCTTCTTTTGAGGATTCACATAGAAAGAACGGTCAATCTTGTCATTATAATCAGCCCTTTCCTGAATTTCTACAGAATAGTTAAAAGATGTTTCTTACTTTGTCAAAGTTAAACTTCTGCCCACTCTCTTTGGCCCAAACCAAGCAGTCAGCAATATCTTGTACCATCCCTAAAACATTCCCCTGGCGATCAGATGAAAGCAACAGTCAGTTCAGATACCACATTAACATTTCTAATTGAATTTCTTATCTGTCTTGTGGGTAACCTCAGTATAATTCTAGCCTAGAGTTCACAGAGTTATGAGAAGAACATTTCATATTCCAGTCATACAGTATGTGCTAGAAATCTTATCAAATGTCAATAAGACTACTGTGTGTTGTTCTAAAGTCCTACCTTTGGATATGTGCAGTAGTCAGGACATATGACAGTTGCTCTTAGTTCTTCAGCCATCTGTCTGGCCAGCAAACAGTAAATGGATCTTTCTCCAGAGCCCCACGCACCTCCGTAGATGAAAACCACCAGCGGTGCCGGCACATCCTCAGACTTACCCAACGTGGGGGGGTGATACAGGTCCAGCTTGTTGCCTCGACGACCAAATGTGATGCCCTTTCAAGTGTCCAAACAGACAAAACTGAGATTTTTATCAAAAACTGATACATGTGTCACATACGTGTTACGAGTGTTTCATAGACTGACAACATTTTCTAGAAACAATAACACTGGAATGTGCGGTCTCTAACATACATGCTCTACATACAGACACATACATGACAACAAGCGGGTTTCTCTAACTTATCCTTAACACACCTTCTCATAATGCTTACGGTTTTCGTCATTCTTGTACCACGACTTCCACTGAAAGTAAAGTCTCCCGTACTGTAGGTATTTGAGTGTTTCCAGCACAGCTCTGGTCAAACAGTATATTCGCCTGATTGAGAAGGGAAACAGTAACTGAGAACTTGCCAAATTGCATTTCATGGGAAAAAAACATATATATAGTATTTCACAAGTTACCTTGGTTTTAGAGCTTCTATGTACTTCTTATATCCAGGCTTGCTGGGCCAGCCGTATATCCACTGGGCCGCTAGAGAGATGGAGTATGGGAGACCCACCAATAGGGCGCCCACAGCCACAGGCAGAGAGATGTGGTTTTTTAACCCTGACCTTCAAAAATAAAAAAACAATAGACATAAACTCAAAAGGTAAATATGTTACTTTTTCAAAGTAATGTTACTCAAACTTCTTTAAAATGTATGAGATGTATGTATTTTATGTATATGAAATGTATGAGAGGCTCTTACATGTTGTAGTTCAGTCTGGGTGCCTCACCTACAGAAATCAAAAGATTAGGGACACAGAATATAAGAACTTAACTTAATTAATGACTTTATGAATGATTTTTCACAACCTGAAAAGTTGCTCTAATTAATGGCTTATGACTTATATATAAAGCATGAGTAAATTAGGTATTAACTAGTACACAACTATTACCTACAACGTATGCACCCTTTACGGGTGGCGATATTTATTTTCCTTAGGATGGCGAAGTCATGACCCGCCCTACTCCGCTTCTGATTGGCTTACCCTGATATTCTTACCCTAACCCTAACCAATCTCACTCCTCATATCTAAACCTAACCAGTCCACCCAACGAGCACTAGCCAATCAGAGGCCATGACTTCACCATCCTAGGAAAAAAATAGGCTTACGGGTGCCTTATTATGGAGCGGTACCTAGTTTTGTTTACGTGTGCCAGGGCGTCCCCTAGTGTATCTTTACACGTTTACACCGTGTTTGATTTTTTTGTTAAAAGCTTCGTCGATGCTGCTCATCCCCCGCTTATAAATAACAGATAAATCACATAACGCGACGATATAGGCTTTTAACGGTAACGTTACCGCTGCAGTATAATATGATGTTAGCTAGCTATACACTAAAAGTAACGTACGGCTAAAACTCTATCAAAGCGGAGTAGATCTGTTGTCAGCTGCCGTTCACTTTTTAAGCCAAGTTAGCTACATAACTGTGTCTCAGTTTGAACATACATTACAGTCAGAGGAAAGGCTGCAGTTCGCAACGCTTTCGTCAATGTTTTGCAGCTCACTGTTTTTTCATTGTTTCAGCAAATAGCAGACATGTCAGGAAGACACTCGAAGACAACGTAAACATACCATAGTACAATCAAATATAGCACCTAACATCGCAGCCCATGTCCGGACTAACGTGGTTTTGTTATAAAATTGATTGTTTCATAGGAAGAAGATGCTCTAACCTCAGCGGAGTATTTGAATGTCCTCCAAAAGCCGGTCAGCTGTCGGCCTGCCGCCTGACACACGCAGAGATGAACCGGCGAAGCGAGAGAATGAAGCGCCGTGAACTTCCGCTTTGGCCACGAAAACTATTCGGCGTTAATCCAAGAAATCTAGTCAGAACTAACTCACATCTTATCTAGATATTAGCCGAATAACTTATGTTATATCTATAATAAAAAAGATTTTATTTTTTTATTAGTTGGACGCGGGAGTGCCCGTGTACATTATACTTAGATTATACTTGGGATTATTATCTTGTCATCAACATCTTTGCTCCAGCAGTACTCCGGAACTACATAATAAATAATGATCCCCATTCATGTAAACGGCAGGAATTCAGGCTGTTGGTTATCATCCGACTTGACGTGCATATATATATATATAAATGATGGTCAGCTGTACTCTTATATGTTTATTAGTGCTGATTTCAAATATTATTTTTATTAATATTATTAACGTATATATATATAATTTAAGGGCCCACATCTCTTGATAAAAGCTTGTATTGAATACAGTTTCTAGATATAGGATAAGTGGGTGGAAATTATAAGCATAGTCACTTTAAACTTTCAAATTTGAATTGTTCATTAGATTGAATAAATGTATGAGGGCAGAGAACCCACTACTAGTTTGATAACCACAAATTGACTGTAATAAAATATGTCACTAGCATTTGTTAGCAGTATATGAACACTTAATGTTTCTAACACTATAATTTAGTTACAAGCAGATATGACATTTTTAAGTGATTATATATTGTCATTCATTACCTGTTTATATGCCAGCTTCCACTTCCACACTGACAAATAAATTAATAAACATCTGCTTACAACTACATAATAGGATGACAGGTGAAATGTCAAAACAAGTCCAGTTGCCCTTGACTCAGCTCCTCTGGATTAACCATGACCTGCATGACTGAGAATCTCCACAGACATATAAGTAAATGCAGATCAGCTACAAAAAGAATAAGATTTTCAAATGAAAGAAGCGTGAATGTGTTCAATAGAGGGTAGCATCGCACAAGATTAGTGTCATAGGAAGGAAAACACTGACACGCAGGACTGAACTGACATATTTCAGAGATAAATCCAAACTGAAACTACAATTAGATAACATTCATTTCTAAGGAAACTAAATTATTTGACTTTGATAATGATGTCCAGGGGTTTGACATGAAAGAAACCCCAAAAGTTACAAGAAGAGGAGCATCTGACCTAATATAAAAAATAATTTCACAGTCAAATAATATCTGTCCATCCACAATTATGACCCCAAAACTGAGGATACAATTGCCAAAAGGTGTGTGTGTGTGTGTGTGTGTGTATTAGTGTCTGTGCTGTTTAACTAAACAAATTAAACTAACCGCATTAAACTTTGTGTCTCTCTCTGTCTGCTTGTTTACTCTTTGGCTTCACTGATGGCAAAATAGTCCACTTTAGTTGTGTGGAATAACATGCAATTGTTCATGTTGTATCAGTAATATTTCTTTTTTTTTTTTCAAGCTGTGCCATTGTGAGAAACAATAAGCACCACGGATTTGCTTAGTATTACCTTTATGAGTCACCTATTAAGTTACAAATGATTTGTAATGTGTAGCCTATGCAGAAGGTCTGGCAGTTGCATTTTAGACATTTTCTGACTTTACGTGTAAATCATTCTGTATAATGAGAAACCATTGTGACTTCATCAGGAAATGTGTCGGTATAACTGTTAACATTAATGATTACTCTGTTCTATTAAGCCATTTACAGTGAACCAGGATGCACAGTGTCAAAGCCCTGGAACTGGCTCATGTTAGTGGAATGCTGTCGTTATTACTGTTATTATTGTGCTTTTTCCTGCTATGACATATCAAAATAACTGCTGTGAAAAAGGTCCGTTAGCTTTAACATCTCAGTGGACAAGGGAGACTTCATGTAGGCTCTTTATGAATGCCAAGCACACAGATAATACATGTGTATAGTCATGTATTTGATAGATACTACTACTACTAACAATAATAATGATAATAATTAACTTTATATATATAGTATCTTTCATACAGGGGGTGTAGCTCAAAGTTCTTTACAATAAAATGAAGAAATGATAATACATTTAAAATTAAAATCTACTTGAAATAAACGTATGAACAAGTTTTTTGGCATCTTGTTGGGAGAGGATCAGCCGTACCTTTGCAATATTTCTTAAATGACAGAAAGCTGCTTTGGTCACTTTCTTTATGTGAGATTTAAAATTTAAGTCTGAGTCTAGGATAATGTCCAGGCTCGTGACTTCTGATTTAACTTGTGGGGCCGATAAAAATTCTGTTTTGTCACCATTTAATTTAAGAAAGTTGGTCCGTGTCCACTTGTTTACTGCAGCCAGACCAGTTGTTAAATTGAAAAAAGGGTTTGGTCATCACTTGGGTCCAACGAAATATACAGCTGTGTGTCATCAGCATAACTGTGGAAATTAAGCTTATGTTCTTTTATTTCACTGGGCCCAATTTCCCAATATCAACAGCTTTTTCTTTTCTTTTTTTAGTTAAATCATTAAAATCAGTCCATTGTTTCAGTTAATATGTTAATGTTTCATTCAGGTAATACAAATAACAGAATACAAGCTTGTTTAATTTGTGTTTCACAGGACTATGATTCATTACAGGAGTCATACTTACTGTGGTAGTGCCTGACATTAAAGCAGGTGTGTATGATTAAGTCCTATAAGCAGTGTGTCCGCAGTCAAAATGTCTGCAGTTGAAAAAGGGTATTTATAACAAAGAGATCAGATTAAATGTACTTTTGAAGAATGGAGTTTACTTTCAGATTACTAATCTTGTCCATGGGACACAAATATATTTTAAATAAATATATATTTTTGTTCATTTTCATGATGACTGTAGAGAGAGTGACAATCAACGGATGACTGAATTAAAATGATAAAGATTTGTTTTGTGGAATCTGAATCAACAGATCAGGTTCTGTCATGTTGTTTCTGCCTTTTGGAAGGAGATTCAAACAATGTGTTAAAAAAACTTGAGCTTCCAGCCAAACCTTTTCTTGGTTGTACTGTGCGATATTACAGAAACAAATTGCAATGTTATTAATGTTAAAATGTTTATTTTTAAAGCTGAAGGGATGGATCCCTTGAATATTAATCAATTTAGAATGTTTCTAAAACACTACTTCATTTTGGAAGAGTATATTGAGCAAATAGAAACAATGATGCTACAAATTATCTTAAACATTGGGAAAAGTTCATTGTAGCTGAGAATGGGTAAGAAGTGTGTTTGTTATAAATGCATTTGTTTTTAATATTCCACATAATGTTGTGGAATTATTCTGTATAAGACAATGAGCATGTAGAATGTCCATTTTTTTGTTTTTTTTGTTGTCAGGCTTGGTAGTAAATGTGTGTGTGTGTGTGTGTGTGTGTTTTTTTTTTTTTTTTTGTCTGAGTTGATTTATGTCCGATTTGTCATTTTGTGTGTGTGGATTTTGTTGTATTTGTCTGTCTTAAAAAACCCTTAAAACTGTAAAGTTGTAAATAATTAAACAAAATTGGCATTAAGGTATTCCAATGGAATACTTGATACTATTGATTACAATTAGAGAGCGGTAATCATTATAACAGAATAACCTTCCCAACCCTACTTAACTGCCACTGCCCAGGAATAATGTGTCATTAAAGAAGGCAGTACAGACAGCACGTGTCCAGCAGAGGGAGGAAGATCTCTGTCACTTGCACTTCAATGTCTTGTCTGCAATAATTCAGCTCAGTTGTATCTACTCTATTAAAAAGAGACTGAACACAAAAAAGACAGTGAATTAATATGTGAAGATAGTTCATGTTTATTTTACATTGAAGTTCGCACTGGTCTGCACCTCGCAAGCAAGTTTCAAGCTTATTGTATATGCAAAACCACCAATATGTATAAAATAGGGCAATACAGATATTGTTTTGTACAGGTGACCCCACTAGATATCCAATTTAAAATGAATGGCCATGTTGCACTGACAAATAATTCTCTCTAAAAGTCAGAGTGTGTAGTGTACTTCTGGACAGAGGTTTTATTGGCTCGGACCCTGGAAAACCTTGGATTCAACATTGCAAATTTATTGAAAGCAGAGCAGCACAGGAGCGCTGACCAATCCGAGGGTTATTGTTATGTTTGGCCCCACAGAGCGGAGCCTCCAACCCTGAGTGGGTGTGTGGTTGTTCCCTCCATCTGCCACGATGTGGGGAGTCCCAGGTGCTTTTTCAGAAGCCACAGTGGAAACGGAGCCGTTCAGTGAGTGCAAAGTCAGGCATTCAGCTGACAGTATGAGCGGAGTCAGCCCGTTTTGAACGCTGTGGTGAAAATTCACAGCATTTTCCCCTGCCTGTTTAAGAATGATATTATCCTTAAGGGAGTTATTGTATGCACAGTGGTATTAAGATAATAACAATTGACGTACACAAGCCTATTTTCTGTGTAGGCACAGAGGAGCCTTTGGAGCATGTGATGGTGGAAAAAGCATTAAAAGTGTTAACATCATTTTATTTTAAGAAAATTTCAAAAAGAATAGGTCGATTGTAAAACAACTGTCAGCAACCCCCTGCAGCCCTGTGTTGAAGGAGAGTGTACAAATGCTGAAAATCACGTCAATGTCAACATCCATCATCGTTTTTTTTTTTCTCATCAGCCTTTCAGATCAAATCAGAGCTCGAGTGACTCCTGCGATGCTGCAGGGAAGCACAGTGAACCATCACACTTCATGTGCTTCAACAGGATGGCCCAGCAGCCTCAGGCCACCGTGACAGCAAACAACTGTCCTGCTGAAGTGTCCTGGAGCGAAATGTTCAATCTGTACAAGCTCCAGTGATGCAGTTCAGATTATTCAGAAAACTCGTTTTCATTTTCATCAGTGTTCCGGTTTTTGAGATACAATAGAATATAATTATTATTTATTATCAATGACAGCATCAGTCAGTCAGAGATCTGAAAAAAAGCTTCCATAGACAGTATAATTTGAAATGAGTGACTGGGATTTTAATGGTTTGGTTATGTATCTTTTTGGCCTAATTGACTCCAGTTTAGGGCTGCAATTAATGATTATTTTCATTATCAATTCATCTGTTCGTTATTTCCTCAATTAATCGATTAGTCATTTGTTTTACAAAATGTCAGGAAATGGTAAAAAGTGTCAATCACTGTTTCCCAAACCCTAAAATGCAACCTAAAATGTTCTGTTCTGACCAACAGTCCACAACCCAAAGATATTCAGTTTTCTATCACAGAGGACTAAGAAAATATTCACATTTAAGAAGCTGGAACCAGAGAACTTGGGCATTTTTACTTAAAAATTCTTATCAAAGTGATTCATTTTTTTCTTGATCAACTAATCAATTGATTGACTAATCGTAACAGTTCTACTCCAGTTTAAATGACTAACAAATACTCTGAATATTCTCTCAGGATCAAAATGGACAGAAAAACCCCCAGCAGGAAACAGAGAAACAGCCTTGCGTGACACAGTTCTCGTTGGTGATTACTAACATGTTGATTGCACATAACAGAATACAGATACAGAATCAAGACAGGAAATCACGATTTGATAAACACAACAGATTTCTTACATGCTTTCATGACCGTGTCCATTATCAGCGCAGCCATCAGGTGCCTGAGGTTTCATGATATTAAGTTCCCAAGTGTTACTACAGCACAATATTGTTTAGTCTGCGGGCACATGTGTTTAAAATGCACATTCATTTAATAATTAAACCACTTGAAAAGAAATAGACAAATCCCAAGAATACCAAGACATTAATTGTGCAGCTTGTAGAGCTGGGAGGTGTGAGCAGCTCATTACTGTAACTGGTAGGGCTGGTGGTACTGGTTGTCATTTTGAAATTGGACTCTATTGAACATACCGGCCTGGGACAATTGTGTTTTCGCAACACAAGGACATCAAGTCAGCTGCTATTCAAAACTTGGGGCCGCATATTCCACAGGGACACTGATGTCTGATGCACAGTGATTTGCTAGTTTTGGGACTTGGCATGAGAAAATGAGTGGATTTATTCCCCCTAATGATATCAAGTATTAATTTCTTCGCGCCAGTGTTGTCATATTTATTTAGAAACACGTCAGAGAGGTAGCAGCTCACCTAGTTTCATGGACACTATATTCAAATATTTCTGGGAAATCCTATCTTGATGTTATGTGTATAGTATCACTTACGGATGAGTTATCTCCTCCTTCTGGTGAGTCACTGTGGGCGTTTAAACAGAAGTTCCATATTCTTTGTGTACAAAGCAGGAAACACAGGGAGTGCCGATAGCCAAGAGATGAGTCATGTGTACACTACGCTGTGAAATTATGTAAATAATGTAAATAACTCCTAAAATGTGAATGAATCTTCATATGAAAGAGTTTTGAAGTATGTTATGACATACCTAAAAGGGGTTTGCTTGTTCACTTGTGTAAAAAAATTGGTGCTTCACAGATTAAAAATGGAAACTCTAAATGGCAGGACGCACGCCATGCACAAATGTCTACTTGTGTTTTCACTGTTGAACGTGTGTTTGCTGGTGTAAATGTGTATACACTGGCCTGTTTACTTCCCTACTGTGAACCCCCACTGTGACCCAGTCCCCTGAGCGCCTAACTGATGCGTGGCGCTGAGCCAGGACCCAAACATGCTGCTTCTGTTTTTCTCCCCCTACTTTCCCTTCCATCCGCCGTGCTGCACAACCCCAACTCAGCCGGAGTCACAGAGGAATTCTGCTGCCGGTGGATTCGGGACCTCAGGACACAGAGCCATCTTTTCACGGGGACTTCACAAACACACCAGGCCCAGAAAGAACGTCCCTTTGACAGGGGGGAACCATGGAAACTGGCACTGACCACAAGGCCCAGTTTCTAGGTATCCCAGTGCCCGGAATCACACCCCGAGTCCTGCAGACGCCAGAAGAGCAGCGAAGACAGGGGTGTTGGCGCTCAGAGGGGCGATGCGGTTTTTCAGGGGGCCCTCTGATTGATTGGAGAGAAACAGAGTGGCCATTCTTGTCAGATGCACCGGATGAATGCTAACAAGCCTATGAGGATGCTCAAGAGTGCATTCTTTAGAAAAAAAAGAGTGGAGATGTTTGGGAAGATAAGGCAGTTGATAGGGAAACTGACTAAGCAAATAAATGATAAGTAGGTGTGCACATGTGGTGACGTGTGCGTGCATTAGCGCACAGGTTGAGGGGGTTCAGATGTACCTTGCAGCAACAGTTTCGTCTTTATATAGTCCAAGCTCTTTGCGGAGAGCGAGGAGTCAAGTTTCAGTGCGTCATGTCTCTTTCCAGCGCTGACTGAGTCAACAGAAGGTAAGAGCTTCCCTCCAATCTGCAGCCCTCCAAAAACTCTGGAATATTCAGAACCTGACATGACTGATCACCTTATAGAGCGGAGTAAGAAAAAAACAAAAACACATGTATGCTGGGACATATTACCTAACATCCACCTGAAAGCTGGGAGCAATGCTGCGTGTCACATGAAAACATCCCATTCTCAGCAGAGGACAATGTACATGCCAACTTTACGGGTTTCTACATGGATGGCATCCTAATTTGAAAACCAGTTGACGGAGCCTTTGAAAGGGAGAAAAAGAAAAACACCCCACACTGTCATCCATTATCAATATTTGATGTGATGTTCCACTTGCCTTCGACCTGTCTCGTATTCTTTTACTTCAGTTACTGTGAATTCTCACACCCTTTGCAGAGAAGAACTGCTTTAAATAAAAAGGTGAAACTACTGTAACAGCATATAAATAGACTGACATGGTGACAGTTCAGCTGTGTGTGTTATGTGTCTAAGATCATGGCTGTGCTCTTTACTCAAAGCTGCATTACATTGGGTTCTATTGAATCTGCTGTACAGGAAAAAAGTTGGTGTTTCTGTCTCTTCTATGGAGGAGTTTCTTCCTGTATGATCATTGAATATTCATGCAAAAAAGCAGCTCTAAAGAAGCAATTCGCCTTTATATTTTCTGAGACTGAGACCAAGACATGATTCTCACAATTCCCTGATATTAAACTTTATTGTAGCTGCACTGGCTATTTATGTTTAGCCAGTTATTCACATGAAAATGCATCACCAAAGAGTCTTAGTGCTTAGAGGCTTAGTCACCTTACAGCCAAGGTTGTTACCAAACAGGTAAAGTGAGCAACTGTGGGCCCCAGAAACATCCAAGCTCACTGTGTATCATCTGGCTTGTGCTTATTTCATTGAAAATGAGTTTGGGAACATGTAGCACTAACGCGCATAATCAACTGACATGATACGGGCCTTATGGTGGGTAATGCGCTTTCTGATCTTCTTCTGAGTCCTGTCTTGAAAAGGGTGTCAAAATTTGGTTTATGTTGCATATTCCTAAATTAATATGTTCAATCAAATTGCAACACCTGCAAATCAGAGACCGGAAGCATACAAAAATTGCACAGATTGTGCAGAAAGCTGGAGGAATGAGGGCTTAATAGCGGTTCAGCAGCTTATTTTCGCCTCAGGCCTCTCTAGCAGGTTAATCCAGTCATCCTCATTGCAATTAGAACTGGTAACTGGTGAGGCCTTTCTCTGTGGAGTTTACATGTTCTTCCCACATCTGTGTGAGTTTTCTAGTTGTGATTATTTAAACTGGAGACTCTAATGTGAGTCTATGTTTCTGTTTGTCTGCTTTTATGTAACCCATTAAAGTTTAGTGACCTGTACAGGGTGTACGTCACCTCTCTTAGTACATGTTGAAATTGTCTCCAGTCTCCTACGTCCTTGAACAGGACAACTGTTTTATAAGATGGATGCGCTGACGCATATCATCATATCAACGTGTAGGAACGCAACAAACATCACCAATGGCTGATAAGTGTGTTTTTGAAGCCATATTTTTGTTCCTTTTTTTTTTGTTGTTTAAAAAAAGTATCACACACACACACATACACACACACACACACACCTGCTGTAACAACAATATGGGATAGTCTGAGCTTGGTATGTTTTAATTCAGCTTCTTTTGTTTGCTTTTCAGTTCTGTGCGTGCAGCGTTCACAGCTAAGATTTAAGACATTCTTTCCACAGTCTGTACCAGTATCAAATACTGTGGAGCTGGCATACATAAACATTGAAATTGAGGTAAGCTAATGTATTTTATAGATTTTCTTTACACAAAAATGTCAGTGTATAATTCCAGCATAAATACCGGTGTAACTTTCACCAAACTATTCTGGCTTGGCCTTCACACTGCCTCGCACAGAACATCGCAAGCTGGACACGGCTCTCCGTTTGTCCGGCGACTAGATTCCTTACAGAACTCCGTGGGAACAAAAGCCTCAGTGAAGAGCACAAGGGGGAGCGAGTTAATGACTCCAGCACTGTACTCTTTGATCTACATTGTCATGGAGCGCGCACTGCAAAGGCTAACAATGAGGGACAGTCCTGACACTGCAGAGACCGAGCTCTGCCTCAGGCATGCTGACATTTAGGTACATGAATTTCCCTCAGAGCAGAGAGAGAGGAGCCTCGCTTTCTCCCAACATACAACTAGAAAGTGTTTCACACCGATGAAAAGTTAATCATGCACTACTGATCTCCCAATAAAAGACTAAAATGAATCCACCAGGATTTATTTGATCTACTCGTGCATGTAAAATGATGACAATATCTGCATATCGGCTTTAAATTAATTTGTCATGTCTTCCATATTTTGTATCATTAACATTTGTACCTGCTTTCTACTTACTTTGTATTGAAGGCTTTTAAGACAAAATGTGAGGAGTTGATTGTACCTCAAAACCTACATCATGCATTACAATCTGTCACTCATCATTAAAAAAGCAAAATTATAATAGCAAACATTTAAAGTAAAGCAAATTTAACACATGTTGATCAGTTTTGACATCCTAGATAGTAAAACTGATATACAGTAAAGTTCTCTTTCTTTGGTCAAAACACCAGACACCCTTAACATACTCTACATATATAATATCACATGTTTAAATGGAGTTTTCTAGATCAGGTGGATTTCAGATTGAAACTTCTGATTCTGGGAACTTACTTTTCTTTTGGGATTATAAATTCCTGTCTGCTGAGGTTTCACAGAAAGCAATGATTTTATTTAAAAAAAAGTAGACAGGTTAGTCATATTTTGTTTTAATACACAAAATCAAAGTGTGAACTACGGAAGGGAGTTATGATTTAAGATATTTGGGCACAGACAACAATTTAGCTGCATGTTTAGACATGACTACATTTGGTTTTCACTGGTAGATAATACAGTTCATAAAGCTTTACCAACAACAAAATTCAAGACAATTCGAAAGAACATTAAAAAATGTTTCTCAGTTAATTTGCTGATATTTTTTCTTGCCTTTTTCTTCTACCACATTTACTAAAGTTGGTGTCTGAGCTCACCAATGGCTGCTGCATGGCACAAGTTATAACATGAAACAGACACAAACCCAGTTGACATCAGGTCACAAAAATGTTGAAACAAGATAAAAGTCTGACTTTTAACTCAGTTGGCATTCGTAACAGTGTCCTTCATAATGATTTCCATGAAATAATCAATTCTGAGGTTTCAAAATTTAAGATTGAGCAACATTTAATGATCTTTTCAGCTCCTTTAATCACAGTCAGAGAGGAATGAGGTCACACGGTAAAAACCTGATTGGTCGTCCTGTGTACATTCCTAGTGCTGATTGGTGCTTTGCAGTTGGAACCTTATAGCAGGTCATAGTTTATAGTTGGAGATTGTGTTTTGAGATAGAACCTTTTCTTTTCTCAAATTTTAGGGCCAATAATGCAGAAGACAAAAAATAAACCTACACAAAATGTTAACTCAAAGAATAATTTCATGTGACTAATTTTTGACAAAAATGTCAGAATATTATAATTCTAAGACCACAAAAGGTAAAAAGGTAAAAGGTCAAACTTTTAATGGATTCAATCAAACTGCTTACAGCTGATTTTTTTATTTATCAAAACACAGGTGTATTCTGTGATGTTTCTTATAAAAGTCATGTGAACTCAAAGGGAGAGGAGTTAAGGTTAAAAAGGTTTACATTCGGTGAATGTTCAGAAAATAGATCAGTAACCGGTGGTCATTCAGTGAGGCCAAAAGTCCAAAAGGAGAGCAGGCAAACAGCAACAAAACCCCCAATAAGACAGGCAGAACTCATGAACAAACAGGCAAAAAGAACAAAACAAGAGCAAAAACGCCATGGTAGCACAATAATAAGTCTGATTGGTCAGCAGGTGGGTTGATAAGAGACGGTGGGGCATGATATGGGAATGAGGAGCAGGTGTGTAAAGGGGTGTGGAACTCAGGTGACAGGGAAAAGCAGGAAAGTTGGAAATTGCATCCTTATAACAGATACAGAATTATCTTTATGGCCACAACGCCTCTCTGTTTTGCAAAACACGTTATTAGAGAAAAATGCAGGATTTTATCTTGCTGAGAGAGATTAACACCCGACCCAATCCCACATAAGAACATTACAGAATCTTAAAACATAGGTAACTGTTTAATCCGGCTCACTGTGACTCATGTTCTGGAGGTTTCTCACAGCCTTGCAATCGTATCCAGGGAAATAAAGACATTTTCACAAAGCCACACAGAGTATCATTGTTTTATAATCTTTCATCTTTCTTTCATTTTCATAATCTTTAGCCACGTCACACCTGACACTGTACACAGTGTTCTTCCTCAGACATTTTGAATATTTGAGGGCATTTCACATGTTGATTCTTCAAAACTGTTATGGAGTTATGAGAATGTTTTGATCATGCACCGAAACATGATGTTGTATGATGAAACATGCTGCAGTGTACAAGTACTGGTCCAGACTGGTCCAGTGCATGCTAGCTTGACACGGGGACTGGAGGTATGGGGACCAAGCAGGAATTACCATGGCTTGAGGCTAAAGCCAGTGCAGAAGTACCTTAAAGTGCAATGCCACCAATGTTAAAAATAAGACCATAAAACATACAAACAATAAAAACATAAGCCACAAAATAAAGTTAACACAGGCAAACATGGTACCCCAAAAGAAACACACAAAAGAACAATCACTAGACATCTTGAGGTGAGACAAAGGCCAATTTGAAAAGATAGGTCTTCAGTTGCTTTCTAAAAGCTTCTACAGAGACCGCAGACCATATGTCTAAAGGTAAGGCAAGACAAATTTATTTATATAGCACCTTATCCTGCACAAGGCAACCCACAGTGCTCCATGATAATACAGAAAAACAAGACAAGTAAGAACAAGCAGATCAAAATGCACAGAGAACAACTAGAAATCATAAAAACATTAAAACAATGGAAACATTAACATGTAAATAACATATAAATGAAGGTAGACAGTTCTATAATGTTGGAGCCACTACTACAAAGGCATGATCACCTTTTTTTTCAGTCAAGAGCGAGGGACAGCCAGTAGGCCCTGGTCAGAAGACCTAAGTGACCTACTGGTGATATAGGGATGGAGAAGGTCACAGATGTACTCAGGTGCCTGTCTATGCAGGGCTCTATATGTGAAAACAGGCACCTTAAAATGAATCCTAAACCTGATGGGAAGCCAATGTAAAGAACTTAAAATGGGTATGATGTGAATTGTCCTGCTGGATCTGGTTAACTGCCTTGGAGACCAGGCATGGACCAATAGACTAAAGTGCATTTCTAAGCATGGATGTGGATAAAATATCAACAGGACTGGAGAAGGGTTTCATACTGCCCACCAGATCAGTGAGGTTTTGCTGGGAAATGGGAGAATACAGTCCAAAATTGATGAAGTGGAGAGGGGAGTAGAAGAGGGGAAAATGCTAGTCCTGACATCTCTAATCTTATCTACAAAGAAGGAGAGAAAATTATTGCAATCCTTATTTGACAAAACAGGAACATCAGGAGGTGCAGGAGTGACAGTGTTGTTAATAATGTCAAACAGGACTTTGGGTTTGCATTTACTGCTGGAAATAAGGTTGGCAAAATAAGAAGCCCTTGCATCTTTAATCATGTTGTTTAACTTGGTTAAAAGAGTTATTGTTTAACTAGGTATGTATTGGTTGCATTTGGGCTGCATAATAGTAGTGCTTTAGATTGGGGAGAGCAAGTCCCCCCTTCTCTTTAGCTATTTTAAGTGTCCTCATTTTGACTCTTAGTTTTTTATTGCCCCATACAAATTTGCTTATCATTTTGTCCCAGTTTTTGAAAGCACTCGCACTTATATACAAGGGTATTGTCTGGAATAAAGACAAAAAAGGGGGAGTACATTCAGTCTGATTGCATATTTTCCAATGATAGGGGAACAGTTCTCCATTGATTTAGATCTTGCCTAATTTGTAACTAACTTGTACCCTGACACTGAACTGTAGTTATTAATAATTTGCATAAGTAATCTGGTAATGAATTTTCTATGTTTGTAATATATAGGACCACATCATCTGCGTATAAGCCAGTTTGTGACATTCCTCTGCTATTTTCACACCTTCAAGTTCATTGGTCGCTTTGATATGATGATGATATGTTGCCAGAGGTTTAATACAGGTCGCAAAGATTAAAGGCGAGAGTGAGTCCCCTTGTCTCGTTCCCTGTTTTAATTCAAAGCTACCTGACAGGGTCCCATTTTCCCTGACCTGTGCTCTTAACGTTTTATACATTGCTTGAAGCCATTTGATAAAAGTGTCATGAAACCCGAACTTAATACAGGTATCTAATATAAAAGGCCAAGACACCCTATCAAAGACTTTCTTAGCATCCAAATTGAGAATCAATGTTCGAATATTCATTTTCTGTGAGTAATCCATTATATTCAGAGTTTATCTTACATTATCAGACAAATGTCTATTTACGATAAAGCCTGTTTGGTCTGGGTCTATAATATGTGGAATAATTTTTGACAATCTATCTGCTAGGATGCTGCTTAACAATTTTGGTCTACATTCAATAAAGTTATGTGTGTATTTTCTTTGTGTATGACTGTAATTATAGAGATGCACCAAGTATTTGCCCACTGACTATGATATAACACCCAGTTAAATGTTCTTTCTAAGATCCTACAAGGTATTTAGTTAACACGGTAAAAAAAAAAGTTGCCAATTTGCATGTTGGGTCCGGTTTGGGTGGTTAATTAACACATATTTTTGTGGGTTGGGCAGTGCGGATTAGCTCTCACCAGCCAGCAGCCACAGCGCAACAGGAACCTCTGTGTGTGTTTGTGTGTGAGCGAGTGCACATACAGTGGTTTGCCACTGCTCGCTTCATGAGCCAAATGTTCCAGAGTACATTTGCCCATCACCAAACTGATACTGAAATGTTTTCTTACTGCTAAAATAACACAACATGGTTTATTTTATCTACCAGAGACACAGAGCTTATTATGTTGTCTTATCACATGTTGAGTGGGATGACCAAAAAGCCAAGAGGAGTGACCTCCTCCATTTGGGCAGTATTTTATTTTTCTGTTCGTGGGTGAAAAATGTTTACTTTATCTCTCTTGAAACCTCAACACACTTTCCCTTTTTGTCCTAAAGTTAGATTGTCATTGACTCCAAACTCAAACATATGAAAACATGCTTGTTAATATAATTACTGTAGGTTCGCATGTTAATCCTTTTTTATTTAATAAGTTCAGGTACATGGTTAAAATAGGATTTTAAATATTTTGTTGGCAGCTTAACATATAGATATGTGTATGGGGGGTATAAATGGCAGTAGAAAAAACTTATTGCAGAAAATGAAGCAGACTAGACAATATCCCAGTTTATAAATTCCAACTTCTGGTATAAATAGAGATGGTAGCTTTACAGCCCTAGTAACTTGTACAATTGAGGCTGACAATGTACTGCTTAGCCTGATGAAAGCCACATGTCCTGCAAATTAAACAACAAAATTTGTTTGTCCCTGCCATCTACAGTACAACGACATGATATAAGCATTTTCTGATCCAAAGCTACAATCTTCAGAACTATATCATTTGTCTGTGCCTTCCAAAACACTTCCAAGTCACTGTTGGAAAAATAAACCCGTGATATAATCTAACAACACTATGATTAAGGTTCAGGTAGGTTTAGACCAAGCGGTTTATATATTATATATATATAATGTACCAATATCGGATGTTCACATTAAACATGGCCAAAATGTCAAATAATGAGGTAAACGTATATAAAAGTAATCCCTGTTAGCAAAAAGCACTGGCTTCAGACTGCTCTGAATGCTCGGTTTCCAACAGTTTTTTCTATTTTCAAACCAAGCTGACATGAACTCTTGACAGATTTCTTCATATGGTCATCTGCTCCAGGCACAGCACACGCGTTCACTGCTCTGCTCCACTAACATTATGGCATCTTTCCATTGTTTTGGGGGTAGTTGCACTGAGCCATGACTCAAGTCATGCAGGCACGCTGTGAGTGTTTTTTCCATTACATAGCAGGGCAAAGTAAAATAAGTTTACCTGTTGGAGGTGTGCTGGTCATCTGCAGCTCTTCATCAAACATCATCATCACTGTAGCGGTTTCTACTTGTACTATTCCTGACTGCATTATTTCTAACTGATCCACTGAGCAAATAGCTCCAAATATCTCACATCTTGTTGTGTAGAACTGTTTTTATTGAAGAATAGTGCTGCTAACAAAGCTCCGCTAATTCGGTGGTGAACACGTTTCATTTCCTATAAATTCTTCACAATAAAATTCCATTATTTAGTAATTTAAAAGCTAGAAAGGGAGGAAGAGACAGGAGCCAAGACTGCCTGTTAAGAGACAGAGGCTGAACTGAGGGGCTGCATAAAGGGCCAGTATAAGATAAATAAGGATTTTAACTGTGAATCATGCAAAGCTACTCTAGTGGAGCCCAAGAATAAAAATATAGAGCTGGAAATGAGAATAACTGGTCCCCTTTAAAGTCCAATGTTTTGTTAACCCATTCCTCCACCCCTTGCCTCTTCCTTCTGCAGATTTGATGATTTCTACGGCAGCTACAGGGGGATGTGCTGACACAACTGATTTCATTCATGTAATTTTCCCTAGGAGGACAGTCTCCAAGCAAGCTGAGTCTGACCATGTAATAATAATAATATCTTTATTTATATTGCACTTATCAAACCAAAGGTACAAAGTGCTTCACATAGAATCACAGATATGTAAACACAACAATAAAACAATAAAAGAACTAGACGAGCACCATAAAATAGCCAGCCTGAAAATAAATAAAAATAGTAAGACCCATAAAACTAGCATCAAGTAAAAACATGGAAAGCTGACCAATAAAAGTATTTTGTGAGCTTAGATTTAAAAGAAACAACTGACTCAGCCTGTAGCATGTAGAGCTGAGCCTGACAAGTCTCAGATGTCAGAAAATGGTCACTATAAAGATAATAAACCCTTTTCAATGTAAGTAACAACCACCTCTGGCCAAACTTAGTATTTCTTGTCCCACTAGTGGTAAGGAGCTAAGAATGGCAAAGCTGTCTGTCATTTTTGCGTCCACCCGACAGTTTTGTTTTCTGATGTGTAACAGACTCATGCAACTGATAGCGAGGCAACAGATTTTAGCCTGATTGTTTTATCTTTTCACCTCCAAGTGCACCCTTGGCATGGTGGCACCCTGCATGCGTATTACACCCTGTGATTGTGGGTCTGCCCATGAACCACATATTGCAAATATCAAATAATAACATGCCAATAAAATCTCCAAAATGTCATACTTTAGCCATAGTTTTTGCTAACACACTCCTTGCTCACTCATTTGAAATGGCTCTGGATGTGTGTCAACTAAAGGCCTAAAAAGTAAATGTAAAATGAGATCTACTGTGTGACTCCATTAATAGCATCATGATACTCCGAGGAGTATCTGCTTATGATGCGTTAAAAGCGAGGTGATGCCACTCACGCCTGTTGATGAAGCCAGAAAATTGTATGACCTACAATTGAAAAAGTGCAGCCAAATTGCTCCCATGAATCAAGAAGAATGATTTTGAGCCCTGGTGACATGCTGAGTAAATAAACCTTGATAAAGCTGTCACATCTCTGCTCTGCTTGTCATCAACAAGGGGAGGAGTAAGCTGTCCACTTTTCTTTTCATAGGTCACTCATATGACCCACACAGAGACAGTGAATGTATATTTTAAGACCAAAACCTATGGTGGAGATGAGAAATGGAAACTGAGAGCAGACACACTATGGGGTGTCACTGGTGTCAAATGTCAGTACAGTCAGGAAAAAAGGCATATCACATGCCAATATGGTACTTGTGAGGGGCCATTGCAGGGGATTGGAGAGATAAGAGCAAGAACTGAAATCAAAGAAATTTTCCATTTCTTTTCAAAATGTCACAAGGCGTATTAATGGAAATTTCACTTACTTTCTGTAAAATGCCACATGGTAGGAAGCGGTTGCTGGTGGATGTGGTCTAGGTTTGACTGGAAACAACATGCGGCTAAAGACGTAGCTGTTTACATGTACACAACAGTATAGAAAAAAAACCACACCTCTGTTCATGAGGACACCTGCTGTCTGCCTTTCTCCACCTCCAGCATCAGACACTACCTAACTCCTTCTTAAAGGGGACATATTATGCTTTTTGTGATTTTCTGTTATTTATATACTGCTATGATGTCGGATATCTGCGCTAAACATGGTCAAAGTTCCAAAACTTGAAGGTGAACATATGTAGAAATGCTCCCTGCAAGTCAAAAGCCCAGGCTTCAACCTGCTCTGAATGTTTCTACCTCGGCCATGTCATAACCCAGTCAATAATATCAGTATTGTCAGTGTGAATGTGCGAACAATGAAGTGCTGCGGAGTAAAAACAAAACTAAAGTCAAATGAAAAACAAAAGCCTGTGGCTGCTGGCCACAATGAGTCAAGGTGAGAGAGAGAGAGCCAACAATGCCAGGAACATTAGGTCAAGTGCTCAGAATTCGGCTGGCTGCCACATTGTCAGAGATACCTTTACAGACACACAAGAATTGAGTTGCTAATTCATTAGCAATTTGTTGCTATTTCTGATTGGAGAAAAAGAAGTGAAATCCTGCTTCTACTGTTTTTTTACATAGCTCGGCCAAGACGCAGCTTCCGGGGAATAACCAATCAGAAGAGAGTGGGTTCATTGGGTCGGGGGCCTTAAAGAGACAAGAGCTGCAAATTACTGTAAATCATGCATAGATATTCCAGTATAGCCCCAGATTAAAAATATAGACCTGTAAAAGTGCATAATATGTCCCCTTTAAGGTATAGTCACACTACACTTCTGTCCTATGAATATTAGTTCATTTTCCTATTCGCTTCCACTGAGGCCTGTTCAATGGAAGAATGCACCTTCTGTTTCCGGCTGGAGATCATACTGAAACAGAAGGCGCATGGTTTTCACAGGTCAGAGTTCACCCTTGTTCTGCTTTGACCAGGGGGATGTGCTCAGTTGGCCAATACAAACACATCGGAAGTTGTGACTTCACATCCTGTATCTACAGTCTAGCATTTATTATGAGACCACAGTTGTGTCCCAAATAGATACTACTCATACTCATACATACTCATTCTAAGCAGGTTTTGAGTATATTCACACAGGAAAACTGAAAGAAAAAGTTGCTTTTCTTCTCTTTGTAAAATGTACTCAGCAGTGTCAGTTTAATTACTGCCCTATAGGCATGCGCATTGCATCATCTCTTGTCAGAAAAAAATGGTGAAATACACCTCATCAGACAGGAAATTACTCCAAGTGTGTCTGACCCTGCTCCTCCCTGCACGCCTGTCACTCATTTGCTTGGTGAATCACACATGTTGCTCATTCCCTCATCAGCTCTAGTGTACAGAACAGTTTCCCACTCCCTTTTCTTTGAGGTCTAGCTATATACTCACAGTAACTCCTAACCCTTACACCCTGAATTCTGTGACCTCTGCTTTGTTAGATATTTCTTACCTGTGTTCAGAGAATATTAACAAAATCAAGTAAACTTAAAAATACTTAAATGACACAAAAATTGCTTAATTATTATTTTTTGAGTGGTGTTGATGGTTGTCCCAGAAGGCAACTCACAACTGCAAAAAAAGGTTGCACAATAATAATTGTAGAATAAGATGTGACAACATTTTTGCTCATTTTTAAAAAAAAATTCAAACTGGCACAACAGCTCCAAGGTCACAGTATCATTACCTATTATAAAGCAGTAATGAGCATTCATTTCCTATAGCTACTAGAATATCATACTGTGCACATTAGCTCATATAATAACACTGACTTGATACTAGATCACTCGGTGTGTTGAGGATAAATCATATAATTTTACACAACATATTCATTTGTTACCTCCGGCTGCGCTGTAACACTTATGGTATCTCTGCCCTTGCTTGTTCATGTTAATTATATGTTGACTGCACCAACAAAATGGTTTTCCTTAGGCGGTTTGTCAGCCTTTGGTGTTTATTGCATTCCAGCAGTCTTTTCATGATTTAGTAATTTCATTTATTGCGTTTTGGGATTTCCACTTTCTCTCAAGCTGCCTACATTACAGTCAGTCACTTCTACATTTTCAAGATTGACTTAAGAAAAAAAAAAGCAACTGAGGAATGGTTGATTGCTTTCAATTGAAGCTGTGGATACTTGTGAATGAGCTCTACTGTGTTTTTGATTATAGGTGACCGCTTCTCTCCAAACACAAAACTCCCATATGTTGTGGCTAAATTGCATTTGGTGTCAATGTGTTGACTGTCAGTGGAGAAATTAAAATCTTTGACTCTTCAATGTTGGATTTCTTCTTATGGGATTGTTGAACAACATAAAATAATCTGACAAAGAGCGTTGCTTTTTAATTCGGAAGGTCTGACACCAAAACCTGATATTTCATGTTGTCTTGAAAAGCTGCAAGACATTCAAGACTTATAAGGGACTAAGAAAAATACACCACCAAAGAAAAAATGTGTCTAGCACGGAAACGTTCAAATGTTGTAGGATTTTTTTTTGGTCCATGCTGACTGTCAGCATTGTCTACAGCCGCTTGATGACCATGGTGACATTGTTGTCTGCGAATGTGGTTAGAGACACAAGAAGACAATAAAAATAAAATAATCAGGTGTAGGCAGCTATTTCAGCAATGAGGTCAAACCAAAATTGTCTATTCTGAAACCGAAGGGCTACTAATTTTATTCAACAGTCCACATTGTGCAGCCTGCAGAAAAAAAACACTGGACTTTTGTTGTTTACAAAAACAGAAATTAACAAAATCTTTTCTTCCTAGCATACATAATGTCTCGAGGAAGGGTGCAAATGACTGAGGTGTTGAAACACACAAACACTGGTGTAGCAATTCTGAAGGGCACGTTCAACACATGCAGTATACACACTGTAAAAAAAGAGTGGTATAGGTGGTATTTGGTGGTGGAAAATGTCAAAGGGGGTGGGAGAACAATGCAACAATAGAAGGCGGGAGTACGTGTCAAGAAGATAAAGAAGGTAAAAATGATAGTGAACACAGTCAAAAAACACAAACCCCTTGAAAATGTAACAAAACAACTTAAAACTAAAAGGAAATAAGTTAAAGCCAGTTGAAAGAGCAGAGAAACAGCTTTTCTCAATGTGACAGGTTTTGCAGTACACACACACACACACACACACACACCACACACACACACACACACACACACACTAAACACCTGTTACTGGAGACCTGACACCCAATTGGTGAGAAGTGGTGGGATGTGTATGAGGTGATGGTGATGTGACTTTGTGTGTGTGTGTGCGTGCGTGTGCGTGTGTGTGTGCAGTATGAGAGGAGACCAAGCTGTGTGTTGTCGCGTGTTGGTGGGTTGTGTCAGAGGGGCTTTCCACGGCAAATTACGTGACAGACAGACAGAGTGGTGTGATATCAAGTCTATCTTTCAGATGGCTGAGCACACTCTCTCACTCGAGCACACGGAGACACACACACTCACTGTGATAACTACAGTCTGCTGGGAACCCTCGTCTGCAGCCAAACGTTTTGTCATGGAGAACAAAGGTGTTAAGCACACCAATTTTTCTCTGAACAGTCTGATCTGATGAGCACATTCCTTTCCGCTGCCGATATTGCCTTCATTATATAATCAAGGACAAAATGCGGAGTGTTTTTGTTGCTGTTGGTAGTATAGCACAGTTTTCACTTATATAATGCAGGTTTATCCTGAGAAACTGAGACTTCTTTTCTGGAAAGAGACCACAAATGTCGTCAGATGTAATTTTCATTGCTTTGAAAGAATACGTTAGTGAGAACTGGATTTTTAAGGCGAGCAAAGTGGTTAAATTGTCATAAACTTTTCATCATCTTAGAGGTGTTTTAGCTGAGTGTATGCTGATCATCATCGTCACTGACCGGATCAGTAGGTTTTAGCATTGGAGCTTTTGTCAAAAGAGCCATTGTACACATTGTGTACATTATTTTATGGGTAAAAACATAATAACAATAGAACAACAGAAACAATCATGACGTGATAGCTGTTGTGCTTATTTAAGCCTAGTTTTGTACTGAAATGAACAAAACTGAACTTACTACTAAACTGAATACACTCAGAAACAGCAAGGTAGCATCACAGCATTATATGAACAGTGATGCAAACACTTATCTTGAAAAAAAAGTGAACATAGTGACTATGAATCTTTAATCTGAACTGAATGAAAGGATTTAAATCAGGAAGTTATATAAAAACAGAGAATTAGGATCTTCTCTCCAGCACTTAGTTCTCTGTAATCATCCACAGTCAGGCTGGTTTCACTAGTTACCTGTAACTATCTAGTTAACGAGGCAGCTGCTGTCACCATGGTTACCTACAGTTTTGTTGACAAAACACATCTGCTGGAAGGAGTTTGAAACACACAGAAGACAAATAAAACAAGAGATTTAGTTCAGCTACAGTGCTTTAAGATTGTTTAAGTCATGAGATGAAGGACAGAAGTCAGTTCTGCTGCTTTTGTCTTTACTATGTGTTTTTATGTGTATGTCTCCTCAGGAAGAGCTTAGGAAATTAGTGTCTGAGCTGCTCGGCTGTGCTGCTGCATTCCTGATCTGGACGGATTGGATGGACTTAAGCCATAGAAATTGTCCTTTGGTCTTTATGTCTGCAAGCCAGCATTCATGTCAAGTCATACCTTTAAGCAGACTTAGACAGGTTGTGTTTACCATGTAATTATTGTGAAATGCCTCTCCTACTCATTAAAGCACTAAGTGCAAGCATTAGTCTGAATTAGGTCTGTTCTTTGTGTGTTTGCATTTTACTGTTGATCTGACTGCACATAATTGTGCATAGCGAAAGAGGCGGGATATCATCTCTACCCTATTTTTATAGTTTAACTCTACGAATGAATAATTCTGGTGAAAATAGGTCAGAAGATTTTCTAATGTTTACTTGCAGTTTGAAAAAATGAAAAAGGATCAAAAATGGGAAATATACTGTATACAGTGTTCTAACTTTGATCTTTGTGTGTATATATACATATATTACCTTTTTTTCTATTCATATGTTTCTATCTACCTCCTGTGATCTATAAAGTTCAATCTTATCTTATATTTCAGTAAGTAAGAAATAAAAATCTGTACATGAAAATGAAAAGCTAACAGTTGTAACATCTGAATTTTACTTTACGTTTTTGAAATGTGAATTTTATTGCTGCTGGGAAAGTTGCTCAAAGAAAAAAAGTGAAGTCACAGATGTGCAAATCCAGCACTACTGACTCTGCAACCATCTGAAGAATGCCTTAAATTGTAGTTAAGCCTCTGGTAACTTCCATCATCTGCTGTTATTAACCCTGTAGTGGGCATTAAAAGTGTGTTGATCAGCTCTATTTTTAACAATCATTTTGTAGCAATATGTCAGTGTTTTCAAAAAGTCAATGTCTTACTGTGGAAAACTGGAACAGCTTGTACAATTTAATTTAATCTAATTAGAAACTTGAGTTGTCACTAACTGTCACTCACCATACAAGAAACCCTTAGGTGATTTGACTCAACACAGGTGTTGTTTTACTTTTCAGAGATGTCAGTAGTTGGCATCCTTTGAAAGGTGGAATCAAACACACAAAAACATATGATCAAAAACGAATCTTAGACCATAAACTGAAGAATATTGTAACTTTGCATACTGTAAGCTCAGTGTAAATGATGACAAGCTCTCAAGTTGTAATTTCAACAAGAAATACGTGTCATATCCCAGTTATTGTGTTTTACATTGAAAATAAAGTATAAACAACAATAAAAACACAAATCATGGACTCTTTTCGGGGAATTAAAAATTTCAGTCAAGGCATCGAGACTGTATCTGAAGGCAAGTCCCACGATGGGCTGAGAGGAAAATGCTTCAACTTTGGATGAAAAAAGCAATAAAGCTTTTAGCAAATAGAACAAGTAGAGGCTGAAATGAATGAGCCAATTGTTTGCAAAGAGGAACTTGCTCTTTTCAGAGGTTGTTTGGAAATATTTTCTGTCCTTGACCTGGAAAAAATTTTTCTCCCACCAGTCAGATTTGCCACAAAACTGACTTTGAGGACAGTATACTGTTCAATATCAGTTATCCTAAGATATAGACATGATACAATACATACAAGTATTTAAGTATTACAAGTACAAACAATAATTTTGCCAACAATTCTCTCCCTAAATTGCACCTTTCACTCAATGCTTGTTTTTTACTAACCCCGAACAAGCTTCACCTATATAATTTGAGAGGCCGTGGTTGGGGTAAGGGTTTACCACTGGGATTTCTGCAAGAGAAAGGTCTTCCTGAGAGTTTGAAGTCTGGGCAAGAAAGTTTCCTTACTGCTTAGATAGTCCACATTCTGTAAAATGTTGCAGGTCATTGTCATGGCACATGGGAGTTATGGAATGAGGGAATTAAATACACAAACGTTCGTGCTTTGTTATATTTTTTTAGCATCATCTGTTGGGTAAGGTGTGTGCTCATGTGTTGTCCAGCTGTCCGGTAAACCTCCTCTCACCTTCACATCCTCACACATGGGTATGTTTGATGGGTGACTCATATATGTTACTCTGCAAAACCACGTTACGCTGCCCACACTCAGTGTAAAGCTGCACCTTTTCAAACAGATTATTTTTGTCTGTTGATCTGTGAGCTCGACTTGGCTTCCTGTGTGTTCTAGGAAATACCCCAGAATTATTTTATACTAAATAAGACTCTATTTCCAAATTTACACCAAGTACACAACACAGGGAGGCCACATTGACTGGTTTGCCAAAGCTCAGACTTCTTGTAAATACCCCAAATTGTGATGAATTTGTGTTTACGAGGCAACAGAATAAACACTCCTCTCAGGTAAACTCAGGTCTACCCACCCATCATGAGATACTTACTTTCCCTTCTGTGTTTTTGAACTGTGATGGGTGACATCATGTCTGCAGGCGCATAAATCAATCTGTCTCCTGTGAGTGTTGGCAGTGTCCAACCTACGCTGAGATCTCCAAGCCAAATGTGTCATTTCAGACTCCATTTACAAGAATCCTGTTTTCCTACAGTGAAGAAGGCTCTATATACTGTTTTATCGTCTTTTGGTTTTCAGGCCCGCAACTTCGGTGCTCTCATCAACCTTGTTTCTAGCTGCAGCAGGCAGGTTTTGTCATCGAAAAGCCTCTGATAAACCCACTTTATGCTACCTGCCCAACAACAAATGACAAGTTATGACTAGCTGGTGAACTAGCAACTAAAGAGTCAGATATTTCCCTCAAGTGTTGAAGACAAAAACAGAGGTAAAGGGAGACTTGGTATTGGATTCACATTTGTCCACTAACACGACTTCAAATGAACATTAAACCATATCTGCTGAATGTGAAAAGAGGAAACTGTTTGCTAACACGTTCACTGTATCAGCGTTATAAGGTGATAGATAATATGTCAGTGTTGTGTTTACAGGAGACTGTCCTCCCAAGAAAACGACACAATAGGTCGTAATGTCAGTCACCCATTGTCACATCATAAAACATCATTATTTTTTAACAGTACATACAAATGATGTTGTCCTGATGATTACTGCTGATAGGTGCACCCGATTAAAAAAGGTTCCTTTGTGTTGTTCTGGGGTGCACATGGTCAAACGTATTTGGTTGTTGAAGTTGGAGGACTTGTTGGTTTATAGCTTGTTGCACAGCCCCCAAGTGTCATAAAAAACTCAATCATTGCAGCTTACACAGTCAGAACTGGGAAGGAAGTGGCCATCAAGATATGTAGTTGTAATTACCAGAGTAATACAATCACATTACGACAACTCCCTCTGGAAAAATACCAAGCGGAACCATAAAGATCAAGGAATAGGAGAAGATCAAAGGAAAGTTTGGTAGGAAAATAACTCATCACAGCCACTTTCCCACCAGGCACTCAAGTTGGATTTGACACAAAGTCCCTTTGTTTGGCTAAGTGCCACACATTCAATGGCTAACATTCAAAGTGAGCAAAGGGTCACGGTCCAGGGATTAGGGTCAGTTTAAAGGTTTGGTAGAGGAGAGTGAGGAAGGGGTCATGGTTAAGGTTAGAATTGGCATGGGGGGATGGCTCCACTACACAGAGCAGGAATGTGTACATGCCTACAAATGAATCTACTTTGAATGCTGATTTTATGGTACCTAGTGATGTTTTCCAAGCGATTACTTTCCTTGCCATTGCTGATTACGCTGACACACTGCCTGTCACATTTGAATTCCTGAATGGTGCAACTGAAAAGGAAGTTATTTGTTAAACCCTGCTAATGTAATTCATAAAACTGCTTTGGTTTTTTTGTCAGGTCTTTGAGCTTCCATTTAAAATATCTTTGGATGTTCTGTTATAAATATGAGCCCGGATCGGTTACTGTTTGATCATAACTTATGAGGCGTTTTCTGACAATTGATGGAACAGATATATGAAGTGACTGATGGGTCAGGAATGCGCAGATCAATGCCTGCACATGCTGTAAGCTAATCTCTATCTGACATGCCTGTAGTTGATTTGAATAGCATATTCTTGTAGTGAATGTAGATTTTCAGGCAAGCCTACACATGCGCACACACATGGAAATCTCAATGTCATTGAACTGGAGTAACCCTCTTTTAAGGTGAGGCCATACCTCTCAGCCAATCACAATGGGCCTAGAATCAGGCACCCTGCCCTGAGCCAATCAACACGTTTGTGCTTTTTTCTCCCCCCCTTGCTCTCTCTTTCAGTTTCCCCAGCTCCTTTTCTGAAATACTATTTCACGAGTAACTCACAACCCCCAGAGGCGGAAGTAGTTACAATTTGTTAGTGTGTGTGTGTGTCAGTCAGCTTTTTTCCTCCTAAAGCTTTTGTCCGCATAGCTCTTGAGCTTGTCTGCCACGCCATTGTGTGCTACTCATTCATTCACAAAATACATAATACCAGGGGAAATCCCTCCACCTCTGAGTCTTTGCCCATGACTATGTCTGTGTTTTCACTGAACAGGAGTGTCGCCTGTTTATGGTCACCTTTGATCCCTCCCTCTTTGGAAAGGTTATAGTCGGGTTAGGAGTTAGGCTAGGAGCCGTGTGCGAGCGCGAGTGTACTTAGGTATGTGTGCAGATATCCTGCTGCGAGTGTAATTCGAGGTGGGAACACCACTGTCATCTGCCTTCAGGCCTTGCATAATCCATGTCAAGCTAAGAACCAGCTGTTTCTGTTTCTTACTCAACACAGATTCCCACCGAATACCATAACATACAGTAAAGCTCAGGTGGTCCATTCCCATACATCAGGAAGATGGGAAGGTTGATAGATGAGCTCCTCTTGATAACAAGTCATTGTTTTATTTGGAGGGGATCTTTGGGTCAAAAAGTAACACAAACCTGTATTTGGAGGATATGTTTTAATCTGACACAGATGCAAAAATCAGTGATGGGAAAGAGAGTCTAAAAAAATGACAGATGACAACAATACAAGTGAATTTGTAGCAACCAGTACTAGTTTACTGTAGTTTGATGACTGATTCCCTGTCAAAATGAAATCTTGCAGAATTTGCAATATTTTCATATTAGAAGACCTCAGTTAAATTCTGATTTTGAAGTGATTTCCCTTTAACATGAAACAAGTCTCTGTGATGTCTTACACTGTTAGTTACTGGCGGCTGCACTTTAAAAGGTTTGGGAACAGTTAATTGATTCACCTAAAGCAGTATGTAAATGTCAATGTCAATGTAATTAATTTTTTTAGACATTTGGAGACAGAGAAACAAGCTGTAAACACACATTGACACGTTATGGCTGATGTTGCCTGTTTACACATGCAGGAGACACGGAGCAACATTAGCATTAGCTTTATTTTGGCCTCCACTAACACCTGAGAAAAATATCTGGCTCCCAGCCACTAAAGCCTCCACTATGTTCACCTGCTTGTTGCTAATTTAGTCTGTCTGCCGTTTGGTGCAGGGCAGGTAGTGTACAGTCAATTTATATGTATAAAACTGCTGCCAAACATGGCTGGAAACAACACCGATGAGGGCAGTGAAAGTGAACCAAAGTGTTGGGTCATAAAACCAAAACAACTACTAAAAGACTTTAAAATGCTTTATAGAGCTTAGGGGAACTGCAGAGTTAGATGACAATTCTTCTGACTATGAGTAACCCCCTTTCACGTTACACCTAGTCTCATGGTTAGTATAAAAATACAGATTAATGCTGCTTTACAGTCACTTAGCACCACAGTGGAATAATGCGCACTGGAAAACAGTCAGCTGGTGTGTCTGCCTTTGGAATGCATGTCTGAGGTTTTAACTGATGATTCATTCCTACAATAAGTGCATAAGGCCACTATATGAGGGTGGGACTTCTTTGCATAAACAGCAGAGGTTTTAAGCTGGTGCTTCATTGTGACCATCAAGAGACCAGGTATCTAATATTAACACTAGGCATAAGTTTGCAGTCGGTCCAAGAGGCTGCAACTCATAGTGGCACTAGTCCAGTTCAATAATAGTTCCTCCATGTTCTCCTGCTTCTAATTAAGACAAGCAAAACTGCCAGTCTAAAAGATACAGACACACATATGCTTCTTTCCTCAGTCTCCTCTCGTTGGTAAGTGTTTTTTATCTTGGAAAATTTATTGCAGATGTTTGTGGTACATTTGATACATTGTGGTACATTTCCTGTCCTCTGAATGATCATTTCTATCTGATTATGCTAATCTAACGGATGTTGTTAAGCTAAATTCACAAATTGATTTACATTAGCTTACTAATACGTCGGTTTGAATGAGTGAAAAAATCGGATTATGTTAATTTTACTCATGTTTGTCATTTGTGTAGCTAACTGAACAAACTGACAAATGTTAGCTTACCAAATATGTCATTGTCATGTCAAAATCTGATTAACCGTTATTGGCGTTATTAGTAAGCTAACACTTGTCAGTTTGTTCAGTTAATTGTTGTGTAGCTAACTGAAAGAACTGACAAAACGTTAGCTGTTAGCTTTTTAATAAGTTCAGTTTCCAATGAGTGAAAACATCTGATTGTGCAAACATAAATGACGTTGTTAATAAGATAATGTCTGTCACTTAATTCAGGTAACTACACAGAACTGACATTCAGTGGGCCTATTTAGTAACAACTAATCTCTACATAAAACCTAGTTTGTGTGGTGAAACCTGTTTGTAATGCGTAAATCCCTACTTAACACTTATGTTATAACTAGGTGATGTTTGAATTTACGAATAACTGGTGCAACCAGCTCCTGGTTGGTAAACACACTACATTAGTGTTCAATTATAATGGATTTAGCCTAGAATCTAGGTTAGCAATTAATTGGCATTAATTACATGGAAATGAACCAATTGACTGTCTCTTTTTTCTTATAATTTGTACAAATTACAGTACATTGTTCTTTCCAGGAAACATCCTTGGATTTTACTAAGAAATTGCAGACCTAATTATGTTTTATATTTAGTGTGTGGGATGAGTGGATGGCCTCAACTCACAACTGCCCCTTCTCACTGTCTTCCCCAAGAAAAAAATGTGTCTTTGGAACATGGTGTTGGTATTAAAAGATTAGCAATAAATCCTCATTCCACACTACTGTAGCCCTGATGAAAAGTGAAGTTTCTTTTGAGGTGGGATCTGTCTGGTGCTGCTGTGAGTCAGGCTGTAGACACTCGGTCGTGTTTGATCTACTGTACAAGTGAGTTACAATCTTCACATCATATGAATTAAATCATGTGACATCAAAGTTAAATACCGTCTATACGCTTGATGGATTTAGCTCGGTAAAGCAATGCTGCGCTGATCTGAATCCATGCCATAAAAGACCAACGTTCATTTGACCGGTGTTGTTTGAGTTGAGCTGAGTCATAATGAGTTTAGTCGTTTAGTGAGTGTGTGTTATTTAAACCTAAACAGGTCCATGTTTACAAAACAAGCCACGTGGAGATTAGACTGAATTAGAAATAATAGTAAGTGTTTTGGTTTATTCCCTTGTCATAAAGCCGATTATTGCGTTATGCAGACATACATGCCATAATCATGAGAGCAACTGAGTGATCAGGTACAAAATAGCCAGTTAAAGAAGTGACTGGCCTTAAATCACCTACAGTATGTATGCAGGGAACCAACGGTATCAGTGGTATTGGGTTGTGTAAAAACAAATAGAAGGGTGTTAGTGTTGATATATACATCTTCATCCAAAGGAGACAGTCAAGTCACAGCCGCATCAGCTTACACTGACTTTTGTCAAGTGTCACTGAAAAATTTGTCCTAAAATTCTTCTTAAAATATGGATATGGACATCCAGAAAAATACCATAAAATTAAAATAATTTAATAATCTTGTAATTCTGCTATAAACAGAACAGCGTCCCGAGATGCTGACCTGCTTTCTTGTGCCCACACTTTACTTGTAACTTTAAACATAAGCTGATTTCGGGCAGTATGGCTGGAGGAATTAAACAAAATCAACGTGCCTGCTCTAAAATTTCACCGTAGTCGGAGACCTGAATGTATCCTTTTGTAACATGTGAGAATTACATAAATCCTATTCTCAGCAGATTATAGTTTTTTTCATTTTCTTTCAGCTTGAAGGGCATTTCTTTGCATTCCTCGTACTTGTCTGGCTTGTTCCCATGAGAAAGTCTCAGCCCACGCTCCTGACACCAGAAGAAATGATAACGCTCCAGCCAGCATCAGGCTCTGTTTGTGTGTGTGTGTGTGTGTGTTTGGGTGGTTAGATGTGGGAGCAGACTGAATCATGGTGTCTCAATTCAGTACTGTCCCGTTAACAGTAAAGTTCTCTGTGACACTGTGGGGGAGCTTCAATTTGTATAATGCTGAGTAAGAAGAAGGAAACATAATAGTATCTGTTTCTCAACTCCTCAAAGGGCTGTTTGAGGGTTAAAGGATGGGTTCACAATTTTTCAAGTCTGTCTTAAAACAACAGTCATGGGCTCATATGAACACTGAAAGAGGTTTTCTTCGCTGTAATCATTCCTCCTGTTCATACTGACTATTAAAAGATTCCCTTTCAAATGTGCTTTCAATATAAGTGATGGGGCCAAAATCCACAGTGTGTCCACGCAGTCGTTTTGTGCAAAAATGCATTTAAAGGTTTGTCTGAAGCTTATATGAGGCTTCAGCAGTCTGAGTTAGTCATATCAAGTGGATATCTGACACATTTACAGTCTTTTTGGCATCAAATTCCCTCTTTGTGTTTCCTCAGAAAAGAGAGTGAGAAAATCGATACCACTCAGCCAGCTTCCAGTTAGGTTAGCTTAGCATAAAGGCTGATTAACGGGGACAAACGGCTAGCTTGGCTAGAATCAGGCAACACTTTTAAAACTCACACGTTATATCTTGTTCGTTTAATTCTTACAAAAAGCGAAGCGTGAAACTAAGAAACTGAAACTAAGTTGCAGTTTTATGGAGGGTTGTGTGTCGGACTATTTCTTGAACAAGCGCTGTGACTTCCTGGAGTTTTGCCGGTTGCCTGGCAACCTCAAGGTGATGACAGATGTCCAGGAAGATCTACTCAGCAAGAAAGAGAATATTTCCCAAAATGTGGAAATATTCTTTTAACGTTGGGGTAATGACGGTAAATAGTAAAAACCTTCCTGTATGCCAACATCACAAGCATAACTATTTTATGGTTTATATTCTCATGTGAAGATTCACAATGTGTCACTGTTCAGTGAAAAACATACATCTCATAGTTTGCTGACTTTGCAAGACTTGCTGACTGCAAGTCCTTCCTTCACGGGTTTGCTAAAATGCTCCTCCTTCTCAAGATAAATACATAATTTCAAACAGCCATTGGACAATCTGAAAAATGCACTGTCACAAGGTTAATAACAGTAGCCTGGTTCCCTTTGAGTCACCACCCACATCTTTTAAATTTGTTCAGCAACTATAATGACTGAATGAAGCTGCAATTATATCTTATATCTTTAAATGTTTTCACAGGACAGTAACAGTAAGTGATGTTTTAAACTTTATTTTTATTGAGAATAAAATTGAGAATGCCAAATGCTTTACTGATACCGTGACAACAAGGCTTCATCAGGATATTGAACCTGACAGGTAATATGTCCTTATTTATACTCAAAGAGACGTCACGTGTTATTTATGAGATGTTTAGGAAAACTTGAGGACCATTCATGTTAAAATATGACTACAATAAGTTAATCATAACTATAATTATACATAACATTAATCCCAAACCCACACAATAACAGTAAATGGCAGATAATTGATGAATTTACAAAATTGCACTGATGTTTGTTGTGGTTCATATAGATTTATTAAAATCCCCTGTTGGCTTTGAATACTTGATGTCTAAAAATTAACCATTAACTATAATTTCAGTTGAATCCATGAAACAAACACACAGAGGAACTGTACAGATGTTGTCTGATTATTTCACTAATTTCTACATCTGTACATTTCATCTGGTACTTGTGAACACAGTAACACAGTGACCACGTACAGCTACGCACGGACGCCAGTGTTTCCAAAACACTGGCGTCACAGATCATGTTTTTATCTTGGGTTCGACACGCTATGACTCAACACGTTTTCTTTACCAGGTGGTTTTCCTGAGCTACTGAGTAACCTGAATGAGAGGGTACTCTGTTACACCTGCTCGTCTTTTATCTTTTATCAAGCTTGTATGTACACAAACTCACATTTAGTTGAGCACAGAGAAGCTTTCAGTCTGCACAGTGAAGCTCAAATGTCCAAATGAAAGAACAAAAAACAAATCACATTTATTAGTGTGGGTGGACTTTAAAGGAATAGTTCAGCAATTTGCTCTCTTCCTGTGTTAGATGAGAAGATTGATATCAATCTGCCGTCTGACTGAGAGCACTGGAAGCAGTAGGAAACAGCTATCCTGGCTCTAAACTTCTTTAAAGCGCAGCGATTAACATGTTGTGTCTCATTTGTTTCATAGTGACACAAACAGAAATGTAACAATGGCAATTTGTGGTTTCAGGTGGAATTAAGTGCTATAAATGATTTCTTGGCAAACAACAGTTGGGTGCAGTGAGTGTCCTGAGTGTTGCTGCCACAGTGAACAGGCAAACAGTGCTAATGCTGGAGACGTCACATAGAAGCGCAGGGCGAACGGATAAATTGTTGTTCATAGTTACACCACCTATATCCTCCTGAAACCACAAATTCTTGTTTTTACATTTCTGTTTGTGTACAAATTAAACAAACGAGATACAACGTGTTAACTAATGAGAGGATCGTGGTAAAATCTTTGGTGGCCGGTCCAAAATGGATCTGACATGCCTTATATTGACATCGCTTTACAGGCTAGGATAATCATCTCCTGGGCCTAATAAGACAGTGGTATTGATCTCATCATATATCTGAAATAAACTGAGTATTTCCCAAAATGTAGACCTACTCCTTTAAAAGGTTAAGCACTGGTCACATGGACATTTGTGATACATCAAGAAACGAAAGAGATCCTCGTGGAGTGAAACCAGTTGGTTGAAAGTTCTGATGAAGCTTTGCATGTATGTGCCATCAGATCTGGGACTTCCCCTGCAAATGGAAACGTGATATATTTTGCTTCAGTTACAAGTCAGTGTTTTCCCACAATATCATTACTTTATCCTGCATGTGAAAGTTGTGAGTTCTTGTTTGTGAGATCAGTCTGTAATTGCCATTTGACATTTCTAAGCAAAAGCCACGAACAATATGCTACATTCACTAATAAATCTCAATCTCAAATGGAGGAAAGTCCGTGAGAGAAAGTAATGAGAAGCAATGCCGATGCAGACTCACTGCTGACTGGGTCAACTGGGTTTACCAGATGGCCAGCTCTTTCACCATTGGCTAACCAGTCTCTCCAGTTGTGCTTCTGTTGGCAGACAGCGATAGGGGTGTGGTCATGGTTGGATATGGTATGATACAAGTAACTCCCTCCCGAACAGTGAAGGGAGACTGAGGACAGCAGGGAGTGGGCAGGTCGGAGCTAGGAAGAGGTCCAGCTGTGTAGGAGCTGCACGCCAGGACAATGACCCCAGCTCGACCTGTCTTCTTTCTCACTCATTCTGTTTGATAAAATACATGAGATTTGTTAAAAATATATTTTGGGACATTTTTTGCTTTTAAGGGAGTGCTGATAGTGAAGAAGCACACAGGAAACAAGGGGAGAGAGGGCGAGGTATGACAACAACAAGGGTCCTAAGGCAAAGTCTAATCAGGGACGTCGCGGTTAGGTGACATGTGATGTGTGTTTCAATTCTGGGAAATAAAACTTTTTGTAAAAACGTGACAGCAACAGCACACACAGCAAACCAGAAGCCGTAAATAAGGGGAGAGTAATCTGGTACTCTCAACTCATAATGGACAGTATCACTCTGAATACTCATTCCAATCATTTCCTTTTTCTATAGATAGAATTGACTTGCTATTATGAAACATCAATGTATCAATTTGTCCATGGGAATTGTAAATTACCTGAAATCCAGGATCATTTTGGTTCATGTTTGCAGGTTTCCTATACTTTACTTTGTCTTTGTTTTGTACCCATTAACCTGTCTCACCGCAATCTCAGCTACAATCAGCTCATTTATCATTTGGTCTGATACCAGGAACCCAAAATACAAGAAAGAAATCTTCAGTCTATATAAGTCCTTTAGGAGGCCCAAAATATTAGTATCTGAATAGTTCATTGGAGAAATTTTCTTTCACTGCGTAAACATGGTGGAAAAATGTAATATGTAAAATAAAATCCAATCGATTTACTAGTTAGTTAGTTATATATCAAACATATCAAACACTGAAAATATAACAAGACATATTCTGGTAAAACATCAGTTATATATTATTATATGGTTTTACATACTTCAAAATAACACGTTTAATAATAATAAAATAACTCTGGCTCTTTTTTGCCTACAGCAATGACCTTTGAAAAAACATGAGGTCACTCAGCTTTTCAATAGATTTTTCTGTTTGTTTCTATATCCACAAATCACACATACACTGTATATACATAGAAAATAATGTTGAATAGAATAGAAAACATTTTACCCATAAGCAGGATTTTATGTAAAATTCCATTAATGACACTTGTGCTTCTACATGGTGTACAGATAATAGTAAGATCATGTGTGAAAGCCTCGTGTCATTGTCTGCTTATCTCTATGTGATACCAATAAAATCTCATGTTGCTATAAATAGAGTATATGATAAGTCTTAGTTCCTAATTATAGATGTTGTCACAACAGCATAACACAAGCCTGACCCCAAAACACTGGACACTGTATCTTTAATTAAAATGATGATCACACCACGCACATTGCACCAAAGGCGGAAGGATTGTCATTTAATAACACCAATATCCTCACACAGAATTGGTTCAAATGATCATACACTTTGCTTTTGATGACCTCAGACTCCTCCTTTGTACCACAATGTTTCACACCTCTGATTATGGACTTGACCTTAGGAGTTCTTCTCGGTAGTTGTAAAAGTCCACTGAATGACTCAACCTCTGAGGCCCTGACACACCTCTCAGTCAGTCACAACATCATAACACCGCGCTGATCCTAAACACAATGTACAGTTAGGGCAAGCACAAAAGGAAACAAATGTGACACCCTGTATGTGGTGTCAAGTTTTGTTGTACGCACCAATAAGAACTGAGGAAACACATGGAAAATAACTCCCCCTCACTCCCCCACAAACACTCACATATGTATACATAGACCAGGTGACTGTGTAATTATAGCCCCGTGTAAACAAACATGGTGTGTTCTGTCAAAACATGAACATAGGTCTCGAAGCATGTGCGCTCTGATTGGATATTCATTTTGACCATCTAATAATAAAACTCACCTTCCTTCATAGGAACAGCAGGCTTCTCTTGCATGTAAGCACTGTTCTCAACTTTCCCTTCGACGTCATGACATTCTTCAGGTATGTAACATGGTTCAGTGTACAAGGGCATAACAATAAATAAGACTGTGAGATGTTTGGAAACTATGTAGAACAGGTAGCTCTGTATTTAAGATAGTAATCATCTGCACGCTATAGTTTCACAGATGATACAGATGATGCACCTCTTTGACCTGGTGGGAACAAAGCAAAAGCTGCATGAGAAAAAGAAAATTTGCTTTTCATCTAATTATTAATCTTTTCTATCTGCCAATATCACTCAACTCAAGAAATTATGAGATCAAGCACCCAAAAGAAACACTGATAAGAAGCCAAATATGCAGATGACTCAACTTTGACTTCATTACCGCCAAAAGGGAAAACAAATTTCAAGTGTGTGACGGTAAAAGCAAAGAATATTTTATGTCTGACTAATCCAGTTTTATTATCATCAAGATTAAATGTCCAGGGATTTATTTGTTCAAATGATTATATGTAAGAACATATTCCCTGAAAACAAAGGGGTCCACCTTCTGGCCTCTTACATTCTAAGAAAATTTGGAGGACGTCTTACTTGGAAACACTGAGAATCCATGTGACCATAATACTTTTAACTCACGCCAGACTCTGACTGGCATGCCACAACCACTCAGCTGGCATCGCACTGAGTACAGTAGACCCAGTGGGTGTAAGGAGGTCAACAGCTGCCTGGCCTGAAAGAGTTTCCACTGTGATCGCTGCGATGTCATGCAACATCCTTCAAGTGGTTCCTCTCACTGAAGGACTTCCATCAGTATATGCGTGGACTGCTAAGATCATGTGAGGTGACTCAACCCCCCCCCCCCCTCCTCCCCCAACCTTCTCTGTACTGTTGATCCACAGGGCAGCGGCTGGTGTGATGCTTGAGCCAACATCCCAACATGTGGCAATGTGTGCACCACCACCCTTTAATCTGTCAGGCACGTGGCACCGGGGTAACCAACAACACTGGACTGCTCATGTTGCGCTGTGCCAAACGATCTGGAAGCAATGAGCGAGCCGTTGCATGAAGCACTTCCAAAGACAAACATTTAGATTTGCAACCTTGTTCAGATTTATTTTACTCCCCCACAGGGCATGCACAACTTAATTTACCATCGGATTGCAGATGTAGGACCAGTTTTTCTTAAAGCTCATTATTTAATTTCCACTTTGGACGCTTTGTGGTAACAGTATGGATTGCCTGTTCTCAGTAGTGCTGCATAAATACTGCAGTGCAGTGAAAGTGAATACTGTGAATACTCAGTTCCTTTTTGAGTGGAAAAATAATCTATTGTCTTCCTTGGCAAACAAAACCATAGTTTGTTGAGTTTCAGTTTTTGTCATTTTGTCAGTGGAATTCCCCGAATTTTAGCACCTTCTTGAAACAGAATGTTGCATTACAATGTAACAGGTAGGCTATGCTGCAAAAGCTCATGCTGCATATAATAATAATAAGAAGAAGAAGAAGAAGAAGAAGAAGAATTGTCATAGCCAATGTAGCCAGTTCCACAGTCTTTACTGTATATTACAATGTAGGCAAACTTTACCAGCATCAGAAAGCTTTAATAACTAAGAGTGGTTTTAATTTTTAATCAATCAATCAATCAATTTTTGTTTACATTTGGATCTCGGATTGTGCATTTACACAAATGTCCACCAGGGACCTGTTTCAAAAAGCTATATGTTTGCAGATCTGGAACATGGACTGATGTACACTGACCTGAGCTGGGTTTTGTGCTGCAAACTTTGCCAGAAAGTTCAGTAAACCTGCTTCTTAGAACGGGCTTTTGTTCTGTAATACATCTGGTTTTGATCATAACATGTTGATTTGACCTAATGGCTATCTCCTACTTAACGACCATCTAAAGGAACACTATATCAATGAAACGACAAGGACCCCAGGCAACAGACTGAAGGGAAACTGGAAAATGGACAACATTAGCTGTCTGTGAACAACAACTCAGGTCATGAGATGACAACTGAGCAACCCCCACCTGCTAATGGACACCATAAGATGCGGTTGTAGCTCCAGAAAAAAGTCAGTTAGACCTTGAGTTAAGAGGTTTTTTACTCTTGTCAAACCACAATCTAAAGCTTTCAAACACTTTGCTAGGGTTGATCCAGAAATGTTTTTGTGTCTGGTTTAAAGCAAGACACACAGAAGTTCAAGTTATAGACTTAAAAGCACACGGTGACTAAAGAGTTTGTGGTTTGTTAAAAGCTGGAGGTAGATGGCATCAAGGGGGTTAAGATACTCCAAGACTAAGAAGTTGAAATGAGTCACCAAACCAACTCTGGGTAGTATGCTGGTTAGTGCGGGGGCACAACAGCTCCATGTTCTCATTAACAGACATTTGGGTTTACTGTAGGTTGTCTGCCTTGAAGAAAATGGGTCACATGTTGCAATGAGAGATGAGGACAAATCAGAACAGAGTGTTGAAGATAATTACAACCAGAAAACATATGAGGATAATGTTAATAGAAACAAAAAGACATGAACAACTAAAACTGGAGAATTTTAGATTACCACTTTGTTAAGTGTAGCACACTTATGACTTACCTCCTCTTGCTCACCTTCTAGGAATTTCAACATGACAGGGCAAAGGATGTGTGACACAAACTATTTCAGTTTTTGTGATCCAGTTTTTCTGGCGTGAGGTTTAAGAGACACTAGAGTCGGACTAGAGACTCAGCAGGATGTCGCCACTTCACCTCTTCATGCCGCAACGAATGTTTCATTACAAATTGGGAATGTTTCTGGCATTCCTTATTTATTACGCCTCACAATCTGACTGGTATATAAGAGAAGAGGTGATTCTGCTGAAAGATACTGGACAACCCGTCAGTACATGTGTGAGAACATGTAGCAACAAAACCAAAAGATCTAAAAAAAAGTGTATGGTAATTTTTCTAGTCAGCTCAAAGAGGTGTTGCATCTTTGGTGTATTTATCTATAAGACTGCAAGTTTAGAGGAAGCTAAGTTTGGGTGTGACAAGTGAGGTTTCAGAGAGCTGACAGTCTCTGTCCTGGTAAAACTTTGACAGAAGTAAACAAAATTGCTCTGTTTGTTGAGAGCTGATTTTAAGGCTGAGTTTAAAGCTGCTGGTGAATGTGTATGGCGGACAAGCGGAGACATTTTGCGGTTACTTTTATACTTTTTAATTACTATAGATTCTAAGCATATCATTAATGTGCTTTATGTTTTCCTTTACAGTCCCTCCTCCTGGCAGGAGTTGGATAAAACTAGTCCGCTTGGTTGACACTCTAAAGGGCCGAATCAAAGACGTGATTTGCGAGCTCTGCTTAAGGCGAAGCCAGACCTCAATTTGTCAGGTGAAATTTACTGTTGGGTGTGGCCATAAGGAAGGGGGGGAAAAAAAAAAAAAAATAGCGCAGGCAGGGTTGTAAACATAACATTAATGATGGCTGAAATTCTTTTAGCTGCTTCAGTTTCAGGGTCATGGTATTGTGCGTACCTGCTCCCAGCCATGGCTTACTGGAGACTTGAATTATATAGAACGGCGCTATCGTCAGCTGTGAAGAAGGCCTACTGATGACGACTCATAACACTCTTCTCTGTGTAGATGCTCAGACATTTTGTGTATGTATCAGAGTAAGTATAATTTCAGCCTTACAAAGGTAGATCACAATAAAAAGCAAAGACATCTTGCAACATATGACACTGAAAATGACAAAAAGTTACTACAAAGAACAGGTGAATTTATTTTTCCAAAAAGTTATTTACATTATATACATAAACACACCCCGAAAAAAAAAAAGCCACATACAGTAACAGTAACACTATGCACAGAAACTCAAAGATCATGTGCAATGAGATCTCCTTCAGTTATACAGTGTATCAGTAATCTCATTCAGCAGAAAGGCACACGTATTGGTCACAACAGACAAACAATCACCCACACAATATACACTCACCCACACAATATACACTCACCCACACAATAATCACACAACATACACAAGTACTGCACCTAGGAGAAATGTATTCAACATATGCTTCATAATGGGATGTGCTCTGATAAATAACGTTGGTCTTGCAGTGCTTCCATTTGTTTCATAAATAAAAAAAAAAAAATATTTAAAAATGTACAGTACAGCGACTACAATTGCTGGTGTATGTCCACTGACACAGATTTATATTCTACTTCACACAAAAGGAAAGTTCTGTAACTCCTCCGGCAATCTTAACAGTTAGGATTGCCCCAACTTCCAGCCTGCACGCCGCTCTCCTCTCGACGCTGGACAGACCTCAGAGTCCTCGTTTCCAGAAACCAATGGAAACCAGGTGCAGTTCAGAGTCTGAGACCTCAAGACCCTCTCACCGTGCGCTGATCAATCATCCTCCTACAAAAAGTGCTCAGATAAAGAGAAGGCAAGTGCTTCTCACTTAGCAATGTTGGGTCCCCATGGTGACGGTGCATTGGTTGTTGGAAGTACTGAGATGTTACATGGGCAGCCTGTTGATCAAAAACAGTAATTAAGAATAATGACGCACACCATACTGCAGTTCCTTCTTAATTTACACTATAATTAAATGTCATTTCATGGAAGATTATTCATCCAACATTTCGTCACGTTACGTACCGTTTTCTTGGTTTCACTTCCCAGCCATCACGACATTTCACAAAATCTATCGATTCCCCAGGAGAAATTTCGGTTTTTGAAGGGTCTTGGGCACAGAAGGTAAACCTAGGATAACACAAAAAAAACAAACTTAATAAATCTTTAAAAAGAGTAATAAAATAAACAATTCTACATTGTTACAGTGTTACAGAAGTGCAGTGACTACTCAGCTGTTCCTCCACTTACTTCTTCTGCGTCTCTCCAGCTTTCACACGAATCCGACGGACTTCCAGGACAGGTTTGGGAGGCTTCGTGTTCCAGGCCCAGAATGTCTTTTTAATGTTCTTCCAGACGGAGTTCCAGGATTCAGCTTCTCCTTCCCAGCTCAGATGGATCTTCAGTAGGTCACCGATATCTTCCTCAGTAAACACCAAGAAGGTGTTGGTCAAGTTCAGACCGACAGCGTCATCATGGCTGGACACACAGAGGGGAGAATCAGGTTAAGTCAGGTGTCCAGACAACTGAAGATGGACATTCTAGTAGATGTGTGTTTTAATCATTTATCCTGCATGACTGAAGCAGACATCAAATGCACAACAGTCCATGTGCTTCTCAACACCACAGGCAGTGCAACTGGCAGTTTGTACATATATAGGAGGACAATGATCAATCCAGTGCAGAGTGATTTAGGTGTTGTAATGCTGAGGTATTGTGAGAAGCACTGTTTTGCAGGAAGTATTTAGATTTTGTACTTACACATCAACAAATATGTTTGCTGTATCATTATGGGCGCCGTACAACTTGACATAGAAGGTGGGATCTGCATTGTCTGCCTTTTTTCTGTTGAACACGTGCATCTTCATCTGGTAGTGGTAGCCTTAAAAAAAAAAAAAATTACAGAGTCAATGTTTGATCCGCAATGGAGTTGTGTATGGTAGTAATTTACACTGGCAGTTGTAGAGTTATAAAAACGTGTATGAGATGGATAAGGTGGAGATAAGAAACCAGTAGTTGTTTATCAGTACCTTATTCAAACTAGTAGTAAAAGATAAAATCAACTGCAGATTAAGAATGTCATGTCCTTACTCACCTCCAAAGGGAGTGTCCGCACGTGTCTTCAGGTACATTTTACTGTTACGCCTCTTGCGCATCTTTCTGGCGTTGTAGCCGATGTTGTTGCAGCGGTTTTTGCGGCAGCTGAGGCAGATGCCCTTCTTAAAGCGATCCGGGCCAGTGCACTGGAAGGCAAAGCTCATGTGGTCCTTGTTCATCAGAGAGTCCACAAACAAGTGCACGGCTCGCTCATGCTCACACTTCATTACCTCCATGAAATCTGGAGAAATTGAGGAAGGTATGTTAGATAAGCAACAGTTGATAGAGACTAGAGTTTATACTAGACAACAAGGTATAAATGATATCAAGTCAGTGCTAGACACCAACATTTGTCGCAAATATCCTGCTTACTGCAGATGCTGTTTAATTGACAACTGTTCATCTGGACAGCTGGAGCCTACAAACAGAGACATTTTTATAAGCACTTACTTCCAGCTACTGCCAGCACGTCACCCAATGCACAGCCGGGCTGCACTTCACCACCGTTGGGGTAGATATCAATGTCCCCAATTGGCTGTTGGATCCCAATGCTCACGCCCAAGGCCTCTCGTGTGTAAGTATGCAGCACATCCACAAAGTCAGCATCATCTGGAGAGAGGCGGTTCCCCTTCTCTACTCCCTCAAACATTGGCCCTGCTGGGTCTAGACCTAAGTAAAAATCAGACAGATTAGGGAAATCTTGTAGCACATTTTTTTTTTTTTTTTTAAAGTTGTTTTTCGCCGATTTTCACTGAATTTACCTGTAATTCTGCCGATGGTCCCTTGTACAAATGTTCCTGCGTAGCCTGCTACATGAGCGCCTAAACTGTAGCCAATCAGGTGCACATTTTTCAGAGGCAGCTGCTGCTCATCCTGTTAAGACAAATAAAAAAAAGTTGCATCAGCAGCTGCTACCATGAACTCTAACCCATACTGAACAAATCCTGGATTTCAGCCAGTGATGATCAGTCGTGCCTGCGACCGAGCCAAGCTCAGTTAACTCGAGCACAATCTACTGACAGTCCCTTCCATGCAACAGCGCCTCCACCATCTGTCCCAGTTTGTCTCCATGAAATACTCATTGTCTACACTTACAACTACATGGCAGGATGCCCGAACCTCTCCTCACTTGACATTAGTGCACTGGTCCAATTTTGAGACCGTCTCAGATCCCAGAGTAGGAGATCCAAAACTAGCTCACCAGAATGGATATCTAACAGATAATTTCCTAATATTTTACTTCTGCAGACTCATTCTGACAGGTCTGTCATGCTCACACAGGCTGTAATCTCTTCAAACAATGCAATGGAAAGACAGGAGGATTTACAGGTATTCAGCTGTTCTTCTGTCACTCAGCTGAAATAACTTAGCTGCCAAGATAGCTCAGATCACACACACAATCATTTGTTCAACACATCCCAAAAACATCCACCCTAAATACTTAAGACACCTTGCCTTTAAGACCAAGCAAGTCAGGAATGAGTGACTTGCCTGAGTGTGGTGCTCATGGTTTTTTTTTTTTTTTTTTTTTTTTTTTTACAGGTTATGTGTAAGGTTATGTGCAAGGCTTGATTATTCATTTCCAGAAACATAGTCAAGCAGGTTTCATATGAGGAACAAAGTTGACTGTACATACCTGAAGCCAATTGAGCATGGCGGCTATATCGAGGCCGACAGTGTGGGTGAAGTTGACCGCATTGGGGTAGAGCTGTTGAGCCATCGATAACCAGTCAACGACCACCACATTGGCCTCGTTTTCACGCTGCATGACTGCAGAGACCAGTTTGTGCATCCAGCTTTCAAACATCCCGCTCATCTAAGGAAAAAAGAAGAATGGGAGTCAGTTAGTCAGTCAGTCATCCAGTCATTCAGCTAAACTACTTTAACCTGGTGACCTCTGTGACACTCACACAGTTATGTCACATTCCATCAAATCAAAGCACTCTGGTTGGAGAGACACAACAAATCCATCCATCAAACACACAAGCTCCCTTCCCTCCGGTAGAGGTGAGGCTGCATCTTGTCAAGAGTGACCCACATAGGGAGAAAGAGAGGATTTGCAAATAGATGCGGGTGATCTAAAAAAAAAGTTGTGTGCTCATTTGTACCGTCCAGCCGTGGATGATGAAAATGGTCTTGGCTGTGGCGTTGAAGCCACACTCCTCTAGACACTCCTTCTTGCCAGTCTGCAGATTGCAGCCCTCATGGTCCAGATCAAGACTCTTTCTCATGTTGTACTTAACACTGCCAACAAGAGACTTGCCGTCTGTTGACAATTCATCCAATCCACTGTCTGCACCTGAGGGAAAATAACACAGGATATTAGATATAATGGACGGAAAGCTCTGATTAAACATATGACCTCCTGCCTCTTCTGTCTTCCTTAGGCCTACAATCTATTATGGGAAAAAATAAACACTAATCTCATATCAATTTCAAACACACAGTTCAGAAACCATCCAGCCAACCAATCATCCCTCAAGACTACAGGGAGTGGCTGAGACAGCCAATCAAGTGCTTTTGCAGCAAACATCTGCTACAATAATGCCGGTTGGGTACGAGTCATACCGAAGATGCAGGCACGTAGCCAAACCACCCCTCTCCTTTTATTTCATTCTCTCTTTTCACACAGCTGCGGCCACAGCCTGTGTAATTATATCTGACGTTAACACACTCTGCTCTTAACCCTGGGGCTAAAATTAAAGCGTTTGTCTGAGGCATTCAGAGGTTACTGACGCTTTATCCACAGGTTACGAAAAGTCATTTAATTATGAGTATGCTGCCAATTAAAAAGGGGTATTTTAAGAGCATGAGTTGATTTTTTTTGGGTCAAAGACATGCATTTCCTGTATTTGTATTCTGGATAAAACCAATGATTAAAACCAATCAGGATGAGTCCCGTGGCGCACATTTGAAACGTCACATCTGAATTTAAATGAACTCAACAGCCTTTGGCGATGGGCCACACAGACGAAAATGACTTCAGCTGGGTAGTAAAAAAAAAAAAAAAAAAAAAAAAAAAAAAAAAAAAAAGGCTGGTGAGCGGTCCGTGGTAAAACGCGGATTCAGCAGAACATCTTTCCAAATAGTCCACACAGACGTGGCGTTGTGTGTCCTCCACTTTGAGACTCTTACTGCTCTCCCAAAAAGGACACGTCGCAGTCTTTTAAATCCATCCCCGTTTTTCTGGCTCACCTCTGCCCGCCACACTTGCGCGTATTTGTAGCCTAATTCAACAAATAGCCTAAAAAATACAAATTAATCAAGCGAACGTGTCTGGCACTGGTTGTTTAGGCTTTTTATTTAAGGTTTTCATTCATAGATTTCCAGAGGCGCATTTTCCCCCCTAATTGACATGTGAGTTGTTAGATTTTGACACTTCCCTTTGAGGCTGGGAGATAAATAAATGATAGAAATGAATGAACAATAGACACAAAGCCATTTCTTACCTTCAAGAACAGCGTTGTCTCCAAGAGCAGACGGGAAGAGCGCAGCAGCACACTGTAGGAAAATCCACAGTAAAAGGGTTTTATGATTCATTTCTCAGTCACAGACGGGTGTGAAGGAATTAAAAGCTTCCCGAAAATATAAAATGTCTTTCTGTTGTGCCGGTGGTAGCGCGATAGGTAGCCTAGATGACTGAGTTTAGAGCCGGTGGTGCGTTTTTGGTGCGCTCCTGTGAAAGCGCCGCTCAAGAAATGTATTAACTTGCATCAAGTGTCTCATTAGAGTTTTAAATAGTTTTTCCTTTTCAGTCATCTGATCATCGGCTGATCTATCGTGGATCTTATTGGTCAAGCCCCCATTTGTTTACGTTGAAAGGCGTGGCAACGTTGAATGAAGTAGTAGAAGGCTTCTCACGTTGCGCGTTAACCCTTGTGGGATGTGCACTACTGACGCAAGCCACCATATAGCGTTTAAGTAGCTCAGTATTGGTATGAAGGTCGTAACTCCATACCTTTGTTGCCTCACCTAATTCAAACAATGCGTAAAAATAGCAAGTAAACAGTCAGTGAGCCTACGAGTCGCATTGACTGGAGGAGGCGCTTCCAGAGGCTCAAACCAGGCAGGACCGGTGCTCAGACTGCTATGTTTTATGACACATTTTACGTTACAGTCTGACATAAACAATAAGAAAACATCCCTTTTGGTCCTTATCATACGTGGGAAACCCACAATCCCTCTCTGCGCTTCCATGGGAATATTTAAAAGGCTCCGACCCGTGTGGGGGGATGGCGAGGCCCCCTCCCCGCTGAGAGAATCGTCCCCTCCGCCTGGCGCGCTGCCAAACCATCAGCTTAGCTCGCGGACCAGTTTCAATTGATGAGGCGAAGAATGGGCGCACTCACGCAAGGGTCTCTGCGACAATAACACCACTGTTTTGTGTACATACATCAGCGCTCACTACCCAGCAGGAAGTGTCACCTGCCTCACCAGCAGCCCCTGGTACCTTGATTGTAAACATGCTTTGCGTCTCTCCGAAAACAAAGTCACGCCGCTGGTTTCAGTGCGCAGTAGGTCAGTCGGTTTAAGGCTCACTGCAAGCTCCAAAAACCGTAGAGACCTTTACAATGTTTTCTCACATCCTTCATCGTGGTCTGTACTGTGAGTTATTCCTCATGTGGATCAGCTGTAACACCAGACAGATCTTGCTCCATCATATCTCCCAACAATGTGTTTCCTTTATTATAACCAAAATCTTTATGGGAATAATAATTATAATATCTTTGTCAAATACATATCAATCAGACTGTGACTTGGACTGACTTGGCTAGAAATTATGCATTTTTATATGTAGCTTTTTAAAAAAAACCAGTATTAATAAGATTAAATATCTCTTTTTTTTATGATGAAAGTGAGGCTGTGCGTGATGCAAGAGCATCCAAAATAACTTATTCCTATTTTTAGCACAGAGTCAAGCACCCATGTATTAATAGCCATATGCTTGTGATAAGATAGCAGAAGGTGTGAGTTCAAATGATGAGATGATGCAATGTAGTGTAAAAACCCATTCTGCTCACTCACTCTTATAGAAATGATTCCTTCACAGATGTTAGTTCTGCATGGAAGAGTTTAGATGACGACACTGCACTGTGCTAGTGCTCAATCTTAAATAAAATAATCATAAACTTACACTTGCAGGTTAACCTCACTGGTTGGCATATAGGTGAAGGTGTGACATGATGCGAGGTGTTGCAGCTGTTGTGAAAGATGCAAAGGTCCGATCAACTGATTCGAATGAACCATCTTTCTTGCTTCTGCTAATTATGTAATCACTTAATTCTGTGCAAATCATGTCATGTGTGAAAACCCCACTGAAACGAACAGAAAATGTATCCAGTTATTCATTTCCTTTTCCTGGCTTACAGAGTCTCGGGGGGGGTTACTTCATGCATATCCTGTTTTGGTTAGATAGAGGTGAGAAGCCATGGGTGGGTATCTGTGGCAATTTGGAGACTTTCCACTTGACTTCCACATTGTTGAAATAATGGCAGAAACCAGAGCATAGGTAAGACAAAGTACAAACTAGTGACCACGAGGCAGAATAACCCAGAGGGCAATCTGGCTTGAATGTTACAGTCATGATGGTATAGTGTTTGAGAGGAACTTTTAGAAAATACAGTATATATAAGTGGTCTCAGACTTTTGGATCCCACTGTATATATAAAAAAATCCTACTTTCAAAAATAGTTTCAACAAGACAACTTTTCCCGAAAAGTGACGCTGTCTTATTGGCATGGTGGGCAGCGTTATTTGACGTCAACCTTCTAGTTTGGGATAAACATAAACATTTTTCTCAGGAAAAAAAAGCACTTTGTTTATATATTTGCCCTCCATTAGACCGTCTGTTTTGAGACCAACATAGTTTTATCTTGACGTCATTTTTAAATAGTCTTCTCTTTAACTTCTGTTTGTTATCTTATTTCAGAGTGATTAAAAAAAAAAGCTCCTCAGAAAATAATCAAAATCAAGGACTTCCCAGAAAGTTACAGTATATTAAAAGAGAAAGCTATCTTGTTGCTGTGATGTCATCGATGACTGAAGACAATGGTGCTCGTATTTACTTCAAAGTTTGAGACCTTTTTCATGTAATGAAAGGTGCTATACAAAAGTTATTATTATTAATGGTTTTATTCTTTCCGTCCTCAACCCATACCTCAACCAGCTGGCCAGTCTGAGTGCCAGTTTGAATTTGCACTATGCTGACCTGTCCTGATTTTGCCCTATGTGGTCTGCCTGACAGGACCCAACAATGAGGTGCTGTGAAATATTAAAACACTCAAGTGACCTGCGCAGGCTGTTCAGTGGAAAGAGCAGATTTCAGACCACAAAGAGCGTAATTTAAACATCTTTATCTAGTGTAACCTGGCTCTGATTCATTCCTGACGTTATTGTACAAAACGTCAGGTATTAATCATGAAGCCAGAACAAAAAGGACACACACAAAGGTTTTGGATGTCCTTTAATTCTTGTTTTTGTGCTTAATGCAAAATTGTCTAAGACCCCATAACTTTTAGCTTTTTTAAAGCTACTTACATGCATACCCATCATCATGTTTCTTCTCCCCTTTTAGAAATGACCATCATATCTGAGGCTCCATTCCAATGATCTTGTTTGTAGAATACTTCAAGATAACTGTTTTATTTTAATGTCATATCATGATCATTTGGTAATTATCTAGTGACCATATATGCCATATATGTTGTTATTATTGCAAAAATACATCATGTCAAGGTGAGAAACTTACAGGTTTTGCCAAATCTTGGTGCTTCAGGTACAATTTGGACAAATGAAACACTCCACAAAGATCAAGGAGTGCTGCAGGTCAAGCTTTCTTTAAAAATGTTTTATTTTTGTTTCATATAGGTTTGCAATTATTTTATGGTGTGAACAGCACCTGCTTTTACTTTTTTTTTTTGCTACCTGCAAGCTGAGGCAGTGCATTTGATAAGTAGAGTTGATGTGAGATAGTCCAAAGGTTGGCGCAATTTAACATTTGTATTATTTGCTTAACTGTGTGTTTGTTATTCAAGTAGCAGGATTTGGTTTTGCATTCATTACTGTTTAAATTAGGGTGCTCAGAGAAGCCCTTAGTGCTCTCTTTCTCACGCATTGCTGTTGTAATTATTTATTAAATGTTATTTTACATTGTCAGTTGGAAAAAAAATTGGGAGTTTTTGACTCAGGTTGGTGCTTAAGGTAAGTTTTTTTTTTTTAGGTTAACAGGTGATAGGAATCAAGTTTATGGTGTGTAGATTTCTGCTATTCATTATTATTATATATTTTATTTATTAATCTATTATGTAGCTATTATGTTTTACGCATGGTCCATTGATGATGAAGATACAGAACAACAGAAATGCATTGCAAAAATTGCATATTGTCAATATTTTAGAGACCCCCCCCCCCCAGAGGAGCTCATGTCTTATAAAGAGGAGCTCCTTATTAAGCTCCACCTGGCTCCCCTGTAGTTTGCACCCTGGAAAAATATCCTGATCCAATATTCAACTTACACAAGTGTGATGTGGAAACGTGAAGCCTCCAGTGGACAAACACTGATAATAGACTTTTCAGTGAAGTAGGACACACCTTGTGTGTGTTTAACAAGTTAAACTTCTGAAATTAAATATATTTGCATTTTTATAGATTCTTGAATTTTGAATGAGAGAGAAGGAGATGTCATCTTAAGGATTTTAACAAGATAATTAAACTTTTTTTGGGTAAAAACCATATCAGACACAGATTATTATTCAAAGTATCATATGTGCATTTTAAAACACGTCTGGAGGGGATCTTTAAGTGTTTTTTAAATTCCCTGTGGGGTCAATGACATTAGTCACACCAACTTAAGCGATCTTTTCACCAAAAAGTGAGACAGCAGCGCCACCGTGTGGACGGAGCAGCGGTGCAGCGAGCAGTGACACAGCAGGAGGCGGAGGAGGAGGAGGAGGCGGTGTGCCACACCGGATCCTTCATGAGGGAAGAGGCCAGGGACAGCCAGCCAGCCCCGGCTTCTCTTCTCTTCACTTATATTATTCTCTATTGCAAGCCAGGGAGCCCGAGGAAGGGGCTGCGTTAGTGTTCGTAGGATGTCCCGTCATGAAGGTGAGAACACACTTCGAGTCAGTGTTTGAGATAGAAAACGTTGGCTGAGGACCGCTAGCCGACAATTTCTTGTTTTGCAGCTCATCCTAGCTAGCGTTGGCTAGTGTTAGCAGCAAGGTTGCAGTGTAATTTCGTTGGGGACGCATTATGGCGGCCACAAAATGTGAGTGTAAGTTAATCCAAACGGTCCTTGCAGTCGACGTCATGTTTTTAAAGAATGTACAACAGCTAGTTAGCAGCTGTTAGTTTGACCAAAACAACGCTGACAAATAAGCGGAAGGAGATAGTTAATGCTAGCTAAGTGAGGCTATTATCGCAGCTAGCCGACAAGCTAACTGGCACTAGGTTATGTAGGTTAACGAGCTGGGTAGAAAGGGGGAGTGCCGAGAATAGGAAACAGTGGAGAGCAGCTGGCGGTGTGCGGTTGAGGCTTGTCACAACGTTAAGCTAGTTTCAGTCTCCTTCCTGGTGAAAGTTGGCCTCTAACGCTAGATTGCAGCTTCGTAAGCTAACATCTAGCAAACCAACACTCACCTCGTCCTTGTGGCCAACCTTGTTGGGCTTGAAGTTCGCTGTTAGTGTCAAGTTAATTTCAGCTTACGTTACGAATATTTGTGTCAGCTCACCGGCCACTGAAAAGTAGAGTTAGGTAAAGTCAGTCACAGCTGACTAGCTTGCCAGCTACGCTAGCTAACGGCAGCTGGTTTATTCGTTAAGTGGTTCATGTTGGCCAGTAACGAAGGTTAGTCAGGCCTGAGCGGCCTTTATTTTCCATGCCTGTGTTGTTGTCAACTTTACTGCCAGCAGTCATCAAGTTACTTAGCTCTGAGGTTTAACATGAAGTTATCGTTGTGACTGTCAGTGACGTTACTGCAGCAGCTACTCATCAGGATCAGGTTGACTGTGAGGTTTTACAGCCTGGTCGCTATGAATGGAGATAACAGGGAGTTTAGACAGCCTGGTGTCATGCAATACACCGAGACTGCACGACTGTCCTGGTCAATCAAGAATTGCCTGGACCTGACTTGACGTTTACCCCATGTGACACATACGTTGAACCTTTTTAAATATGACGTCAGAGGGAATATTGTGATGAGGATTTATGGATGAGGCAGGTGTTGTGAGAGTAGCTAGTTTTCTTTAATAAAATATAGAATTCTATATCCTCACCATGAATACAAACCTTGTGACGTGTTTAAAGTTTAAATCTAGATGGAGGCGATGATTTTCCATAATGGTTATTTTTAGGCTGCGGATTGTGGCAATGTTTCATTTGAATGCATTTTTCATAACCAAGCAACAGAGGGGACAATATCGCCAACACAAGAACAAGCACAAATCCAATCTCGCCCACCCATGTCTTACAACCACACAACCAGAGCAAATGCACAACTAAACCGACAAAATACAAAAACCTTGATAAAGTGCAACGAAACAAACGTGATGCATTGTTCGTTAGTCTCATAGCAGGATGTCAAACAGGTAGTTACCTTCCTGTTCAAATTAATCTGCACAATTCTTGATCAGATACGGTGAAATGTGTAATGTATCAAACGCGTTTTCTCTGTAAATGTGAATCTAGATCATGTTCTTCTGGTTCAGGAAATCCCAGTCTTGACATCCCGTCTAACGCACAATAAGAACACAGAGGACGTAGTAAATTGTTTCCAGTTATTTGTTTTCATCATCTAGATGTTTTTCGTCAAAGTAAACCTTGAAAGATGCTGAAAAGTAGCGACGCATCAAATTTTAAAATAGGCTGCACTCTACTTGTCAAAAATATGCTGTGTTGGTGAGCCCAATTAAGATGACATAAATATTCAACATTTGACCTCTCTTTTATCCTTTCTCTTGTCATCTCGTCGTTCTTCCCTCAGGTGTGAGCTGTGATGCATGTTTAAAAGGAAACTTCAGAGGTCGACGATACAAATGTTTAATTTGCTACGACTACGATCTGTGTGCATCATGCTATGAGAGCGGTGCGACCACAACCAGACACACCACAGAGCATCCCATGCAGTGTATATTAACCCGAGTCGACTTTGGTAAGTAGAATTGATATTCCCTACAGACTAATTATTAGCTGAGTGCCTACCCAGGTTGTGAGAAATATAAAAAGTGTGAATTTGTCTTATGTTTGTACATTTCATGAGGTTATGAGCCGCCTGTGATTTAGCATTTTCATACAGTGTTTGTTGTTGAGATTAAAGGCGTTTGGTAAGACTTAATTGTGATATACAGATGTTGACTCCACTAACAGACAGGCAAGAAAACACAGATGTCTGAATGTGACTGCATTTCTACAGTTTGAGATATACCCTAAACCAGACACACAGCTATAAACCGATTCTCACTGTGGTTTTCTCAACTGAAACTGCAATTCTGAGTCATATGTTATTGTTAGTTGGCAGTAAGATGGGTAACATTGAACTATCAAAATAAGTTTGACTTCTGCAAGACTCTTGGCAGAATATTCCAAAACAAAGAGGATAAATAGCGTCATCAATAAATGTCATTTGTAAATTTTCAGACTAAATTTTCAGACTTGTTGTGGTGACTTTGTTTTAAAAAGTAATAATAATTGCACAGATCCCAGTCACAGATTTACTAAATAGCAAGTCTCAAACTGAGGCTTTAAAGACCATCAAGAACCTGCGTTTCTTGGTATGTCATAATAAGGATAAACCACTAATACTGGCAGTCTTTGTAAACCTCCCTCCAGTGGCTTTAATAAGCCTGCACAAGTTGAAACTGTTACAGTGTGTGTTATCTTTTGCTGGCCTTTGCTTTTGCTTTCAGAAAGGAAGGCTGCTCCCAAATGACTTAGCCATGATTGATTTGACCCAGACAGCCTGAGGAGTTTTTGGGAGTGTATTATTGGGCTTGTTGGTTTCGTTTTGTCTAAGAAAGTGTTGTGGCAGTGATGACAGATCCTTTAGTATACAGACTTTACATTAAGTTACTATTAATGTTTGGTCAACTTGGCATTTGGTGTGGTAGAACAGCAATAAAATTATGATTTTTGACAGAATGTACGATTCCCTTTGCTTTTGGGTGTCCACTTCAATTATTATATCACGAATTGGTGCTGTGAAATATGCTGGTGATCAGCCTTTCACACGTTGGAAAGGCTGTTTTACAATCTGTTGGAAAAAATACAAACTGTTGCAGAAAACATAGCGGAAGGTGCGAGCTCGCGAAGAGGTTCTCGGTTATGTGCTTTTATGTGTTTTTTTTTTTTTTTTTTTGGTGGTTTTTCAGCACACTTGTTGCAGAAAGAGCTCCATATCATATCATTACCTCGGCGTAAGGGTAGAATGTAACATTTTTTTTTAATTGTTTTGATGGAGAAAAAATAAGAAAAGCTGTAATGAGAGCCATATGTTGCACTCATGATATTGACTATTATGTCAGCTACAGGTAAGCTCTGGCTTCTTTTAGGTGCTTTCATGTGCAGTAGACGAGGGAATGTTTGTTAAAAACTGCTTTCTTTAAAGTAATGTGAAAGGGCTCACTCGTATTGACAAAACCACAGAAGTATTACCTGACTCTACAGTTCCCCTCAGCTCTATGGAGTGTTTTTTTTTTTTTGTCTTGGCCTGCAAATATTGATCCAGCCTCATCACTCTCATCAACCTTGTGTCCAGCAGATAAACCCACTTTAAGCTACCTGCTCAGCTTCAAAGAGCAGACAGGCAAAGTTAGCAACTTGAAAAGAGCCATTTATGTCCATCAGGAGTTGTGTAGACCAAAAAAGAGCTAGTAGGAAAGTGAAAATTGGAAAACACGACTCAAAATGAATGCCAACGTGTGTCTGGTGGGTGTGTAAACAGGTAATTGGTTGCTGACGTGTTTGCCATAACAACTTTGTCATGATATGTCAGTGTTATGTTCACAGCTTGTTCTGCTGCCACCAAATAAAATCACTGAATGTCCACCTTGGTTTCCCTCCAGACCTGTACTACGGTGGAGAAGCCTTCTCAGTGGAGCAGCCCCAGGCCTTCACATGTCCCTATTGTGGCAGGATGGGCTACACAGAGATCTCCCTGCAGGAGCACGTGGCTGCAGAGCACACAGAGACCTCCACAGAAGTGGTACGTTTGTGCTGGAGTTCGACACCTGGCCATCTATGAGACTTCCACATGATGTTTGCAGATACGAACAGATTTTAACATCAGACAACATTTACATTTGGGTTGCTTTTCCTCACATACCTCAGAATTTTTTCCTCAATTGCCAGGATCAGACCACATGAATTCAGCCCAATTTTGACACGATTTTGTCGTCGCCCACAAATTTCCAGCGTCAGGCCCGATTATGAACAAAGAAGGGGCCTTGTAGTGTGACATAATCGAAGAACAGCAATGTCTGGGACGCCCCACGACACCCCGACAAAAAAAAGTCTAGCATGTCAGAATTTTTTGTGTTTTCCTGCCTAGTTTCACATCTCCAAGGGAGTGTTCCTTGACATTGACCAATAGGATGACGTAGTGCTCTCTGGTGCACATATGTAAACATCGACACAGAAAGTTAAAGCTGTTCTCCAGCAGCTGTCCGGCTGAGCTGAGCTGCATTTAGTGTCTCAGACAGCAGGGAGAGCAGCGGCTCATCTCTGCCTCCTTCACAGGCTGATTCAGGCAGGAAAACCTGCCGTCGGTCATCAGTGATGGTTATAACTGAAAAACTATAGTTATTCAGTTATAACTGAAATCAAGAAAACGGTCAGCGTGTGAAGGAAGAGAAGGAGGAGGAGGAGGAGGAGGAAGAGGAAATGCTCTCCACGCTGTCTGAGACACTAAATGTGGCTCAGCTCGGCCGGACAGCTGCTGGACAGCTTTGACTTTCTGTGTCGGTATTTACATACATGCACCAGAGAGCACTTCAGTTTTAATGATTGTGAAACCACCTGATATTAAAACATATCTTTGTTTCTTCATTTTTATACAATTCCCAAAACCCAATCATTTTTTCCTCCACGAGACCTTCTGTTTACATACAGCGAACCTGGTTGCTTTATGTAATTTTCTTGACGTGAACACATTTGTTGTCTTTTTGAAGGATAGACAGGCCGTACTGTCCTCTTCCTCACACTCAAGAACTGGTCCACAATCGTTTTTTTCTTTTTCTTTTTCGTAATACAGAACTGCCAGCATCACACATAGCACTTCTGTAGCCATGATTGACAATTTTTTGTTTCTCCTCGCCGACAACCTATGAACTCGCGCAAGGTCGAGAACAGTGATTGGTCGGGGTCATACTTGTAGTGTTGCCAGGCTCCCGACCAAGACACGGCAAGAATTTATGGCACCATGAATGCCTAATCTGACATGGTGACCATCGTGAAAGACAAAAATATCGTGTAGTCTGATCCTGGCATTACTGAATCATTGTCTGAGAATGTCCCAGAGATCGGAGGATACTGTAGGTTTTGAATGTATGCTGTCATATGTTTACCACCCATGCTTTGTCGCGCCTCGCAATTTATAGTCCAACCTAGTTCTTGATGTCAGCTTCTGACTCTGCAAGAAAAACTGAAATACCAGTGATGTCAGGTAGTCTGTGCAGCTCTATTTATAGATGTTCACTGTTTCTCTTTTGACAGCTAGTAAGAAAACATTGTTTTGAACTGAGAAGTTCTTACTATAACAATGTAGCCCATTTACTGCACACTTTATATTACAGCTGTGCTGACCTTTTTTTTAGTTTTCTTAATGTGGTTTTGAGTTACAGTGAACACATCATTCTTGGTTTTTATTTTTGTTGCGATAGTCTGTTAAAATAGTGTGTTCAAAATGATTTTCCTGTTTCCTAAAATGATTGTAATAGCACCTCTTTAAGGCGTAGCACTTTACCGCAGTGTGACTAATAGCTCTTTTTAGTTTTTAGGCATTTAGTTGGTTTAGTTAAGTTACTGTGAAGACCAAGACTATCTAGCAGGTGTTCACTCTAACACATTTTTTTGCTGAAATATTTCAGAATTAACTACTACTAGTCAAATGCTTTCATGCCCACTTCTGTGATGTTTGACTAATTGTCCGTCATATATCACATTCTGTACACTTAACTAGAATTACAGTGAAATACATAGAATAATTACCAGATAAAAGTTACATTTCAGCTTTTCTCTCTGTGTGTCCATATGCACACATGCATCGTCCACACACACACTTTCTCTTCTCTCGTTCTCCCCATGTCTCTGTTTTTCAAGTCTGTTAAATAATATTTAAACGTAGGTATTTGCTTAATTGATTTCCATTCCTGGTTGAAACGCCAGTTCCCTAAATTGATGCGCCAGATGGTTTGTTACACAGAACCATCTGAGAAGTTGTCCGTGGAAAGTGTTTGGAAAAGGGCAGGCACAAAAATACTTGGCAGGTGATTGGATGAACAATCTGTCTATCACCGTCTTACCTCGACGCTGATTAGTCTAAATGACCTAATCACCAGCGGTTCGGACACAAGCGCATAACTTGAAGCCTGATGAAGATGGATTCTCGTGATGATGTCATATTGTGATCTAATCCAGCTCCCTCGCAAGGTTACCAGTTCCCCAAAGCCAAGCAGCCTTCAACCAGCGTCTACCCCTGGTCGAGAGGTCGGGTGAAGCACATTAACCCATTCAGATAGACCTGTGATGTGGGTTTGACCTGTGTTGCTGTGTCGATTTTACGGTAGAGCTGCTGCAGTATTGATTTTTTTACTTACCGCACAAATTAGCGACGCCATTAAAACCATTGCGGCAACTGCCATAAAATAAAATAATTTAAACCTCAGATGTTATAAAATAATTGGTTCCTAAATACCGTATTGGCCCGAATATAAGACCCACCTCCCCCTTTTTCCAACACCTGTTTTTGGAAAAATACGTAGTAGTAGTAGTAGTAACATACTCACACACTCTCCTACCAGGCTCTTGGAAGCAGTTAGCATATATACGACTGCCTGTTTGTCTTTTTGAGCTCCTTATCATCTGTGACAGTGGTATTTGGCAGCTTGACATATTCCGTTTCTGCAGTAGAGACGTTGGAAGAGGCTTTGGACATTTTTTTTTTTTTTTTTTTACTCATAAATTTATTTCCTCCATGGCAAAAAAAACACATTATATGAGCCTTCAGAAACTCCTGCAGGTTAAACTGGACTAACCAAACACTTTTAGGGTTGACTGACTCTAACACACTCACTATAAACAGACTTCAAGACACTCGCTAGCCTAGCAACATTAAGGCTACAAACAACCCATAATACACAACACTCTCTCCAAATATAAGACAACGGTCTTATATTTGGACCACTACGGTAAACTTCTCAAATGCATTTATTCCTGTAGTCGTCTGTTGTTTATAGCCTCTATAGTTTAAATATCTATCTTTATTCCAGAGGTGTCACTAGGGAGGCCGACATTGCAGCAGGATTATTGGTCGGCATTTGGCAGGCACGTCATTCTTTATGCCAAGCCTGAGAGAATAACTAATGTCCCATCACTTGAGCTGCTCACTCAGCGGTGAAGCGATGATCAGCTTGACTCTGCGGTGGGCGTGACGTGATTGCGTTACCGTGGTAATGTGGTATCCGCGGCCGCTCTACTGAATGGGGTGTTGGTGACTGTCAGGGAGGCTAATTAATGATGCAAGTTTGTGAGTGAATAATCACAGTTAGCAGCTGCATTGGGGACAGACAGCGGGGGCATTAAGAGAAAATCATAATGCAGTTCATGATCACAAATATTGTTTGTGTGTCATGTTCTACCAGCCTTCAGGGTACGACACTGATTGTCGTTTGTATGAAAAAAAAAAAAGGATGTTTCACCAATACTTGACTTACCTGTTTTGACTTAGTGAACACTGGAAGTCATCCAAGCTCATTTTCATTTGCAGGCTTTTACTTAACAAATCCACACAACACCTTTCCCAGTGTCACAATGGTTATTTGTCCCGCGTTTGGCTGCACATCAAGGTGACGCTGTTTGGCAGATGACTGTCAAATTTTTAATGGGAGAGCTTCCCACCAGGAAATTAACTGACCAAACTGTCAAAAAGTTCAAATCAGTCCTAGCCCTCAGTTACATTTAGTCTCTGCGGAGACGTCACATCCTCTTTTCTCCTCATATTTATACATACAATACAATCATACAATATGGCATTTGTACGGCAGATATTTACTAATCTCAGTGTTTGTTCAAAGGCATCCAGCACCAACTGGTGAATGTTGAATGTTCAGCGAAGTGTGCTGATATTGACGTTAACGCTCTCTCTTCCTGTCCTCTAGATTTGCCCCATATGTGCAGCGCTGCCAGGTGGAGACCCGAATCATGTGACAGATGACTTTGCTGCTCATCTCACACTTGAACACAGAGCACCCAGAGACTTGATATCCTTTTAAAGTATTAGTCCTACCTCTGCAAATACCACCATTAACCTCTGCAGCGCATTAGCTGCTGGCTAACAGTACAAGTAAAAATGCTTCTGATGTTTTGTCATCAGAAGCATTTATCTTAAGGTTTCTGTGTGGAAACTATTCAGATATTTATTCTCATGCTACTTGAAAGATGTGGTTCATGTCTCATCCAAATGAACCCCAGTGCGGTGTGTGTGTGTCATCCAGATTGCGTTGTCATTTCAAAGATTAGCGCACCAGGCAGGCTTCTGTTCACTGAAACTGACATTTGTTGACATTTTGCTAATGACATTAAAGCCTCTGGTTGTGCTTTTCCAAATCACAATAGTGGGTAGAGAATCTGTTCAGTAATGATTTTTTTTGTCATTGTGCAGTTTAAAAAAAAAAAAAGGTCTCTCAAGTGAGAGGGTTTACTCAGATTGATCAGTCAGTTACACACTGTTTGCCAGAGGAGGGAAGGTAAAGTGAAGGAGAAGTGTGTTCATCCTGGTGTTTTTATTCAGACTTGCTGGTTTGGCCTTGTCTCAATTTCTCCTCCATAAACCTTCGTCTCTCTTTGAAGTGGCCCTCAAAAAAAAGAGAGCGATCAGGTGCCAGTGATGAATTAACTGCATCATGAAATATGTTGTTGAGTGCTAAACAACAGATGAAATGCAGTGTTACGTTGCATTACGGCCCTTTTTTAAATTTATTCTTTTTAGTAAGGTTAAAAGTGTCCAGTGGAGGTTTGACCTAATAAAGTGTATTGGTTATGGGCCGTCATGTGACTGATCCACATTAAATACAGTTTATTTGTTAATTTCATCATAAAACTGTTTTTGTTTTTTTTGCTATGAGTTATAGTAATTCATTCACAGCCACGATTCAGTTTTAGGGCCACTGCAATCCCTCATGTTATCATACATAACATGCATACATTGAAAATGCATTTCAGAAAGGAACTAAGCTGAATTAACCACATACAGGTGTATGTTTAAGTTGTTTACAAGAGCCAGGGAGTGGTCTATGAGTGTTGAAATATCAGCACCTGCTTTTGAACCAGCAAAACTACTCCCAGCGAGTTTGACTCACTGAGGACTAATGACGGCAGTTTGACAGTCGGTTTATAGAGCACTTTAAATTAAGTGCTGTGGTGGAAACAAAAGATGCAAAAGTGCATTTCAAGCTCCACGAAATACAGGTATAGCTTTTTTGTTTGTGGGCGTTGCCGGTGTGGTGTGTTGTGCAAGTGTTCGTGTGACATGAGGGTACCATGCAAATATATTAGCCGATTGCAGCAGGTACAGAGGACCTGCGTGTAGTCAGCATTTAAAGGAGTGGCAGTGCTGAAACTACAAGTTGATTTAATACACTTATAGATCAACACAAAATCGTTTAAGTCATTCATAAAGCAAAATGCCAAACAGCTTCTCAAATATTAGGATTTTCCACTTTTCTCTGTTATATCTTTTAGTTTATTTGTGGGTTTTTTGATGCACAAAATAAGCAAATTGAAGATAATCAGCTCGGGTTCTGGGAACTAATGGTCTGTAGCTTTAAAGTGCAATCAAAAAAGATGATCATGATCATTAGATGCAGCTCTATCATGCTCCTGATGTGTTTCTTAACGACAAGCTTCACGATGAGTCCAGTGGCGTGCGGCATGTGAGGAGGATGTTTCACCCTGGGCGCGGGCTGGGGGGTCCACGAGCCCGCAGGTCTAACATGCACTTCACCAGCAGCACCACAGGGGGGCTCTCCACCAGTCAGAGCTCCTCACAGAGCTCCAACTACAGCAGAGAGGCCATGGACCCCATAGCAGGTCAGTCACACACACACACACACACACACACACACAGATGAGAGGCCGTGGTTACAGGATAAACTTATTCCGACAATACTGACTTTCTCTGTAGAGAAGAAGCTGTGGAGCAGATGCAGGTTTTTTTTTTTTTTTATTGGTGCAGTCAGGCGGAAAAAATATTTTCTTGTTATTGTAATAATTAGTATCACTCAGCTGCAGCTGTAGGTCTGACACACAAAATACTGCTGCCCAGTACTTACTCAGGCACGTGGTATATTATTAATAGACATTTTTAACAGTTGTCTTACTAGAATTCATTTCTCACACATACAGATAGATTTCCTGTCATCACATAGATACTATAGATGCTGTCTGTTTGTTTCAGCCTGCACTTCAAGGCAATCTGGATATTAAAGTAATGTGTGGGCAGAGTTGTTGCTGTGGCAATTCTATGTTTATCCTGTTCCCAATTTTAATCCGGTTCAATGCTTGGTATTCGCCATGTCAGCTCCAGCTGTGCCATAATGAGGGTCCCTGTTCAGTCTGCCTCATAAACAGGACACCAGCCAGTGTTCCCTCCCCTCTAATGACCTGCTATACCTGCTGGGCCGTTGATCCGACCGGTCGAGTTTTAGCCTGAAACACTCACTGCCGAGGCTCTGTTTTACTGTATGTGTGTGTGTGTGTGTGTGTCTTTTGAGTTATAGTGCTGTACTTTTTATTAAGCATCAAAGGCTGAGGAGCGGCCCTGACTTATTAAAGTTCTGGTTTTAGTTGTGTGACAGCTCTTAAATAGTAGTTATAGGGGTTGATCAGACACTTTGCTTTTATATACATATTACCTCTTTAAACTTATATTGATGAAAAAATTATTAAAAAGGTAATACTATTTCCTTACTGCCATGATCTGCTGGAGGATGGTGATTTTATGAGACTCCTGTCACTGGCATTGATTGATCTTTTATATAGACCACCGTTAATGGTTGGAGTAAAGCTAATGCAGGTTCAGTGCAGCACAGAGTTGAACTATAAAAACCCTCAAATCTCTCCGTCACAAGTTCTGACATCACGTCCTTGTCTCCGCTGTGTTTCTCCAGAGCTTTTGTCCCAGTTGTCGGGTGTGCGGCGTTCGGCGGGCGGCCAGCTCAGCTCCGGCCCCTCGGCCTCCCAGCTCCAGCAGCTCCAGATGCAGCTCCAGTTGGAGCGCCAGCAGGCCCAGGCGGCGCGACAGCAGCTTGAGACGGCCCGAAACGCCACCCGGGGCGGCGGCCGTGCCAATGCAATCCTCAATACCAATTCAGCTGCCACAAACCCCAACCCCAGCGCCAACCACAATACCAACCCCAGTCCCAACCCGGGTCCACCTGAGCCCAACACACAGCATACTGCACATAGTTCCCAGTTTCTACTCAGCAGGTTGGACTGTTGTTCGATTTTCTACATCTCTTTTTAATGTTTTAAAGAAATTGTTCAACATTTTTGGAAATGCGCTTATTAACTTTCTTGCCAACATTAGATGAGAAGATTAATTCCACCCTCTTGTCTGTTCAGCTAAGCTTTAGAGATGCTGAAAGGCAGGTTTTGTTACCTTTGGCTCCTGACTGTAGCTTCATACTTAAAGGTGCAGTATGTGACATTCAGCCTCACTAGATGTCAGCAAACAACTATTTGCTATGTAAAGATATAGTGGAGTAATGGCATCCTGAGCAGAGAATGAAGTCACGCTCCCTCTGGGTGTGTTTTAATTCCAGCTTCTCTGTTCTTTGTTTTGATAACCGGTCCGGCCGTGTGTGCATGTTAGCGTATGTGAGTCCCTCCCTGTGTCTGTTTTCAACATGGCAGCTGGGTCACAAACTTTCTCAAATTACAGCTAAACAGTACATTTAAAATATGTTTCTGAAAACATTTGTGGCGAGAAATGGGCACTGCAGTAACAGAATCTTGATCCATATTTGATCAGCACTGCCTAGTTTCACAGTTTGATCTGAGTTTCGTGAGCTGTGTGTTCAGATGCCGCTTTCTTTTTTTTCTTTTTTTTTCCCCAACTTTTATTGAGTAAACATTGCACACATTTGTTTTGGTCTGAGATGCTGGTGTTCTAGTGGGGCTGAATGTCGTATATTACACCTTTTTAACAGAACAGTGAATAAGTGTATTTCTAAAATGTCGAATTATTGCTATAAATCTAAACTGTTCTTCCTCTTTTACTCAAAGTCTACAAGCTCCTCTCAGCTTTGTCTCATCACTGATAAATTGTCCTCCTGCAGGCTGAGCGAACCGCGGCTGTCTGAGGCAGAGCGGCAGGTGTGCGAGGCCCAGTGGGCCGACAGGAGCCTGTTTGTGACGGAGCTGCTGCTGTCCACACTGCTGCCAGACGAGGACGCGTCGGCCTCCTCCTCCGAAGACGAGGACGACTGTCACGGCTCGTTGCGGAATTTCGCTGACTTCGAGGCCATGGGCTGTGTTGAGGTCATGACCTTGGACGTGGCACTGGAGAACCTCAATCTCAAGGAGACGACCCCGGCTACCAAGACGACGAAAACGACGACTAAAACGGCACCAACGAAGAAAGAGCCTCCTGCGCCGCCCCTTTGATGACATAGCCACTCCCTCCCCTCAAACCACCATTGTAACTGGCTGACTGCTGTGTCAGTCCAACTGCCAATGGATGACGAAAAAGACTGCAGTTCTTTTTGGCTTTGTTTTATTATTTTTTTTTTTCTCAGTGATTGTCATTTCAGCTCTGTCGCTCCCCACTCAACCCCATGTTTATTACGTTGTGTACATTGAATAAAAGTAGTGAGACGAGAGAATGTGAAAGCAAGCAAGCGTGGTGGGTGCGTGAGAGAAAGGAAAATAACTATATAAATATATTATAGAAAAATCTATATGAAAGTTGATAATCAATTCCACATAACCCGTGTTTCCTCTAGCAGATGAGCAAAAGCGTAGTTAGCTGTTTAAGAGACAAACACGTCACACACTCACCCAAGGGAGAGGCGGCAGACAGAAACCTCTCCGGTAAAAACGCTGCTGTGTATTTATAGTTATTAATTAAAGAAGTGCTTGGATGGTTTACCACAACTTAAGCATGAGCTTAAATCACCATGTGCCCATTTTTAACTGCACAGTCACCAGACGGGGAGGTCTTTCTCTTTTGTTTCGACACCTGAGTAACTGTAAATTAACGGTGCTGATTGCCACATCGGTGGCATTTCTGCACCACACAAACACAAACACACACACACACACAAACACACCCACAAACAGACTGATGGCTGCGTTTGGTTACATTCATGTCCAGTCTCAACCTCCCCCTCCCCCTTGTGTGACACCACCTGTTTTGGGTCATGTGACCTTGCTTTATATCGACTGTGGGCACTTTGGTTTTGAATTGCATATCCAGTGTCCATTTGTGTACACTACAGATGCTCTACATAAAGGCGATACACAACTCGGAGGCAAACGGGAGATGAAACAATCTCTTCAGTGTGACCATTTTCAGGCCTTTTATAACATGGAAGAAACACACAACCCTGGTCTCACGGTTGGTTTTTTTTTTTTTTTTTTTTCCTTTTTCTTTTTCGAAAGACCAGATGCTACTTTCTCAAGCTTCCCGTGATCTGAATTGAATCCTCTCTCCATTACTCATGAATGCAAAGATTACTCATCATGTGACTTGAAGGAGAGAATCCTGTATGCTCTTTCCATGAAATTTCTCTCGGTCAAAAAAGATCTTTGTATGCCTCCACTGCTACCTGAAGAAATGCAATGTATGTTTTTGGCTCAGCGAACAAGCCAAATTACAGGGTAAACCTTTCAGTTTGGAGGACAATAAAAATGTTTTGGATGGAAATGAACTAACCCAATCCTGCTCTCTGGTTTGTTTTTTTTCTTTCTCTCAGTTGCTAACTTCCTGGTGAGCATGTACAGCGTATGGTTAAAAAAAAATAAACACTTATCTTACAGGTCCTTCTCAGCTAGTTTTGTCCTCTCCTGATGCATGTTCCCGCTCACAGCAACCGCGCAAAGTCAGATTAACATGCTGCACTAATTAAAGAACGGGTGAAGTTCAAGTGGCAGCAACACGGACATGCATCATTTAAGCTTCATTTGGCCTTAAACGTTTTCTTCTGTTCGTTGTCAGAAACACCACAAACCTACAGCCGTGTTTTCCCCCCCTGAGCCATTGCAGCTGTGGTTGTTGAGGTTTTACAGACTGTGCACTTTAATTATCGGAAAACACAGTAAATCAAATTCCAAACAAGCACATACTGTAAGTGTTTCACCCACCCTTTCTGCCAAACTGGTGGCATAAGGATGGCACGCTCTTTAACGTGTCCAGCTGTGTTTTTTTTCCTTACATGACTTCTTCACATACACCAAATTAAATGCAGTTAATTCAGTTTGCCACATTTTATTTGGCTGCCACAGGACCGACTGAACTGACCATGTATGGCCAAAGAATCTGAAATATGAAGGGGAAAAAATCCATAATATTCTTGGAATAACAATTTGGGAACAGTATGTGTAACAAAATAATCCACTTAATAGCTTTTCAGAGCTGTCAACCACATCTCTCATTCTGGCACAAGTAACTGCTGGTAAATGGATCACCACACATTTTTAATTTTCTCTATATTTCACAGTCTGGCCTGGGTGACCCTACAGACATGCAAGTAAGTAGTAGGATAAATTATTACATATAGATTTATTAACATGGATGTTTCCTCATGTGGATGGATTTTTAAAAAGCAGTCAAAAATACTTTTCTAAAAGATGTTCCATATTTAGGTATTAAAATATGCAGGAATCTTACAAGATTATCAAAGCTATGACATCTAGATCGATCAATTTTAACTAACTGGAAACGTTTAAAATGCAGATAAAACTAAATACATGTTTTCTACAAGGTGAACGACAGACCTTCCCAATTTAAGATGGATGACAAACTCACGTTTAAAGCTCATATTTCAGTTTTAATTGATAAACTGAGGATGAAATAGAGTTTTCTGTATAGAAACAAGGCTTGTTTTCCTTATATTCTGTAGACAGAGTGGTGGAGGCAATTCTGTCAGTCTTGACTATGGTGATGCCATCTGAAACCTCACTCTGCAGTTAGATTAGTGACAGGACACCACACATCACTGCACTCTTTGTAAGAAGAGAGTATCATTGGCTCCGGTTTATTTATAAAAGTCTTATGAATAGGTTACTATTTTATCTATCATTTCTCACCTGGAGATGTGCCTCAGTCACAGGTTCCATCAGTAAAAACTCATTTAAATCATTTAATGATTAAAGTTAGTTGTGCCATGTTGCTCTTCAATAATACATACAGGTATAGTAAGTCTGGCAAGGGAACACTTAAAGGATAAGTTCACACTTTTATCAAGTCTGTCTTAATACTCCATACATATGTACTGTACAGTCTGCTGAAAGACTTATTGGTTACTGTTATAATCCCTGCTGTCCATACTGGCTGTGAGCTGATGCTTTCTAACATGACTCCAAAAGAAGAGATGGAGGATAAAATCCACACAGTCCTGCCTCTGTGTAGAAAATGCTAGATGAAGCGTCGTTTTAGCTTCAAATACATTTTTAAGTACATCTTTGTGCAGAAGGAGGCTTGTGGATTTTGTCCCCCATCACTTACACTGTTAAGTGCATTATGAAGGGATCTTCTAATGGCCAGTATGAACAGGAGGAATGATTATGGCAAGAAAAACATGTCAGTGTTCATTTGAGCACCTGACTGTTGTTGTAGGACAGCCTTAAAAATTGTGAACCTATCATGTCGGTTCTGTATGACACTCAGGGGGTTGATGTTGTTTTAATGACGACATATTACAAGCTTCCATGAATGTTTAATCCACAAGGGAGAGGAGTGTCACACGTGGAAAATGTGCTGTATTACTATAAACCACTATAGACCTCAAGCTTGAGTTAAGTGGACTTGCGGCGTGATACCCGATTTTAAACAGTTTGCAGTCTGCTCCCTTATCAGACCTTTAATAGTTTACAGGATCTACACTTTCTCCCAGCTGCCTGTTGTCCATTAAGAACCACAAATACAGAAATCACTTTCCCGAATCTAATCAACAAATGCTTCTTATAAAGCATGAACAACGTCTCGGTTCCTGAAGTATTTCTGCAGACCCCTGACTGTGGGAAAAAAATGGTTTCCATTTCGTGTTGGTTACTGATTTAACCAACCAGAAATGGAAACCATTATCCCATTGAATGTAAGTGGTGTCACTCGCTGTGTGCCAGCATCAAACCAGCATTTTTCAGCGTTACTGTAGAGACTCCCTAAATTAAACCCAGCACAGACGGCCACAGTGCTGGGAACATTAAAGTGCAATCTGTGCCAAGTCGCTGAATTATTATCTGAGCTCAAAACCCCAAATAACCGCAGCCTGAAAAGAATTGGCAGATTCATTCAGTCTTTAAAGAGGTCAGTTGCTGCAGGAAACCAAATGTATGTAAACTCGGGTGGGAAATGAGCAGAGACAAGCATGGCATTAAATGTTTTAGGATACAATAATTTTAGTCACAAAGTCTCAACAGGTTACAAAGCACGTTAAGAGTGTGTAGATATGTTAGGAATGAGATTGTCTAGTTAAAAAAGGTCAAATAAAAATCATTACAGCTCCATAAGAGAATATAACATCACATCATTTCAGAAATAAGGACACAACTCAGTGATTTTTTAGGTATTCTTTGTAATTTTAATTCCCATAATTTAGTTTAAATGCAGACATTTTTTCACTAAAATCTTAAATAAAACATTACAGTACGATATATGCAAATCAGAAGAGCTTTAAGGTTTTGTAGAAGCAGGCTACAAGTTTCTTTTGATTTTTTTTTTTTATTCATTTATTTTTTAACTTTTTGAAAGACCGGACAGTTAAATAGCAGTAAACAGTAAAAAGACAACACGGAGCAGTAAAGCCTGCAGGCCAGCCAAGGAGCACATTCTATTACAAAACAGACCAGAAAACTAGAGACTGCACGCCACATCCAGATGAAGGATCTGAACTGATGCCCCCTCCACCTGCGTGGGGCGGTGGTAGTTCCACACGAAACAGGAGAGGGCGCTATTACACCGGGGCAGGTGGAGCTACACGACCACAGAGTGACAGCAATGTGTAGTTGCACCTTCACAAGAAAACGGCTCGTATTGCACATTCAGGGAGAAGAAAAATGGCACATTCTGTTTCTCTAGTTTCTCTCAACAAAAAGGTTATAAAACAGTTATACTGCAGTAGAAGCACAGTTACTCCCTCAATGGCAATTACACTCATTGATTTATACTGATCGCTTGATACGGACTGGTCTAAAATGCTGCCCCTCTCTACAGGGAGGGAAAGTGTCCAACTGCACCATCTAGTGGCTGCGTACGTTCCTAATAGATTATTGCAAGATTCGTACCTTCTGTTACTGGAATTAATGGCTTTCGGGATACAAAATGAACTGAATTTATCATCAATATAATGTTTTAATGAAGATTAGTTTGTCTATAATTGATCAAATAAATAGACTCAATAAGGTCTGACTCATTTAAAGGCCCTGAAAACATATTTTCTCAATCAGCTTCTTACTAAGATCAATTGCGTCCTACGTGAACTCACAATTTACTGCCAACATTACAACAGTTTTGTTTTTTTCACGTAAGAAATTTTTATGTATTTTTGTCTGTGCTCTTCTCAGTGGTTTAAAGTGGTTGACGTTTGTGTGGTTGTTTATGAATTTCGGCAGCACTGTCAATCAAATCTGATCAAAGTAGATTATCTGAGTTAAACTCTTAGTAAATAACACCTGAGGATGTTTTTTCCCCCCAACCTTAATTATTGCTTGTTTAGTAATTCATATTTAATGTAAAAGAGAAATACTTAAGATTTGAAACCATATTTTCAGGGCCTTTGTACCTGCAGTGCGGGACCTTTGTCTCCCCCTTCTGGCAGTGAGAGTAATTACACAAACACTGTCGACGTGTGCTTACGTCATAGGCTCCACCGTAGCCTACTCTGTCGCTACTGTTGCGGCTGTAAAACGGTGGATAAACTGTTTTGAAATGACACGTGATAGGCTCAATCAGCATTGTGTGAACTCGTTTGGAAAGGGCTCGAATGTAACAGACATTCATTTATATGTAAAAGTCCCGCACTCCAGCTTTAACATCTAAATAGCATCAGTTTTAATATTTGGCCATATTAGCCTTAGAGATTGTTTTAAATTAAGTTTTTCAAAGCAAGTTCAAGCCTTTTTTTTTTTCTCCCCCTCACAGATGCTGAACGCTGCCAACCAGAGGGTGATTTTCACTTTCCCTCCCCATCTTGAGCAGTGCATCCCTTTTGGCCTATCAGGATTGAGAATGCATGAAAAACAAACAAACAGAAAAAAAAAAAGACAAGTGTGAGTTACAAAGTGGGCCTGCAGAGCATAGTGATGCATTTTCCCTGCTACAGCCTTGCTTGGTCTTGTATGACCAATGGCAAACTTTAGATACATACTGTCATGTAACGGACATCACTAAGTCAAGACTTTGCTTGTGCTGCTGGTTAACTATGCTTTAGCACATTAACTGTTAGCCCACAGTTGTCATAAATGGGCGTCCACTGTTGCTGCTATTTAGCTATTAAAAGTCAGCAGTCGCTTCAAGGACCATTGGGAAAAATGTGATCCTCTACATACTTTAGATCTTTGATGTTTTGGGAAACAAGGCCAGACTTTCTTATGCGTCATAAGATGTCTTTTTTTTTTTTTTTGCTCCAGGCATCTTTACTTTAACAAGACCACAAAGAGAATTTGAACCCACCAGCTCTGTGCAGCCCCCAGTGCAACACACAGATGAGTAAAAGGGTATGAGCTTCAAGAGTGGTCACCTGCCAAAACAAGGAAACAAATGTCCTCACAGTCCAGTTATCAGTCACCACGTTTACAATTTCAAAATTTCTCACCTACAAAGATTTTGCTTCTAGATTTCGCCTCCAGTGAGCGGTCGTCCTGGTTTCAGCGAGATGCTGCCCTGCTCTCACAGCTCATAATTAAAGCAGTAGGGAAACAAAATTACAAAGTGTTTTCATCTAAAATTCAAAAATAAAAATGGTAATTTAAAAATCTGATCTATTGGCAAGCGACACGTCAATCTACATGTTAGAGGGACACACCTGGCTCAGAGGAAGTGTGGCGCACGGCACCAGTGAGGCGAGACACCTCGTAATAAGACCATCTCTCAGTGTTGCTGTGATCACAGTCTTATAACAACTAGTGCCAGTTTGCCAATTTCCCAAACAGCCAGCAGCGTGTCCTCCAAAGTGTCTGGAAGCTCACCCAGGTTAAAACTCAGATATGGTAGAAAAATATATAGTCTTGATGAAATTTCTCTAGTTATTCTCTTCATTACTGAATTGCACCCATACATGTAGTGTTAACGCATTGTAGTAGCAGTGTAAAGTGACGGGGATCATGATTAGCACTACTACTACAACAAAAAACCAAAAAAAAAGTCATCGCGCGCACACTTGCTCTCGTTCTCTTTCTCTCTCTAGACACTTCAGGTTTTTTTCTTTTTTTTTTTTTTACTTGCACTTAAAAATTCATGGTTAATAGTTTGTCTTTCATTGGCATCATTAGGCAACAGTTTTTTTTTCAGATACTCTACAACATGGTTACGATGTAAACACCACAGTACTTAATTATTTACTGTATCTGCACAAAATAAAACACAATGTTACAAGGCAAGTGGCTACTTAAGCATAGATTTGTTCATGAGAGAAAAAAATAATAATTAGGAAACACACCACAAGAACAAAAAAAAAAAAAAAGAACTTGCAACACCTGGCATCGAGTTTGTTCAAATAAAAAAAGCTTTAGACTTTGTTCATCTACAGGTCAGGTGACCCTGTTAAAAAGCTGGTGATGATCAGTACTATCCGCCCTGATACCATCTCATTCAGACATAATGATCCTAAGACGAGAGTCTTGTGATATTTTCATGACATAAAGCGGCCTCGGAAACCCTCACCGGGCTTCGATTTAGCCCTCAACTTGACCCTATGATATCTAATTAACCTCTTAGCACTTAGACTGAAACACCGGTGGTCAATAGACTAAATGCCTCTACACTTAAAACAATACCGGCTCATTTTGAGGAGCTACACGTGTGGCTTATTTGCCACCTCTGCATAACTGGTTGTGTTATAATACAAATTTGTCTCACTTTAGTTTGATATGACTCAGTCATCGCTGTCTGACGTGACAAGGCTTCAACTTTTGGAGGCATCTTGAGACCTCAGATTTGTCACATGAGGGATAGTTATGAGACTGAGGTTCAGGGGGTCCAGAGACAGATAAATCCTCGACTAAGACGCGAGACCTGACCAGCAAACTGAGCAGTGGGCAATGTAGAGGTCCGTCATTGGCAGGGAGCCTTCAACATGAGGAAATGACTCCGGTAACTGAGCTTAACGTATGAAAACAAAGGCATATTAGATGAAGATATGTGAACACTTTATCGGACCTTATCAGTGTGTGTATGTTTCAGTTTTAGTGTTTTGGCTTCTGCTGCACCTAAACCTCATTATCCTACATTAAAGTTGGCATGCTGATATGGCGACAAGATTACTTTGGCATGGTGCTGCTCTCAAAAGAGCGACCTCTCTCTGTTGAATTTACTCATGATCTCCTTAGGATCAGCAGCAAGTGGCGGTTTTTTCTCTGTTGTTACAGGTAATATTTGTTTTTGTTTTTTTCCCCAATCAAAATACTATTTTCCAATCAATTTATTTCTGCCAACTTCAGAAAAACAGCAGCCTGTCAGTGTGTGTGTGTGTGTGTTCATGAGTGTATGTGTGGGTACTCTATTATGAGCCTCCGGGATGAAACATACTGTATATACAGTACATGACATCATGAAGAGGTGAAGAGGCCCCCACCCAACAATATTTAAAAAAAAACAAAAAAACAAACAAACAAAACATGACCCCCCCCCCCCCTCCCGCCCCCAAACTCTTTAAGGACAGTATTTACAGTACAAATTACAGTATAATACATCATTAAAAAATATGAGATCCATCTCTAAAAACATACAGGAGCTCTTGACAAAAATCAACTCTTTAGCAAATCAGGTTTCTATGGTATCGTGGAAAATAAAAAGCAGAGTGACAGTCCCACCACCCCTCTCTGAGGCGTCCTTTCCATTGGCCCCAGTTGTACCTGGCTAGCATGTTAAAAGTGAGATGATGGACGGGTTGGTTGAACACACGCACATCTTTTCTTCTGGGTTTTTTTTTTTTTTTTTTACTTTAAAGCAAGCCGCAATACAACAAATCACACTCAATCTGATATAACAATATGTACAGTTTTTTTCTGGCATTTTGGAATAATAATAATAATAATAATAATAATAATAATAATAATAATAAGCACTTGACCAACTATGCTACCCGGGATTGCAGGCGGGAGGATAATAGTTTCACCGCAGGCATATTTGTCTGTTTCGGTGTGAAAATTGATTTTTTTTTTTAATGCCATTCTTAGTTGTGTTCTGTCTGTATTTTTTTTTGAATTCATTGTTTTTTTTAAATGAAGAAACATAGAAAATGACTGCTGCTATTTCTCCAACAACCACATTCTTGTTTAAGTCTCCCTCCTATTGCCTATGTACAGCAGATTGAATGGTACGGTGAACACATTGGTTACACGCTTTCTTTCTTATGCGCCCAAAAAAAAAATAAAAAAAAATAAAAAGAATAAATAAAAACCGATCAGAAACTCAAATGAGTCAAAAAGATTTCTGCACTGCAGAGCCAGGCAGCATGTGAACCAACCCTCCTCACATCCACAGTACAACCAAGTCCATCTGTAAAACCTCTGCAGCTACCTGCCTCTCTGTTTGCTTCTCCTCCCCATCACCCTTGCCCTTTACTTCTCTTCATTTTCCTTTATCTGCACCCCCGACACTCGAGCTATGATTTTTACCCAAGTTTCCCTCTCTCTCTCGTTCTCTCTTTTCCTCCTCTGTTCTCTCCCTCCCGGCCTGCGTGCCCTCACACAAAGGGCAGGATGCCGTAGACGAACACGGCCATCACGGCAGCGCTGAACAGGCCGGCCACGGGCACCGTCACGAACCAAGCCAGGAAGATGTTCCGGAAGAGGCGCCAGTCCACCGCTTTCTTGGAACGGATCCAACCCACGGCCACGACTGAGCCCACCTGGAGGCCGCAGCCAGGAGGGAGGAGAAGAAACAATCAGCCGCGGAGCAGAACAAATATTTCGACTGTCAAAGTCAAAGAAACTCTGAGGAGCTGCAGGTTGTTCAGGCTTTCTTTATGACAGACACAATCGATCATTTTGTGTTTAAATAAGTGTCCGCTTTTTCCAGGCTTCTGTCTACTTGCCCAGTTCTTTTATATGCTTAGCCATTATTTATCCATAACTCAAATGGACCTGACAGCTGATCAATGTTGGTGGAAACCATTTGGTTTGTTTTTGGCCTCTGAATTTGCCGTTGAGGGTGTTAAATGAAATAAAGTGAACAAAAAAAAAAAAAAGCCTGAACGCAGCCTTCAGCTCTACAACACCAGCTTAGTCCAAAATGTCTGTTAGTTACAGCAAGCCGATTAAAGAAGTTTACACTACTCAAGTAAAAATGTGTGCGTGGAAGTCTGAAATTAGCAGCTCTGGTTTATCAAAAATCTGATAAATTCATCTTAATAGGCTTAAAATATAAAAGATAGAAAAAAAAAAGTTTTCTCAGCTAATGTAGTTATTTCTGCTCATGCCAGACTTCCACCAATCCAATCCTGACTCACCTTTAATTCAAGAAATCAAACTGGAACAACAATAAATGAGAACAAATTTTGGAGAAGACACATAATCACATTTCTGACACCTCAGTGTGTTGGAGTGGCAGCTCCAAGGTCACATGACCAACATGTGCAGCGACTGGTTTCTGTATCTGCCTGCTTATACACGGCCAGAGAAACATGAGACATCCTTTTGTCATGACTGCATGTGGAAGGTCAGGTCATCAGAGACCAGTCGATAGGCCAGTCTTAAACTAAGTAATGAGAGAGTACAAACAAAAAATATCGTCAAGTGAGGCGGATAAATGTCTCAGATCCTACTAGATTTAGACAACACTAAAAGCAATCTGCCTGTGTTGAAGAATATCTCGACTTTGTGGCCAAGATGTTTACTTACGGCCATTTGTAGTATTTCAGGCGCGCAGCAACAAAGCCTGAACCGAGTGCGACCTCAGTGTTTGTGCTGCTGACGGCCTGCAGAGCTTTTGAAACAACCAGTCGCTGTACATAATCACACCATAGAGCAGCACACACCGGGGCTGGGCATCAATTCAGTTTAATCTCCACACAAGTGAGGAAAGAGCAACTGACTGAGCCTAGAAAAACCAAATGGATGCCCATCACTGCTCTCTCTCACACACACAGACACACACACACACACACACATATACATATACATATACATACACATACACACACACACACACACACACTCTCACAGCCATCTGGGAGATGTTGACAGATGTTGTTGGCTACTTTCTGAAAACTTAATGAGCACTGAGCATTTTCAGTGTCTCATTTATATTCTTTTTTTTTTTAATAAAAGAGAAAAAAACAGTAATTGTAACTGCTCTAAAGGTTTATTAATATTTTTTGCTTTTAAATTTTGACCAACAACCTCTGCAGATCCCCCGCACACAATCATTAAATCAAATCAAATCACCACCACAGTTACAGTATATACCTCTAACCATGAGTAGATTTAGCATTTTGGCATAGCAGTTGATTATCCAAGGTTTTAGAGAAGAGACAAGGGTATGTGGAGGTGAGACAGGAAAAATAAGGTATGGATGGCGATGTTGATGTTTTTGACAAATGATCATCAGAAATTAAATATCAGTTTTGAGTCTTGTGCAGTTTCCCTTCGGCAGACTGTTTTAACCATTTATCTAAATTTAGAAAAGAAGGTTTAAAAAAAAAAAAAAAACAGCAGCAAGAATTTCGACTGATGCAGCTCAAGAGGTGAAATTTTATCCCTCGATTTGACTTCTGTCATTGTTAATAAGATGTGACAAATTTGAAGAAAAAACAGGAGAATTTAAAGCGAACTCTCTTTCCTGATGTTGCAGGAACACAAGCTCAAGTTTAACTTTCTAATCAAAACTATGTTCCATCAAAAAATTACAGAAAAACTTACGTCTTCTATAATACTTCTAATGTTAAGAAAAAGTGTGTGTGAATGTGTAGATCTTAGGATAATACAATAAACTCATGAGTCTCTGTATTTAAAAGGTATAATTCAATAACTTTACTCTTGTGAAATATTGCTCTATATGTAAACTTGCATCAAGTTTCAGATTTTCTTCATTCTCAAAAAAGGTGACATCAGATTTGGAGGTTCTGCTGCAGGAGGAAAACTGCACGAGAGGTCAAAAGTGCAACTTCGGGAGTTGTGATTGGCCTTGGTGATTGACAGCTACAGGTGAAGCAATGAAATGGAGCTCTGGGAGGGCTCTCTAGCACAGCTTCACTACCAATGACTCCAATACCTTGCAGTGGGTGGAGCTTATTGGGATGCCCACATTTGATGCAACAAGCACAGTTAGCGCACTCATTACTTCAATGCAAAATCCGCTGTGAAGACAGATGAGTAGAGAGAGACACAGAGAGAGAAAAGATGGAGAGAGGGAGAGGTAAAAAAAAGTGGAAAACAAGTCGTGACAGGTGGGTTGGAGGAAGGGGGGGGACTGGTGGTGGGAGTGGGGGAGTCTGCTTGCAGCCAAGCACAGGAGGGTGGAGGACCCACACACCAAACCATGCCAGTGCTGAGAGGGCAAAATGGAAGAGAGTTGGTGGAAATGAAACAGAGGATGAGACAACATGTTGATGGGGAGGGGCGGGGCTGGAGGGGTCCGCTACGTCTTCCAGCCTGGATCCGATGTTCCTGTAAAGAACAGGGGAGAGGGTCTGCACACTGCTGCCTGGGGCTGCCTGGGGCTGCCTGCGGCGGGCTGGACACGACCCAAGTAGTTTGATTGTCTTTTCATGCCTTGTGCAGGGAATTTAAGGATCATTCCAGTTTACTACAATGTGGGTCTTATTTCTGAGGTTTTACCATAATTTCCATTATAATAACTTTGTACTAAAGTTGTTCACATTCACTGTTTATCAAAATGCAAAATGTGTGTATCCTTGAGGCGTGAGTAACGTATCATATACCATTTGCAGAGTTGATTTTAGTATGAATTTGAAACCTACATTGCTGTTTCATTGCTTCATAGCACCACTAGTGGTTAAAAATTCCACAGTGTACCTTTAATTGCTGAGATCTGGGAACACAGACAGGCAGGGAAAGAAACATGAGCTGTAATACAGTTATGCAGGTTTCAAACAAACCTCCAGTCTTCAGACTTGTCTACACAGGAGGTGTTTTCAGCTGCATTATCTGACGAAAAAGACGCACTTCTATTTTAATCGATACAGCTGTCTACACAAGCCGTGTTGCCTTACGCTCCAAGTCTATTTTCTTCTGTTTAACGTGCAAAACGACAGTGACTGTGTTCTCTGAGTGCTGCCAAAATATGGGTGACCTGCGCTCAATACGGCGCTTGAAGGTATCCTGTTGTCGCCCCCGACGTACTGCTTTCACTATGAAGGCAGTATAAACAAAGGCAAACAGTGAAATTATTAACCAAAAAGTCTGTTGTGAACAACATGGCACTTTACAACTTCCTGGCTCAACTTTGACATACCCTACTTGCTGTAGCGGTGCGCACACACACACACACACACACACACACACACACACACACACTTTCACTGTGCAAAGACGGATTATTATCAACATTTTGAGTGCAAATAGTTCTTTAGATAATCTGGATAAACTGTTGGCTCATTTATAACCTATTTGATCATCTGACTGGTATTGTTTCTTGCCCCATTGGACTTGTTGTAGCCATGTTGCTTAGATCTCAGCAATTACCTTGATTAGCACGTCCTCATAACTGAACAAAATAATACCTAAATCTATGAAAATACGACCCAAATTGGATTAAATTGGAATTATCCTTTAATAACACAAAAATCTGGACTTTGCTATCTGTGATGCAATTAATTTTATGAGGACGTCCTTAATGAACGCGGACAAAGCCCTATTAGAAATGTGGACGACAGAGACAAAGTCCAAAACAGAAATGGTTTGTTTGTAAAATGATTTGTGACAGTTTTGGGCTGAACTAGTGTGAGCTTGTGATTCATGCCTGGCGCCCTGGGAGGCAGTGTGAGCTCCCTGTCCCCTGAAAATGCCTGCGGGGAGTTGAGAGGCCAGCTGGAGGGCCACTCAGTCATACCTTGCAGTGTGTGGTACTGACAGGGATTCCGATATTGGAAGCCAACACGACTGTGACTGCAGAAGCCAGTTCAATAGTGAATCCACTGTGGAGGAGGAGGAGGAGGAGGAGGGAGGGGAAAGGAGGGGGGGGGGGGGGGGGGGGGGAGCAAAGAGACAGCCTTCATTGTAATGCCTGGGATGTGCTGCTGATGGCACCGTCTGACCATATTCCAGCATTCACATTAAAAAAAAAACACAGCAGATCATAAAAACAAGCTCTTTAAAAGCATGCTTAACACACACACACACACACACACACACAATAAAGGATAAAAAATATGACAATCTCTCACACATACACACACATAATACAGACAACATTTCCATCAGATCCTTAATGTTGGCAGGTAATCCATAAAGTTGAGTTTTAAGAGTGAGAAATACAGAGAAACCGGATGAGTGGGACAAGAAAAACATAAAACTGAAACAATATTTGGTTCTTATTTCATTTCGTTTACCTAAAGCAGCTGGTGAAACTTTCAGCAACACTCAAGCGGAGTTCTGGTGACAGATGCATTGAAACTTAATTGGCCAGAACGACTAAATCTGTGCGTTGCTCGAGCTACCGTTGTGGCATTTGTGAGCAGCGAGGGCCAACCTCTCTCACAGCAGGGTGATGACGAACTCCTGTCAGCGTGTGCTCTAATTATTTTACTTAAGCCAATCTGTAAGTGGGTGCCTGCATTAAGCGTGTCTTATTTCCACAGAACTGTGATATCGGCCCTGTCTGTAACCGTAACCGGCAACACGATGCAAGTGAAGCACGTGATTTTCCAAATAGGTCAGGAACGTCTTCCTGTAGACTGGTCAAATTTTGTCACTAACGCGGGCGATTGAAGAGAAGCAGACACGACTGGTTCCACTTCCAATGTCTGCAAGGTAGAACATTTATGTGGCGGGCAGATTATATAAGTGTCCCACAACACAATCAGCTCATCACACACAGACAGGAACTGTTTGGGTTTCTAAGTGTCCCACTGGCAAAGCTTAGTGAGGCCAGTAAGTGGTTCAACAAGAGAGCCAGCCAGAATGGTGAAAATCCACGTTTCAAGTTCAAAACCTGTTTTTTTTTTTTTAAATGCTGGGATATCCATCACCATGGAAGTGTTCACAGTGCCTGCTTAAACATATGTGGAGCCACTAAAGACACACAACTACACCTACGCACTTTCTTGTCCTTGCTCCCACACAGACCTCTTTGTCAGACTGATGCATGGAAACAGACACTAGAGGAAAGAAAGCCTTTACAACAGTGAACCAGAGCAAATTTGTCTTTGAGTCCTGGCAAAAGACTAAGCTGGTGATGGAAAGAGAGGGAGCTTAAGGAAGAAAGGAGGCATAGAGAGGGAGAAGGGCCAAAGGAAGAGGAGAAATGAAGAAAGAGGGAAAAATAATTAGATGGAGTGACCGTGAGAACGATTGTGGGACTAGGTTGAAAAGAGAAAGATTTAGAGGTGAGACGTCTACAACAAAAAAAAAGAAAAACAGGGCAAAAAGATGCAGTGAGGAGAGGAAAATAGGGAAGAAGTGAGGGCAAGGAGAAGAAGAAGAGGGTTAACCACAAAAATAGAGATTTACTGGCGAGGACATGAAGGGATATGAAAGAAAAGAAGGAGGACGAAAGGAAAAAGAGAAGTGCAAGGGAAGGAGTCAGGCTGGCTTCCCTCCATGCGGTTGGAGAAGAGAGGCCAGAGTTCCCACTGTGGCTTTGCCCCTCCCTCACCCCTCCTGCTCTACTTCTCTTCGCCCAGAATGCCAAACAACTTCCTGCAACTCTGTGTGATGTTCCTGCCAGGCAACAGAGTACACACACACACACACACACAAAAAACTTGCTGGAACAATTACACTTAATATGCATGCATACACGCACACATACAGTACATTCACCGCACAGCAAACTGCAGGCAAAGAGCCTGGCTTTCTTGAGCTGACACGATACACACAAACATCCCCGAGGTATGCGCGCACACACGCGCACACACACACACACACGCATGCATACTCTTCAACTAATGCCTGGGAAGACGGAAGGACAGCAAAAGAAAGATAGAGATTGATCTCAAGGACAGAGGAGCAGCAGTAAGCGGTCATGGATGCGTGCTGTCCGTTGTGTGCCTAAGTGAGCCCCGGGGCTTTATGTGTTGTAGTCCAAGAAACTACTTATTTATTCATAATTGTTATGTAATACGTCAAAGGGCAGAAGAAAAAATAGTGTTTCATTGCCCATGCAAAGAGCCACTACAGATAGAGACGATTATTACAGTAGATTTCATGCTCCAAAGCAGTAAAGACTTATTTCTAACAGTTTAATTTTGTGTAGGACTGCATGACGACTGCTGAAATGATCGTGACTTTGCTCAAAACAACAATTATTCATCTGTAGAAACAAAATGTGAGGGTAGGAAGGGATTATTGCACTTCACAGCCTTCCAGTTTGTGTCGTATTTCATAAACCCTAAAAATAAAACTTCTAATACACAAATCTTTACATCAAAGTTAAACAGCTTTATATGAAATCAGTCTCAAGAATTGGACTTCATAGATGCTAAAAATACAACATTGTACCTGCAAGTTGCCTGTTTTGGAAATGCTTTTGCCTGCAGTGGCAGCTCTGTGTGGTTAATCTCAGGACATGTTTGAAACACCACAGATTGGTCTGACAAGTTTACTGTAAATACAGAGCACCTGAGACGACAGCACAGGCTCGCTAACTGTGATCTTAAGTAACTGTGTCGCCATAGGTTCCTGCATTTTACTGTCAGCATAGTCAGGGTTCAGGGTGGATGGAGATTTTTCTTGCACAATAACATTTCTGAGATGTGTAAAAGACCTTGTGAGTGTTCATTCTAACATGGTTGTGTGCACATAAACACTTACCGACGAAACTGCTGCTGCACCGGATGGACTCGTGTCTGTGTGTCCGCATCTCGGGGATTTTTTTTGGATGTAGGAATGTTCGCCCACTGCCACAAATTCTCTCTCTCTCTGTCTCTCAACCTACACACACCGCCCTCTTCCACGTATGCACACAGACCCCGCCCCAATCTCCCCTATGGTGGCTTTCTCACCTTGAGGGGGTGATGGGAGTTAGGTCCTTTCCCATGGTCTGGATGACACGGCGGCCCCACACCCACAGGCCAGCGCAGATGCCTATACCGCCGTAAAACAGCAGCCAGATGGGAGTGGCAGCGTCCTGCATCACACCGCCCTGGTCATAGATCATCCACAGCGCCACCAGGGGCCCGATGGCATTACTGCAAAGGTGGGAAAACACATTATTACTGAGTGAGTTCTCTGAGGGTCTCTGCTAGACTGAGCTTCAAGGATAAAATGATGTCAAACCAGCAGATTAAAGGGCATTTCTCTATTTTTTGTTGCAGAAACATTACTTGTATATATTTAATCAGGCAAGAAGATCCAGCAATAACTTCATACATTATCACATGTTGGGGAAATATACTATGAGCAGTGCGTTAGCTATATGGGATGCTATATGTCATGTGAGCGGCATGAGGCAGCACCTGACATCGTTGCCCCCGTGGGCGAAGGAGCCGAAGCAGGCAGTGAGAATCTGCAGGAAGTGGAAAAGCAGGAACACCTCGGGCTTGTCCTTCTCCTCGTGATCCTCTTCAGCCATGTCATCCAGAGGCACTGGTGCCGGAGCCCCTTCTTCCTCCACCCCCTCCAGCTCTGTGGCCAGCTTCATCTCCACCCCCCCCCTCCTCTGCCTCAATCTCAGCCTCAGCCACGGCGTTGCAGTACGATGAGTAGCTATCGTAGCGTACCCGCTTCTTGGAGTAGGACACGCTGTTGCTCCTGCCGCCTCCCTCTCCTACCAGCTTTTCACTGTCCTCGCGTGACTCTGTGCGTATGAGCGGCTGGACGGGCATGCCGCATATCGCTGCTGTGTAGCAGGTGTAGCTGTTGTTGCGGCGCAGCAGGCGGTAATTGTTGTCAGGCGGGCCTGCGTTGGAGCCCGAGCGGTCGCTGTCATCCATGCGGCCCAGGTGGATTTTATGAAGCAGATCTTTATACAGACCTGAGTCCTTGTGCACTGTGTGGTACACCTGGCCATCACTGCGCATGTGGCCATCAAAGCTGAAGCTGCCATTAGAGATGGGGGACTTGAGGCAGCCGTTGGTCATTGAATGGGTCCGGCCTGCAGGAGAGACGATGAAGATATGGGTGAAAGGGGAATATAAAGTATTATCCAGTAGCAGCACATTTTATGGAAATTAAAAAGGTATATTAATCAAATAGATGGGTGCTTTACTAGATTGAAAAAAGAAATATCCTATTTTGTACTTGAAAAGGGAGATTTCATCTTTGCCGCTTGTTTAATTTTGATGCAGTTGCCTTGAAAAAGTTGTTTCAACTCATGCTTAAAAAAGCTATTTCAATCACTATTAATGTTCATGTTCTGCTAAGCCCTAATTTTTGTTTCTTCCTAATGTCTTGGACCTCTCAAAGAGCAAAATAATACAGCTACAGTTTCCATTCAGTCTCATTGTCTTTTGTCCTCTGTAAGCTGATATAGATTAAAAAAAAAAAAAAAAAGAAATAAATCCAGTTCTACCATAGACCCTGCCATTTGGCAGGACGGTGCCTCCATTAGCCAGGTTTGTGAGCTCTCCACTGGAGTCGCGAGTTCCCCGTTCGCTGCTGCCCCCCGTGAGCGGTAACACTGCTTCATCTGTGCTCTTTGCTCCTGGCAGCTCTTTAAAGACGGGACTCTCTTCCTCCTCTTCAGGGATCTTGTCCAGGCTCTCGTCGGAGATCCTGGACAGAGCCTGCTCCTTCTTTAGACGACCTGCAGCGAAGTGAGGGATGGAAGGTTTAGCCAAGAGGAAAGACAAAATATCACCGCCAGATGAAAATGTGTCCACATGATGAAATAAATAAATAAAATGCGTGTAGAAAAGACAAACATCTAGACGCTTTCCAGTGAGGGGGCAGCTGATGACATCAGGATCGGTCATTCACAACTGAATCACCAATTTGTCACACAGAAGGCATTTTTTTTGTGCAATTTACACCGGTAGGGTGTAAATTTCAGGGATGTTTTTGTTGAAACTGTGTTACTACTAAGCACTGATATGAAATTACAGCAAGAGACAGTCTGGAGTCGGGTCAGAAAAAGAGAAATCTATGCTGCAACATTCCACAAACAGCACAGGCACAAGTACAGCCATCAGCTGATCCAAAGCAAACTAATCCCAGTCCTGATAGACTTGATACCCTCCGCCACACAACCCCCAGTACAAACACATAAATAAACTCAGTCATGGCCGGTTTCATTTTGACGGATGCAGTAATATCCAGATTAGGAGCGATAACATCACCTATGATTCTCCCAGCCATTCAGAGGTCATGACATCTTAAGCAATAGGTCAACCCGGCTCACTCATGTGCAGTGTTGACAGAAAGAGTAAATAATCGTTCTATTTTAAGCCTGAACTTGGAGATCATCACTTCACATCACACACATCATAGCAATTCTTTATTTTCTTTAAGGTCTACAAATCCAGTAAAAACAGTTTCTTATTAACTTCTATCAACTTATAAGAAATAAAACTGGCATCTCAGACTTGCAAAATATATCTTTAAAAAAAATTACGGAAGCTTTAGAGTTTGTAGCTTTGTCTTTGGGCTGTTGCGACAGAGTGAATTTATCCTGCATGACATTAAGTTGTTTGAATTTAAGAGACTGGCTGCTCTGCCATGTCCACCGCTCTCAGATATTCCAGCTACTGCACTTTCCATTCTTTTATTTAATGTGTCATGTGTTTTATGGCACTGTCTGCTTCGCTGCAGGCTTTTCTTTTTTTTCCAGTTAGGGAAACAATTCCTTACCTTGATCTGAAAGCTTTTTACACTGCAGGCAATGATCTTAACCTCTGTGACATTGGGCCAAGCAGCCCGAAAATCTAGATGTCTTCAGCGAAGCAACTGGAGTACTACACAGAGTTCACAGAGTTCTCCTGGTGGCTTTAGTGGCTTTGGCAGAGGCCAAAGAGAAACCACATCTACTGGCATCCGTTGTTTGGTGTCAGAGCACAGAGTGTGCGAGCAGGGGCCTGTTGTTGGGCCGGGGTCAAAGTGCTGGGCTTTCACATGGCGTGAGAAAGACGAGACACACACACACAGACACACACACACACAAACACACAGATACCTACTTGCTATTTTCCTCCTCATCCAAGGACAGACGAATATCCAAACCAGAGCTGCACAGACCAGCGACCCAGCTAAAGTGATGAGAAAGATAGCCCATACCGGTAGCATCTCTATCCCGAGCACTGCAAATCAACGAACACACACACCCACACAGACGTAAGAAAATAATCCAAGCAGTTTTTTTAAAGCTTTATAATCTACCAATACTTTTGTCACACCTTCAAAAGGAATTTTGAGCAAGCAAATGACATTGGCACCATCGCCTGTTAAGACTGAGATGATAATTTGATCATACATTGGTGTCAGACTAAATAAACAGAGACGATATCTCTATTAGGAGTAACCGTTGGGCAGCACTTACATGGGGCTCCAGTGTACAAGATGGAGAACGTGTTGATGCCGATGGTGGAGGCATAGAAGAGGGGCAGCGCTCGCAGGCCGTTGGGAACAGAGTCATCCTGTGGAGAAAACACAGAGGTGGATTTTTTGTGAGTCAACACTTAGAGCTGAGTGATGATTCCTTAGTATTAGTATGAATGTCATTGTGATATAATGTGAATATTGTTGTGTTGTTGTTGTCCAAATTAATGATTCCTATTAAAATTTGTAATAAATTTGAAAGAAAATTTGAGAGTTTTGGTTTGTTTTATATTATTAAGAGTTTTGTCTGATGTAATGACTAAAGGACCATCAAAAATACAAAAGCTGTTTTTCACTTTTTTCTGACATTTTATAGACAAAACCATAATTAAAATAGTCGTTAGCTGCAGTTCTATATAGGAAAAAAATTGCATTAACATTGTGATATTGGTGTCAACTACATCTACCACCCAGTCCTACTATTACACACAAGTTTTAAACTCCCCTGTCTGTCTATTTATTAAACTTTGTGCAGGTTTTTCTTGCTCTTGCTTCTAATTTCCTACATGATGACCAACCTGCCATCATTGCAGCTCTATATCAGGTCAAAGTGTCCTTGAGGAAGAAAATGAACAGTCTACTGCTTCGTCAATAAACATCCTTCTGGGCAAGGAAAGCTGCTGGCTTAAAATATAAAAATGCATATCATTGCGGTCACCTCTTGTGTCAGAGCAAATTACAAAAATCCTGTGTGAGCGTCTGTAAACAGAGTCACTGATTAGTAAGTTCACTTCAGATCTGCAACAATAATAAAAGCATAAATATTTCTGCAGAGTGATCACTGGTCGCTGTTTAACAGTACTAAAAATATGCTGCATGAGCTGACAACTAATAATAACTTTACACTGAGGTCATGACTTCAGCTGAGGTCAGGTATAAGATGGGGAAATTGTGAAAACAGGTGATGAAGTAAAACTGTGTGCAACAACTCATTCTTGCAAAATGTGTATTTTGTTATTATGAGAAGTCTGATATGCAATATGACCGACCTTTCAAGATGAAAGTGTCACATCTGCAAACTAAACCGTCATTTTTATTATACTTTTGCGAGAGTTGAATGCTTAACTCAAATATATGCATTAGATATGACACAAGGATCAAATATTCCTCTTAGATGACTCAAATAGCCTGCAGGGACAGAGATGAACTCATCCTGTATTTGACCCAGCTATACAGTGACCCTGCAGTCGTGACCCAAAACACTTTTCTCTTCCTAGTCTGCCGGAGATTGCCTGTTGCATAACAGATCTGTGGGTGTTGCCAAATCAAATGGATTTTTATCTGTGCTGAAGTTCTTCAGAGTTTGTGTGTACACATGTACATCTGTGTCTACATTTTAACTCACTACATGCTGACCATGCATGTGTCTGAAAGAAATCCCAACTACATACCATAAAATTATAAAAATTATACCCTTGCATCACCAGCAATAACTCACTATATGAACAGTCATGAAATCAAAATATTATATTATAAAATAACCCAGGTTTTAACATGTTATATCTCCTTTGTTGTGGTTTAAGGGGGTTTTTTATGTGTCTATTTCTGGCTGGGTGCAGTCACCTCCTGGAGTCATCACAAAAAACAAGATATGATTTGTTAATTAGTGAGTTTTAGAGGTGCTGGTAGGTGAGTTTGTTAACTTTGGACAGAGCCAGGCTAGCTGTTTCCCTTTGTTTCCAGTCTTTGTGCTAAGCTAAAGACTGAAAACAGCTGCTGACTCCAGCTTTATATTTATTATACAGACAAAAGTGGTGTGAATCTCCTCATCTAACTTTCTGCAAGAAAGCAAATTAAGTGTATTTTTCCAAAAATGTTGAACTAAACCTTTAAGGATTACATTTTAAATATTTATAAAATGTTATTAAACTCAAAATGCCATGCAAAGAAAAATCTTTAAAGTCCTTGAGACTGTGCTTCTGTGTTTGTGTGGGAGGGTGAGTAAGTGCCAGCTCTGTAGTGACGTGAGCCCACCTTGTTGAGGATGATGAATCTGATGAGAAGGAAAAGGAATCCAGACATGAGTCCAGAGAGCAAAGGGGAGATGAACCATGACGCCACTGGAGAGGGAGGAACAAAAGTTATCAGAACAGCACAGCAACACACTTGCTCACAGATTTTTTTAAAAAAAAGCAATTGTAAGACATACTTTCTCTAGCTGAAAGCGAACGCTTTATCTTTTACTTAAAATATGTTCTGTAGCTGCACTGCATTCTGGTCTAATGAGGCTCCTCACAGAGAAGAAATTGATCTCTGTTTCTTCTAAAATAGTTTACTTGTTGTGTAAATTATTCTAGAGATCCGTCCGTGCTGGCAGCATGTTTTATAGTGTAGAGCTGAAAACTTTGTCTGCAGTCGTTTCCCATTGTAGCTGTGCTGCAAATATCTCACTGTCTATCTGACTATCGCGCGTGACAGTATTTTGTTTATGTCCTTCCAGTTATCAGTTATCAGTTATCAGTTATTCAAATAACGTTATTTATCCGCAGTGGGGCAATTTAAAAGTATATAAACAGTAAGAATACTACAATGGAAAAAGCATAAAGTGCATATTAACAGAGTACATAGTAACAACTATAAGTGCTACAACTAAAGGGCATATTATATATGTGCTGAGCACATCAGTCAGGAGTGGAAAGTGGAAATTGACAAACTATATATGTTACTTTGAGAAACAGTCAGATAATATAAGATCTTTCTTCTCTCTGCTCCTTTTCGTGTATTTTGTTGATACAAAAATGAAGCTTATATTTTGTGTTAGAAGAGTACACTGAAGTCATTGAAAATTAAATAATTAATGATACTTATTAGTATGTAATAATGTACGTCTGTGTGTACACCATAGACATAACATTACCAGGCTTGAGGATGCAAACATTGTAAACACACACACACACACACAAACTGATCCTATACAAGCCTCGGCCATTACCAATCTTAACAAGCTGCATCCACTGTACGCCCTTCGTGCCGATGGCCACCATGGAGAAGCCGATGGTGGCGCCAACGATGCAGTGCGTTCCAGAGATGGGCAGTCTGAGGAAGGAGGCGATTAGCTGCCAGACAGCTGACCCTGTGATCAAAGCAGAGACGTGAAACTCAGACATTGTTCGCTGTTTTCCCATCCCAAAAATGATCCTTAACCTTAACATGAGTCGATAGCATCGTTGTGTGATTTTGGTGCTCAAATATACAAAGCGATGATATTATGTTACTGTGTTGCTTCACTTCACTGGACTGGAGACAAAACATGTATGTGAGGATGAGGATGTGAGTCCATTTTGATATTCAAAATTGGTTTGTATCGTTTGAACTTATTTTAAGTTTCAGTATCTGGAAACTGCCAACATTACGCTCCACTGACACATACTAGTTCTCAAAATTAAAAAAAAAAAAAAACCTGCTACTTGTACAGTTTAAACATCATCATGTAAAGACGTAATTGTGCTTTTTACATGTGGGGTCACATTTCTTTGATGAAGGCATATTTTGAAATATGCAGTGAAAGCCTACAGCAAAAATCAATCAGTAGTCAGAAGCTAATAAAGACAAACAACATTGAAAACAATGATTGATTTATCAAGACAAACATTTTTTTATTTTCTCCACAGTCAAATCAATTGTTGTTATCCTTGAGTAACTGAGGACCTCAGTGTCTCACTGTCAGACATGGACCTTGTTTTTTTTCCAAAAGCTCTTAATCAGACAGCGACAAGTATATTTTTTTCATTATTTTTGTGAGCTCCAGTGAGACATCTAAACCAACCAGCTGGACACAATACAACTATTTCCTGGCTGTTATCTTATCAAATCAACAAACTAAAATTACTTCTAATTCTGTGAAAACAATGTGCCAGTGAAAAATGCATCCTGATCAAGTTAAAAGGAAAACTGTTCAGTGTTTCCCAAACATTCACTTGTGGCCTGCCACACCTGAACTTTCAGCAGCATGGGAAACCCCTGTGCATGCTTATTTTGTCACCGTTTCCCAGCAGTCACTCTGTCACTAGAACGGCATTGTCTCAAAAAAGAGCCCCATTGTTTTCTGTACTTCTCCATTCATTTACTGAGGTGAGCTAATGTGAATGTTTAAAAAGGTACTCAACAATACAGAGGCAGGCCTTTTGTTGTGAGGCACATCAGGGAAGGCTGCAAGATTAACTGATGTTAACCAAAAACTGACTTAATAAGGTTTCTCCGAAAATAGATTAAACATGTTTTGCACTGTTTGTTAGGAAGTTACTTTGAAACTCTGCATGGACAAAACAGATTTTATAACATTTCCCTTAAAGCCAATAAACGAGAGCAGATTGGGGGGGAGAAAAAAAAAAAAAAAAAAGGCTGCCGTTTTTATGAGCAACTGTGAACTTTTACCAACTGGATTACAAAACAACTCTGCTGAGTTATATAATTTCACAGTTTGTTTTGGTTTGTGGGCAAAAAAGATGCAGCCACACACAGGTGTAAAGGTTCAAAAACCTTTTGGAAAACAGTTTTGGGAAATCTCCACCTTTAAACATTAAATAAAGACAAGTGAAGCCTTTTCCCTTGTGTAGACACGGGAGGACATTTTGGCCACAGCGTGGGCTTTGATCACAGCTGCTCACAGCACCTCAGAGCTGTCTGAGAGGCCTGTTTGTAGATTCTGTACACAGCAGCACTAATCCTACATGAGTATGTGTTACGTGTACTGAACAAGTCTGTTGTGATGGCGTGTCTGCCGTCAGGATACACTGACGTTTAACTTAAGTGGAGGAAAAGCTCAAAAGGATGTTTGCATCTCTGAAAACAAACTTTTTTATTGATCAAGTCAATTGACAGAAAATTAATCTGCAACAATATAGATAATAGATTATTAATTTAAGCAAAAAGCAACAGTTTTATCAATCAAAAACAATCACTGGTTCCAGCTTCTCTTTGTCTGGATCTGACAAAACAAGCAACTGCAAGACATCAACTTGGACTTTACTTTTTTACTATTTTCTGACTTTTTATAGACTTTGTAATAAAAATAAATGTTAGTAGCTGCTCTAATATCCCCCCCCCTCAAAAATGTCTCTCCTCTACCGTCCCAGGTAACAGGAGTTGGGGGTTGAGGTAAGAGAATCACATAAACATTGAAACCAACAACTTTAACAGCAAAAAATGGCAATGTCACTCTACAGCATCTATACAGTGGTAATCACTGATAACTTGATGTATTTATCCACCTTTAATGGATTATTTCTTGAGTGTTATTAAGTCAAATTATTATAGCATCAAAAAACTTTCATCAGCAGTTATCACCGTTACCCTTCATAGTCATTACTGACTAACCTGCCAATTATTTTTTTGATTAGTCAATTGTTTTGTCTATAAAATGTCTGAAAATGGCCATTATAATTTCCCAGAGCTCAAAGTCACATCCACAAATGTCTAGTTGTGTTCAACTAACGGTCCGAAACCCAAAGATATTCTGTTTACTATCATATATGACAGAGAAAAGCAGTGTTTGAGAAGCTGAAATCAGAGAATGTTTTGGTACTTTTGCTTTAAAAAACAATGACAGACAGCTCTACAATGAATGTAAAAGTTAGTCCAACTTACCGACCATGGCGCTGACCTCCCCTGCCATGAGCACAGGCACGGTGTCGTTGTACAGGCTAACATCTATGATGCCTTTTCGAATCGTCTCGCCCACCTTGGCCCCCAGCAGCATTGAGCCCAGTGTCTCAAAGATAGATGCCAGGATGCAGGCCTGTTTCAATGTGACCACACCGGACCCCACTGCTGTGCCGAATGAGTTGGCCACATCATTGGCTCCCACCGAAAACGCCAGGACGAAGGCAATGATGAAGCCAAAAATCACCATCCACAGATACGAATCCAGATCCATCTTGATATGCTTTCGGCCACCAGAAAAAAATCCAAGAGGAGAAAAACAAATAAAAAACTAGCTTATATATTCTAAAAATGAAGTGCTCTGTGCGTTTTTTTTTTTTTTTTTGGCGGAGGACTTGGGTAAGCCCGCTCCTTTTCTTCGTCCCCTGGTTGTAAAGAGTTCGAGGGGAGAAGCACAGCCGCTAACTAAGCGTTTGGAGCTCAGTCCAAAGATTGGAGACTAGTGATGGTGGGTGCAGGGAGCATTCCATAGCTTAGTGTGAGACAGCCTGTCTGCACGTTCCTTCACCTGCGAGAGAAACGAGAGAGAAGAGACACAGAAACAGATTAGTGTCAGGAGCCATGAGCCTTGATTACTCTTTTCCAAAAATCAGTTGCCATCTGACAACACCTCCCTGTGACTTCCTGAGAAAACCTAAAACAAAGGGGGTGGAGGAGGGACTTAGAGAGAGAGAGAGAGAGAGAGGAGGAGAGCTTATGAGAGCAGAGGCAAAAAAAAAATAAAAAATAAGGATTTGGGATGGATGATGACAACGCAGAACTGGCTTTGATGAAACGGTTAAGAGCACTCCACTGCACTCCAGTGGTGAAAGCTGTGGACGTCTCAGATAGCCACAATAGGAAATCACAGTATGCACTTCAAAGAAATTAAATCAGTGTGTTCAGAGGGTCTGCTGTCAGCGCTGAGACTATAAAAAGACCACAGTATCCAGAGTGAGATGTGAGCAATGCATCCAGCATTAGAGTAGACTGTTAACACCTTATCCTCACACAACAAGGCAGCTGACATTTCTGCCAAACCTGAATTTACTTCACAGGTTTTACCCTTTGCCACACATCCAAATATAATTTACCGAGTTTCCTTATTAGACAAGCAGAGTATCTCAACCACTATCAGTGCCATGTCTGACACAGTGATGCCAACAGTGATTACAGGCAGAATTACCGAGGATATTAAATGTTTTACATCACAATATTGTAGCACTTCCTGAAAAGGTCTGGAAGCAGTTCGATCAAACTGATCTTATTAAAACACAAATGCGAACCAAGAGACAGTTTTCGCTGTCGGCCCGGTGGATGTTTGCGTGGCAGATTCGGTTACAGTTACTCTCTAATCTTTGCTCTGTCAGCTTCAGCACGGCTGCTACGGCGCTCACTGGACAACAGTCAAAAAGGTACACACAAGTTTTGTAACACCTTTGGGAGTGCAAGCGCAAACAAACTCAAAGGTTTTGCTGCAGTACAAAAAAAAAAAAAAAAAAACAACTTAGTGCACAGATTTAAGTTAAGACTGCATTGCAGTAGGAACATCAGCAGTGATGTTTTACTGCTGCATTCTGGGGGCCAGGTAAGTTAACTAATGGTATAATAGAGAAAAAGAGAAAAGAAAAAAAACATTGCTTACTTTTAGTATTTTACCTTTTCGGTGACAATGATGATGGATTGAAACTTTAATATTTTAAAAGTGGCATGTGGGACAATTTTACAAAATTGTTCCTTTACTATGATTTCATAGGTGTGAGAGTTCATACAAATATTTTAAATTTTAGTCGGTCCATTTGTTTGTGACACTTGACTTAACTTTTGTCAAACGTCTGACAGATAAGAAGTAGTTTAAGTGCTTTATCTCAATGAGGATCTCTAATTAATCCTCTCTTTAATCCTCTAATTAATCTCTAACTAACCTGCTGTGACAGTTAAGAGGTAACCAAAACAAAAAAAAGGTGCGGCAAGAATATGTATTTTGGATGTTAATAGCAGTAAATTACAGCTATTAATGCCCAGTTGGACACGAAGCATTAACTCTTGTATGGTGGCAGAAATGTTAATGGATCGGTGTGGAGTCCACAGTGTGCGCAAATTATATTACTCTGCCAAACTGCTCTCATATCTGATCTCTGTAGTAAAACAGTAAACATGTTATGCTGGTGTCATGAAGTGAGAACAGGTACAGTGTTCACGACTGGAACCAGTGTGACGAAATTAACTTTTTGACTCACCTGCCGAGTGGTAGATGAAAAACATATTTTTTTACTGACCAAAAATAATAAATTGCCTTTTTGTGTCACATTAGTTTCAGTACATTTCATTTAGATAATGAGGTTTTAGTAGCTATTTAATTAACAGTAGCTAGCAGCAGACTGGCTGCAAGTGACAGTTTAGCGGAGAGCTGCGATGTCGAGTAGCTGATGAAACTAGAGGCACTTGAGACGGTCTGTGGCTGGAGCTCCTCCGCCAGACTGTCTTGAGCGTTCCTACAGTTTCGTAAAAACTACACTGTATAGGGACAAATGAGTAATTTCCGAGATATTTTATTACATGACTATTTTGGTAAAACATTTACCTGTCAGTGTGGCGGATATCCCTTCTGAGATTTATTCACCAAATGGAAAATCTACCCACATTTGACGCTTAGTGGGTGTTAATTTCAGATCCTGACTGGAACTACTGAAATGATTTGAGAATACTACGTTACTTCCTTTAAAACTGTTATCTGATCCAATAGTAATGATGTGTTAAGACTGCTGGCGTCTAGTAATGCACTTGTTGAGCTGATCTGTTGATCGCATTAGACCCACTAGAACAACAGGCAAACAGCTTCCTCCTTTGTCCCTTGTAAAGTTCCACAAGCCTTATTTGCATCGCAAAAATGACAATATGCACAGGAAACAGATGATGAGGCCACCAACACTGAAGCCTCTGGTGGTCCTCAAGAACCCTCTCCACCACAAATGACTTGCTCTGGGTTATTTCGTCTATTTTTTTTTTCTTTTGTCGTTGCCACATAATCAAAGTCATTTCATTGGGATTAATGGCAGCACATTTCCTTCTATGGTTAAGCCAACTGTTAATGGGGAGCATTAAATGTAAACAGCTTTAAGGCCAGACTAGTACATTCTCTCTGCATGAACTGACTGTGCTCCTCCTCGCGTGGGGGCAGACAGCTCCTTTCTAAATAGCCCGCGGCCAGTTATGGCTCCCTCCTCCCGACCAAGAGCTCCATCTGGAACAGTTGAGGTCACATACTCCTATCCTTTATCCTTTGATGAACCACAACACACACATAAAGAAGCTTAAATTATTTTTCCCTTGATCAGGTCTGAGTGAGACCTCCCTGAATCAGATCTATTAACTTAACTGACACTGAAAACTATTAAATAGCTTAAAGTTAAAAAATCTGACATGTTTCATCTTCCCCTTCAGTCATTCAACAGATCACAGGGATGTTCTTTTTAATATAGCGGTAAAAAGAGCTCAGGGGTTGCTGTCACCTACCAAATTTTAAAAAGACTGAGTAAAAATTATGTTCACCGATTCGCTGAGGCCAAATTCTATTTTCACCTGCTTCCTTCCAGAGAGAGATGAGAGCGCAGGGTCAGAGCAAAGCATCAGTGCCCCTGGGCTCAGCATCTTCACACACAGAGGTCTGAGACTCTCGGCTGAAAAGTCAATAACCTGAAGTCGTGAACTTGTGTCCATCAAGATAACCGCTACTAGTTAATAATTAATGTCCAAATATAACAATACAATCATAAGTAGGATGTTCTCCAATCTGAAGCTATAAAATCTAATTGCTTCCTTCAGTACCTTATGTAACATTTGTTGCCCCTTACAAGCAAAATGCCATCTGAAGACGTTTGCACCAATATTATAATCTGTTTATTTAAAGTTTACATTTTAAATTTGATGCTGTTTGTTTAACAACCTCTTCGCCACTTTTGAGGAGTGCTGTACAAATATTAAGTTTTACAATCAATGCACTGACAGTGGCAGACTTTGAAGGACTAACACAAGTCGCTGTGTAAATGTTTAATCCGGGGAACACCGCCGCCACATGAGGACCACGCGGTCAAACATGGCCCTCCACCAAGCCGAACCAGTGATCCCACGGAGGAAACAGTCTGCGCAACGGTCAAACAAGTCACCGGAGAAAGCAAGGCCGTGCAGTGCAAGTGTGAGAAGCAGGAGAGGTAAGATGAGAGTGAGTGACTTGAGCGTGGGCGTGCACACAACTACCAGGCCTTTTTTTATTTAGGTCCAATTTTCTAAACAGGGAAACTCAACATGACAGCTGCAGCTGACGCTCGGTCCTTTCCGAAGACCTCGTCCTATACTTTAACACATGAACACCAGTTCACATGCCACCAGTCCCAGTGGTACACATATAAAGTATTTTCTGAAGGGCTAAAACTTGTACAGTAGGTCAGTATAATGGTAAACTGTGCAGTTCTCTTATTAGCTGCTGTGCTACAGAAGAAATTCAGCACTTTCTTGGTCCTATAAGAATGTTAAGAGTGAACTACTCTCAAGGGAATATTAAAAAAAACAATGTGTTCAAGCTTCAGCAGTCTTGTCAGGGTTACAGCCAGGATATAGTCAGTAGATGCAGTGAAATCCAAAATGACTGCCATGGGGCACAGAAACCAATCAGACAGCAGTATGCAGTACGCATACCAAACTTTACTTCAATAATCTGCAGAATCTGAGGATTAAAAATAGTTTCCTCTGTCTATCATCACAAATATTGAACAGGATTTTATAATATAGTTCTGACAGTTCTTAAGTGCCTCAAACATCTGTAAGGTCATTATAATCTCAACATTTTTTAAATTAAATTACATTTTAATTAATGCCTGAGGGGAAATTTGTCTTCTCTACTCAACCAATTGTAACTATTTAGGTTCTGCTGTAGCTTAAGTGCCTTTATAAGATGGTACAAGTATTGAACATGCATGTTTTGAGCAGGAGAAAACCAAAAAACCCCTCTGGAGGAAACCAATGCAAACTCCACACAGAGAGGCTCCGACAGAACTTTTGTAAATAGCAGAGGCCACAAATCGTTACACCTTTTAGGTTTGCTTTAAAACAAATGTAAAGAAACCTTTTCCTTAACTCTAAATCCCTGCACCATCATGATATAGCTACACACCGGGGAGCGAGTAGCAGCTTCCTCAAAACTGCGGTCAAAGGTACATCCGCACATCCAAAACAAACACCTGTCTGCTAATTTCATTAACAAGCTCAACATCTGGTGTGTTCGCTGTGAAATCTGAAAGCACACGAACTGACTACTTCACAGCTTGAACATGGAACACACCCTTGGAGTGTTTATACATTCCCCCAGATAAAGAGGCGCATGACCTTATGTCCTTGAATAGCAAGTCAACAATCACGTCTTGCTATATACATTGATTTGTACAAACAGCAACCATTCAGAATACAGTACATGCCAGAGATTCAGTTACAGATTCAACCCATATTAAATGGCTTCCTTGAAAATGGACTGGCTATATGACCTTCAGTATGTTAGAGGAATACTCAGCATCTCAGGCTGCGCCGTCAGATTGTGCTCCTTCTGAGTGTTTATGATGCTCCAAAGAATAAATTCATAGGGACCCTGGAACTGTAAAGAGTTTAATCCTTTGAAATCAAAACATTCATTCAAAAGCTTCACGAATTAATACAATAAAATACATTTAAGAATATGTTGAATAAAACGTTATACAACCTGCATGAAGGCCATATTTTCCCTTTTCCTTTTTATTTCTACATATTATAGCAAGAATAGTATAACCAGTAATGTTTACTGCTTTTTTGCTACCTGGGTAAGATTGACTATATGATTCTATTGTAGTCATTGTGATACAGAAAAATAAACAGGAAACTGTAATATGCTGAATTCAAAGTGAATAATTGAAAGAGGCAAGAAATAACCAGTTTAGGAGAGAGATGTTTGAGATATGCAAGTAATGTTACTGTAGAAATCAAAAGAAGCAGGCCACAGTATGACGTGAATAGGGATGTTGACCTGTAGATATCATTCAGACCTCACATATTGCAACACACACAAAAAAAAAACCCAAAAGGGAATTTCATGATTAATTATTATTTCTAACACACATCAAAAAAGACCAATATGGAGAGAAAAATACTGCTAATTGGTAAACTTGTTGTTGTAGAGCCCTCTGCATATTTATAAAGATGATGGAACCAGGTTAATGTGACTTTGTCTGTCTGAATCACAACAAGGCTGATAAACTGAGAATCATACAGATGTAAATCAATTCATCAGCCTGCTTCTCTATTCAGCTCAGGTGCATCTTTTATAACATTCTGCACAAAGTGTGTCACGACCGCTGACCGCTGTCCAAGGTGCTGATCCTGGGACCACCAGGATCAGCACTTTGGACCTATCTGAGGTGATTGCTGTTGCTCACGCTTTCATATACTTTATGACACATGGAAATGATCATGAGGATTTAATGTGAGAAGTATATCTAGAAAACTGTTGCCACAATTCATGTATTTGGGACATACTGAACATACAAGTGGATACCTTGGAGTAATTTTAAAGTTTTTCAAGAGGCTTTTTATGGACAACTAATCTTAAAATTGTGTTGCTGCTGTTAAAATGATCTCCAATTATATTTGTTGTATCAGAAATACTGTAGCTACCATTTTTAGAAGCTAGGTCCTCCATGAAGGAATGCTAATACATCTCCTGGGAAGATGGAGGAGTGGTAATTAATATGAATTTATAACATTTAAATTAAGTTTTCTTTTCCAGATGAGTAAGCGTCTGGATATTTGCTAACGTTTTGGTGTTTATAAAATATAAATACTATCCGTGTGAGAGCGCGTGTGTGAATAGGTGAAAAAGAGGCAAATCATAAAGCGTTTTGTCCACTAAGGTAGAAAAGCGCTATGTGTAGTGTAGTCCGTTTATAATTTACCATCTTAAAATCATTTTGAAATGAGCTGCTGTCCCGTCTAAGTAAGCTACCCTAAATAAAAAAACACTTGAAAGTCACACAGTCTGTGAGGCAACATGCTCTTGAGGATTATTTCTGCCAGACACATTTTCTTCCTGTGGGTGTCAAACAGTACACATAATGAGGGCACTGACACAAAAAAATACAACATGAGGAAACAAGGCTAAATTCAGGCTTCACATTGCCTGTGCTGGAATATTTCATCTAAAAAGGATGAATGCAATGTACAGTCTTTTTTTTTTGGATTATCCAACTCAATTAACTGAAGAGAATGTTAACTATCCAGCTGCACAGCACAACCTGAGCTGAGCATTTTACCTGTTACAGCATCAGCCTCAGCGTGTGCTGTGTGCCCTGAACTGTAAAGAGAAACCTGTGTGCTTCCTGTGAACACTTCTCCAGTTGTTTGCTGCCGCGGCTGTACAATGCTCGTTAATCTCCCCGAGATGCCACTGCACCACAGCCACAGCTGGTGCAAAACACTGTGTCACGAGCTACAGTCTGCATTGACACGCGGCTGCACTATCCGCGCACCGATTCGACCCCTCCTCCTCCTCCTCTCGTCAAACTAACCCTTCTCGAGGCACGCGCTGAAAGGACCAGAACTGGAACATACATGCAGCGTCAGATGATGACTCACAACAGCATCCTACCAGCGCTGGCTAATTGTTACACCTGGAGCATACGCAACTGCAGTCAGTGCCTCCAAGGACACAAGGCTGCTCGTGTCTACCAGATGGCTCACTAAGTTAAGAGTAAGAGAAATTGAGACAGAAATGCAGGCGAGTAAGAAAACCCTATAAGTCTGGAAATCAACTCCACTCACCTTCATGTCTCCTCACATCACTGGAAGATGGGAAAGTAGTGGAGATGAATGAATGCCAAAGACAAAATTACAGTATTGGGGAGAAAAGAATAAAACTGGGGTGAGCATGTGATTGACAGGAAATTAGATGACGAGAGACAAAGAGTAGAAGAGAACAGCTGATGACGGGAGGAGAGGAGGAATGGGGGGGGGAAAAAAGGAGGGAAAGAGCAGGAGACGCTTAGTGAGAAATCAGCAGGTTGTGGTGGTGTTGCAGGAGAGAGAAGGAGAGAGCGAGCTACCAAAAGAGAGCAACACACACAGAGAGCGAGAGAGAGAGAGATAGCAGCACAGCCAGCCGAGTCTAGACTGCCTCTTAAAGGAAAGTATCCGCATTCACAGCACACGCCAGCCAATGACAAATGTCAGAGATGCCGATGTGTGCCGCTGACTGGCTGTCAGCGTGCAGAGAGGATGGACAGATGGAGGAGAGTCGGCCAATGACTGCCCGAGGAGAATAACCAACCGGGGGGGGGAGGAGGAGGGGGAGGAGGAGGAGGAGGGGGGGATGAGAGGGAGAGGAGGTGAACCTGTGTGTGGATGTGTTTTACAGCCAGAGAAAAGCATGCAGACGGATCAAGGGCATTCAGAGCACTAGCCTCCCCTTCATTACTCTGGTCACAGCACAATATAACACAATATCTGCATTCTGGCAGCTAAATACTGATCGACATATTAAGTGGGAAGCAACGGCGCAACAAGCTGAGGATTACACAACCATCCATGATGCTTGTTACTGCATGGTATTCAGTATGATGAAAGGAGCTGGGCAACTTAGGGATATTTTTCTTGGTAACACAGAGGCTCATCGCCCAAGAACACACACTATCTCAACATTGTTATTTGGCCGTGAGCCACCCATCGCTCTCTCTGCCACAATTGTCCCTTTCCGAGACAGGGCTGAACAGTATGCCTTTATGTCACTCAGTCTCAGCAGGCAGAGACAGAGGCTCTCGTCAACATAATGAGGAGTGTGGACCAGAGTCACTGCAGACTCATCGCTTACAAAATACAAAGCAGAGCCCACGTCTCCTTCAGCAGTTCCTCAATACTCAGCAGCGATGCGACGGAAAGCAAGAAGAATCCTTCACACAGACATATTCACGGGCCTGTCTAACGCACTAGTCTATGAGCAATAAATAAAACGGATGTTTTCTGGAAGGTTTTTGTTCTAAACTAAGCCTGCACAAGTTTATGGGATCTTTATAGTTGTTTTTCATACTTTGGAGAAATTCACCACAGATTAGCCACAAACTACTTGCATCACATAAATTCTGTCTTGCAGTTTCCTTTCTTGACTTCCACACAGTCTTTGCACAGTTTTAACCATATGATTAAAAACAAACATTTACTTACGTACACCATTGAAGCTAAGGCAGTGTCTGGTGCCACTGGTGCAGTTCAGGTCCTGTTCCCATGAGCCCTTTTTGTCCTCATACTGTGCACGGACTAGAAAAGGGCTGATAAATTCATTTGGTCAGTACTGTTCAGAGGTCTGATCTTGTGTTTGTTTGAGTTCCTGTGGCTTTCTCCTCTATTGCCTCTCACTCATTCTCTCCCTTTCTGTACCCCAACTGGCCCTGCCTGCTAAAAAGCCTATCTGCGTCAGCTGCACCTGCTGCCTCTGACTCTGTGCTTCGCAGCAGGGAGGCGCTGTCTCCTAGAACCCAAACACACGCACGCACACACACACACACACACACACCGTACAGTGTTGAGATCAGTCAGCCTCCACAGTCAGGAGGGGGGTCGCTTAAGAATGACAACAACAGCACGCATGACTACAAAGAGCATGTCGCTCTCAACAGCGTCTTCAAAGGCTCCTCACACACACACACACACACACACACATTTCCATAAATCCTCTCGCTCATTCCATTCCTCTCCGCTGCTGTGGGTCTGCATTGCAGCACTAAGTCAGGTTGTCAAGAAGCAAGTAAGTAAGTAGGTAAGTCTCGTAATCCTTTAGATTGCTTCTGACGGCCATTACAAGCACACAAGCAATGTGTCAAAAATTCACGTGCCAGCGGCTAAATCAATAGTTTCCCCAGTTTTTTTTTTCTTTCTTTTTGGTATCTTCTGATTTATCTGGTAGAGACGAGCGAGAGTTATCCAACTGTCTCCTCGTCATCACTACAGCCCCAAGGCAGCAATCAAACATCTCGCAGCACAATCCCCCCTTTGAAACAAAATCGCCTCTAAGCTTTATGAATATTTATTTTGCCTTCATAGCGTATTTAGCTTTAACACAAGGAATGACAGCATGCCTGATTCCTTTTTTAAAAACTTCCTACAGTTCCACGCAAAGTTTAAATACATGGGGTGTGAATTGCAGCAGTTTACATCTGGCCAAGATCCTGTGTCACATGTCCATCCTTCCTGCCATCTCTCTACTATTAGCTTTCTAACAAAAACTGCATAAAATGCCCCCCAAAAATACTAATTCAAATGAAATTCATGAATCAAGTTTCGAGTGTTGTCAGACTCTGAACAAAGTATCCAAGCCTTCAAGCAACACCAAAGCAGGCCATGTTACAACAGCAAACAATCGAGCTCCCCTCTGGCTTTCAGTGTTGAGTAAGCCTTATGTTTAAATACTCTTTTAAGGTCAGCTCTCTCTGGTTTCAGTGGAGACTGTGCACGGGTTTGACTCCCTCACCCTGAAATGGCAAAGTGACTGCTGTGACTCCTCCCTGTTTGAGTGTCTGTACGACTGTTTTAAGTAACTGAGACACACTGTACTGTCCTCACACTGTTTGGTTCCTATAAGGTCCAGAAAAGGAAACCGATTTATAGCAATACAACGAGAATAGGTAAAGAAAACGTGAAACATACGCAGATATAATTTCAGAAGACATGGAAATGGATACGATACCAACAAGTAGCCTTTTCTTATTAGTAAAACCATCGAGGATTTGAAATGTTGATCTACAAACATCCAGCCACACTCACACACACACACTAATGAATAAAAACAATTCTGGCTAAAATAGCAGCAACACAAAGGATGCAGTGCCCTAAATAATGCTTTTAGGCTGGCAGAAACTATTAGTCACCTCTGAGAATAAACCCTGCTCACAACAGGGATCCTAATTGACCAATAAAAATGTGCCTTCAAGACAAATATACAACCAACTACTTCATTTCCAACAGTAAGGGGTCCGTGTTTTTTTTGGCTAGCCTTCACATCATGTAAAGACTGACACAATATGGATTGGCACCTACCAACAACTTTGGCTGTTTGAGATCCACTTTTCTTCTTGTTTTGCCAACTGTCACCATGTTCCTGAGCGTAGGAGTCATCTTACCCTTGAACCTCTCTGTTTTCCTCTCCTCTCTCACCCCCCCCCCACCCTCCTCCAACTCTCAGCTTTTGGCCAGACAGCTCCAGTTCTCTTCCACGAATCAGCAGAGGGACCCGATTGCAAAGCCTGACGCTTTCACCCCTGTCCTTCCTCCCCTTTTCCTCTCCTACCTACCCCTCCCGATCTCTTCTCATCTTAGGTGTGAAAATGGAGAAATGTTGATCTGGCTGTGTCCTCACGAAGCAGTGCCAGGACATTCAACCTGAACCTACCTACCTCTTTCTTGACTGCTGAGACTGATAATCTATTGTTGGCACGGTCTGTGGTATTAAAATGTGTTACTGGGACAAAGAGGGAGCCGGTATTAATGAGCGCTGAAAACACAGAGCAAAAAAAAAAAAAAGGGCAAGAGACTTTGTGAGAAGGAACAGGTACAGACATGATTAATTATGTTTTAGGCTATGCCCACACTAATGGGGACAAATGCATCTCGCCTTCCCATCCACACTACGCTGCCCAATGACTGATGAAATCTTAATGAAAGTGGAGTCCCAACTGGAGATCTGGAGATCTGTAAATGCCGGCCCGGAGTTAAAGCTGGCACAGAGAGAAATTTGCTTTTTGAAAAAAAAAAAACAATGTATGACTGTCACGTGATCTCATGCACACTGGTGTCACATGATTCATTTGAGAATCTGGGCTCGCTTTAAAAAGAAAAGAAAGAAAAAAAAAAAAAGATGATGGATCGCTGCAAAGCTCCTAGCTTAAGAGGTCTTTGTATACCACACAGAAGAGATTTAAGCGTTGTTTCAATTTGGATTGGTGAACTATTAATATTTACGTACCCTTTCATAGTATTAGCAGCATTAGCAACATAGCGCTGTGGGCAGAACAACAGATGGTAAAAGGTTAAGAAAGGAAATAAAACAGACACCGATTTAAATGTATCTGCATCGATGTGGACTGTGTCATAGCTGTAAGAGTTTGAAGACAGATTTCAGGGGAAAAGAATCGAATGCATCAAGTATCGATAAAAAACAAGCTGATACACCAACTGTGGCTATTTTTCAACCATAATACAGTATGAAAATGCACATTTGTTCCGATTAACTGTGCGTAACTGCAGTGTAACGGACATTTGTGACCTTGGATGACTGTGACCCCACGTGTGAGGTTAAAAGATGAGCACAAAAGGGAAGAGAGAGAGAGAGGCAGACAGATAGAGAGAGAAAGAGAAAGAGCGAGAAAACATTCCTTCCTAAGCTGGATCTAGTGGCCTGTGCCCTCCTGCTCTTAATCCTGGCTTTCAGCACATGACCCAGCTAACAGTATTATGGAGCGCTTTGATTAGACCTGCTGCTGTGCGCACGTAGTGAGAGACGTGGCGGTGCTGGGGGAACATGGGGTCCTGTGCTCTGCCACCACTTTGCAGGAATGCCAGGCTTTTGTATAGACACACGCTGCATTAGCGATACGTTTAACCTCAGCGTACGCGAACCTTCACATGGCGGAAGGATAGACACGAGGCTTGCCGGATTAGGTCTGCAAGTCAGTGAGTCAGCGGATTACCCAGGCGCTGTTATTCTAGGTGAAAACTAAGAGTAATGCTGAAAAACGTGCTGTTAGCATTAGCCGCAGAATGAGTTGCAAGAATGGCACTTAAGGCGGTCATAACAGGGAGGGGAATTTCACATGACGACTTCAGCAGTGGGCCTTAATCGCATCAAGGGGTCTCGCGAGGGAGAGGTTTATTTTTAAGTTTATCGACTAATAGAAAAAAAAAACAGCTTTAAGATTAAGGGTTGTTTTTCAAAGTCAATACTTTTTGAGTGCTGACTGAATAGCACCAAGTATCAAAAACTGTCACACATGAGTTGGAACTGCATGCTTGGTCGATGCCTCTGATTTCAAATCCTAATTTGAGTACTGAAATGCAACAAGCACCAATATCAAAAGTTTTAACTTTACCCAGCCAGGTTCAACACTCAGTATCACTAAATATTGAGATTTAACAACAGTGTAAGCTGTCCTCTTTGGAAATTGGTTGAATTGAAAATACTATAGAGTAAACTGTTGGGGAACTCAGCACAGCAGGCCTTCACTGTGTGTTGTGTTCCCTCTAGGGAAGATATTTCTGCAGTGTCCTTACAATGTTTTTACAACAATGAATCCTGAAGCAAAAGTGCTGGAGGTAAACCACAGAATACAGATTATGTTCGTCTTACTAACTGAAAGGTTCTGTCTGTGCAACTGTAGCAAATCTACGTGAGACATCAAGTTGATTTTTAAGCCATAAAGGATTTTGAGTCCGCTGTAAGTTACCCTCCCAACTGAACAGTCCAAAGATAAGTTCCTGTCAGTGAACACAACACCGCCAGAATCACAACCCTGAATCCTGTCAACAGAGTAAAAACAAGGCAGGAGAGGTTAGTTCCATGCTGCTACTACCACCGAAGCATGAATGAGTTTGTCTTAAAATTACACAGTACACACAGCGGGACCAGTGTCAAACAACTATCACATGTTTTCAGATTGTGTCGCAGCGTGCTCGGCGCTAAGTGAAACTCAATTTGACAAGTGGTGTGTTGGTGTTCCGGGAGATGGAGGGTGAATGGGGAGAAGGGTGGGCTTGCCTGGGTCACCTCTAATCCTGTTGCGATAAATCAGTTCCTTGAGACTCTTCCACCCATCACCTCAAATCATTTTGCCCGGCCAGAAGGAGGCGCGATAAAAAAAACAAATGTACTCGATTTGCTTACATACCACTAAACCTTCAAATGCATTCAGGTGAGAATGGACACACAGATCACTGCATATAGTAAAGAAAAACTTACTTTCCATTGCTGTAAATGCATTCAAAGTCTTAACACTCCATGTTTTCGAGAAGTTACTGCTGTATTCCTGTCACCTCCTGCAAGCTGCGGGCTGCAGTTGTTTTCCAAACTCCATTAAAACTTGCCGAGATATACAGCCACCTCTACTAAAATAACCCACCGTTCTAAACAACTTGTATATGTTATTCCCCCCGACATGACTTCATAACAACACAATCACTGCAGTATAAAACAGAGTTCCATTACTCTAGGATTGAATGTGAAGAGATCGCTGCGTGTCTCCAGCTCGACGCATCCGCAAAGCACTCCTAGTTCCAATTTGCCTCCTCACATAACATAATAAAGAGCGAGACAAAATCTGCAACAGAACAGACAGTACGAGCTTCTGACTGAGACAAACTAATCAGCGGGGTTTAGCCTTCTCATACGCAGAAAATAATGTGTCCTGTTGTATGATTTATGAGTTCCAAACGGACGTGTTTATGTGCAAACGTTATGTTGACAGGTCTGTTTGACTACGGTTCAGGCTGATGCTGGGTAAGCCTTCTCGGCATTACTGGGGCGATGGGGGGGGTCACTGACTCTAGAGCCATAGTGGGGCTGGAATGTGTGAAACATTAAGAAGATGTCATCACCTGTTCAGTACAAGGAACCCTGGAGATTTTTGACAATATATAATCCTCGTCTCCCACAGTTTACTGGCCTGACATTCCCCTAGAAAAAAAAAAAAAAAAGCATCTCTGCTCAATGACAAGACCTGTTTATTCTGTGCAAACTCTACTTTCAGTGTTCTCCCAGGGGTTTGTTGTAGTACAGGAGTATTTTTGGTACTAGTGCATTTTCCAGGCTCCGTTCCAAAGTGGTTCTCATTTCTATGTTTGGACTCTCATAGATCTAAAGAGGACCTATTATACAATTTACCATTATTAACTGAGGAGGATGAGGGCAACGAGACCTGTATTAGACCACTAATCATATACTCCCTGCTGTATGAATACCCTGATTAATTCATCTTTAAAAAGAAAAGAAATTGCCTCTAATACTATATTAGGCAGTCACAGCTTGTTAAAGCTTAATGACATGATTCAGTGCCATCATTGTATGTGATCACAATAGTATTGCCTCAACACTGCATAATTAAGTGTCACGTAGATGAAATTAATATTAACAAATCAGTAAAACAAACACAGTGAGTAAAAAAATTAGTTGTATTTCAAGTTACGGACCAGATTATATACAGAATGTGAGACATCAGTTTGATGAAGCTAATTGGCATTTAGGGGGTTCATATTGCTTCAGGGATTTTTTTAAAATGTACACGGGGAAACATTTTCTGTTTGTACTGTCTATCACATGTTGCTCTGCACAAAATGTGCTGACACAGCGACACCACCATGATGACATATCATTTCAGAAACCGTGTACAATGCGACGGTGAGAATCAACGTAGAGAATGTCTCTGATCAGCACACGGAGAGGAAATGTCTCTACACCAAAAGCTAAAAATGCCAGCGAGGATCTTCACCTGCAGTATGGACGTGCAGGAGAGCCGAGGGTGCTGTGGGTTTTATTTCGTTATTTCTATACAAACATATTAAAATGTCGCTTGAGTTGAGAATAGACAGTAAAGTATAAAGAGAATGTGATTTTGAAATAGTTTGAAAGTTATACAACCACACCAGAACCCAAGAAGCTCCAGTGCATCACCGTCAGCGAACCTCCTGACATCCTGTCAACTGGCATTGGAGATGTGTTTCGGCCAACAATGCGTGTGTTTATTTTAAGTGTCTCAGTGGAAAGATTTGTGGCAACGGTGTGTAAAGTGAACTTAACGGCTCACAGTTCATACATTCATTCCTCTCTTATCTTGAACCGGATCGTTTACAGTTAATTGCCCAGCGTACCATTGTTCAACCTAGCTAATCCCCACCCTGCGAGGTGGCCTCTGGATAGATACCACTGGACTCTATCTGACAAACTGCCCCCCCCCCCCCACCCCCACCACCCTCCAGCTTCGCTGCTTTCTGAGGTGTCACATATCCACCACTCGTTCTTGTTGCTAAAGGCAGTAGGGAGGTGGAATGATTTGGCTAGAAATAGCAGCGTCACATGAGTGTGTGCAGTGAACAGTCAGCCAGCTGCTCATCCTTACATGGAGCCCTGCTCCATCCGCACAATCAAATGCAAATAGGTGGTAACATTATCAACACAACAGTATAGACCGACGCAGACAGGTCGATCACTCCTCGCAGAGACTTGTCACACCCTTCACCTCGCTCCGGTACAGAACTAAGAGAGCAGAGTTTAAAAAAAAAAAGGACACGTGAGCTCACACCTGTTCAAACATGAAGATTTTTACAAACTCAGAGGAACTTTCACATGGACAAAAGAAACCTCTGAGCACCTCTCACCAAGAGAGAAAATGAAAAACACATGCCTTATTAATAAGGTTAGGTCTGGATGATTAAATAAGAAAATATTTACACATAATTAGTTGATGTTCAACAATGAAATCACAGCATTATTGCCATGAAACTCAGAAGAAGCTGGAACTTTTCCCAAAAATAAACAGCAAATCGACAATCATCCCTCTCACAATTAGTAAAGCAACAAAAAGGGAGAACAGCAAAAAAATATATATTGAAAAATAAACAAATATTTTTATCACATCACCCACCCACACAGTTTTTCCAATCCTTTCCTTAGTGCAAAGAGGACTAGCTCGGAAATTTGGGGGAAATTTGTAGGTAACAAGGACAAGAATAACAATAACAAAACATGTTTCATGTCATTTACAGTATTTGACCTAATACATCATCCCAAAAGCCAAAAATAACTTTTCCCATGCCTCTCTCAGTATTTCCTCCAGTGCTTTACCATCGAAAGTTTTCCAAATCCTCAAACTGAGCTCAGGTCTTTGTGGCAAAATCATGACTCATTAAAGCCAAACAAGCCCTGGGTGCTCCTGAACAAATGGACCTGAGAGAGAAGAAGGGGTAAATAATGTCCATGCTACTTTCCATGAATTAAACCACAATGCCTCACAGTTCAGCAGTAAGCCTGCCATTAGCATAGTTAACACCAGGCCAGCACCCAAACAAGAGACGCTCTGTGTGACAACGCTTTGATACAGACCCTGCCGCTTACAGACGGCCACCAGAAAACACTACAAAACAGCTCTCATGGCCCGAGTGAAGAGGACAAACAGGGCCAAAAACACACAACAGGTCAGAGAAAACGATACAACAGGCTGTCACACGCCAACTATGGCAATAAATGGCTAATTGTTTTACGTGCAAGTTGATCTGAACATCTGAGCATCTGAGGTTTTGTCCTTAAAGAGGGCCATAACTACAGAGGTTTAAAGAGGGAGACGCGTACAAACAATAGAGGTTTGCTTGCATGCGTTAGCCTCCCCAATTTAAATGAGGGTCTCTCTTGCTTCAAAGCAATTAAGACAGGAAAACTAACAGGAAGCCTACAGCCGCCAGCATGATTAAATGCCTGAGTCAATCCGAACTGTAAATCCTGATTTTTGTCAAGAAACCTTCAAGAATACCGCAACCATTCTGTAAAGATATGTTGGTATTATGAGCTATTAGAGCTCTCTTTTGGGTCAAACAGGAATGCAGGCCTACGTGACAGTGGTAACAGGGGGGGACATGCGAGTATTATGGGATGGCAACATGTTTTATCGGTTGTCAGCTTGCCACTAGACAGGAGTTCCCTGAAAGCCGCCGCATACATCTACACGTCCATGTGTAGGAACCACAAAATATTTAAGTGTGTCAATTTGGCCCAAACAACTTAGATCTGGTTAAATACTGAGGCAAAAGTACTGTAATTAGCGGAAATGGTTTTGATTATTTTCCCAGGCTTTAATGGTGCCCTGACCCCGAAGCTATTCTGAAATTTAATCATCAAGAGACTCACGGAACTGTGATGTCTGAAAAACTTCTTCTATTTGTCTTCAGCTTCTTTCTCCACCACTGACGGCTCGCAGCTTGCTTAACGTGCGCTCATCTCAGTTTCCTACAACAACAACAACCCGTCACATGCCGACCTTTCCTGCTCCTCTCTGTCCACTGTGTTTGTTTTGACCTTTGTGAATAAAAAAAAAAAAAAAAAGAAAAAGGACACGTTATCAGCTCCACATGATCAATGACATGCTTAACGAGGTTTTAAAGCAATAACATGGATTAAGCAATGCTGGTGCAAGCAGACATGCAGCACAGGCAATCTCTCTCTTTCTCTCACACACATACACACACACACACACACACATACACACAGCATGAAGATTCCCACTCTTTCTGTGCTATCATGTGATGTTGCCATGGCGAAGAAGGGCTCAGACATAACAGTGTGATTGTGCTCTGAGGGCGAGGTGGGACGATCAGAGAGACAGACTGTTCTCTGACTGTGACACTGCCAGCCCCGGTGCCAACTGCCTTTCCACCCACAGAGACAAAGACACACCCACTGGCAGAAGGGCCAGCCTGCACGGGGCCCTACCGTCATGGAAACCAGCAGACCCCGGCGCCTTTTCCATACATCTCTTATTCTTTCTTCTTCCTAGTGTCACTCCACAAGATCAAGGTCATTTCTGTTTTTTTTTTTTCCCTGAAATGTAAATCCATTTCTAAATTATTCAAATTTTGTTGTGCTCTGTTCTTGGCAGCTTTCTGTACTGACAAATTATATTTTTAACTCTTACTGTAAGACAAAATCCAATCAGAGTAAAAATCACTTATGCTGGCAACTTTTGTGTTACACTATAAGGCTGCAAATAAAGATTATTTTCATTAATTATTGATCCGTCAATTCTTTTTTAATTAATCAACTAATTGTTTAGTCTAAAAAAATGTACAGTTGGAACAATTAGTCAAATAATCGATGAGATAGATAGAGAAAGACTCTTGATAATCCATTCATCACTCAAGTTACTGTTCAACCAAAATCTCAAACATCACATAGTTCAGCTTCTCAATTGCAACAATCGGCTAATATATTGTTATCAAATCCTTTAAACTCTTATAAATACAGATATCCAAAATGCTGGTACATATCTAAAACCAAAGGACATTACATTTTATGATAGAACATGATATTAAAAATGATAAAGAAAAGCAGCAAATCCTCACGTTTGAGAATCAGATATTATAAACACATATTTGCCATTTTTGCTTGATCTCAAATCAGAATTGTTATATGATTAAACTGTTTTCAGGACCATTTCCTTGATTCTAAAAGTTGGGCTTTGGACTACATTAGACCTTTGGAATCAAATATCACACCTTGTTGATCACTGTTGGGCAACTATGTATCTAATAAAAAGAGCATAAAGTCTTTGAGAAAAGGGTGCACTCTGCACAGAAGGAGGCTTTGAAGTAATGTGGTGTGACCTGCGCGCTCACAGAGGACATTCTTGTCAGAGGCCTGTGAGGCGAGTCTGAATAGATGGCAGAAAGTTCTAAGAAACTGTACGCTGGCATCGGCCCTGTACTGAGAAAGCGCACCTTCACGAAAACTGGTCTGACACTGCTTTCTCAGCATCATGTTGAACATAACAACATGACACAATGTACACATGCTTCTGCCATGCGTACACAGAACAGCCCTTTCCCCCTCCCCTCCTCCACACACAGCCAACTTCAGCACAGAACTTCCAAAACACAAGCTTCAGCTGACTTAAAACTGCTGTTTAAATATGCACTGCTCCGTGTCTGTTATGAAGCATTCGGATTTATGGGTTAGCATAAAAGAGACTCTATTGACGGTGTGGTCTAAAGCTGTGGCTGCACCCTGTCGCCACGGAACTGGCAATTTAGTGTGAATCACTCTGCCTCGATTGTTTTTTTCCAAAAGGATTACACTCACAAAGGGCAGGTCAAAGTACAGTCAAAATATGAATCAAATCTGTCCCCAATGTTGTTGTGAACCTACAAGATAGTAATAAAAAATGTAATTAAGCCTCAAAAGGAGGGCAACATACAGTAAGATTAGTTTTTCACTCTACTAAAGGTGTCTGCAGAGACGGCGTCACTACAGCGGGACTCAATGTAGTTTTACCTTTGATTGTTGATATTGGCTTTACTTCTTTAACAACTGCAACAATCAACTTTTCTTTTCTTTTTTTATACTTCTGAGCTTCTCAAAATTCCTTCCTTTGCCACAAATGTTTATATTTTGAACAGAGCTGCAACAATTAGTCTATAATAATCATTTAAGTCATTTTTTAAGCAAAAACTAACAAACATTTGATAGTTCCAGGTTCTTAAATGTGAGAATTTGCCGCTTTTCTTGCTCTTAGATTATAGTTAATTGAATATTTTGGGGTTTTGGACTGCATGTTGGACAGAATAAGACTTCCCCTTGTCTTCTAGGATATTGTGATAGACACTGTTCAATGTATTCTGATGTTTTATAGAGACCAAACAATTCATCAAGAAAATAATCTGCAGATTAATCGAGTTAGTTGCAGCCCTAGTTTTAACGCCAAATAAGGAAATAGTTCATGTCTATGTGTTATATGAGCTACAGTATATATGAACAAATATGTTGTTATTCACAGACAGAGATGTTTGGGGTCAATTACACCCCAGAGAAGTCTAACTCACTGTTAGACCTCTTATGAACAAACTGTAATAAAACAACAATAACAGAAATCCAGAGAGACTTATTTGGGATTGTGCTGCATTAAAAGTACTGTCAGCACCAACAAAGAGCATGTGAGCATCCACTGTAATAAATCATGTTCTGTTGCCGGCGTCTCAGAGACCCTAAAAATTAGTAATGCATAATTTTTGGAACATGTCTTCAGTTTGAAATCACGTTCTCATAAAATTAGGAAAAGTAATGAAGTATCGAGCCAATGAACAACGGCCATAAACAATGTTGAGTCTGACTTTTGTTAAAAATGTCCCGGGGTCTCTTGGAACTTTAAGGTTAAACTGAAATGTTTCATGGAAATCACCAGAAAATCTGACAGCTTCAAATGCAGAACAGCGAATTAAAACTGTGTGGAACTTTAAACCGTGTGAAAACCTGTAGAGCAGGTCATTTCATTATTGCTCAAGCGCTCTTCATAGATAGGTAGGTATGTTTTAAGAAAACAATGCAGGGGTGGGAGAGGGAGAGGCACAGTCCTTATCAGAGAGGCTGGTCAACAGAAGCCCACAGACTGCATTGTGCATGTGTTCACATAAAGCACACAGGAGTGTAAAAACAGGGAAGTCATTAATCCGCCTATCTTATCGTAATATGCTTTCAAATCTGTCTTACAACCTTTACGGCTAAGACAAGATACAGCAATCAGTGTATTTGGTTCCTCCAGTTTTCAAGCCCCTGCTGTGTTAAAAGCACTGATGTTACTAGCACGACTAGAGGAAAACGTTTGAAGCAGTGGCAGACCCCAGCATTCTTCTTCTCTCACTCTTATCATAATACGCAGATTAACCATTAACTCACAAAAAAGCCCCCTTCTGAACGCTCCCACTGCCTATGTAGGAAACAGGAAAAGATATCTTCATTGTGCTGAATATGTAATTTAAGGAAGAAAAGATACAACATGAATATTGAACCCAGACCCAAAAGACCCAAATCTCTGATTCCAGCTTCTTAAATGTGAATATTTTCTGGTTTCTTAATTCCTCTTTTTTGACATTTAGACATTTTATAGACCAAACAACCAGATAAGGAAAATAATCATTACTCACAGCTCTAATATAATGTAAGTTAGAACAAAAGCCATGTGATAAATACTTAATAATCTTTCATTTTGCTGTTGTAAGTCAGCTCTATGGCAAATTTTGTGGGGTTTGAATTATCCTGCAGGGTGTTCCTGTTATTCTTTCCACCTCCCTGCATGTTGACTGTGCGTATGTTCCAGTGTGTGTGGGTTTTTCTAGTTGGAAAATAGATATATCACGATGACAATATAAGAGGCTCCCCTTGAGATGGCTGCAGGGGCCTCAGCAGCAGGAACACACAGTATGTTGTAAGAATTGCCACCAAGATGGCACCAGTGAGGATGGTTGCCGTCTTTTCGAGCTCAAACCAAACATTTACGTTCTTGTGTATCTTTCAGTACTTTGTGTCTGTTTTTTGTTTTGCTTTTCCTGTATCTACCTCTCTCTTATCTTTCTCCTTTTTTCCAAGCCGGTATTTCAATAACAGTCATGTGCTCTGTGCTCATATGAACAGTGGAACAGGTTTTCCTCACTGTAATCACTCCTCATCTGCATATTGGCAAATTAAAAGATCCCTTTCAAATACGCTTTCAATGTAAGTGACGGGGGCCAAAATCCACCGTGTGTCCACACAGTCGTTTTGTGCAAAAATGCATTTAAAAGTTGATCTGAAGCTTATATGAGGCTTCAGCAGTCTGAGTTAGTCATATCAAGTGGATATCTGACACATTTACAGTGTTTTTAGCATCAAATTCCCTCTTTGTGTTTCCTCTGTGTTTCCCTGTTGAGCTGTAGTGGAAGTATAATAACAAAAAGAGGGACTTTGGCACTAAAAAGACTGTAACGCTGAAAGATATCTATTTGATTTGACTACTTTGGACGCCGAAGCTTCATATTAGCTTCAGATAAACTTTTAAATACATTTTTGCACAGAAGGAGGACTGTGGATTTTGTCCCCCATCACTTACACTGTAAGTGCATTATGAAGGGATCTTTTAATGGTCAGTATGAACAGGAGGAATGATTAAATGATTACAGCAAGAAAAAACTATTTAAGTGTTCATTTGGGCTCCTGACCGTTGTTTTAAGACAGACTTGAACATTTCTGAACCCATCCTTTAATATTTACTTAGCAATTTAACTGGAAGTAAAGCTTGAACAAGCCAAATTTCACTGCTTTCAGTGTTGCCTCCCACTGCGTTGCTGTGCGTGTGACCATAAAGTTCTTGAATTGTCTGTCTTGCCATCACAGATGTGTATCAGTGTGGACATAACAGGCTTATCTTCCTCCGCTTCCTGATTGGCTGGGTGACCCATTGAAGAAAAAAAAAAAAAAAAAAGATTAACCGCAGTCAAAAATCAAGATACAACACCAGCAGATGAGCTTGAATAATCAAACTCTTGGTGGAGACCAAGGAAGTGACCTAACGCGTGAACTTCTACAGTGTTTTGGATAAGACTGTCTAAACTTATTGGGCAATGGGGCGGCAGTGGTTGTGCACGACGCGCATGCGCAGTGTCGACCCGCCTCGTCGAGAACTGTCTTCTTCTTAACTCGGCGCACGAAAAGCTCAACACGGTGAAATGAACTGGCGTGATTAGCAGTCAAACGATTAGAAAGGCTCTTTGAAAGCGGCGTTCGCCTTTGCTCGGCAGTTCTGCCGCACTGGTTGAGACCTGCGGGCAGGCCAGCAGACAGTGAATCTGAACTGGTGCTATTGTGATAGTCTTATCGGATGTGGAGTCTCACACACACACACGTGTAGCGGCTCCATTCACTCGTTTTGTTTGCGTGCGGCCAGTGTGGCAACAATGTGACGAGCACACTCAACACAAAAATGCGGCCGCTTCCTCGGCGAAATGCAACATTTACAGTCGTGTCTGTCAAAAAGCTACGTGAATATAAGTGAGGAGGCTCTGCGTGGCTGTGAGCTGATTTCAATACACAGACACACGTTATTTCTATTTCACACTTACCAGGCCCGTTCCTCCTCAAACGCAGCCAGCAGCAGGGACGCTCACACCGCAAAGAAATGCGCAAGGGAAAGTGGCTGGACAACACTGAAACCCCGTCGAAGGTGAAAAGACACAGGGGCAACGGGTTGTTGTTGTGTTTTGTTTTTGTTTTTTTTCGCGAGACAAAATGTACTTACCAACGAAATAGGACACCACAAGGGGGGAAAAATGTGCCGCTCCGTCTCGCCTCCACGCCTCTATCTCTGCCTGTATTTTCCCAGAACCGTTCTCCGTGGGCTGCGTCGAAAATGTCACAGATTCCTGCAGTGGCTGTCGTCGTCCACCCGGAATAGTTGCCCTCGCCTCAACCGACTCATGCGACCATGTTGCCCTGAATGTCGCCTGCTGCTCTCATCCGGGCGTTTAGGGATTGAGTTGAACACACAGCTCAGGATGACAGCTTTGGGGTGAAGGAGGGAGGAGGAGGAGGAGGAGGGGAGGAGGAGGAGAGGAGGGGAGGGGGGGGGGTGTGAGACAGAGAGGGGAGTTGTGCTCAGTCTGTTGAGGGCATGGTGACACCAAATAGAATAGAGAGCTAATAATACCGACTTTAGTAATTAATGTGTATATGGGTATTAATGGGTATATCATAAAAATGAACAAATGCTTTTTCTTGGCGTTTTTTTTTTAAACTGCACGCGTGTCTTAAATCTGATTTAATTATCCAGAATATATTAGAGAGATCAACACATATTGCAGTAAATGTTATTAACAGTCTTTAGCAGGAATATTTATTTCCAGTGTGCAAACTTGGCTTTAACATGCTAAACATGTGCAGCCACCCACTCTGATTATAAATGTTGTCTTTCCATGAGGCCATGTTATAGAATATTACTATATGTTATTATATTATTGCTATATATCATAATAATACATAAGAAATGCCCCCCCCCCCCCCCCTCCTGCTCCCCCCGTGCAAAGCAGAGGAATCCGTCTATACGAGTCTGTCATTTCGGTGGAAAATCGCTTATTTAGTCTGATGTTCTTCACCTCGCCCTTAACCCACTCCTCACAGGTGAAATGTGGGTTGTGCGTGGACCTTATGATCACTGGGTCGAACGGTAATGTTTAATCCGTCTAAATATTGCCATCTATTATGGCTGTGGCCACGTGCGCAAGGCATAAATGTGTTATGTAACCAGTCGAGCCAGTCAACAACAGTGGGTGGGTGGGAGGGAGGGAGGGACGGAGGGAGGAGGGGTCGTAGTGGGAAGTAATTAAGCCAAACTTAACTGTATGATTTAAATTTGCAGTAGACTAGAGAGCAAAAGCAGACATTTGTTGGTTTCACCAAAAATATTTAATGTTTCACCTTAAATTTCCTTTTGGGTGGCTTCAAAGTGTAACAGAAGAAAAATCAGACTGTTTGAATTATTACATAGATTATATAATGTAATGATAATGTAGGAGTGCCGATGTGTGTGTGTGTGATCTGAGAAACAATGTCCTATTTTGAACTGAATAAATGCTGTCTTGATGAGACATGACTGCTCCATTCAACCAGTGGTTGGGTGGAACAACTGACTCTGACTGACTCTATACAGAGTTTCACCCACGCCTAGATGGACCTGATTATTCCACACAGGATTTAACAGTCATATAAAAATTCTCAACATACACAGGGCCACATATTGCCAAACAAATTCAAACAGTGTTTAGGCTCAATTCAATTCTCTGCCTGCATACAGTGTTCTTCAAACATGACTTAAATAATCCAGGCTAACATGATCCTGTTAATCCTCATAACTTGGTTCTTCAAATGCAGTTTGAGGATCGATTTGTTAATCTTGGATGAAGTTATCTTGAATAACAATGTGCTTGAAATAAAGGAAAGGATCTATAATGCAAGTTATTTTTAATCCAAGTATATACTGTGTACTCCTTTAAATCAAGGCTAAATACTTTTTTTTCTGCCATTTATTAAAGTAAATTTGGGACGATGTGTTCATATCTCACACATATCTTATTCTCAGTAATGGTCTATTTTACCTTATTCTTATTTTATTATATTTAAATGTGTCTTTTTATAATGTGTTTCTTTTACATCCTGTCTTAAATACCACGTTTTCTGGTTCAATTGGACATTTAACAGTCCGAAACATTTAGTTTGTGTCTTTTTGCTGATAGCATCCTAAACTAAATTTGTATTGATTGTTTAAGTGTATCTATTTTGTTTTGTTGTATATTTTATCATACATACTTTTTATTCTAAATCTTCTCATAATCCATATAATATCAACCTTTTTCATTATATCTCTAAGAAAAGGAGTCAGTTATATCTGAAATTTAATGTCATATGGATTCACCCTAAAAAGTCTTGATCATAATACAACTGACTGTGAATAAGCTTGAATCTTTGCTGGTTTAGGCTGAAGGACTGACAACAGCTTCATATCAATTTAAGGCAGCTTTAAAGACCTGAAAAATCCAGGCTTGTGTCAAATAATCGTCAATCGGATCGGAAGTTAACTCAGTTATTGTCAAACGAAGAGCAAAACCTTAGACGGTCCAGGCTAACAAACTGTTACGAGGCTAAATGATCCTGTTAATTCTCATCCAGCTAACCTGGTCCTTCAAACACAGTTATAGGATTGATTCCCGATGAAGTTACCTTGTGCTGTTATATTGAAATAAAAGCAACACAAGTGGAGAGCCATATGACGAGCTCTCATATGATTAGCTGATCATATGATTGCAGTTATATTAGATAAGGCCTGTTGGGAAACCTCCCAGCATGCACTGAGGCAAAAGATTCATGGATATAAGTCTAATTTTATGTGTGCTCCTCCACCATTACTGCTGTTGCTGTGTTTTGCACTGTGCTCCACACATTATTGTTATACAGTTAGTTATTGTGGGTGAATGCTGTTAGACTCCAAGTGATGCTGTGTGCATGATTATGCAGATTTAATTGCACGGCCGCATCTGATTGTGTGTGTGTTTGGATGAATAATCTGACTTTTTAAAAAATAGTTTGGCTTTGATTTACAGACTATACAGTGTTCACTTTTTTAAGTGTACCTATTTTATCCTTATGTTTATTTTGTCGTGTAATTATTTAATCAAGTCTTTTATCATGAAAATGAAATTACGATAAATTACACCAACACATTCTGCTGGTTTGTCAATAAACTAAAATCATCACACCACTAAGAAAAAGAGTCTCTGAAAATGAGTTCATATATGGGGGGTTCACCTGAAAAACTCTTGATCCAGATCCAACTGAATAAGCCTGGACTTTAGCAGGGTCGGACAACAAATCCGGATACATTTCAAGCCAACTACACAGAGCAGAAAAATACAGATTTGTGTCAAAGCATCAACAATCAAATCAAGCTAACCCGGGTGATGAAAAACATTTTTTTTTCACTCTTCAGAATCTTGTAAATATAGTTGTTTTTTTTCACAGGAGTACTTCATCCACATACTAAAGGGTCACCATCTTGTGCTTCAGATGTACTGTCCGCTCCCTCACAATCACACAACAAATATCACAGCTTCATCACAGTTACAGGAAGTTGATCCTCTTTGTTCTTGCTTTCTTGGAGTCGGCTAATGTCGAGTTCCAGTTGGCAATTGTACTATTTACTGTACAGTCTGTGTTGTTATCATAAACAGCCATAACAACCATAACCACAACATAATTTATTTTCATCTATAACACCATCAACTGATCAGTATTTTTATGTTTTCTATTTTTAAAAATGTAAAGTTTTGGGAAATACAGAGTTAATATATAGATTGCCAAACACCACATAAGTGAATGTCATATAAATTACCTCGTGTTCAGGCAAGCCTGGTTGGGTGCGGTGTGTATCACATTTTCTGAATACACTCCCACCACTCAAACAAACCAAACAACATGTGTAAGTGCATGTTTTTACAGGTGTTTTTTGTTCTGCGAGTCATTTGTGAATTACTGAATCTTTATTTGAGATTTCATCACGTGTATGTGACACCTTTTTACACATAGCAACAGGTAAGCAATTTTGGCAATACTTATTTAAAAAACAAACACATAATTACAGGCTGCTTTTCACAGATTCACTTTTAGCAGCGTACACAATCTCGTACCTTAATGGCTCTCTTTACAAATGCTCCTAACTTTCTGTTCTGGAACTTTTCTACACCTGCATGCTGGAATTCAATTATATAACACATAGACACTCAGTTACCATAGTGTTACTTAGCCTAATGTACATGTCTCTTAGTCACCATCTTACACCACCAGCTGGCTCATGTTAGTTTGCTATCGCATGAAAAGCTTTAAGCTTTTATTAAGCTATGATTAAGTAACATTAGTATTGATTTGGAGCCCAATATTGACTCTCTTTTTTAGCTCCCTTTACAAAAAACAGCATATTACACATAAATTCACATAAATTCACATTACAGACACACTGATTTCAGATATTTTACAGGTGAAAAAAAATCACATGTAAAGTAAATGTGGGTTATCATACTGTATGTAAAAATGGCATTTCATATGTGATGAATTTATAAACTGGACAGGCATATGTGTTTCTCACACATTTCACACGGGAATTTTACATTTGATGGATGTGAAACATGTGAAATGTTCTAGATTTTATTGTTTACACTGCCCCTATTTTCTTAATCGGTCCGTCAAGTTTTGAGCCATAATCCTGGTTCTTTTTCCTTCAGCCCTAACTTTACATGTTCTCCAGGGTATATGGGAAAGAGCCCTCTGTGTGGCTGCCTTCTGGGCCTTTAAGGACTGTGGATGACCCCACTGTAGACCTACCATTACATTTATGATAAACATAAATATACATAAATGTGATGTTTACATTATATTCTGAATGGACATCTGATCATAGTTTTTCTCTTTCTGTAAACTCAAGAATCTCAGTTAAATCAATACACCAATTATTTGCTGCCATCTAGTGGCAAAACAAGACTTATGCGTAATACTGTCATTTTTGGTTATCACTTGTCATTTATTTATTGCTGTATTTTCCTAAATTATGTTAGCTTAGTTTTTTTTCCTTTAAATAAGTCTGTGACTTCTTGACCTCTCCTGTCACATCATTTATTTTTATTATCTGGATTTTATGCAGTCTTGTGTGTGCAAATCAAATAAAAATAAAAATAAATGAGAAAATGTATTTAGTTAACGTTACTAACCAGTGTTGGGATGTATAAGCTCTACTAAGTTTATATGTGGGGTCTATTCTACTTAATTTAATTTAAATAACAAATAATACATAACCAGCTACAAACATGTTGTCTTCCTCATAATCTATACAGTATGTATATATTACTCACACTGACCCCCCCCCCCCCTTCCTTTCCCTCACGTGCACGCACACGCGCGCGCGACGTACTTACGCTCTCCGACATACACACACACAAACATGGCTGCCTCTGTTTCACCGCTACGCTCCTCCTTCAGGATTTGTAGCCCGCTAGCGTTACACCATCACTGCTGCCGGGCCAAACTGCGGATGCACAGAAAATGCGAAAGTCAAAGGAGATACCTGCACCAGTCGGCGACGAGGTAAATGGCACCGCATTTAAAAAAACGCCGGTTTTCCTTTTTTTTAAATATATATACAGCATTACTTAGCGTAGCGGAGGGATGAGCTACGCCTCGGCGGCACCGGTGAAGTCGTGTGTGTACCGTCACGTGTCGGTCGGAGGACGGTGATTGACAGCAGCGGTTACACGGTGGAGAGGGCAGGTGTGGGTTTAGTGGACATTTCTTTCTTTTGACTGGGTGGGTGAATTATAGGATCTCATCAAACTGCAAACGCTGTCAACAAATGTGTCGCTATTACATAAATAGCCGCAGATTCACCGGTTGTAGCTTTAACGTAACGTTATACTGGCTGCTGTTGCTAGGGGACGGTTAGCTGTTGCAGTTAAACTGTTAACAGGAACGATCGGTGCCGCATAGGCTCCCATTAGCCGCCACCATTAAAAAAGTGTAAATCACTAATCCACTGGGAAGACAAAGAGATAGTAACGTTAATCTGTTACTCTGGTTACTAACGTTACTGCGGGTTGTTTAGCGTTAAATTACGGTTACAAAGCTAAGGGCTTGCGGTTCTTTTAGTCCAAAGTTGGCTAGACCGTATCTAACCAGGAGAACCAAATAACATTGGTGCAATTTTAGGGACTGTTCGTTATTTATCAGCGGGATGGGGTGGCTAGGGTGTGACTTTAAAAAAAAAAAAAAAAAAAAAATTGACCGGAGCTACAATATTTTTACTTGAACCTACCCTGCTGAAATTTGGCGGCGGATCTGCCGGCTACAATAACTGTCAAATCCTACTCTGCACCGCACGGGTGTACGTCAGCGTTGTAAATTTGCAGACCCATTCACAGCGCACAGCGGGCTGAACTTGTCATGAAGTAGCGACAACAAAGCCCGCCCATTTAGAGGGAAGATATGGTTATGATTGGTCAATTTTACTGTCATTTGAAATTACTCGGCCCTCTGTAAAATTATAGCTGCACCACCAATCACAGAGCTGAAAGCAGCATGTTCTTCCCAGCAACTGTGGAGGTGCAACATTCTGATAGGCTGACAAAAGGGGACTTCTTTCATTTAACCCTTCACATTCCAACACAAACTCAATAGGCAGGTTTGGATGGTTTGTTTCCTCAGAAACGTTTTGTGAGTCCCGTCACCATACAGCTGTAAAACACGTATTTTGAAAAGAAAAAACGTATTTAAAATAAATACAAAATGCAACCATTTAAAGTTATATGTCCCTCCCCTAAGCTAAAATAAAAAACATTAGTCCCTCCCCAGTGCTAAAAAATTACTTGACGTGCCTCCCCGTTTTGCAACCCCCCCCCCCCTCATAAATAATGAACAGTCCTTTAGTATTTTTAGAGCCTGACTGATATATTGGTTAGCCAATATTATCAGCCAATATTGGCCTATCACAGATATATCGGTATTGGCGTATATGTTGTCCGATATGCGCCAATGTGATGTGTGTTGTATATGTGCATTCAATTATGTCTGTACCTCTCCAGGCATGCTGCTGTGGTGATTTCGGGGACAGTGATGGCTCGTCAGCTCCACAGAGAAATCCAACGTGATGTGGAAGAGCTGGTAGCTCAGGGCAACATGAGACCCCACCTAGGAGTGGTCTTAGTGGGAGACGACCCAGCCAGCCGTACCTACGTTAGGAACAAGACCCGGGCCGCCAGCATACTGGGTCAGATATGAGCATTGCACACATTCTTGAACACTGTATGCATAATGTACATCACGGCGAACAACAAACATAACATACTGTTGATCTACCTAATGCATTTCAAATTTTTAGACACGCATATAGATACACATGGATAAACACACCTCTAGTAAGAAAAATTAATGTAATGTTGTGTAATTTCACACAACTTCAAAACTAACATGCACATGGCTACATTTTGGTGTGTGTGATGTGTATGTGCTCTCCAGGTATTTCCAGTGACACAGTGGTGCGGCCTAGCTCGGTCTCCCAGGAGGAGTTGTTGGATCTGATTGACAAGATGAACCGTGACTGGAGGGTCAGTGGACTGTTGGTGCAGCTGCCACTTCCCGGTAAACACAGGCGCAGGAGTTTTCCTCACTGACATCAAAGTTAAACCATCAGTTTGCAGTGATGGCGTGTATGTAGTTCTGTCATAGCGTGTGAAAAAACATTGCACGGAGCAGAGAAGGCCTGGCTTATAGAGTGTAGTGGTCAACAATTAGCCATTATGTTCTGCACTTTATTCTATGCAATATCACTCAACATCTGTCCTACTCCCTCCACTCTTTAGACCACATAAATGAAAGAGCAGTGTGTAACGCCATCGCTCCAGAGAAGGATGTGGATGGCTTCCATATTGTGAATATTGGTAAGCTGTGTTTGGACCAGAGATCCATGGTGCCTGCCACACCTGCAGCTGTCTGGGAGATCATCAAAAGAGCAGGTAAACCACTAAAACCTCTTCAGCTCCATTACATATAACATCTTCTTGAACTCAGTTTTTAATGCTGTTCTTCACTTTGCTGCAAACATATTATAGGTCGTGTTAGAAAAATTATGTTCTCAACGCAAGTTTGATATTCAGTTACAAAAATTTTAAGGTCAACTGTGTAAACAGTGTTGACTCAGTGTTGCTGTCTTACCATATATGGCCCACTAGATGGCGCCTAACAATCATTTTCCAATCTAATATCTGTCCACTGTGCTAATGTACTGGACCAGTCAGTCATCCTTTTAACCAAGTAAGGATGCAAATATTCTAGCAATAAGAACTTGGTTGAATGTGCTGTACCAAAGGAAAATGAATGGGGGAAAATCTAGTGTTGTGTTATTTTTTTCCATAACCAGCTCTCAGTGCAGTATCCAAATCCCTTCAGGTGTGCTCATGTATGTATGAGTTAAAAATGTTTTGTTCAAAATTTGCCACTGGAAAGAAACTTTTCTTAATAAAGTGACGATAATTTAAGGCAGGTCATTTGAAAAATGTCTCAACTCAAGGTCCATTTAGTAGCTGTTCTGAAGCTTTTGACTATAGTATTTTAAAGGGTATAAGTTGTTTAGACAGACCTTTCCTTACTGTGTGGTGACTGAATGTAGGGTTTAGACTCTAATAGTACTGACTGTACTTGGAGATACCATGCAAGAATTAAGAGGTGCTACATGTAATAATAAACCATAATATGAGAAAATTGGCTGAAATGGGGAGTAACTCATCAGTAGCTTTACTGATTAAACCAGGAAGAGGGCACTGTTGTTCATGTACAAGCAGAGTTTAAGTTTCGATCAACAACGACTGCTGATCTGGGCCCTATTTTCCAAAAGCATCATGACTCAAGACACTTAGAAGTGATTGTAGATTAACAAGTACCTCCTACCCACTTGTAGGAGGCTAAGAGCATCTTAAGAATCTCAGGAACCTGCAACAGGAACTGAAATTGACATGTTTCATCTGAGGTTTTATTGTTTTTGTTCATTTTTAGTCTTTATTTGTATAATGACCTCAGGTGGTCCCTGTTAAATAATGTTTTAGCTTTGTAAAATGAGTGATGATGTGCAGTATAAGTTAGAAATTTGAGAAAATAAAACTCGCATACACACAAAATGTATTTGAACATTTGATTCGTGCAATTGATCTGCCAGTTTCTGTCCTCCTCTCTCCTAATATATGAATCTCTTCTGACTAAAATGCTACTCTCCTGATATTAAGTACCCTTTCAGTTGATTTACTTGGTACTTGGTACTATAAGTGTTGTGCCTCATTCCTCCCCATCAGGGAATAGAAGTTATAGACATAACTTTACGTTTTCAGTTTCCATATCTTCTCTTTTCTTTTTATTTATAAAAAGAAAGCCGTATGTTGTATGCCACACACATACAGAAGTCTAATAGAGAGTTAATGGCAGAAAGACATCCATAATTGATGACATGCATATTTGTGAAACTTATACAAACTGCCAATGCTACATTTTCAGTTTAATTAATTGTCTGCCTCAGGCGGCAGTTAAATAAATCAAAGTTCACTTTCTTAAACTTGCCTCCACCGAGAAACATAAATCATACAGGACAGCAAGCTAAAAAATGGTTGCTGTTATACACCAAGGTTTGTTTTCTTACGAAATGACTCCAAGTATTAAACATTTCTTTGTGTCATTTACAAAAGTTACGCTATGTTATTCATGCATTTTAAATATATATAGCTTGCAGTTAAATACGCTATGTTACTGTATACAGCAATGTCTTCAGCACCACAGAGAGGTTACACAGAGAATTTCCTCACCGTCTGCGCATGTACTCGCTCTTAGTTACAGTTATTGGGCAGAGGGGCCCTGGTTAATTTAGAAAAAACTATTACAGAGTCTGACAGTGACAGTTTGGATGCTCTGGTACCTGAAGCTCTTGACAATGATGGAGAATTGTTTGGATGTGCAAATTATGTTACATGTCCTCTGTAGAGGAGGGAGAGACCCTGACAGCTGTTTTCACTACCAGCTATCTGAGGATTTTTGTAATTCCCAGACCAGATAGTGATGAAGCTGCTCAGGATACTTTCTTCAGTCCCTTTGTAGAATGTGTGGAGGATGGGAGGGTGAAGGTTTTCTACTTCTCTGCTATCCATCTGTATGTCCATCTTCAAGAGCACCTTAAAGTTACCTGGATCTACTGAATGCAAAACTGGTTGACACTGGGGATTGGGGAAAGTCTGAGATATAATTCTGTAATTAAACAAAGAATGATTTCACAAAAACATAACTAAGGAAATTAATAAAATTCACACTGTTTTTTGTAGCTGTAGCCTTGCAAGAGCCTTTGCCAGTTGACAATATGACTGTCCGAACATCCATATAATGAATGCAAGTTGTCTTTTATCTCAACTTAGCTAATCAAACATAACTTACCAAAACTATTTTTCCTCGAAAATGTGTTTGTGCAGGTATTGAGACTGTGGGAAAGAATGTGCTGGTTGCTGGTCGCTCCAAAAATGTTGGAATGCCCATTGCGATGTTGCTGCACACTGATCGCAACCATGAACGTCCGGGGGGTAAGTGTGTGTGTGCATGTGTTTGTGTGTGCGGGTATGACTTAAGTCACTTTCAGACACACACCAGATTTAAGACCAGTTAATTGGGGGACTGCCTGTGCAACTGGGGACAAAAGCCGTGTCCCCAGTTGGTAAAACGCAGATTTTTGGGTCAGTGGTTAGGGTTAGGGTAAGGGTAAGGTTTAGACAAGTAGTAGTTATAGTTAGGGTTAGGTTAAGTCTATGTGAATACCCCCAAAGTGACTTAAGTAAACCTGTGTGTGTGTGTATGTGCGGGCTAGTCAGCACTGTAATATGAGTGGATTGCTGCACTCTGTAGGCAAATGATATTGCTCCATCTTGGCTTTCCCTGAAATGTATTTGATGTTTAAACTTTTATCAGGATGTGGCCAATAAATAAATGCTACAATGATTCCTCACCTGTTTTATCAGACAATAAATGCTGATACACGTCCTGTCAGAGAAGTTCAAAGAGGGAAAACCAGGGAGTGTGTAGGAAAAGCACAGGGCGAGACTTTTGGCACTGTGCACCGTTGGTAGACGGATCAACTGTCCTTATAAGGGTGCAGGAAGAAGGGAGGGGATTTGGAAAGGCATTGCATGGAATTTGCTTTTTAGATGAAGCAACGAGATAAGTTTGACCAGTCAAAAGTGTAGCTTTTTTACAGGTAAGAGCAACACAAAGGTGCAAATAACTCAGCTAGCAGCTGTATGCAAACAAAAGGTTCACAATAAATGCTACTAAAAGTACAGATATTTCCGCTGTCAGGGAAGATTGCATGAAGTTTTCCTACCTGGAAGAAGTGCTACAGGAAGCGCGGAGGGTGCAGAATATGAAATGCACCAGTGACAATATACCTGGACATTTGGATGGGTCTTATGATCAATTAAAATTAGGTTGATAAAAACTGATCTTGAACCAAGTGAACCAGTTCAAAAATGAACTAATGGGTACTGCCAGCACCTGCGGTATAATACCTCAAAGCTGTGACTGAAACATGCATGGATTTTAGGTTGTTTTGTTGCTGAAAGTGTAGGATCTGGATCCAGTTAATATTAGTCTCTGGAGTATCAGCTTGAGTATCAGATACTGATACATGACTTTCTGTCAAGATTATAAGTAGCTTGGTACAAGAAAACAATTCAGAACACCCCTTTTAAGTTTCCAAGCACGTTTGGCAGAGAATAAAGAAGGAGAGTTGAAAACTGTAGGAGAACTAATGACCTTGCCGTCCCAGTCTTCACACCTCAATCCCTGTCTGCGCTGCATCATTTGATGCGTGGCAAATTTGACACCCAAACCAGGCCAGACAGAGGAAGTAATCAAGGGACATTAACCTGGATGAGCCGGTGTAATAAAATTGGTGCTTCTCTGGAGAGAAGAAAGGCCAGTGTGGTATCCTGATGTGTTCACGTGCGTCATCGTGGGATGATGCTGCCGGTGTGTGGGCTTACATAGCAAACAAGAGGTGTGGGTGTTTTGACACGTCATGTACCACCATTGTATGTTGCCTTTTAGTGTGATGAATGGGAGGAACTGCAGCCACAGCAAAGCGACCAACATGCCATATATCAACCACCAGATCTGATAATCACTGTTGAGGACATGTTGTGTTCTTTGAATTTCTGGAATGTTGCTTTGATCAACCTTATGTTTGGTTTAATGTAGATATGAAGATATAATGTAGATTTTTTTTTTTTTTTTTTTAAAGAGTCTTCGGCTAGAATTGAACTGGAGATGTCGAGGTCATACTGTATGTTTTTTTGTCTTAGACCAGTGGACCAGGATACCTTACTTTTTCAAGAATTTAAAAAAACTTATCTGACGTTAGAAAAATGTTGTAATGTAAAAAAAACCCAAAACTTTTCATTGACTGTTTTAAAACCTTTGACTAGCTTGTACACACTGAGTATCGTCTTTTGACGTTATCACATACCTTCATACTTATGAATATATAATATTTAGAAACCTTCCATTATGCATTTCATTGAACAAACATGCTCCATTGGAAAATCAAGCAAGTGAAAACATGTCAAAATACTATCCAGATACATCCTACCCCCATATTGTACTATCAGGCCATCTCGTTCCATTTGTAGTCCCTGCATACACAGCATCCCTCTGAAAAGAGGGTATTATATCACCAGAAACTCTACAACCTGTTCACCACATGCCTTCTAGATGGCGCTACAGGTGTCTAAGCATCTGCACATCAAGGTGCAGACAAAGCCTTTTTTCCACAAGGCTGAACCCCGCTAGCTGTTAGCCACTCCTTCTGTACAGTACCCAAGCACAGTGTTCACTAAAATACACAGCAGTTTGCTTCTTAAAGATGTACCATTGCACTGCCTCTATGTCTGCTGTGTTTACAGTGTGTAAAACAGCGGACACTTGAAATTACTTTGCAGAATTTTGCAAATAACTTTTACAGTTATTTATTGTATATTTTAAACATATTTTTAACAGGTTGCACTATCTTGGATGAGACTAAGAATAATGGCAATAAAGTTCAGTTGAATTTAATGAAAAAAGGTGTTGATTCTTAACGAATTACTACCCTGTGAAATACAAGGTAGTGTGTGGTGGTAACTGAATGTTCATCAACCCACAATGACAAAGCTAATTAAACAAACAAAAAAAAAGGCACCTGGTATAACGGTGGCAAATGTGCAACACATTTTTCACGCTGCCAATTAAAAAAAAAAAAAAAATTCATGATTTTTTTTTTTTTTTAATTGAAAAAAAAAAAAAGATTTTTGTGTCAAGGTCAGTTTTCTTCCTCTTTCCTCTCAAACACACACACACACACACACACCCACACACATCCTATTAGGAATGTGACCTGGAGGTTTGATGTGTTGTGACTTGCCTTTCCTTCCCTCTCATTCTTATCTTACTTGAAGTCTTCGTTGGGTGATCATTTCTCTCTTGCTCCACACCTGTAATCCTGGTCACAGTACAGTAATGACTGTGCAGGATGTCTTGACATATTTCAGATAAAGATTAAGATTGCTATTGTAATGTTGTTTTCCCTTATTGTGTAATCAGTGATTAAATCAACAGTTTCTTTACCCTTCCACCACCTGCCACCTGTGGTGCACTGGAGAATGTATAAGTTTAGATGTCGAGTTGGAGTTCAACTGTAATAAAACTGTAAGAATGGAGTATTTACATCAAGAGATACAGGCTGCCATTATTAATGTATTTTAAGAGTAAATTCACACATATAACAGTCCTTTTCTCTCTCTTACCGTAGTGCTATTGAACCATGCAGATAGATTTATGTGCTGAGGTTTTGAGCTATCAGCCTCTGAAACCTGTGCCGCCGACTCAATATAATGGAGGTGAATGGAATTTTGTTTGTGCTGCACTAAGCAAATTATATACCCTAATCAAAGGCTGTTTGCTTCTTCTTTTCCAAATTTGTAGAAGGTAATTGGGAAAAGCTGCGTGAATAATCACTATGATGCAAACGTATGATGTGATCGATCAATCACTGTCATTTCCCGAACAGATTCAGACAGATTCAGACATATCTCATCTCTTAATCATTGTAGTTCCTAGAAAATGGTTTAAAGACGTTAGCAGGGGCGGTCTTTATTTTAGCCAAAGCAGTAATATGCTGTAATACGCTGCCGGAAACCCTGGATGAAATGTCCCGGTCAAGGAGACTTCACTGCCAGCAGTTTTCATTGGGAATAGTTCTTAAGTAGAAAGGAGTTTAAAAACAAGCTGTTTATAATGATGTCTGTGGATTATTCTGAGTAAGATTCCCTCTGGAAATACATGTATCTTTATTTTTTGATGTATGATTTTTCACTGCTTTACATTTACATTATTGTATTGGACTGGTGGCAGAAACAGCAGAGACAGCTAACCTCAGAACAGAACTAGCTGGCTAGATACCTCTTGAGGTAAGCGTTTGTGTGTTTTTTCTTTTTTTGTGATTTTTGGCTAAACCCTCCTGAAAAAGTCTTTCTTCTCAGGTGACGCCACAGTCACCATTGCCCACAGGTGTACACCGAGGGAGCAGCTGAAGGAGCTAACCAGCTTGGCTGACATCATTATTGCAGCTGCAGGTAATTACACCCCGGCCACCATTAAGTCTGAGTCATATGAGCCTTTTCTTTTACAGTTTAAAGGGGACATATGCACATTTCCATGTCTGTATTTCTATTCTGGGGCTTTACTAGAACATCTTTGCATGATTTACAGTTCAAAAAACGTATTTATCTTATATCTTATATCTTTATGCAGCCCCTCAGTTCAGCCTCTGTCTGAAACAGGCCGTTTTAGCTCCTGTCTCTTTAAGGCCCCCCTCCTGACGAGCTACGTAAACAAACAGTAGTATTTCACTTTTCATTCTTTACTCAAAATGTCAACTGCTCAAATACATCCGTACATGTTGGAGCCAAAATCCAATCCGAAAATATGCGAGTGAACAACACAAACAACCCATGGAACAACCTTAGCAACAAGGACTATGGAACAAACAGCCATTTGTGGGCATGCGGGCATGTGGACAACGATCTGATTGTCAGTTCGAAATAGAGGTAACTTTGCAAATGGAGCGTTCATAGCAGGTTGAAGCCCTGGCTTTTGACTTTCAGGGAGCATTTTTACATACATTCACCTCAGGTTTGGAACTTTGACCAAAATGTTTAACATAAACATAAAGATAACATAAAATCACATAAAGCATGTCATAATGATGACTTTGAAATATGTTATTGGTAGCTGGGCCCTATATATTGCTTTGTATTGTAACATGGACGATTATTTTGTTAATTAGAAAAAATGCTTTAAAAATGTGCATGACCACTGATTGTGTTTTCCTTTAAAGGGCCATATTTGTTCATTTTCTCCAGTTTTGCATTACAAATGAACAATTTGAACTTGTGAAGTGATGGATGAGGATGTTACTAAAGCAGCTTTCCGCTCTTGCCTCAAGTGTACACTCCTTAAACCAGAGTCAGATGCCTTTTTGTGATGTCGGAACTACCATAGCAGGAATTATAAAGCCTGGTAATGCAAGCAGGAGGGGAGATTGTGAAAGTACTTACCAGCCCCTACTTGAAGTGATTACATTGGACACACACACACATCAAGTGTGTTCTGAGGAATCTAATCTAAACACAGAAGATTCAGTATATTTACCTGTTACTCTGCCCCAACTGTGTGTTCACGGATCACTGCTTTCTTGAAGAACAATAGTGATCTGTGGTAGCTGGAATGTAAGACAATAAATCAATGCAGAGATATGTCTAAAGTGACTACATATGCCTTAAGGGGTGCCATGTTTTACTTCTTTTGTATCATTTCCTGATGAATGAAAGCAACTTTCTGGGAAGGGCATCTCATTTTCTTTTCATTCAATTTCTAGGTGTTGACGTTTGGAAATAAAGAACTGCATTTACACTCAGCTGTATGTTTAATTACAGCTGTTTTCATGTCACTCTGGAATTATCATGGGTATCAAGTGTGTGTGTTGAGGATTTAATTGTTGTAGAACTTGTAATTGCAGTTAGTAGGCAATTAGATTCTGGGTGTAGTTCGTGGTTTACGTGTCACTGAGTTTCTCCTGTCTGTGTGTTTATATATGAGCAATAAAGTTATAAAGTTGCTACTTAATTTTTATTTGGTTCAGACTTGATCCAGTTGTTGAGGAGATATAATTGCTGTCTGAGGAGTTCAAATTGAAGGTTTCCTCATAGCCAAGTTAAAAGTGGAGAGGCTCTCAAAATAAATATACAATGCTTTATTATTTCCTTTTAGCTAAGGTATCATCTTATTCTGCTATGCTGCCTTTTAGGTCTAAGGTGCTGTTCTGCTAAAACAGTGATTAAATGGAACCTGCAGAACTTTTATCACTTTCCTGATAAAGGTTTCTAAGTTATGGTGTTTGATGTGGGAATGTCATGGTGGCTACAGATGCCTTTTAACCACAACTATTAACCAAACAGCACTGACATACTTTTTGAGGTTTTAAACTTTAATGTCAGGTTCTTTAAGTCGAGTCAAAATGTTCAGGTTGACCAGCAGCAGGAGTTAGAGAGACTGTCCTTCAACACGGTGATGCCGGTTTGAAATAAGTGCTGATAGACATCTGTTCTGTTGGAAAAATGAAACATCCCTGAGCGTGTGTCCCGAGACTGGGTCACCAACTGGGCATAACAACTGACTCAAGGTGCCTCCAAAACTCTCCAGTTCACTCATTTGGCAGTTTTTGATAATTTGATTAATTGTAACTTTGTAACAATACAATAATTGTAAGAAATACCAGCAGATATGATAAGGGCCCTAGGGTGGGTCCCACTTTATTACCTGATCTTGAGACCCTGTCTTGCAGAGCTGCCCTGTGTCAAAATCTAGTTTTAAGATCTAAATTATTTCAGCTTATATTTTGCTTACTGGGTGACTATTAAATTAATTTATGTTCAATCAAATTACCACAAAAACCTGGGACCAAGTAGTTCACCAGGAAGAGTATTCACAGTACACAGAGAGGGAGAGGAACGAGGGGTAAATAGGGGTCCAGGAGCTCAGTTTTGCCCAGGGGCCCCCAAGCAGATGAAAGATTGTGTGTAAGCTGCAGGGTTGCAGTACTGTAGCTGATGTTAGAACAGTTAATGAAGCATCATATTATCTTCTTATCGTCAGGTGTTCCCGGGCTGATCACAGCAGACATGGTGAAAGAGGGCGCAGCAGTCATCGACGTGGGCATAAACCGCATCCAGGACCCGAATACAGGGAAACTACGGCTCATCGGTGATGTGGACTTCGAGGGTAAATAATCAGAAGCACATCTGAGAAGGACATTTCTGCTAAATCAATTGGCTAAATGATTGGTAACCAATCAAAATGACAAATGACAACCTGCAACCGTAACAGAAGCTTGACTTATATACTAGGGACTAAAAGTCAAGATATAGCGGCCACTGCTGCTTCAATTTTGACCATTCTTTTTAAAATTTGTCCCCAAACTCTTATGGAAGTGTAATACTTATTCACTGGCGTACACCTTTAAGGGTTCAGTATGCTTTCAGGTTATACATGGTGTTGTACGAGGCTGGGCCAAAAGCCTGCCATCACAGCCTCCTCCTGGCTGCATCTTACTTGCCTCCATAATGTCTCTCCAAGAACCTGTATCCTCTGTGTGTCTCTGTTGTCTCGATGCTATAAATCGTACAAATGGGCACAGTCCCTGCTCAAAGGCATTCAAGGTGTTGCACTCATTTGTACACAAAAAAAGGCCATGAAAGTAGTTGTTCAAATGGCGTATTGTTGAATTGTCTGTCTTTGGAAAGTTACAAAAGTTGTTAATCTGACAAACATACTAATGCCCTTAGTCCTTTCACCACAGGAATGCTAATTTGATTGACACACACTTAACAGGTTTCTTAACTCTGACAAGTATAAGGTTCCTAAAATCCAGGTTCAGTGTAATTTACCTAATGTGGTATGAAGCATTCCTGTAAATCTTAGCTTTAGTAACTTAATCCAATTTCAATTGTTTGGATTGTTGTAGGAGTGAAGGAGAAGGCAGGTTTCATCACACCTGTTCCCGGAGGTGTGGGTCCGATGACAGTCGCCATGCTGATGAAGAACACTGTGACTGCTGCCAGAAACGCACTGATGCATTAACATATTCACAGACACATGATATAGAGTACATACAGTATATGCATATATATACATACAGCACATACATCAATTCGTTACATACACACTTTTATTTAAAACTCCATGAGCTGAAGACTCCATACCTGCTGGGAAACTTACATGATATGTACTTTGTTCATATTGTGAATTTGTTCATTTATTTATTTATTTATTTATGTTATTTATTTCAAAGTTCACTTTTTAAGAATTTAGATTAATATTTTTTCTACTGAAGTCATTTAGGTTCATTTTTGAACATTCCAGAGTAACTGGAAACGGATAATTAAATAAAAAACAATGCTGTGCCAATACTACAATTTCTCACTTTATTTGTTGGTATTTTTATTAGATTTAATAGGTGTTTAAATGTGTATGATTTTAAAATTTCAGACTGTGGTGATGTGTCCTGGCGTTAGTATCAAAAAAAGACTGTCATGAACGCTGCCATCTACCTTCACCCACAATGCAACAGACCAAAGCAAAACATAGACTGTAAATTCTCCATGAAGTTTTTTTTTTGCTCATCTTTAAAAAGTCCATAACATATGAGACACCACCACCATAATGTTACTCTAAAAATATATATTTTGTCACAAGATAAAAATAACTTACAGAACAGAGGAAGGGTGTTAGAGGCCCCGGCTAAACTTGCCAATTCCACAGTGGGCTGTTGAACCCAACTCTTCCCCTTCAGCCCAATGAAATAAAACAATATAAAGCTTACCTAACCAACACAAAACTGAGGTAAAAGGTAAAAGGAAACACCGGCAGAGAGGAAAGTGTTAATACTCATTACAAATGGCCACAGTCAAAGGCGGGGAGAAAAGCCTGCGGCCATAGCTTCCTCCGAAAGGCTGGATCACACGTCGACTAAAGAGATCAAATCATCTATAAAACTTTCAGAAAGTAATTCCTGGAAAGGTGATTATGGTGTTGACGTAGGAGAGGGCACTTCATTTGAAGCATACTGAGGCCTTTATCATGTGTATTTAATCCACCTGTATTTTTCCCCATGTACTGTATCTCCTGTGATACACATTAAAGTCATTTTCGCTCACCTGACTTCTTCAGCATAACATGCACGTGGAGGTTCCCCCAATTCGGCACAGGCACCATGACCAACCACTAGAAAGTCACCGCTGCAGTGACAATGACGTGACCCCCCCCACTGGCTTCCCACCCACCAACGCCAAATGTGTTGGGTGAATCGTCCAGGTAAATCAGGAGCCCCACAACACTACTGATATTTATTTTCATTCAGGAGATTTCCATGTAACAGCTGGTGTAAACCTCTTTGACCACTGTTGACCTATGTGGAAGACCTACTGGGGAACGTTTCTCTACCTTTTGATATCATCCTTTTGGCTGCCGTCGAGTAAAGAATGCCTCACTTCATCTTCACAGCTATTTTGTGGTCTTTGTTATCTATATATCTTCTTGTCACCTGTCAGAGGCCGCTACAAAGAAATCTTATCAAAAAACCTCCTGTAATCAGGCTTTTGAAGGAAATGAGGCTTTCATAACACCCGTATAAGTCAATGATGCAACCACTTAAAGCTGCATCTCAGGCATTTGAGTGAAACTATCAAATCTGCCAAGTGCATGCGTAGGTTTAGAAACTTCCAGCGAAGAAGCCACATTTTGAAGAGCCTCTGGGTAATCACGCGCACCCACCATCATCAGCCTTTAGACTTTGTCCCTGCATGCAGAGAGTCTGTGCAAAAAACAAAGGAAATGCTTTCGGGAGGAAAAGTCTTTGGTTCATCGATTGGCTGTCAAAACATTTCCAGGTGTTCAGAGGCAGTATAAAAGCTCAGCAAAAGCCGGTTGTTGATCACACTGCACTGGGAGTTGAGCCGGAAACATCAGACGCAGCACTGCCAGAAGACGAGATGTTTGCACAAAGACAGATATACCTGGAGAAGGGTAAATTCCTACTTTATTTTATGTTGAAGTTACTGAAATTAGGGGAGAAGGTAAAAGATTCTTTTACATTTCTTAGTTTGGTAGTTTGTTTAAATGAGCAGAAAGACGTATCAATAGTCATTTATTATAGCAATACACCTTAAACGTTAAATGTCTTTAGTGATGCAGAAAATGAAAGTTAAACCAAAATGCAGGCAGTTTTTTCTCAGATATGTGATCCCGCCAGTGCGTGCATGTATTATACTAAAAGACTGTAGCCTTTTCTTAATATGTTTGTCGAGACCTTGCAGAGTTTAATGTTGCATCGAAACCAGCCTGTGTTATGCATCACAAAACTTGACCAGCCAGGGAAACAAAATGCACCCTTTGAAGACCTAATTTCCTCTGTTCCCTCACTGTTTTTCAGCCATCTTTGCGGCGGTGGCTGTTCTTCTTTTCGCCACCGCAGGACAATCTGCACTGCTGACAGACAACCTCCAGACCACAACAGCTCCTGGTCTGTCAGACTCATCTCTGACCACGCAGCTCGATAACAGTAAGCTTCATTGTGTTCATTGTGTGGAAATGTATTTAATCACTGATTTAGGTGAAATTTACAGAGCCCACAAACTCCAGCCCCAAAATCTATATTTTATGCTCTTTTGTGTACAAGAAAATAATTATTTCTCTATATATTTTGCACCCTTGTTAATTGATTTATTAATTAGTCAGTTGTTTTATTAGTGGCACAGATGGGCCCCCATATATTAGTGTTAAAATCTGATAATTGATTATCATGCTACTCTCTCTCTCTCTCTCTCTCTGCAGGCAGTGTGGAGGGACCTCGGGTTCTGCGATTACACAGATCATGTGAAAGCGAGCACGACAATTACTGCGGAAACGGTGGCAAATGCATGTACCCCCAAGACAACGACAAACCTTTTTGCATGTAAGATAATAAGTGTTATTACACACACACTCACTTTTGTCCCTATACGTGTCCTATGAACACGTTACAGTAAAATCTCTGCTTCATAACCACATGTACATGTTGGTTCGTGTTCACCTTTGGAATGCACTCACATATTCCTCTGTTTGGTCTGCAGCTGCACGTCCTCGTACAGCGGGCCTCGCTGCCTGTTCTACAACCAAGCCTCTCGCAGTCTGCCCGAGTTAGAGCAACTGATTGGCATCGGTTTTGGGGTCGCCATACTCATCATTGTCCTGGCCATCATAATTTACTGCTTTGCCTACAAGAGGTGAGTCTCTTCTTCTCTCTCCAAACAGTCATGTTCGTGTACGGATGAGTATTAGGGCATGTAGGAGCGGAGAAATATGGTATTATAGAAATAAAGCCACAAAACATTTCAGAGAAAGGTTTCTATGAGCAATCAGGGGAATTGTGAAACTTTAGATTTAGCTTTCATTTTTTTGTCTCCCTGCACCCAGCACTCTTCTGCTGTACTTGCCTTAATGAGTCAGATCAAATCATCAAGTCATAACATATTTGTCTGACATTTCTTCATATCATCAAACAAAATTACATTTTTTTTCTCAGTGTTTCAGGCTTTTTATGATTGTTACTACCAAGGCTCTAAATAAATTGTTACTTTTCATGGTGTTTACAGTCAAGCTTATGTTTTTTGCATTTCACTGTGTGACGAGAATAAGACAATAAATTCTCATCCAGATGTTTTTTGTTTGTTTGTTTTCAGGTGTGTAAAATCAGCACTGCTAATAAAATCGGTACCATCTGAGACGTCAGTGTGACCCCTACAACTCGCTGTTCCTCCTACTCCTCATCATCATCATCGTCTACAACATTGTCAACATTATCAGTATTGTTACTCTTTGGAAAAACAGACCATAATGTTTCATTACACTGTGTAATTTTACAGCATTGAAAATGACATACAGATCATTCACAGAGAGACTGTATAGACTTTTTTTTTCTTTATTAGGTTTTTTCATTTGATGTGCGTAAAGAAGGCCACCTTTCAATTTGACGTAACTTTAAAAAAAAAACACACACAGCGCTGTGAAATTAACTTTTTATGTTAAACAGGCTCACAAATTAATTATTAGATTGTCTCTTTAAAAATTAGGGTGCACAAATGTGACTATTTATTATTATATAGATTATAATTTATTTAAAAAATGTTATGTTTATTTAAAGTTTTGTAATAAATGAAATGAAAATGAACTTTTATATGTGTTTCTTGAATTCCTGTGGATAAAATATGCATACACACACACACATACATTAACTTACTTGAAGGATAGGTTTCCACTTTATCAAGTCTGTCTCAAAACAATCAGGTGCCCATATGAACACTGAAAGAGGTTTTCCTCGCTGTAATCATTCCTCCTGTTCATACTGGCTGTTAAAAGATCTCCTTTAAACGTGCAACGTCATTTTACATTATGGGCGAAAGGTGTATTTCTGTTTGATTTTCATTTATTAGGGACAATGACACAGAAATGAGCCCTTTATTCTACCTAAAACATACCTAAAAACTAAATATTAATATCTTTGTCGCTAAGTCAACATTTAAAAGAACAGTATGCAAAAGACCAAATAGCACAAACGCACCAGCAGCTGTTAACTAAGTCTGTTGATAGATAAAAGGGGACACGTTTCGGGGAGGAGGATGAAGCACTTGTGTCATTTTTATCTGCAACACAACTAGTTAAAGTTAATGTTGAAGATGCATCTTGAAATAGAATAAAGTTTGTTAAAAGATGAACACAAGATCATTAATGAAATACAGAAGAAACACAGATCAGAATTAAAATGGACACTGAATGAACATACAAGGAAAAGGAATGGCAGAGATTTATTATAAATAAATTATGTGTAAATAGTAAAAAGAGAAAAAAATAGGTGTAACAGGCCTTTAATATTCTCACTTAACATTTTTTAAAAATCATAAAAATCAAAACTTACTATGTTAGGAAGTTAGGCCCACTGTCAGTCTATCTTACAGTTATGTTTAGATTTTTCCAAATTATTCAAAACACATCTCTGTAGGCTGCATGTAATGAGCAGTGGGTGGATAAAAGGATGACTGAAGGCAGCAGCTCCTCCTTGTTGCCTGTAGGGTCTGTCTTTTTATTTGGACCTTCTGAGGTGTAAAAAAATGGCTCAAATTACAGGGGTCTTTCACCACACCCAGACAGCAGCTTCAGCCTATTAGTTTCCAGTTTGTCTTTGCCAGTAGAGGCATCGCCTGCCCCTTTACCTAATCGTTATTTTTACAAGTCTTTTCTAACCCAGATTGGCTCATCGACCTGTCGGCACTGAAATGGGGAACAGAAAACCTTCGGCGCTCCTTTCACTTATCGGTAAGTTGTGTGTTTTTAATGTCTGGAAGGAGGAAGTCAGGTTCAGATGTTTGGTTTGACACTGTTGTGATGTAAGCGTCGATTAGGGATTCAGCTTTAAATCAACAAATCACTGCACAGAGTAAAGATCAGCTCAGAAGTGTGTTTGAAAGTTGAATGTAAAACTGAACAACTGGGGAAGGGGGAGCATTAAAACCACTGAACTGAGTACAGGTACTTTACTTGAGTATTTCCACTGTGCAGTGGTGGAATGTAACTAAGTACATTTACTCAAGTACTGCACTTATGTACAATTTTGAGGTACTTGCAGAGTATTTCTTTATACTGTTACGTCACTACATTTCAGAGAGAAATATTGTACTTTTTACTACATTTAGTTACTTTGCAAATTAACATTTTACTCACGAAACATATGATCAGCTTATAAAATACACATTTTTGTACTTAAGCGTACTTTTCACTACTGGCAGCTCGACATTTCCCTTTCAAAACCTGTGATAAACTCACAAAATGCAACTGAATGTCAGAAGATGTTGTAATTTCTCAGCCTGTAGGAGCAGCTACTGAAAACATGAAAATACCTGAAATTAGAGAGAAAACAAGCGTGCAGCAGATTATAAATCCAGAAGATTAATTCAGACTCAGCTGCAAATTAAAATCCTATCAAATGATTAAAAAATAAATTATTTTTCTGTTAATATGTCAGTACCGTTACTTAAAATATTAAACGGCAGAGTATTTTACCTTGTGTTATGTATACTTTTACTTAAATTATTTGACTTCTTCATCCATCCACCACTTTAAAGTTAGTCAAACGATCAACATGCATCAAATATTAGGCTTGTTTCTTCAGCTGTAATTTATATTTCATCATATTTCATATTTTATCGACCTGAGTGGAAGTTTTGGAGACAGATGAAGCACTTTGCCACATTCCTGTGTGACTGAGCTGACGCCCTGCTGAGCCCAGAGCCTGAGGGATGCTGAAGGATGTTGGCAATTAAACAAATAAATGGAAAATTTGTTGCACGCAGTCTGCGTAAATCTGTCAACGGCTTGTTGTTTAGCTTAATTCTTATCCACAAAAAAGATAAACTTTAGAAGGAAATGACATTCTATCTAGTATAAACACTTCAGTCAATATCCTGTTTAAGTAACGGTGCACAGGTATTATCAGCAAAATGGAAGAAACAACAGTGAAAGTACTTGTTCTGCAGGTAAGTGGCGCCTGTGAATGATATATAATTATCTATGACATTATGAGATTGTTAATGCATTAATGCATAAGTAGCATTTTACTGTTGAAGCTGGTCATTTTGGAGCCTGTTTTAACATTTTGACTGCTTTATATCGTAGTTTAGTTCAGTGGTTCCCAATTTAGGGGTCAGGCCTCCTCCAAAGAGTCACAGGATAAATCTGAGGGGTCACGAGATGATCAACTGGGTAAAAAATAGGGAAAAAAAACAAAGTTCTACTGCACAAATTTGTTTTCACTTTTGGGACTTTTCTTGAATCTTTTTCCCTTTTTTGTGAAATATTGAATAATTGTATCTTGTTGTGTTTCAAGCTGTTATTAAAATAAAACCATCTGAGAAGTTTAGAGGGGAAATGTCTCTTTGGTAGAACTAAAAACGACTCATTGACATCTGAAATGTGACAAGATGCCCCAACCAGGAACAGTTTTTTTTTTAAAGGTGTCATTAGCTCAATTCTGGGAACCACTAATCTTTAATATGACAGAAAAATAAATATATTGCAGTAGAAGTATGAAATAGCATAACACAGTAAAAGTAAAGCATAAGAAAACTTGTACTTAAGTACACCTTGAGTAAATATATTCAGTTAATTTTCATCACTGAGAACCACAAACACTGCAAGTCCTGATGGAATATTGTAATATTTTTTCATTAGATTGATTTTTTTCACAACTAATACCATTACAGACATAACTCCTATAATAAACCACTTAAGAGGTATGTAGTAATTTCATAATACTGCTGCTTTTATTCCATTATTATTGTGGAAATGTGTTGTTTTTGTAATTATCCATCATGATAGCAGTTTGCCCCTGATAAGCTTTCCCCTTTTTACTGCTTTTGATAATGTGGGTCATATAAAGTCAGCTTGTTGTGACCCTGCTCACCTTTACCATATATATACAAAAACCACAGACTAAACATTTGTAGTTTTATAATATAAACCAGCTGAGCAATTAACAAAATCAAACTGTTAAATTTCCTTATGTATTAACTGAATGTGCAAAATGTTGGAAAAATACGTCCAAATGAATGTGATGAAGCAAAATGGTATCGAGAACATATTGTTTCTTGATATGCCTAATTAGAGTGAGTCAGTTGCTAATGATATAAATGAGTTGACTGAACAATGATTAATTAGTAATGAAGACAAGTTGCTTCATCACCACTTCAGGTCTAATGTGTGTACTTTACACCGATCAGCCACATCAGAAACACCCAACAACCAGCCTGAGTCCTCTCACTGAAAACATCTCTGCAACCATAGCAACAGATAGGAACAGAAGCCCGAAGCGGGCGCGATGGATCGGGTTTTATGGCGAGTGTATTCATAACTAGTCATAACCAGACACATCTTGCATTCAGATTTGTGTGTTTTTCTATCATGCCTGCAGGAATGTGGGCGTCTGCAAATGCCGTACATTATAAAGTTGTGCAGGCTGGTACAGGCATGTGGGCAGGCAACACGAGCAACACATCACGTCCAAGTTGGCAAATTCTGACAAAAAGAACTGGCAGGGAATCTGATTTTTCTTGCCAAAAATGGGTTTTTCCACATATTTATGATTTTTGAAATTTTCCTTGAGTTGCACCTTATCTTAACACAGTCAACAAACACTCCTCATTTTGGGGTGTTGTCGATTAAATGACCAAGAATCCCCGTACTCACATGTGTGGGTACAAATGTTTTTTTTTTTTTGACATGTTAGTGTTTATTGTAATTATGTAAAATTTTATTTTATCTTGTGAAAATGGCCTGTGCACCATGCAAATATGTTTGGCTTTATCCAACAAAAACTGTCATCTGTAATGACAAATGAAATGAGGTCAAAGTGCACGTTTAAGTTATGAATTAGGGTTTCTTCGGTCACATGTGAGCAAGGCTGTTCAAAATGAGGCTCTTCAGGAACATAACAGCCAACTTACGCAGGGCTGGTAAAACTCAACGTCCTTACAAAACTGACCTGCTGACCTTCTGACCGGTGCAACAGCAATTAACAAGATAAATATTCTCTGTTCAACAGGTTTCATGCTGCTCTGGCCGTATGTGCTCACCAAGAACGTCTCATCCAAACTGCAAACTGCAGACAGCACCTCTCTATCTGCAGGTATCACTATGACTATCTGTTAATAACTTTTTCCTCTTGCGCAAACGTTTCTGGAAAACGAATCGTTTTATTTGTCAAGGATGATAGAAATGAAGGATTTTTACCAGAAGTAACACTCAAATTAAAGTTTTCCAACAATTGGAAATATTCCTATGAGGTATATGAAACTGTAGATGATTTCAATCATGTTTATTATCATACTTTTGAAATTGTTATAGTATGTCATGAAGCATGCTGTAGAAGGAAGTGTCAGGATAGTTCAGCTGTAGTATATAGCTATAATAGAAACATTCAATTATGTTTTTTAAGTTTCTTTTCTTTTTTTTTCTTTTTTTTACCTCAGTTTAAAACCTGCACCTGTAGATCATTGATCAGTATTTGGACAACAATTCATGTTATTTAAATATGTTTTAAATCCTACACTGTGCACCCAGTATGGATGTGAACACCCTCAGACAACCTTAAAGCTCAAAGTCAGCAATTCAACATCAGCCATTTTTTCCTTTTGCATCCAATGTGCTGGATTAAAGAGGTTAAATATGTGTAATTTTCCACACATTTAGACTATATATTATCTGAACTGGATAAAAGAAACAGTCAAAACATTACATTTATATTTTGGGTTTGAAAATTTAGGCAGGTTTTTAACAGCTGTCTTGTTGCTGGTGGCTCAGGGCAGGGAGGAGAGCGCCCTCATGTGGCGAAACGGTCGACACAGAACTGCGACAGCACGTTTGACAACTACTGCCTGAACAACGGTCAGTGCATGCTGCTGGTGGACATCAACGAGCACCACTGCAAGTACGATCCTGTGCGCGAGTGAGTGAGTGTGTGTCTGCTGCTTTTAATCATCATGTGTGATTGTGAATGACTCCTCTCTTTGTGCTGCAGGTGTGAGAGTGGCTTTTATGGCCCCAGGTGTAGCAACCCGGAGCTCGTCGTCCAGCCAATCGGAGAAGAGCAGATAATTCTTACCATTTTCTGTGTGAGTCTGCTGATTATAGGTCTGGCCGGAGCTCTGTACTTCTGCTGCAAATGGTAAGTCTGACTGTGTGTGTGTGTGTGTGTGTGTGTGTGTGTGTGTCTTTTGATGAGACATCACCGGATACAGCATGTTGAGTGATAACCACTATTAATTTAAATATTTATATGAATTTTGTCTTCCTCTTACAATCAACTGTATATCAGAGGTGTAGATGACAGTATGCCAAACTTCTTTTTTGACATCAAAACAACCAACTTAAAGGGGACATATCATACTTTTTGTGATTTTCTGTTATTTTTAGACTGTTTTGATGTCCGATGTTTATTTTAAACATGTTCAAAGGTCTAAAACTTGAGGTGAACATATGTAAAAATGCTCCCTGCAAGTCAAAAGTCAGGGCTTCAGTCTACTTTGAGCGCTTTGTTTGCAACGTTACCTCTACCTCCTCCTTGTGATGACATCAGATTGTTAGCGCATGCCCGCAAACAGCCGTCCGTTCTGTAGCCTTTGTTGCTAAGGTTGTTCTGCGGTTTGTCCACTCTCATATTCTGGATTGATTGGATTCAGGCTCAAACATGTACTGATGTGTTTGAGAAGTTTCCATTTCGAGAAAAAGAAGCGAAATCCTACTACTACTGTCTGTTTACGTAGCCTCCGGAACCGCTGGAAGTCTGCCAAGGGGACAGTTTCCGGGAGCTGACCAATCAGAACAGAGTGGGCTCATCAGGAGGGGGACCTTAAAGAGACAGGAGCCGAAACTGCTTGTTTCAGACAGAGGCTGAATTGAGGGGCTGCATAAAGACCCAGTGTAAAATAAATAGGGAGTTTTTTGAAGTATAAATCATGTAAAGATATATCAGTAGAGCCCCAGAATATAAATATGGAAATGTGCATGATATGTCCTTTTTAAATTTTGTAGCCATTTTTGACCTCTACCACAGTGTCTGTTTTTCAGGTGCTATGAAAAATGGCTCATTTTTAAGTTCCCATTGTATGAAAAATGCACCATTGTTGTTGTCATTTTGTTTTTTTCCCACTATCAATAATTGAAAGCCAAATATATGTCAAAAATACATTTTTCTACATGTTTTTTTAGATTGAAACTCATCTGTTCTCTTGGTATAAATGGAAACCTCTTTTTCACTGATGTATTTTGCACCAGTCTACGAGGCGTAAACAAATTCAGCCGATTAACGTGTCAACGTAGATATCGGGGTGACTCAGACCCCACCTTTCATCATGTAAAACCTACAGGTTGACTTTGTATTTCAAGCGAAGCCCCCCCATGACGTAAAGTCTGCTGTACCATCCTGTCTCATGCAGAGACACGTCAAACCACAGACGATGATGCTGATGATCTCACAGCCAGTTCTTTGGACAATTAAACTTGGCCCACCTGCATTTTCTGATTCATCCCAAGTTGCTTCAAAGGATTTTTTTTTAAAGAAAAAAAAGTTAGTGATTTAACTTTAGCAACTTTTTGTGCAGAGTAAATGACATGCTGTGTTGTTTTTACAGGTATAAGAAAAACAGGTTCCCGCGTCAACCGAAGCGACAGGGTTACAAAGGAGTTCAGACGGCTTAGAGTGTCACACACCCACTGACATCCGCTACAGGAAGAGGCAAAACAGGATTTCCACATGAATTTTCTACATGAAAATGTCAACATACTGTATGATGGCTTTACCTGACTCTCTTACACTCAGTGGCTGATTTACTGGATTGTCACAGCACGTCACATGGCTTTGGTTTACTTTATTTGGGTGGGTACAGAGAGATTAAAATGTTCAACAGGAAGCTTTGTGTGCTGTGCGATTGTTGTTTGCAGCTGCAGCGGTTCTAGTATTTCAGCACTTCTTGTCTTCGTGTTTGAAAAGAAGAATGGCGAGACAACGCAAAAACAAATCCCATGATGATGGGGCATGGAAAATTGTGAAAGTCTGAATAAATATGAGGTGTAACGGTTAACCCACAAAATTGTTGAATATTTCTGACAGTTTGAGAAATTTAGGCCTGAGTCTATAAATCGAGAGGTAAACCTAAACTTCCCAAGCAACAAGAAACAGTTCCACCACCAGATTCTGCTGAATTCGGCTGACAGTAATAAAGATTCAGTTTCAGATTCAGTTTCATTTGACTTCAAGTTTTCCAAGAGCACATTTTTGAGTTTCAGCAAGGTTGCAACTATTGAAACACCTCAAAGATCCCAAAATACAACTGTTTAGAAAGTCTTAACCATCTAGCTGCTTTTTGTCTTCTGAGGTACTTCCTAACATAGAGTGTTATTGTTTATTATTTTTGTGTGTGGGGGGGTGGTGGGGGGGGCGTGGGGTTATGGAGTGGAGAGAAGACAGGCATTGAGGGGGGACAGTGATGGGGGGTGACATGCAACAAGGGTCCGCAGCCGGATTCGCACCATGTTTTTAATTGATGTCTAGCCTTAGCTTTTATTTATTGACGCTTTTTTCACCCTTTGTAGCTATAATGAGTATTTAAATTAAAAAGTGCCTTTATTATCATTATGACAGCTGTTAAACTGGCCACTGAGTGTAACTGTTCTTCTATGAGTATTCTCATTTTGATAATTTATTATAAAGTATTAATGTATACACTAGAAACATGTCGGTACTGCTACAAAGAATGAATGCAACTTGATTTTTTTTACTCTTGTATTGATTTCTTTTTGTTTCAACGCCTTCAGTCTTCATACTACATTGCTGTCTGAAGGGTAACGCTGAGGGTCTTCACATTCTTCTCATGTCTTATTACAGTTTTGACATTTTTCTTCCATGTGATCAGTGAGAGAATTTTCCTTCTAATCAACACATGAAAACAACCAAACTGTAGCAGCTTTTTTTTTTACCTGTGATTTTGCGATGGCAGTATTAGCTGCACATGTACCAGGAAAAGATGTTAAATCAAATATAAATTAAAGCAAATATATTTCAACTCTGCAACTTGTATGTCCTTCATTTAATACTGACGTCTAAACTGTAAATCCGGACTGATCCTTCATGAATCATGAAATGAAAACACAGATGTTTTACCACATTATACAGTGAGCAAAACTGAATAATAGATACGTTTCCAAATGAACTTTATTTATGGACAGTATTTTATACTGTGGCCTAGCTTAACAAGAGCCTGGAGTCAAAAGGAAATCATCTCATCAATATATTTAGTTTCTGCAGAGGTCACCAGAGAAAAGCTTCCAATACAACCACCAGAGAGTTACAGAATAAATATATAAATGCTTATATGGGCACAATCTCCCAAACATGTAGACCTACAAAAATACAGAAAGGAAACTTTTTTCTGCAGCACAATTGATTCACTAATTGATTGGTTACCTTTAAAGGTGCAGTGTGTAGAATTTACTGGCATCTAGCGGAACGGACTTGGCAGAAATGGAATATAATATTCATAAGTATGTTTTAATTAGTGTATAATCGCCTGAAAATAAGAATCGTTGTGTTTTCGTTACCTTAGAATGAGCCCTACATAGAGAGTGGGTCCTCTTCCACGGAGGCCGTCATGTTGCGCCGTCATGTTTCTACAGTAGCCCAGAGCGGACAAACCAAACATTGGCTCTAGAGAGGGACTTTCGCGTTTTCTGTGAGTTTTGCAACCACTGTAGGTTCTCCTACACGCTTAGAAGGGAAGGGGAGGGGTATTCAGTTTGTTGCAATCTGCAACCTCACCACTAGATGCCACTAAATCCTACACACTGGTCCTTTAAAGCAAAATGCTGAAAACTAGCAGAATGTGTAGTACTTACTTATCATACCTCAACCTTAGTGCATCATAAGTTACAGTAATCTTTCAGTTTATAATATAAGAGAAAAGAGAACTTTGGAAGCCGCAAAACATTAAAGTTCAATCAACTTTAAAAAGTGAGAAGCTGGGTGCAGATGGTGACCAGTGTTATCTCTCTTCTTTGCAGCCAGATGTTAACATCAGTGGGTTTTCAACTGCTTGTTTGCAAACAGTTTTACACACAGAAATCTCCGGTTTAGTTACTGAGACTTAATAACTGCAAGGTTTTTGGCCAGATAGGAGTTATAGCACAGTCAAAACCTCAGTATGAATGGAAGAGTTTGTGAGAATCATCATCGTAGAGCCACCTTTACTGACCTTTAGATATATTACATTACAAAAATAAGTACTTTATGGTTTTAGTTTTGTTAGTATCGTTGCACCTTACTTTCACAAAAAACAGGTGCCTTAATCTATCTAATGAAACACTGCATCTCCAAAATTGACGACCTTTCTAGGGTTCAAGAAACCTGCTGAAGCATCGTGACTCTTCATTTTTGAGTTTATCTGCTAAATTGTTACAAGTTCTCACAATGTGTGTACTTACGTTTTCCCAAACTACAGAAACTACTTAAGCGAAGATTTAAAATTGTCACCCTATGCTTATATAATGCAAATAAATACTGTTTGCTTGTATTATGGCAGTAGTATTGAGTGCAGTGTCTGGTGTCCATTTTACTCTCTGCACCCTCATTAGAGCTTCAACCAGAGTCAGTGAGCCATTCTTAACACCTGCTTTAAGCATCTTTATATGTTCTGTATGCTAATGAACAGCAATGATCACACATAAACATTAACTCACCTGCCGACGCTGTGCTGTTTAAGGCATACTTAAAAACACATAAGCGTGCACACACACACAAAGACCCACAAACACACCCACTTAATGGTGTCCATTTGTAAAACCTGTGGATAAACATACCCACAACTCAGGAAATGCTCTAATCTCATGCATGGCTTTACGTATGGGAATGTCATGTGTGGGTTCATTGTTTGGTCCCCAACTATTGGATGGATTGCCAATAAATTTGGTACAAATATCCATATATCCTTCATGATGAATTTCATCTAATCTGAAATAGTGTCCGACTTTCCCATCAGCCTCAGCAGTACCTCAGCGGATTTCTTGAGCTGAGAAAAGCGATTTAAAAAGCCATGACGTCACCACAATGTAAAGTCTGTGGGCCGAGTGGGAACTCGCAGATGGGGCCAGCGTGAGAAACACTACAGCGCATATTCAGTGGGCCGCACACCCCCGGAAGTAAACCTGGAAGCTAGAAACCTTTTTGGCGTATGTGCCAGGTGAGCAATTCTTATTGGACTGAATAGGCGCCATTTTGGGTCAAGTATACAGCTCTTATAATACATCCATGTGACATAGAAAGGATTTTACTACAGCAATGATCTTCTCCACAAACATTTGTCAACAACAAGTCAAAGGCTAAACTCGGCGAATCATTATGGAGTTTTAAGGTGAATTTCACAATTTTTGTGTGTATTTGTGCTGTTAGCTACGCAGCCGTGTGTTTACAGTGGGCGGCTGTTATGAAGTCTGTTCTCTCCGGGCGGCTTGTGTCAGACTTTCCACATGTTCATATCACATATCCCCAATACCATCACACATAATCCAAACACTTTTATTCCACGGCCATTATAAACAAAACGTGTCGAATGCTTCTGGTCATTGTTGGAGTTGAAGTTCCCAGCATTCCAAGGAGGTTTCTACTGGGATTCCACTGGAGAATGAATGATAGGACAGTCACTGCTCGAAGCTAGACAAAACAACATAACCAACACACCCCTGTTAGATCCCCACCCAAGCTTTTGGTTACAGTGTACTGAAATAGTAACATCATTTAATAAAACCACACACACAATAATTCAGACACCCCTGTTGAACAACACAGAGGACATTTAGGTAAATAAAATTAGTCATGAAAAATAGATTTAAATTACTGTATCTCTCATCCAAAAAAGCATCCATATACAGTATGGATCAAATCTTCACTAACATTTAAGAGTGAGTCTCTTATGACTTTATTCATAATGTCACATTACTACATCTACACCCACTTCAGTTTTTCACCTGGTAACAGTGTTTCCTCCAGGTATTCCTCATGTTGTGGAGTCACTTTGTGGGGACTCGCCTCCCTTATGGGGACAAAAAGCAAGTCCCTTTAACGTAAATCATTAATTTTAGGGTGAAGACTTGGTTTAAAGTTAAGGTTAGTTTAGGGTTATGTTAAGGTTAGGGTTAGGCATGTGGTGGTGGTGAAACACAATCTGTTTCTCTCAATGTAATGTCCTCTGAAGTGATAGAAACACGACTCTGTGTGTGTGTGTGTGTGTGTGTGTGTGTGTTATTGAAGTGCCCAGCGGTTTACTCAAGGACTGACGCTGTAATTATGTCCTTATACGTGACCATAGAGGGAGACGTGTGAAAGCAATAACAGTTAAAGAAGGAGGAAAGGTTGTTTCTGTGTGTGTTTTAATGGTGATGAGAAACATGTCAGAATACATGAATGTGTTTTGTGTCTCAATCCGCTTCAGACTTATTATTCCTTGACAGAAGTCTCGTCATGTACGACATGCATGAGATGCAAAATGTGTTGCCCCAGGCAGATTAATCATTAGACACACAAAACTTAAGCTACACACACACACACACACACACACACACATTGATTACATGAACCTCTCTTCCGGGACAGACATGCACACGCGCGCACACACACACACACACACACACACACACACACACACACACCCTTCTTTCTCCTTGGAGTTGAGAGGCAGGCTATAAAAACTGCACCCAACCCCAGTGGAGGTGAGTGTGAGAGCAAAGCAGAATCTCTATCAGCAGGGGAAACACTCTGACACACACTCACACACATACACACACACACACAGACACTCAGATCAGAGCTTGACTGTCATACACACAACACTCTCTTCCTGGGATATGAACCCGCTCATCCTCACGTGTCTCCTGTGCTTCGGTAAGTGTGGACTTGAACTTTTATTGTGTGTTTGTGTGCACAGAATGTAAGTCAGTGAAGCGGAAAGAAGAAAGATGTAAAGTGGTATGAGGAAACAGGACGGGGGGGGGGGGGGACATTTCCTTTGCAAGTAAGGACTTGTCAGGCAGAAGAGAGAGATATTCAGATGTTTTAGAGAAAAGAATTTGTGTCAGACATGTGGCGCCTCTGGCTCTACAAATGTATGAATAGATGAAATCATTATATGTCATTATACAGTGGTACCGGATGCTGCGAAAGGTCATCATATTTCAAATACTTGAATAGCCTTTGATTAAGTCTCCGGTGTTAATTAAGCATTCAGGGCACAGAACAGTTCTGGATGTGGACTGGTTATACTGGTTTCACAGTTAATACAATAGTGTCTAATTTGCGAGCTCAGATTGAAGATGAATGGATGAGTCAGATGTAAATGAGCCAAGATTTATGAATACAATACCAGAAGAAAGTAACTGAGCAGTCTGTGGTTACTGCCGACCAGAGAAGAAGGCAGTAAATTAACTTTGTTAAATGTAATTAATTTTATATCTTGACAGAAGTTCTTTATGCCTCTAAATGTTGTGAAAACACTTGTCTAATTGCAAATCAAAGTCACCACATTATACTAAATCACATGTCAACTTTAACCCTGATTGTTCTTTATTATCTTTTATATAAATCTGTGTAAATTTAAATATGATCTGATTATCTTTTTTTTTTCCGTTTTCTTGTAGTCTGCATTGTTCTAGGTGCTCAGGGATCTGATGCCACATTCTCCAGTGAACTAAACGGAGTGACTGGGGGTCCGGCCTCCGGCGAGGGCCTCCAGAATTCGCTGAGTGATGATGACGAGCTGGAAGCAGATGAAGAGCTTTCAGGAGGAGCCAACGAAAACGTCCGCCTTCATGGTACTGTACCATTTGATCTCTTCATTTGTTATCCAAATTCAAATGCTGCTAAATTTTGTTTGAGTGCACATGGAGTAATTTAATCTGTGATCATTTTTTAAGAAGTGAAGAAACATAGATAATATTCTGAAGATATTCTGCATTTACTGAACAGTGGGACACTTAAATATTGTGAAACAAATATTGTCAGTGATGGATGATGTTTCATAGGAAGGTTTTTTTTTATCATATGACGACTTCACTTCTTTCCTTACGTCTATTTTTCAATTGAAATACATTATTTTACTGTTACATATTACCTGTATTATTGGACTGAAGTATCTCTGCATTAAAGTTCATCGTATAAACCATTTACCCTACAAACTCCTCTAACTTCAGCCTCTCAGTTTCCAAAAGGATTCCGCAAATTTTTCAGAAGCTCCTCTAACCGTTTACCTGTATCAGTGACAGTTTCACATCTCTACCGCTACAGACATTCATCTCAGTAAAGATGAGAGAAAGAAGAGGAAAAGCAAAGGCAAAAGGAAGAACAGGCACAAGAGCAAAAGCACGACCGCTTTCAACCCCGAACACACGTTCTTCACCAACGGCTACACGTCGACTTTCAGCACCACGGAGGATCCCTGCACCTCCACCCACCTGGGCTACTGTATTCATGGCCACTGCAAGTACATAGAGGGCCTACAAGAGCCAGTGTGCATGTGAGTACAACACCAGTTCACTTTGTGTTAAATCATATTATATTCATTAAATATTTATAAATCCTAAACTGCATAATCAGAATCCACAAATTAGTTTTGTAGAACTTTTCAACAGGCATGAATAGAAATTACACGAAGCTACAAAATAACTAATTTATATGAATGTTTTAATTTAACATAAGAGATAATGCTGCTAACCTGGTTCAAACATCCAAATAACATTTTGTTCTTGTGACTTGTTACTCAGCTGCATGAAGGGTTACGACGGGGAGCGCTGTGGGATCCAAACTCTGGAGACGAGTAAAACCAAGAAAGATCAGAGCAGCAATACTGAGCTGGTGCAGATGGTTTTAGTGATCATTGCTGTGGTCCTGTCAGTCATCAGCTGCACCGCCATCCTGCTCATGACCTGTGCTCAGTGAGTATGAAAGCGTCACGAAGCTACGCACACACACACGAACAGACGCAAATTTTGATTTTAAAGCTTCACTAAAAACTGAGGTAACGCAGAGAAAAAAACACCAGGATGTGACCCGGTGTCGTTTCAGAAACAACAGTATTGTTAGCGGGTGGGAAGCCAGTGAGGGATCGTGCGGTAAAACTTCTCACTAAAGGATGAAAAGAAGCAGCTGGCAACAGCACACATATTTAAAAGAAATATAAAGCTTTATACTTACTGTTATACTAACTAATTAAGTTGATTACGTTAAGTTAAGTTACTTATTTGAATCTTCAATTTATCTTACCTCATCTTATTTTTCAACTCTTTAGTTTCTCTATTTAATGGGTCTTGGAACACATTTAATAAGTTATCTATTTTTTTATGTTCCCTAAGCAACAGTTGCAATTTTTCTAACCACATATTGCACAAAATAGATAATATTTTATGTAGAAATCGAAATGCTCCAATCGTATCAGCCTGAATCATGACAGCAGGTGGCTGTCCACGATTGAGACCATTTATATATACAATGTTTACCCAAATTATAGTTCTTTATTGGGTGGGAAAATTTCCATAAATTTAGAGCAAAATGCAAACAGTTTTCTTGGTTAGCATGAACGCGCTGTGTCGCTGGGTGTAGTTTATTGACGTGAGTTTTGAAAAGAAAAGTTACAAAAACGTTTTAACATTTTTCTGCTGTTTTGAGTGGCTCACATACAGAATTGTATATCTAGTAAAAGATAACTTTGTTTTCATTTGATTGAAGTTTACAAGATAATCCAGTATGTACCAGGTCACAGTCTCTGTCCTGCTTCTGTGTCACAATAGTTATATATAATAAGTCCAGACCTGATATCAGTGGTTTGGTATAAAATCCATTTTATTCCTCTTTATTCTTAAGAACTGTATTTGTAATAGGGCAGATTATCAAAGCTTTAAGCGAAGTGGCAACCTTCCACACCCCAGCGAATCCCAATATAACACACATTACACTCCACACATCCTGCCCGTGAAACACTTCTTGGCATCTGAACACATTGACACATCAAAAAGCACATAACACACCCAAACACACCCACACTGCGCAGGTATTGTTCACCACCTTCACAAGATGACCTCAATGCTCTCTACACCTCACATTTCTCAAAAAGGTAATAACTTTTAGGGTCACTTGTGGACTCGTAGTGAAATTTTCAATTTCAACGTCACTTGTATCACATCAATGAGTTCACGTATGACTCATGATTCATTTTAATTGGCCATCTACTCCTTACCGTAATAGTGTGACAGCTCACTTACTGTATAATCATGGTTCCTTATCAATATGTAACCAAATTGCAGCTATTGTAGGAATGTGGAACAAAGTCAATAGTCCACAAGAACGCAAATATAATCAACAGCAGTGCAATTTAACCTTACAGCCACAGTTACAACAACTGAAGTGGGAGGTGGAGCGAAAGTAGAGCTTATTACTGTGAGAGTGAAACTGTCTCTAATTGCATTTCTAATCAAAAAAGCCAACATAACAAAAACCCACGCCTTGAGTTTCATGTGTCTCGAATATGATCAAAGTCTTTTAGTGTTATCATCTGATAATCATACTCTGCTTTTATACTCATGTTGAATGTCTCATGTAGTTACAGGTCACATAAAAACTTCCTGGCATCCTACCTGGGAACTGGGGCCGAGCAGGAGAAGCTCCAGAAACCCAATGGTGACCATGTGGTGTGAGGGTGTTGGTGCGACCTCTGGCGAGGTAGGTGTCACTGAGGTTTTGACCTACTTGTGTGTGAAACTAAGATACAAACACACTTGCTGTACTCATTTAAAGATTATATACTGTATGTAAAATCATATCTTTAAGTGCAGACTCCCAGTCAGGTCTAAAGTCAGTCAAGGCAAGTCCAAGTCACTTAAATCCTTAAAGAGGCTGTAATCAATATTTTTTTGTATGTGAAGGGGGTCGCTCATTGTGATTAACCCACAGAGAATTATCAACCAAACCCGACAGTTCCTGTCAGATCTGCAGAGCTTTTTTAGCATCTTTTAGTGTAATTTTGTTTTCAGAGAAAAAGCCTTAAAAAGCAAACATACACTGCCTTCTTAGCACTTTCAGACTGTCTTTTTGAGCTCCTCATCACCTGTGACAGTGGTAACTGGCAGCTTGACAGATTCAGTCTGCGGTCTGTTTCTGCAGTAAAGACGTCGGGGAGATGCTTTGGACTCATTTTCACTCGTCATGAATTTATTTCATGCGTGGCAGAAAACCGCGTTACATGAGCCCTCAGAAACTCCTGCAGGTTAAACTGTGCTAACACACACTTTTAGAGCTGACTGACGCTAACAGACTCACTATAAACAGACTTTAAAGGACTGAGCGTGTAGAAGAACCTACGGTGGCTGCGAAATTCAAAAGGCCCTCTTAGTGTTTGGTTTGTCCCTTCTGGGCTACTGTTGAAACATGGCGGTGCAACATGGTGGGCTCCGTGGAAGAGGACCCTCTCCCATGTTATTCCCCATCCATTCTTCAAAGACCCCTACTCTGACTCTGATTGGCTCTGACCCAGATATTCTTACCCTAACCCTAAACATCTCACTCCTTATGCCTAAACCTAACCAACCTAACCAACGAAGGCAACAACTACTAGCCAATCAGAGGTAGAATAGGGCGGGTCTCTGAAATCTCCCTTTGTAGATATAAAGGGCTCATTCTAAAGTACCGAAAACACAATGATTCTTAGACTCAGGTGATTATACACTAATGAAAACATACTTGAGTATTATATTCCATTTCTGCTAATAGATCCCCCTAAATCTTACACACTGGTCCTTTAAGACACTCACTAGCCTAGCAACATTAAGGATACAAACAACACTCTCTGCAGGAGCCGGTGTTACAGTAATACACTCTCATTAAAAAAGAATATCTGAACTTGTGGACACAAAATTGTCTCGTCCTTGAATATAAGACGACCCCAACTTTTTCAAATGTAATTTTCGGAATAAAATATTGTCTTATATTTGGGCCGATATGGTACATTCACCAAGTGGCCAGAAACACGACTCCAAATCAATGCTAATGTTACTCCATATCAGCTGGGTGTGTAAATAAGCAAGTGTTTTCTAACAAGTTCACCAGATCAACATAAAAGGTGATGGTGAAGGTTCACAGTATGTTTTTTGCTGAAATTATTGCAGGTTTAAGGACGAGTCCAAGACAAGTCACTAATTGTACCACATTCAAATATTTTCCTCTTAAAACAGTGTTTTTACTTAACTGAGTACTTTTAATGCAAAGGCCAACAGATTAAATATGCAAGAACGTGGCTATGCATTGCCTGTCTGATGCTGTTTGTTTTATTGTTCCTGAGACTTGGATATTTTTAACTTGGCTTCAAATGAAGTAAAATCTTTATGCAGTAAAGTCTCACAGCAGTTTAACCCAAGTCAAGTCTTTAGTCCTCATTTTTGTGATTTAAATCCGAACTTTCCAGTCTAAAGTCTACAGCTGTCATTAACAACTTAATACCCCAAAAATAAAAAAATCCAATTGTTGGGATTCAAAATAGTAACCCAAACCTTCACCAAGCTGCTGCTGTCCTCATGCTGTGTGCGTGCAATATTGTGATGCTGTAAAATGGAAATGTAATTCAGCAGTTCTGTAGTTCCGGCGGAGTATATTTTGATAATCTATTTAATCTAAAAGTCTTGCTTAAGGCCTCAGAGGGCGGTGCTCACGTGAGTTTTAAGCCACACAGGAAAGAGTGGGCTCAAAGGGGTGACAGAAGAGCCCGTACGCCTGTTGTTGTTGTTGTCAAACACAGCGTGTTGCATCACGCAAAGAGGAATCCCCACTAGGGGAATTAGTCTGGATTAGCTGGGGGGTGTCTCGGCCTGTCCTATCTCTGTGCTGCATACCAGCGTAAAGAAAAACCACACGCTTGGTCATCCCCGTTCACCTGTGTGTCCAAACAATGACAGTACTGACACACTGACTGTACACGTGATGACTTTACTGCAAGAGCTTAATTGCTCTACTTACATGTGGTCGGATCTCACTGAGCAACACATGCAGAATTCACGTGTTTAGACAGACACAGAAACGTTAGCCTCGAGACAAACAATGCGCCCGTGCATTATTCTCAACATAACCTGTGTGTCACTCAGAGTCATCCCTGAGAAAAGCAAGTCTGGCTCACACATAGAGTGAAGATTGACATAGGAAGCCTGCCACTTCAATCCTGTGTGAACTTCCAAGAAGTCTTTCACTGTTACTTGTTGGCTGCAAAATGGGATCACTGCTGTAGGCTACAGTCTCACCCACCAACTACATAAACGTGAATTGATTATGCTTATTGGTTTGAGGGCTTTAAATAGTTTTGTTAATGTACTAACAGATAGTTACATTTTTTATGACTTGAGTCCTTTATTCATAGTTTTTGCCATCTTTTCTACCAGTTATAATAAGATCGTAGTCACCAAAGCAATTGCTGAGATATTCGAACTTTGCGCCATTGCTACAACGAAGTCAGATGGGATAATGATTAGAAAGGTTCAGTTAGACGCTCTAAACCTCTTTATTTGGAGTTTAAACCAAAATTGTGTACCCCAAAAATTTTGCTAATAATCCAATCATGGCAACTACAGTATGCCAAAGTTGAACCAGGAAGTTGGTCTGTAAACTGAGTTGGATGTTTGCAACATCTGGGTAAAAATTTTAGTATTTGCCTTCCAGATATGTTGGGCTAAGCTGCAGGCTTGTTTAAAACTTGTCTGGTTGTCTGAGTATCTGTTTTTCTTGCCCTGATTTCTTTTTAGTGACGTTACCACGCTGCTAAATATCGGCTTGGTGTTTACAGTTTTAATATTATTGATAGGATTGATGGACAAGACTCAAGTTGTACTGAAAATTTCCTTTAAAAAGTCCAATTTTTAGCCAATTCTACTATTTTTCTATTTTAATACAACTTAATTAAAGCAAATTTTTTTCTGTGTAAAATATAAAAATTCCCAACTTCAGCATCCCCAAATTGTAGTAGGCTATCAAAAAAAGATACGATGACAGATGCTACAGATTTTTGTAAAAATACACATTTATGCCATCAACATACACACACAGTGTTTTTTGAAAAGCAAAAATTCTGCGTACATAATCTTACTTTGTGCTGACAGCCTTTGTGCTGATTTTTACTTCCAATGCCCAAACATATTACCTGTGTACTTTTATAAATTAACTGTTGAATGATTGTTTTTCTCACAAAATGTTTTACATGAAATACTTCTTGTTTCTGTTCTTACATATGTGTTGACCTTTGATTTCTCTCCATCTTTCCTCAGCCAGCCGCTCCATCCAAAGACGAAGCAAACAAGAAGCTTTAGGACGTGAGAAAGCAACGGAGTGGATAGACTGCTTTATTACAGTAGATGCTGTATAAAAACACTGCCCAGAACTTGTTAGAATGTAATTTATTTAGTGTGATTATTTATTGCTATATACTATATGAGTGTTTGTATTTTGGATTATTATGAGGTTTATGTGTGCGAATGCTAAGCATTCAGTCTTTTGTTGTTCTGTAGGTTGTTTTATTTATTGCATTGCTATTGTTAGGTCAGAAAAATGCTCTTCATCTCACTCTGGAAAAGGTATGGAATTTGATCACCAATAAAGTGTCTCAGTGTTACATTGACGTGTTGTGCGTTCATGTGTCTGCCAGAGTTTTGTGTTTATATTCCCATCTCTGGATACATCCCATACCTCAGCAGCTGGCTCACACACCTCTGCCTTTTAGCCAAATATGCATTCTGCAGACAAGAATAACCATGAGAGAAGCACTGAGAAAACTCTGACATCACTGAGGTATTCAGAGAATTATGAGCGCAACACTAAAGCACGGGAGGATGGAAAGTCTTTTTAGGAGTGTGTGCCGGGTAATTAAAAGCCGTACTTGATAGAAAAACACAAAGAAATTTTCTGGTATTTCACCACACACACACAAAAGCACCAACCCTTGTGTTGCTATGGCACTGCAAGTGTTTTCAACAGCCGAGTGACGTCCAAAGCTTTATGAATGAGTAGACACACTGCAGCGCAGGTGGACTTTGAAAAGGAAGTGGGCGTTTCTGGTTGGCGCTACTTTGGGAATGTCTATGTACAGTAATTTAAAGTACCTTCCTCACACAAGTGCAAACAAAGACTTGAACATAATTAGATGGTTCAGGACAAAAGAGCCAAGAGGGTAACACAGTTCACATAACCGCAGGGAGACACTGGGTTGTTACAACGTGCAGCACAGAAATAAGGAGATTTAGATTTTAAAAAGCAAGGACCGAAAAAGATGTAACATAAGGAATCTTGTTAATAACCAAACAAACTTGGGAGCCAAACTGGAAGCCTTTTTGTCTCTGCAGTTTAAAAGCTTGAGGTAGCCTCACCTGACTTCATTCCTGGAAGTCTTTGGGAGATTAAAAGGAAAACAGACTGCTTTTCATCTTCAAAGGTAGCTGGTACAGTTTATGATTTATGTGCAGTATTTATAAAGTCGTCAGAACAAAAAAAAAAGGGACGTCACCAGTCCACTTTACGTTAACACGCACATTCTACATAAATTGCCACGTGTGTAATGCATATTCACACAGAAAGAACTTTGTTATATGGATTTTGAATTAAAGATCATTATTATTAATTTTTAATATTATGATTATAATTATAAAGTGATTTTGTCACATGATTATTGGCAAAAATGTTCATGAACTGTTAAAGCTATGAGTACAAAGTATTAATAACTAAAAGTCAGATTTCTGACAATAGATTCAGATGTTCTGGATTCTGACTGCAAACAGAATCTTACACTTGATTTTAGGATTGACTAATTTTGCTAATTCAGACATTATTCTCATTTTCATAATTCTCAGAATTTGAATTTTGAGATTATTCTCAGAAACGTTTTACTTGGAATTGTTTTTCGGTTAGCTTCCACCGATACCTGATCCCATTAAGAGTGTTTTGATGACGACATCTGACTTTATAAATATAATGCTCATACTGTAACTTTAATGTTTCATTCAACAAATTTTACACCTTCAAAGTCACATGTACAATTAATTTAGGTGGAAAGCAAATGATGCACCCCTTCAAAAGTCAAGTCAGGGACATTAAAGGCACAATCCGTGACTCTTAAAGGACAGATTCAGATTTCTCCACCGAAAAGCGAATACGGGTTGTTCCCAAAATGTCAAATTGTTCCTTCAAAAAGTCTTTACCTGTCTTTATCTATCTAAATAAATGTTGCAAAATGAAAGGTTGTCTTATGATGGTGTATGTGGGCTGACATGGCACAATGCAGACTGACTGCATTGGTGCGTCAATTAGCATATAAATAAAGATGACTCTGAGTCACCTGGCGGGATACAACAGTTTCCTGTTACCCTCATAGAACACGGTTTCACTCCGTGTTCGTGTGTGCGTGTGTGTTGTGTCAGTTATGAGTGAGGGAAAGGTGAGGCAAGGTGGGCAGCTCATCCAACACACACAGGTGATGCAAGTACAAGTAAACACTGACTTGTGCATGTGTGTGCCTGTGTGTGTGTGTGTGTGTGATGGTGATCTCTCACAGCAGAGGTGGCTATTTAAACCCACCAAAATCATGCATAAGCACTCGTGCATACATCCGTTTGACAAAATACAAAATAAGTTAATATGGGTGTGGCAAGCTTTCATAGTTTAAGTTGCACTGAGGTAGACCCGCAGGCTTTTATGGGTGACCATGGAAACCGAGTAAACACACTGGCAGATGGCTGGTCAGTACTGGTGATAATTCATTTACAGCTCAAATAAAAGACATGATGGAATTCCTTGGGTGTGGTTGTGTTTTTATTTATTTATTCACCTTTATAGGGGAGCAGGTCAGTTGCCAAGGAGTATCGTTTTTTATTTCCCGTCTGTTTTTAATTGTTATTTCCAATACAGAGTTCTGCTTCAGTGATATGAAACAGGTTGTCAGGCAAGTAGTTTTTGGCAATGCTACAGCACCACTTTGGTACAGGCTGAAAAGTCTCAACAGTTATTGGATGGATTCCCACAACATTTTGTATAGACGTACATGGTGCCCAGAGGAATTTTGTGATCACCTGACTTTACCTCTAGCGCCACCACGAGGTTCACATTTCTGGTTTTGAATGACAACTGTTGGAAGGATTGCCATGAAATTCAGTTCACACATTCATGTCCAGCTCAGGATCACAGCCACACTTTGTGTTTAGAGCTAATTAGTGAATGTTAGCATGTTAATATGCTTAAGTATGATGTGTTAGCAATGGTGAAATGTAACCAAGTACATTTACTCAAGGAAAGTAACTAAACACATTTTGATAAAATATCAACATGGGTTTGTAATGGAGGAGCTATCCATCAAAAGATGTGATTTTGATGGATACTTTATTGGTCATTGGAGGGCACAAGTTGCTTAATTGTTTTCCTCATTGTCTATTAGAGGTGATAATGTTATGTAGAACTATCATTTGTACTTTGAGTATGGATGTCTTTGATGACTTTACAGGTATTTTTGTTGTTACAATAGCTCATTTGCATTTAAATAAAGAGACAATAAGCATTACAGTATTTTATTTTTTTAACAAAATGTTTTTTATTAATATCATTGTTACTTTAAGTGAAATGATATTGACCAGCAAAAGCCGAGTTGACAATTGCTGTATCACTAACTATAGCGAAGAGCACCACCTAGTGATGTGAAAACTGAGAGTCAGTGGTGTCAGCGCCACACAGGTCACAACAAAAGGGTGTATGTATGTATTTAGTAGCCTAAGTGATCTGCTCTGTGTGACGCATGAAAACCACAAGAATTTAAAGTGGGGAGCAAATACTGCAGAGAGACAAATGGGTTTCTGTTAGTTCACAGGAATGAAATAAAAACAGTATTCAAAAGAAGGGAGACAAAGAAACTGATAAATAATCCTTCCAAGCATTTTATTAGTTAATGTGCCAACTTTGGATGACATTTCCTTTTCATAAAAATGGACTTGTTTGATGTGTATGCACTGTGAATGTCTCTTTTAGTATTTGAATAAAGGCACTTACTGTATGCAACTGACATTTTGCACATTTCCTGCATGGAGTCTTAAGGCATGGCCCTATGACTTTGTTTTTTGTGGTCTGGTCTGAGTAAGTTCTCGATTATGCAGTGTTTTTTTCTATGTGGTTCAGAACTTCATATCCTCTATGTTGACATGAGTTATCTCATGCAGGAAGCAATTTTAGCATCATCTACAGATGATGTTAAGAGGAGGAAGACAGAAATCACGTTTTGTTTACCGAGACATCACAGTTTATGAATCTGAACACTGATCTCACATGACCTGAAACCAGAGAACTGAAATAATCTGGGATGCCATAAAGATGTGAAATCAGGAGCTACTGTGATCAGAATACATATTGAAAGAGACACAGTGATAGACAGAAAGACAAGATCCTTTAGATAGATAGATGTTTTATTGTTATTGCATATTTAAACACAAGAAATGAAGGTGTAGATAACTTTCTCCAGATCATGGGGTGAGAAGAAGTACTTTATATTTTGGATATTATTTGGAGATAAGCAACAGCAGCCTGACTATACAATGGCACTTATTTGATTTGGAATAAATTTGGTTGAAATTTTGGTTTAGTCTAATTGGGATCTTTCCCTCCTGCCTAAATAAACTTACAGTTGGACAATTAATTAACCTACTTACAAGTGTGTATCCAAAGTCTGATATATCTTATTCCTCCATGCCGTTGATGTCCAAAAACTATTAAAAAACACCTCAGTGAGCCACACTGTAGTACTAGGTGACATGTTCCTTCACCACAAAGATTATGGTCACAATAGTTTGTTTAGAAAAGGATCCCAGGACAGTCTCTGTAGAGTAGTTCCTTGTACAGCAGACACCACTGCACATGTGCGGAAATGCTGTTCCATTTAGTGCTTCGCTAGCTTGTTGTGCTACATATCACATTCCTCTTGACATTCCTGACAATTTCTTTTGAGAAATTTACAATGTAGTTCAAAGTCAAAAGGCGAAACTCTTTAAACGGCGTTCTTGCACATGCTCAGTAGTGTCTGCCTCACATAGAACTACTCTAAACAAACTAATGTACCCAAACCTTTTGTGCCAAAGGAACGTGTCACAACAAACACAACAAAATCTTTTGTTATGTTTACAGAGATATCAAAGGTTATGGATGTGAACACTGATCTCACATGACCTGAAACCAGAGAACTGAAACAATCTGTGATGTGTGTAAAGATGTGAGGAGCTACTGAGATGAGAATGCATTTTGAAACAAACACAGAAACAGAGACAAAGACAGGATCCTTTATATTTCTGCCTCTGCCTTTGTGACGGTGGAAAATGTCATTGGTGTAGTGTATTCAAGCAGTAACAATATGGAAGCGAATGAGGACATGCCCGAGAATTAACCTTTATCACAAAATATTTTCTCAAAACGAGCTGAAGCCTCAATGTCATTTTGAGCTTTTGATGCAGGAAGTGGTGCATCTATCTGGTTGCTTTGATGTTTTGCTTTCATGTTTAAATGCAGTATGCAGCACATGGAAAGATTTTGAAGTAGTTATTTTGAGCAAAGAAATGAATGAAAAATGAAAAAAAAAAAAACATCCACAAAACAAGAAAACAAACACACAAATTGCATTACTTAGGGTGTAATGCTGATCTAGTTTATTGTCACAGTATCAGTAACCTTCCAGCTGTAATAGGTCGACTGCAGAGGACAGGAGCTTCCACCAGCCTGCATAAGTTGACCTAAAACATCTAATGACAATGTGCTGCTATTAAGAGCATGTGAAAACTACTTAGCAAGCTACAGTAGCAGAACAATATAGATAAAGATAGATGTAGAAAAAGATAGCTAACGAATGAAGCATCCATCTTCTGCCACTCCAACAGGAGGTAGGATGGATGCAAACTTGACCGCTGTTCACTAAACCCCGCCACCTCTTTAACTATTGCTTCGCCTGTCAAACTTTCTGTTCTTGCACCACACGAAATTCTACATAATTTTTGAAACAGTGAATCCATGATTTCAGACAGTGGTAGAGAAAAGCAGGCTTTTATAATTTCTAACTGGCATCTATCAATTTTGCTGTCCGAAATGACAATGTCGACAATGACCTCAGCAGACTCTAATGTTTCCAGCTGACTTGTATTAAAGGTCCATTGTGTAGAATTTAGTGGCATCTAGCGGAATGGACTTGGCACAAATGGAATATAATATTCATAAGTATGTTAAGTATGTACCTGAAAATAAGAATCGTTGTGTTTTCGTTACCTTAAAATGAGCCCTTTATATCTACAGAAGGAGCTGGTCCCCTTCCATGTTTCTACAGTAGCCCAGAACAGACAAACCAAAACACTGGCTCTAGAGAGGACCTTTCACATTTTTTGCAAGTTTTGTGGCCAACCTCACCGCTACATGCCACCAAATCCTATACACTGGACCTTTAAACAAGAACCTTGAAAAAGTGTAATATGCAATTGATGGCTAAATAAGATATTGTACTAAAAGACTTAAGGCTAAAACTACATGTCCTAAGCAAAGTTAGCATTTATCCCACAGAAGATAAAGTAACCGCATTGTCTTGTATTGCAGGACAAAGCTAGCTGGCGTGTACGTTATTCATATTTTATGTGTCCACTTCTTCTTCTAGGGTGAGGACTAACCAAATATAACACTATTTCTGTAACTTTGGCTGGAGTTGCAGGACAGAGCTGCTAACCTTACCTAAGATCTGCTAGCATCCAGGACTGACAGTGGAGAAATACCGTGTGCTATGTATGTGCTTTTTAATGTAACCCACAAACTTATGCAGTTAGTTAATGAAATGCCATCTCTTGGTCTTACCACTGTAGGTAGTAAGATAGCTAGCTGGACATGATAATGATTGCTTCTTATTCAAGGCTAACAAAAAAAAAAACAAATTAGATGACGAGTAAGAAATCTAAAGCCTGCTATGCGTAGTTCTGGTTGCTAAGCTATGACTAGACAATCACTGTTCAGGGGAGGGGTCTAGTGAACTGTCAATTCAGAGATCACAATTTCTTATATGGATGCACATGTGTAGCCACAGATCTGCGGTGAAATGCTAACATGAAGCGATCCCATCAATCAAAGGGTACAACGTAGCGGTACCTGAGCCCATCTGATTGGGCTGTAAGAGTACATCAGACACATCTAATTAGGATAAAATGAATGTTGCACAAAAGAAATAGAATACGAATAGAAGTTATTAACGTGGTCAAGAATACAGAATCATTAACAGGAAGAGCTCATTATATTTCAGACTTCATTGTCTTTCTGATCCAGTCGAGTTGTTTTTCTGACAGAAAACCATAAACTCCAGGTTTTTTAATCTGGCCACACCTCTGTCCAAAAGAAGTGACTCCGACTAGCGCTCCATTGCACAACAGCGGCCCACCTGAATCACCCTAAAGAGAGCAAATATAAGACGTTTTCAGTCACATACACAGCAGTTAGGGTGATATGGATGTTACAGGTTACTTCCTGCTCAAAATATATTAAGTGTGTACTTACCTGACAGGTATCAGCATTGTTTTTACCGTCTGAACCAGCACATATCATGCCCTTAGTTATGACAGGGTTAAAGTTGTAATATTCAGGAGAGTTGCACTTCACTCTGTCAACCACAGTCACATTGACAGCCCTCAGGACATCAGACATTTTTGTGGCTCTGTTGTTTGTTTTCCCCCATCCAGCCACCCTACAGACAGAGCCAGCTGCTGGCTCTTTGATGGTTTTACCCAAATTAAGAGATTTCACCGTTTTGGTCTGCTTCGCTGATTTGCTGAGCTGAAATTTCAGGGGAAAAAAAGGAGCGTTAGATATTTATGGCAGGTCTGTGCATTGACTTCATAGAATTTGAACAAGGAACACAAACAAGGAACACTGATTAATATCAATACCTACTGGTGCCAAAATTAATTCTAATATATAAGGAATTACAGTAGTCAGGGCAACAAGAAATGAAGGTGTAGATAACTTTCTCCAGATCATGGGGTGAGAAGAAAGACTTTATATTTTGGATATTATTTGTAGATAAGCAACAGCATATTACACTTATTTGAGTTTAATTAGGATCTTTCTCTCCTGCCTAAATAAACATAAAGAATACAGGTGGAGATTTTCTATATTTTTCTTTTCAAAAAATCTCACTCAACAATGCCAAACCAACAATGAATTGATCCTACTTACAAGTGTGTATCCAACGTCTGATATTGCTTATTCCTCCACAACAAGCTAGCGTATAAATTTTCGTGCCGAAGGAACGTGTCACCCAGTGCATCGGTGTGGCTCACTGAGGTGTTTTAATAGTTTTTGAAGGTATGGGCCCATAGAAATATGATATAACAGGCTTTGGATACACACACAATACTTGTAAGTAGGATGAGTTCATTGTTGGTTTGGCTCTGAACATGAGATTTGTTGACAATAAGAAAAAATATAGAAAATCACCAGCCACCACCATTCATGCAGCTCTGCACATTGAAACAACTGTAGTTATTGTGACATCACCTTACCTGGAGCAACATGAGGTCATTGACTTTCTCTGTCTTATCATAGCAGGGATGAGGAACCCGACGCTTCACCTTTATGATCTGCCTCAAATCCTTCTCCTTTTTTTGGGATTCTATGGAGTGCACCCCCAGCAACACCGTCTTGATACTGTAACAGCATGAGACACAGTAATCTGTTAGATTACAGTTTACATACACTACAGGCTTACATGAAAGAAGTGAATAAACTGATGATAAACTGATGAGTCTATCACACACAATGAGGTCAGAATATGGCCTTTTGAAACACTGAAAAATCTACTGCATTTTTCCCCCCCAAGTGTGAATAAGAGTTGACATTTCAGTGGTAGAAAGTGTTAAATTGTATGATGTAAAATGGTAATGTTTATTTTCACTCTTCCAGAGTTAAATTTATATGAGCAGGAGTCCGTCTCAATAGATCTTCTAAACTAGGTTTAGAAGTTTCTATAAAAATACAATATTAATACAGTACATGCAGTATACTGACACCATGAGACACCGATAAATTAGTTTAAATGACCCTATTCAGAGTAAAGTGTAAGGTAAGTAAAGTGTTACCTTATTTGAGTATATTACAAATCAAGATTTCTGACCATATCTTACATCATCAGTTATAGTTTGAGTGCAAGATATGACATTTCAAGTAAGATATGTACTGTAAGAGGCTTACTCAGAGCAGTGGGCAGCAGTCAGGACCCATTTTGGATCGATCAGTATCCCTCCACAGAGTGGTGCCTTGCTCTCCAGCAGAGCCATGAAAGGCATCGAGTGAGCCAACACTTCTTCCCCTCCAATAATCTCAGAGCCATGACCTTAAGAATAAAATATTCAGACAGTTCATTTAGCAAGGAGGTGATAAATGAGTCAGTCAACCAAACAAAACACTTTGCAATATAATATTGAAAGACACCTGTTATTTGCATGTTTTGAATGAGCAGCATAACACCAAGTAAATTTCTGCAAATATAGAAAATATTACTCACTGGACTGGACAACAAAGAGGACCATACAAGAGAGAAAAACACTGAGATCCCCCGGGCAGAACATTTCTTCTTCTCTCTCTTTGATGTGATGAACACTGAAACCCACCTCGATGCACACACTTGTCTTATATGTGTGTCACTTATGTGCTAATCTTAGAGGATGTGGTCTGACCATGGAAATGCACGAGTCAGCAAAATGGACGTAAGTATGACATGCTGCGAACCGTCTTAATTTAAAAGCCTGTGGTAAACTGTTTTTTGTCATTTACCATCATACAGCAGGTTTTTTTTTTTTCGGTAGCTGTGCGGTGGAGGCTGTATTTACAAGAAGGGTGCGTTTCAGCATGGGTGGGAACAGTGTGAAACAGCTACAAACTGGGGGTCTTTGACCACTTCAGCTATGACTTATTTTAATACTGTTATCTTATGATTCAGAGGAAAGTGGAACATGATCGATGATGTGAAATGAAAACTCTGTGGAGCTAATTGCTGGAAAAAATGAATTGTACATTTAATCATCATTCATTTTCCTTAACTGTGCAAGAAATCACCATCATGTCAACCATACCTTACATAGATATTTATTTATATGAGTCTTACATGAGCAGCCACTAAAGACAGCAATAAGTTACTTATAGCACATTTCCATTGTAGAATAACACAAAAACAGAATGCAGAATAATACGCAGCACAGATCTTAGAAAATTAAACTTAAAGGTTTGAGGTGCATGAGAACGACAAGGTATATGTGGTCACCAATATTTGGCACATATACAACAGATTTCATTGCCTAAATTATCACTGTTGTGTTTAGACTTTTCATTCACATTTTGATTTAACTCAGAATACTGTAAATGTGTGTTTCTCTCTGAAATGCTAAATTTTGTTTTGGACCCAAAACAAACAAATGAGTGTAATACCAGAGGCCTGACAACATTTGACACATTAGGTTAGCATTATCAATGTTGACTCCTAAAAAGTACATTTGTGTGCAACTAATTTGCAACAGCAAATATGTTTTGAAAGTAACCATATGGAATTTGACCCACATGCATTAATAGGCCTGATGGTAAAGTGACGGTACAAAACAAAACAGGAAAAACAAACAAACAAAAACAAATACAAACAATATAGAAGTGCAAAATAGAGAAAATGTCAAGTACTTTTCTTCACGATATGACTAATAGTTTCAGAATTTGTTGCCACATTCACATCAATGTTTCCCTTTAAAGTCTTGATGTGAAATACATTTTTCTCATATATATCTTCACTGAAATAATGGTTTTAGTCAAGGTTGGTTCTCTTCATCTGACCAGGGACACCATGATGAAATTGACCTTTTTTAGCTAAATCTGGACCGTTTCACATTCTTTTAGTGTTGATCTATAGAAAAAAATTAAAAAGATAAAAGCTTATAATACTTTGCAAGTTCATCTTGCCGCTGATTCAATCTCCGTGTGAATAGCATGCACGAGTCAAGGTCTAAAGTCTCAGCTGCAGTCATGAAGTTGCACAAAGGCTGGTTCACACTTTGTCACCTATAGTTCAACAAGCTACATTCAGACAACATATGTCTAGCCACCTTATATTGAAAATAAATATAGAAAAAGGGCCTCACAAAACAGATCACACTGTGCTGTCAGCTTAAAGTAAACCCTCTACGTCTACTATCATCCATCCATCTAAACATCTTATTTGTTCATCAGAACTAGCTGGATACACTGAATTTAAGAAATTTTTGGTTATGTTTTCTTACTTATTGTGGGTCATTTACTATCAGTACAACTCCATGGTTTGATTTACCTTGATTACACATTGAAGGTTCACCCAGACTGCAATAAACTCCTGCATCTCTCTAACATACCAAACCACTTTCCTAGGGCCACATCTTATTTTCTGCCTGTTTTAGTGTATTTTACATACAAACCAAATGATTTAGCTACTGCAGAACCCTGGATTCAGACTACCTCTCTGTTGCAAATTGTAGCAATTGCTGTTTTTTGAACATTTGTTTTACTCCTACAGTTTTACAGCCTACTTTTGTATTACTATCCATATACGTAACATATGAGCTGTGAAGGTTTTAAAGTAATCCACCAACAAAAAAACACCCGGAAATATCATTTCAAGCACATCTTTGAATGCTTCTCTAAGGGAGCATTTTACAGTGATTCTGGTCTTTAAGAAACAGAAAGTATCTACAAATTTAGCCCTCAGAGATGCTGCTGAAATGCTTCCCCTTTACAGCAGCTGTGGGATGTGTTTAATTGACTTTAAAATTACTGCTCCAAAAAAGTATGATAAACAAAACAAATTGGAAAACAAGGCTCCAATTTGCTGAATAAATATGGGACCAGGGACGTACTGTATTAGTCCATTAGTATACTTTAACAAAAATGCAAACAACAGCAACTCCTACTTTTGGCAACAAATGTAGCTACGAAACTACTTTAAGCGGACATTTGTGGTCTGACCATGACATTAAAGTTGTAATACATGACATTAATGACATTCAGCCCCTTGATGTCACACTATAGCACTAATATCTCAGACCAAAACAAATGCTCAAATGCTTTCAGAAACATATTTTAGTGTGCTGTTGTAATTTGAGAAAGTTTATGATATGGAATCATAAACTATGGAATCATAAACTAAAGCATCTTGGAAACAGACACGGAGGGACCCACATGGATGCTCACATGCACTAACATGCACACGCGGCCGGACCTGCTACCAAAACAAAGAACGGAGAAGCTCGGATAGCAAATAGTTGTTTTCTGACAACCAGTACAGCTAAATATCGTACGTAACAACAGAACAACTGAGAAGACAGCAGCAGTGATAAAAAAAGATATTAAACCATGCCAGTGGAAACATGGTGATGATGCACTGCAACGGTTTCTGAATTAAACAGTGAAGCACATTTCCTACAAGAACACATGGATGATGTGAACCATCTGCTCATCTTGTCAACACTTATTTTCTTTAAACGGATTAACTCTATCAAACAAATTGTAAATCTATTTTTTTCATCTGTCCTGTTTTTCCATTTTGGGAAACTCATCTCTTTCCATTTGTTTTATATTCAGCTTGTTCAGTATAATTCATGTTTACATTTAGTAAACCATTCACGACATCATGAACAAGGTTACTAGAGTGAAGGTTAAATACCATCTAGACCCCGATCTTTTTCAATAATCAGGTAGTTTTATCTTTAAATATGTTGCTCGGAAGTCTAGAATAAGTCCTTGTTTCTATTTTACTCTTTAACCAGTTCCTCTGGTTCTCTCGGGGATCAGGTCAATAATTACGTCTTCAGTGGAGAGCTCCGCTGGTGAGATGTCATGATCCTGAGCATCTGAAGAAGAAAAAAGATGACACGTGAAGGACACATAAAGGACAAGTATTTGTCAGTCTTGTACTTTACAAGGAGTATTTTAGAATATTGATTTTCTTACACAGAAAAGGAGACTTGCCTTTTTTCAGGATACGATAGAGAACCCACAGTGGAGGAACCAGAGACACGAGCTTGAGTAATTTCAAAATGTGTGAGTAAAGGTCACCAGAGTCCGCTATGGAGGAGAAAAGACAAATAGCATACACAAATACAGTCATTTAAAGACAATTAACGGCAGCAATTTTGTAAATATGAGTGTTGGCCAGTTATTAGTTTGTACACTTAAAATTTTTTTGTTTCCAGTAACATAAATAATGGCAATCAATTATTTGTTGTACCTGTTTTGACCTGCAGAGCTGTAGGGTCACTTTGAAGGATGATTTTTCCACCAGTAACATTATCAGGACGGACGACAAACGCAGAAATCTCAGTGAAGTACTCAGTGGCTGAAGTTAGGTTGGAGATGTTGATGTTCACGAATGCGAGGCCATCAGTGTAGGGGTAAAGGAGCGAATCACACGTGTTGGAGCATGTAGTCACGTTGTAACTGTGTGGTGTCATCTGCATTAACGCAGAGACGTTCCAGCTAAGAATCACGTGATCAGAGCCCACCGAGTCCACCGTCACTGGCTGTGGGGCAACTGGACCTGTTAGTGATGGTGAGAATAAACAAGTCAGAGAAAACTTTTAGGTTTAGGTTGGTCAGACACCTGTAGTCTGATAAACAAAGAAACAAAGATTACTGTTTGATGTTCACACTGAATTCCAAAAGAGACTTTTGGACCCTACTGTAAGTGCCAGAAGCTCTGGCAGGACAGGTAGAACTGGATTTTAGTCATTACGACATATACAAAAGAACTTTATTGTCATTGTGTCTGACAACAAAATAGCATATTATCATTACGTCTGCCATATTTGGCACAAGTTTTAACCATCCTGCCACAGAAGTCCTAAATAAAATACATCATTGAGCATTACAGTATAGATGTATGTACACATGTGTAGATGTGTATGTAAGTATATATACAGCACGTATGTAGTACGTGTATAGGTATCCATATATTGTTGACCACAATGATCAGCTTTTTACATTTTAAACAACAACAATGAGGCATCACTCACCCTGACAGACAAACATATGCCGCTCATCACAGTAGCGAGCCAGCAGCTTCTTGTCTGTCTCCAGCATGGCCTCCAAACTTGCACAGCGGCCTTCATAGTTTTTCCTGTACCAGTGCTCATAGCTCAGTTCTACCTCATCCAACCACTTCCAGCCGCTAAAGATGGTCTGACGCTGCAGACCGAGCCAAAAGCTGACTCTCTTTAGAGCAGTGGCATTGAGGAGTGTGAAGTATTGCTCCTCTTTGCTCAGGACAGCCAGGTCCACATAATGCCTCTGACAGAACTCCCGGGCTTTGAACCAGGACATCGGTTTCTGGACCAGGAAGTACTGAGACAGGGTCTGACCCACCGTCAAGCCATGGCACACCACTATAACAGGGAGAAAAGATGACTTATTAACAGCTTCACTACACACTGTAATGAGTTTTACTAACTCTTGTGTACCTTGTTCTCTCTTTGATTAGGGCTGAAAGTTATGTCAGTAACTGTATTTTAATACACTTTGGAAACATTTTTCCAGAGTGGCTGCAGAAAAAAATCACGTTTATAGTAAAAATAAGATCCTATATCACAGCAGGTGGCATTGTGTTTTTCTCTTTAAGTGTTTTTGTTATTATGCCGGATTCTTGGGAAAAAATATTTCTCTAAATAATAAAATTCAACGAGAAGTTACATCAGACTTTTGCAAAGTCAAAGCTTGACTAAAGTTAAATAATAATTTGGCAACAGTTACCCAGAACAGCCAGTCGCTGCAGAATCTGCGCCTCATAGGCAAACATAGAATCTGTGTTTTCTTCCTGGAAAGTGAGATTTGTGTCTTCATTCCATTTTCGTCCAACATCTAACAATATGCTGTCTGGTATTTCCCAAATCTTGCTGACCATTCATACCTACATAACCAGTCCCTTTCTCCCCTTCGTCTCCCTCTGCTTGCTCACCTGGATGGGAGGTTTATGAAATCGGTTCACACTGTGGGGTGATGCAAGAGGTGGAGACAATGGGAGTGGCCATGCAGTTTGACTGCCTGTTTCAAGATGTTTTCATGTAAAAAAAATGTGTCAACTCACTCACATTACACCTGAAACGTAACTGTGTAAACATTTACGTCTCCTTCCCTCACAATGAATCTGGTTCCTCAAAATATTTCTCTAATGTTACTACAGAAGTGTAATTCTATAAGCACATTTACAATCTGCTGGGGTATCACTAAACTTTTGCACCAAGTTGAAGACATTTATCTTTACTTTTTGATTATAGTGGTGAACAGAAAAGCAACTGATGGTGTATTTTGTGTGTGAGTGAAACATCTGAACTGGCAGAGCAGCCTAACTGTAACTGAACACCAGGAAAAAGGTGTTCAGCTTTTATAGGAGGTGCTAAATATACTGTCATCTAGCTCCACCCTGCAGTCTATTTTTGAACTAGTTGTCCTTATAGTGCCAGTCTCAATGTACTTTGTGACTGTTGAAGTTTTAATCTGATAATGTGTTACTAGGGCAATCCACAGTTTCTAGTTATACAAGAATGTCAATTAGAGAAAGCGCACAAATGCAAGGACAATGAAGTGTAGAGTGACCTAAATGTCTTTGTGGTTCCTGAGACAAATACTGCTTCGGATGTGAAAGAGGAGAGTTATCAGTATCAGGGTTATGAGTTATACATCTCTCATATCAGTGCGTTAAAGTCTGAATAATGAACTCTAGCCTTGTAAGCACCACCTGTGAAAGATATGTAGGCTACAAACAACAGCAGTAAGGACACCTACTTTTCTTTATGAATTTATCCTATCCAGATGTGCAGTGCGTCTGTGTTCTTTGATAATTAAACTCTCTTTGTCCTGTTGGTAAGAAAGTCTATAATCAACATACTGTTACTTAGATGGTATTCAAGGGGGAAGCGGTTCAGTTTGTGAAGTAGATATTGGGCTACAGCAACTACTCACAAATACAAGCTTGGTCATCTCTTAAGGTGCTGTCAAGGTTTTCTTTTCTGTTGTGATTTCATTTTTGTTGGTTTGTTTTGTGAATCGTTGCTGTATATTCATGCCTGGTAATTTCCCTGGAATGTTGCATTTTGCGTCTGTTGATTTTTTTCTCTTTTGCACGTACAGCTATAGCTTGATTTAGATCACCGCTATCAAAAGGAAAGAAAGAGGGAAGCACCACACGGCTTTTTCCACATTTCACTTTTTGACAAGTCACAGATGGAATCACAGGTGTCAATAATGAAATTAATGATGACTGAATTCCACAGCAGCTTCGGTTTCAGGGTCCTGGTATTGTGCAAGCTGGCTCACTGTCACACTGTCACGGCTTACTGGGACAGTAAACAGAACGGGTCAATCGTTAATGTCATTTGTAACGCCTGTGCTTTTCCCTCTATGACAAGTCAAAATGTCTGCTGTGAAAAAGGCCAAAACACAATTACCACCTGTTTTGAAAAATTCAGGATTTTAAGATAATTTGCCAAAAGTGTTTGCAAACAGTTATTTACTCATCTGGAAGATACAGAGCAACATTAACATTCGTTTGAAGTTGTTTTAGTATCAACACAATTAACTTTTAGCTCTGTTTTGGTCTCTACCAACTCCTGAGAGAAACATCTGGCTCTTAAGCTGCTAAATGCTCCACTATGTTCACCAGCTAGTTACTAACTTTATCAGTCTGACGTTTGGTGCTGAGCAGGCAGCATACAGTCAGTTTATCAGAGCTTTATAGCTGAAAACAGCTGCCTGCTGCGGCTGAAAATAAGGTTAATGAGAATGGTGAACCAAAACAGTAAAGTTGTGGGTCGTAAAAATGAAACAAATGTGCTGAAAGACACTAAAAAGCCTCATAGAGCTGAGATACTGTAAAAGAAACACGTTAGCTTACAGTTACTAGTACTATCTGAAGTCAGTGTTTTAGCCAGACTACTGTGCAGGCTGTACAGTATCTCTTTAGCTTTTGAAACAAGTTGGAGGGAAGATGCATTTTATGATTTCTAATTTAGTTGTTTTCTGTTTTATTGATTCGTTGTGTTTTGCACCACATAACCACCATATCTGATTATCAGTCTGTGTCTTGATGAGGTGTCGCAGTGTAGTCTTTGAGAAGCAGACGTCTGTCTCAACATCTCATGTTGCACCATCTCTTCTACACCACAGCGTCTGTGAACAGGTTACCCATAAGACATATCACATTAGATGGTGGTCTTGTTTTTTTTCTTTTCACAAAGGAAGTCCTCACCACAGATACCTTTTCCACAAAGTGTTCTCTCAAGTGTAGTTGACATACTTGCAAGTGAGAGCTCCTGTCATTTCTGTCACTACCCCCGTTTAACAACCGCCAACAAATGCACTTTACTTATCTTTTAAATAAACCGGGGCTCACTTTGCTTGTGGAAAGTGACAATAAAGTGCAATAAATAAATACAATAGTCCAGAGAATTTATGTAATAGTTGCCATATAGCAATGTTTATTGGGTTACATACAGGGCACAAAATTAGCAGCAGCCACCAGCCAAATGCTGGTGAGATATGCAAGTGGCTGGTAGATTTGCTTCACTCACCAGCCAAAAAAACAATCTATCGAGTGGCTGGTAAAATTTGAACATTCCCTGGCCATTTGGCCGGTGGACAAAAAAGTCAATTTTGTACCCTGGTTACATATCTGAGGAGGGTACCTTTAATGTGCAGACAATGGACAAACATGACATACATCATTATCACAACAACAATTAACTAAATACTCATGTGCACTAATTGATTTCATAGTGACATCTGGTAAAAAAAAAATTGCACTAAAATATTATCCTGAGCCTACACACAACCTTCCTGAAATTCTCCTTTGAATGCTGATTGTAAGTCATCTGTGCTAAGAAATCTGCATGTAAGTGTCAGTAAAATCTACGTCATCAAAAAGTAGATACGTGTAGAATTTGAGTCATTTTACCTTTACAAGCAGGAAAACCTTCAAACTGTGGTGCATGAAATATCTTGATATGAGTTTGGCTACGGTAAGCTGGTTTGGCTGCGTGGTTAGTTCATAACATGGGACAGGAAATGTGTTTTCTTTACAAATAGCATTACCAAGAAAGTGGACCTGACTACATGCAAACAATCATCAATGTTGTGGTCAAATAAATGTGAAATAGAAGTTACAGGTCCCAGATGTGGACGGACTGGTCTGCTCCGGCAGAGAAAATCTGAGTACCATCAGGATTTAAGGCCAAGTGCAGGACTCGATGTGAGTGACCTGAAAAACAATAACAGCATTATTGAACTTTTACATTTAAATACCTTGTTTCCCACACAAAACAGACAAAAGTCTTGCTGTCTTCACCACTGAAATACTGTAGTATTACAGAGTAATAAAACAGTATTAAAATTCATATTGAGCAGTGACAAACACCTTTTGTTTGTGTCACATCAATAAGCACAAAGCAACACTAACTGGAATGCAAATTACACATTCACTGAACAGTAAATCATGTACAAACAGGAAAGGCTTACAAACTGGGAAGGAGTCTCAAAGACTTAGCTCAGTCATTTAAGTAGATAAATAACCAGCCTGGTTCCCCTCTGGTGTGTTTCAGAGGCTGTTTGGAAAAACAACTGAGCCAACCAGAGTTTGTTGGCGAGATTAAGACTGTAGATTCCATTTTTCTGGCTTTTGCCAAGAAAATGGTGACAAGCATGGAGGTAATCAATGGAGCTACTATGCTATACAGGTTGTTGGAAGTCAACTTGCAGAAATAAAAACTCTCAAATGTGCATATTTCTTCGATCGATGTGAAAAGCAGTAAGTTAACTGCTCCAACAACCACTACTGCAGCTTCTGTGTTGTCTAAGTCTAAAAATGACGTTGGTGGGACTGAAACATCATTGCTACTGAGTGGTTAGTTGAAAATAACCCCCCTTACAGAAAATGGCCGAGATGAACACCAGATCAGACTGAAAAATGAAGTGAAACTGGGCCAGTTTGTGAGTAAATAAATATAAAACTGAACGTTTGGAAAATCATAAATGTCTTTTAAAATGCTTTTAAAGAATATTTAAACAAACTTTGTGACATACAGGTCTGAAGCCTTTCTTTGATCACAATACCAATGATGTGGCTTCATACTTTCATATTAACTGGAAGCCCAGGACTCAAATGAGTCAGCACAAAATGGTGAATAAACTATACATTTATTCCTAAGAGGCTGTTATGAATGTGTTAAACAGACACTGTTGAGAGCTGTAGTTGTAAATTATATTTCAGGTTCTCTCACCAGCGAGATGGTAGCGCGGGCATAGCCGGGGTAACTCCCAGTCCCAGCAGATGACGTGGTGATGGGGGAGGCCATGACCTGTGACCAAGCGTCTCTTCCTCTCTGCCCACTGTAGAGAACAGATCTGCAAAAATAAGTCAGCGATGTTTTTTTCACTGTCTTTAATGTAAAAGACAATTAATTCACAGTTAAAAATACTGTTTGAGTCTCAAGCACCTGAGAGTTTGTGTCTGCAGAAGTAACACAAGTCCCTGACTGTGTGTCCCAGACTCTCAGCTCTCTATCTTTCCATCCCCCTCCCGTGGCGATCATCTTCCTCTGCCATGGACACCATCCCATTGCCTAAACATACACACAATGGATACACAAACACACAGACAACTGTCAGCAGATTGTCTGGTTGTTAAAGAAAACCGCCCTGTGACTAAGTTGCAGGATCAACTAACAGCAGTTTTCGAACCTCAGAATAAAAGCAGCTAAACATTAAATGCACCAACCGGCAGAATGCAACTCATGTTAGCATGAGCTAAAAGTATCACCATCAAGTCATACAATAGTGCACAGTGGCGTGCAATATATGAATGTGGCTATCATAAAAAATGCTTAACATGTCATCCTCTGTGAATGGTGCAAGTGTTTCTTTTGACACAGAAGTCACTGATTTCTTTGAAGTTTATGAGTTTGAAATTCTGAGTAAAGAACGAGAAAAAAGAACTGAAATCCGACTATTGTTGCTTGTTTCCGTGGCCTCCAGAGCTGACAGAAGTCTGCCGAGGGGCAGCTTCCTGCAGCTAACCAATCAGAACAGAGTGGGCTCATCAGGAGGGCAGACAGAGGCTGAACTGAGGGGCTGCATAAATGGCCAGGTGTAAGATAAATAAGGAATATTTGGAACTGTAAATCATGCAAAGATATTCCAGTCAAGGCACAGAATAAAAATATAGAGCTGGAAATGTGCATATTATGTCCTCTTTAAAACAAGTAAATGGCCACATTTTGTAACTTATACTTTGTGCTGTACTGTATAGATAATGTTTCCATGCATGCATGCTAGGGCACCAAATGTGTATATTGGTCTGTGGCTGAAAATAGTCCTCAATGAATGCACTTGTTTGAATAAAGTTTTCCAAAACTACAGTGCCCAGCTGTTTAAGGAAAAAATTAAACTACATATACTAATTTTTTAAAGACGTACATGAAGATTAACAAATGGGCTTGTTGCTGAGAGCCACAGACAGATTAGGGAAGTCAGAAAATACAGGATAACATGAAATAACAGAGAATAAAGCCTGCATTATATTCCAAAACACTGTAGTCCCATCATGAAGCAAACACTGACCTTAACTGCACTGGGCTGTTTCATTGTGGTGATTGGTTGATGTGACCCTGCGATGTCACTATCCCATATACGGAGGAGGCCGTCTGTGGAGCCGCTGGCCAGCCAGTCATTCCCTGGTGACCACTGCAGGCTGCAGAGACCCTCCTGCTGGACAGCCGCACCCACCAGAGGTGCTGGAGCTCGAGGGTCATGGTGATGGATACGTCCGAGGGCAGAGCCGCTGTCAGATAGTGGAAAAATATGTAACTATCCTTCCCTTTTTTTTTTACCAGTTACATTTCCTTTTGATGAAGAATTAAACAGATATTGATGTGAATGAAGTTTACAGAGCCAAGAATGATACTGAAAATTCTTTACAACCTTCATTTTCTGTATAGTATACAGACAACACATACACCAGTACCTGCTGAGTAACTGCTGTTTCCAGGAAAGAGCTCTAACCACAGCCAGGTGTGATGTCAGACACCTCATATTCTGTTTGTGTTCCACATCCCACAACTAAAGAGTCAAAGAGAGACAGACACACCACAAACCGTCATCCTTCTGATTCAACTTCCTCTCACACAGGCCCCCATACCACAGTTTCCACCCTCTACCAGCTATGCTCGTTTACTTTAAACTGCAAAGCATTTACCTGTATCTCTCCTCGCCTGGTGCCAATACAGAGAGCTCGGCCATCTCTGCTCCAGCACAGAGACGAGATAGACGATAGAGTCTGACGGCACGGTCGTCCTGGTTGTGGACTCGGGTCAAAATGTCCCACCAGAGTGCGAGTTTCTGAATTCCAAAGGTAAACAGAAGAGCCCAGGGCTAATGCAATCATACCATTACAACTGCAGTCGAGAAGATTAGAGTCTGAAAGGGAAGAGATGAATAAGGACTAGAAGATACTACGCCAGATGAAGATAAAGTACTAACTGACAATTTGATACTGAATATTTGCTAGATTCAGAAGCTTTATAGTGATGCTGGCTTGCACTGGTATGTTCAGTATATGTAAATTAAAGGAATACGTCGCCTTTTTGGGAAATACACTTATTCTTTAGAATAATACACCTACTACTGTAAATACTGACTGGAGCACCGAATGTGTATTAATCCTGAAAAAGTCCCCAACAAATACACTATTTCCTCCTGTTTAAAGGTCCTACAGCTTTATTAGGAAATTACTGAGCCTTTTTTCAAAATGAAAGTATATATTTGTGACCCCTTTTTTAAAGACGTACTGCTTCAGTAAGCACAGCAGGCCTGGTCCTGAGAGCAACTAACAGGGTGGGTAAGTCGAAAAGTTTTGAGATATGGTCTTTTCATGCAAGTCCTCGACCATAGAAATGCAGAATCACACCAGCTTTACCCTTTAAACACAGAAATTGGGGAAATAAGACGTATTTGTGAGTATAATGCAGGATGTGTATCTTCTCTTACAGTAGTCGTTCAGCAGCGATGGTGCCGCCAACTTCATCACGGACTTTCCTGGCAGACTCACCGAGGCTTTGTTCAGAATGGCAAACGGCTGAAGATCGCTTCTTATGTTATCATCAGAGCCTGCAAAGAATAAATATGATATAAAAACATACAAATACAGCTACATAAACACATACAGGGAGTTTCACATCCAACGCAATACATCTTTGTTCAATCAATTCATTTGCATTCACTCACTGATCAAAAATGAAAGCTCTTTGTTGTGTCATTTGACAAAAAAAAAAAAACAACACAAATACAGAATTGCAGCAAACATCCGCATTAAACTACACGAAACACACAACACTACAGAAACCCTTTATATAAGTGGGCGTCGTTACAGTGAAGTAACAGTTACTGATCATCTGTCTGCTGCACTGAAGCCCGGAGAGACACACACACCTCACACACACACACCTAAAGGCTGAATAAAACTGAAACCCTGAGCTGTGTATTGTTGTAATGTAGAAACCAAAACCCTTGACAATGTAAAGCACTCTTGAAATCCAATAAGTTGTGTGTTAATGCGTCTCAGAGTTGTTCTTTGGTGCCCTTGGTTACAAAGACTTTGAGGGTCAGTGGGAAATGTTTAATCAAACTTATGGTGTTCAAATGTCTTATTCTTTGTACGAAATGTCTCCATAAACTTGGCAGGACAAATTTCTAATAATCCCAGCACAGATCATGTAATAAGACAATCATATCAGCAAACATAAACATCAACATAGACCTCCCACAGCAGTTTCTGTTGCTCAACTGACATTTGTGAATAAGCCATTCATACTTGTTTCCTGGTATGAGATCATACGGTATCCCTCAACATATCAGATCATCAGTCGTGTGTGTGTGTGTGTGTGTGTGTCTTAAGTATGTAGTGAAAGAACAGTCAAGTTGTACCAGTCTGTTGCGCATTTCCATGTTCTTGTACTGCAGCTGTCCACACCCATCCCTGCAACAAAGTAAATGATTCCCTTCGATTTAACTCTCTTACATGACATGTGCATTAATTCTTCAAACTCAGATATGTAATATGGAGATCTCATGACAGGTTCAGAAGTCCTTTGTCCAAGATTTTGATCCGGATTTTGTGATATAATGTAATATCTGGTATTATCTTCATTGTGCAGATGTTTTTTCTTATAACATTTCATATCTCACCTCGTGGTCTTGCATTAGGAAACCACAGACTAAAAGCTTCCAGAAACAAAAAGCCTTAAGAAACCAAATCCTATGTAGTGTCATTTCCTCTCTTGTCACTCTTGTGCCCCTCTTTTCTTGCGAGGCAGATGACACAAAAATCAAATTGCAGTGACAGTTTGTGACTGTGACACAAGTTCTTTAAACAAACCTGTTCTGGAGCATTTTCTGTGACGGGCTGTCCCCTGGCAGGGATGATGAGTGGTGTGTTCGGTGGTGTCACAGCACTGCAGTGGGACCCGCCTCCCGCCAGCGTCGCCTCTGATGAAGCCCGATCATAACAAAGAAAACATAACATTGGCCTCCATCACATAACAACGCAGGAATCAATCTACTGTCTATGTGCAGAGAGTCAGAAGTGACGATGACAAATGTATGCCAGAGGGTTTGTGGCTTTGGCTCTCAGATAAAATATGTTGCCTTGAGTTAATAATGCAGTACATGTAATAATACTATATATTCTAAAAACAAAAAAAACAAGAACTCATAGGCTGACTGATTTTGGGGCCTATGCTGATACTAACTACTAACATTTCTGATCATAAGTTATTCTACAGTTGAACCATGATTGTGTGACTATATGCAACGCAGTCTGCTCAGCTGTGATAGGCAACACTGACATTTAAGGTGTTGCAAGATGCTGTCCACAGTGGAGTTTAAAGCTTGCATTTTAAGCCTGCTGCAAGCCACACAGTTGACCTCAAGCACATTTTGCACTCTATCGCATTTTTTCATATCGTGGTGGCTAGACCCTGACACCACAAGAACAGTTTCTTCGCTCTTCTTTCGATTGCAGTTGGCCTCATTATTATTATTTGCACATTTGCACATTGAACATACTGTTTATACTATGAACATACTATGAATGTTTGCATATTCCTGGTCAACATATGTGCATTCCCTTCTCTTCATTTTAAACTCTAACAGCTCTTTTCAGTTTAGAATATATTTTACATATTTATTAAAGATCCCTTCCAGACATGTATTAAGACATACAGCTGTTACGGCGGTATGTGTTGCCTGTACTTTTTGTCCTTTTCCTCTCCTGTCCATTGCTCTGAATGCTCTGAATGATCCAGGTTCCTGTTGCAGAGAGAGGCTTCTTGTTTGTGGACTGCTGGTCTTGCTGCCTCTCAGCCTGGAATTCTATTTTATTTAGTGTTTCTGTATTTTGATTGTTTATAGCATTTATTTAGTGTATTTGTTGTCTTGTATGTTTTTGTTAATAAATCCCAAGGTGTTAGGGTTTTACTTTGGGTAAATGGTGGAGTGTTGTTCACCCCATAGGCCTGACTAAGGGTGGGGTGTAACACAGTATAAATACTCTGCTTGGAACATTGTGTCTGATACGGTTTTTCCACAAAAAGTATAATTACCACTTTAAAAGTTGAATTAACGATGCCTAAATACTTCTGGGGCCTTCATTTAAAGTGAGATGGTGAAAAACTGGTCTTTATACATATAGTACAACTTTGTCAAAGTGGTTTGTTGTTAAAATGGTAGGCTACCTTGGTTTCCCTCTGGTCCTCTCTGTGCTGGTTCATGGTGTCTCTGTGGAGAATCCAGCTCCAGTCTCTGGCAGACGGCATCAAACTCAAAGCCTGGTTCACACTGCCGCCCAGAGGACAGAGGTGTACTCGCAGCAGGGCCCTCACTGCTGCTCCTCTGGATGATCTGCCTCCTGAACCGTTTGTATGATGCATGATGTGCGTCGCTTTGTCCCTGAGAAGACAAAAAAAAACAAAAATAATATTATCAATCACTGGAAACTGACGCAAACTTCTTCAAACTTCAGACCTCAACAAAGTTTTCATTAGTGTCAAGAAACTACACAAAGAGCACAACTTTCAAAACAAGATTGTAAAGACCTTTAAGTGTTTTTTTGTTTTTAAATAACGCAAACCATCAAAGAAAATAATATTCTTATTGTGTAATTTTTGTCTATATTTAGTCTAAGATCTGACCATTATAGTTTTCCCCCCAAATGTTCTTTGTATGCTTTAAGGTACAAGATATCTGAAGATATCATGTTATAGTGTATATTTATGCTACCACCAGTGCACTTTTAACCCTTGTGTTGGTTGACATTAGCGAAAAATAATAGGGGAAACCGGGGTAACATGTAACAAAAGCAACACAGTGATTTTCTGAGCACATACAAGTCAGTATGTCTAACTGCATCAGCACGTACAGCACGCAACACTTAACAGAACTGCAAAAAATTGCGTGGATACGTCAACAGAGTTTAACCCAAAAAGCTGTTTTCAATCACGGTAAGTAAATTCATTCAAGTGGTATATTTACTATATATTTTACTTTTAATGACGAGCTGTATTTATTGTTTCATGTGTCATAGTCGTGATCATTTGACAGATGATTTAGTACTTTAACACATCCTGAAGTTTGCCATGTCAGAGTTTTTCAGTATAGAAGCAAGTCAGGTTTAACTGCCAGGAGTCATTGTTTTGTGTTTCTTGTCGAGTGTTTCTTTGATTGGTTGACCTCATCTTAAAATAAATTATATTTAACTGTAAATTACTAAATATGATTTGAAGCAGGAATTTAAGGAAATGCAGTGTGTTAATGGGCTGATCTACATAGGTCTGAAAAAACAAAAAAAAACAAAAACAAACGCACATCGATTGTTAGGCCCTATGCTCTAAAAATGAAATTGAATAACTTTCTATTATGATAAAGGACATAACATGTTTGCAATTGCATATTAACAATATTGTCAAACATTTGAATAAAAACAAGAATAATATAAACAATTCAAGTTTATACCGTTGTGTTACTTTTGACCCACCTGTGTTACTTTCAGCCCGACTGACGGGGTCAAAAATAACAATGCACAACTTCTGTTTAAAGTCAAATTATACCGAAGTCGTTTCACATTTGTACAAAATAGCACCTGGTATTGATAAAACGCACTTGAGTTGTTGATCACAATGAGAATTAGTTTCTCTCTGTAACGTTATCTTTTAAATGACGTCTGAAAAGTGTTACTTTCGTCCCGGGTCCCCCCCTACTTTCCTTCTGACCTTATTGAAAACACAAACACAAACTTTAGATGAATGTTATCTGGCCTACAGGTTTCCATGCATGCAAATGCCAGTACAAAAATAGTAGTATTAGATGAACACACATTTTATTTTTGAAGGGATGCGCTGATTTTGATGGCATCAATCTCTTTTTTCTACAGTGAACACTTATATTGTCTGTCCCTTTGGACAAAAGCATGACAAATGGATTCCATATAGTTTGATATGACTAAAAATGAGTTTTGTAAGTGATAATTAATACTAGATTGATCTAGCAAAGCGTTCAGCTTTACTTTGCTGGGTGCTTTCTCACTGGAAATTGTACCAAAAGACACACAGCAACAGAAAGAACATTGTCACAATTATCTAGTTTGTTTGTTTTTTGTAACATGTAAAATTAAGTTACTTTAATTTGCTTTACTGATAATGCTATTTGATTTGACTTTTGCTTACATACAAAACGCTCGCGAGATTTGTATGTGTTGTTGTGCGCGGTGTTTGTCATTGTACAACATAATTATATGTTATGATGTGACAACGCTGGGGTTAAGGTTTAGTTAGGATTAGGCACCAAAAAAACAAAAACACTTGGTTAGGGTTAAGGTAAGATCACTCTCGCGAGATCTTTCGCAAATCTAGGGTTACCGTCTAGACACGACCCTCCTCCGGCCCGCCCCCCAAGACTCTTGGCAGGAGCCCCTGGTCCTACCACGGTTCGTTCTTCCCCCTCCAAGATGGAGGCCTTAGGGGGCTACCCTACCAAGTCCTCCAACCCAAAAGCTAAAAAGTTAACAGTCCTGTTGAGCATGACAGTCGGTGTGGGGTGTTTATTCCTCCTGCAGACCCAGCTGCTGAAGCCGAGAAAACCGAAGGATTTTTATTCTTTCGATGTCAAAGACGCGAAGGGGAGGACGGTTTCTCTGGAGAAGTACCGAGGAAAAGTAAGTCCACATCATCAGCAATTATTTCAAAGTCTGACAAGAAATCTGTGCAGACTTTGCCCAAGTTATCCAGTGTCGGTTAAAGACGCGTTTCGGTGCAAAATATGTGTTTCTTGGAGCATTTAAAATGACAATATATGCAGCGTACCCTGTTGTTTTGCGTCTTCACAGGCTTCTTTGGTTGTAAACGTGGCGAGTCACAGCGAGCAGACGGAGGCGAGCTACAGGTCTCTGCAGGAGCTACACCGAGAGCTGGGCACCTCTCACTTCAACGTCCTGGCCTTCCCCTGCGGCCAGTTCGGGGATACCGAGACCGGGACCAGCCGGGATATTGAGGCTTTCGCCAAGTCCACCTATGGCGTCACCTTCCCCTTCTTCAGCAAGATCAAAATAATGGGCTCAGAGGCTGACCCTGCCTTCAAGTTCCTCACAGGTAGACTCACACATCTGTCTGCAGTACACCATATTTTACAACATAACGTGGCTGCAAACATATCTGAAGGGACATTACACCATCACTATTATTTAAATCTATATTCGTGTTTAATTAAGTGACAATTTTGACGCCAGCATTGGTGGATAAACTTCTTTTCACTGAACCACACCTTTTCTAATAGGGCTGCAACTGATGTTATTTTTAAGATCAAGTAATCTGTCAAATGATGAATCAACTTTTTTTTAGCCTATAAAATGTCTGCTTATTTAACCTGACCTGCGGCTAATAGTGTTCCATTTATAATGAAGGAGTCTTTGTAAAGGTGTTACCAGTTTTGTCCGATCAACAGTCCAAAACCCAAAGATTTTCAGTTTACTGTCATTTTTGGAAAACAAAATTAACATTAAATCGTCACATTTGAGAAGCTGAAACCAGTTTTCTGTCAGTTGATTAATCGACTAATCGTTGTAGCTCTGCACACAATTTTGCTTCTCCGCAGAAAGAGCCGTTTATGTAGCTGAGCTGTAGCTTAGATTAGCTTCTTTATTGGAGGACATGCACCCGAAAGGACACTTGGAGGAAAAAAACAGTTGATTCCTGAGGTCACTGATTTATACACACTGAATGGACTTTATTGACTAGTATGATTTTTGTCTAGTTCCTGACACACTTTGAGGTGAAGAAGGATGAGCTAAAAGTCAAGACAAGCTAGCTCTGACCACCGACTGCCGGACAGCTCTCACGAACGAAAGCTACATCACAACTTTCCTTACAAATGAATGGATGTATAAACACGCAGAACTAAACAAACCATTAATGAAGGTATGTCAACATGTTACTTTTCAGATTCTGTGAAGAAAATTCCAAAGTGGAACTTCTGGAAGTTTCTCGTGAACCCGGAGGGGAAAGTGGTCCGATTCTGGCGAGCCGACGAGCCCATGGAGAGCGTCCGCCAAGAGGTCTCGGCGCTGGTGCGAGAAATCATCCTAAAGAAACGGGTGGAGCTATGATGTAGCTTATTGACAGATACTGGACACACTGTCTGTCTTTCCTGTGCTGTGACAGCCAGGAATAACAGGACTCTGACTGAACTCTTTCCTACAGCGAGTGTGGTTGGGCAATCGATGAGAGGATTCAGTAGTTTTAGCCCACAAAGGCAATGGAAGTCATGTGAAAATAGTCAGAAAGTGTGTTTGTCATTATTAACCACAGGATGGTCCTTATACCCTTACACACACATTCTCACAAATGCAATCATGATGAACATTCCTGCTAATGACCACTGAGGCAGTATGAGGACTGTTTAGCCATTGAAGTGTTGGATGCTTAATTTGGCCTAGTCTGTTCTTTGTACCCGCTCTTCCAAATGTTTACATTAAAATTTATTTCTTAAGATGAAGCAACATACATGTATATTGGTGGTATTCTGTATAGCCTAGTTGATTTTTATGATCTGATATAATTTTTATAAAAGTTATTTAAAGGACGGGTTCACAATTTTTCAAGTCTGTCTTAAAACAACAGTCAGGCACCCACAAGAACATCGAAACAGGTTTTTCTTGCCATAATTATTCCTCCTGTTCATACTGACCATTAGAAGATCCCTTCATTCATTCACTTACAATCCACATGATGAGGGACAAAATCCACAAGCTTCTTTTGTGCTAAAATGTATTTAAAATTTTATCTGAAGCTAATATGAAGCGTCAGCTGTCCAAATCAAGTAGGAACGTTAGTCTTTTTAGTGCCAAAGTCCCTTTGTTAGCAGCTCAACAGGGAAACACTGTCTGAGGAAACACAAAAAGAGGGAAATTTATGCTAAAAAAAAAGACTGTAAATGTGGCAGATATCCACTTGATATGACTAACTCAGACTGCTGAAGCCTCATATAAGCTTCCTGTAAATCTTTAAATGCATTTTTGCACAATCACTTATATTGAAAGCACATTTGAAGGGGATCTTTGAATGGCCAGAAGGAATGATTACAGCAAGGAAAACATATTCCAGTGTTCATTTGGGCACCTGACTATTGTTTTAAAACAGACCTGAAAAATTGTGAACCTATCCTTTAAGCATCTTTGGTACCTCTCAGTATGAACATTTTAGTCACCAAAAAATGTTTCTTTCATCACATGTACAACAGGACTGAAACCCAACCTGCTGTTTTTAATTGATAGAAGTGAACGCTAATTGCAGACATCCCCCGTTTTGCTGGTGTGGATTAGATGGACAGTTGGAGGGCAGCAGCAGGTAAGCTGGCACACACAGAATCAACCAGCTAACAAGACACTGCCTTCCAGCCACCCACAATGAGAGCTGGGAAAAACAATGTCACCTTTTAGGTGATAATTTCTCTAAATTGTTCTGTTTTAGGTGATTCCGTTGTTTTTGACACCTGAAGCTCAGACAGACTTGAAAATACGCATATAAGACCAGGAGCCAGTTGCACCAACTGCTCATAGCTTAGCAGTAGCTTAGCCTGGTTAACGTAAATGTTAAGTGGAGATTTACGCATCACTAAATTAAAACCAGTTTCACAACACAAACTAGTTCTTACGTAGAGATTAGTTGTTGCGAAATATTTACCTACCTACTAACAGTCAGGTGTAACTGTTGCGTTAGCTGCCTAAATGTACCAACTGACAAAGCTAATGGTAGCTTGCTAATATCTGACCCGTTTAGACTGAAGAGTAAAAGAAGTAACATTATCGACATATCTGACCTGACATTTTACATCACATTTAACAGAAAAAAACGTAATATACTTCAAATTACAAAATCTTACACCAATAATGTTATACTAGCTAAATGACCAAATAATGTTGGTTAGGTTAGCATAATCGGATATTTTCCTGTAAACTGCACAAATACTACTAATTTTAAAACACATTTCCAGGTATGCAGATATAAGTAAACAAAGTAATATATATTCATAAAGGACTGGAAGTTAAGTTTATTTCATATTTTGGTCCCTAAAACTGTTATTTTTGGAAGTTATGTTAACAGCTCTTGATGCTATCTGTTTCAACTTGGTTGCTTCTGATTGGACGGCAACACAGACGTTTTCTAGCAACTGTTTTATTCATTACTGAAATGTTTGCTCTATAAGATATTTAATGGTGCAACCTGATTTAGTAAATGGTAGTTTGAAACTACTGATTTACTGACTAAGCTAGTAGTTACTAAGATCTTAAGACTTTACACTCAAACTTTGCGATGGATTAACCAACAAGTGGTGCAACCCTGTCCAGATGCCTAAATTTGACAGCCTCTACTACAAAATCTTTCTAAGTTTCTTTTGATCCACTGACATTTTCTCAATGAGTAGTGATTCATAAGTTCAGTTCAATGTAACTGTTAAGGTAGCAGAGCAATGTGAGCTGGCTCAAGTAACGTCAGCTAACATTACACTGCCTCCCAACCAGTCACAACTCAGACCTACATGCAAATGCATGGATTTGACTATGTTGAACTGAGTGTTTATCATTGTGCTGAATGTGGGATTTCATGTTTTCCACGGCTGCGTTCATTTTCCTACCAACTTTATTCCACTCGTGACTTTTTCACTTCACAAATGAATTAAGTGGGAATTTGTGGCCGGATCTGCATTTGAAGTCAGTTGGTCGCAGCAGTGAGGAGTGCAGCTGACAGCTGTCAATCAGATAACACAGCCAGCAGCAGTACACTGCCGCACTGTCACCACCAGCTCAGAGGCTGGAGGAGAGAGGATGCAGCCACCAAGATTTGCCTGAAAGTCAATTTTGTGGTGCAGTTATATTTCCCTTCTTACCTTGAACGGGCAGTGTCTCCTCTTTCCTACAAAATCTCTCAGCAGTCTTCTCATACTGTCCTGAACATGAAAACAATCAAAGACTTTAGTTAAGTTGTTGCTCATAATCAAAAATACCTTTCCTGAATGCTGCAATCTCTGTTTCAATTATTATTCAGCAAGTTGGGGATTCTTCTCTTAATATTATGAGTAGCAGTTAATTGGTGTTATTTTATTAACCTGTAGCACTAAAACAATATATTTTGCCATGTGCTGTTGTTAAAGTAAGTGTTATAGCTACCAAAGAGACACAGCCATGTGTTTAGAGTTTGAAGTGGTTGCCTGGTAGCAGCAGCAACAGCAACAGGCCATACAGCACATGATAGCAGGAAAACTACATGTTAGGCTGTTTTTATTAAAAAAAACATAATCATAAAAAATGCTCACCCACTCATGTGAATCTCCATCTGTGAATTTCAGTCGCATCTTCAGTTTCCTTTACTTCAGTAAAACACCGTTGTCCTTCCCTCTCAGCCTGGTTGAGGAGGCTGACCATCATGCCTGGTGCACCTGTTGTGTCCTCTCCTGGACGGGCTCTGCTCCTAAATACTCTCCCCGGGGCGGACGGTGGAGCGGGAAGCACCAGCCTCTTCTCTGCCATTGGCGGTTAGGTGGAAGTTTTTTTTTTGTTTTTTGTTTTAATTAAGCACTCCTGTTCGTGGGATTCCCTCCGCGTCCTGGTTTCTACTGGAAACAAATAGTCACAGTAAAAAGAGCAACGCGGCAATGTTTTAAAGCTGGAGGCGGCAACATGTTATCAGTAAAAAGCCCAGACAAGGACATGGCACTTTTATTTCCATAGACTGGTGTCAGTTTACACAGCTTACAATGTAACAGAATTTAATCGTTTAATAGAAGTAAATAAACGCATCATTCCTCCTTAATGATGATAATTATTGTGTGTGGCATGGAGGTTTATGTTATATTTCAAACACAGGCAAAGAAAAGCATAAATGCATTTAAAGGGAAATAAGTTGAGATAAATAATTACAAAATGAGGGAAAATATAGTCTGAAAAATTAAACCAATTGTTTTAATTATTATTATTAATCCCATTATTATACTTTATAATAAATTATGTAATAATAATAGTGCCAGTATTGGTGTTAGAAATAGAAAAAACTTACAAGCATTTGATTCAAAAGTTAACACACATTTTTATTTTGATTATATTGTAACTTATTCTTATATTTATTGTCAAGTAAAACGAGCTATTGCTGACTCGTGACAGCTCTCCGCTCAACAATAAGCGCGTTTTGCGGGTACAGGCCGTGTATCCGCGGGCCACACCGTTTAATGATGAGCTGCTGTGGCGCTAAGTGGGCCGAACGGCGCGAGGAGCGGGCGCGCGTCCCTGCCACCTGCCACTTCCATATGCGCTCGCTCACACCATTTACACCTCGAGCTCGAGCCCGGCACTGTGAGACAGGTGCGTGCTCTCAGTGACACGCAGCGGCCGACACATGCTGACAGAGCTCCTGCGGTGAGGAGCAGCAGGCTGCCATATGCAGCCCTGCAGACGAATAATACACATGAAGAGCTGAGTTAACCTCCAGTTTATCCACGACTAATAACTTTTGACCCCTGACAGTGTATTATTTTGGCATTAAGCAGGTCATTAACTAGACATTGTTTTGTACATTTGTTATTTTTACATACAATAAATCCAGTTTATTATGGAGTATTTTGTTTGTAGCTTGAGTTGTCTTTAGCCTGCTTTACTTTGGCTACATAATTGAAAAGGCCCCAAAACTATATCTTTATTTTGTTTGGGTTATATTTGCCCAGGAGCCATCACTCCACAGGAAAAATAAATAATTTTTTTAACCATTTTCTTTCCCGCGGGACTCGGTCTGGTTTGCAGCCTCCCTCCAGGTTTGGCTTGAGTCACCCTAGAAACTCATTGTGTCTGTATTTTCCTTTCCCCCTCCCGCATTGTCCCCCGCAGTTTGGCGGTAGCTTAACCGGTCAAATGTGTCACAACCAGCTTAAACAAAGCTCTGTGCCTGCTCTCGCCAGCCCCGCTGGTCAATGACAAACGGATTTGTTTGCAGTAAAAGTGGCTGAAGGCGCGCCTGGGTGTCGGGCTAAGCTGACGCGAAGGTTCATACGGTTACATGAGGGGCTGGGGGGGGTTTGACAACAGGCGTCCTGTTTGCTTTACGTTGGCAGCAGGAATTTTAATTGTTAACGGTAGAAGCCAATAGACCGGCATGGTACCTGTGAAAGGTGTCCTGATACTGCAGAGACATAATTTAAAACGAGTTTCAATCATTTATTCTGAGGATGATAGGTCATAAAGCCAAATTAGATTTTGTATAACAATCTATAGCCTATTCAATTAACAAATCAGACATCCAGTCAATTAATCAATACTTGGGTTGATCACACTACTCTCCTCTCATATTGACCTAAAATTAAATGCCAAATCAGGGATGACCACAGAGCAAAACCACAGTACAAAGCACTGAGAACTATAACCATCCATTTCAACTGTAATTTGACAAACTGTCACACTTTCTTTTTCATTTCTTAATTCAGTTTGTTTTTATTATTTCCCATCATGTCAACACATAGCAGCATAAAATTTGAGGTATGCAAATTAAAAGACAGGTTCACAATTTTTCAAGTCTGGCCTAAAACAACAGTCAGGTGCCTAAATGAACATTAAAACAGTTTTTTCTTTCCATAATCATTCCTTCCTGTTCATACTGACCGTTAGAAAATCACTTCATAATGCATTTACAATGTAAGTGATGGGGGGCCAAAATCCACAGTCTTCATTCTGCGCAAAAATGAATTTAAAAGTGAATCTGAGGCAAATGTGAAGCTTCAGCAAATCAAGTAGAAATCTTTCAATGTTACAGTCTCTTTAGAGCCAAAGTCCCTCTTTTCAGCAGGAAAGAGGGAATTTGATACTAAAAGGACTGTAAATGTGGCAGATAGCCACAAATAAGTTACCTTAGCAGTGACTAATTCAAAGCATTACCTGTATCAGTTGTTTACAGGAAAAAATGGTAAGGAAGCTCTGTTTCGTGTGTAATGAATGTGATGTTTCCCTGTTTCAACTGCATGAAAGCAGACAGAATATTTCTTAGCAATGTGCATTAGAGGAAGATGAACATCTTCAGTTTAGAGGGAAAGATTAAGATTCGTGCAGCAGTTGAGGAGGTGATGCTAGTGTGGTTAGAAGCAGATAAAACAGGAGAATCAAAAAATGTATCCATGTTTGTATTGTAAATTTAAAGACAAAAATGCGTGTCACACCAGAACACAATTATTTATTCTTCTGTTGTCTTTTGTATTATGTTAGATGTTGTCTTGATGTATAATGAACTGATCTTACTTTAACACATTTTATTTTCTTCAGATTGTGGATTCTTGTTCTGACAGCTTGTTGACATGTCTCGATATAAAAGATAACAACACACATGAGGTAACATATAATCCAGTCCAAATCTTTTATTTCAGGGGTCCATTATTGAAGAAGTGAAGTGAATATTTGCTTCCCTTTTAAGGACTTTTTTAAACAGTTTGATCAATGTAATTATGCTAAAGTGTGGAGTACTTTTAAATTCATAATCCAAAGGTCTCAACAATTAACGTGAGGCCTGTGTTAATCTACTCATTTGGCTTCCATCTCATTGGCAGCGTCTTCTTATCTTCATTTGTGTTGTTAAATCGAGTGACAGCAGCAGAAGTACTGTAATGTGTCTCTAGTCTTGGGGCTGCAGTGCTGCCTTCACTGCTCTAAAGCAAACAGGTTTGGGAAGTTTAAACAGGTGTCTGATCTGATGTCTGACATTGTCCTCTGGACCGGTCTACCTCACACAAACCTACGTTTTTTTTCTTTCTTTCTTTCTTTTTTTTTTTTTTTTTTTTACAGCTAAAGCCCTCAACAGTGCGGATAAGTGAAGGTTACATCACAGATTCCCAAAGGTCAGAAGGTCACATCCTGTTAAGATAAGTTCAGCTCATCATCTTGTTTTGATTTCCTCTGTTTGTTTTTTTTCTTATCCAAGTTTTAAAAATATATTATTTTTAAGAAAGGTTTTTGGGAAAGACAATCTGCTCTTTATACATCTATAGTGTTACCAGCACGGTTTAGAAGACCAGCAAGTCATGCAATTTGGGGAAAAAAAAGTTTAATTTTCAAAAACAAGGATATAAACAAGGATGTTGACTGCAATGCATCATGACTCAGTGGTCTTTCAGCCATGCAGAGACAAAAGGAAAGGAAGTCCCTGCTGCTTAAAGAAGGTCACAGGGTTACATTTGTTTCACTGCTCAAACAAGGAAAGTTCACGTTGAAAACAGTTTCTTTTCTTTTCTTTATACGTCACCTAAATCCTCTTAAAATCCCTCCAGGGGCCGAGTCAACTTAAAAAACTTTTATTTGCAAACGTGTAAATCATTTCTGTTTTTCAAAACAAATACATATAGGTGTAAAAATAAACATGACATTGCTGTGTGCGCCATTGTTTGGCTAGATCATTACATTTTGAGGCATGTAAACAGAAACACAATGTAAACAACAGCTCGGGCAGTATTATTTCCTTTGTTAGGCACCACCTCTGACTGATTAGCTTCCAAGCTACCTGAGGAAGACATCATTTAATCATTTACAGATATCACTATAGATTATGAGTTAAGCATTAACATTAGTTGCCCACCCACACTTCCTTCCAGTCTCGACTGAACCTATGGCACCTTCAGATGGCTAATTAGAGTTCCAGTAACAGTAGGAAAGTTTATCTTTTACATATTATACACTCGGTTTTCAGCTGTGGTTGGGAACCCAGCGAAAGCAGTATCCTCCTTGATTATTCCTGGAGGTAAAGGCATGACCATGAGGAAACACCTGGGTCCTTATTGTGCAGTGTTCTCTAATAGACGTTCGGAAAGATGAGACACTCTCTCCAGCCTCTGCTCCATCAGTCCTCATGCTGCTGTCTTTGCATACAGAAGTCTGTAGGCCTGAGAATGAACCGTACATGCGTATAGTCTCTGAGTCCTGCTGCAGTCTTGTCCCAGTGGCAGTGCTGTGCAGGACGGCGTTGCAGCGCGTGCTGATGTCCCTCAGCATGTCCTCCACTGAGTCAGGCTCTGTTTCACATCCGTCGTCCAATCGCTGCCGCTTGCAGGGGCTCAGTGAAGTTTTATCACTACAGGGCATCACTGGTTCTCTTACATTTGGATCTCTGACAGTCATCAGTTTCTGAGAGAATACAAAGAAAAGAGCCATAGAAATAAAGATTAGACATAAATGTGTGACATACTATAGGCATCAACGTGTTCCTGCGGAGGTTTTATTGTATCCATGACGATGTGTCAATCATGCCTCACTTTAAGTACTCACTTCCAGCACTGAGGCCAGATGCTTTGCTCGGCAGGCCAGCTGCTTGAGGTGAAGATTTCTCTCCTGAAGGGAGTCGATCTCTTCCTGTTTTCTGTGTAGAGTCTCATGGAGCTGCAGACAAACAGAGCGACACATCTGTTAAGTTATGCTGACTGAGGACACATCTCTCAGAGTTGATCATTCTTCCTTTAATAATAATAATACGTTTTATTTATAGAGCGCTTTTCAAGGTACTCAAAGATACTTTACATAAGTTAAAAGGATCGTAAAAAACAACACACACACATACCTTGAGGTTTTCATGTACATCACCTTTGTGTTTAAATATGCAGTTACTTTAAATGTTCACACAAACTTTACAGTACAGATCTTTAAACCCAACTGTGCATTTTCAGGCTCATTTTGGAGATATGAAGCTTTGACGCCAAGCAGTGAATGACCAAAAGTGTTAATTAATCAAAAACATAATTTAGAGCCATCATAACACAAATCACACATAAATATTGCCTTATTGTGTGCGCCACAGTCCATGAGAAAAAAAACAAGATTTTCAGATAGAACACAGCCCATAAATCTGAAAGATTTACCTGATTATTGACTTCCATGGAATGTCCCAACACCCTGCCTTGACAGTGGGCGATGCCCCTCCAGAGAGCTCCATCCTGGGCAGGTGGGTTGCCTATCCCTGTGGAAGAGTTAACCAGACTGTCCTCTAGAGAGAAGTCCCTTGGAGGAGTGAGGGGAGGTATGATGCAGCCCTGAAATGGTACCAGTTCAGCTGGAGACAGACTGCTCTCCAGTGTGGCAGGAGAATCTGACAGAGGAGACAAACTGCAGGTCAGTCAACATGTCTCTGGAGGATTGACAATAATAATGATGATTATTTTTAGTAGAAGTAGTGACATACTAGACTTTAATCTAGCATCTTTAGTTTGGTTTTCTCACCTGCCATGAAATCCAGCGCATAGTCTCCAAAGTCGTGGTCATCAGCATCAGATTCATTTACCTGTGGGCAAATAAAATAGTCGATTAAAAGACTTTGTGGCTTTATGGCAGAACATGTATTGGTGCTCATTTCACCGAGTGTGCGTAATGTGTTTTGGGCGCACGGTGAGCTGTGCCAAAAAGGCAGCTTGCGGACAAAACTTGTGAGGTCCAGCCAATTAGCGGTAGCCTGCGTGTCATGAGTAAACTACAATCCCATTCGTGCAGAATTCCAGCGCACCGCGTCAAACATTAACAGCCTGGGAGTGATGCAGGACTGCGGATCCACCTGATTTTCTCTCTCTCTGGTAGAAGTGTTGGATGTGTGTGGAATTAAGCCCAACATGAAAAATCCAGATGTACAAAAACATCACAAATGAAAAACAAAACATTTCCTCCTGGTGCTGACGAGTTTTTTTCCCTCACCTGAGAGCCGAGGGAGTCGCTCTCCCTTCTCACCACAGACGCGCAGTCTTCTAAATCATCCCATGCAATTGTTGAAAAAGCTGCAACACATGAGAAGTGTGGTGTGACACACGCCGTCTTTATACATACATGCTTAAAGTTAGTGCGTGAAGGAAGTGCACAAAGTTTAACCACAGATGCGCACCTTGTTCAATGATGCAGGGCAGCTCGACGTACACAGTGACTGGACTGCTGCTTCTAGGCACCAGCACTTTATCCTGCAGGTATAGGAAGTTTTTTAATATCAAACTGTGCAGAGCTACATTGTGTGCAACTTTTTTTTTTATCAAGGGAGATTTCATACCTTTTTGGCTGCTGCGGCTCTCATTGCCTGTTGGCCCATTGGGTTGGGACAGATAGCACCAGACACCTTTTTGTCTCTTGGCATCTTCATCGGTGGTGCTCTGTCTGCAGAAGTGAGGTGTCATGGTTTGATTTACAGCTGATATAGTCGACATTCTCCCGGTTTATGTCTCTCCGTGCCGCGGACTCCTAGTTTTGGCCCAATCAAATGCATTTATTTGGTCTCCAGGGAATGACAGCGTCCTCGGAGATTAAATTGGTGCAGACTAACGGTTTTCTGGTCTGAAGTGGAAAGTGGTACCGCGCATAACGGCGCCATTACAGCAGGTGGTCTCTACGTCAGACCGGCCCTCCCTCTGCCTGAGGCCAAATATTCTCTCATGTAGAGCCTGGCACCGCTCCTTACAACCATGTCTGTTATATTTTAAAAACCCTTTGTCTTCATACTCTACATACACATTCAGACCGCCACACGTGGCTCTATTGCTTGAGGACTCGAGACTTTTATTTATTATTTAATTTTATATTATCACCAGTAATGCTTTATTTGCTATTTTTCGGTGATAGTGGTCTTGCAGCAGCCATAGCATCGTGTGCGTAATTTCTATTAAAGTGTGCGTAAAATACCTACCCAAATTAGGTCAAGGCCCGTCTCCAGTCTATATATACATCTATACTATCTATACATTTAGAGCGAAGTGGAAAAGGAAAAGGGCAATTACAGCAGACAGCTCAGTAAACACTAGTGACAAATGCGTCTATTAGTAAACAAACAAGAGTAAGTCTACTCGGCCCTTAACGCTGAATGCACCTGTGTGGTCGACACTGTGTCAGCAGGTCGAGCTGCCACGTGTAATGGATTATCAGATAAAGCCCCTCAGTTGACCAGGCTGTGTTGGCACAGTTCAGTTTCAAATAATACAGGCAATGATGCAACGGTTAATAAAAATGTGGGTAAAGTGACCTCCAGGCAAACAACCACAATGGGCTATAAGCCACAAAAATCTGTTGTATTTCTATCCTCACATTTACACACTCTGATACCACTTAATGTGAAGTGATTTATCAGATTTATGTCAGTCTGAAAGGATGGGTCATCTGCTTGACTGTGATTATCTTGGTATACTTTTAGCAATATAATAGAGCAGTTTTATGACATAGTAGAAATAAATTTAAAACACTGCAGTGCAGAGAAGACCTGATACAATCCTGATAAAGTTGCAAAACAAGGTGCATTTTGTCAAATTGTATGGTTCCTTATTTATTTATTTTGTCTCCATGACTTCTGACGTGTCAAATGAAAACCCTCGTGGTGTTCATTAAAAATCAGCTAAGTTTAAATAACAACTTCAACCACCCATCCAGAGACCAACACCAGTTCATTTACTGATTATTTATTTCATGATAACAAATTTATTACAGTACATTTTTCAAGTCCTTCATTAAAGAGATTGCAACAATAACATAACTCATAAACCTGCAGAAAATCAGTGCATATACAGTAAAGTACAGACTTCTTTATAATTAATCAAACAAAAGGAATATATTAATATACTTCATTGATAAACAATAACCTGCTGTAGAAAAATATAAAACAACGATGCTCAGTTGCAAAACATTCAGTAGCTGCAATCAAGTTTGTCTGAGTCTATGAGGTATACATGAGGACTGGATGTACACCAGACTTCTTCTGAACATCACCTTCATCTTACAGTAAAAACATATAAACTGAGATATTCTTTCACACTTTTGTGTTTGTGTAAAAAAACAGAATACATCTCCAAAACCGGAGGAGAATTGAATTTGGCATTTTGCTGAGATCTGAAACACATGTAGTCACATGTTAGACATCACCTCCAATGTCTCTTGGTTAAGTGACACCAGCAGCTTCAGGTTGTCTTTGCACTCCTGAGCCAGATTGGTGTTACAGCTCTTCACTGCCGGCGAGCAGCCCTCTGACAGCTCAGGGCTCTCAGCCGCAAAAGCAGTGTCTGCCAGAGAATGATCGCTTTCACATAGTTCATCCATAAAACTGTCCCACTGATCGTCCCGTGACTGGACGGATGCCTGCTTTGTTGGCTCTACAAGCCCATGTTCAGTTTTCTGTAACTCACTTGCGAGCCTCAGTGCACAGCTGGCAGTCAGAGATGGTGGATACTTGTTGAAAGCATAGTCTGCTAGACTCAATTCGCACACCTTTCGTGCGAGGTTGCTGCATTGCCCGGGCCTTTTTGTGTCTGGATTCACCCTTGCAGGCCCGTCACCGCCTGCGTTCCCAGGCACAAGCTTGGCAGCCTCAATGCACTTGGTGTAATAGTCAAGGAAAAAGGCCAGGGTGGGAGCAGCGAGGCGGAAGTTGAGACGGAGGAGGATGAGACACTCCAGGTTGCAGAGCTGCTCCTTAGTGAAGGCATCGCAGCACAATGACAAGAGATGGCTGATCCTCGGTGAGCACACCTCCACCTGGGTGATGCAGAGAAAGAAAGAGAGAGTTATATTGAATGGAGTCCAAAAACTGCACACTGTTTGTTCCTCAAGGATAACCCCAACTCACCTGTTTACTGGCGAGGAGAAGTGCAGTGACACCCAGCAGCTGGAAGCAGTCAGCGGCCACCGGTGTGGATGCCAGGAACCTGTCCATGATGTTCACCGCCAGGCAGCAGCACTCAAAGGATAGACTGAAATGTTTGTGCACAGGGATGAGCCAGCTGACGAGCTTGCAGCGTGCCTCTGCAGTCAGCTGTAGAGAAAAGAGAAAATAATTATTAGTATAAGCAGCAAATGAAAAGTAATACATTTATTAGTTGAAAAAGGAGCAACAGAATAAAAAAACAGTTACTTAAAGATAAGGAGCACTTTTCCAGCAGGGTTTCACAAATATTTTCATGTCATTTACCCCCAAGTAGTCATGCATGCCTCCACAACTCGTGTTTACTTAGTTCCATTGAGGCAAAACCTTTGCCGCTGACTTCAGAGGCTATTTTGAGAGTAGAGAGGTAGATATAGTTGGTAATGGTTATCTCTATTAGGATGAATACCTAATTAAACTTTTTAAAAAAATCCAATTCATTTATTTGTGAAGCTTGTTGTGAAACTTTGACTCTTAGAGACAAAAAAAACTATAAAACACCAAAAAACAACATTACTAATTAAATCAGAGGGGGGAAATGACCATGTGTTAGAAAACCTAATTATAGGCTATTTTTGATTTTTTTTTAGAGGTTTTGTCTCTTTATTACTGTAAACTGTGAAAAGTAAAAGTTTGGTAGATTATAAGTAAAAATAGTCAGCCTGTTTCAGCCTGTTTTCAATATTTCCAACTTTCCAGTGCGATCTATTGTCAGCCTGACCTAACTCAGTATTATGTGTCTCAAAGCCTACTTGTGGCTGTCGTGCCAGGCTCTTGCAGGGTTGAAACTGCGCCTCTTTTTCCCTCTGGATCCTGTAACCGATGTCACCGTACTGGAGGTACCAGTTGGACAGCTGCTGTGCTGCAGGAGTCTCTGGTTCGTCTAATCGGAGCGGGGACAGAACTGTCCGAGCCTGGGCTGGAATCGGGGAAGATCCCAAGTCCTCTTCGAAACCGGAGTCACTCAACCTGGACATGAGTTTCTGCTTCCTGTGCCGGGCTGTCTGCCGCTGCTGGACCGGTGTGAGCGCTTCTGCTGGAGGGGATGCGTCGTTCGTGCGTCTCCGTTTGTAAACCGTCTCGGAGCCGCAGTCACTGTTCATGAACGACACCATCTCACCGGAGCCTGTTTGCGCATAGGCTGCCACTGCTCTGCCTGTGTGATAATGAAGCCAGGTTTTACACACAGGTCTCTCTCTCTCTGGATGCTTGTCTCGAGGGATGCAGATGTTCGTTTCCAAAGACGGCGACGGAATATTCCGCGAAGACCCGCCCTACTCTGAATCCGTCGCCATCCTAGGAAACTAAAACTTGCTTGTGGGATGGTGAGAGGAGTTCCGTCTGGTGACGTCATGTTTTCCCGGGGTCTTCCCCGCTCGTGCAACCCAACTTGTTCCCGTCGCCCCGGGCAACCGTGGCAGCGCGTGGAGGCTAAACAATCACTTGTCCCAATTAGGAGTTATCCTCAACTGTGAACCATATGTCATACATGCCGTACCTTTATGCCTGTATGTTTAATTTATCACAGGTAACACAACACAAAAAACACAACACATCAAAGGATTAAAGAGATTATGCTGGTGAGATTATAGCCTACATGACATTATCTGTGTTTCATAATTAATAATGCTAAAATACATTAGGACAACAAACAGAAAGAAACATAAAAAAGAAAAAACAAATTGCTTAATAATATGTGCCAATCATGAGATATATCTAAAAACATGTCAAATTAATAATTTCACATGTTAAATGTAATGTTTCACTGAAAACATGAACTTTCATAGATGTGCTATTTGCATAGGCTAAACATCATATGTAAAATGTCCAAAACCACATGTGTATAGCCTGTATGTAAAATGTTTGGCTCGTCACATTGAAATTACTGTTGCTGAAATTGCATATGTGATGTCTTATATTTCATAAGACAGTCAGGTGACCATATGAACATTGTATGAGGTTTCCATCGCTTTAATCATTCCTCATGTTCATACTGGCTATTAAAAGATCCCCTTTAAATGCACTTTCAATGTAAGTGATGGGGGACAAAATCCACAGTGTGTCCACACAGTCATTTTGTTCAAAAATGCATTTAAACGTTTATCTGAAGCTTATATGAGGCTTCAGCAGTCTGAGTTAGTCATATCAAGTGAATATCTGCCACATTTACAGTCTTTTTAGCATCAAATTTTCTCTTTGTGTTTCCTCTGACAGTGTTTCCCTGTTGAGTTGCGGTGAAAGTATAGTAACAAAAAGAGGAACTTTGGCACTAAAAAGACAGAAAGATATGTTCTTTAAAATGCAAAAATGCATGTCACACCAGAACGAAAAAACGTATCCACTGATTTACAGACGTAGGTATATAAGTCAAAAAAGGCAAAAAGTCTTTTTGGGCCCAATAGCATCACGTGATGTTGTAATTACATGGTTTTGTACAAATAATGTAGGTTACTACTTTTAATTTGCACTATCCAGTCATACAAACATTAGAATGTCATATCATGTGCCATGAAAATATTGGATAAAATTTACTGGCTAGCTAACGTTAGCCAACTGTTAACAAGCTAACTTTACATTAACAGGTTGCCTTTGTAAACAACCCTCACGTGAGGTGAGCTTGGTAACGTATCCCAATGGAGCTATAAAGAATAAAGTCACCCTAGTCTTTTGTTAACGTTAAATTGGTTAACCCTAACATTAAATTATATAACCCTAACGTCACCAGTCTTGCAGTCCAAACATGTGAATCTGATCCTCTCCAAAATGTGCCAAAATCTATGTCAGGTAGAACGTACATCTGTTAACACACTAGTAAAGTCATAAAAGTCGAACGTAATGTTCTATTAAAGTAGGCCTATTCCTATAATTTGTATCTTTGGTTTTGCATCTGTGTACATGGAAATAATTCTTGTGTCTGCCTTGTGAGCATCTTGATGTAAGATAGGGCCCTCAGTTACTTTTAATGACATGTTTTGACAAACACTAATATATCTATCTGAGACCCAAGCAGTTGCAACATGCATGCTGGTGATTGCACCAACTGAAATGTTTGGTGCGGAGTTCCCAAACTTTTCCATAGTAAGGACCCTCAAATAAATAGAACAGAAACCTTTTTGGTGTGGAACCCTATACTATGTCCACCTGAGAAGAGGTAACCTACCCCTGGCAATAGAAGTAGGTAAGCGAGGTGTATTTGGTCTGAGAGCTGGGAGATGATGAAAATAAATTGCACTTAGTTTTATTGTAGGCTACTTTATATGATAACCTGCGTGCACCTTTGTAAGAATACAGAACAAAAATCCTGATTTATTTTGGTTTGATGAAAATGAGAAGTTGGACTGAGTAGCAAAGTGTGGGCTAGTTTTATTTTTGAAGCTTGGAAAATTAGGCAAACTAGACTGAATAATACACACATACAATATGAGATCAGGTTATTTGATGCGTGTAAAGTATGAAGGAATACAGAATATGGTATGTTTTCCTATAATTTGTATATTTGGTCTCACACCTATGTACATGGAAATTGAAAGTGTGCCTTGTAAGCCTGTTACATACAGACCCCCCCATCTGAGTAGATTTTTGTTGTTGGACATAATTTAGTCCAGCTAAATGTCTGTAAATGTATTTTAGCACTATTTAGTTGTACATATTTTCCAGACAATTTATCAACAGTCGGGTAAAAGCCATTTGAAAATCTGCAGGGAAGTCTAGTCGAGGTTGCAGTCGTGCCAGCAGCACAAGGAGCAAAAATCTAAGTGTTGCTCGCTTATCCAAGAAGTGACGAGACGAACCAATACGAGCCGACGAGAACATCGGGCATACAACACTCTGTGACGCAGGACGTAAGGCACCGCCTCCGGCGTGAAGTTTTTAGGGAGTCCCGATCATACAAAGTCAGACCTGAGCAAGGCTTCAAGTATGTCCTCTGTGCACGTACAAAAGGTATTTAGATGGCTGTGAATACTTTTCATGCGTAATTATCAGTGACATTTTACTGGTGGCTGTCTTTACCGCAGCTGCAGGTTAAATAGTCAAGCAAAAAAGTGTAAAATAATAACATTAACGTTAGCTGTTAGCTGCTGCTAGCTGGGTAGCTAGGTGGCCTAGCTAGTGAGCTAAACAGGAGTAGCTAACCCGTAACATTAACTAGCTGGGTTATATGTGGCAAATTCGCTAACCTTAAATTTGGTCATTAACGCTAATTCATCGACGGTGTCTTAGCTACACGTGTGATAAAGTTAACCCCCGTTAACTCGAAGAAGAAGTAAGCTACCGTTAGATGCAAATCAGACTGGGCATGCTAGTAAGCTAGCTTACGCAAACACCATGTCATAACAAGCTCTTCAAGTAGAGTTGGTTACAGTTAGCCAGGTAACTTGAGTTGTGTATCCATCGTTACCGTAATTAAACTCATGTTATATTACTGATATGTTCGGTAACACGAGAAGCACCCATGTTAATGTTCGTGTTCCCAACGGGCTTCAGATTTTCAAGCACTGTCAACGTTCGTAGCCCATAAAAGCCTGTTAACCGTTAAGCTGAGTTTTCATAAGGCAGACAACTATAGGATGACAAAACAAAAGCTTCTGCACAAATTAATACATGGGTAGTTTAAGGCAAAGGGCATCTGCCAAAGTCAACAGTTTGGCAGATGTCTGTTGGCATACAGCACGTGACACGGATGTTTTGATTACATTAGGTTTATATTTCTGTTAACTGAACATTTCACCTTACATTTCACCCTATGCTCCACATATCTCGAACAAACTCCCAGAAAACTGCAGGTCTGCTGCAATTCTCAGTTCTTTTAAATCAAGGCTGAACACTTTTCTCTTTGCTGCTGCCTTTGAGGAAATCAAATTTGAGGCTTTTGATTAATATCTTGCACTGCACTGTAACTCTTGTTTTTATGTCTTATTCAATTTAGCATATTTTTATTTTCTATTTAACTATTTTTAATTGTATTTAAATGTCTTTATATTGTCTTGTTTCTTTTATATTTTGTCTTGATTCCTTATTATGTTTTCTGTAAAACACTTTGAATTGCCTTGTCGTTGAAATGTGCTATACAAATAAACTTGCCTTGCCTTGCAGTTTTAGCACAAGTGTACCATGGAAAACTCGGGCAGGTCTTACCGGACAAGGCAAGGCGGCTGGGAGAGGGGAGCTGCATCAGACAAGGCAGAAAGCTGGAGGAGCCAGGACCAGGGTAGAGGACCGAACTTCAGACCACATGGAGGTCAGCAGGACAAGAAGAACCTGGGTGGGCCATCCCGGGCCAGCCCCAAGAAGGGAGGAATGGGGCCCTTAGGTTATTCCCCTGGAGGATTTAGAGGTGGTCACAGCCCCTTGCAGAAGGATGATATCCGGTGGTTTCCAGGCCCTGAGAACAGTGGTGGCAGTCGAGAAGATAACTGGAGAGAGCGCTCGCAGCAGCAGCAGCAGCAGCAGCACTGGAGGAGGAGTACCCAGGGAGAAGGTCCAAAGGAGGACAAGGAGCAGTGGAGGAGAGAGGACACTGATGGCGGTGCTCATAAACCAGGTAAGAATTTAAAACTCAGACTTGGTGGGGAAAAACATGAGACACTTCCAGGGTTTTCAACAGAAAACTAATCTGCAACTATTTTGACAATCAAGTAATCATTTTGAGCCTTTTTTTTTTTAGCAAAAATGCCATGCCAAAAATGTTTCAGGTTCTCAAATTTGAGAATGTGCTGCTATTCCTTGTTATTCATGATGATAAATTGAATATCTTTGAGTTTTGGACTGTTTGTCGACAAAATAAGACATTTGATGACATCACCTCGGGCTCCAGGAAATTGTGATGGGCATTTTTCACAGCTTTTTGATATTTTATAGACCAAACCAATTAATCATAAAAATAATTGGAAAATTAATCAATTATGGAAAAAATCATTAGTTGCAGCCCTACACTGTAATGAGATGTACATGATGATGAGATGGAGATGTGTATTATAATAATCTAGCTTGACTCTTAATTTAAGACTTGGCTGTACTACACTATCTACGACATACACACATAGTTAACACTGTCTCTGAGACTTGGTCAACAAATCCTTGAGGCATTCATTTCTTCTCTCCAAAGGGAGAAGACGGAGAAACCGAAACAAGGGGAAAGCTTTTGCTGAAGAGAACAGGGGCCATGTGCATGAAGAGTCCACACTCTCAGCCAAAGAACTGCACAGCCTACGGCAGGCAGAGAGGCGGCTTAACAAAGATGAGATCTACTGCCTGAAGAAGGTACAGGCACCAAATATACAAATTTTTATATAGGTTTATATATATATATATATATATATATAATTTGCTTTGATAGGTAATTATATATTACATAGGCACCTTTTTTTCTAATTAGAGGTTGCAGTAGGTATGAGGTGCATTAAGAATCTTCAACAGTGTCATTTGTTGTGGCTGTTGTCTAATTTTTTTTTTTGTACTTTTCTTTTAATTGGTCCAGAAATCTCACAGCAACCCTGGTGCACTTTACACCTGCACTCTGTGCGATATTCTCCTGCAATCTGTGTCTGACGCTTACAGGCATATCAGAGATAAGCGGCATAAGAGGAGGGCCAGGGTGAGAGATGGTCTTATTATGCAAACTATCAGTAGCATGATCACAGTAAATATTTGTACAGGTGCATCAGTGTTAGATCAGTCTTTGTGCTTTGACAACTGGGATGAACACCTGTTATGTTTGTGTTTATAGGAAAGGCAAGAGCAGGTGATGCTGACTGAGATTCTGCCCCCTGGCCCGGAGCAGATCAGTGCAGTGAATGCTGCACTTGAGGCTGTTGTCCGGGATCATGGGATGAATGACCTGGACGTAGAGAAGAGACAGTCTGTTGTCTCTATCATGCAAGAGCTCCTTCAGTCCGTCCTGCCTGGTAAGCCACCTAAGGACAGAGACATGATCTAAATTCATGCTGACAGAGTTAGCAAACTGTCTTTTGGCTGTTATTCCTTTCAATCAATTCATTATTCTGTGTGTAATGTTTTACTGTTAATAACATTAGTCCTTATCTGTCATATCTTTAGAGATCAGGCTCAGGCTATATGGATCATCTTGCACTAAGTTTGGATTTAAGGATTCTGATGTCAACATTGACATTCAGTATCCACCTCACGTGAGTAGCCCAGTGTGAGTTCGATAGTGTGAATTTTGTTTATTATATATTGTTTAGTATATTATATTTCTAAATAAAATAAAGACCACAGTAATAAAATGAAGACCCCTTCCTGTCAAGATGAAAGATATGCAGGAAAGTCACAATGTTGTAAGAATCAAGTCACAGGAAGCAGTTCGACACTGTAAAGTTATATAACCAAGGTTCAGGATAATAAGATGAATAAGAATAAATCAGCTCCAGTATGAGTTTATCACCGTGTTGATCGCAAAATATTTGCTTGCTTGTTTCTTGGATGTTGTTTGTAGAACACACCCTATTCATATTTTCTTTTTATATTATATTTATGTTGTATAAAGGCTTTGAAATGGAATGTATTCACAGATGCATCAGCCTGACGTCTTGTTGTTGGTCAAGGAGAGCCTCGCTGTGTGCCGTGAGTCACCTCTCTTTAATTTGACAGTTATCCTTGAATAGAAATTCCATCAATGGGAAGTTTGCCATGTGCAAGATAGTCATGGTTGATGGTATAAATTTAACATGTCTTGTTCCCTCAGCTCTCTTTGTTGATCTGGAAGCTGATTTTCATGCCAGGGTACCTGTAGTAATCTGCAAAGAAAAAAAGAGGTGGGTACCCCCAACAGTTGTTTGTTTACTGAATTTTTTGCATATTGGAATCATGAATTAATCTCAATGATTTAGAAAAGCTCTGAAGTCATGACTCTGAATATATTCATGTTGATCATTAATTAAGATATCATAAAACTACCAGGAGTTTCTAAACAATGTTTTCTTACATGCGAAGGGGAAAAAAGCCAGTTGCTCATGTCAGTGGTATGTTACCTCATGCACAAGGACAGTAAACTGAAACTGTTATTTTTCCCACAGTGGCTTAATCTGCAAAGTAAGCGCAGGGAATGAAAACGCGTTCCAAACCACCTCCTATCTTTCGGCTCTAGCTGGCGGGGAGCCTCTCCTCCCTCCACTGGTTCTGAGCCTCAGACACTGGGCCCAGGTAAGTTTCCAATTAAGACACTGAAATGTTGGTCACTTTAGCCAGGCAACAAGTTACTGTCCCTCTCCACGTTTTATCTACAAAACATCACTAATACAGCTAAATGTTGTTTTTAACATCTGTTCTTTTTTGCGGCTGGTTTAGATCTGTCAGATTGACCGTGCAGAGGAAGGTGGGCTGCCACCGTATGTCTTCGCCCTCATGGTTATCTTCTTTTTACAACAGCGCAAAGAGTCCCTCTTGCCCACCTATCTGAACCAAGAGGTGTGTTTCTTTTCATGTTGAGCCTCATATTAAAATATTCACTCTTAGTTTAGCTTTCAAGTATTGCTCTTTGTGTCAATAGTTTCCTAAGTTTGACTTTTTTATGGGAACTCTACTAATTATTGTATTATCTTTTAGATTAAGACGTTTTCACTCAGCAAGCTGTCAGACTTCAATCTCACACATGTAGATGATGGATATTTACACTGGGCCTACACCTCTTCCTCCAAAGAATCATCACAGCCAACAGAGGGCTCCGGTATGAAGGGAAAGGTAACCATGACCCCACAAAAGAAGTACTTTGTCTGAGGGTAAAAAAGGATGTGTTATTTATTGGTAGTTCTGTCTCTTCTGTCACTTAAAATACTTTGGAAGGCACCTAAAACAAAAATGTGTGCCACTGCTAGGAAATTCTTCCCTTTTCTTCAGTCCCTGAAGAAAATATTGTATTCATCACATGGATGTAGGAAAAGGAAAAAATGTGTGCTATAAATGGGAAGAATTAAAAAAAAATCTTGTAAACAGTCTGGTATGCTTTAGAAACTGGTTGGTAGTGTGTGTGTGTGTGTGGTGTAATAAAGAACCTAGGGCATATATAATGTGGTATTTTAATCCATTAATGTTGCTAATTCATGAACGTTTACACTATAAGTGTGTCTGATGTGTTTCCCTGCAGGTTCCGCTGGTGTTTCCGAGCCCTCACCCACCTGTTGAAGTCGGGCTTCTTTGGGTTGAAATGCTTCGTTTCTATTCACTTGAGTTCAACATGGCTGACAATGTCATCAGTGTGCGGACCAGTGCTGTCCTCTCCAGAGAGACTAAAGACTGGCCAAAGAAACGCATTGCTGTGGAGGGTCAGAAACTTCATCTTTTGCAGTATTACTGAAATGTCATTGCTTTAGTTAACAGGATTTGTTAGTATAAATGTTGGACATAATCTTCACTTCTGCTGAATGTTTAAAAAGTTTAAATGTTTGAACATGGTTTAACTGTAACTAATGTCTGTGTTCAGACCCGTTTTCTGTGAAGAGGAATGTGGCCCGCACAGTTAACAGCCAGCAAATGTACGAGTACATCCTCCACTGCCTCAAAACCACATATAAGTACTTTGCACTGCCACTCAACACGCCAGCTGCTAATCACAGGACAGATGCGCAGCGGGGACCTACTCAAGGTGCAAACGCTAAGGATTTTAATGAGAAGGTTGGCTGCTTATCAGATTTCAATCAGCTCAGTATTAAGTCACAACATGTGAGTCTACCTAAAACTGAAGAAAATGGTCCTGAAGACTCTGATTGCATTATTGAAGAAGAGGAGGAAGTTGAAGAAGACAGTGACTCAGATGGAGAGAGGGACAAGGAAAAAGTGGACTTGGGCAAAAGCAGTCTCTCTGAAGATGAGGAGGATGAAGATGTGGACACACATACCAGACACCACTTGGATAGCTTCACCACAGAGGATGAGGAGATTTTCCTAGTGGACGAGATCTCAGGGGAGGAGCTTTTGTCTGATGAGGAGGGTCCAGATTTGGATACACCTGGTTCAATGGATGAGGACGAGGAAGAGGAGGTGCTGGCAGCGGCCAGTCTCTCACCTCCACCTTTAGAGGATACAATCAAAGATGAGAACCCAGAAAATAAAAACCAAAAACAGAGCAGACGGTCCTATGAATTCACCAGGCAAGCGTTCACCCGAGGCAAGGTAAATTTAGCCTCAAGCATGTTTTTGTTTTACACACAGTATTTATGTACACTTCTTTGAAAAGCAAGGTTCTTTAATATTGATTTGAAAGACAACAAAAACAATTTCAAGTTCATCAAGGCAAATAAACTTGTGTACATCGTGTTAAATAAACTTTTCAATCTCTCCCAGTCACACATGGTGGTGTGCAGCTTGTGCAAACGTGATGGGCATCTGAAGAAAGATTGTCCAGAAGATTTCAAGAAGGTGCAGCTGGATCCCTTGCCCTTAATGACACCAGAGTTTTTCAGTGTCCTTAACAAAGTCTGTGAGCAGTGCTACAGTAAGTATCCTGTAAAAGTGAGTATTTTGAGTGGGCATCATGCAAGAACACTTTTATATTCGTATACTAAATATCTTACTTTTTTCTGTGAGGTTTGCTTGTTGAAGTTTTCCAAGTCACATTCGCCAAACTCTTAACTGCACAAGCTTGTCTGTAAGTGCTCATTTCAACTTGATGAATGCCACCTGCACATGAGTAGGTGCACGATTTTGTCTTTAGTTTCATTCACCAAAGTGTTTTTACTAAGAGTAAAAAAAGAGGAATTTCTAACCACAGAGCTTCAGGTCCTGGAAAAAATTAGAACATATTGGTACAGCTGTCAGGTGTCATCAGAGCAGAGCAGAGCAGTATCGACAGAAATAAATGAGGAATGGTTTGATATGTAGTTAGATATTAAAGCCAAAATATGCCAATAAAATCTTTGAAAAAAACCATTGTCAAACTTCTCAGTTAAGTTCCAGTTAAGACATTGGGGTCGGCTGCATGAGAAAGCCTGGCTAGCCTTAACGAGCAGGTTAACGAGCACTGATGTCATCACAGTCAGTGTCCAGGCAGAGCAGAGGAGCAAAATTCTCGACACTGCTGAGTTTTCCCACTGTTGTGTAAATGACCAGGATGTCGTTGTTTTCATGTTCCCTTAGTGTTGTCATGCAGCATTTATTTACTGGGATTGTTTGTAGTTTAAGTTGTTTTACCATTTTTGCCTTAACTGGCTCTTAATTCCCCAGTTATCGTGGAGGACACCGCATGGTTGCTATCTTGTGTTAGTTTTAGCAATGTGCTACAGTTGTGGTATCTTTAAATATGTTTAGTGATTTTAAATGCTCTTGATTTAGTACGGCAAAAGGGAGTTTTTCCTACATTTCCAAATGATCCGCTTAGCTTGAGAGTTGTATTTGCATTTGATTTAGATTGAAAGAGCTACAGTAAAAAGCTTTATTGCTTTGAAAGCACCTTAATGCACAGTTGTTATTCTTATATATATATATATATGTATATATATATATATATATATAGTTCTCTTTTGTAGATCACACAAACACACTTATTCAAAAGAATATTAATTTTGCATTAATTTCTGTTTAGTTTTTATTTAAGTTAATGTTAGTAACATGATAAAAATGGAGAAAGGCAGACCATCTGTACATGACTTCTACAACAGGTCTGGACCACTCATGAATTTATAATGAAAATTCTAACAGTACAGTAATAGAGAGAATCAGTGAACGTCACAAATTCTCTTAAATCACTCACATGCCACTTTAGAGCAAAACTGTTGGTACGAGTGGTTCTTGCATCATGCCCAGTAGGTATTTAGTGGCTTGAGCTGATAACCTCGATGTTGCAGTGTACAGCAGCGACGTAGAGTTGCATGTATACAGATTCAATACTCTGTACACAGATACTGCATATATGTGCATACATTTTTAAACAATGATCTGTTCAGTTAGCCTCATGTTGAACTACTGTGGTTATAAAAAGTTTGGTGAAGTCATGAAGTGTATGACCTTGGTCTGATCTGAGGTTTGATCGGTTTCTTTTCAGCGGACTTTGCCCCAGATGAACTGGAAGTGGGTGTAAGAGAGCACATCCTTAAAGATCTGGAGACCTTTGTCAGACGACAGTTTGCTGGTGAAGTAAACTAGCATCACTTTTTTTTTTTTAAGCCTTGCCCAGCATGAAAATTTGTTTTATTGACTTGCCCATTCATAACTAAGATGAAGGGCAGACGGCATAATTAGGATGAAATCCTAATCATCATGGTTTTTGATGGACAGGTGCTCGGCTACAGCTGTTTGGATCTTCCAAAAATGGTTTTGGCTTCAGACAGAGTGACCTGGACATCTGTATGGTGCTGGAGGGGCAGGAGACCATGGATGTAAGTTATCCTCTTATCACATCGTTAGCTTTACTTGCATACAGGCACTTATCGTATTGTGGTCAGTTATGCTTCTGTCTTTTCAGTTCAATTCAATACAACTTGATTAAAAGTACTGAGCTGTACTTTTAAACAATTCTGAGGAATACGTAATAGTGATTTATTAGTGTGGTTCATTCTGACCTCAAATTCATAAAATTATAACTTTAATGTCCTATTTTTTTCCTACAGGATGTTGACTGCATCAATATCATTGAAAGCCTGGCAAGACTTCTGAAGAGACACCCAGGTAAGAAATAGCAGACCTGTGTTACCGGTAAAACAAAATGTGTACTTCATGTACTTACAGTGTATCACAGGTTTTTATTTGAGTAGTTATTAATAAATTAGTTTGAAAGCTTGCAGCCAATTTTGGTTTCAGTTTAGGTCATGGCAACAGGCCATCTTACGGAAAGTTAATGGTCAAATAAAGTTTGTCCCGTAATTCTGTGTGAAAGGAGAAGCCGAGCAAAATTGTATCCGTTTCATCTGTCTCCACATCTGTACCTTACCAACAGATCTGAAGAACATCCTACCCATTACTACGGCAAAAGTACCCATTGTGAAGTTCTTCCATGTTCGCACCGGCCTGGAGGGAGACATCAGCCTCTATAACACACTGGTAAGTTGCTCTCCCTGATTTGTTTTATTTTTTATGTAGTCTAATATCTGTCAGTATGCCAGATGCAGGGTTTTCCCAATGCAATAAAATGTATACAAGTCTCTTAAATTGAGAATCTTACTGTCAAGTTTTAATACAAACATTTTCATTCTCAGGCTCTGCACAACACACACCTGCTAGCATCGTATGCTGCTATTGACAGGAGAGTGAAGATCCTCTGTTACGTCATGAAGGTTTTTGCCAAAGTAAGCATGCTTTACAGACTCATTGCCATCAATGTTGCCAGACACCAGCTTTGTTGCTGTGCATGTGACAATAAAAGCTTTTGAATCTTGAAATGTAAATGTGTCATATTGTGTTGCGTTACTTTATTACCATAATTTTCTTTTTCGTCCCATTACAGATGTGTGACATTGGGGATGCTTCACGTGGCAGCCTCTCCTCTTATGCTTACACCCTCATGGTGCTGTTCTTCCTCCAGCAGAGAAACCCACCACTTATCCCTGTGCTGCAAGAGGTACAAATGACATTTAAAAATATGTTCAATTTAGCTTTTATTTGTTTTTAATTCAAATTTAGGTTTTTTCACATGTTTTTTTTTTTAATTGGCACGTGTGCTTGTGTGTTGTTGTTGTTTTATTTACAATAACAACGACAATAAACTATATTTTCTCTCTCCTATCTGAAGGCATACTTGTATTTTATTTAATAATCCAGTTTATACTGTAGGTTTCCCATGATTTAGATATTCATCAGGCTGCAGGCTGTTTTAGAGCCATAAAAATGCATTTTATTACATAACTAGATTTTACTTCATAGCAGTTTTTCAGCTGGGATCTTGAGTTAAAAACAGTTCTCTATCTATACACACATTATATTCCCAAGCTTACAAATAAGGATGTGATCAGTTATATTTTAATATTATCTTAAGCTCTGTAAATTTTACATTTTTCTGAACTGTTTGTGTTTGTTGCAGATTTATGATGGAAAGAAGAAACCTGAGGTGTTAGTGGATGGCTGGAATGTGTACTTCTTCGATGATTTAAAAACACTTGTGAGTATTTTGTATTTTTACATATTTTTTTGTGTGTGTTGATGTTTTGCACAGTGTCTTAATAAGACTCTTGAACCTGCAGCCCAGTCGCTGGCCACAGTATGGGAAGAACACTGAGACGGTGGGGCAGCTGTGGCTCGGCCTGCTCCGCTTCTACACTGAGGACTTTGACTTCAGAGAGCATGTTGTCTGTATCCGTCAGCATGCCCGCCTCACCACCTTCAACAAGCAGTGGACGTCCAAATACATCGTCATTGAAGGTCAGCTTGTCTTACCATGTGTTACACAGTGTGAATTTTAGATGTGTGTCAACGGAAAGACGGGAGGGGATTTGAATTTGCCTGGAGTGGTATGAATTGAGGCAAAGATGCATCCCCGCAGGCTAAAAATGTGTTAATTTGAGTGAAAATTTTGCACTTGGGGCCTATCGAGCGAATCTAGCATTACTTCATAAATTTACAGAGATAATAGGGGTGAAAAAGGAGAGACTGGAGTACAATTATAGAAAGAACCGGAGTTCCTGGTGATTTTGGAGACACACAGTCAGTTGCTAGCTATCTTCAGTACATTGGCTGATTGCGGCAAATAAACACAAACTACAAACGTTCCAGTGGTCGAATTTGTATGAATTGCATGAGGCGTGCCCAAACTTCTGCAATAAAAAGATAACTAAATAATTTGAAAGAGTAACATGAGAAAGTTTGTAGTGTCCTGGTTTAAACTTGTTTACCATCCAACTGCATAAGCTGTTGAAACATGATTGTTTTGCCACTTTGAAAATGATGATTATGTTTCTTTCTCTTCTCTTTTCACATTACAGATCCATTTGACCTGAATCATAATCTGGGTGCTGGTCTGTCCAGGAAAAGTATGTTCATTTCTTTCTGTTTTCTATCTCTCAAAAGTATTTTCTTGTATTCTCACATCTCTTTGCTGATTTTCACCAATACAGTGACTAACTTCATCATGAAGGCGTTCATCAATGGCAGAACAGTGTTCGGCACACCAGTCAAAGTCTTTCTTCCTGAGTACCCCAGTGAGATGGTTGGTATTTGCTGTCTAAACGTTTGCATATTGTGGTGGCATTATCTAAGCACTGACATGGTGATTTGTCTGCTCTGGTTACAGGAGTATTTCTTCGATCCTGAAGTTCTCACTGAGGGAGAGGTGGCTCCCAACGATCGCTGCTGCCGCATCTGTGGCAAGATTGGCCACTTCATGAAAGACTGCCCCATGCGTAAGAAGTGGGTATTGTCACAATCACAGTGTTTACTTTTAAGTTCAACTGCACAAGGTGTCAAGCTACATGTTCATGTTGTCTTGTGGATAATGCTGACCCAGGTCCAGGCACAGGCGGGACTCAGAGAAAAAACCAGAGAACCTGCGAGACAGAACGGATACAGGAGAGGACAAGGAGCCGTTTAAACACAAGGGTGAGCACTGGAGGAAAAGAGATGCACTGGAGATACGCTGCTGCTACCTGTGTGGATCAAGTGCCCACATCAAGAAGGACTGTCAGCTGTACAGAAGCCCTGCAGGTTTGTTTTTAAAATTTTTTTTTTTTTTTTGGTTGCATTGTTAAGCCCTTTCAAAAAAGTCTTTAACTGCATTTTGCTTTTCTAGTTCTTTATTTTTGTTAAGAAGTACAAGAAGTTATTTTTCATTGTTGCATCAAATAGAGGGAAAAGATCTGTAGCTTCGTTTTTAATCTTTAATTTTTGCTTGGCAGGAAATGTGAAGATGGAAAACTTTCCTTCACCTTCAGGCCACCTTAGGAATTTGAGAGAGAGGGAGAAACAGGTAAGTCTCAAGTTTGTAAAGGGGATTTTTTTTTTTTATTATTTATTTTTTTGCTGACACTGACAGCTGATAGCAATGCATACCGCCACATCTGTGCACCTGTTTATCTTTTTTTTCCTCAGGGTTCATCCTTACAAGAAGAGAAAAAGAAGTGGAAGCAACAGAATGTGATATTAAGTCCACAAGCAGGTATGTACTGTGTCAGTCACAATGGAAGATTTCTCACCTAATTGTCAGTGTATGGCCTATTTAACATATAGTTGATGTATTTATTTTAAATTCTTCACTGTAATATTATAACATGCTTAAGGAAAATGTGTAAACACAGGCAGTTTTTTAGTATAGGTGAGGTGGAGGAATGTGAAAACTATATTTGTTTTCTATTCAGGACACCATTTTCCCTTCAGCATACATTGTCATACATTTTGAATTATTTCTCCCCATGTGATGCCTCAACCCCAACAACCTGTTTGAACCAAAAATTGGTCAATTTATGGAGGCAAGATTCTCTATATACTTTTGACAGAATAAATAGTCGCAGTAAAAACTGTTGACAGTGTTTTGTTTTGTTTTTTTGTATTTTGGGTCAACTGACTTGTTCAGGGCTGGTGAGGACAGAGAATGAGAGCAAGGAAGGTTTGCAGCAGGTTCAGGTCCATCCATCATTCTCTGGACAGAGCAAATGCTTTCTGTTATTTTGGCTAAAGTTTTGTATTTTGCTCCTGTTATTTATTGCTTTCTATACAGTCCGAGAACATTTCCTGTCATACCTGTAACCTGTAATGATCTTATGCAAATAAAGCAGTAAGTGAAGCAAATACAGCTCTCAGTTTATCAGGATGAGGAGATATGTCTTGCTTTGTCATTTAGGCTAATAAGCCATTTTGACAATTTCTTTCTGATCAGCTAAAACTAATGTGTATGTGTGTGTTTCAGTAGCCTGCCGAAATTTGGGTCGCTCTGGTCACAGGAAGAGCCCAGTGGAATGAGCAGCGGCCGTTTGGAGGCAGTGGCTACACAAACCACAAGGTTCTACTCTTGTCCAGGCAGATGGCAACCCGAGCCCAGAAATCTGAATGAGACTGTTGGGCCAATGGAGCCTGTTGAAAGCCAAAGCCAGGACGCCTTGACTTGAAGCCATATAGGGCCTTTTATGTGTGTTGCCCCCCCACCCCCCCCACCCCCCACCAACACTCTCCTCCTCAGAGGAGCTTTTTAAAGCTTTCATTTTAACAACACAAGCCATTATGCATGCACCTCATGTCTTTGTTTACTTACACTGCCAGTCAAGTTTTTTTTTTAAACTCATTGCATTTCAAGCAACGCTAATGTCAATTCAGTGTAAAATTCTAAATTCAAAAATATAAGTAATTGAGAAGTGTCTGTCACATGACTAACAGTAAAAAGCTTGCATCTTGATTACTCCAATTAGGTGTCTGCTGCGGACAACATACTATATATTTGCTTGATACTTGATGCTAATACGTTTCGACAATATAGGCTGAATTGTCCTTACAGTCAGGTAAAACTGCTGCAGCTGTAAGGCAAACGGTCATGGTGATGGTGTAGTATGTCATCTGCTACTTAGAGTGAGAAGAGGTCAATTAGAATAATCAAGATTAAGGGTGTTTTCAGTAAAACCCAAAAGAGACAAACACTTCTCATTTCACTTATTCCTTACTTTCTAATTACAAGCTTACAATGAATTTACAAATGTGTTCTTTGAGATTTAACCAAATCAATTATAAGGTTGTTCAAAAACATTTGAATGGCAGTGTACCTTTCGTAAATGGCCAGGATGGTTTTTTTTAATTGAATTTCTTTTAAATTGATTGACCTCTGCACTGACGTCCATCAGTCCGTCTCTCCTTCAGCTTTGAAAGCAGCTCTACCTACAGAATCACCGTGTCTGTTTACGCGTTTGTGTTAGAGTAAACCACAGTTGCAGATATTTTCTTCAGGATCATAGTTTTATTTTTTGAGACTGTTGATCCGCCCCTATTTTATAGATACATACTGCCCCTCAACTGCTTGTAATTGAAGGACAGAAGGATAGAAATGTACTCCTCGGCTGACCCTGTTGTGTCATAACCTGTGCAAAAACACACAATTGAGGAAGTTGGGTAAAAAAGTTCATGCTTGACGGTGTTTTAAAAAAGAAACAAACAAATAACTGATCTAGTTGAGCTGATGGCATACACTGCTGCACACACTGCATTCACTTACACCTAAACTAGAAGTAATCTCAATTAGTTCAGTGGAGAGAATAATGTATTTATTTGCCACAAAGGCTACATTTTGTTGTAATGGTGCCACAGATTGGTAGCTGCACTGTGAGGGTCCACGCCCTTGAATTATGTTGCTGCTAGATAAATGTCTGAAAGACCTGCTAATCATTCAACTTCTTCGAATATGGACTGTCTGGCTTTATTGTTGTCTTAATATGGTTGAATTTTATAAAAGATTGTGTTGATGATATTGTAATCCATTTTTTAATTTTAAAAGTAGCCTTGTTTAATGCCAGCCTTACTACATTTTGCTTCTTTTGTGTTTTGACCTAAATGGGAGGTTCGGTTTGTTATTAAGGAACCCCGATCCTGCCAGGAAAGGTTGGCTCAAAGAATTCATTAAACTGAAATCAAATCCCAGTGTGGAACATTTTCCTTGAAAAAGGTTTTTTCCTTCTTCTTCCATACCAATGTATGGAGATCAACGTATTAGTGCATTTATAAAAACAAACATTTACTTTACAATCTACTTGACTAACCATTTTTCTGTGGCACAAAGCATTTTGCAACACCCATAGTTGTGCCCAGAGATTGTTTGAAATATCAGTCAGGGACATCCATGAATTCAAATGATGAATAGAAGATTAAATATCTTCATTTCTTTTTTGCTTTAATGCATGTGTAACTAGGCAGTAAACACAGTGTTGTATACATAAAATTCATATTTATTCAACATAATTTATGATAAGACATATTGTGTGTTATTTGTACAGTAAATCTCACCCACTTCACCCCTAGTCACTGGATGATGTTTTAATTGAAATTTTTAGAAGACTTGTACACCATACAAAGAATAGCACATATTGTTAAAAGTCCATGACTGACCTTGGAAATTGTTTGTTTGTTGAACAAAGAAAAAGGAAATCCCGTCTGCCAAGGAAGACTGATTTGAGATGAGGTTGAAAGCTTTGGAAAAATCTAGTGGACCTGGAGTTTTTGTCTCAATCTCAGATTATAAAATAGAAGAACTGAAATAAAAACAACACGAGTATTCGCACAGAGACCTAAATTATTTATTGAAAAAGTTTTGAGTAAGTACTTGTTGAAATGTTTTCAGTATTATTACCATTGACTATATATTAATATAATTAAAAATAATATATTTATATACAGCCATGATTACTGCCAGGTTACGTAACAGAAGCTTTCCCACCCCCAACCCCCTCCAACTTTTTATGTGTAAGCTCATTGGCTTGAGTGCCCGTCCGTCATGACGTCAGCTACTGCCATTGGACAAGATGCCCATTTGGGGCGGTTGCCTGCTTCTTTTCATAACACTTGCGCGATACAATGTTGTGATTTCAACTGTAGCAACATGTCTGCCTCCATGGTGCGAGCGACCGTCCGAGCGGTCAGCAAGAGAAAAATACTACCAACAAGAGCCGCGCTGACACTGGTGAGTTATAAGCTGTGGTTATAAACTCATGTGAAACACTTTGCTCTCCGTTCTGGAATGTTCTGTGTTAATTCAGAAAGCGGCCGTTACGCAGCGTTACGTGAGCCTAAGTTAGCTCAGCTAGCTAACATCTGTGACGTGAATAACGAGCCGGTTTACGGATCTTTCCCGTGAGATCTTTTCCAGATCATATTTACTGATATTCACTCTTAGGTGGTTATAAAAACGTGTCGCTAGGTGGTAATCTTAAAATCGTCCTGGGCTTAACTAAATGCTTCTCACTGGCATTTTGGTTGCTAAGCTAAGCTGTTGAGCTGTTTGGTAATTTGCCATCGACTGTTCTGTTAGCTGAACTGACCGTAACTGTTTCCGCTCTTAAGTAACACAGAACAACTGTCTACTGCGATGTTATAAACAGTAACGTTACGTAGTTAAAAAGTTCTTCATTTTGGAGGTAGAAACGGTGATGTGAAGACTTGGTGGTTTTATTTTACAAATTATACAACATGGGTTGTTTCTGCTAGGGATGTGCCGGTGTTTCGGTTTAACTTGTGACCGTGTTAGCTGGTGACTGGTGGCTCGTAGTGACGGTGTCCTTGTAAAAGCCTTAAATTCTCTTAAAATGAATGTTCAATACAGCATATATTCGTCTGGTCCTTTTTTTATCTTACCTTATGTAAGTTGAGTGGTTTCGCCAACAAGGCGCATTCACATCTCTTCAATTATTTTTCTGAAATCAATATTTTTTAAATAGCTTGTTTGAGAGGAAACGCTGTATGGCGTTGCAGTATCCGCACTGATGATGGGACACAAGATAAACAGATGGTAGGCTACTGGCGGGTGGCTACTGGCTGTGTGACCACAGTTTACGCAATATCTAGCAATATCTAGCACACGCCTGTGTGTATACATTGACAAAGCAGGTTAATTGGTTGAATATGGGCCACTTTCTTATTGAGGATAACGGTATAAAATCCCAAGATATGTTATAGCTGCACTGCCAATTTATAGGCTATGGTTTGTTTCACACATTACGAGGTGAATGCTTCTTGCTGAGCACAATTTAACTTAAGTAAATGATTAGCTTAGATAATAAACACTGCTAATAAATGCAAAAATTCATGAACTTTTCCAGATTAAATTGATCGATTGTGCAAGAACCTTGTAGTAAGTATTATCTGCTTGGTGTTAATGTACAAATTATTTTTATACATCTATACATACTCTTTTGTTTTTAAAATTGTATTGTCATCGTGAAGAAAAACAGAAAGAAAAGCATTCTTTGTGGCAAAACACACAAGTTCAAAGATGACCTTTTATGAAAACATATACAGTGGTGTCCAAATGTCTGAGACCACTAGTCAAGAGATACTTTTATTTAGCATTTTTTTCAAATATAATAATCATTTTTTCATTACAAATGATAATATCGGCTAAACAATTTGAGGGAAAAGTTGAATCTTTGAAAAATGTACATGAATTTCAGAATATCTTAGTGTTTGGTAAGCCCCGCTTCTGCTTTAATGACAGCATGCACTCGAGCTGGCATGGACCCCACGAGTTTGTGCAAAACCTGATGACCCATGTTATCCCAGGAGGATTTGACAATGTTCCAAAGTGCTTCTTGTGATCTCACAGAATGCTTCGCTTTCTGAGTCTTCAAATGCCCCCCTTAAATGTTCAATACGGGTCAGGTCAGGTGACTGTGGAGGAAAGTCCACAACAGTCAGGACTCCTTGATCTTCTTTGGTTTTCAAGTAGTTCCTATGAAGATTTGAGGTGTGTTTGGGGTCATTATCCTGCTGCAGTATGAATCCTTTTCCACAAAGATGCAAACCAGCATGTCTCTGAAGAATGGAGTGGTACTTCTTCTTGGTCAGGGTCTAGTCAATTCGGTGCAGGTGTCCAACTCCAGAGTAGGGAAAACCCCCAGACTTGAATATTCCCACCACCACATTCACTGTGGGTTTGATACACTGTGGTATCATTCTCTCTCCTGTTCGTCTCCTTACATACACCCTTCTGTTACTGCCATAAATCTCAAACTTGGATTCATCAGTAAATAGGACTTTTTTTCAGTCATCCACTGTGAAATGCTGGTATTTCTTAGCCCACCCCAAGTGTTTGGCCTTGTTTCCCCTCTTGATAAGTAGTTTAGAAACTGCTACTCATCCTCTGAGACCACTACCACACAGCCTTCTTTTGAAGTACTAGTACTTTTGCTGATTGGAGTCTTGCGTTCTTTATTTAGCAAATTCTCTATCTGTGATAAAGTTGCTTTTCTATCTTTCAGGAAACTAAGCTTGACGTATTGATCTTCTCATGGTGTCGTCACTTTTGTTCTGCCTAATCGTTCTTTGGATACAACTGACCAGTTTCTGCAAAGCGCTGTAGAGCTCCATGCACTGCCCCCTTAGAAACCTTTAATCTAGCCATGATTTGACGTTGAGAAAGCTCCTCTTTGCTTAGAATAACCATTTGACTTCTGACACTTTCACTTAGTTCTGATGCCATCTTTCCCACTATCACAATGCTACGCAGTAAGCAATGATCTTGGATGTACTGTATATCATGTAGAGATGGGTGTCTGTTAAAGGACAAACATGATGAAGTGTAAACAGTGTTTTTGTAATTACTCTCACTGCCAGAAGGGGGATACAAAAGTCCTGCACTCCAACTTTAATGTGAAATGAAAAAGACTGTCAGTGCAGAGTCATGGTTATTGTTATGGGCGGGATGGAAATGCACTGCTGGTGCACTGCTGACAGTGCTGTTGCAAGATAATGTGTGCGTATGTTGTTCTGAGCTGATAAAAGTACTGCTCTGAAGTAAACATGAACTAGTGGATTGTCCCCCAACTTTGAGGCAGCTGCAATAGATGCAAAGAAAGCAAATAAACTGTTATAATTATTTTGGTAATCAGGATAAGGCCATTTTCTATTTTAATTTTACATTTTCCCTTTTCAATTATAATTCTGGGTAAAATAATCCTCCATACCTGTTGGGGACTAAAGACAAATGCTAAACATAAATGTTAACCAATTAAAAGACAGGTTAAAAGAAATAAGAATTTAAAATCTAGTGCAAAAGGCTTATATTGCCATTATTTCTATTATTTATACACTCTACAAATACCTACAAGTTAAGGTTTTTGTCTCCTCAAAACACTTGTCTGGCAGTATAGTTATGCAACAGCTCCAGGCTCTGACACATTTGGGATGTACTGTACATTAGTCGACAGCAGCACAGTTAAACACATGAACACACCGGCTTTAAGGGATTAGCACCGTGATGTGGCTGATGTAGTTCACCTCAGTCTCCCAAATGCCTCCACGTTATCTCAGCTACACCTTCATCCAGTCAAATACAGTAGGTGCTACAGGTGTGTAGGTTATTTTTCTACACTGTAGGGACTTACTGATTTCATTTAAAGTATCAGGCTCTGCACTGCAGGGGAAAAAAGCATCAACGGTATCATAAAAACCACTCTCATTTTCCATTTCTCCATGTTTGTCTTTTTGTTTAAAGGTGCAGTGTGTAGAATTTAGTGGCATCTAGCAGAACGGACTCAGCAGAAATGGAATATAATATTCATAAGTATGTTTTAGTTAGTGTATAATCACCTGAAAATAAGAATTGTTGTGTTTTTGTTACCTTAGGATGAGTCCTTTTTATATCTACATAGGGAGCTGGTCCTCTTCCACAGAGCCCGCCAGGGGAGGTGAATTCAGTTGGTTGCAATGTGTAACCTCACCCCTAGATGCCACTAAATCTTACACACTGGACCTTTAATATGCTTTTCATGTTTTTGCCAAAACATCGGCAACACAGTAAGCTGAACAGAGAACATGTAAAAAGGTGTTACATACTGTATATTTCAGTTATGAGTTTTAACCTTTTGTCTTCTGTTGTCTTTTCTTCAGACTCCAGCAGCTGTGAACAAGATCAGGTGTTTGTTGGATGGAAAGCCAGAATATGTGAGTAACTGATACAACCAAGAGTCACTGAAACATCATATCAATAAACAGCCAGTGTTTCTCTGTCTCTTTTGTAATGACAGCAGGGTGCAGTGTTGTTCTTGACCTGAGTCTTAAATGTTAGTTAAACTGGGCCGTTCTCATCAAATGATTAAAAAAAGACACAGTGTCACCTTTTTCACTTAAAAGTCAAATGTATATGCATGTTTGTCTTATGGCAAAATTGGTGCACTTAAGAAGTACTGGTGGATCAATTACACTGAATGTTAAAGCACTTCCTGCTGTTCACAGATCGGTTTGAAGGTTGGAGTGAGAACACGTGGCTGCAATGGACTGACTTACACACTGGACTATACCAAGGAGAAGGACAAGTCTGATGAGGAGGTGCTGCAGGATGGTAAGCTATGTCTTTATCACTGTTCTTGTCCCTCATAGCAAAGATCCGAAATGTTTTGTTTTATGAAGAAAGAGCAAACGCATCAGAGGGGCAACTTATTGGAAGTTGATGCGAGACTGCTGACTTTTTTGAAACTACCACTAGGGGGTGCCAACATCTACACAGTGGCTTTAATAAATATATTTTATGTTTTATGGGTATGACTTGCTGTTTTACCATAATGGAAAATCCACAAAATCCTGGCTGTATATTAACACCAAGGTTAGAACACTGGAATAGTGACGGCTCTGCTGTGGTGGCTCTCTTGCAGGTGTGAGGGTGTTCATAGAGAAGAAAGCTCAGCTGACCCTTCTGGGAACTGAGATGGACTTTGTGGAGTCAAAGCTGTCCAGTGAATTTGTCTTCAACAATCCCAACATAAAGGGCACATGTGGCTGTGGAGAGAGCTTCAACATCTGAGCGTCGTGGAGCCTCCGTCCTCCCCCCCCCCTACCCGCCCTGCTCTAAACCCTGTCCCATCCCAAAAAGACTGAGACACCGAGTGTTGACGAAGGGAGTCGGACATGAGGAAATCTCCGAGATGTGGACGTGCCTGCGTTTTCACCACTGCTGTTCCTGCAGACCACTCATATACACACACGCCCCTAAGTAAGCATATTCTTGCTTAGAGGAAGGTTTTAATACAACTATTGCAGCTTAATTGATTTTAGGTTCACCTACTTCTGATATCAACAGCTACTTCCTTTTATTCTCCATCTGAAATCCACTCTGGACCATAGAAGGACCTCGATGTGTTTTTAATTTTAGCGACCGGCTGCCATTTTACACATATACGCACATTATTTTCAGAAATTCAAGTAACACCATGATATATTTGCAGGAGTGAATGGTACAAAATGGTCCAAGAACATTCTCAATAAAGCCGAAAGCGGAACAGGCTGATGACACATATGATACTGTTAAGTATGTTGTTTTTAAGTTTGAATCTATCCACCAAACCCCAGAGATGTAAAGGCCAACAGCTGTTAAATGAACATACTGTAAAACAGTGTGCTATCATACAGTCACGTACCAGTAGTATGCAGAAGTGGAAGAAGTTGAGTGTCTTGAAACTGCTTTATCAGTTTGTATAGTCTTTGAAAAGTTAAAAGTATATATTTATCTCTGTGTGTAAATATAAAGAATGTAAATCACCTTTGAACCACACAAACGCACAAATAAAAAAAAAAAACAACGCACAAAACAGGTATCCCTCACATAAGAGTACATGAGGTTTATGTTGGTTTCTTTTTGCTTGATCAAAGGCAGGACTTTGTATAGACTGTGTGCTCTAAAGATTTGTAACCTGTGCAATACGTCTGTGTACATATGAAATAATAAAGAAATAGCAAAATCAAGGCATTTTAAATTGTGTGGTCACTGTATTGTGTTCAGCTAGTTGTTTGGGTTTTTTTTACCTTATTCACAAAACTAATTTACAAAAGTCATTGCAGCTTGAAAAACAGAAAAAAAGAGGGATTGCATTATAATTTTCATAAAAAGATGCAGTAAGTTCAGCTGTACTGTAACCAAATATTCCTCTAAATCTTCCTAAAACTTTAGAGTATAGACTACATGTAGTATTAATGATTCTCCAAAACAAGGACAAATAAACATAAAATGAAGGCAGATTGAATTTGAAATGTTTTCAAAAATGTTATAATTATTGTGCAAATACTTTAAATTTTAGAGATTAAAAAAAATGTCAAATCATTAAGAAAAAGAAAATCTGATTATTATCAGATTTAGCATTGTATGTGCTATGTAGGATTTTTAAATGCATCTTTAGCCTTATTTGGTATACAGACTTTATATGGTAATGAACAAGTTTCCAATTAATACTCAAATAAATGATTCCAAAACAACCTTCCTCTCGGAGTGATTGTTCTTTCTTTGTACAATTTATTTCAAATATGTTTATTGTTGCATTTAGAAACAGTGACAGGATGACTCTTCATTACTTGGATCCAGTTGTCATGGCGATGGCTCACTTGTTAGAATCTCAGGTGTCAGTTAGGACCAGATGTGTCAGTTTGTCACATCATCACGTCCACTTTCCTGCAGTTGACGTCTTTTCTGTCTGTCCTGACTTTCATGGATTCAGACAAGAGGGGAAGACTTATTTTAATCTTTCTCATTTTGGCAGTGTTAACTCTACAGAACTAACAACTCTTTTTAAGGTCATTTGGGGTCATGGACAAACAAAACAAGAATGGAGACAGCAGAGAGTCTTATGGGCTGAAGGTAGTGAAGACTTACAGCATTTATATTTACATTTTTAATTAGATTTTTAGGACAAATAGCTAACATCCTCACGCTAACATGCTGACGTTTAGCAGCTAATGTTTACATGTTCACCATCAGAGATTAGCATGTTAGCTTGCTAACATTTGCCAATTAGCACCGGACACAAAGTACAGCTGAGGCTGATGAGAATGTCATTAGTTTTTCAGGTATTTGGTCATTGGACAAATTTAAACTTTGACCTGTTGATGATGCTACATGAAAAGTAAAGGATCACCAATGTAATTACAACTCATCCTGAGGGGAACATGAATGTCTACCAAATTTCGTGCCAATCCATCTAATTGTTGAGATATTTCAGTCTGGATTAAAGTGGTAGCTGGCTGACATTGCTTTTCCTTGATTGTGTATACTGACATTGCCATTCCTAAGGCCACATCAAAAGCATAGCTAAAAACTGTCTTCATATCCTGATGTATGTGGTTTGCAGTAGCATCTGTTAATCACTGAAGGCTGATCTCTTTGTCACTCCTCTGGAAAACTCCAAAACTGCTTTTTTTTTCAGATTTCAGAGTTATTAAAGACTTTGGCTGAGAAGAAATCACCACCTCATTGCACCATATGTATCGACCCCCGAAACATCAGTGCCGCCCTTTCCATCCTAAATAAGTCAGGGTGCACTTGCAGCACTGGGTGGATTATTAGATCCAAAGCTGTCCTCCCTGAAAACATTAGCCAGTTGTCCTGTTGTCAGTTCAAGAGGCGAGATCATTTCAGTGAAAGCTTAGCTTCCTCACTCCCTGTCGCTGCCCCCGTCACTACCGTGGCCTCACCTCAGGAGGGACAACTGCAACCCAGCTTGCTGTCCTCAAATCTTGTCATCCTTGCACACCTGGTGGAAAAATCTAAGATGCTGCCCTCAGGTTCAGTCTCTTCTTTTGGAGAGCAGCTTAAAAAGCAAGAGATACATGCACACATCCTGGGGGTGCAGGCATGGACGAAGCAGCAGTCCTGTGAGCTGTGGTGCACGCTGCCAGTCAGACAGGTGTCTCCTCAAACAGGTCAGGTAACAATTTGTCTTTACATTCACGAAAACATCCACATAAATATCACTTTGTTTTCTCACGATCTCATGATATTTTGTGATCATGACGTTATCTTCTAATGAAGGTAACAGTTAATTCAAGATATAATAGTACCACTTACTAATAAGGAATATTTTACAGTTCATTTAAAAGTTGTGAGTAATGACTTTATTCATGTTAATAATCTGTTTATTAAAGCTTTATAGATTTGTAATAAGTCATATAAGGGCGACGTTTGGGTTGCCAGGTTGTGAAAAGGTTATGTATAATCCTCCTCTCACATAACTTGCTTTGTATCCAGTGCTTTTATTCATCAAGTCTGTCAAATAGACCATTTTCCCACCCACCTTCTATCTTTATTAATGGGTTATTACTAATCTATAAAGCATAAATAAATGACTTATTAATGTTAATAAAGCCACATATAAAAAGTTATAAAAACATATTTGTTATATGATGACAAGAAAGGAAAACATAAAAAAATAATTGCACCCACGGCCTCAATGGCATGTAAGGCATTGTTGAGATAAAAATAAGTATTTAATGGATGAGATGTGATATGATGATGTACCCTCAACATTTTGACAGACCGCGTTTTTTTCATTGATGAACAAAGTTTGTTAATTAAGTTGATGATGAAATATTTATTCATAAGAAAACAATCTTTCTACTGTATATTGATAATAACAAAACACATTACGATCATGAGAAAACAAAAACAAGAAACCTCACACATGACCTCTGGACTTTTATGGAGAATAAAAAAAGATACATTTCTCAGGATCAATAGAGCATCATCATTTTGGTACAAAGTTAGACCAATTAGAAGATCAATAGCGAATCTTTCACTGAGTTTTGAAATGTTTGATCCGAATTCAGGGCCAACCAATAATTGGTTCTTTGAGGACTTGACAGACCTCCAGAGGAAACTGTTTTTAGGTGCCTCAAAGAAATCTGGAACCCTGAGCCACACGCAGATGTTTGGGAAACATGCTCGCCACAACTCATCTGAATCCACTTCTTCACCAAACAGTTAAAGACAGTCAAAGACAGGAAATGTCAGATAAAACCAAACTGAAACCAGCAAATATAGTTTGACTGTTTTTTTAAATGTAGCACTTGTTTATGACTGACTGATAATTGTTGCAGTTCTTACAAAGACAAGAGCAAGTATGACGTGATAACTTATATTAATTTAGTGAAAGTTATGGAAGCCCTGAAAGGCAAGTGAGAAAAAAAATATTTCTGGAGATCCAATTTCTAAGTCTGATCTAAATTCTTTTCTCTCCTGTATTTATGACTTAAGAACAGGTGAAAAAAGGTTTTGTCAGGATAATCTTTCTAATTTCCTTTTTTTTTTTTGTTATCTGTGAAAATAGGTGAAAAAAAAGTTTTGCTACATGAAAAAAAAGTTTTGCCAGGTGAAAAAAAAAGTTTTGCCAGATGAAAAAAAGGTTTTGCCAGTCTTTTTTTTCATCTGTGAAAATAGCAGGTGAAAAAATGTTGTCGTAATACTCATTTTAGCCACAAGAGGGCAGGTGTGCACCACTACCCCATGTTCTAAATAGGACTGAAAGCACTCATGTTTTCTTAAAGGTGAGTTTTAATTTCTCCATACGCTCTAAACACAAGGTACATATATTGTGTGTTAGAAAGTTATGTAACATTACTGTCATGACTTTCTTTTGGCTAGAAATGAATTTTAATCGGCGCTTAGAGTGCATGGTTTTGGTTTAGGTATATAGGGAGTTGTGTGTGATTGTTTTTGTGTGTGTGTGCGCACGTTTGTGTGTATTTACCAAAAGAGAAACAAATAGAAACGTGTGATTCAGAAGTCCTGAACATATCCTAGATTTCTGATCTATGGAGACATTAAAAGTACAAATACAAGTTTTATTTAATCTAAAATGTTATGTGTGTTTTATGCCCAAGAGAATATGTCAAACACCAGCTGCAAAAACAACAAAGATCACCTTTGTACTCAATCACTTTATCTCCACTTGTGTCACAGTGGGCAAGGTTTGCCACTTTCGGTCAGAGCCATGAAGGATGTAATGACAGCTTTAAAACTGTTTGTTGTGCTGGAGGGAGATCAAGCTGCACTGTCATCATGACCCTCAGCATCCTGCACGATTCATTCATGTTCATTTTGGTTTGCAGATCGTTATGATTTCCTTGTTTTTTAGTAATGAATCAGCGGTTACTGCTTAGCGCTGATGAAATAAAACTTAGTGGCTTTGTTTTCTCCTGTGACAGAGTTCAGATGAAGTGTATGGTTGGTGTGGCTGTGTAAGTGTAAGTTGTGGGTGTTGTTTGAGCTGACTAACCTTTTCAAACTCAGCATGCGACAGCTATTATCTGAAAATCAAACCACGCTCTGATAGCATCATCGACCATTTAATATGTGATTCTAATGATGTGTATTCTGCCAAACAACACACACCGGCTAGACTCTGAAAATCATTTAATCGGACAGATTTTAAAAAGCAGAGAATTTAGAAATTGGAACATTCAATAAAGGCTAATGAAAAGACACTTTGAGCTGGCATAAAACTCATTTTTCTAATCAAGCTGCAGTCAATCTGCAGGGCACAGAGTCCCGGGTAATTACAGGTGATGATTTAGATTTGGTTTAAAAGCTCCTGCTAGCTCAGTGTCTCTCTCTCTCTCTCTCTGTCTCTCTCTCTCTCTCTCTCTCTCTCTCTCTCTCTCTCTGTCTCTCTCACTTGTGCACTCACATAAATGCACATGAAGCATTTATGTCCCCATCCCCTCCCCAGCTATGGTGGTCTATAACAGTGCTTTCATCTCAGACCTGCAGGGAACAGAAGAACGGCCAAACATTGGGAACAAGGGGGCTAGACCTTTCTTTACAGAGCAGAGTGAGGAACACCAGACGCAAAACAGACACTACGCAGGTAAAAGAAGCTTATTATACCAAGAAAACATTTATTTTAATATGCTTAAATATTTAATTTGGTTTTGTCTGATGTCATGGATCCAACTTAGTAGGTTTTCATTTAAATAATGATGAGAAAAATGCTAAATTATCATATTATGGATCCTAGACAGACACTGCAGACACATTAACTGAGATACTATCCAATTCAAATATGTTCTACATGTATCATAGAAACATTTTTGAGTTTGCTTTGTCAAGATGATAGTGGACTCAGCAGCCAGTCATGGTCCGGACTGCGGGTCCGTATGCAATGAGTCTGCAGCTCTGCAGGGCCAGGGGCCGCCCATGTTGGTCGACGCCTGGCTGGTGCCCACTTTCTTCGGCCTCATCATGCTGGTCGGCCTGGTCGGGAACTCACTGGTCATCCACGTGGTCACCAAACACCAGCAGATGAAGACCGTCACAAATTTTTACATAGGTAATTCCAAAGCACAGTAAGTCCAACTTTATTTTGGAACCTTTTTAGTTTGTTCAATCAAAAAAAAGTCACCTTTTGGATTGAAAAACTTAATAATTTCAGTAGTTTAAAAAAAGTTGGTGAGTTTTTAAAGGCAGAAACTTCATTAGCCTCTCGTTACTGGTATTGACACAGTTATTCGTGGTCTTTTTGTCTCTCTGTCTTGGCTTTTTGTCCCTTTGAATGCATCTCATCTCGACGCTCAAAGTGTGCTTTTCTGTTGAGGAATCACTGTTGGCATCTGCTCTCTTCCAGTAAACCTGGCTACAACTGATATCCTGTTTCTAGTGTGCTGCGTCCCCTTCACCGCCACACTGTACCCACTGCCCAGCTGGATCTTTGGAGAGTTTATGTGCCGACTGGTGAACTACCTTCAGCAAGTGAGATGCACATGACCCACTCATAAAAAACTGCTCTATAGTGCTACTACAGGTCAAAAACTCCACAGGGAACCTTAATATTTGCTTATTCTACAATAAACAGTGCTATTACATTTTTTATTGAAAGATTTCCCATCAAAATCACAACATAATAACCAGCACAAAATGTGATAAAGTATTACACTATATGCAGAAAGTTGTTATATTATATGCTTGATAGTAAGTTAAAAATGATTTTATAAGTTCCTTTCTGCAGTCAAAACTGAGTCAAATAGAGTACCGTGTGTGTTTCAGGTGACTGCACAGGCAACATGTATCACTCTGTCAGCCATGAGTGTGGACCGCTGCTATGTGACCGTCTACCCTCTGCAGTCATTGCAACACCGCACCCCGCGCATGGCTGTGGCTATTTCTGTGTCCATCTGGATCAGTACGACACAAACACACCTCACTCACATTCACAACCAGATGCAAGCAGATGTTTTTTTATTGAATTTGTGGATGTGATAAAACAAAAAAAACAAAAAAAAAATGAAATACAGTTTACTTGGATAATTGTTCCTTTTCTTTAAAATGGTAATACCATCACCTTAATGTTATTTTGGAAATAAAAAAATGTTTGTTCATGGCACAAATTTCTTTTTCTGACTGGACTGGACATCTTTTCGGTTGTCTTTCGGTTGGCAACAGGGTAATTCCTGGATATAGCTCAGTTGGGGACATGTAAGGAACGACCACAAAGCCTGACTGTGATAGGCTGAGATACCTGTCAATCACAGCAACATGCCCCCATACTTAATCTTGTTTAAGCTTTAATATCTTCTTAATAGAACAATACTTTTTAAAATCACCACCAAATTATTCATTAGAAAGAGTGAAATTAGATGTTGAAACCCCAAGTTGCAAAAAGACTTTGTACATTTAGAGAGAAGATGGAGGTTTTCCCAATTCATGTCCACACAATTAGTGAAACTTATTATGAACATCATGCTCCCAGTTAGACAATTATGTCCCCTCCCCCCCGTCCTTTCCAGGCTCCTTGCTTTTGTCGATCCCTGTGGCCGTGTACCAGCGGCTGGAGGCGGGATACTGGTTTGGCCCTCAGACGTACTGCAGCGAGGTCTTCCCCTCAGCCCACCTCCAGAGAGCCTTTATCATCTACAGCTTCCTGGCCGTCTACCTGCTGCCCTTGCTCACCATCACTGCCTGTTATGCCTTCATGCTCAAGCGCATGGGCCAGACCAGTGTGAATCCCATCGACAGTAGCTACCAAGTAAGAGAAAGACATCGAGATATAGTGTTTATTTCATGTGCAAAACATTTTTTTTTTACTTATTAACTCCACAGGAAACATTATATTATTTTGGTCATTACAAAGCTTCTGTACCTCCAGCTTCAGGCTCAGACAGAGCGAGCAGCAGCAGTGAGGGCGAGAGTCTCCCGTATGGTGGTGGTGATGGTGGCCCTGTTCCTCATCTGCTGGGGCCCCATTCAGGTCTGCATTCTCCTGCAAACGTTTGGCCTCCACAGTTATGTTCTCTACAAGGTATCTATCTATCTATCTATCTAGCTAGCTAGCTTGCTAGCTAGCTAAACAAGTTTCAACTTTGATTTGCTGATTTGCAGCAAAGTTCATACTGGTCTGCGTGTACTTTCATTTTTTAGTTTGTATATAAAGTCTTTGGTAAGCACGAGTAGCTAGCTAGCTACTCGTGCTAGCTAGCTAGCTACTCGTGCTAGCTTAATTTTGACGATAGTGGGACTCCGTACATGGTCATCTGGTTGATTTTTTTTGCTAATGTGATGGTATCAGAAAAACTGCACAAATGTCTTCACAGGACATGTTTCTGTTTTTGAGGGAAAGTAGAAAAATTTGCTGTTAAATGAAGATGTAATAAGGAGGTGAAAAAATACGGTGTGGATCTAGGCTCAGTTTTGCTTTTTCAGGGCAGGGACACAGAATGATATGACTGAGCTGACTGAGAATGATGCTCTTTCTTCTGAAACGTTAACACATATCGATGCCTTGAATTTAATTCTGTCCAAATTTTGCCTTCGCAGCTGAAGATTTGGGGTCACTGCATGTCTTATTCCAACTCCTCTGTCAACCCGCTGGTCTACGCCTTCATGGGCAACAACTTCAGAAAGGCCTTCAAGCACGCTTTCCCTGCCATGTTTCTGTGGCGCACGCGGTGGAGAGTCAGGGTAGGGAACATGGACACGGGGGGAGGGGGAGAGATGGATCATCAGGCACCCAAAGGAGAAGCAGAGATGCACTTTCTTTCATCTGGGTCCTAAAGGCCACACTGGGCATTCGGACACTGTAGACTCATTGTTTATTCATAGTTTATTCTGGAGATGAGAGCAGTCTGCTCAGCCTTGTACATGTGAATGTGAGCGCGCGCACACACACACACACACACACACACACACACACAGAAATATATACAAATTACACACAATATACACAAAAAAAGGAAGAATTGTCTAGGTGGATAGTTCCACCTAGATAATTGTGGCACAGTGTGGGCTCAATATAGAAAGTACTGTACTAAGGACACCAGTAAGTGACAGGTTTTAACACACACACACACACACACACACACACACACACACACACACACACACACACACACACACACACACAGATGCCTACCATGTGATTTCTTAAAAAGGACAAACCAGTCAGGTGCCTCTTGTGACCTTCACAAGCTGCTGAAATACAATTATCTTTGTCACATTTTTTAGCTTAGCTGGACTGATGCAGTCAATTTTACTGGCTGTCAAAATGTTGAGCTCCTGATTTTTTTTTATCTCTCTTTATATCAGCATTTTTCAAGGAGGTAAAGTAAATTGGATAGGCAATATTGTTTCTTGATTGTAACTGTTGATGACTGCATCCTTTATGGACAGCAGCTCTGTTGGACATAGTTTAAATTTTAAAGTGTTAGTTAAGCACTCCGCTTCTTCAGAAAAAAGATACGTATCCACATTTAGTAACAGTGTAATTTTACATTAAATGGACATTATTGGTGTGAATTATTGTAGCCTAAACTACAACTTGAATTTATATGTTACCTCATTACACAGCTAACTTTTGTGACTGTTTTTCAATGTTATCTCTTGTGTTCTTTATTTGTTTATGTTCTTTTTGTTTGACAGGTGTTTTTTTCTGGACTGTATGGTTAATTTAAAGCCATGAATTGATGTTTTATCCTTGTACAGTCTATGGCTACAGCTAGATGGTTGTTCTAGTAAATAGTAGCTACAGCATCCCTCATGAAGCTATTTATTTGCTGAACAGACATTCACAGAAGTGTTACACACGGGGCAAAAGCTTGCATTACGTCATTACCTCTCGCAAATGTCTTACTAAATCAGTTATTTAGGCTCATGCTGCACCTGTGTTTCCTTTTGTGTATGTTGGAAAAAACATCCATAAGAACACATTTTCTTCTAAAGCTGAAAACATGCTTGTGTGTCTATGAGTCTCTGTACCTGTGCAGGTAGCAACAGTACTGTGCACTGGTGTTCATGTAGATTGTTAGCTGATACAGGCTACTTGCACTTTTTTTACTGTTAACTTATGTACTACAGGTAGTGTTGTATTTATGACACTATAATGTATGTACATGGAATTAAAAAGTATATTTACATTCCTGGAAAATAAATCCAATTAAATAAATGTAAATAAAAATGAAATGAGTCTTTATGTCTTTATGTTGTGTTTTTTTTTTTTTAGCTCAGTGTTGGGTGTTTCGAACTACAAGAAAACCTCTGTGCTTACCCACAATTCCTTTCTCTAATCCTTACCTAAAGTCTGAACCTGTATCCTTTACAGAACCACGTTCTAGCATTGAAGTGCTGACCAGCACTGATTGTGAAATGTCCAAATTTCTGCAGGTTTTCAAGGCCGATTGATTTATTGGTGATTGAATACCGATGATATAAAGAGCCAAGATTGTAGACAAGCAAAGTCATATTTATATTATACATACATATATTTTTTGTTGAATTTTATGGTTATTTTTAATACAGTTTTAAGGTTTTATTGGCATTTCAACACATTGTACTTGTAAAGGAATGAATAACATTATTCAGGTCATAACATAAAAAACAACACATCTTAAAATCACACAAAATATGTGTAATATAAATAATAAAATAATAAATACTATAAATAATGAAAATAAAGTATAAATAAAAAGGTACTAAAGAAAGTACCAATGACAGTAGTGTTACAGTTATACATTATAACTGTGATTACAATAAATAGCTGTTATGCTGCTGAACTTGTCCGTCTGTCTGTTTCCTGCTGGCGCGCGCACCACATTTTTGTGGCGTGATAGAGGGGCCAATCAGTTCACATCTTAGTCGATATTCGCCAATGATAACGGTTAACAAAACAGACATGTGACACCAGCCAATGCGGTGGCTGGCTGAGCTTTTGGTGCTCGTGCTGCCTTCAGGTTATGTCGGAAATACTGGAATTTCTGCAGCGAACACGTTACTACCAAATAAAATGTAAAATGCAGCAGATAACCAAGTAGCTGGACAGGAATGCTGCATTACAACAAAACTCTTGTGTACTCAAACACACACACACTGACATGAATACACACAGCAGCTATGAAAAAGCAAACTAAAGCAGCTTTAACAGTTATTGCCTGCAGGTGGCACAAGTGTCAAAATTACTGAGGATATATACGCTGTATATGCTTGTTTATCATTATGTGTTCATGCTTGACATGCTTTCAGTAAAAAAACACTGTTAAGGGTTTTTGGCAGTACTTTTTTTTAAAATACAGAATTGATTTTAAGATTCTTTTTTTGTTTGTTTTTAAAGCTCTGGATGGACATCCCTTCTTCCACCTTCAGATCCCTTAAATCTGCTTAACAATCACTGCTCTTAATTCCACGCTTGGGTATTTTCCATTCGTGGCCCTAAACTGTAGAATAGTTTGCTACTCACTGGATCTTCCCCCTCCACTGATATTTTTAAAACCAATCTCTTTTCTTTAGCCTTTTAATAGTCATCATGAAGACTGGTCACACACTATTTATTTTTCCTCTGTGAAATGCTGTTGTGTTTTTATGATTTGATCATGTTTTTTTTTTATACTACACTTTTTTCCATTTACTTATTGACCCTCATAATGTCCTCATGATTGATTGTAATTGTCATGTCTCTGTAAAGCACTTTGTTGTTTTTAATTGTGCTCTATAATTAAATTGAACTGACTTTTTGTTGTTGTGACACTTTTTGTTTTCAATTCATTAAATATTGGTAGTCTTGCTCTGTTTGTTTTCATATTGAGAAAAAATTTGAAAAATATCAAATAGGTTGAGCACTCTAATAAAATGTGGAAAATTATTAACTAAATTACCATTAGATTGCACTAGATGGTATAATTAAATATTTTTCCAACAATTTTCTAAATTCAACAAAAAAACAAACCCAAAAACAACAAACAACAGAAAAAACAGCCTTTCATTACACTTCAGAGAGATAAATAATAGAAAGACATAAGAAATAAATGACAACATAAGAATATAATATAAACATAGCAATTTTCAAAAAATGTTCTCTTGGTTTTAGATGTTATTTTATGAATGGTATTAACATATAAATGCTTTTTTTACACATTACATCAGAAACTAAAGAAAGGGTTAATTGCTTTTTAAAAAATATATTCAGAAAACAGTATTATTTAATTTATAGCGATAAACAATAAACTAACAAACTAGCAAGTGCTTATACACATATATTATTTTATACATAAAGTATATGCCATTTTTAATGTTGTCACCCAGAAGTACGAGCTTACTAGGAGCACCTGAACGCAACATTTTACACACGGACGCAGGAGGAGAGCAGCAGCAGAAGTGCAGCGAGGCTGAGGAGAGAAATCATTCACATCGCTGAATCCAACGGAGGCAACAGCTACTAGTTAAACAGAAAAAAACCTTTTGCATCATGGAAAAGAAACAAACCATCAACTTCGGCGCTGGGCCCGCAAAACTCCCGCAATCCGTAAGTTTTCATCCTCAGTTTTGCTTGTGTAACGTTAATGGTCTGAGAAAAGCTGTAAATTAGAAGTAGGTGGCAAGTAAACTATCTCAAAGTCAAAATATCACTTTTATCAAGAGATTTTCAGTGATGATGCTTTTTAAAAAATCTTTTTTGCAGATGCACGCTTGCGAGTCAAACTTTTATGTTTTTTCTAAGGTGCTCACCATTTAGAGTCTCGTTTTTAAGTGACATGCAAACATCCACGATTTAACGTTACATGTTCACCGTTAACCTGTTTTGCCCTTGGGGAACATAGATTGATATATGAGAAAATGACTGCAGCTGTCGGCTTGGCGGCTCCAACTGGCTGAAAACGGAGTGTTGAGTTGCATCAGCCTCATTCATTCATGTGGAAAAACCTGCTTCTTTGTGCTTCACTGCCGGGAGAACACACAACCTCTAGATGGCAGAAAAACACACACACGCCTCTCAGAAAAAAAGAAATCACAGCTCCCACTTACAAAACTTTACACGGATGTAGTGTACGCCCAGATAAAAGCAGCAGTATAAATCCTGATTGGCGACTGGCTCAGTTTAGATCTCTGCAGTTTGATCCTTTTATATAAAACTTAAACATATTTGCAGTGGTGGAAAGTAACTAAGTACAAGCTTTTAAAATACAACACACTGTTAAAGATGAAACCAGGGTTTCCAACCTTTTTGGCCTTTGATGTCTTACAAAAAGCAGTGTGTAGTCAGGGTCACATTTCAGATGTCTATGAGTTGTTAACAGCTCCACCAAATAGTGATTTTTCACTGTAAACTTCTCACATGGTTTCATTTCAATAAATGTTCAAATGATCCAATATTTCACAATATTTCAAAAGATTTGTGTATCAGAACTTTGTTTTTTCTTCTTTTCTCTCCCATTAATCATCTTACAACCCCTCAGATTTATCTGGTGACCCTTTTGAGGGGCCCGACCCCCTAGGTTGGGAACCACTGGACTAGTACATTGCTGCTACTTACATACTTAAGTCTAGTTTTTAAAAGTATTGGTACTTTTACTTAAGTAAAGGATCTGAATACTTGTTCATATTTGAGGGTATTAAAGGACATTTCATCTCTAAACATGCCAGAACATTTCTTTACCTTGAGCTGCTGAGCCTTGGGGGTTTTTAATCCCATTACCATTTATTGACTCTACATTTTGGTTTGTGGCGATTGAAGCAATCAATAAACATTAAATAAAAAGGAAAAAATGTGAAAAATAGAAACATTTGACCAAGAAAAACATCTGTTTTTCAAGTGTAGAGAGACAATGCTGTTTTTATTTAGTTTTTTTCAAAAGCCATTTAGGCAATTGTGCTGAGTTGAGCTGCAGTGGATATCTGTAAATACATCACTTTGAAATCTAGATGGATTGCATCTAATCTAGATAGGAAACGCTGTGGATTAGAGTTAAAAAAGGGTTTTAATGGTGTTTAATGGTTTTTTTGGTAAACTGCTCCTGTTACTAATTTACATCAAACATTCACTACTACTCACTTTATATCTTTTTTGAACTTCTTGAAAACCTGTCAACCCATCGTCATTTCTGATAGCTGTTGTGGTCTTTGAAGAGTTACTTAACATTTAATCTGTCACCTGCTTCAGGTGCTGCTTCAAGCACAGAAGGAGCTCCTCAACTACAGTGACCTTGGTATCAGTGTTCTTGGTAAGTATAACTGCAGGAGAAGAAGGAGCACCGTAGATGGATTTGGGTTGTAACAGACACAGGATGAAACACATATTTCATATATTTGATAAAGTCTGTTAATGTGAGTTGAAGCTGTCTCTAAACAGTCTTGTCTGCCTTCAAAGTTAATCTGTTTTGGTCCTCGATGTTTTTGTTCAAACCAGAGATGAGCCACCGATCATCAGACTTCAACAAAATCCTGAACAAAACCGTGAGTCTCCTGCGAGAGTTGTTGTAAGTGCCTCTTTGTGGTTTCACTACTTCTATAATCCTCCTCACTCCTCTTCCCTTTCTAAAGAAAGAACACAGTCGTACACTGTGCTGTAGCCCCATCGTACTCCTCCAAAACCAGGCCGTTAAAACACAATATTCTCAAAGCAATTTCAACAAACATACCTGTACAAAATATGCTGGTAGAGACTAATTATCACTCACTCCCCTGTTATCCAAGTGTGTTTTTTTTTCTTTGGGATCAGTGTTTGATTATCTTGTGCCCACGTCAGGTTGATGAGGGCTGAATGCCGAACAGGTTTAAGGTGTGGCTGCACCAGCGTGAGGTTTGTCAGTCATGAAGCCGTGTTACTCCACATAATTATTAATGTAAGATAATAATACTTTTCTAAGCCGAATCGAGCTGTTCTAGTGAGGAAGAAAAGATGAGGGCTGCAATATGCAGCCTGATGATCACATGTATGTGGTTTTGGTTCTGTCTTATTATTTTGAGTATATTTCAGCATTAAAGTCTACATGCTAAAAACTTCACCAATTAGAAATAAACAAAGGTTGATTGGGTGAGTTTTTAATTATAATGAAACTGTTCATCATATTATGCATGACAGCGTTGTTGGCATGCAAACTGGTCGAACCAGGTGTGTGTGTGTGTCTGTGTGTCTGTGTCTGTGTTGTTTTTTCAGCCATTCTTAAAGAAGGAGTCAGTCAACTTTAAGCTACTATATAAACAAAATGTATCAATTGTGTTTTGCTCTGATGTCTTCAGCTTTACATGAGACATAAAAGGCATTAAGACAAAATGCAAAATACACATTTTATAAAAAGACATTTAAATAGAAAATTAAAATTAGCTAAGACGGATAAAACAGTAGAATAGAAATAGCAGTGCAGCTATAGTGCGGTGCAAGATATGAATAAAAAGGCAGCAGTAAGCAGAAAAGTCTTAAGCATTGATTTTAAAAATGTGAGATTTGTAGCAGACCTCAAGTTTTCTTCACCATCCAGTCAAGTTTAATCTACTTTTCAAATGGTATCAAATCCTTCAGTGTTAAACCAATTCTAGGCAACATTTTACCCTCATCAGCAAATCAAATACTAACATACTGCGTCTGTTTTTGAACGCTCATATTGATATAATGTGTGTATCAGTTAGTGTAAAAATGTGTGGATTTACCGCTGCTCATACAGATTATCTCTGTATACTGTACACAGCTTTTAACACGGTGACCTTTGTCTACACAGAAATATCCCGGACAACTACAAGGTGATGTTTCTGCAGGGCGGCGGGTCCGGACAGTTCAGCGCTGTTCCTCTCAACCTGATCGGCCTGAAGGAGGACAAGTGTGCCGATTACCTGGTGACCGGCACGTGGTCGGCCAAAGCTGCAAAAGAAGCGGAGAAATACGGCAAAGTCAACATTGTTCACCCGAAGCTGGATAGTTACACAAGTACGTGTATGTGTGTGTGAGTGAACGCAGTAACTGCCAACCATTTCATTTCTTGGGTGACATGAAGAATTTTAATTACTTTTTTGTGTTTTTAAAGTTCAGTATAATTGTTATCAACCGCTCACAAAATAGTTTTGGCTCTTGTGAGTCGGTCATTTTCATTCATGTTGCATTAGGACTGTCCCTCTGCAGAATCTGGCTGTGTGTCCAAGGCTGTTGCGTAATAAACAATGGAGCCGAATACCAATGAAAGACTCTGGTATGCGGACAGCCTTTCCACATGGTTGTGTTTGATTAGGGTGTTCAGTAGGACTCTTATTCATCCTAATGTTATAAGGCAGCTTGACAGTGTCATTTCTATGTAATGTAAAATTGATACAATTTAATTTGTTAAAAGATAAAAGGAGTGCAACACAAAATTCAAATCCACATATGTTGCTCCTCCTTCCTCGGTCCCCAGACAGCCTGGTTTATATTGAAGAACATTCCTCACAGATTCTTTCACATCACCAGAAAGAGGAGTCTCTCATTTATAGCCGTCATTTTTTAGCACTTAGTCCTGCAGACACATCTGGATTCTAGATTTGAAAATAATCACAAACTGGTTTGAGGCAGGAGAGATGTGAGGTCTACCTTCTTACACATTCAGGGAAGATAGAAATAATACCTCCATAAGTAATTCAAGAGCACATTCACAGTTTTTAAACTCTTTTGTTTTTGCCGTTTCCTCCAGAAATCCCCGACTCCAGCAGCTGGACCCTGAACCCCTCAGCCTCCTATGTGTACTACTGCTGCAATGAGACGGTCCACGGCGTGGAATACAACTTCACACCAGAAACAAACGGGGTGGTCCTCGTCAGCGACATGTCCTCCAACTTCCTGTCCCGACCTGTGGATGTATCCAAGGTGAGGTGAAGAACGATACGGAATAAAACACACAAAGCACCTTTATTTTTCATTCCTGCCAAGAGTCTTGACGATGTTTAATATCCCTAAAAGGGAAATTTGATTGGCTAAAGGGCATCCACGTCAGGGCCCACCATTCCTCTTACTTTACAGTCACGTATTTTCTTTTTTTTTCCCCATTTTTTTTTTATTGTATAGTTTGGGCTGATTTTTGCCGGTGCTCAGAAGAATGTGGGTTGTGCCGGGGTCACTGTGGTCATCGTGCGAGAGGACTTGTTAGGTCACACGCTGAAAGAGTGTCCCATTGTCCTGGACTACAAGGTGCAGGCTGAAATGAACTCCCTGTACAACACGCCACCTTGTTTCAGGTACTGACACAAAAAAAAACTTAATATCAATCAGTATAATATAATATAAAAACCCTTTTTACCACTTTAATTGTGTGTGTGACTGTTTTAATCTCGTGTGTCGGCTCAGTATCTACATCATGGGTCTGGTTCTGGAGTGGATCAAGAACAACGGTGGCAGCGCTGCCATGGAAACGCTCAACAAGCAGAAGTCCTCCATGATTTATGACATCATCAACGCGTCTAATGGTTTCTATGTGTAAGTAAAGTTTCACTGACAGATGCTACAATAGGAGGAAGAAGTCAAAGCCTTCTGGGGAATTTTAACACACTGTGAACCTTTAGTGCCAGTCCAGATCCACAGAATGAAGTTTATGTCGACAAATAAAATGTTTGAGTCTGTTACACCTTAATCTTCATTTATGATTTAGAAGTGAGGGCTTTCCTTTTCCAGGCTTATTTCAGACTTAAGTTATCATTAAGTCACCCATCACACTGAACTTTAACTCTAACCTAAACCTCCTGCCCCCCCTTGAATTATATTTCCATGTATATTAACTTTTTAGTTAAATTAAATTAAAAATGATTGCAGTGAAGTGACTGTTGTGTCCACCTGTCCAGGTGTCCAGTAGACATGGCTTGCCGAAGCCGCATGAATATAACGTTTCGCGTGGGAAAGAAGGAGGGAGATGACGCCTTGGAAAAGAAGTTTCTGGACGGGGCATCCAAACTTGGAATGATATCGCTGAAAGGACACAGGTTAGAGTTCGAAAACATTCAAAACAGACAAACAAAAAAACTATGAAAGATAAATCCAGACACATAACTCCTTTATAACTGAAAAGGAAATGTTCTTCAGGCACTTCTAGGCAGATCAAGGATATCTCTTCTTGTTGGTTTAATATCTACTTCAAAGCTGGATTTCATAAGATTTCATAAGACCTCAAACCGCACATTTTGTCTCCCCCTGCAGGTCAGTTGGAGGAATTCGTGCGTCTCTGTACAATGCCGTAACAATGGAGGACACTGAAGCTCTGGCCGTGTATATGAAAGAATTCATTAAAGAACATCAGTAAAACAGGCCACGCTAACAGTCAGCAGGCCTTCACACAGTGGCATTTCCTTTATTCCAGCACAGTTTAAACATATCTGTGGTTTACCTCTAGTTTCGGATCAATGTTGGATCTAGAAGGTGCACCTTTAGACAGGTGTTTTGTAACACCCTTTCATTGTTCCTAATAAGCTTTAACCACTGCCTTTTCCAGTAACGTCTTAGTTACATTTGTGTTTCAAAGAAGTAATATCTTTATGAATTTGTTGACTAACACTGCTTTGATGTAAATACTGTAGGTAATTCTTGTTACTTGTTCAAAATATGTTTACATTCCAGTAAATCTTTGGCAATACTTGCATTTTGCAGTGTAATTTCTTGTCTCGAGTGCTGTTTTACAAGTGAGCAGGGTGAAAATGATGATAATATAATCCTTACTGCTGAGAAGAGCTATTATTTGAAAACAGGTTTACTTCTGTAAGAATTCACCTCTTCAGTCCTGATGGAGGGTTGCTGCAAATGATCAGCAGGACAGAACTTCATTCAAATAAATGATTGATTCATGCAGGGACTTTTCTGACTGATTTCTCGCACAGTTTGCAATCTGGCAACAGTATTTAACCAATGATTCTTTTCATTATCAATTAATATAAGGATTTATCTATCAATTCATTAATCATTTAGCTTATAAACTGTGAGAAAAGGACACCTCTCCAGAACTGAAGATGTGTTGATGATTTATTTTAATGTTGATCGCTCCAGTGTTTGTTTTTGTTCAGTTTTGTCTGCATGTCCGTGTTTCATGTTGTATTTGTTTGTTTTGGTTTGTTTTTTGTTGAATGTCTGGGTGTGTGTTATGTGCAGGTTGTTTTATGACAGAATAAAACCAAACATGATGGAGCACAACAGTGTAGCTAAGACAAGGTACCGTATTATATAAGCAAAAATAACCAATAAAGAATGTTGTACGAGCTTGAAACGTCAAAAAAATCTTTTTCTATCAGCAATAGAAAAATTGAATGGATTATATGTCTCTTTCCAGAAATAGTATTTTTTTCCTTTTCTCTGTTGTGAGCAACAACCTCTGTTGTCTTGGGTTGGTAGCAGAAATCACACAGACGGATGTCTGAATATGTCGACAAAAAAACCCCAAAAAACCTCAAAACTATCTGCATGGCCAAATAGACGTAAGTCAGAAGATGCTATTTGGAATTTTGGTGAACTGACCCTTTAATCAGATGCTATTATTGACCAATGATTGTCAGCCAGAGGTAAAATATAACTATCCAAGTCACTCCCACAGTATTACTTGAAATTATTGTGGCTTTATAATAATAATTATATGCAACACAACAATTTTCTAAGCACCTCTACCAGTTTGTCTTTTCGCCTGTGAGGTTAAACAGTCACTTCCCACAATTCCACTGCCTGCTGGCAGCAGAAACAGCTCAGTATGTAGGAGTGAACAGGTCTACACAACATCAGCAGGGTGGCAGGATGGCTTCATGGTGAGAGAGACCGTCCTCCATCTGGACGTCCAGAGGCCAGATCCCTGCTGAATTCGCCCTGCTGAGGCCCTTCTTCAGCAGGACACTGCAGCTGTACCAGCTCCTGGAGCACTGACGTGTGTCTGACCCTGACCTTTGACCTCCTTACAGAGGAAAAATTAGAATTGATCATATAACCAATTCTTACAGGCCACCAGAACTGCATTGTGTAGGTGACTTTCACAAATCACGTTGAAGAAAAAATATTTATTGTGAGGGGACTGTATGAGGAGTGAAATTCGTGTGTTAGCTTTGTTTTTGGGATTCAGCCCTGCCCTGCATGTGAGTGTTTTGACCAACCCCAAAACCAGCCTGCATCTCATCTCCAGTCCCCCCCACTGTCTGTTTTATCTCTCAGCAGCACTTCATCTATGAAGACGTATTGTTTTGAGCCTCTGTGGTTTATGAATCCTTCAAAAACCCACCAGATAAACACCAAAGCCTCCTGGACAATGTCATAAAAAAAAGGTTACTTGAACATGCTTAACATTATAAATATAAATTTATGAATGACAATTATTTATGCATATGATCAGTTCAGCTTTTGAAAGAGGACACAGACTTGTTACCAAGTGTTTAGGGTGGTATTGGACTGGAGGTTTCAGCTTTGCTCTAAGAAGAAGATAACTGGGAGCCGAGCATCTCAGTTATATAGTTCAGTTCTATCTTTCATAAATAAAAGCTGTTAATTTTTCCATATTTTAATTGCCAGTAGGCTTGTCTCATCACTTAAATGAGAATTTTGACACGTCCTTCAAACACGTCCTATTCTCTGCTGTGTTTACAGACATGAAGATGATTGTTTGGGATGGTTTTGTATGAATCAAAAAGGTCTCAAATAAGACATACTGGGGTCCTCCTAACATAATGTTTGAATTGGTGTGTATATTCAAAATGCATGCAAGCAGTTTTCTGTTGTAACTGGCTGCACATAGCAACAAGACACTCAAATATTAAAGTCTCAGCCACATGTGGTGTGCTTCTGCTGCTAATGTGCTTTAACAAAACATAAAACTTCAAGATGCTTTTGCTTTAAATGACCACTAGGTGGAGGTGTTCATCAAGAAATGTATGTTTACAAAACTTGAGGCTTTGATCCCCTTTACAAAGATGTCTGGTGTTGCAGCTCACCCAACTCCTCTATCCACTGATGCTTCATTGACATTTTGATCAAATCATGTCGGCAAAGCATATACATAAACAGAGTGACAGCATATAGTAAACAATATATAATAATGATATATAATTCTAATAATATAATGTATGTAGAGTACAATGAAACAACTAATAACTGATAACGGAAATACTTGATGCAGAAAGAGTATTCTCTCTCTCTCTCTCTCTCACACACACACACACAAACATGCCTGCTTGCATCCACAAAAATACACACACACACACACACACACACACACACACACACACACACACACACATATATACACTGACTGGTGTGGTTTCCTCTGATAAGGTCAACTCACTACCACAGGCAAAGGGTCCTCAACTGAAGAGCAGGATCAGTATCCTCTCTGAAAACACATATCCGTTTCATAATGTTTGGACAGAAAAACATGCTCCAAATGTTTAGAGCTCAGCACAATTGCATTTCACTTTCTGTCAATCCTCAACGTTTTCTTTTGCCAGATATTGAGGAAAATGTAACCATATCAGACACAGAACAGCATGTTGTTTACATTTATTATTGTTGGGCAAATGATATAATTTACTTCCAGGGGCCAAACATTTTAAATGATTACCAGACTGGAGTGAAAAGGCTATTATTGTGATATTAATAGAGTTTAAGATGGACTGTTTTGTCAATTCTTTTATGTTTCATGCTTTATAACACCATCAGTGCATGAATGGGTAGGTATGGGTGGCATAAGTGGGGTTTAAACTATTTAAACTGGCAACCTTTCAACATGTTTTCAGGCTTAGCATCTATATTATGTTACAGCCCACTTGTGCAGAAGCAGGATCCTTTAAGTGATATTTCCCATTAAGATTTTCTTCCACATAGATTTAATATACCTCTTGAAAAAATATCTATATAGTAGGTAATCATAAATTGTAACCTCTAAAACTGGCTCATTTTGGCTCCATGCTCAGGACTATTTTCTTACTTTCATTTTGAAATGTAATGAAAAAAAAAATCATGCTATCTTCTATCAGAGAAGGACACATGGTAAAGTAAATCCAGGGGTTATTATTTTATATAACATCACAGATGATTCTTTCCAAAAAGTAATTTTGGCTGTTAGCAAATATCAATACCAAGAGCAGGGGAGAAAGTCTGAATGTTGGTGTTGACTGTGGATCCCCGAGGCAGGAAATGTTGGACCTGCTGCAAAGGTTTGTGTGCCCAAAGATAAAAATGTTCTGCCAGAGTGAGGTATTGCTTTAAGCCAGATGAATCTTCTGTTAGTACAATAAGACACAGCCTCATCATTTCCTTAACCTTTATACATATCTGCAACTTTCCGAGGCTAAAATCTCTCAGTAACAGCTTGTCTTAGTTTATGGTCATCTTCCACTATGGCCTTGAAAGCCTTGATGTTCGGAGGGAACTTTGGCATCACACTCGCTGTAGCGTGCATTTAGTCTAGTCATCAATGAACCCTTCTTCACAGGGGCATAAATATCCATCTGAGCTCCTTCACTTCCATCTTTACTGTAGCCTGATTTGGTGGCTCCTCTCCAGTGTGCAGAGACACGAGACTCTGCAAATTCAGCAACTGCATCTCCACAGATGGCTCTACTATTTTAGCTTGTTCCCTGTGTGGTTTTGGCTCGGCTCCTAGCTTTACTTGCGCCTCCTAACGCTCTGCTTTGAAACAGGAAGAGGATGTCTGCTGTCACCAGTGTTGGAAAGTAATGAGCGAGTACTAAGTATCATTGTCAGGTACTTGTACTGTACTTGAGTATTTCTATTATCTGCTGCTTTATGCTTCCACTTCACTTCATTTCAGAGGGAATATCATAGTTTTTCCTCCACTACATCTATTTGACAGATATAGTAACTTTGCAGATTTTACATTCAAACATATGTTCAGTTTTAAAAATATGGTACATTGTGATAAATATAATATATAAATCTAAACAACTTAAAGTACTTTAAAAAATTGGCTCCACATTAATGAACTACAACATCAAAATGCTGCTTACACATTCACACATTAATAATAATCATTTAATAATACATAATAATATGATAATAATATAACATTTTTGGTCCACTCCATAGCCTTTGTTGCTAAGGATGTTTCATGGGTTGTTCGCGTTGACCATTTGCATATTTCGGCTCGGACTTCGGCTCGAAAATGTACAGATGTATTCAAGAAGTTTATATTTAGAGTGAAGAACAATAAAAAGAAGTGAAATCCTACTACTGTTGTTGGTTTACGTAGCCTCTGAGCCGCTGGAAGCAGAAGCTGGGCTCATCGGGAGGGGAGCTAAAACAGCCTGTTTCAGACAGAGGCTGAACTGAGGGACCGCATAAAGGGCCAGTATAATATAAATATAAAGTTTTTTTAACCATAAATGATGCAAAAATATACCAGTAGAGCCCCAGAATAAAAATATAGACCTAGAAATGTGCATGATATGTCCCCTTTAAAAAGGCAAAACTTGTATTAAAAACGCTTTAAAAATGTAGGAAATAAAATATTATTCTGCACAGTGAGTTATTTTACTTGTAATGGAGTGTTGTTTTATAGTGTGGTATTGCTATTTTTACTAGTAAAGTAAGAATCTGAATACTTCTTTTACCACTGACTTTCATAATGTCCAAGATGGCAACATAAAAATCTGTTATTATGTGTTTAGATCAAGGTGAATAACAGTAATGCAACTTTGGATATTGGAAAAATACACCGAGGTGAGAACATCAGAGAAACAACTAACTTGTAAGATAATCGAGCTTAAATCAACCATGTAGATATGGAGCTTAAAAGAAATACAATATATTTCTTGCTGATTTGGCTTAGAAAAGGAAACCTGGGAATCTATACTGTTATGCAAGCCTCCGGTGAAAAATCCATGCGGTTGGGTGGGGACCTGCAGTTCAGTCTGAAATACATTAAGATCCACTGTTGCCTGAGGCGAGTGAGGTACAGCAAATTATACAAAAGGATTTGTGTGAGATCTGTTTCTATAACGTGAGGTGTGATCCAGGAATGAAAAACTAAGCAGGTCTCTTAGACCTTTAAAAACCTCATATCCAGTAGAAGAAAAACTGGAACAAATCAGGAGATGTAAATGCAAGAAAAGGGTGGTAAGAAACAAATCCAACCACCTGACAAGCCCGAATTTAAAACTGCTCATTAGAAGTGTTGATGATGAAGCTGCAGAACTTACACAGTCCACTGGAAGCTAAAAGCAGCTGCTTTGGGCTACAACAGCCACAGGAGGGTGCAGTTACTGATAGCATTAATTGGAACAAGCCTGTCAACAATTTGTGCATGTTTGCAAATGTGTGACGGTGTTGAACAAACCTTGATGCTTGTGCTTGTGGCTGTGAAATAAAAAGTTTATGACAGTCAAGAAATAACATGAGGGACAAAAAACAAACTTTACAAAAGGGCTTGTGTTGTTCGATTAAGTCAAGCTCATTTTAATATTGCTTCTATATTTGGGTAGATGGACATTTATGAGGGGGAGAAGTATTATGTGGCTTTATTATGTGTATTTCTTGCAGTTGTAGTGTATTCTTTCCAATGGAAATCTTTTTTTTGCAGACGTCTCCATCAGCTGTACAAGTTCTTTGTACTCTAATCTCAGCCTAAAAGAATGCTAAATGAAATTTCCGACAAACTGCCTAAACTCTCAGTAATTTCCCCCCCAAAATATTGTCCATGACCCTGCAGCAGATCCACCTTAAAGGAGAAAAAAAGTAAGTGAAAGATAAGAAGAGGCAGAGGGGCTTTGAAATGCGAGTAGGGTTACAACAGAGATGGGAGGTTGTGACAGGATTGTGTGGTGATTCTCGTCCTGTCAAGCCCACTAATGTCGAGGTAATGCCACCGGCAGGCTGCAGTAAGACGGCGATAATGAAAAACACCGGGGAAGACAATATCAAATGGCTCCTCTACATCCTACAGTGGAGATTAGTCGACACAAAAGTAGGGTGGCAGAGGCAGAGGAAGCAGAGGCAGGCTTTAGTGCTGCTGATTGAGTCTCTTGTCAAGAGCTCCATGCTTGCAGCATGAAAAGTTACTGTGACTGATGTCCTTTATACAGTCTATTTCAGACAGACAGGCACACACAGGCAGTTTGCATTGCCTCAGAATCTGTTTTCTATAGATACTGTATATGGTCTCTGCTCAAGGAGGGGGATTGCTGGATTGTGAATTCCTTTTCCCTGGAACTGCTCAGTGTGCATCAAAGCACATTTAGTACACTTTTCCCCACTTTTCCCCAAATTAATTATTGTGTTTCTTCCCCCAAACCTGTGCTGCCACACTGCTGCGTAGCTCCGCTGGAAAATGCAGAGCTTTAAGTTGAAAATTGCAGCTTCCTGTTTGACAGTGATAGCTGGTACAGATCAACTATCCAAAATGTTCATAAACCTGCATTCATTTCTTTTTTGGCCACTTAAGTGCAGCACAATAAGCTATAGGCTCCTAGAAAGATTAATTTGAAATCGTGTTTCTGAGCACCTGGTGAATATACAGTAAGTCCAATTATTTACTCCCCTTTTAGCCCTGTTTTGATCTCCACCAACTCCTGAGGGAAATATCTAGTTCTTCAGCTGCTAAACGCTCCATTATGTTCATCAGCTTTGTTTGTCTGCTGTTTGGTGCTGGGCAGGGGAGTGTATAGTAGGATTTTAGAGCTTGTTTTTTTTAAAAATTTTTATGAAAATAGCTGCCTGCTGTGTCTGGAAATGATGCTAATGAGAGTGGTGAGAATGAACCAAAACAGTTAAGTTGCAGGTTGAAGATTCTTTTATTTTAGTTCATTTTCACTTATGTCAGTACAGCTGACAGAAAGAAGCAATACACAAAAAAGACAATTGTGCCTGACAACGTCTGCGTACCTAAAGTTTTAAAAATGAGATACAGTAGTTTGCAAAAACTGAGCCACAACAAGGTCAATGCCAGCACAATACACAGATTGATGCTACAAATTACAAAATTTAAAAGGTACAGGCACAGAGAAACAGTGTCGCCTCAACTGCGATTATAAATATAGACTGCTTCTGACAATTTTGGACTCGATGTAGGGTCAGTTCATCCAAATTCCCCCCCAAAAATTTTTCCACATGGTTTGAGGTTTTGAAATACCGCATCTTCTGACACCTGATATGAATTTATTTTCATTTTTAGCCATGTCAGTAGCATGGCTCTAGGTGGATCATGGTTCTAGGCTTTGTAAACGGAAAAGCGTTCCCGAGTTGCATCTTCCATACATGAGCCACTGCCAATGATGACATGGGTCTCTTTTTCATTCCACCACACTGTAGCTCCAGATCACTCTATCCCTTACCACCTAACATGATGTTACCTGCTTATTTAAGAACAAAGCACTACGTCCCTGGGTGGGCTCGAACCTCCAACCTTTCGGTTAACAGCCGAACGCGCTAACCGATTGCGCCACAGAGACTGCGCTGGCTTGCTTCTCAGGGGGTGTGGCTTAGGTTTTCCTGCATTGCTTTTTACCTCTACATGTGCAAAATGGCAGAAATATGAATCATGGCATAAAGGAAGGAAAAGATTTCTTTGAGAATTTTACAATGTAGCAGAAAGTCAAGAGGCTGTGATATGTAGAAATCACAGTAGCCATTGTCTATGTAGCGAACATGAAGAAAACAATTAAGAAATTGGTTATATTCGTGCCGTAACACTTTAACCATCATCCTTACATTTTTCGAGTAGCACCCCCCCCCCCATTTATTTTCACCATTTTTCGAGTAACACCGCCCCCCTAACTCATTTTCACTATTTTTCGAGTAACACCACCCTTTACTCATTTTCACCATTTTTCTAGTAGCACCCCCCCTACTTATTTTCAGTATTTTTCGAGTAACAACACCCCCTTACTCAATTTCAGCATTTTTCGAGTAACACCCCCCCTTACCTATTTTCACTATTTTTCAAGTAACACCCCATCCTTTACTCATTTTCACCATTTTTTCGAGTAACATCCCCCCCTACTCATTTTCAGTATTTTTATAAGTAACACCCCCCTTTACTCATTTTCACCATTTTTCGAGTAACACCCCCCCCTACTCATTTCAACATCTGTCGGTCCGTCTAACACTTTGGTCCAGACTGAAATATTTCAACAACTATTGGATGAATTGCCATGAGATTTTGTGCAGGCAATCATGATCCCTGGAGGATGAGTCCTACTGATTTGGGTGATTTTCTGGATTTTCTTCTACCACCACCATGAAATTGACATTTTGTCCATCCAATTGGTTCGATTGCTATGAAATTGTACACCCATTTATAACGTATCGTACCCTCTGAATTTTAATCTTGCATCATCACCAGGTCAAATGTTTCATTTGTCCAATAGTTTGGTATAGGCCTATGACTATATCCTTGAAAACGAATGACATCAGCCTCAGTTGTGTTTAGCAAAAGCTAGCATGCTAACACGTGAAAACAAGATGGTACACAGTACGAGGTGGGACCCAAACATTGCGCCAAAAAACGCATCGATAGCACGGGAGTAGGGTCTAGTTATTAGATTTGCCGCTAGGTAGTGTATGCCTACAGTGTGGTGAAGCTAAAATTGGGACTGAAAGGGGGAAGATTCACCACCCTGTAAGAAATCCAGGAAGAAATGCAGGAGGCTCTGGACACGGTGACAAAAGATCACTACAGGAAATGTTTCCAGGAATGTGAGAAGCGCTGGGACAAAGTGTATCGCATCTCAAGGAGAGTACTTTGATGGGGATTAGAAAGGTACTACTGAAAGATTTATAATGACATTTCTGGGAATTTTTGGGTCCCCCCTCATATACCTGCTAAACATCAGCATGTTAGCATTGTCATTGTAAGCATGTTAGCATGCTGACATTTAGCTCTTTTAGCTCAAAGCACCTCTGCGCCCAAGTACAGCCTCACTGAGCCATTTAATTTAGTCGTGAAGGAATCCCTTGGAACCTGTGGTCCTATAACCATGTGACTTATTGTAGGAGCGCTCTAATTCATGTACTGATTGTTGTACCTAATAAACCTGTGCCTGAGTGTAAACATAACCTACATAATGCATTTTTTACACCCTGAATTGATTTATTACCTCTACAATCTCTCTCACACGAGCTCAAGCGTTGTCAGTAATTAAAAGCTGTAACAATCAGAGGTGCGCAGTCTCTTCCCCGCCTTTGTTATTATTCAGTGAGCTCATGAAACTGAATGTCTTTTATGGAACAGTTCATTTAAAGGGCACTCTGGTGATTCATGCAGAAAAAAAAGGATTCTGTTTGAATGAGGAGCACACAATTTCCCTTTATTTCACAATCCCGTCCTGTGTGCATTTCTCTCTCCTTCTGTGCATCTTCTCTTCCGCCCTCATTTAACTTAGTCTTCTTCCTACATAACCTTTTTTCTCTACCTCCTGTTTCATTTTAATCTCTTTTTTAATTCCTTATATCTCCACCATCTCTCTCTCTCTCCTTTCAACACCTTCTAATATCTTTCTCTTTCAACTGAATCTCTTTTCCTGCTTTACCTTTCTCTTTCTCTCTCTGTGTGTGTGTCTGTCTCTCTAATAAACCCATTGCTCCATGAGGCTAATCTTGTTAGCACCAAATGCACCATGTTCCGCTAGCTCCTCTTAATTGCTGTTGTGTTATTAATGAGTGGGGAGCGGGGAAATCACTCTTAATTAGCTTGTCTCATTCTACAGGCATCTTGAGTGAAGCGGTGGCGGTGGCGCTCAGGCACAAACACACTGGGGATAATTAAAGCACTTCACTTGTCGGAGTATTTATCTAAACCAAAGAGCAACAAGCCGTTCCTGCAATTAGCCTTGTCATTCATTAGCAGCAGAGTACCATTGATTTGAGTGTTACGTTGTCATTTTGCCACCGCTGACATTCATTCATTCAGCGACACTGTGGTACGAGTGTGCTTAACTTATTCATGTGGCAAAGTCATTGCATGGCCTCACTGCACACTTATTTTCCACAGTTTTGCTGAGTCACTGAAAACGCCTATATGCACACAAAAACAGATTACTGTGATAAATTAGGTTACAGTAAGACAAGACATCCGATAACATGTTTACATGAGCTGCAGAGGTCAGAATACTCTAAAATCACAGTTTACGTTCAGTTGTCAAACAACTCTGTTGCTGCCACAGAGATACTTTCCCAGTTTTGGGCTTTGTTGTGCAAATGCACACCTGGCTTACGTGAGACATCATCCTATAATATGATGTCTTGTGAGCACTTTTTCTGAGGATTTAAACTGCCAAATAATCAGGTTTCTCCTGCAAAAAAACTACCTGTGGTAACCAGGTTTCTTCCGATTCTTCAAGCCAAAATCTTTGAATAATCAGATTACCTTAGTGCAGCGATCAGATGCTGTCTTGCTATTGGTTTAGTCACAGAATGTGTTAATAATTTTCAGTGGAACAAGTTGAAAATCTATTATAATTTCTTTTGAATATTTGGAATCGAGGATATTGGAATTGCGAGGATTAGGACGCGGTGTAGAGGTGAAAACAAGCCGTATTGAGAGAGTCTTCACGCTCTGCTAAGCTAGTGTAGTGAGCCAGCTAAATAGCCCAGTCCTGCATTACAAAAGTACGCAGTTAAAGGACCATTGTGTAAGATTTAGGGCGATCTATTGGCAGAAATGGAATATAATATTCATAAGTATGTTTTCATTAGTGTATAAGCACCTGAAAATAAGAATCGTCGTGTTTTTGTTACCTTAGAATGAGCCTTTAATATCTACATAGGGAGCTGGTCCTCTTCCACGGAGCCTGCCATGTTGCAATGTGGGGGGGGGAATTCAGTTGGTTGGCAACCAAAGAGCTAACGGAAAAATGGCCAAGCGTCAGGGAGAGGAGAACACTGAATATGTCAAATAGAAAAACAGGATATATAAGAGGATTTACCAAAATAGTTATATTGAGCTTGGCTTCATGGAGGCAATGCACAAAACCAGAATTCAGTGTGTAATTTGTGGTGAATGAAAGTATGAAACCCCGCAAGCTGAAGGGGTCCATTGGTGTACTCAACGGTAAAATAATGGTCCCTTAAGGAAAAAAAAAATATCAGAGCTTTTTTTTCTAACTGAAAAAAGCTGCCTGCTACACGAGGAAACAAGGTTGATGACAGTGATGAGGCTGAACGAAAACAGTCAAGCTATCAAAGCGAAGAGCTGAAAGACACTGAAACCATCTGTAGAGCTGAGGGAAACTGCAGAGTAGTGATAATAATCTGTGGGTTCATCGCTATGACCAACACCTTTCAGATTACATGTCGTCATTTGATCCATTTTTTATTCAAAAATATTGATTAGTGCAGCTTGAAGTGCACGTAAACACAGTGGTCAGATGTCATTCATATGTTCAGTCACAAAATATATCAATAATCTTCAGTTGAATGAGTTGAAAATCATTTATAAATTGTTTTGTGTATTTCTAATTAGTTCCTGTTGGTCTACTGTTTCGCTTGTTTACATTGTTTTAAGACCAGAGTTACTAACAGTTACTTTATTAGGGAAAAAGACAATAAATAAATAAATCAATCTAACAGGTAACTGCTGAAAATACTGCTTTGTAGCCTAATATAAGCCTTAAATTAAAGCAATATATAATAGCATTTCACTGGTAAACATTCATTGTACAATATGAACTCTGTTCACTGAAATACACTGAATTTGTTTTATCTCTCTTTAACACAGCTGGTGTTTTGTCTTGAGATCATCACCTTAAAATTACAAGCAAACAGTATGAAAGACAAGGGTGACACAGCATTGCTGAAGGGAGAAAACTAAATGAGATAATGAAAGGAGATTAACCCTCAGTGGCTGAAATGCAATTTTATGTCTCTAAGATCGACCCACTCACCATTTCACAAGAGTACAATGACACCTAAATAACTGCTCAAATTCACCTTGGGTAACTATTGAGGTAGTTAGATAAAGTAAAATTGTAAACCTTGCAAACCTTCGTATCACCTCATTTTCAGCAATGAACTTCATTTTATTCAAATTTAATATGCTGCGTTTACCTCAACTGCAGAGGGTACCAGGCCTTTATTGGAAGCTGCTTATATTAGAGAGAGGCCTTTATTTCTAATTCCCTCTGTTTGATAAGTATATTTGCTCATATTTTAGTACGAGGCCTCCTTGTTTTCTGATCTGCTTCCGTTTGCTCTGTTAAATTTTTGTTACTGCATTACCTGCTACACACGTACTCATAGAACTGTATTTACATCCCGGTCACTACTATTTACTCCGACGTGCGGAACAATAATCCTTGTGCTTGAGTTCAAACCCACAACGTTTTGGCAGTGCACCACTTAGCTGTAGCATGCGGGTAGCATGTTCCTGGTTGTATGCTCGCGGGCTTAGCCAAGTTACCCTGGTTACCCTGGTTACCCATGGTCATGTAGTGTCACTGTCCTCATTATTATTAAAATATGCGCCGTTATCTCCGTATTTAAACAATGTCTCCTCCGTCCCCTCTCTGTGATGGTCAGCTAGAGGGCTATGCCTGTACTCATAGAACCGGGTAACTACAATTTATGCTTAACTGGCATGCACATTATATAACAGGCACCAGGAGTTTATCCACCCTTGTTTTTTCCCTGTTTTTGGCCTTTATTTGTCGACCACACCCCCGGCCATTATCAGACAGCCGGCTTTTAATTAAGGAAATACAGTATTTATAACTATAAATGGACTGTCTACACTGGTGCAAATTGGCCAGATCAATCACTCTACATTTATCCAAAAACTTACATTTCCCCTTTTCTGATTGTAGCTTCACTATAAGCTCAATTGTGTGATTAATCCGACACTGTTTTCAGCACGCAGTATACAGAAATTAAAAGCTCTGCAGCTGTCTTCTGATATTCTACTGTACCTTTCACAGCAGGAAATAAAAAGTGCTCTGTAATTATATATTTTTGGTGTGTGCAATGTGCATGTGAGTGTGAGCGAGCACACCTGTCTTTGTCTCTGTGTGACCCTGACATGTTCTTGTATGATGACAGACTAGTGGCAGTGCATTAAGACAAATTTAATTTGCACCTACAGCTAAGTGAGATGAGGGAGGGAACTCTTATGGGGCAAGACTAATTGCTGCCTGGGGATCTGTGTTCATATGTGTGTGCGTGTGTGTGTGTTTGCCTGCCTGTCTTCCTGCCAACATAAACACTTTAGTGAATATTTAATGCACGTGTTTATCTGTGTGTGTCTGTCAGTGTGTGATAACAGAATGTCAGCAAAGACAGAGGAGTTAATGAGGCCTTTTTTGCCACCAGGAGTGGAATGAGCTAGGTGCACACAGCTCTGTGGGCACCATGTCTGTGTGTAATCACGACTGTCATGTTAGTAATCTGTGCAGCCGTAGTGCAGAGTATCAGAACGGATACTCAAATTCATTATCAGGACAGTGAACTATCAGTCCATTTGCCAAACATTACATTGAAGTTGGACGATGCAGACACCTCATTCATCATAGCAGCAAAAGAATGGTATCAGCTTCCTCTTATCATGATTAAGCAATCATCACCTATTTTATTTCTTAGGTGTGTAGAGGAGGATAATCATACTATGATAATAATATGGTTATTATCTGCTTATTTGAGAACAAAGCGTTGGCCTTTGTAAATGAAATGCTTATTGTAACAGTTGTCCTCCACTGCTGAACAGCCTAAAATGTGACGTGCAGCAGTGAGCAGGGAGTACTTGCTCCAAATCAGAGTAAACTGAATTTACAAGTCAAATCTTTAAACCTGGAATAAATGTTCAGTCTTTTGCGAAAATGAAAATATTATATGGTTATTTTGTGCTTTAGGGAATTTATACTTTTTTTTTTACCCTTTATGTGTCTCATCCACTGACACTCTATTAGGTTAAAATATTACAAAAAGCTGTTTATCAGCAACTTGTTGAACATATGAATCATGAAATAATCAACAAATTTGATTGAATGATTGCTTAAGATCCTGTATTGGTATTTCAGAGATTGCTATTAACTGTTTACCTTCTATCTCTCTGTCTACACTGTCTATTTCTCTGAGAGTGTGAGATAAAATGTGGGATTCCTCAAGGTTCTGTATTGGGTCCCCTTCTGCATGAATATTTCATGACACTTTCTTCATCTGAGTGAGGACAAATCTTAAGTGGTCTTATTTGGGCTAATCTGTATACACGGCAACGTTTGCATAATACACTGTCTGCTAAAAATCTCAAAATAACTTGACCCAAATTTAAACTTAAAAGTCAGAGAACTTGATACACTATGTTTTTCTTTTAGAGAAGGTATTATTGATCGCTATAACTTCTTGTTTTCATGCCTAACATGTAGCTTTTAATGATGGAAATGAAGACTGATAATATCCTTCATTTTAGCATCCTCACTACTACTACTGCTATTACTTACAAAGTACTGAATGGTTAGCCCCTGCCTGCTGAACCCGTATGTCCCTGCACACCGACCTTCAAGTTCTTGTCCTGTTGTGAGTTCATAGAAGTAGAATGGGCACTAAAGGTAACCTTGAATTTGTGGGGGGAAAACCAAAACTTTGAACTGACTGACCAGCCAGATGTGTGCATACTTTTCTAAATCTATTGACTTTTGTGCTTTTACACATTTGCTTTCTTTTAATTGTGGGCTGTATAGTTTTACAACTAGTTATTATTTCATAATTTATTACAGTTAATCTATAAACGTGCTTCCCTTAACTGTGTAGTTTAGTTTTAAACCAGAAAATATCATCATGGTTTGACGAAACAAGTGATGATAATGTAACTGCAAAATCAGACCGACTTAGACACGTTAATATTATTTTGTTTTATTATTTTACTTCAGTGAATAAGTATTAAAATGCTTTTTATTAAAGACTGGGTTTGAGTGTTTCCATGAATGTATGAGGATAGGAACGTCTTTTAGTTAGCAGGCTGATACAATTCCTTCATCACTTGCAAGAAGAATCTAACACAATGTCTTGTGTTTGCATTTCTGAATAAAGCAAGGCAAAAAAGTACTGTCAGGGGTAAAACTTTTTGTTCAGTGTAATCTCATCTGATGTACTGCTGCAGTGTTTCCTCTGTCTCTGCACGCTCATGTCCTCAGCAGGCAGGTTCATAAATTGGACAGCTAAGCCTTTCATAAAGTTTAATAAAGCGCTGTTTCGAGGCTCAGGGGAGCTGGTATTAGTGATGAGAGCCACTGCTGCCATTCCAGCAAATCACATCATCATAATGAGGCTGTACTATGGGAGTAAGACACCTCCCTTACCACCCACACATCCACCCACCTCCCCTCCATCCCCTTTGTTTTCTTTATCATTCCTCTGACACAATACGATGTCTTCACTTCACAGCATTTTTCCAATGGGAATTTGGGGATAGCGTTGTTTAAACGTGGCCAGCTTGGACAGGTTAGGGTTATTTCTCATTTAGTAAAGATCACAGACGCTGTAAATGCTCCGGCGGCATGCCGTGAATGCCAACACCGGTGTGATTGGCAGCTTGACGGCAGCGGCAGCATTTGCATGGCATTTAACTGGGCGGGCGATGGCCACCCCTAACACCAAGGTGGGTAAATAAGATGACTTCTCTGTTCACACAATGTACACACGCACAAACACACACATTTATGCACTCACGCATGCAATCTCACTCCTCAACAACCCCCAACCACCTTGGCCTGCCAAACCTGGAGCCACTCATTATTGTGTGGCATTTAGGCAGAGGAGAGAGACATCTAGTTGTGTGGGTGAGTGGACCACTGAAAACTCTGAGTACATTTTAGGTTGTTATTTGAGAATGATTAGGCACAGTTGCAATTTCCCAGAGATCAAAGAAGTGGAATTGCAATGTAAATGCGAGCTGGGATCCAGTTTTTATGTTTTGAGACTAATGTAAAACCTTTGGAAAGAGAAGGCTGCTTTGACTGATATTTAATCAATTCATTTTTCTTCTGACACATACTCACAAAGTTTGTTGGATATTGGAAATATCAAATGAAAACCAAAATTGTGATCCATCCTTCCCATCCACTAGCCACCATTACAGTCAAATGTTTTTGTTTAATTGACATTTGAGTCCGGTTACATCGATTCCTATGAATGTGAGAATTGAATTGATGGGTATTAGAATTTGGTTCAGCACCTTCTAATTTGCTTTACAACTTCACAACATTACTCAATTACTTTTGACTGCATTTGGTGGGCTGGAGGGTGTTAGTTCAGGTTAAAAGTGTAAATACCCTTGACTACCACAGCCTTGTTCTTGAAACATGACTGACAGTTGTGTTATATGTATTCGCCTTTTAAAAAATTATGGTTTCAGTACATGAGACCCCACAGATAGCACAGTATTAGTCAAATTGGGGTCCATAGTCCACACAATAAAATATGACAAAAATGTTGGAGGACTCTGTTCACTGCTACAATTACTTCTTTCAACACCATTTTACGATGCACGTCTGCCCCTCTGAAATCGGTCACACCAATTCGGGGCTTCTTTGTATTATCAGGCTTTGATAACAACCCCTACGATCCAATGATACAAGTACTGTTTAGACAGTTGCTTTCCCTGGACGGGATGAGGAAAGCAGACAAACAGCTGGTTGCATAAGCACAAAGCTGGCCCAGAGCAGAGAGCCTCCTTTAGTCAGTGAAGGCACAAATATTCAGGGAAAAGAGCCTCTCGGTCAAAAGACAGGTACCAAAGATACATACTGTATGCAATGGTGCAAAGTGACCTCAAACCCTGCAGTGGAAGAACAACAGATGAACCAACACTGCATACATACTGATAGGGATACTGTATAGACAGCATAACAAAGCATATAAACTAAAGGGAAATCTTTATGCACATACTAGATTTTATACCTTAGTCAGTATGTTTCTTTAGCTGCTAAATGCTCATATGTTCACAAGCTAGTTGCCAACTTTGTCTGTCTGTTGTTTGGTGCTGGGCAGGTAGCTTGCAGTGGGTTTTTAGAGCTTTTTCGCTCTGGCTTCTACAGCTCTGAGTGTTGAGAGTGAACCAAAATAGTGAAGTTGTGGGCCATAAAACCAAAACAATTAGCTACAGGACACTAAAATGCTGAGGAGAACTGCAGATTTGGGTGATAATTCTCTGTGGGTTCATCATCTCAAGTGACCCCTTTCATACACAAGTAGTTGTTATATCTATTGTTAATATGAAAAATATTGATAAAATCAGCTTGTAATGTAAGCTTCTGTATATTTGGCTTTCATTTATTCAGCGTTTTCTAAGCAAGATCAGTATCAGGACTTGATATAATCTTAAAGGAAGTTGTATATTCAAGAAAACCAGAACCAGGACAAATTTGCAAAACAGATATATTTCTGTTAAAAGGATGAATTTATGGTACAAACTTGAGGATGAATTAAAATGTGTAAAACAATCATTATGTTTAAGGGAATATAATAATGTATTGAATAAGTACAAGAATGGAGTCCAACATGACACTTTGTGTTTATGGACATTGCATTGTTCAGTGAAATTGTATTATCTTTTGTTTAAAGAATTTTTCCAGTTATTTATTGATTTATTTCCATTAATACTGCTCTATATTACTTTCAGCCTACATCTTTTCAGTCTTATTTAAGAGGATTTGTTGACTGTTTTGTTAAATGTGCTTTTTGGTATTCAATAACATTTACATTTTTCTTTATGTGCTGCAGACTGAAATAAAGCTTGATGATGATGATGATGATTGACCACCTGTTGTAGGGTCAGAAACCATTGGACTTAGTAACATTTACACATGCTGTATGACTACAAACAACTTACACAAGTGCATGCTTCAAGATCAATCAGGTCTCTCATTTTCAGCTCTTGAATGACAGTTTTGATGACGTATTTGTTTAAACACTGAAAAATACATTAAGTAGCTTTATGGTAAAATCTGTTATTCTCCAGAATACTTGGCACACAGTGTAGATATTGCTGTATTGGTGTTTGCAGTTGCAGCAGAGGAAGAACTGGTGCTGTAGGAGTGGTTTTACTGGTTGTAATAGTGGAAGTAAAATTAACCAATTAAGACGTGTTATTTCAAAGTTCTTATTTTGCTTCTCACCTTTTTGCTTCGGTTTTGAATCCCTATAAATTAACGTATTTGTATATGTTCACATACTCCTTCTATTCCTAGAGGAAGAGATCTGTTTAAGTGTCAGAAGTCTCCAAGTCATCTTATTTTCTAATATTTTATCCAGCTGCAGAGCAATCACTCGCTCACATTTACACACCGTCCCTCAACTTTTATTCACCTGAAATGATTCTGAAATGACATTACCGGTGACAGCCAGGCAATAACAAAAGTACAAAAACTTCTTTGAAAAACAATAAATCAATAAGCCTCGCCAACATATCCTGTTACATTCCCGACTCCTTGACACCTGAAGCTCATTAAACACAGCCTAACGTCAACTTAGAAGAAGGAGAGTACACAGAGGCTCGCCTTTTCACAGCCTATCACAATAAGAGCTACTGAGCAACCTTGATATATTGTATATACTAGAAATAAATATGATTGTCCTTTAATCTGATTTTATTATACTGGGGACTCCCGCTGGCAAACCTACTGAGGGCTGATAGCCTGTAATCTTATTGCAGGGGGCGCAGTGTGTTTCATATCCCCTTTTTGATGGTGTTTTATCATGTCAGGGCTATTATTGTTCCTATTGGTATATGTGTTTCTGCATTTATATGCGCCGGTGTATATAACCTAATAAATCGAGTTATTGCACATTCTTGAACGTCTGTCTCTGTTTGCATATGTATGTGTGCATGTTTGCGTGCACCCTGCTCAGCCAGGAGCTCGGCTGTGGGTGCTACACTTTGCCCCTCAGCGTGCCGGGCTGCATTGAGGGTTCTGCTCTGTTTATGAACCAGGCATATTGACCCAATTTGTGGCCTTGGCGTTTTCTCTCTCTCTCTCTCTTTCCTCTCTTTCTCCTCCCCTCTCTCTCTTTTTGTCCACCTGCCGGGGCATATTGTGAGCCTGCATGGCTGGAGAAACGGGCGCACTCAGACTGAACTAAACGCCATACGCATCATTGAGCAGAATTACCTACCTCTCCCCACTCATCACTCTCACTGGATGCTGCAGGTGTGTGTGCATGCGTGTGTGTGTGTGTATAGTATGTGCCTGTGTAGAGGGCTCTGTTAACTAGAAGGTCTCATAAATCAACCTGTCTGTCCACAGCCACCTCCCCTCCTTCGCTCTTACCTATTCCCCCATTACTCCTCCCTCCTCCCAGAACTCATCTTTTTTTCTCCCTCTTTCTCTCTTTCCTCCTCCATAGCTCTCTCTCCATCTCTCTCCTTTATGTCCTGTAATTCTTCTTTTAAAGCTCAGGGGGTGATGTTGGAGGCATTACAGGCCTCCTGATAAATCACTGTCTGGGAGCAGGGCAGAGTATGGCCATCTGCGGATCACCTTACTGTCTTGTGTGTGTATGTGTGTGCATGGAGATATACTTGAAGATGCATAGTATCTTACAAGTGATTGCACACACACTTTATAACAGTGTGTATTTTTGCGTGCATGCATGTGTAGGCTACATGTGTCTCAGGTATTCGTGATTGTATATTATGTGCGGCGTGTGTGCGTGTGCATGCATGCGCTACAACTGAATGCAGTATCTGGCCTGTACTGATCTCCCTGTCCTGCTGAATGGTGGCTGATTGAGACACATGGACTGCCTTTGTGCCCTGATCTAGTTGCCATTGATTACCTATCAGGGTTTTTGATTGCATCCTGGAAGTAATTCTTTTAAATAGGCCCTAATGGCCTCCAATCTGGGCTGATGACGACCTCAGAGAGTCCAATCGCAGATCCATTTAGGCCCTTTCAGACCCCTCCATGTACACTCTGAAACTCTCGCACATTGCTCACTCCCTCTCTCCACCACCCCCACCACCTCTTTGCCTTGTGTCGTGTCAGCACCAGATCCTCTACGCAGTGGCAGTGAAAATCCACCTCGAACTAAAGAGACAGAGATCTTACGTATCCTTCGTAGCACGGACCAGGTTTTGATAAAGATTAGAGAAGCTGATGATGGCAGAAGGTGAGCAGAGTAATTGAGAATGACAGCAAGAAAGACAGGCTAAGGTTCAGAGAGGTACAAATAGAGTGTAATCCTGCTTTTAACTGAAAAAGACAAAGTAAGAGACAGTCCGGGTTTCAGACCTGCATAAAGAGGAGGAAAACGAAGCCATGGTGAAAGGAGAGGTATGACAGATCTGTTAAGGATAAGACAGAGAGAGGGAGGAGGGGGGCTGGTCGTCAGTATGTCAGGCTGTGTTATTATAGTCTGAGGGTTGGACGGAGGCATGAGAAGGAGCAAGACGAGGAGGAGGAGGAGGGGCTGCAGCAGACAGGAAGAGGGCTCGCCGTCTAATCCTCCAATTTTCTTACATTACTGCTCCCCCTCCTTCTCTCCACCGCTGTTCTTCTCTCCACCCCCACCACCCCCCCGCCCCACTACCGGGGCTGTCGACAAATGAAAGTGGAGATAGCGGCAGCTTCACAGAGATTGACTTGAAGGAGTAAAACACACACAGAAAAGAGAAAGCGAGACAGAGACCTCCTGCACCTCTAACAACATAAATGTACCTAGGAAACCCCAGTGGCCCAGTCATCTATTGCAATGTTTTTCAACCCTGGTCCTGGGGCACCTCTGCCCTGCGTGTTTTCGATGTTTCCCTCTTCCAACACGCCTGATTCAAACGATCAGCTTGTCATCAAGCTCTGCAGAAGCCTGATAAGGACCCATTCATTTGAATCAGGTGTGTTGGAGCAGGGAAACATCTACAGCATGCAGGGCTGGGGTGCCCCTAGGACCAGGATTGAAAAACACTGATCTATTGTTCTGCACTGGAAAAAAAAAAAAAAACTTCTGTCAGCAGTCAAGTAAATTGTGGCTATACAAACAAGTAAAGTGACCGATTGATTTGAATGATGTGCAGAGAAAATGCAGCTGTCTTGTTGTGAAAGCAGCCCTGAGCGTGATCAATAACTTCCTGCTGATGAGGAGAAAAACCTGATGACAGAATATTAAATTAAAGAGATTGTTTTACGCTGGGAATGTATTAACGGCTCACTTAGCAGAATTACAAAGCAATGATGACAAACAAGGTTCCTTTGCCAGGCAATGCTGCTTGTTAATATGCTGAACCTTGTTTATTTATTGATAGATATGTTTTTTTTCCCAGGATTGCTTCATTTTTATTTAATTCAGAGTCATACTGTACCTGGTTGGCCTGGCACTGATTTGATGAATGACTGCTGTTGATTAAATCTGGGCTTCAGAATTGGGAATGAAGCTGAGCTTTTAAGGGAATTAAACTCACAAATTCAGAGTAATGTTCCTATAATTTACAGTCAATTTCCTTGGACTAATAACAATCACATGCAACAGTGTAAGGCATTGCCCTTGAATGTTTTTTTTAATCCAGAGAAGGCAACATTTTGTCCTTCTCACGTCTGAAACTAGCCAAAAACACTCATTATCCCCCCACTTCTGCTACTAAACCCATCCCCAGATTGGCTTAATCTTGACCTTTTCCACTTTCGTCTCTAATTTCCAGCAAAGGCTTGATTTTTTATCTCCCTCAAAATAAAAGTTGACTCAATATTCTCATCCCTCCCTCTTCACCACAATTTAGTGATTTCCATATCCCCGCCCTCTTGATTGATTTGCATTCCAATCACTTCTCATTGGGCGAAGCAGAACCCTGACTGAGTGGGACTAATTTGCCATGCTAATGAGATGGCTCCGACAAACAGAGCCAGCTGGAGACCAGAGTAAATGATCCTGTCATCAGTCAAGAACACAAACATGGCTAACAGCTAATTAGCTCGCGGCAGTTTGTAGAGGTGACATTCTATCTGATCTGTGCCGCGGTGGAGAAGAAGAAAAAAAAAAAGAGGAAGAGGGGAACAATAAAGGAGACGAAGGGAGGGAGGAGGGAGGTTTGGCTTGGTGATGAATTTGGCTTTTTGTTTTCCCCAAACGCACCCTTGTGGCATCGGCTACAGAACACGTACACTCTCAGAAACACACACACACACGCGCGCGCGCACACTCACCGCCATCTACAGCTTCCCCCTGTTTCCTTTGCATTGTGCCGTGCAATGAGGATAAGAGCGACTATGTGCCATCAGAATGAGGGGAGAAAATATGCTAAGCAGACAATCAGAAGTGTACCCCCTGGTGCTAAACAGCCAATCATGGCTGTCCCAGTGTGTGTCACCAGTCAACAGGAGGCAGAATTAGTCCTGGTTAGCAGCCAGAGCCCCGCCGAGTGGCTGATTAGTCTTTTAGACTGAAGAGGGGACAGAATGTTAAAAGTCCAACTGCTTATCTGAGACTCTTCTGCACACTAGACAAAGGCAAAGACTTTTTATATTCAAAAGAAAAGTTAGCATCCTCATTGTTGCCATGTGAATACGATACACTGGATTATTTTACTACATTATTATTATACACATTTGTAGCATCAATTTAGTTTCTGACAATGGAGCAAACACGGGCGAGTTTAGGCAGATTAATGCCCTGTAGTAGAGATGAGATGTATAAAAGTCCCAGTTTTCACTGCGCACTGTTGATTGATCCCTTGCAGTATTATGCATGATACCTCCTCTTCAACGCCTGTGAGAACCGGTGTCATATGTTTGGGATGTTGTAGCTCTGATTAGCGTGCTACATTATTTGGGCCCTCAGGATTTCTTTTTGTTTTCAGTCCCTCTCGATGTCACTGCTTCCCTGGTAATTAATTGCACTTCATCTACTGTAGGTCTGTCTCCCTTTTTCTGCTTTCAGCATCCTGGTCTGTTTGTCATCTGGTCGCTGCATGCTATTTCGGTTTTTATCAGCACAAACACTCGCATCCATCCATTTGTAATCTAATAAAGAAATGGCAGCAATCTGTATGTTCCTTTTGGGGGACTGGATGACTTTGAGCACCAGATGCTGATGTTCCCCCAGAGTCGTTACCGTGATGGAGCTGATCCTTAACTGTCTCCAATAAAGACACACACTTCCTCACACACACACACACACACACACACACCGCCTCCCTTTGCTCACTCAGTGTGGAGGCAGGATTAACCTGCTGGTAGCGCTGCGCTGCCTCCGCCTTTCTGTCTCTGAGGCCTGGTTATCCCTTCACACAAGCTCCCTGTTCAAAGGGGCGGCCACCGGGGATTAATGACGTGTTAAAGGGGCGACCATGGGGGATTTAGACGCAGCTTGCTGTAAGGACAGGAGATTTAAGAACATGGACCAGTGGTTAGTGCACATTGAAGTATGATTAGTTAGACACTGAACCCCCCTACATACACACACATGCAGACAATAACAGACAGGTGCTATATTATTATTCTATATACCCAGAGGATGGTGCGGTGGCGAAAGGACGACCCCATTGTGCAGGTCTTATAGTAAATATACCTCTGTAACCCTGCTGACCTAAAGGACAACATCAGAAGCCTGCAGAATCACTCACACGACGAGAAGAGCGTTCCCATCCTGTAGTCAGTTGTGAATGTCTTTTTAATCTCTTTTCAAAGGGTTTGAATCCTTTTAATTTAAGTCTTATTCTGTATTTCTGATGTTTTTTTATTATTTATATATAAACTTTCCTTACCTTGATTTGTGTCTGTGAATTCTATTCCTTGGATACTTGTTTCAAAGCTTAATTAGCATTTTAGGATGTGAGATACATTTAAAACCTGTGAGATAGATATGCATTTGATGAATCAATGCGATAACAACATCTCAGGTGACAGAATAAGTGCAAAGACTCACAAAGAGAATTGTTTACCGTTTGTGTGCATGCTGTAGCTAAAACAGCGGGAGGTGCTGTTAAATGCCGCTGCTTAGTTATTATGTAGCAAAAAGGATAAGATGTTGTGTATGCAGTTTTCATGATTAGTGTTGGTGATTGATGCTTCAGTTGTAATTCAAACTGAGGATAAATTTATGTAGCAGCCATAACTCCACCTGTAGAAATGTTAACCTGGCTGCCATTTCAACAAATGTCAAAAGAGGAGAGTAGTGGTCTCGTGGTAATTGTTGCCACTTGATTACTGCCGACAACAAAAACAAAAAGTAATAGTTGGAAAAACTAAGAAAAATAAATGTGATGCAATTTGCAGTGCAGACCAAAAAAAATCTGTTTTTTTCCACCTAATAACCACAGTCTTTCCCCAACCTTAATCATTAAAGAACCATAGTTTCTTGTCTGGTGATGGTGAGTTGTTTATGATAAGAATCCTTTTTTTCGAGCTTGGAGTTGGTTTAGCAAGATCTTGTTAACGTGTGGTTTCCAGTGAGAGTTTCCACAGACCCCCCAAGTGTCTTGTGGAACACCAAGTAGCTGCTAACTGCCGGTATAAACCCTCGGTTACAACTGAGTTTGTGGATGCACATAATATTTTTAGCCCACCTCTGTAGCTGGTGCTGCTGTGATGTGTAAAGGGAGTTTACAGCAATGAATGTAACAGTAAATGTAAATGTGGCTTTCACTTTAGCTGAAATACACCTTCTGAACCGTCCAAATGAGATGTGGCACGCTGGATAAAACAATGTGCTCAGCTTTATTTGGACTTTGCTGCAGTTAAAGCCTGATAGAGGGTAAATACTCTGACCAGTGGGTTTGTGTGGGTGAGTGCATGGATGTCAAAATTAATAATAGTGAAGGTGTATAATATTAGACATAAGCAGATACAGTAGGAAGTGATGTGTGTGTATTTGTGTGTGTGTGTGAAATACCAAGAGCGAATAGGAGGGAGGAATGGAAAGAAGGAGCTGCAGCGAGATTAAGAGACATATGTACAGGTGCTGATAGCTAGTCGGGATCAGTGCACTGAACAAGATGTCGAGGCCGCGTTTCCTCGCCACCCACTCCCCTCCACAACCTACGTCAAGCCCACCTTCTCCCCCTTAATCTCCCCTCCCTCGATAAGCCACTCTGTCCCCCCCCACCGTACACTCACACACACACACACACACACACACACACATATCCAGCCTGCTACCCATCTACCCTCAAAATCCGCTGCTGTGCAATCTCCCGCGCATCAGCTGCCAAATGAAGTTCCTCTTTAGAAAAAAAAAAAACTTGGCTGTCGAATCATCTGAGGCATCGTGGCTGGCGGCAAAGGCAGCCCTTGTGTTGAAGCCAATAATCCAGCGTCAGGGCTTCAGGTGCGCAGAGAGCCGTGATTGACAGGGCTCGATATGAGGCCCTCGCCTCACTTGACATTTGGGTTTCATAAGGTCTGGAACAAAAGGCAGGGGCAAAATAATCAGAGAGGGGCGCAGGCAAATAAATCTGTTTATTCCTCCTCACCTGCCCCCTCCCTCAACTCTGCACCTCCCCTGCTCGCCCACATCACGGCTCAACCCTTGGAGGGGAACGAGGGAGGGCATGATATTACCTTTTCTGAGCCTTAGTGGATTCACCACGACAGTAGGTCACTTTAGGCCCTGTGCTTACCTGAGATATTAGTTTGTATGTGTGGTAGATAGAGATGTGTATTTGAATGGCTGCAGTGGTGTGTATATGTGCACAACCCTGTGTATGTATGTATGAGGGAGAGAGAGGCAGAGACAACAGGAAAGACAGTGAGACAGAGGCAGACAGACTGACTGGGAAAGAGGACTGATGTGGTGTCATATTGTGGATAACCGTTTGTACGCCTGCTGCACGCGTGTGTGTGTTTGAAGCAACATGTAACGATGACGGAAGTCCTCCTTTATCATGTTAAAGCAGCACAGCAGCTTTAAGATACGATTAGGCACACACGTTATAATAAATCTGATCCTACTGTAGCTAGTGTAACTGAGGTTAAGTTTAATGTAGAACAAGACGATTAAGATTTTCAAAACAGTCAGCTAGTGCCGCTAAATGACTGAAGCAGTGGTTGGGCGAGCCGCTGACCCAGCAACAGTGTGTTTTATCCTCCCACACTAAACATCTACTCACAATAATGTAGGCTGACATACTGTGTACACTCACACTGAATGGGTGTGTGTGCATAGCAGAGAGAGGTCCGAGTCATTAAAGACTGTGTTTTAGTTTAAAAAAAAAACAAAACAGAGCAGCTAAATGGAGTCCAGCCATCGTTAATTCTTATCATTTACACCTGCGCTTTTCTTTCTGTCGCTGTTGTCAAAATGTCTTGTTTCCTGTCAGTGAAAAGGGCTTATATTGCACAGGAATTGTTCTAAGATGACGGAGACAAAAACATGGGTCATAACAGACTAAAAGCCAATTAGCAGCATTTGTCAGATTTAAAAGAGCTCTGGCGATCAGCACTTTGATATGTGTTTTCAAAGCAACACGAGGAGACCCGAAGAGGGCAAATCTGTGCCCAAACTGCAGGAGCAACAGCCAAAAAAAAAAGAGAGAGAAAAGTGCTTACATTATTTTGTTTACCTTCTATATTATTTACATCCCATACAAGCAGGCTGAGGTGTCTACAAGGGAGCTCAATGGGAATTTAATTGCAGGGTTGTAAGTGCAATCTGTGGACATAATAGTAGACTGTTTTAATGGGCAATTACATAAAAAAAAAAAAACAGGAAAAACATCAGACACCTAAGGGCCATATGTTCGCCTCTGCCTGGAAGTCTCTCTAAAAAAACACACACATAAGTCAACAGATAGTTTCCAGATTAATCCCTGTGACATCGTTTAGTACCAGACCGAACCCCACGTGGGGAGCCTGCAGAAATTGCATCCTGTTGCAGGTGATTGGACAATATATCGATGACTGGCAGGAGGATGGAGCGCAGCCGGGACACTTTCTCCTCGCTATTGGATGCCTTTAATGGCCGCTCCTCCTTCAGACCACACATCATTGGCTTTGGGGGCGTCGCAGAGGAGCCGGGAAGTTGTAGTTCTTTATAGTAGACGCACATCTGTAGTGCTTATTATCGACTAATATGAATTAAACTACACGTCCCGACGTCACGGTACAGGCTCCTATAATTGTTGTGAATATGTAATTGCGCTCGTACGACTGGTTGCTTCTAAATTTGGCTTCGCAGGGGCAGGCTGCTACAGTCGGTGAGGTGGTCGCTCCGCCGGTGCAGCTGGGATGTGAACATTAACGGAGGCTGTAGGAAATTAACCGATAAATGTGTGACGACGGGACGCCGTGGAGAAGCTCAGTCGCGGACAAGAGGGGTCATGATGTGCCAGAAGCTGATGCTTTGTAGGGAAAACCAGAGAAAATAAACGAGTCATTGTTAGTTACAGAGGAAATATTCAGCTTTGTGCGCATAGTTTAACGCGCCGGAGATACTGGGAGAAGACTGAGGCAACTCCTGCTTTGATTTTTGTTTTTACACTGAATGGACGTTTGAAATACTGTTTGTAAGAATTACGGCCAGCCAAAGGTCCGAGGATGTTCCCACTCTACACGGTGCCTGCACATAGCCCGCTAACCAGCCACTGACTGACCTTTTACGCACGGGAAAGATCCGTGCTCACACATTCTGTTTTCGTGTTTAGGTGGATGAACTTTTCAAAACATTTTTAATGATTAGAGATCTGAGCAAGATGTACCCCCCGGCACGGCATCCGGTAAGTAGAGAGCAGTAGCAGCCAAGCAATGTGTCAAAACAGCGCAGATTAACAGCCGCGCGCCTGATGCGTAATCAGTTTAGATCAAGTTTCCGTGCCACCGCGCGCTCGCACGGACAATTGCGCTCATTGACAAACTGCTGCAGTGTGTGTCTGTGAGTGTGCGTGGGTTAACGAGCGAGCGACTGAGTGAAAGCAAAAGGCCATCGGAATGACAGAGACCTATTGTCATCTACAGTCTTGCCTCTGTGTGTGTGTGTGTGTGTGTATGTGTGTGTGTGTCGTGACACTGAACTTTGGTTGCTCAGTTCTTCCTCTCTTCCCTCTCACGCTGTTTGGTTTGGGTTGAGGTTCCCCACCAGCCGGGACAGCCGTTCAAGTTCACTGTCACCGAGTCCTGCGACCGGATCAAGGAGGAGTTCCAGTTCCTCCAAGCCCAGTATCACAGGTGAGTGTTTGGATGGAAGCATAACATTTATTCTCTATGGAAACATCAACTCAGCGCCCAAATAGTGACAGAATACCAATTAAGTCTGTATTATTCTGGGTCAGTTGACCCACCAGTCATACTTGAGTCATGCAGTATGAGCAACATTTTCAGGAAAATGTATGATGTAATTACATGAAATACAAAAGCATAAACAGATGTTTTGCTTAGGATTTGATTAAGAAATAAACATGCATACTTTGAGGCAAATATCCATCCAGCAAAATAGAGCTAACATGCTGTTAGTCTTTGTCTCAGGTCCATCTATCACACAGGTAAACCCCATCAACCTTGGTATGCACGTCTCTCTCTGCAGGTGCAAGTGGTGTGAAATACTTTTTAGCCGACATGATGAAGTGTGAAATATATTGCTCGGGGCAGAACCATGAGCATGATACCACTGCATAATAATCGCCCACCACTGGCCCCCTTGTAATTATTGTCCAATCACCTGGTGAGATGAACCAGCGGTCCAGTTTGTTGGCCAATCCTGGGGCTGAACAGCTGAACCAAGCCTTGTATCTGCTGCATGTGGAAATGTGTAATGCTGCGGCAGCCCAGATCAAACTGCTCCATACCAGTGAAATCCTAACTGCAGGAAAACACTGTTGATTTGTTAAAAAAGGGAGGGAAATGGGTCAGATACGCATGCTGAATATACATCATGGGACTAAAGGATTATTTCCTTTAGAGATATTTTTGTTTTTTGTTTTTTAGAAAAAAAGTTATGAAACTTTATTTGAGCTGAAAACATTTGTCAAACTAATGATCCAACCTCCTGTTACACTGAATATTTTGAATATCTGAAAAAGCTTTTCTTATCTCTTGTGTCTCCAAAATTTGTCACCTTTTAACTTAATTTGAAGGACTACATGACTCATCTGTTGGCTGAAAAAATTGTCCATCCAAGTTGTTGTATCAGATATTTAGAGTTTTTATCAGAAAGTGCCAAAATCCTTTATCTTATAGCAACATTTACATTTCAGCAACATGTGAAAATATCTTCATTTGTTCGTATTTGGCGTGTCAGCATCCTAACTTTATCTGCAACAGCTTAATGACATTTTCCCCCTGATAATTATCTTGTAAAATACACACACACAAGCATGTAGCAGTAATAAATGGAGTGGAAGCTTTCCAGTAACAGACGACGTTTGAAAAGGGTTTAGCTTTAGTGTAACCACAGTTGTGATATGGATCCTCATTATATGGCTGCTTTTTTGTTGATGGTGCAGTTTGGGGCGTCCACTCACACTGTAAGAATATATGATGAGGTTTGTGTGGTTGTCTATTGATCCATTAATTACCGCACTGTACCTGCTGAGTAAGTGTCTGTGTCTGCAGGGGAAGCTGGTGCGATCCCGGCGATCTTTCTTCAGTCTTTATTGCTGTCAAATTTAGAAATGCTAATTTAGAGTAACAGGATGTAGTCACTTCAGGCCCTGTTTGTGAAAGTCTGCTGGAAACGACGGCTCAAATTTGCTTCTGTGATTTTTTTTTTTTTTTAATGTGACAAAACATGTAAGGTTATGATCACGACATACACTAACATAACGTTTTCCTTCTGCTTCACAGTCTGAAAATGGAGTGTGAGAAACTGGCCAGTGAGAAAACGGAGATGCAGAGACACTATGTCATGGTGAGTCTCATTGACTACGTGTGTGTGTGCGTGCATGCATGAGCGCATTTTTATGTGTGCAAAAAGAGGAACAGAGAGGGCACGTTTGTTTCACCTCCCTTTTATCTTTGTTTTTTCAGTATTACGAAATGTCCTATGGACTCAACATTGAGATGCACAAACAGGTAGGAGACATTTTTCACTCACTATGCAAACAAATATGCTGGAAAAAAAAAGTCAAATTGATGCAAAAAGCACTGTTTTAGGTGTCGGGGGAATACAGATGGAAAATAAGATCAACGTGACTGTGTAGTTTTCAAATTTTGATTTAGAAATCTGTGATTCTGTAGACACTGATCCTCGCTGTTGATATATTTCTATGCTGGCCAACATTTCAACAAACCTGGAGATAATCGATTTACTGCTGCCAGTGCTGCAAGGTTAATTCTAGGTAGGCCAAGTGGCATTTTTAAATCCTGTCCCATACTGTTATTTCTAATACAAACTGGTACAAACTGTTGATTTTTTTAAAATCCTACAAGAAAACAGCAGTTTTAATTGTCTTTATCTCCTTAAAGGACGATCTGTTTGCCTTTTTCTTGGCCCACAAACTCTATTCTGTAGCTTTTCTGGTGTTTAAGGAATATCAGCCCAGAATATATATTAAAGATGTCATATTTTCTACTGGAAATCTGATATATTTACAAGGTAAAAAAGCAGTGCTTCGTCTTTACTATGTTGGGCAGCCTTGTGAGCCTCAGTTGTAATTCCACACGTGAATAATGATTTCATCAGTTTAATTGAACGAGAAAATGGCCTGAAAAATGATTCGAGTGAATGAGGATTTGGCCTTTAACGAGCCTTTACATTACCGCTGCCTTTTTTAAACACGGGGAGGTCATTAGCATAAATGTCTGTGTTAACCACACATCAACTGCCAGGCTAAATGGGCCACAGCTAACCAGCTACACATTCATTTCCAGAGAAATGGTGTGTGTAGTGTGTGTGTTCAAGTATGAGAGGAGCTGATAAATGCTTGGCCTTTGTCTTGCTGTGTGTGTGTGTGTGTGTGTTTTTCTGTCTGTGTGTAGCCTATCTATACTGCGTGTTTACTTTGCTGTATGTGTGTGTGTGGTGGGGTGTCTGTATAACAGCCTGTATGTATACTGTACATGTTTACTTAGTGTGTGTGTGTGTGTGTGTGTGTGTGTGTGCTCATATATTGTAGACGTTTACTTGTGGGTGTTTGTTGGTTGTTGTGTTATTTTCTGTTGTAGCGCGCGCGTGTGTGTGTGTGTGTGTGTGTGTTTGTTTCTGTGTGTGAATGTTGCCCACTCACGCAGACTAATCAGGCTTGTCTGATGAAATATGGGGTGTCCACTATAAATCCTGCTGTCTGCTGCTGTTTGTGTTTGTGTGTGTTTATATAGGCGAGAGAGAAAAAATAAAAAGAGGTTAAATGTGGCCCGTGGCTCTGTGTGGTTCCCAATGATTTCTGTCAGAAGACAGTTTTGGAGAGTGAATCCCTAATTTCTGCCAGCAGTCTGTCTGCGCATATTACCGTGTATGTGTGTGTTTGTGTGTATGTGTGTGTTTGTGTGTATGTGTGTGTGTGTGTGTGTGAGTTTTGGAAGCGAATGATTTTGCAGGTTGTGTTTGTGTGCGCTCATATGCCAGCTTGCCTGGGTGTTAATGTGTGTTTTCTATCCATCGATATGACGATACGACGTGTGTGGCTCGTTGAGTGGATGCCGAGATTGAAGGGGGGGTGGTGGTGGTGGTGGTGGGGATGTCGAGCTACAGCCCCATTAAGGCAGTCGGCCTCCGCTACCAAGTAAATTGCTAATATTGCTTGTTTAGCATTTTCTGAGGGTAATAGGCCCATTGATTTTTGGCTCTGCTCTCTGTTTTATTCACACAGAAGGAGCTCTCCCTGGGCTCTGGTGCCTGGGGAGTGAAATGTACCGGCACTCGTTAAAGAAAAATTGACTTGTAGACGGAGGATGGGGCAGGGAGGCGGGGAAGGGGTGTGGAGGGAGGAGGGGTACGAAGGGTTTAGAGCATGGGACTGAGCTGCAAGAGGACAGCTAATCAATTGCAAATTAGCGAGGCTGAAAGAGGAATGAAGTGAGCAAAAGATGGGGAGAAAAGGGAAGGAGAAGGGAGGAGAAAGTGGCAAAAGAAGGAAGTAATAGGGGTGGGTGAAAAAATCAATTCATGTAATGATCTTGATTCTTATCTCCTATGATTCTGAATCAATTCACAAATGTCAAAAATCTATTTTCTAAATGTTAGTTAATAACATGATGTTGACGGAACGAAAAAGGCGGAACTCAACTGCGAGGGCAGTGCAGCACCCGGGCAGTCTACATCATACACACGCTACAGTTATCTTGTAGTTCATCTTTTAAAAAGGCAGCGGTTGCAAGCATTTTTTGCAGTTGGTTGCAATCTGCAACCTCACCGCTAGATGCCACTAAATGTTACACAATGCACCTTTAAACAACTTACAACACCAACACTGAGGTGAAGAAAATAATTTGCTCAGTCTGTTTCATCCAAGCGGGTAGCTCCGGGTCTGAAAAGTGAAGCCAATGCAGAAGTGTCTTAAACCTGCATTCTTTCTAATGGCCATCAGGGGGCGACTCCACTGGTTGCATAAACACCTCAGTAAACACTTTCCTAATGAGTTTATGGTCTCAATCGCTACTTTCAAGTCTTCTTCAATACAGCGTGATGTTCATTTAGTAAATTATGGTCCCATTTAGAGTAAAATAGACGATAAAGCAGGGTATGCTTTAGGGTGTGGCTACATTGTGATTGACAAGTCACTACCATGGCAACGTTGGTTACGTACATTACGTATCATAACCCCAGATTAGAATAGGAGTATAGGTGTAGCTGTCGCTATGTTTTCAGTTCATGAAAGTTAATTGTAAGTAAGCAGTAAATGTAAATAAACATTTTGGTTGCCTAAAGAAGTCTTGTTCAGTGTTCGGTTGTATTAAAAGACCCTTTAAGGAGTCAGCTGTTCAGTTTTTCTGGTAAGTACATTTTGTTTTAAGCCTGTTTTTCACAAGCCAAAATTAGCATTAGCATTAGCACTATCACAGTTAACCATAGACTGTATATGCACTGTGCTAAGCAAGCTAGCAGCTAGCATTAGGGTCAGCTCTACCCTCTCATCCAAATACGGTCACTTCTGGCTCCAAAAATCCGGCGATGGCGACAGTCAAAATACCAAACTCCAACCAGGAGTCCACAAACCAATGGGTGACGTCACGGTGGCTACATCCATTATTTTTTTTACAGTCTATTTCCTCATTGTTTCATTTTTACTTTAAACTTAACTCCTGTTAAATAAGAGGAGGGTGAAAATGGTGACAGACTGGGCAAAACTACAAAATTCTCTGGTTCCGGCCTCTAAAATGATTATAATATAATATGAATTAATATTTTTTAGCTCTCACTGATAGTAAACTAAACATCTTTGGATTGTTGACTGTTGGCTGAGACAAAACAGGACATTTGGGCTTTGGGAAACAGTGATCAACATTTTCTTACATTTTATAGACCAAACGACTGATCAAGAAAATAACTGACAGATTAATCGATAATAAAAATAATCGTTAGTTGCAGCCTTACTTCTTCCACCACTGCCCGCAGGGCTCTCTTGGGTTTGTTTGGATTAGTGAAACGTGACAGAATTAACAAAGGAAGAAATGTTCTCATGTTGCAATTTAGGTGAAACGGGCCGCAGACATAGGGTCTTGGTTTCAGTCACAAGTAGACATTTCTTTGTTTTAAAGGGATCAGAAGCCAAAAAGATCAGGAACCACTGTATATGATCATATTTTCATACTGTATATGTCAATATGTTAATACTTAAACTTTAAGAGGATGACACAAATAGTCATATGAACAAAAATAGAATATATAACAGAATATTTACATTCATTTAGCAGGTTGACATGAGCTGTATAGTGCCCTTTGTTTGTCCTCTCTGTCTCTCCCTACCTATCTAGCTGTGTCTTTCACACACCCACTCACACACATATGCAGTCTCAAGGGAATACAGCCTTTATATGGTGGGGTCCATTAGGTGTATTAGCTGGTGGTGAAAAGTGGTGCTGATGTGGTGCTTACAAAGCTCCACAGGGGAGACGGACATTTGATCTTCTATCTGACCCAATCTGACTCCAGGGCTCCTGCCTGATCTAATTTCTTTGTTGTTAGGAGTTAAAGTGGGAGTATTTGAACTGTTTTTTTTAGCTTTTATTTTTTCAGGCAACATCTTAGGTGATAAGTGGTTATTGCTGGGGGTGTTTTTGTGCTGCACAAGCCTTTCCTGTTATCCCAAAGAGACTACAGTACTGTAACCCAACAAGCCAAAAGATTACAAGAAGTTGCTGTCAGGTAGATAATGAAAGTATATTCAGTGGCAAATTCTGCTTCCTTGCTGTTCATAAAAGTCAAAACTCAGGCATTTCACACCATTTATTGCATGTTGTTGATCTTATCACAAGGGGAAAACTATAAAGTAAGAAGTTCAATACTGCACACCACCTCTCAAAGCTACTGCTTACTTATTTTTTTACTAGTTTTTTAACTGGAGGAACATTTCCCCAGTGACTCAGACACAGGATAAATTCAGCACACATGATCTTGCCTCTGAGGTTACTGAGCCTTATGTGACCACAGAGTCCTTTTAATCTAGCAATAAGCTGCTCCATGGATCGACCTGGTTTGAATCCTAACCTTAGTGGACTCTCTGGCCAGTCGTTTCTTATTATTTATTCACTGTCAAGACGGGGACAGGTCCAGGTCAAAGTCGAGGCCTGCCCGCTGCAGAAACAAATTCTCCAGGTTTGTACAAACCACAGGACACTTTTAGAGGTAAAAAAAAAACAAAAAAAAAACACCAAGCCTTGGTTTTGCTTTGGTCTCCACGTTGTGAACAGACATGTTGGCCAAACAGGCTGACATCTCTGCACTCTAGCTGACAGTCACAGTTGTCTGCCACTGATGTAAAATGTCACCTGAAATTGGTTGTGTTGCATCATGGAAAAGCATCTCCATTTCCTTTTATGCTCCAGCGCTTTTGTTTCCATTTCTGTACTAACATCTCAGGGTCAACTCTTGAAAATAAATCGATTGGAGGTTCAGGTTGCCGGAGCAGTTAGTTAGATCTGCATCCTCACAACTGATCCTGCAGGTTCAAAATACCATTTTTTTATTTAATGTCAGTCTTTCAAAACAACTGTTGTTGTTTTTAAAGGACAATACCACTGATTTTATATGTTCTAAATATAATGTGTTTTACATAACTGCAAATTATGCAACTGTGTTTTAGACTTTTGGATGAATTATTCTTTATCTTCCAGACAGCCACTGGTTTTCATTCATTTCTGTATAATTTGGATTTGATTTGTGTGATCCGTCACAGTGATCAGTTGGTTTGAAAAGTCTGTACTGCATTACTAGACAGTAAAATTGCAATAAAACTGTGAGAAAAATATGCTGCCTAGAACAGCAGAAAAAATACAACCAAAAATCTAAAATTGTACAGAAAAATGGTTGTCAAAATGTAAAGCATAGATGATTTATGATAATGAAGCTAAAACCTGCAAAAACACCAACATAACCCTTAAAGTTGTGCTTTTTTTTTGCCAACTTCAGGATCTTGACAGTTTATGTCTTTCTGTTTGTATCAATGCTTTGCAGCCCTCTTCTAGCCAATGTGGTAACATCTTATACAGCCTGTAGCTCTCTGATATCCATCCTCTGTCTCCTTGAACATCCATTCTCTCTGCTAGGCCAGAGGAAAGTCGCTTCTTACAGAAAGGATTGGTGTTAGCTTAACGGAAGATCACCAGTTCATTTCCTTTCTGTAAAATACTGAGTGTTGTAAAGGATCAAGACATGCCTCCTTTCCCCCCAACACCTAACATTATGGTGCCTTTGAGCACTTAAACCCAAACAAACCGCTTCAGTGGAGTTTCTCTGGGGCTAATATGTACCGGACAGCTCCCCGGTGTGTCTGAATGTGAAGCAGAACTGAACTGAAAAAGGGCATGTGTGCACAGCAAGAGTTCCCTGGATAAACGTTAAATATAAAATGAAAATGTCAGTGTTTTAGGTTGTGTGTGGGAGTGTGTGCGGCTGCAGTGCTGCCTTTTCTAGCAGGTAAGTTGAACTGGAATTTCCCTGCCTTGATTTCAACATCTTCTCAGCTCTAAATGGCTCCTTCGCTCTACCGAGTGAGACAGTTGGTTTGTGAGACATCCTGTGGTTTACGAAAAAAACACTTGTGTCGTTGTCCCTCATGTCCTCAAAGGTGACCACTTCTGGAGGATGAGAAAAACATCCTCCGAAAGACTGAGAACTCTTGATGTCAGAGCTGTTTTATGTTTAGAGTGTGAGATTGTTTCGTTAAGTGAATAATCAAGCGTGAACACCGAATGAATTGATGTGCTCAGTGGAGCCTTGAGTACATTACCCCTCAAATTTCTGGGAATTACTGTGTTTGTCTGAAGAGTGAATAAGGTTCAGACTGAGACAGTTGTTGTCTAGTTTTTCCTCCGTGTGTTGTCTGGCCTTACCTGGCAGCAGCTCTTTTCTGCTGCCCTTACATGTATGTTCTTTGGCACATATCCTCTGACTAGCTGTCTGCCCCAAACTGCTCCAGTATTAGAAATTATTGATAAAAATAAGCTTTATTTGTATATATCACCTTTTAAATGCAGCTAAAAGTGCTTTTCATTATATATTTTTTGCATTCAGTACAAACTTTGTAATAAACATATTATTTGCTGCATTTTCTTTAAAATTGATGTCAGATCCTTTTCTTTTGAATGCATCGTAAAGCTGCAATGATTAGTCTATTGATTAGTCGATTAAAAGAAAATTAACTATTTTGATAATCGATGAATAGTTTTAGTCATTTTTCAGTGATAAGTTTGATGGTTCCAGCTTCTCAAATGTGAAGATTTGCTGTTTTTCTTTGTCACATTTGACAGTAAATTGAATATCTTGAGGTTTTGGACTGTTAGTCAAACAACACAATCAAATTTAAGATATCACTGTGGGCTCTGAGAATTTGGGATTTTTACTATTTTTAATGTTTCATCGACTAAACAATTAATCAAGAAAATAATTGGCAGATTATTCGATAATGAAAGTAATCGTTAGTTGCAGTACTATTATATAGTAGTTTCTAAGAGTGAGAAAGACTTCAGCTACTTTTATGTCCTCTAAAAATCCTCTTAAAAAATCTGGTGTCTTTTAGATCTTGAGTTTATGCTCACCAGTGCTGTAAATGGATCAATATTTTATCTGCATCCAGTTTATCACTGAGCACAAAGACTAACATAAAATGATTTATTGTAATCCAGGATTTGTTCTTAAAGATCCCCTCCAGACATGTATTAAGACATAAAAATACTCTGGAACAATAATGTGTGTCTGATATGCTTTTCCACAAAAAAGGTATAATTACCACTACCAAACCCTTAAAATGGCATCTACGCCTTCTCCCTCATTAAAAATGACAGAATCTATAAATATGCAAATATTTTAAATTTAAAAAGTTTAACTTCTGGACACAAGATGTCTCCTCCTTCACTGTAAAGTCTATTCTCAGTGTTTGTGCACTGGGGGCTTCACGTTTCCACATCACACTTGTGTCGGTTGAATACTGGACCAAACTACAGTGCTTACTTTCAAATCACGCTCGTAGGCCCGCCCCTCAAAATCAGATTTTCAATGAGCACAGAGACAATTTTCACTTTCAGGAGATGATGGTGAGAACAGCCGTCTAGTGTCAAACTCCAACTGAAGGAACAAGAAGAGAAACATGTTTTTAGTGGAGGGGAACTTTATATTTGATAAACACAGAGACTGATAGTTTCATTCATAATGTTTCAGTCTCAAAAAGACAAAACATTTCTGGTCAAATTCCATCATATGGATTAAGGTCAAGTGAGCAGAAATATTGTTTTGATCTGTAGTTCATGTGAACTGCCACACAAATTCACTTCAAAATATTGTTCCAGTTTGACATTTGAGACATTTGCCAAAATATCAGCAACAACACTATCAGTTAACCTCAGAAAGAATATTGCGAGAGAGTTTCCTTCAGGTATTGATGCCAAAGTGTTCTTCACAACTTACTCTTACAAATAAAGAAGGTGATGTTCATCCCCGTGTGCCCGTTAGAGCGTGTTTTTGGTGTGAATCTTTGTCTTTTGTCTGTGTTTGTGTTTGTATGTGCTTTGCACTTAACACCCCCTTTGGGACAGTGGATCAGGCAATTTCCTGTTAAAAAAAAACATCCTACCTGATGGGGGGGGAGAGAGAGAGTGCTGTATAATCTTTAAAAGCCAACCCTTGGGTTCAGTAAAAACATCTGATGAATACAGAGAAGGCTGTGGAGGTGTGTACCTGCTTGTGTGTACATGGCTCTGTTAATGTGTGTTGCTTGTGCTTCTGTCTGAAGGGTTTGTATCAGTGTGTGTCTGTAGGTTTGCTCTCATGGCCTCAGGGGGCTTCTGTTACCGCTGATACCAGAGCAAAGTTCACCTCTGTCAAGGTCACATACATGAATCAAGTGCTTGGCAAGGTTAGAGATGTAGCTTCTTCTGCATTTAGTTTTTGTTGGACTTGGAGGAATAATATTTATTTTCAGTTGGCTCTTAATTTAGCCGACTAAGTCGGAAAAAAAAAATCATGTAGGTTAAGTTTTCCTCCAGCTGTCTCCTCCAAGTTCTCAAGAGGGCCAAATCCTGTCTTTATATTTACAAATGGTCCATTAGGCTGATTTTGATTGATGTTCAGAGAGTGCAGCGGCAGAATAACCTTGCTGAGATACATATGGGCAGACAAAGATTTCTCACAAATACAGTTTTAAAAAGTCACAAAGCTTGTTCTAGTCACGTACTTCTCATCCAAACAGATTTTAATAAAATGTGTCTGTTTACGAGTTGAGTTTTTATTGACTGACTGTGGTTTTCTTACTCTTTGTGCGAGCATCCACTTACTATCAGCTTTCCTAATTGCCTAAAACAACTGAATTGTTTACTATTACGTGCCTTTTTATTGCACTATTCTTATGTGAATTTTTTAGAGAGCACAGTAAATCTTTGGCATCCTGGCAAAATTACATGAAATGAGTCCTGATATTTGCAGCATGCACCATTTTTTGAGTAAGTTAACAATATCACGTTTGCTTTTAATTAATATGATGGTAGAAAAGTTTTTCAGGATTGTTAAAAAGCCAACAACTGATATCTCTTTTGGAAACCTGCACATTTAACTTGGGAATCAATGGAAGTTGCTTCTGTGGTGTTTGTGCTGCTCTGTGTGTATCTATACATACAGTAGATCACCAACATTACAAGCAACCACCTATAGGATTTCAAGGGCATGTAGCCATTTTACCTGAAAACAAATAATATTTCCTTATTTTCATCAAGAAAGGTGCACATTAAAGCTTCATCCCTCCCCAGGCTTTTGCCTTCATGAAGCCTTTCACGGTCCAAATACAACATAATGACGAGTATTAATACAAGTGACAACAGGCTGGCTGTAACCTGCTCTGCTGCTGTGTGTATTTCTGAATGTGCTGATGTGTGATCGCAAAATAGATGTGTATTATTGTAGTTAAAAGTGTGTGTGTGTGTGTGTGTGTGTACACAAAACAAGTTTGTGCATGTCTAAAAATGTCGATTGGAGTTTGACTGTCTTAATCTGGATCACAATAAATATCACATTTAAAGCATTTATAACTGCCTCCCTGCTTGACACGTTGTAACTAGCCTATATTTTTGTTCAAATACCTGCTCTACAACCTCTTGAGAGCACTCTTTGAGATTTGCTTTTTCAGTTTTGGTGACATTGGTGCTAAGTGCTCGTTGCTGTGGTGCCTGTGCACTGCATTTCTTAGAGATCGCCTGTAAATCAAACAGTGTGGGTGGCACTTTGACGTCTTTCTTCCTTCACATTTTTCTGCAGATGAGTTTCATTGTCTTTTTTTTTTTTCTCTTTTCATGGTCATTTCTGCTCTTGCTATTGTCCTAGCTCTTCTTTTCATTGAAACACTTAAATGAACAACCTTAAATGTAAAATGCAAGACTTCCTGTGAGCCTGAACATTTTTCTCAGGGACAGATATAAAAGCTTTCAGTAGCAGAGTAAACATCGGTTACTATTACAGATATTTATGTGAAATTATGTCGGCTATTACTTAAATCTAAGACAGCTGTGGGTTGTGTGCAGAGGATGACTGTCTTGTCGGTTGGCGACTTTGAAGTTGATTGTGTTTTCTGCGCCCACCTCTCTGTCTTGCAGGCGGAGATCGTCAAGCGGCTGAACGCAATCTGCGCCCAAGTCATTCCCTTCCTCTCTCAAGAGGTAAGACCCAAATGCCTGTCACTGTGAGTTAAGAAGGAGGCGGGTGAGAGAGAGAGAGAGAGAGAGGAACCGTGGAAGGAGGAGAAGCATGTGGTGGATTGTGAGGCAAAACAGACAGATATGGACACACACATGCATGCACACACACACACACACACACACACACACTCACACACTCACACACACAGCTTATCCTGGGCTAATCCTCCCTGCTCGGGATAGGCAGATATGCTCTGAACTTATTAAATGTCTCCCACTAACATATGCAGGAGCCAGCGGCTGAGTGTGTGTGAGGAAATTCTTTTGTGTTTGAGTTGATTTTGTGTGTATATATTTGTCCACCTGCATGCACATATTGTGTTAGAATACACTGTAAATGTGTGCACATACAGTAGTGGGTGTGTAGTGTGTTTATTATGGAATATTTAGGTGTGTGTGTGTGTGTGTTTAGCTGATAAATCCTCTGGAGCAGGTGAAAGTGTGTGTGTGTGTGTGTGTGTGTGTGGAGGGGTGGGAACAGCAGGAAGGAGTGAGTGTGGACTCCAAAGCTCTCCTCCAGATTAGCAATGGATTAGGAGGGTTTAGGGTGGATTAGGAATAATGGCATTAGACTGTGGTGCTGCTACACAGCCCTGAGGCCCGCAGAGAGGGGAGGCAGGGAGAGGAAACGGCTTTTACTGCTTTGTTTGGATTCACAGCCTCGCTTGCCTGGTGCGCATATGAAACGTAGCACAATCATATTATTATTGCGCAGCAAATCACATCCACTGTGTCTGCGTGTGTTTGTGAAAGCTTTGTTTTTGTTTTTTTATTTTTGTCATTTTCTGATATTGTTCCTTCATGCTGCTTGGAAATGTCTTTGACACTTGCTTTGTTCTCACTAATAGGATGATATATTGGTCATCCTTCTGTGTCAAGAAATAATTGCTTAAAATATTATATCCACGTATGGACCAATACATATAGTGGTGCATATACAGCTTAAGTAAAGTTGGGTACCACACACACACACACACACATACTAGTACTGACAGAATTGTGTGCATATCACAATGTGTGAGTATCAAAAATGGTCAAGTAACTAAAGTTGGCACTGAATCCAATATTTTGCAAAATTTGTACTGTACTTCCTGTTGGCAAAGATAACGTATTACTGTTTGTGTTTGGCTTATAATTTATGAAAAAAGGTATTTTGTAGACAAAAGTTTCCACTAAGCAGGTTATGGAATTGAATAAAGTCATGTGTTGGTATCAGTGCTGAAACTCACTTAGCGTTGTGGCACCACTGTTGAAATATTTTGAACTAACTCAGCCTTAAATCCAACATCATTTTGTATGTTCAAATTTGACAATTGCTTGCAAAGGGGTCAAAATAATATCTTACATTCATGTGAATTTTTAAAAATGTTTGTAATGATGGCAGTGATGTTTTGATATTTACAGGCATGTTTTCACTTGCATGAGTATGAAAGTGTGACAGTCAGGGACTTACAGGGAAGCTTCCAGTGATCCACCCACACGCAACCACAAAGATGTTTGACAGTGTTGTAGCATAAGTAATCTGACTTGTAGTCTGTGCTCAAACACATTAGTGTTTTAATAAATCCAGGGAACTAACAAAGCAGTGTTTTAGATGTTGATGGTACAGTATAACAGGTAAACTCTGCTGGCAGTGGCTGAAATGACAAAGGAAATTGTTGATTGTTGTACTTCTGCAAAAAAATCTATTATGCATCCCAGGTCTGATTATTAGAATGATTGATAATAATAGTCTAAAAGTTATTTGCCACTGTTCATCAGACTGATGGATCTTTTCGTGTGTGTGTGTGTGTGTGTGTGTGTGTGTGTGTGTGTGTGTGTCACGTTGACTATCTGCAGAGGTGTAGCTGAACTCGACGGTCAGGTTCATTTCCACACCTGATAAGCTCTTTCATCTCTGGCCTACTTTGATGTTTTGCGCTCCTGGATAAATCTTGCTGCTCTCTCTCACCGTCTGGATCTGTCTTTCTCTCTCTGTACCCTTTGGATGACTTTGCCTGCTTAGCTGTCTGTCTCTCTCTCTGTCTCTGCAAATATGTCTGATTCTCCATGTTAAAGGTTTTGCTATTATGCCATTTGAGATGTAGGGGACAGAAAACAGGCAACAGAATCGCAGAGAGTTTTTTTTTGTTATAGCTGTTTTGCCATAAACATCTTAAATTGAGAAATTGATGGGTGAAAAAAAGCACAGAGTTTATGCATCCAGTGATTTAGAGGCACACAAGCTTTTTTTAGTTTACACATCTCCATCAGACAGGTGTTTTTATATCGGGCAGATTGACTACTTGTACTGCAGTATCTTGGACCCATTAGCAGGTCCGCAGTGTCCCCTCGGACCTCCAGTTGTTTGGTTCTCAAATTCTGCTCCCAAAGAAGGAATCGACTGGACTGTGCAAGTCACACTTGACAGCTTATTTTTTTCTAATCCAGTGCGTTTGAATGAACGTACTGTTGAGTATCAAATTGTGAGGACGAGCACTTGTTTTCCAATTAAAGAGAAAACTAACAACCAAAGATGACTCAGAGGTCTCTCAGGTTCTTATCTGCTGGCATTTAACTCAGCTTCTGTCAGAGCCTTTCATTTTAATATCGTGGTGGATGTTTTTGTCTCGAAAGTGTTGAGAAAAAATATCTGGTTTAAAGAGGACATACCGTGCTTTTTGTGATTTTCTGTTATTTTTATACTGTTATGATGTGGGATGTCTATGTTGCCTAAGGTTGTTCCATGGGTTGTCTACTTGCATATTTTGGATTTTGGCAGATATGTACAGACGTATTTGAGAAGTTTCCATTTTGAGTAAAGAATGAGAAAAAGAAGTAAAACCCTACTACTACAGTTTATTTATGTAGCCTCCAGAACTGCCAAAGATCTGCTAAGGGGCAGCTTCCAGAAACTGGCCAATCAGAACAGAGTGGGCTCATGGGGAGGGGGATCTTAAAGAGACAGGAGCTAAAACGGCCTGTTTCAGACAGAGGCTGAACTGATGGGTGCATAATTGGCCAGTATAAGATAAACAAGGGTTTTTTGAACTGTAAATAATGCAAAGATATTTCTGTAGAGCCCCAGAATATAAATTTAGACAGTTTGTCAGGCTCTAGGATCAGTGCATTACTGATTGATAAGTGTATGTTAGACTTAAGTTGTGCAACTTGGTGACAGCTGCCAGTTAGTTCTGATTCAGATTTGATAGAAGAAGCAGACTTTGTGTCTCAGTGCATCTCATCATTGTGATTTTTCAGTGAAAAAAAACACAAACAGATGTGAGGCAGTAAATGATTCACAGGTGTAGAGAGTCTCTTTGATATACCACATGACGTTTTTCATGTATACCACAGAATTGTGTGGGAGGAGATTGTCTTAGTTCCTTCTGTTTGTCCATAGAGGTCATAATCTTCTTAATCTGTCTTTAAAATCCAGATGTTTGAATTCAACAAATCTTTTTTTCTCCGTCTCAGTTACTGTCTTAACGTCTTTCTCTCTCTCTCTCTCTCTCTCTCTCTCTCTTTATCTCAGCATCAGCAGCAGGTGGTGCAGGCAGTGGAGAGGGCCAAGCAGGTCACCATGGCTGAACTCAACGCCATAATTGGAGTGGGTGTATTGCACACACACACACATACACACTGAAACAGAAGATGCTGAAAGACAGATCTGTCAAAGAGAAATGTTAAAAAAGCAATTCAGAGACATTTTAAGACGACAGTGGAGCTGAACACTTACTGCTAATGCTAAATGAGTGCAGAACGGACCAGTGACGTGCGCTCATGACATGGAAGATTCAGTGGATCCAACACAAAGCAGATGACTAAGATTTTATGGCTCATTTCTACTTCATTCATCCACTAAAGTGCAATAAATTGGCCGACAATTTGCAGCTTGAATGAATCTTTGTCAGGCTGCTGGGTCAGTTTTTATCTCTTAAGATTTACAAGGTGAAAACCCCTTTAACATGTGTTCATCATGAGTGTCCGGTGTTTTCAATGAATGATTACGGTGCCGTTTCCAAACAGCACCTGTTGCTTGCTTTCTGCAGTAGATTTAGAGCCGTGGATTTACATAAACAGAAGCAGATATTATCTTATGATTTGAGCTTATCACATACAGTATATTATATATTCTATATGAGTATTGGCATACACAGTATATTAGCCAACAAGTAACAAAAATACTCTAAGTTTGAGGTAATTTAAAAGCATTATCACCAGTTTTTCTTGCCTCATACATCTTGGTTACAAATGTTTTTTGTTTATATATATATATATATATATATATATATAAAAACAATATCAGTCGATGATATTATGGTATTGCTGTCTCCAGTAATGGTCAGGCTCTGCATGTTTCAGGTACAAGATGGTGTTGGTAATGTTGGTTTTTCCTATATTTATCTCTTTCTCTCCTAAGTTCTTCAAGTCAAAATCTAGCATTAATCAGTATTTCTGTGTGTGCTTCAGCAGCAGCAGCTCCAAGCTCAGCACCTCTCCCACAGCCACGCCATCCCGGTCCCACTCACGCCACACCCAGCGGGCCTCCAGCCCCCTCTGCCCCCCGGTGCCGGTACTGCCAGCCTGCTGGCGCTCTCCTCGGCCCTGAGTCACCAGCTGCCGCTCAAAGACGAGAGGAAACACCACGACAGCAACAGTGAACACCCAAGAGGTAAGGCCTGCTCTGTATGTGTGTGTTATACGGTAGGTGTCTGTGTACGTCTGTGTGTGTTGGCGTCTTCATGTCGACAATAAGTCTTAGCATGCGTTAATGGTTGTTTATTACTAGAAAAGTCACAATGTGAGGTTTTTGTTTGGTTATTTCCTCCATGTTTATCTAATGAACATATTCACTTTGTGACACAAAGGAGGGGAAATCTACTGTAACTAAATGATTGTTTTATTTTTTGTTGTAAATCTTCACATTTTCCATCTACTACAACATCCATTGACTTTATCTAGATAAAGAGTATATATTAGGCTAAAATATAAAATATTAATGATTAAGACAAATTACACAAACTTGAGCTGTTTTATCTTATACATGAGCAGCTATTTTTTTCAAAAGATATGTTTTTGGGCATTTTTTGCCTTAAACGTAGAGCTGATAGTGGAGAAGCAGACAGTGACATTGCAGTTACGCGGCATGCGCTGTAACCATTTGGCTACCAGGATGCTCCAGATGTTAAATATTTTTGATAGACATAATTACTGCAGCTTTTATCATTTGTTCAGTTAATGGCCCCAAAATAAAATTTACATGTCGACAATGTTCAGTCAAGGTTATGAATTATATCACCACTTGTACTGGCTGACGCTTAATTGTTAGTACTCTGAATGAACAACAGTTAAAGTAATTAAAAAATGATTTGTCATTATGCCATTTTAATTGGCCTAATAGAGAGCGTTTCACAACCACCATGATGCCTCTTTTCTCTTGTACACACACAGAGCGCCTTTAATTCTTCTCTTCGCTGACTTTGAGCTCAAGCATTTAATTGCAGTACATAGAGACTCTGTGTGTGATAGAAACAGTTTGTGCCAACTCTTAATTACTCTGTTGCAGCATGGCTGTGAGGCTTTTTACTGTGCAGTCGAGCAGTCAACCTTGACCTATCGCTGCAGTAAAGCTAACAGCTGCTAAGTCAGGTAATACTTACCCCCATTAGGAGCACAATCAATAACAATGCGATTCCATCTCTAGCTGAGTCCCTGTGTATCGGTGTGCATATACTGTATAGCAGAAGGGATTTTTATTGCCTTCTCTAGAGCCCGATCTGATAAAACGTCCAGGCCAAGGCTGCAACTAACGATTATTTGCCTTATTGATTAATCTACTTATTGTTTTCTTGATTAATCGATTATTTGTGCAGTCTTTAAAGTGTCAGCAAATTGTGAAAAATTACCATTACAAGTTCCCAGAGCCCATGGTTACTTTTCAACAAGTATTTTTTTGTCCACATAACAGTCCAAAATCCAAAGATAACCAGTTTATTATCATAGAAGAATATGAACCAGAAAATATTCACATTTGGAAGCTGGAACCAATTAATTTTACCATTTTTGCATAAAAACAATTGCTTAAATGATTATTCAAAATTGTTGTCAATTAATTTTCTTTCTGGATTGGTTAATCAATTAGTCATTGCAGCTCTAGTCCAGGCCTATATATCGACCAGTATCAGCTTATTGCCGATATATCAGTATCAGCATTTATGTCAGCCGATAAATTACAAGAAATTGTAGGACAGAAATCGCAAAGATCTATTTGAAGTCATTTAGAAACAGAGTCTCCATTACATAATATAATAATGTAACTGCAGAATGTCTTGCTCAGTACATATCCTGGTCACAATTATATTGGTATTGTCCTCAAAAATCCAGTATCAGTCAGGATATAGTTTTTATGCTGTTGCCAATTGATTTGTTGCCAAATTTAGTGTCATTTTGAACCACCTGCGCCCTTAATTTTCAAATTCAGGTACTTTTTTGAAGAATTGTTGATATGTTGACCTTTGAAGCATTTGGTGATAAATACACACATGTGATCACATACACGTAGTATCTAAATAGGTGTAATGATAACAGCACTTCCACTGGAAAAAGTACAATGTCAGTTTGTGTCTGCTAAGAGCAGACTGCTAAAGGTACTTTTAGTTCCAGATGTACTGTAACCTCTGGCAGGTTTTTGAGCAGCGTGTAGCTACAGTCAGATCTGTTGACTCAACATAACGTTGACAACCATCAGCTGCTACAATGTATACGTCTTTTTTTGTACTAACAAGGTCTTCATACTGTGAGTGACTTCACTGGCGACTGGTGACTGTGTATAATGAGTATAATCCTGTATTTGTGCTTTGTTGCTCAACATTTCACTAAGTGAACATGCTGTTGGCTACCTGCTAAATGCTAATTAGTTGGCATTGATCTAAAATAAACAGGAAAATACTCAGTAAATTTACTTTTAGTCTTAGCTTGCATTAACGTTACCTCAGGTAATATCCCCATCAGGCAGGAGAATCAATGTTAATGCAAATCCATCATTAGCTGTATTTATCTCTGTGTGTGTTTCATAATCTGTTTTTTTGGGGTTTTTTTTTTTTGCATGTTTGTATATTTGCAGACATCTTGTGTTTGCTGCTCAAAGTTTAAAAGCCTTATTCAGTAATTTTCTTCTGTCTCTCATCCTCCGCCTCCTCAGAGCGAGACTCGGTCAAGGTAAGTCCTCCTTGTCTTTCTTTTTTCTTTTTCCTTCCTTTTGCAGACTGACGTGTTGTCTTGTTGTAACAAACAACAATAAAAATAACATAAGACAATGTCATTGTAAATGGCTGCATTTATATAGCGCTTATATTCAAAGTGCTTCACAATGCTTCTGCTGCTCATTCACCCATTCACACTCACATTCACACACCAATGGCTGCAAGCTACCATGCAAGGTAGGTATGTATCCAACCACCGGCCTTCTGATTGGTTGACAAGCTGCTCTACCTACTGAGCCACAGCTGATTGTAATGAAGATGTAGTGTTATGTTTTTAAATGGCATTACATTGTATTCCTATGATTAAATCTGGTGAAATATGAAATTAGAGAACAATGTTATAAAATAAAAATGATTAAATATTAAACTATATTTGAAGATTTTAAATGTTCTATTCTAAGATATTAAACATTAATTATGCATTAATTGCACAAATGTAAAACGTCAAATGTGAGCGTGAAGTGTGAAGTTCTCTACTTCACACAACACAAATAATCTCACAATAATTAAAAAAAAATCTTTAATGTGGCTCATTACACTAATGTTATTCAACAATGATTTGAATCTTTGCTGCCATAAACCCCCATCAGAGCGTTAGTATCTTCTGATCCAGCAGGCATTTATGTATTCTGTTCTTTCACTATAAAAAAAAAAAGATCATGTCTTTTAAAACATTCTGATATGTGGAAATAGAGACAAAGAGGAAGACAGAAGAAAAGGCTGAAAGAGAAACCCCAAGATAAAAAAAAAAAAAAAGTCTGGTTAGTGAAGGAAGCAGAAAGAGGCAGCGCAAAAGAGCAACATTACATCCAGTGCTTGTAGTAATTAGTCCCTTAAGCTGAGCTTTTTTCCCAAGGCAAACATTTGGTTTGTTGAATACTCAATGAGCAGATTAGCATTTCTTTATTCCAGCAGCCCGTGCTCCACTGGTGAACACGCACACACACACACACACACACACACACACACACACACTCTCTCTCTCTCAAAAACACACACATGCATGAGTTTAGCGAGCTGTGTGCTCTCTGGTGTTTTGGAGGAGGTGGAGACAGGAGGAATGTTTAATATGTTATCTCCTGCCCCCCATGTAGTATATCCTCCTCCACAGACACACAGACACACAGACACAGACACACACACACACACACACACATTTCCAGAGCTGTAGGCACCATGATGGGAGCGATTAGCAGTGTGCACGCGTGCCCATGGCTGTCTGTGTGTGTGTGTGTGTGTGTGTGTGTGAGGTCGTCAGAAATCAGTGGTAAAGATAGAGAGACCAGAATGATGAATGCCTTTCATTAGCGCCCTGTGAGAACACACACGCACACACACACAGAGCTGCTCTTTGACATGGCGGCCAACAGTCACTTCATGAAACCAATAAGCCCCTTGTCAGTGGTCTACAGTTGCCTTGGCAACAGTCCACAGGGTACAGTGTGTGTGAATTGCATGAACATCTGTGCCTTAATGTCCTTGGCGTTAGCTCCTCGCACGCTGATAAAGGTATGTGGGTGTAGACGGCGCGTACATGTGCGTCTGCATGCTTATTGTTGCCGATACAGACAGTCAATTATGCAGTCGTGGTGTGTTCAAGGACTGCGCCTCCTCAGGTCTGTTGCTCGTGGTGGGATGAGTGCACTTTTTAAATGAAGATAATTGTTGGTTTAGTTATCATCCAGTGATTTTTGCTTCTGAGGGGTTTTTTTTTTGTGTATTTGCGATGTTCTTTCAGTCAAACATGTGATTAATCCCCTTCATCTGAAAGGAGTTAGATCATTTGGAGTAGTTGCAATTAAAAGACAAATACATAAAAGATTGAATTATTCAAGCAAAATCACTTTAGCAAAGTCTCCATCTTTTGATTGTGTAACCGTATATGTTTTTTCGAGAAAGGGGAGAAAATTAATTCCTAATAAAGCCGCTTTCAAGTTTAGACTGACCTTTACGATGAGTCACCTGTTGAAAGTAAACATACAGCAGCTTGTTGTTAGCGTGGTCGCTGCAGTGGCTCTCAAACTTCTTTTTTAATATTTTTTTGTGAGAGAAACAAGATGTACAGCTGCAGCCTGTTTCTCTCTTTTTTTCTTTTTTTTTTTTTTTAAAACGTCTGTATACAGTGTACAGTCAGACTTTCCATGCTGTGTTGGCTGCAGAATACGAAACAAATTGAGCCGAACAGAAGGATCAGAGGTGATGGATTAGACCAACTGACTTGAACCGAGTGTCACAAAGATTTTTTTGTGTTTGCAGAGCCAGCGAAGCTGAGAAACACATGGAATAAAATGTAGGATTCCCAAAGTGACACATCTATTTTTCTCACTGTTTTTTCTTCCATTTTCCCTCATGAATTTTAGAGATAATCTGATTGGATCAGTGGCTGTGTGCTGTTAACTGCTGTAGAGCAACGATGAATCGTTTGGAGTAATTTTTCAAGAATGTCCAAATTCTCGTCCAGCTGCAAATATGTTCTGGTTTCTTTAGTCCTCTATAACAGTAAACTGAATATCTTTGGGTTGTGGACTGTTGGTTGGGACAAAACAAGACATTTTGAGGACCTTACCTTGGGCTTTGGGAAACAGTGATTGAGACATTTTATAGACCAAACTAATTGAATTAATCGAGAAAATAATCAACAGATTAATCAATAATGAAAATAATCATTAGCTGCAGCCCTTTAACTGCCAGCAGCAAGAAGCAAAATGGTGGACTCTTGGATGTGTTCATGTGACAAATGATAAATTGTATAAATGGCTGAATATGTTACAAATACATACAATTTATTGTGTTTTTAAGGTCAATTCAGAAGCTGCTCTGTAACTTTCAATCATATTTTTGTTGTCTTTCCCTGTTGACATTTCTTAGCACTTTGAGCTCTTCTCATCCACGTTGCCTTGAAAGCTGAGGTTCAGCATTATCTGATATGGGTCTTGGGCTTGGGTGTGGCAAGTTGGCTCAATAGCGCCGCCTAACAATTTTCAAAGTCAAAGCCCCACCTTTAAATTTGACATAGATTAACGACATTTGATAGGCAGCTGTAACATCTCAAGACTTGGATCTATACCCTAAACCCAACAGGAAGTCAGCCATTTTGAATTTACTGTGCAATTTTGGGTTTGTTTTGCCATTTACAGGTGTTGTCCTTTAACAAACTCCTAGAGAATTAACCAGAGCGACTTCAAATTTGGTCTGAGTTTGGTTGAGTTTTTGGTTGCATTTTCATGGAAAGTCCTTTATGTGGTGCTGGTCGATTTGCATATTTCGCCAGGAAACAGGAAGTTGTTGTACCTTGAATGTACATTATCCAATCTGCCCCAAATTTCTCAAGCTTAACAAGAGTCCAGGCCTGAACACATCTACGTGTCAATATTGAGCCATAGTTATAGCGCCACCTACTGGCAACAGAAAGTTACAGGTGCTGTACTTTCCATCTCAAATTTGGTCAGGGAAATCTGAAGACCTTCACGATGCCAAATTCCGAAGCTTTTTGGTTTTTGTTGAATGCCGTTGCCATTTTACGTGCTTGATAAGAGTCCAGGCCTGAACACATCTACATGTCAATATCGAATCATAGTCATAGCGCCACCTACTGACAACAGGAAGTGAGCCTTATGTGACAAACATCATCCAATTTATGTGAAATTTACCATAAAGTCACTGGTTCAATCCCTGGTGTAAAAGAGCAGCACTTAAAACTCCTTCATTACCACCACTGAGGTGCCCTTGAGCAGAAATCTTATCCCCCAACAGCTCGGTACTGCTCAGTGGCCAGCAGGTCAGACTGTGGTTGTACTAAGAAGCTCCCAGGTGTGAATGTATGTAATTGAGTGATCAAGGCGATCCTGAAATCGACAGCAATACGTCTTTTGATAATTTTTTTAAAATAACAGAAAACGACAGTAAAAGTTCAGAATGTTATGATGATGATTTATAGCAGCCACAGGTTCAGAATCAGCTAATTACCTTAATATTTTACTGCCCCTTTAATTTGTTTTTGAATCTATAATGCAACCCAAACATGCACTTTGAGCCCTGACTTCATGGTGCCTAACAACATAATTATTTACAAGAGAAGCTTGGTCATCCTGGGCCTCTGAATGCTAGAGAGACACGGGGGGAGTCAGACTGTTTGTAAAGACTGAGGGAAAAAAAGTACAGCAGTGGAGGTTACAGGTATCATTATCAGGACTTGCAGAGTCAATTTGAAATGAGAAGAAAATATAATTATGATGTACTGGTAAATGAACACTCTGCACAGGTCTCCACACTCACAATGCTCCATCTGCCGGAGGAGCCTTCATTTGTCTCTGCAGCAAAATTAATTTGCCTTGATGTTTTTGAAAGAGCTAATTTGCAGGCTAATTAATCTAATCAGTCTGGAAACAGAGAGAGAGAGAGAGAGAGGGGGAATCAACCTGCTTTGTCTCACTCAAAGATAGACACACACATCTCAACATTGTTTGCACATATGGAGTACTAAAATGTAAACACGTACAAGCGCCGCACCACACACACACACACACACACACACACACACGCGCACACTGAACCGCACTCCTCCCCCACAGAATCTTTGTCATCAACACTTGCAGCACGGCAAAGGGCAGTGAAAAGGTTACAAGCGTGAGTTAGTGGAAAGGTCGAGTTAAAGGTCCTGCTTTATTTTTCTTCTCTCTGTTCGTCGTCTGCCGGGTGTAAGGAGCGCCTCCCAATGAGACGCTAAGAGAGAGAAGAAGAAGAGAGAGAGAGAGTGATCAGGAGGGACAGGCGGAGCAAGAGGGAAATGTTTAGTTGACCTTATTTTGATCTTCGCTTCTAAAAGAGGATTAATCCTTCAGTAATGGTATTTAAAGGATGCCATATTTGATTAAGAAAGGAGAGAGAGACATCAATGGACCCACTCCTCTGCCTCCCAACCTCAAAATAATGCTGCTGAGTTCAAGTCACGATGGCGCAGTCAAACTGTCAAGGATGCCGCGCTGCTTTGGTATTGTATGGTACAGTAGAAATGACACAGTTTTGACAGTGATGTGGAAATGAAATGTAGCTGTGGAGTGTGTCTGTACTCTTTGTCTTTTGCACACTTAGAGACAGATTTGTCCAAATTTAGCTCAAAGTAGAAGGAGAAGACACATGTAAAAGATTTGTAGTAAGTAATTTTGCTCAGCCTATCAGCGTCTATAGCAACCAATTTTGCCAGGTGATCTTAGTCCGTGTTTGCTTCCTTTTCTCAGGCTGCTTCCATTTAAGAGCTACTTTGGAGATCTACTAATGCTACTAATGTGCACAGCTTCTTTTTATCGACTGTACTAAATTATAATTCATTTTAAGTATTAAAGGGTAGCATCACCCACAGTACAATAAAACATATGTTCTCACTTACCTGTGCCGGGAATCTACTCATGCAGATAGTTTTATTAAAGATATAATTCATTTGTGCAGGTTTTGAGATATTTGATTATCCATAAAACACGTTGTCATCTATTTTTATAAGGACTATGGACTTTGGTAGAAAGTAGTTTAAAAGAAAACCACCTCTAAGAAATAGAGATATAGACTGTAGGTTATATTTTATTGTACATGTACTGTAAATTTAAGGGATATTGTGGGATAATTAGACTCCCTGACACGTCCCTGACAAGTGTGTAGAAGATGTGTTTTATAGTGGAGAGGTATGTTTTCTTCCACTCCTGTTCAGTGTCCTGTTATTATTTCTTCCAGAGCTCATCTGTGTCTCCATCTGCCAGTTTTCGGACTGGAGAGAAGCACAGAAGTTCGAGCGATTACTCCTCCGACAGCAAGAAACAGAAGACAGATGATAAGGAGTTGGCCTCTACACGCTATGTGAGTTAAAGTTACACAACAAAAACAAAGGCAACCTTATACACGGCACTGTGACTGTGAAGTTATTGCACACGAGCCACAGTCAAACCCACACTTTCTGCTTTTTTTTTGGAGGAGTTGTCATTAGAGACAGAGAGAGACCTCACATGACAAAGGCTGTAGCTGGGATTTGAACACAGTATGTTGCAGTTTATGACTTGTACTTCAGCCAAATGAGCCATCTGGACGCTCCCATTTTAATCTAATAATTAAAACAAAAAGAAAAAAATTACCCAAAAAAGTTGACAGAGGAATGAAGAAACTTTATGGTCTTCTTTCAGAGATCAATTAAATCGTTAATTTTAATTTTATTATCAGATAAATGGGATATTAAATTGGATAAAAGCACTTATCATCTGTATTTATAGACGGTGAATGTAGGGTGATAAGGTTTTTCTATAAAAGCAGCAAACAGCAAATGGACACACTGTAGACGTCCACCTATTTTATCTAAAATAAAACATGCAGAGAGTAAAACATGCAACATCTGTACTTCCTAGATTATAATTTTCAATCAGAACAGACACTTTTTTAGTAAAAGGAGTGAAAGTCAGTGGTGCTCCTTCTGTATGTCCTCCCCAGGAAAGTGACGGAGAGAAGAGCGACGACAACTTGGTAGTGGACGTCTCCAATGAGGTACAACATGGTTTAACAGCATCTTTATTGTTACCTGATCAGAAAAATGAATCCATCGTATTACCTTCATTTGTGCTCACCCTCAACAGGATCCAGTGTCTCCCAGAGGAAGTCCTGCCCACTCGCCTCGGGAGAACGGGTTGGACAAGAGTCGTCTGTTGAAGAAGGATGCGCCCCTGAGTCCTTCCTCCATCGCCTCCTCGAGCAGCACACCTTCATCCAAATCCAAAGAGATTAATTTGGTGAGTCATTTGGGTAATTATAGCCTTCTGATCTTCTTTGTCATCATTTCTCAGGGTAGTTTTCTATTTTTAGGTATTTAGAGAAATGTAAAAATGACAAGTAATCATGTAAAAATGACAAGTAAATTTTAGGTAAGGTATAAAATCTAGGTGAAAAAAAAAACGCTGAATTATATTTGGTGCAGAAAGCGTGTAACAGCGCTTAATACATTTTTATATAATATCGATTTTATGAGTCATAAACTCTGTCAAAGCATGAATGGTTCCTGTATTATTTAAATGTTTCTGCTGCGTTATTAAATTTGGAAATCGTTGCATGTGTCTTTTAGCTCTAAACCCAAAGATGTTGGCCCCATTTGAAGCCAATATTTAGATTAATGTTAAGTGATTAAGATTTTTGTTTGTGGTTTAGAATGAAAAGTCCACGACGCCTGTGTCCAAGTCCAGCACCCCCACATCCCGCTCTGATGCTCCGACTCCCAGCAGCACCGCCACCCCGGGCCTGAGGTCTGCACCCAGTAAACCAGCAGGAGTGGAGACGCTGGGTGAGTGTTTTTTCTTTTCTTTTCTTTTTTTTTTACAAAGCACCAAAACTCCTCCAAGTGTATCATTGAAATAGCAGATATACAGACAATAACAGGGACACCTTTACAATATAATGCAATCTAATACAATCATTCTGCAATATACTATATTTGTGAAGCGTATGTGTCTTAAAACAGACAATGTAATGGATCAACTAGATATTTTTGCCACCATAGTCCAGTGTAGGTAGAAATAGACCTGTGACCCATTGTTTATATGAGCACACAGTTAAGTATTGTGTTAGCCTGTGCTAAAAATTTATTTTGTTGCATAAGCTCAATCTCCACACTACCCATGGATGTGAAGCTCAAATCACAATTTGCATCAAACAATGTTTTTTTCTTGTAGCTCCTGGTCTCCGCACACCGCTGGCAGTGCCGTGCTCGTACCCCGGCCCGTTTGGAATGGTTCCTCACCCGGGCATGAACGGGGAGCTGAGTGGAGCGGGAGCAGCCTACACCGGTCTGCATAACATTTCCCCACAGATGAGCGCGGTGGCTGCTGCTGCTGTGGCTGCTTATGGACGCACACAAGTGGTACCTGAAGACACACAAACACATACGTGCTGTGTGCAAAATTAACTTTAGGTTTCTCCTGCCAAGAACTGGCAAACGGAAACATAACCTCTCAGCAACAACTTATACAGGACAAAATAAAAGGAAATTAAACCGTTTGTAATGTTTAAGGATTCGAATAATTCACACGCTGCCAGTCAAACCAATTGGGATGCTTTTAAATGTGATTTTTTATGATTAACAACCATTAGCTCTGCGTGTGTCAGCGGACACAGAGGTTTTAAAAAGAAAGAAAAAAATTTGTGCTCAAATTAGAGCTGATATTCTACCTCTTCATATTGAAACAGGTTGATTCGCTGCTTTGGAAGAAGAAAGTTTAATTTGTCCGGTGTGTGATCTCAGGGAAATTGAAAATGAGTAGTACAGAAAGGAACGTTCAGGACATACGCAAGCTGCAAAAATTAGCATTACTTAATTACTTCATTAGCATTACTTGTTGTTAAATAATCTTGATTCAAACTCATACATGTACCCTGCAACCAGACTGACTCTTGGAAAACCTTTCTGCTGTGTGCCAGACAGACACAATGCTAATAATTTCTATTATGATAACAACTCATTTCTAGCTGTTGTAGCAGTTGTGTACTGTATATCTGAATTGCTTTTAAACTGTCACCCTTCATGTTCTGCAGGTGGGATTTGATCCTCACCACCACATACGTGTCCCGGGCCTTCCTCCTAACCTGTCGGGCATTCCTGGTGGAAAACCGTACGTTTCCTCTCCTAGTTCTCAAAAGTTGGAAAAAAAAGCTATTTATTCCAATTTTCTGTCACATTTGCATTTTCATTTTCCTCCTTTCATGTAAACCCCTCTTCTCTTGCCACCCCTTATCCCTCCACATGACGCTTTTCTCTCCTCCAGTGCCTACTCCTTTCATGTGAGCGCTGACGGACAAATGCAGCCTGTGCCTTTTCCTCCGGATGCACTGATCGGCCCCGGCATACCGCGCCACGCACGGCAGATCAATACTCTCAGCCACGGGGAGGTGGTGTGTGCTGTCACCATCAGTAACCCAACACGTCATGTCTATACCGGCGGCAAGGGCTGCGTCAAGGTGTGGGACATCAGTCACCCGGGCAACAAGACCCCTGTATCCCAGCTGGACTGCCTTGTGAGTGCACTGCAGTGATGCTTTCATTCATGACAGTAGACTGTTAAATCATTCATGGTCAAAATACTGCAGGTTCTCCATTGTTTTACACGTAGTTACTGCTTACAGCAACAGGTTCATGAATTGGTACTTTGGAATGATAAAAATACATCTGTGTGTGTCTGTCTCATCAGAACAGAGATAACTACATCCGTTCCTGTCGACTACTTCCGGATGGGCGGACTCTCATAGTCGGGGGCGAGGCGAGTACTTTGTCAATCTGGGATTTGGCTACACCAACTCCACGGATCAAGGCAGAACTAACTTCGTCAGCACCTGCGTGTTATGCTCTGGCCATCAGCCCTGACTCCAAGGTCTGCTTCTCCTGCTGCTCCGATGGAAACATAGCCGTCTGGGACCTTCACAACCAGACTCTGGTTAGGTACGGAGCTGGGGAGTGGGACTTGTGAAGGTTTGGATTAGCACTGGACAGTAAAATCATCTGAGGATGCTTGCAAATATAATGCTACAAATTCGTTTTATTTATCAATTAACTTCATACAAAGTGCAGTAAAGGGAAAAAACCTAAATCAGATCAATATTGATGGCCGCTTTTCCTTTAAAACAGCACTAATTCTGCAGCACTAAGGTACTTGGGTGGTAGGTTGTACCAAGTATCTTGGAGAACTTGCCACTGTTCTTCTGTGGATTTTGGCGCCTCAGTTGCTTCTGTCACTTCATGTAAATCCCACGTTGACTAGATGATGTTGAGATCAGGGCTCTGTGGGAGGCATATCATCTGTTGCAGGACTCCTGGTTCCTCTTGTCAATCAAAATATTTGTTTATGACTCTGGCTCCATGTTTGGGGTCGTTGTCATGCTGCAGAATAAATTTGGGACCAATCAGACGCCTCCCTGATTGTATTGCATTATGGATAAGAATCTAAACATCATAAGTGCCTACAAAACTTTTGCACAGCACTGTATCATTGATTTTATAACTCAAAAGTAAACATTAACTTAAATAAAAAAATATTTTTGAAAAAGAAAATCACTTCTGTATACAGCTAATACATGTATTCACTGAAGCATACATTCTTATGCTTTTCTGTCATAAACTGTGTTTTTCTTTGGTAAAAATTGTAAATATTGTTTTATTAGTGGATGTAATTAATGAGCCCTTCTTGGGCTTTTTTCTCCTCTCTTTGCTCATTATACAGTATAAGTTAGTTTTAATGTCCTTTGTTTAATTTCAACTTGTGCAAAGAAGCTGAACTGCCTGAAATCAATATTATATTGCTCTATTGTGATTATATTGCTATATTATTATACAAGATTTTTACATATAAATAAAAATGTTGATATGGCATCTTCAGATTTGGTGAACATTATCTATTGTTGCGTGAGGGTTTGTGTGACACTGTGGTTTTTCTGCAGGCAGTTCCAGGGCCACACCGACGGAGCCAGCTGTATAGACATCTCTAACGATGGGACCAAGCTTTGGACAGGAGGTCTGGATAACACCGTCCGGTCCTGGGACCTGAGAGAGGGACGGCAGCTGCAGCAGCATGACTTCACCTCACAGGTACACAAAGCACTTTTTACACACATATGTCTATTAGCGCTGCGACAACACCTACAGCTATTACAAAGTGTAATTTGCCATAATTTGCCGTTGTTTGGCATTGTATGTTTGGTAAATGTCTGTATAGATAATCGTCTACCAGTAGTTTGTATAGCTATAACGTGGAACTTGTTCAGTTCATCCAGTAGTTTGCAGGTGTAAGTTGTGTGATCAAAAGGTTTGGTTTTGCATGTTTTTTTGTTATATTATTGTTTGGTGGATAAAGTAGAATTCAGAAAATGATGAAAATTGCACATCACAGAACAAGTCACAGCCATTTGCAGTTTGTGTGATTACACTCTCAGGCTTTGTCATATTGCAGTAATTTACAAGCTCGGTTCAGAACATATAACCCACGATGGAGGCCAGGCTGAGCTGCGGTGTTCTAGTACCTTTAACACTAATAATACTGGCAGTTAGAATTGAGTTTTTTCAGGTAAAGAGAAGAGCAGCAATAATAGTCCATTACTGCAATTTTCCTGAAAAGACCCATTTCACAATCCCAGTGTGCACAGGAGGAGATGAGTGTGCTTTAAAGATAGCTCCGAGAGGGCAGGAAAGACAGGGAGAGACATGGTAGATAGTTTGCTCATGCCATTCAGCAGCATCTTTTATAACTGTTTTGGCAAAGAAAAAATACTTTTTTATGTTTACCAGGTTTATCAAGCTATCAGGTTCATGCCCAGCATGCTTTTTTTTTTTTTTTGGTCGTCATCATCTGGAAAGAATATTTGTGAGACCTGATTCAAAAATGAGAATTGACTAAATCATTCACCCACCACATTTTCATGAAGTATAATTGCTTTCTCCAGCAGCGCTTCTGCCAGCACTTGCAGGACTGTTGCAAACTTAATAAGATTTAAGAAACTGAAACAGCCATCTGTTTCGACAGATTAGTACATCAGGGACCGAAATGTTTATGGTGGTGTTGAAAAGCATACAGCGGGCTTTTGCCAACATTCATAGATATGTTAATATGGGTGCCCACCCCCACATACAAGCACAAAATCTCCATGCTCTGAAAAAATCCCTACCCTGATATAAGAGATGATTATGTATAATACTTGCATGAACTAAGAGATAAGACTATCATTAAAAATGTGTCTGTTGGGTTTCACTGCAGATCTTCTCACTGGGATATTGTCCAACGGGCGAGTGGCTGGCAGTAGGGATGGAGAACAGTAATGTGGAGGTCCTACATGTCACCAAACCTGACAAGTACCAGCTCCACCTACATGAAAGCTGTGTGCTCTCACTCAGATTTGCCCACTGTGGTAAGAATTAATGAATCTACTAAGATAATTTTGTCTTAAAAAATGTTCGGAACACTATTTTCTGAAAAGATCTTAAAGTAAGGAAATTACAGAATATCTTTGGGACATTAGCCTGTTTGTCAAATTCTCAATGAACTGATGAGAACTGTTTATGATACACTTTAACATTAACTGTGTTGAATGACGCACTAGAGAAGATTAAAAATTGTTGCAGGATTATAATGCTACATGGAAACTCTTAACAGACAGGTTCACTATTTTTCAAGTCTGTCCTAAAACAACAGTCAGGTGCCCAAATCCCCCGTCACTTACATTGTAAGCGCTTTTGTAAGGGGATCTTCTAATGGTCAGTATGAACAGGAGGAAGGATTACAGCAAGAAAAACCTATTTCAATGTTCATTGGGCACCTCACTGTTGTTTTAAGACAGACTTGAAAAATTGTGAACCTATCATTTAATAAATTATTATATATATCATATTAAATATGTGAACATGTACATGTGGTTTGTATTGTTTGCAGAGGAAGGTGCAAGAAATACAACAAGAAATCACGCTGTACCAATTTATAGGAAATATAAATTCAAACCGGTAATTACTTCTTATTAGGGATGGTTAAAACTGTTGGATAAAGCCGGTATCAACTAAGTGTTGGAGCACCGGTCAGTAACAAATAGACTATTTTGGTGTTTGCATTGTAATCACTTAATTTATCTTGAAGGTACCAGTCTGTCAATACAGTTCTGTATTGTGAATAATCAATATGGGATTATACTGATGGTTGGAAAATATCTCTGCACTACAATGATTTTTGAGTTTTTTAGTTATAAAATACTGTTTAGTTATGAAATACAGCAATTATGGCCACACTCTCAGTATTTGAGCTCTGTATTTTTGTATTTATCAGTCTGGATAAATTCGCCCTCCAGTGGTGAAAATGAGCAGCTGATGCTCAGTGGGAAATGCAGTGTTCAAGGATTTTTCCAAATCACTTGGTAAAAATGTTTCCACCTCTCATTATAAAGGTAGATTTTGGGCACTACATTTTATTCCACTTCTCACCACCTGTTCTCCCTTTTTTCACACACAGTCATTTATTTGACAAATTCTTACCGAAGGAGAAAGGTCAAAAATCAAGAGAAGCTCAAACTGCTTGCAGAGTTAGTTCTTTGTTAGGGCTTTCTTCACTGAATGCTTCAATTTGTGACTGAGGGTTATCTGTTTTATCTGAGTCACTGGGGAAAATTTGGGGAAAACGTTTGTTCTTGATGTGGCCTAATGTAGTTTGCCATCCTGTGCAGGGAAGTGGTTTGTGAGCACAGGAAAAGACAATCTGCTCAACGCATGGAGAACCCCATACGGAGCCAGCATATTCCAGGTAACTGTGGAAGAGCATATTACATAAATTACATGCAGCAAAGTGGCCAGAGGGCTTAAAATACAGTGTCAAACCCAAGATATTACAGGTTTTGTGGATCAATCATATCCAGTCTTCTATCCAACACCTCTCTGTTATACGCATGGCTTTCATCCCGCTTCTTCATAAGCCTCAAAAGCACTTTTTTACATTTTCACACATCTTTTTATTCCCCTTACAGTCAAAGGAGTCGTCTTCAGTGCTGAGCTGCGACATCTCCATAGATGATAAGTACATTGTGACTGGATCAGGAGATAAGAAAGCGACTGTCTACGAGGTCATCTACTAACAGGGCTGGAGTCATAAAACAACATGGCCATCCTCCCATCCAGGCACTCTGCGATGCCTCCGTCCCCATGTACAATTTTTAATGTGTATAAAATGGATTTGGATGGAACAAACCAAACATTTTCTGGATTTCTGGACCGTTTGACTTCTTGGCTGGTCGTGGATCAAAACGAACAAGCAGAACCAAGCACAGAGATTTTTTTTTTTTTTTTTTTTTTTTTTTTTTAAAATCAGTGGCTTTTTTTTGATGTGAGATGAGTGAATGTCCATATGCACTGAGTCTGGAGTGGATGCTGTTGTTAAGGCATTGCCCAGATAACATTACTTTATGTAACACTTTTAAGCCTCTGATACATGTGCTTTTTACCAATGCGTTTGCATAGACAAGCAGCTACAACTCAAGCATCATTGTTCACATATTCGCCTTTGTAACCTATTCTGTGTGTACCTGGATGCTTAAAGGGGACATAACACGCTGTTTGTGATTTTCTGTCATTTGTATAGTGTTATAATGTCAGATGACAGAGTGGGCTCATCAGGAGGGGGGCCTTAAAGAGGAGCTAAAACGGCCTGTTTCAGACAGAGGCTGAACTGAGCGACTGCATAAAGGGCCAGTGTAAGATAAATAAGGAGTTTTTTAAACTGTAAATCATGCCAAGATATTCCAGCAGATCCCCTGAATATAAATTTAGACCTGAAAATGTGCATTTTACGTCCCCTTTAAAGAATACATCAGGGCCAAATCATTCCCGGCTCATACCAGAATATCCTCCTTGAGAACTTTGGATTTTTCACAACATAAACATAAATAAAAATGGTGAGGATGTGCACATCCAACGCGGGGATATGTGGGGGTAGCCATCATGCACATGCAAACACGTAGTTCAAAGCAAATATATCAGAGGCTTTATTAAAAACAACCACCTGTGGACATTTGCATAAAATTGCATTGCATTTTATTTGCATTTTGATTGCGTTCCTGAGGCAATATTGTGGTTTTTTCATATGTAGGTTGTCATTCTTGCTTTCATGCACTGTATGTTTATACCTCATACCAAATTTGCCTTTTTTATTATAATAATTAATTCGTTTTTTGTTTGTTTAGGGCCAATTAAAGTAAAAAAATCAGCCTTCCACATGTGAAAAAAATATCAGTTTCATTTCATATCAAATTCATGCTGAGTATAGTGGCATTTTCTGTGGATGGTTGTTCATACAGTACCACCCTATCTAGAAATTATTGCTTAATATCTCCATGATTAATCTCATGTCATTACACCTTTACATGATAGTAATGACAATTAGCTCAATTGGCATTGTTCTTAAAGGAATAGTTTTGGGAAATGTGTATATTTGCTTTCTTGCCTAGAGTTATAAGAGACCCTGTCCAAGAAATTATGTTTATATACTACTAAATAGTTTTCCCAATTATGTTGCATTGGCAAATGTAATAGCTGCCCAGATTATGTTCACAGGTAATGTTTTTTTAAACAAATTAAGCTTTACATTTATATATCGCTCTGAAGTTGGAGAGAGGAGGTTGGGGTGGATGATGCGCGTACAAAACACAGACTGTGACACCAGAAACGAGTTCGCATCCTGAGTCCCGCGACTGGTTGTGTTTAGGCAACAAAAGCACTTTGGTTAAGGTTAGTGAAAGATCGTCGTTCCGTTGTTCTTTTTTCTGTATTAAACCAAAACCATCTTTTCCTAACCTTAACCAAGTGCTGCCAGTGCCTAAACATAACCATAAAATGTTTAATATAGCTGCAGTTACTGCTAGTAGATATTGTACTGCAAGATCAAGATATTTAGCTGAACTACGTTATCATTGAACATTTCACTCATGCTTAGAGAAAACGTAATTCAGCCAGCAGTACGTTTCTAGCAAAACATACAGTATTTGCTGTTGCAATTTAGTAATATGTTAATATAATTTATAGGAGACAGTTGGAAAAGAAGGAAGCTAGAGGCAGTTAGCTTAGCTTAGAGTACATGCAGGGGGACACACGCTTCCTAAAATGGCAGACTGACGTTTGTACACTTAGGTTTTTGTTCCCATTGAACTAATCCTTTTGTGCCTATGACCTCCAATATTTACTTTATATCTACATGCTTCATAATTGTTTTTATCTATTTTCAACTTCTGAGTGAGATGTGTTTGACAAACTAACGAGATTGCCCTCAGTGCCCTCACTACTGACTGACCTTTGCACTTGGTTCTGCCCCCTCAGCTCAGACTCCACTGGATGCTCACTGGATTGACAGATAACAGTAAAACTGTTTCGATTGGTGTTGGGAGGTCAACCAGCCCTCCATTTCCTGCCTGGATTTTCCTGTTTGGACTTTTTGACATTTCTCTAACAAAAAACAAGTGGTCAGCGATATGTTCGTGATTTCTCTTGGATTTACTTCTGTTGGCTTGTAGAAATAACACAGTGCCTTTATGCCGCTACGCTTCTGACTTCATTTCGTCCCGCTGAGTGTTCAACTACACAAACAGCTGAAACGTGACGGACTCTTCTCTTGGAACTGTTTTTGAGTGTACACATCTTGCGGCATTTGAGGACGGATTTCATTAGACAGATTAATTATCAGCAGATTAATATAGAACTGTTTTTACCCATTATCAGTCGTCCCCCTTGACACACTATAATCAGGACCAAACTTCTTTGCTTTGCCTGCTTTGCTGAAAACATGCACGTGAAACACAATATCATGGCTACTGCTGTTACTTTTTGATAGTTGCATTGTGCCATTCAAGATTTGTTATTCTTTGCTGTACTTTTCTTTCTGCTTTCAAACTTTTGCTCTTGTTGCGTTTTCTGCTACATAGCTACATGCCCAGATGACACTCATCCACATACAGTAAAACACTGCAGTGCACATCTTATGGATCCCACAGCAGTTAGTGGCAGAGATGCACTTCGCTCTTAGATTCTTAACCTAACCATAACCACCCACACCTAATCCCAACTGTCCAAGCCGTTTAAACATGTAACATACTGTAACTATCTGCAGGCTCATAACTACTTTAAATGTTGAGCCTAAAATCCAACTTTCCGGTTAAGCTTCCCATAACCCTCATGGGATCCATAATTTTGCAACACTGAAAGGTAAATTTCAGACCAACTGAATAATTTAGAAATGTACCGACAGAACTGTAAATGGAGACTGAACAAACACAAAATATTATGTGTATTAATCCCAGAAGCTGCATATTATAGCGTTAACTTCCGTTTTTTTGGGCCCCCCGAGCACAAAAATACATCCTCAGCCTGCAAACGGAGAAGGAAGAGAAGGCAGAAATGAACAGAGGGAGGTTTGTATGTACAGTAATCATTATTACTGTACTATAATTACCAATTGTCCTGTAACAATGAGGTGATATAGCCTACAGCCTATTTCACTGACTCTAATGCAGTACTTTCTTACTTTACCTTTCACAACAGCACCCTCTCTCAGTAATGACTGCCTCTTATAAAAGATTAAACGATCGGACAAACATGACCAAACCTATATTTTTTTAATGGTTTCCCGGATTACACTTAAAACTGATGAAGCGAGCAGTGCTGCCTGTAATAGACATACCTATGCTTTTATTACTGCAAGGTCTTAAATATTAATATTGAGATGTGAACAAATCAGTTTGTGCCATCCTGGGAAATATGTAACTCCTCTCTAAGTTTTTGAGCACCTCTTAAAGCAGAAAAACAATGTACATCAGATCAATTTTTGAGGAAGTTTGATACTATATTGCACTGGAAAAAAAAGGTTTGTTTTCGACTAAATGCCAAGAGAACGTGAAGTTGGTGAATTCTTTTTATTATTTTCTTGAATATTAATTGTTCTTCCCATGTGTGATACAAGCAGATCTCTGTTGAAGTAATGCTAAAGATGTTTTTGGCACATTTGTTTTATCAGTTTTACAGGACGTGACACATATGTACATATATGTATGTGACAGAGTCGAAGAAACTACTGATACTAACTGCACTGGTGTGAATGAATAGGCTCATTTTGTAGTACAGCCACCTCTGAAGAGAAAAAAGTGAGAAGGAGAAAGAGAATATACTGGTATGACTGGTATTTATGGGATTTTTTTTGACAGCTGCACACAGTGACACTGCATTGTGAAGGACCGGTCATGATAGCGTTTCGTTTTTTTAGCGTGTTTGCCTGATCTTGTGTTTTCTTTTTAAATCTGAAGCATTTCTGTTTGCCGCAGTCAGCCACGCTTTGAAATTAAAATGACGATCCATTCACCCTGCTGTCACTGAATGCTCTGCTGCGCTTTCTGCTCTTGAATGAGTCAAAATCCGGTGGCACCTTTTGTACTGTATCAAATACTGTGCAAAGGGAAAAACATTTAAAATACACTTTGGTTATAGTCGTGCTAATGTCAAAAGTCAAACCTGAATGTTACCCGTCTCATCTGATTGCTACAAGTTAGCTGGCTAACATGACCTGATACAGAAAGGATGTTATAAACAACGATGTGTAGAGCATTTAGCTTGACTGAACTCATGAAGGTATTATGAACTTACTGTAAACATGTAATAATTCAAGCTTACAGTGGAAAGAAACTTCCTGTTGCTAGTTGAGCTTTTTTTTCTCTTCAATACAAAATGCCTTTGCTCTCTTTTTTCTAGTCTGTGATTGATTTTATTAAATTATTGTGTGGAAGATTTGGTGTGAGACTTGTTCATTGTTCCATCTGATTTCATTATTAAGTTAATAATGCAATTAATTATAGTGAAAATACTAAACCAAACAGTATTTGCATAATGTTTATGCAATCAGAGAAAGTGGCAAAGTTCTTGCATAAATTTATGGCAGCTGCAATATTACAACAAAGTTCTGCAACAATATTGACAAACATTTTGTTTGAAAGTGTCTTTTGACTCCTCTCTACCTGAAGCTGAAGAAAGTGACCTTGTTTCTCCTCCATGGTGTTACATTAAAGTGGAATTTTTCTGTATCCTTGAAGATTATCCATGGCATTTGATAGCAGAGATGAAAAATGGGCAAGTGCGGGTGAGATGGACTTGAGTCAGCAGCAGCAAATTCAGTCCCTTCTACAGAATATTAAATGACAGAACACTTGACTTATCCAATGTTCTTTACATATTTCCTTCCTCATTTCACTCCTTTGTGTATGACAACCTGTTAATGGACTCGTTATCAACCTGCCTCTTTTCTATGTGTGCTCAGAGCATTAATATTCTAATATTCTCCTTAACAATCTAATGCTACCGCACCAGTACACTGAGCAGACTACAGCCTGCAGTCAGCCACGGCAGACATTCATTTTGCATTTAAGATTATTCCATTGAGCTCCGGCTCTTCATGTCTCTTCAATATACTCTGCCTTTGAAAAAAAAAAAACTCTCAGCAAAACAACCAGAACAAGCTTTTAGTTTGTCCTTTGGTTTTTTATTACTTTATGGCCCCTCGACTACATACTAAATCTACTGAAACACTCTTCTCTTCCCTGCTCTAACCTACTTTTGAACTTCTAAACCTGCACTCTGCCTCTGAATCCTTCCTTTGCCCAAGCAGAGACGATACTTGACTGAATCAACAGGCCACATACAGTATCAGAGATTGAATACAGTAAGCAGTACCAGTAGTGGATGATATTAATAACACAATAATTATTGCCATAAATCCTCCGTGTCCTCTTTAAAGTATAGTGTGACAAACTTTTTTTTGTCAGAACAGCTCTAGTTTTTGACTCATGGTGTGTGGCAGGCGTACTCCACATCCATATTAAGTGAGCAGGGAAACAAGGGTTTCAAGTGTTTTAGTGTGGCATTTTAGTGCGAGCTGACAGGTCAGTGCTAGTCTCTGTCTAACCTCCCATTGTGAACGTGCTGTGTTCATGTAGAGCACAGCGCCGGACTGTTGAAGTGGATTAAGTGATCTAAGTGAGGGCTGTGGAGGAGGACGCTCCACCATTACAGTGAATGATACTCCTGTTACAGCTCTCCAACCAGCACTTCAAACAGCCAAAAGTGGGAGAGAAGGAGGAAAGGTGGGGATGCAATGTGGGAACGAGCCACCCTACTTCAGCATTTTATATTAAGAGCTCTTGCAGCTTGCAAATTGCCCACTTTCCTGACGGACATAGAAGTTGGATTAAACAAACAGGCCACACGATAGCAAGACACTGTCTAATAGCTTGCACATGTTGTGTCATGTTGTGGTACAATTGGCTCATAACGCTGCAAGGACAGCGTCACTTTCACTTCATACAGACTTCACATTTGGATGTTAAAAGTCTGTTAGTTCACAGCCACCGTTGTCATATTTATTGTCCTTTTACAGACCCTCATGTCCACGTTGGCGACCCGACAGTCTGCTGGTGGTATGTTTGCAAAGTGCTACTTTACAGAACCATTACAATACTCTACTAACTTCTGAGCACTGTCAGAATAGCTCTTAATTAATTCACGGCTTTAGAGCAGTGACGGCACACTCAGGAAGCTCTTGGACTCTGGGTGCAACAGAGTGGATATTTTCATTGCAGGAAGTTAACAAGACTAGCGGGTCTGCGAGGCCGCACTCAGCGACAGCACAGCAGTGTCTTTGCGCTAAATCCTTACGTCAGCAAGATGACACGCTCAGAATGAAAAAACTAACATGCTGATGTTTAGCAGGTATAATGTTGTGGCATGTGATTGCTTGCTAATTAGCTCTAAACACAAAGTAGGCTACAACTGATGGGAATAAGTAGTTTTGCAGGTATTTTAACTAAAGTATTGGACAAACTAAAACTTTGAGCTGATGATGATGCTATATGGAAAATCAGGGGATTCTCAATTCATCCTGAGGGCGACATCTGCACCAGATTTAATGGCAATTCATTCAATTGTTGTCATATTTCGCTAAAAACTGAAAATGTCAACCTCTTGGTGGCGCTAGAGAAAAAAGTCAAGGAATCACCAAGTCATTAGGATCCATCCTGTGGGCACCATGGATATTTGTACAAAATCTCACGTCCATCAAAAAGTATTTAAAGTTCCCCTCCACTCAAAAATGCTTTTTGTTACTTCAGTTGGATGTTTGAGCTTCACTGTGCAGAATGATGTACGTGTGTCCTAGAAGACTGTTTTCAGGGGGAAAGTTTCTCTGTGTTCACCTTAAATCTGACTTTAAGTTGCGGCCTATGAGCATGTCGTAACACCACAACTACTTTGGAGCCAATCAAGGACCAGATGTGGAAACTTGAAGCCTTTAGTACATATACACTGAGAACGGACTTTTCAGGGAAGTGGGAGACATCCAACATATTTTCATTTTCATAGATTTTTCAACGAGGGAGAAACACTAGATGCCATTTTGTTGACATGGTAACTGAATATTTTCCTGTGGAAAAAACATGTCAGTCACAATTTTCTTATTGAAAGCAGCGGATTTTTATGTCCTAAAATATGTCTGGAGGGGATCTTTAAGTCTGGACTCTACTATTTCATCACCAATTAAAACACATATTTGGTCCATTTTAGCAGAACATTCTTGCCCTCTAATGCCCGCTCTATAAAAGTGGTCTTTCTTCTGCTACAGCACAAGACATAGTTGCTAGGAGATTTCTTTTAACAAAACCTCAACACCTGGTAACAGGAATGGGGAGGTTAGTGAACAACATGATTCCTTTCCAGTGGCTGCTGCGCTTTGATCATAAAACCTCAGCTGAACATACAATCACTGGTCATGCTTTTGATGGGATACACAAAATCTCTGGAGACAAGACGCTGCTGTGTATCTCTGGCCTGTTATCCTCTAGAAGATGCTGCACAAAAGAGACAATTACCTCTGGAAATGCCAGGATTTTTTTTCCACTTAAATAATGAACATGGATGAATTGCTATAACATCTATCAATAATAACTGGCCTTTATACTCTGCTAGCACATGACAGACATCCTTATATGCCCTGCAGATATAAGAAATGATCGGAGAAACCTCTGCTCTAACATCGTAATAAGTAATAGAAACCCGAGGCTAATATGCTCCAACCACACAGAGGACCAGCAAATAAACAAACAACTAACAAGCAAGACAATAAGGTGATAAGGTGAGGTTTTGTCACCGTGTTATTTTTGCCCATCTATTCACATTAATGGAAGCTAGGATGAAAGTCTGTCCCCATCAAAAATATAAAGGAAACAATGTTCCCAGTGCAGCCAAAGATGTGACTCCCATACAAGAAAACTGAATGTAGAATTTTTTTCCTTTGGTATTTGGAAGACCAGGTATGCTATGTATTCAGGTTACACTTTAGTGTATTTTTAATGAGATTATATCACAGTTATAAGGCTCATGGTATTCTTTTTTTAAGGCCTTGTATTGCATTTGAACTCACACAAATGTGTCCTTGTCATATCTGACTTACTAATTTTCATCCCCTTCCATTTTTCACCTCGCCAGTCCCATCACATCTGTGAAAGAGATTGGATCGGGGTACAGGGAGCGCGTCCATCAGCTTATCTGGTAGAGTAAATTTGACGGTGATCCTGTAATGAGATGAAAGATTTGTAAGGAGCTTTATACTTTCAAGTGATTCAAAGGGACATTTCTCGCAACAACTGATGCTGCTAACAATTTCCTGCCCTGTTACAGGGTGGACTGATGATTAATTCATGTCTCTGCCGTCTTAACGAGGTTGTGCCCGTTAGTGGGTGGGAGGGGGGTGGGGGCACTCTGCAGCGCTTTGATATCCTACATTCAAGGCTATGTCACAGATTAATGACTTCTTTGAGCTGCGAAACGAGCATCATTATCTCTTTCTAAAAAGGGAAGGATGAGAGATTTCAGCTCAGCTTGTATTAAGACAGGGGAGGAATCAGTCACTGTGTGTGTGTGTGTGTGTGTGTGTGTGTGTGTGTGTGTGTGTGTAAGAGAGAGAGTGAGTGACACTTGAGCATTTTATTGCTTAGCAACCTGCATCTGAGAGAAAGGTTGAAGCAGATTTTTCTGTGCACAGTTCAACCCAAACCAGCTATGAATGTTTGTTAATATGGAACTTGTGCATTTTTAATTTAGTTAAAGAGGCACTCCTCTGATTTTGCACCCCCATAAAGTTGGGGGACTTGTGAGATAACATCATCAGGCTTATTTTCTCAGACTTCAGATATCACCCTCTAGACCCTTGAAAGACATTATACAACAGTTTTCACAGGCTGAGTGCTACTCCCTGTGACAAGTAAACTTTAACTTGAATTCATCTTCAGACTAGGGCTGGGTATAGATTGAATTTTTAAATTGAGAAATATAAACATGTTTTTTTTTTTAATTGAACAACAGAAACTTGTCAAATGCCTCTTTTGATATGTAAGATTTGTCTGATAGATGATTAAGATGCACTGTGAACTTTAGTAGCTCATGATTCATTATTTACTATAAGTAATTGTTTCATTAGTATGTTTAGACAATAACTGTTTGAAGTTAGACTACCTCTGTTGAATTATCAATGTATTGGAATTAGGAATTATGATGTCTAGATTAATACTTTATGTTATCCTTTTCTTCCATTGTCATACAAACCAGTTTAAACTATTCCTTATTAAAAGTACAGACTGGAAACTCTTGGCCTTTGCTCATATGTCTTAACAGACAAGCAATTTAGTTTATTGGTGCTGAAATCAGTATTCAATCTAAAGAATTTTACACTTATGCTGTATAAAATGGACTGCTGGGCAACAGTTTTGAGGTCAGCTGGGGTGAAATTGCTATTGCTATCAGAGTACAACCATATGGCCAATAACACCGTATCACGTCTTTGTTGCCATATATGATCAAATCAAACGTTTCCCCAGAGAAATGCGTAAAACTATTGAAAATGAGATTATATTTTACAAAATTCCTTGTTTGATAGTAAGATTTTCCATAAATTTCACAACCAAAGGGACATTCTTTCTTTCTTTTTTATCCAACCTATGTGTGCTATTCGACCACTTTCCTGCACTCCACTCCCTGTCATGAAAATATTTTATTTAAATTTTTTTTTCTTTCCACTTTTAAGAGGCTTTTCATGCCTCTACATCTATTCTGTCTCTTCACAGCTGCGGCAGTGAGAAGGGTTCAAGGGTTGCGGCAAAGTAGAGCGAGCTGGATGAGTGAGAGGGTTTAAGTTCACACAGAGAGTGGAGGATTGTATATTTCCTAAGAAAACAGGAGCAGCCATTTGAGTGGAGGTCATGGACATTTCTATGCACGCTCATAGAATAGGTGGAAGCGTTGGAGGAGAAAGGCCTCTTAAAACTAAATGAACTAAAAGGTTTGAATGCTCTTCAGCCTATACTCTGCCAAATGTACTCTACCTCAGAATAAAGCACTCGGGTCAGAAAGGATGTTTTTTAAAGCTTTTAAGCCAACTCTGATTCCCACTTAAAACCAACTTTAGTTCCCATTTCTAAACGAGACACGGCCTTTTCTCTACATCTGTTTCAGTGTTATTGTAGCATATGACGCTAAAATAGAAATTCTTTCCTAGTCTTTGTGAGACATTTGTGATTGAATGTAATAGTGGATATCAGTACAATATCATAAATCTTAATTACACACACATTTCACATTTTGTAACAACCTAAAAACCTGATGGCAGCAGCAGCAGCTGGCGGTCTAATCAGCTAGCAGCGATCACACACATTTTCTTCAGGAAATGCCCATTCTAGTTCCACTACAATTTAAAAACCTAACATCACCAGTTATGTTTTAATTGGGAAATTTGGTTATAATTAAAAACATATTATGGTATATATTACATTAATCCTCAATTCTGTACAATCTCAAATCCACTCTTTGAATGATGGAAACAGTGGTGGAAGAAGTACACAGACCCTTTACTTAAGTAAAAGTATGGAAGTATTATGAGCAAAATATACTTTAAGCGTCAAAAGTAAAAGTATTCATTATGCAGACTGGCTTCTTTTAGAGTGTTTTATTATAATATTATATTATATTGTTTGTTTGTATCACTAACAAATACATGTAACAGCATTTTAATGTTGTTGTTCATCAATGTGGAGCCAATTTTATATACTTTGGGTAATTAATAGTAATAGTATTGTATTAACATTATATAAGTGTTTAATATTTTTTTAATTATAATAATACACTTTATTTGTGTAGCACCTTTCACACACTAATGCAGCTCAAAGTGCATAACACATTTTTCAAAAAGAAAATAAAAGAGCAGACAATTTAAACAACAGTTTGAATGTTAAAATACATAATTTTATGTAAAATCTTAATCTGAAAAGTAACTAAAGCTGGAGTAGAAAGTACAATATTTCCCTCTGAAATGTAGTGGAGTGGAGGTATAAAGTAGCATCAAATGGAAATACTGAAGTAAAGTACCTCAAAATTGTACTTAAGTGCATTACTTGGTTACTGGGTGGATATCTGTAAGATCTTCAGAAAAACTCAACTCTCTCCTGACATTATATCAATGCAATTTCTACAGATGTAGTCATTTTCTTTAGCCACCAGGTGGCGATACGGAACTTCACGTCTACTAACATTAACCACAGAGTAAGATCACTCACTGCTAGGTTAGCTAGCCAGCTAGCAGTTGCAAATTTCACGTTTGGGTTGACGTGAGCAGCAAAATGCTTCTACAGACGGTCAGACCGTGGCTGCTTCGTTGCAGGAGTCTACCTTTGGCTTGCACAAGATCTTACTACGCCGATAAAGTAGCTCGACTCGGCTCTCAGCCTGATAAACAGACTGCTGAATATCAGGTAGGTTAGCCTGCTGCTAACGTCAGCAAGCCAGACCGTAACGTTAACGCCACATTTCTCCTTGCTGCTAACGTTAACTGTGCTAATAGGTGAGGTGGCTCACACCTGACAGGTAACTGTAGAAACACGCTGAGGTCAGCAGTGTTGACAAGCATTAAAATATGGTTAATTTAGTCCCTAAACCCCGTATACACTATAATGGTAGCCAGCTGAGTGTCCACAAGAGGTCAAAACCTTGAGCTTTCATTTGGTGCTCAGTCAAGGTCTAGCATCACACTGTTGCTATTGTTGACTAATTTTACTGCTAATCAGTTTTATCATCAGTGGTGGAAAGTAAGTAAGTACATTTACTCAAGTACTGCACTTAAGTACAGTTTTAAGGTACTTGTACTTTACTGCAGTATTTCAATTTGATGCTATTTTATCCACTACATTTATCTGACAGCTTTAGTTACTTTTCAGATGAAGATTTGACATAATGGATAACATAACAAGCTTTTAAAATACAACACATTGTCAAAGATTAAAGCAGTGGTTTCCAACCTTTTTGGCTTTTGACGTCGTACAAAGAGCAGTGTGTAGTCGGGGTCACATTTCAGATGTCTGTGAGTTAACAGCTCCACCAAATAGTGATTTTTTCCCTCCAAATTTCTCACGTGATTTCACTTCAATAAATGGTCAAATGATCCAATATTTCACCAAAAATCAAAAATTAGAGAAAAAGTGATTTGTGTATCAGAACTTTTTCTTCTTTCCTCTCACATTAATCATCTGACGACCCCTCAGATCTATCTGGTGACCCTTTGGAGGGGCCCGACTGGTTGGGAACCAGTGGACTAAACTAGCTAACTGTATATAAAGCAGTTGAAACTAGCTCCACCTCCAGCAGCTACAACAGTAACATGCTGCTTACACACTGATGCTTCAGTATTAATAATCTAATGATGTCATATATAATAATATATCAGTGAGAGGGACCAAACCACTACTTTTACTGCAATACTTTAACTACATTTTGCTGCTAATACTTATGGACTTTTACTTAAGTAGGATTTTTCATGCAGGACATTAACTTGTAATGGAGTATTTTTTACATTGCTGTATTTGTACCTTTACTTATGTAAAGGATCTGAGTACTTCTTCCACTACTGTCCATCATACAGTAGGTGTACAGAAGGTTATGGGGTGACAAAATTATGGACTGAAAATACATAAACGGTAAAAAACTGTTCACTGAGTGAACAGAGCTGCAACGATTCATCAATCAGTCGATTGTCAGTAAATTAATCGGCAACTATTTTGATAATCGAATAATCTTTTTAAGTTTTAGGTATTAAAGATGGAAAATGATGAGTTTAAGAGATAATGTATTAATTTTAATTATCATTATAACCTTTGGTACTTGGTGTCCTCATCTCATCATTGCTTTTTTACTGATATTGTGCAGCACCAAAAAGTGTCACTTGATGGCACCACAGACACATTTTCTTTACATTCCAACTTGTAGAGAGACCTGTTAAAACCAGCATGAACAGGTCTATTAAGTGCTAGTGTCTAGAATTAAATCAGTGTTGTTGCTGCTGCCATGTTCTTGAACTTTTTTATTTCCCTTTGACAAATTTACTTAGATGACAGAGTGTTGAGAGGGTAGTAAACCTCTCCATTGCAAATTATCCAAAAGCTGAATTTTAACAATTTAATATGCTCCATAATCAGAACTTAGTCTATTTTGTCATGGAAACATGATGTTGGTCCACTCAGCGATGATTGGGTGTTATTGCAGGTGTTTTCAGTTAAAGGTTACTCCTCTTTTATATAATTTCCTTTATAAATCAGGTTGATGGTCACTTGCATTCATATTTTGAAGACCTGACTATGTGACATATTACTGTTAGGGCTGAATGTTTTTTTTTTGTTTGTTTAAAATTAATTACATATTTCTGTCATTAACACTTTCCTGCCAACCTGTTTGGGTTAAATTATTGCAGGCAACTTAACTGTCAGCAGTTTCTGGATGTGTTGCTTTCTGTCACAAATTGTCATCAATTTGCAAAACAAACAAAACAAACTCTTTTTGTTTTTCAGGAGAATTATGAGCGAATGCAAGTTCTTGTTGATGAATTGAAAAGCCGGACAGAGAAGATTAAATTGGGTAGGTGTGAGCTCTTGATGGATTACACACTATACACAGTTTCTTCATGATCTCTAAAGTAAAAAAAATACATTTGTCACTGTGTGCTTTAATTTCACCCGTTCAAATTAATGTCCAAATTTGGGCTATCTAAAAAAAAAAGCCCTTTCTTACCTGTATCTGTTCCAGCTCTACTATTCAGGGGCCACCAGTAGATATTAAAGGGGACCTATTATGCTTTTCCTTATTTTCTGTCATATATATAAAGTTACAATGTGGGATGTTCATATTAAACATGGCCAGAGTTTCAAATAATGACGTAAATGTTTATAAAAGTAATCCATGCTTGGTTTTTTTCTACTTTCGAGATGAGCTGATGTCAACTCGTGACGGATTTCTTCATATGGTCGTCTGCTCCAGGCACAACACGCACGGTGCAGGACGATACAGTCATTTGGCGACAGCAGAATAACATTTTACGAGCTACATTACCTTTCTTATTTCCTGACAGCAGACGTTTTTAACTTCAGTCGGCATTTTAGCTCATTTCCCACAAATAACTTGCACCATTATGTCACACAATAAGCAGGTAATGAGCGTAATATTTACCAAACAGAGATGTACTGCTGTAATCTTTGTTGCTGCAGATGTACGTGCTGTCCACTGTCATCTTCCGGATCGGATTCGGGCTCGAACATGTACGGATAGATTTGAGAAGTTGACATTTGGAGTAAAGAAGGAGAAAAAGAAGTGAACTGTGAATCATGCAAAGCTGCTCTAGTGGAGTCCCAGAATAAGAATATAGAGCTTGAAATGAGCATAATATGTCCCCTTTAAGGTTTTAAGGATCTGCTTTTAGGTGTAAATGTGAAACCACTCCTTAGTCCATTGGCTGAAAATAACAATTTATTCTTCTTTAACTTGGTTGGATGTGACCATTACCAGTTACACTTTTATTTAGATTGTCCAGTGCTGATACTCACCTAACTATCATAACATATCACAACAATGACTTTCAGGACAGATAATACAATAAGGCGGAAAGCTTTTGTGATTTAACACAGGATATCGAATATCAGTCGAATATCAGCATTCAAATTACATGTTTATTTTTATTGTTCAGGTGGGGGAGAAAAAGCCAGAAGACTTCATACTTCTCGTGGGAAACTCTTGCCTAGAGAGCGTATAGACAGACTCCTGGATCCAGGGTAGAGTCCTCTATTTCCATCCTTGCATTTTTTGACAGATTCAAAATTTAAGGCTGAGTCATTACCCAGCAGACTGGATGCATGAAAATTTGTAGTGCTCTAGTTTGACGTCATTACACAAACCACAGGGCACACACTTCCCTGTGCACTGAGAACGGGGAAAGGAAGACAGCATTGCTGTCATTTTAATCCTAAAATAATCCTCTTTTTTTGGTGTTCAAAACTCTTCACATCTCAAGTTTAAAAGTATTTTTAAATTACGAGCCAAAACATTTTCCTCTCTCCATCCTGACTGTATTACATGATTGTGTTTCTTGATTTGGTTTTCTTGCAGGACTCCTTTCTTGGAATTATCCCAGTTTGCCGCATATGAGTTGTATGGGAAAGAGGAGGTCCCCGCAGGCGGAATAATTACTGGGATTGGACGGGTTTCAGGGTAAGTGCTGTTAACACTATTGAGGTTTACCACGGTGTTGCCTTATTAAAAGTCTTTAGAATAGTGAAAGTAGTTTAGTACAAATGTTTTAATGAATAACAATGGGTTGAATTTAATTTTAGTGTTTCGAATCTCACACTGAGAAATACTTTAAAAGATCATTTTTTTTGACTATGAAATAAACCTTGATTGAAAACTGCAGGATCAGCTTCTTTAAATGCTCCATCTGTACTGGTAGAAGATCCAAAACTGGCTGCAAATATATACAGATTTCACAGTCTATGGTAATTACATGAAGTGTTACTTTCATATTTATATCTATATTGTTTTTTGTCTCACAGGGTAGAGTGTGTCATTGTTGCAAATGATGCTACCGTCAAAGGGGGAACATACTACCCAATTACAGTGAAAAAGCACCTGCGTGCACAAGAAATAGCCCAGCAGAACCACTTGCCGTGCATTTACTTAGGTGAGTTTTTTTTAATATTTGCAAAGACTTGGACAAACACAAAGAAAATCCCTACAAAAGGGGGAAACTCATTTTATTCTCACCACCAGCGTGAGCACATTAAACAGAAATGTTGTGTATCAGTAGCTGTGTAAAACGAGCACACTCAACGTTACATTTTCACAGTGATTAAATTCACTAACTTGGCCAGTCAGGTCTCCTCTGCAGTCTGTGGCATCCCAGAAGGACCTGTTTGAGGGTTAATGCTGTAGTTCATCATAAAAGGGAAGATAAAATGTCTGTAATAAAGACCAGGAGCCAGATGTTATTAATAATCAGCGACATCTCTACATATCCTGTTGTTCTTGACTCCTTTAGTGGATTCGGGAGGAGCCAATCTACCCAGACAGGCAGATGTCTTTCCAGACAGGGATCACTTTGGACGCATTTTCTTCAACCAGGCCAGGCTGTCGTCAAAGGGGATAGCGCAGGTGATGCTGATGTTTGGTTGATAAATTTGTATTTCACATTTTGATCACATAACAGATTTACATTTAAAGTGGCATGATGGAACTTAAACACCTTGGCTTCATGTTTTGCTCGTCTCCTTTCAGAAAGTCTTTTACACGGAGCTGTTCTTACAGTTAATGCAGAAAAGGTTGTCTGAAAAATTATATTAGAGAGCAGGGACGATAAATTTAAATGATCTGCACGGCTGTAGGTTATTCATCTTTTTATTGTCTGCAGGCAACTAAAATCCATCTGGCTATTGATTACTGAAGAGACATCCTTTCCCTCTTGTGTTTAAGGGGAGAAAAAAAACAAGGCTGTTTGTGTGAGAGCTAATAAATGCAGATGGGGTTGTAGAGAAGTCAGGTCCTCTTGTACTCACATCTCTCTAGAAGACCCAGAGGTGATGAACACACCTGAATTTATTCAGACTTCAGAGAATTGAATGCCCATTAATTCACGTTAATATCGTCTCAAGGCTAATCTTGTTTTCTTAAGACTTTTTTTCTCCTAGTCATATTTAGTATTAATGCCAATTTTACCACTAGATTACTGTATTAAAATTTACAATTCCAGCTGTCAGTGCCCATAACGCTGTTTTTAATCTCAAATACAATTCAGATAGTTGCTGAAATGCACCATAATATTAATGATTATTGAAACAGAATGTCTACTTGTTCTACTGGTATAGAGCTACAAATGTTTCTTGTTTCTCTCAGAGTGAGCAGGTTTCATATGTGTTTCTTCCTTTGTCAAATAAATCGCCCATTCATTTGAAATCTTTCATGTCTTGTCAGTCTTAGATATTCACTCTGAATACTGAATGTTCGGCGACTAGACTTATTCTTATTTTACTGCACTCTTTCAGATTGCTGTTGTGATGGGCTCCTGCACTGCTGGAGGAGCATATGTACCGGCTATGGCAGATGAAAGCATCATTGTGCGGAAGCAAGGAACCATTTTCCTTGGAGGACCTCCACTGGTTTGCCAATTTGTCTTTTTCTGCAACTGTATAATAGGATTAAAAAATATTATAGTCACGTTGGCTCATAATCCTGTTAATCAATTGGCAGTGTGTATGCAGGGCTATAGTTTTGAAATACTTTGAAAAGAAAGGTCAAGAAATAACTAATATGTTTGTTTACGGCACATAAGTGATGGAATAAATAACAAGGATAATGTGTCTGACTGTGTCTGCCTTTGTATTTACAGGTCAAAGCTGCCACTGGGGAGGAAGTTTCTGCAGAGGACCTTGGTGGTGCTGATCTTCACTGCAAGTATGAAATGACAGCATTTCTTCATGACATTATATGTATACGTCTGTGATCCCAAGTGTTGTTCATCTGCTAAAATACTAAATGTGCCGGTTTAGTCCATAGGAATACTGTTATCTCTGCCTTAACCCTAAAATCCCTCAGAGATAGATCATGTTTTATATAAAATGTATATTCTGAATAGACACAGACAGTATTTTGAATAAGTTTTTCACTTCACATAGATCCCAGTATTTATGAAAATAATTTTATAGTACAACAAAATGCTAGCTCCTTCCATCCCACTATATTTTAAAAATGCAGCAGAGGACTGCACAGGACAATGACTGTAGGGGGCTTGGCCTCGTGGGTATGTAGTATGCGATGTGGGAGGTAAGGGGACACCGGCAAGAGTGACTTACCGACAGTGTGAGACTGACCACCGCTCAGTGTAGCATGAATAGCGATGTAAAGCCGATAGTCAGAGCTAACCAGCCGTGAGCAGCTGCTGCCAGACTCTGCGTGTCCGCACTAGACACACAGAGAGTCCGCTGGAGCTTTGACAGTCACTAGAGGCACATTTATGGCCCTTTGTAAAAGTTTCTCTGTGGTACCTGTCTTGTAGCTGAGCTACAACCCTGCTATTTATTGTGGTTCATGTTGTTGTCAGCCCTGAATATACTGTAGCACAATTAGTTATTGGCGGACCCATGTGTTGTATTTACTGCCATAGAAAAGGAATAAATCTTTTGTTTATTTGCATAACCACAGTTCTCTGAGTGGCATGACGTCGTCTCTCTGCCGTCTCTTATCAGACTTGCTAACGCTACCAGCAGCTCTGTGTGAGAGGCACAAACTGGGGCTACAGTTAGCCGGTGTTCTGATATTTGTACATGGTGGCAGCTGATATGAAATATACCTCGGACTCGTGCCTATTATGTCATGATTAGAGAATTTGGCTGAACTGAATTTTCAGATCCAAGCAGACAGAAATAAGCTATCACCTGTGTTAAAATCATATGCCAACATAGACCTATGTGATTATGTGTACAGTGTAAAAACAATATGATGTGTAGTTACCCTTTAAATATTGTAGTTTATAAAAAAATAAAACAATATTTCTCTTTTTTTTCTCTTTATTTTACTGTGCATCGATGAAACACATGCTCTCATGTACATAATGATTTTCTAAGTTATGATTTATGTGCTGTGATCATTTCACTGTGATTGATTTGCTGCTTATTTTACAGAAAATCAGGTGTGACAGACCACTATGCTTTAGACGATAACCACGCGCTCCATTTAGCAAGGAAGACAGTGCGAAGCCTCAACTACAGGAAAAATATCGAGGCAAGTCTAATGATGACAATCATTATAAAGTGCCACATTTTACTGTTTATAAAGGGACGCTGTCTGTAGCTCATGTTGCTGTTTTTTTATATTGCACAGGTTACTACAGAACCTACTGAAGCCCCTCTCTACTCTGCTGATGAACTCTATGGGATAGTTGGAGATAACTTGAAACGCAACTTTGATGTCAGAGAGGTACAATGTTTGTCCAGTTTCCTGTACATTGCTTTAAAGGGGGAAGAAGAAAGGTTATAGGCTGTACTTTGGGAATAAATGTCTGATTTGAACAACAACAACACTTAAATATAGATTTTTTTTTTTTTCAACTTGATTTTCTGTTCTGGTGGGTTGAGTCACTTTTGAAGTTGTTAAACACTCAATGAGCTCCCACTTCTACTTAGATTAAACTTTTTCATTATGTCCTTTTTGTTTGTGTGTTTAGAAGAGCATTAATTAAACTGATTTGTTACAGTATTACGACATGAAAATTATATCTATAGAACATACACAGACTTAATACCACTGTTTTGTACTTAAGATTTATTATGAAGCAAACCTTTTATAGGTTAAGAAGGGCACTTTAAACCAGCGTTTAGCTGTCAAGTCCCTCTCTGGACGACTGGCCTCAATCACTTTGTTTTTGCTTTCTCTGGCAGGGCTTGCCAGATGGTCTCATTTGGTTTAAAGCCTCAGCCTTTGATTCTTGATGTGGACCCTGGAGCAAGAATTACTGCTAACTCTAGAAATGTCAAACTGTTTGTAGTGTAGAGCAGTATTGGCAGTCCATTTAGGATGCAAGATCAACTGGCTGCTCGCTCTTTACTGGAGTTTTCAACTATAATAGCCTTTTTAGCAGAGTGTTAAATCATCCATCCATCCATCCATTTTCTTTACCGCTTATCCTCTAGAGGGTCGCGGGGGAGCTGGAACCAATCTCACAGGACTAACATATAGTATAGACAACCATTCACACTATTAACCTGGAGAGAAACCACGCAGGCACGGGGAAAACATGCAAACTCCACACAGAAGGGCCCCAGCCAGTGTTAAATCACTTTAGTAAAGAATAGTTCAAAACATATATAAAAAGGATACATAACTTCATACACAGTTGCAGTTGTTTGACATGTTTTTATTGGCTTTAACTTTGTCTTATTCATTTGATTACAGGTCATTGCCAGAATTGTAGATGGGAGTAAATTTGATGAGTTCAAGGCTTTCTATGGAGACACTCTTGTTACAGGTATGTTCAATAACACTTTCCTCTCTCTACAGCACAGATAATTAGGTTTTTTGTGGAATCTGATAACCACAATATTTGACTTTTGAACATCTGCCCGTACAGGATTTTCAAGAATATTTGGCTACCCTGTCGGAATCATTGGCAACAACGGAGTCTTGTTTTCAGAGTCTGCGAAAAAGGTAAATATATAGAGTAAAATTGAGCTCCTTTGCTTTAAAGTGTTTGGAGCTGTGATGCCTGTTCACACCAACATTACAGTATTATTAGAAAACCTCAAAGTTGCCTATATTTTAACAAAAAGTTCAGACTGTGCATGTTACAGCTTTGATCCTGTGATTTTTTTTTTTATGAACAAACACAAGGACTACATACACACAACACCTGTGTAAAACGCTAAGCCTCACGATTGTGTTGAATTGTCAAAGCAGTAAGCAATGTACTGGAAATGTGCTTCTCTAAATGTCAAGGACTATAATACAATACTGAGGCAGTTCAGATATTATTTTTCACAGAGGTTTGCTGCTTAAAACACTGAATACCAAGAATTTTGCTCTTGAGGGAGCTTTAGTCTTGGTAGATGGTTTGTTCCCTTCACAGTCAAGTTGCTGAGTAACTCTCATACAATAAGCTCTCAAATTGCACTTGTCTGTGCCATCTCACGAGTACTCTGAATGGCATTGTAATAACGTAGCATTTAGAAACCATGGACAAGGGACAATCATAATTTTCATTCAATATAATTCACTTAATTTGCAAGCCAATCTGCCGTGAACGCAGCTGAACTTTACACAGGCTAAGGAAAGACGAGGAGATGAATTTGTGATTATAGAATAATAAGTTTTTCAAACGCATTTTGAATTCGATTACAAGCTTGACCTGGAAAAAAAAAAAAAATGTTTTCTTTGATTCATTTTTCTGTGAGGTCTCAATATGACAGTGTGAGCGTTGGTTGTCTTATCAGTGTAATTAGTTACTGTTGAAAGGGACTGACACAGTGCTTCAGGCAGATGTGGAACAGACATGCTCAGAGCATATCCAAGAAAAATCAATAGTGCACCTGCATTTCGAGATGCATTTTTGAGACATCCTGTCATCACTTAAGACATGCCTGGGCTTCTATTATGCTAACTGTTAAATAGTTAAAAGCTTCTCCCCTGAGAGGACGAGGTAACAGAGAAAAGATTAGATTTCTGTTGTTGTGCGTACATTTGGGAGCAAACCGATGGATCCTTTTTCACCAAGTGACAGTTTCTAATAGGCAGCCATCTTTCACATTGTCTGCCACTTTGTTTACACTCTCCAATGCAAGACAGGTGGCTTCACTGAAAGAAAGCCAGCAGAGAAACTGCCAAAATAAAGAAAACACCTGTGTAATTCAGCAATACAAAGTATATGGAAATGAGGGGTCTCTTCACAGTGCACAGTCTTTTGTGCTTGTTTTCCTGAACAATAGCTTTTGGCAGCTCTGTGTTGTGCAGTGCATTTTTCTGGCGACACTGAAGGCCGTTCAGCTCCTTCAAATTCAAAGTAAAATGTAGAGAATGCAAAGCCAGTGTGAAGCCAGATGACCTTCCTCGCATGTTGATAAATTTCTGTCCTGACTGGTCTCGTCTCAGATGAAGATGATGATTTAAGGTGAGGCAAGCTGCTCACAGGACACACACGTTTATGTCATTGCTCTTTGATTCTGTCACCAGATCTCAAGCAAACTGATTTGCTTGGGAGATTCGAGAGCATCACTTAAAGGACCAGTGTGTAAGATTTAGGGGGATCTATTGGCAGAAAAGAAATATAATATTCATAAGTATGTTTTAATCAGTGTATAATCACCTGAAACTAAGAAGCGTGTTTTCATTACCTTAGAATGAGCCCTTTATATCTACATATGGAGCACATATGTAGATATATCTTCCACAGAGCCCGCCATGTTGCACCGCCATGTTTCTACAGTAGCCCAGAACGGACAAACCAAACACTGGCTCTAAAAAGGGCTTTTCGCATTTTGCAGCCACCATTGGTTCTCCTACACGCTTGGAGGGGGAGGGGTATTCAGTTGGTTGCGATCTGCAACTCCGCTGGATGCCACTAAATCCGACACACTGGTCCTTTAAGATAGGAATACTACATGTCTGTGTTTTTTCCCGCTGGACAGTTATTTTTTTTACCGGCGGGAACATACTAGATTCATTGAATATTTCATTTCTTTTCAGGGGACGCATTTCATCGAATTGTGCTGCCAACGAAACATTCCACTTATTTTTCTCCAAAACATAACAGGTCAGTGGGAATTTTTAAAGGATATGGCTGGCATATTTTTCTTAATGTCAGTAAAGATGATGTGCAGAGCCAAACCAACAATGAATTGATCCTACTTACAAGTATTGTGTGTGTATCCAAAGCCTGAGACATTATATACCTCTGCTGTAGACCTCTGTTGTTACTACAGATACTATTAAAAGCATGTCAGTGAGCCACACTGTTGCACTGGGTCACATGTTCCTTCACCCCGAAGAGTTTGGGCATGTTAGTTTGTTTAGAAACGGTTATTGATGAGTTTAAAAGAAAAATCTATGTTGATATTCCTTCACTGTGCTCTATGCAGAGTTTGTCCAATAATAATATTCTGGGGGAAAAAAAGAAACGTCCTCAAAGACTAATGACAGCGATCACGGTTTCATTTTCCGGAGAGTAGTTCTGTGTAAGTCAGACACCACTGTGCATGTTCCTGATCGCTGTTATTAGTCTTTGGAGCTGTTTCAAAACAAGCTAACATACCAAAACTCTTTTGAGGTGAAGGAACAAGTCGCTCAGTGCAACGGTGTGGCTCACTGGTCTATGGCACAGAGGAATAAGAAATATCAGGCTTTGGATACACGCTCAATACTTAAAGTAGGATCAATTCATTGTTGGTTTGGCTCTGCACATGAGATTTGTCGACAATAAGAAAAATAAAGTATACTGTCTGCCGTATACTTCAATATCTGAGGTTTTGGGATTTTTGGCATCTGATATTTTGTTGTATTATGGTCCTTTTTGTCTCCTGCTTGCTAGTTTCTGTTTTACTGCTCTCTACCCATCACCTTAGGTCAGATAGGGAAAAACAAGGATATTAATCATTATAAGTAGTATTTAAGTAGTTAAATAATTATGGAAACATGTCAGTATTGAGTATTAAGGGATCTTAGGCACCTAATGAACCTTGTAATAAATACAGCATTTAACTGATTACTGCAAAGTCATATGGGGTAGCAGTCAAATTGATAATATCTTAATTTATGTTATTTCCATCTCTAATGACATGATCTTGAAATTTCTCTCAAGTTCTCAGTTTTACCCGTTATCTGTGCATTGTTTAACTATAATGCATCTACTCCCTTGACAAGACACACACACGTCAACACAGCTTTTATTTGCAATCTCTCTTCTCCATCTCTCTCCCAGGCTTCATGGTGGGCAGAGAGTATGAAGCAGGAGGAATTGCCAAGGATGGAGCCAAGATGGTGACTGCAGTTGCGTGTGCCAATGTACCCAAGATTACTGTTATCATTGGTGGCTCATATGGTGCAGGAAACTATGGCATGTGTGGCAGAGCCTACAGGTACAGTATCAAGAGTTGATAAGTAGTCTGTGATAACCAGTAACATAAAAAAATGAACGAAGTGGAAGTCTGGTCAAGACCTATTACCTAAATATAAAGATCGTTCAGCTGTGTCTGAGTTGTGCATAATTTAAGTCTACACATTTTGCTGAGTATACTCTTAATGCGTTCTGTTCAGTGCATGTGAAATAATATGAGCTCAGATCTTGAATTTTTACATCTAGGTGAGAGTGACCTTTTTAAATGGCAGAAAAAGAGGTTTTCAGATTTGCATCTTTTGTGGTAAAAACACATTTTATCAGAAAAAAACATCCATTTACATTAAATTGAAGACTTCCACTTGTTTCACTTCATTATTTGTCATTTTGTTCAGAAGATATCCCCTGACTGTGTTGTTTCTGAGGGTATGAGGTGACAAAAAATGATGTGACTGACAGTATTGATTGTGTTGTGGCCAAAGGCTGCTTACTTATTTTTGTCAGCGTTTTATGCACATTTATACCTTTCATTTTAAAATAGCAACATTTTCATAAATTGTAGAAATACAAGCTACTGTCAGATTGAAGGACTGAATTATATTAATCTCATCTCATCTGTGTCTCACTCATGTCTTTCTCCTTTCTGCTTTTCCAAATAAAAAAATAAATATTGGCATGTTTGCTCTTGTAACATTTAAATAAGCACAGATGATGATGATGATGATGAGAGCATTTTGGAATATTTATGCTGGCGTCACCTTCGGTTGGACTTTTTTAAAAATTATTTAATATTACCCAAGTGGTACATTTCCTACTTAAGCTCTCATAAATCATATTTTGCTGTAGTTGTCATCACTTGGTATTAGATCCTCATCACTGCAGATTTCTCTTTTGCTGTTCTCATTAGTTCTTCTGTGATCTGGTCGGCCGTTCTGGCTGAGGAGAAACAAGCAAACTGACACTTCCTGTTTCTTCTTTCACAGCCCTCGATTCCTTTACATGTGGCCAAATTCTCGGATCTCTGTAATGGGCGGCGAGCAGGCTGCCACTGTCCTGGCCACCATTACCAAGGATCAGAGGGCACGCGAGGGAAAGGAGGTAACAATTCACATTAATCATCTCCTCTGCGCTTCAGTGGAAAGGCTTAAATTAGCTTTTGTGGATTTGCTGCCAAAAGCATAAACATTATGAAAGACACTTTTCTTTCAGTAATGGTTTGACATAGCACTTATACAAGGATCAAATTATATCAGTGTTAAGTGTTACAGCGATGACTTATCCTGAATAGTGCAGTCATCAAATGGCTGTAATTAAACTGTGTCAGGTATGCTGTTATGGGTGTATTAAGAGCGCATTAATAGCTTCAGAATGACACCTCCCATCAATGCCCTGATGGTAGGCGTTTCAATCTGTGATGTTTAAGATGGTTCAACAGTATACACCATTAAAATGACTGAAAAAGTAGTAAAAACTAATTAGAGGTTCATTTTCAAACACATTTAAAATGTCAATCAAATGTAATCAAATTGGTGATGTTGCCAGCAGTGCAAAACAAGAAAACGAAATTCATGAAGTAGGCAAGTCCCATCACTTATTTCTTCTACCAGCAGATAAACAGGAATTAACCGAGATACCGTCCACACTGAGTTTCCAGTTTATTATGTACATTTATACAACCCAAAAATTCTACCTTCATGGAGGCTTTAATGTTTTAGAGAGGTGTTGATTTAACTTTATGGTCATTTTGGAAGTTGTAGTTTGTGTTGCTGTTGATTATGTTGCGTTATACTGAGAGGTGTTTCTGATATTTTGTGTGTCTCATTTATATCCATGATGTTAGACTAGGAAGACCTGGAAAAAAAACTCTACTGCATTGACTCAATATTTTCATTATTCTCATCATGTTCACAAGGATTGACTCATCATTTTCAAGCCAAGGAAACTAGCTTCCATGACACTACTGTACACCTCGCACACCTCAGAGAACACCGTCAGAAACGTCTTTGGCATCAGTCCTTATTGCCTCACTCTGTGTTTAAATACTTTTTTCCTTCATGCAGTTGTCTTTGGCAAACCTACTAATTCCTTTTGTTTTTACCATTTTATCCACAGTTCACAGCAGAGCAAGAGGCTGCCATGAAGGAACCGATAGTGCGGCGGTTTGAAGAGGAAGGCAGTCCGTACTACTCCAGTGCCAGGTGAGGTTTGGTCATAACTAACTATGAAGTTTTTCTAATGTCAGTATGTCATTGCAATTCAGCACTGGTGCGAGGTGAGAGGTGGCTTACCAACAGGCCACCAGCATTTGTATCAAATTTATTATTAAATAACTTTAATACGTCATGTGATCTTGCTTTTCCAAGACCTAAGAAACCACAGGAGATGCTCTTCATGCATGAGGAGTGATGCTGTGCAGTGTATTTTTTCCCCATTAGACAACTGTTGTTTTGCTTAAAATGAGCCATATTTGCTTTTCATGTAGCTCTGTAGGCTATTTTCATGGTGTATGTGAGCAGAGTATACATTAGATCATATAAATAGTTCTTATAAACAAAATATGTGTCACATGGTGGAAATTATGTGGGTGTGTTTTGCAACATTGTGACAGTTCAAATAAATAAATAAATAAAGTTTCAAAACATAAAACGTCAGGCTTACAATAAATGTGATAACTATGAAGAGAATAACCAAGATTCACAAAGTGCATACAGTGAGGTCGCTGTGAAAGGACAAAAAAAACATCCTGCACACTGTCGATCACTTGTACTCACTTTACTAATGAAGTTTCGGTCCTCTGGCCTACTTCAGGCAAGATCAGACAAACAGACAAAATGCTAAAATGTGCTAGATGTCTAACAAGAAAAATCTTGTCTGCACCAGACGTGATCCTGTGGATGTCTCTATAAATAGAGGCTATTAACACATTTATTCTGATATGATTATTAGCAGGGAATGGAGATACTGATGTGTTTGGCAAAAGGAGATTTCCAAAAGTGCTGTTGACTCTATTGACCAATAATCAGGCCTAATTAAAGACAGTAACTGATAACTGACCAGAGATTTTGTTTCTGAATTTGGCCCTGTATCCTGTTAGCATTTGTCAAATTTGTGCAAGTCAATGAACCATTTAGGGCTACAACGATTATTGTCATTATAGATTGATCTATCAATTATTTTCTTGATTAATCGATTAGTCATTTGGTCTATAAAATGTCAGAAAACGGTGTCCCGACCAAAAGTCCAAAACCCAGAAATATTCAGTTTACTATCACAGAAAACTACATAATCCAGAAAATATTCACATTTGAGAAGCTGGAATCAGAGAATTTTGACATTTTTTCTTAAAAAAATGGCTCAAAATGATTATCCATTATCAAAATAGTTGGCAATTAATTTTCTGTCAATCAATTAATCAACTAATTGACTAATCGTTGCAACTCTAGAACCTTCTTGCTGGTGTAGGGAAATGGTAAGAATGGATTTGTATGTGATGTTGATGGAGGATGTTGATGATTTTCAATAAACTGAATTGTACTAACGTTCCATATTAGGATGCAGCTATTTCTTACATTAAAAGCTGCAAAAAATATTGTGGTGCAAGATTTTCATATTGAAACCAAGATTATAGGTTTATATTATTAGGTTAGTATGTTTTACAAGTGTCCCAATCATGGTAACTGATAATAGAAAACATTAATCTGCCCTTGAATGATGACGGAAAATTGGAATTTACTCAAAAAGAAAATGCAAAGTGAAGATAAAGCTAGAAAAGACTTATTGTTTAACTTCAACAAATGGAAGATGAGCATGTGAGTTATTCAGAGAAGAGGAACACAACATCTTGACACTCTGCGAGAAGTATCAGATAACAGCCAATAATGTGATGCACTCCTTTTTTTTTCTCTTTTTTTTTTCAGACTATGGGATGACGGAATTATTGATCCTGCTGATACTCGTCTGGTTTTGGGACTGAGTCTCAGTGCAGCACTGAATGCACCAACGGAGAAGACGCGTTTCGGAGTGTTCAGGATGTAATGCTCTGTCTGCTTTTATTGGTGTAGAGCTCAGACTTTCCCTTCAGAGATGGACATATACTGTACTTATGCTAGTCTTTGTAGTTTCATTTGTGATGTTTAACCAGATTTATGGTAACAAAACACAGAAAAACACACTAAAAAAGAAAAATCACAGTAGTGGAATCACATAACCTTGGATGAATGGGGATGTTATGGGATGGTGTACTGTTGTGGGACATTTCCACTGTTAAGTTGTGCCTAACCTGTAACTGTTACAAGTGTAAATGCAACTGTCCTTATAAAACTGTTTCCGTGGGTTGATATTTTTTATCAAATTCTGTGAATAGTTAAATACAAAAATGTGAAAACATGAGTGCTGCCGTTTTATTCAAGACCATTACTGTTGCCAAGTGATACAATACCTGATAGAGGAATATCTGAAGGGGGCGCTGGTTAGCTATAAATATCTTCCTCACTACAGTATAGACACAAGCACAAGCACACTTGACATTTTTCTAACCTTTTAGACAACACATAGTGGTGTTCTGGTATTAACAGAGGAGCTGTTTTGAGGAAAAGTTTTCTGAAGATGCCCGAGTTTAGTGCTATTATCTCTTTATGTACACCCACCAGAGACACTAAGCCAGACTTCTGTTTCCTCTTCATGTTTATAATTGTGGAAATATTGTGTTATAACAGGAACGAATAGGAAGTGGTCTTATAGATGCCACGCTGCAGGCGGAGTGTGCTGTGTTTCAAAGCTGAGCCACAGAGCAAAGCGCTTAACTTTACCAACTGGCCAGTCTTTCTTCCCCTCCCTCTGTCTCGTTTCCATTTTGTCTATTGATCTATTTAACTGAACATGTTGCACACAGTTGGTATGCTCACACATTGGTATAGACCATCTTGAGTTCACTCTGGCAACAAGTTACTTTTTTTTTTCCCTATAGGAAGCAAAAGATTTAGTGCAGATTTGCATTTCAATATTTGAATGTCGTCTCATGAAGCCAGCGGGTTAAAACGCTTAACTGGAAACCCCTCATGCATCTCAGTTTATGACTGTATGGCTGGTACACTGAAGCTATGGAGAGCCTCACCTTAGCGAGAGCAGAAATAACTCAGGCCGTGGTGTGTGTGTGTGTGTGTGTGAGTGAGAGTGTGTGTGCCACCCACGCACACATCCTCCACTACCTCCCACCACCAATTTTTAGAACTGGTTCGCTGGTTATGTCTTCACGCTCTTCCACCAAATGTCACTGTGGGAGGTATTACTAAACCACAGGAGCCAGTTTTAAAAGTTTAAATCTTAATGAAAAGCAAAACTTAGCAGAGACATTGAGACGCAATAGTTCGTAAAAGTTTTCATGGATGTTTAAATACACCTGTGAAATCCAACATGTTGATCAATCGAGGGTAACCGAGATGATTTATGATCATACCTAACCTTTGTTGCTGAAAATGACTTCTCTTAATTGCTGTAATAATTACTCACTGGGTGGCTTCCATGTCCCCTATTACAGAAGGCTGAGGATGTCTTTTTGTCTGCCCGGGATATCTGGCAAGCTTCACCTCTGATGTTGAATATTTTGGCCTTGAAGTTGTACAACACTTCCCAACTTAGATGGTGACAGCCTATCCCAGCACACACTGGAATAAAAGGTACTCGGGGAAATTTTGTCAGACACACACAGACAGATACTCTCATTAACAGCTATGTGCCGTCAGTATGTCCAAACTTAAATGTCTTTGGACCATTGCAGGAAGCTGAAGCTGCAATAAGAGACTCACACAACTCAAATGTCACAAATTTCTGAAATCAAGAGGATCGAGGACCACAAGACTTTCCCCAGAAATCAGCTTTGTGTCTGTGTGTGACAGTTGCATATAAGTTATGCAACGTCAAAGTGTCCATAGACTATAGGGATACATTGTTTTCTACAGCTAAATAAGTACACAACAGGCTGTCTCTATCAGACGCAGTGCAGCTGCATTTCTAGCTGTGCTGATTACTGCAGTAAAGGCCAGCCATACTCAGTGGGTTGCTATGCGTGGGTCGTGGTATCCAGGGGATCTGGCAATCTTTACAATTTTGAAGAGAACTTGAAGGTAAACTGACTGCTACCAACTAGTTACCACACTGGTACCTATTTTTTCAGGGAGTATTGTCAGTGTTAGTACTCAACACATACAGGTCTTGATCTCATCTCAGAGTCTATACTATTTTTACTTGGTCTTGTCGCAGTGAGGATTTTTAAATATGTACTTAAGACCAGTCAGGTACACGACTGGTTACAGGTACACAATTGACCATAATCACTATCACCCCGCTTTACTTAATATTTTGAATTGAATTTTTAACTAGACTACATTTATAAGATGGCACTAACTAACTAGACAACACGATAATAAGCTGCAGTCTTGAATAAGATGCATTTATTCTTGATTTATGATTTCCTCTGGTCTGTAAGTAACTGACATTCCTGCGGAGGAGGTCATGTAGGACATCTCTTTTCACATGTGTGTGAAAAGAGAATTTCTCCTTTTATATTTTCTTGTTACTCAGTGGTCATGCAGACCTTTATGATGTGGCTTTTGAGAGACTTGTTCAGACTTTTTTCTTACATTATATGCAAAGATTTGGTTCATATTATGTAGTCAGCAGCCTAAATAAAACAAAGCCTATTTAGTCTGGGTGACATAACCTTGAACTAATTTACCAGATAATTGACCCAAAACAAAAGTGTGTTGTGTTTTGGGTTAGTTTGATTTTAAGCATTTGAAAGGCAGGTCGGCAAAAAATTGTCACAACGTGAAATCAAACATATTTATTAGTCTTATCCTCCAATATATTCTTTGTTCATGTGCTACCAATTCATAATGATTCATTTATTTCAAATAAACCTGATTCAGGAGCTCATTTGCCCTCTGACAGATTTACATGGACAGTTATGACTCATGTTGAAGTCACCCCGCAGCCTAAAAATAATCATGACTGAGAATTTGAGTCAGGCTTAATGTCCAGTTCCTGGAGGGAAATGTATTATTGTTTGATGGAGACAATTGTGAAAAATTCAGTTTCTCTCTCTCTTCTCTTTGGGCGCGCCATCATATAGAGAGATGTTTAAAACGAACATTTCATAGTTATTCAGGAGAAAATTGTATTGTTGTTGTTTTCCCATTTGAATACAACTGAATACCAAAACTGCAGTAATACTGATTCCCTCTTATTGTCAGTTCAGTGCAAACTATTCCTCCCTATATGACTGTTTTGACCATGATGGACTTAATGAGAAAAACTAAACTTAATAATTCCAACCTTTATACTATTTATTCTCATTTTGAGCTAAAAGCAAATGTCTGTTTTGTTGCAAATAATACAGAGCTGCAAATTTAAAACGGTCCTATTTCTGAGCACACACGTGTCTGAGTTCAGAGGGCTGAACAGGATTGGATCAGGTCAGGTTGCTGTCCCCCCCCCTCCAACTTTCTGTCCCGGGTCTTGGTGGGAGCAGCGGCTGCATCCTCCGGGGGCAGCTGCAACCTCTCTCTCTCTCTCTCTCTCTCTTTCTCTTTCTCTTTCTCTTTCTGTGTGTGTGTGTGTGTGTGCATGTATGTGTGTGTGTGATGGCCCGGACGCCGATGTGACGAGCCTTGTGCTGCAATCTACGTGTGCACTGTCCCCGGACTGACAGGGCCGGAGGTCCAATGAAATAAGTCGACATATTGAGGTTGTCAAATCAAAGCCAAAGAGGAGGCGCTGTCCCGTCGTCGTCTGAATTACGTCATGCACAAACAGCTGGTCGTTGGCAAAAAAAAATCTGGAAAAAATGTAGACCAGCACAGCGACTGAGAACTGCACCCGGGCTGTAGCCCATCACAAATCTTTTTGCTTCTAACGATGTGGCAGCTGGAGCGTCTGGGCTCAGGATGTAGCCCTCCGCGGCTCCTCTTGCTTGTTTACACCTCTCTCTGCGCTCTTGGAGGTGAGTGCTTTCCATTCAGTGCGTGTTGCTTTGATTCACGGGGAGCTGTTCCTTTTGTCGGGGGTGCTGAAATCCTCCCAGAGAGCGGCATCGCGTCCCGCTTCTGGTTTGGATTCAGTCTGCCGAGCGTCCACAGCCGCTGCTTTTAGTCTCGGGCTACCGACAAAACGGTTTTCGCGAGCACAGACTGGCTTCTGACGCATGGGAAGGTTGCTACTAATTATGGCACGCAACACATTGACAGATGCTCAGGTTGTAGGCTACGATACTGAGGGCTGAATGTGTGGCCACAAGAAGACACACCAGGCTGGAAGCTTTCATTGTTGCTGCCTTTGGTTGTTTGTATATTTGTTTGTGGTTGTTTTGCTTTGTTAATGGAGGAAAAGACAAGTTAGGACGTTGAGCAAAACGTGAGCAAATTCCTCGGACAATAAGGGAACATTTGAGTCCAACCTTGTAAAAGACTACAGAATTAAAAATGAACAGATTTGATTGGATAATGTGTCAGTGTTATAGTTTTTTTTCTTTTTAAATGTGGCTCCTTTTCATTATAAAATGTGACCAAGAAGTACAAGTCTATTATTATTTCTGTATATTTATTTCCTTTTTTAAAAAAAAATCATATGTAGACAGACAAAGAAGTGTGTTTTTCTTGTATTTGTCTTTGCTGCCTTTAGCATGAAACAAAAACCTCAGTGCTCAATTGTGGGACAACAATGAATCCATACCTACAGCACACACTGTACTGGCTGTGGTCACTGAAGACCCTAAAGATCTGTCTGAGGATGTTGCAGTCCCCTGACAGACTTGTTGCTGTTTTGCTCCATCAGTTTTGGTAAATCCGGATTTAGTTGAAGAGAGAAAGCTCAATTTCCTCCCTTGCCCTCCTTTTCCTGGCTGAGGTTATTCTTTCTGGGGATGTATACATCCTCAAAGTGATGTTTTAGAATCGGTTCTCAATAACTGACGTTAATTTGAATGGTCATTGCTTGACTCTAAATAAATAAACAGATAGAGATACATAAATAGATCCTGGATGCATTTCGCACGGCTCTGGCGTCGACGTCTTCGAGGTTTAAGGTGGAAAGTCCATTAATTTTTACTGCTTTGTGTTTGAATTTTTCAAGGTGTTTATCGTTCATGTTGGTGTGAGAGTCGTGTATTTGACCAGGAATGCCAGTTTTACACCAAATTCTCTTTTAATCATCGTTCTTACAGATGGTCCTTCTTCCACAGCAGATTTTAAAATCCTACATGGTCATGCTGATAGAGGAGGAATTTCAAAAAGCAGCCTTTACCTATAATGTTCCAAGAAAAAAATGAAAAGTTTAAAGACTATCCAGCTAAGCATTGAAGAATAAATCTCTAGTTGAGGTGACAAAAAGCAGGATTATGTCTATATTACTATAAGCCTCTAACAGAGTAAAACAGTGGTTGGGAGGTGCTCATTGAAGAGATTACTGAATTCAAAACCGTGCTGTAAGAACGCCTGTAAGCACTCTGCTGCCTTTATCTTAAAATGAAGTGTCTTTATTTAGCTGGCAAACAAACAAGCGTATTTAGATATTTCGCCATGCTTACACCTTCACATTAAATGCGGTTACTGTGCGATTGCTGCGTTTGTCGCGGAGGCATGTGTTGTGGTTTTTGGATACATTTCCTTTACAAAATCTGATTTTCATATGGAGGGGTTTGGAAATAGACATGCACGTTTAATATTCTAATCATAACTTGGCTGTTATGTGGACACTGGTCATGCATTTCATTTGTTGCTGCAGCCTTGGATGTTATGTTTGAATGGTGGCCTTTCATGTCCCTTTTGTGTAATTGTGTCTACTCTGTGTACCGTACATTATAAAACCTTAACAATCATAATTGTGACATGTGAAGTCTGGCAAACACAAAGTCGTACCAGTTCATAATATTGACCACCTACAATCCATTCACACAAATAACGAGTAAAAGGAAATTATATATTCTTTGTCTACAGACAAGTGTGTAAGGGAATAAGTGGTAAAAACAATAAAGATAATCTACTGCTCACTGTCAGCGTATATGGTGAAATTATTTAATAGTATAATATATTTAAATGGTTTGATATACTGACCTTCAAGCTTTTCTACATACCAAAATGTACTGTAGCTATTTACACCATTGAATCCCAACTTTTTTTGTTTGTGACTCCTTAATATGAAGCAACGTCTACTTGCAAACCCCCCAGGGTGCATGTGTTTGAGTTGTGAGCAGTTCAGTTGAAGTGATTTTCATTTTTGTGTGCTGAAGATTGGAGACAAGTCTGAAATCTACTCAACATAATTTTATGTCGCAGGAATTTTTGTAGTTTCTGCCCCCAGGAGTCACCTCATGACCCCTGTAGATTCATCTCGAGACGCTTTGTGTGAAACTTATTTTTGATGTAGTGAATAAAAAGTCAAAATGATGACCTTCTTGTAACTGGGGCTACGTTGCCTTGATAATGTGGCGACGAGCAATGCATCCTAATTTAAAGACTTCCTCCAGATGCTTAAAATCGAGTTACAATATGTTAATAACCTTTAGTGATCTAATTTAATGTTTCTATAGTAGCTGAGACCTGTAGGAAAAAGAAGCAGAACATACAGTTGGCTCACTACAGACTCCAGCAGTGCGGGTGCCATACTCTACCTAATGAGATACACGTACCAGTCTCTGACATGTGACCAATTTCACCTCAGCCTCAGTCATAGGTATCCATTAATGAAAGGTCAAAGGAAGGAGGAAGAGCGTTAATGTGAAGAAGGCTCACGTTTAACGCAGATAGTGGACCAGAAAAAGGGATTAGACTTTAGCTGTTGATAGCAAGATTGCTTCATTCTTCTGAGTTTCTGCGCCTTAGTATTCAAGGTTGCTTCCATAGGTGAGAGCCAGCACGAGCTTTGAGGACTGATAATAGTGTGGGGGAGAGGAGCAGAGCAGAGCCATTTTTCTCTTTTTACTAACACACATTAAAACACACAGCACATTCAAGAAAGCCTTTTCTTTTACGCATTCACACCTCGGCGCCTTGTAACTGTAGAGGGTCACTTGGTTTTTCTTTCTTCTGTGTCATCATCATGGCAAAAAGCAGAAGCAGTAGCAAACATTCAGCTTCAAATGACAGAATCACAGCACGGTGAGCTCACTTACTGTCTCGCTACAACTCTTAGATAAACTGGGCTCATTCTGTTTTAGAGGCGCAGGCTTTTCATCGCATCCTCAATACAGACCGTATTGTGCTGTTTTTATCGTGCTACTTTCTTTCTTTCTTTCTTTCTTTCTTTCTTTTTTTTTACTATTTTTGTACAAATTTCACAGGTGAGATAACTGAAAACAGAGAAAGACATTGATAGATATTCCAAATACGGAGGGCAGAAATGGTTGATATGCACAAACACAAAAGGGAGTTTTCGTGCTACAAATGGAGAGCTTTCTCCTGCGCTGAAAGATCAAGGTTCTTCCACGTTGCTCCTGTGAAATACTGCGACCTTCTGTCTTATCTACATGTTTATGATAACACGTTTCTAAGAGATGCAGTGCTGTCTGCGCTAGTGTAGTAATTAACTGACTCACACACAATTTCCCCCAGATTTTGCCCACCCACTGGGCGTGTTCGACGCCATGCCGGCTCATGTAGGTAATATGGCAGATTACACCTGTCACTTGTTCTGCTGCTTTTATATGCAGAGCCTTCGGCGGATGTAATCCAAGGATTTGACATTACGCAGGGCACGAGTGAGCCTGCATATACTGTATACATTTCCCTCATCTGCTTAAAAAGGAATTAAAGTCTGTGATCACATATTTAGATGATCTAGCTCAATCCACACAGTTTGCCGGGTTCAAGGAGAAGCTTGTCATCATAGACTTTAGACGTTGACTCTGCTTATGCCTCTCTTCTGTTTGAAGAATGATATTACTGATAAATATGAACATGTTCGTACTGTACTATGTATTTTTAATGGTGAGGACACTTTCCTCTGCTTCTGTACCCTACAGATTGCCTTTTTGTGACTGAATACTTCACCCGCACGCCTCGTAAGCTGAATGCTTTCAACTCCTTCGCCAGTGTGGAACTCTTCCACTTCAATGTGCCTGACGACACCATGATGGCCGTATGGAACCTCATCACCTTCAAGGAGCAAGGGGGCACGTTCGGGGACAGCTGCCCAAACCGCAATGTGACTGTGTAAGACTGTGGGAATGAGTTTTGTTTTCTGTTTTATGAGGGAGCTTGTGTTTAGCTTGCAGCTTTCCTTTTGTTGAACTTAGAAGCTGAAGTCTGCTCCCTCTGTGGGGTATAAATAGATAATAGTCAGCATCTCATATACTTTACCTTAGGGAAAAATGGTTACAGCAGCTGGTTAAACCTGAGTGGTGTCAGATATTACTAGCAGCCTCGACATATGGAGGAACTCCTGTTGAAGCATTAGCTGTATTTAGCTTTTAATTTTGCCCGTCTATATTTATCATACTGGTAAGCAGTGTTTGTCATGAGAGCTTGTAGCCTATCTCAGGTGACTCTTCAGTGTCCCTGTGATGTTGTGATTGACGTGGACATGGTTATCACATTCATATGTAGGCCTGGATATGATTATTAATGTTTTGGATTTGAATTTTTCATATTTTAAATAGAGGATGCCATCTGTGCTCATGCTGTCAGCTGTTCCTATGGATGGGTTTCATCCTTCGACAGATGCCTGTGTTGTTTATGAAAATATTAGGCCTAACAAGAATTGAATTTTGGCTTTGTGATTAATAGGTACTTCAGGTCCGGGGCTCCTCCTGTAATCAACCCCCTGTACACACGCTTCCCTCGGGATACAGTTGTCCCAGGATCCTTTGCCGTGACTCTGACCTGGACTCTTCCAAACCGTACAACAGGAGCATTCAATGTGACCAGCCCGCTCCCTGGAGACTGGTTCCTAGCCGCACATTTACCCAAGGATGAAGGCAAGATTTCAGTCAAGGTGAGCCTGAACATTCATCTCAAATACACATCATAGTTTTATCTTAGAATTGGAATCTGTGAGTTGTTATTGCATTGCACTTCCCAGAGGTCCACTTGTAAAAACAATATTTCTGTAGGTGGCGCTCAGTTATTGTCAGTCTTACTGCTTGAGTGAACCACCAGATTTATCCTTTAACAAAACAAAGAACCTACAGCCATGCTAGCAGCTCTGTGAAGCTGTACTCCAGCACAGAGGCCCTTTGAGCTAAATACTAACATCAGCATGCTAACATGCTCACAATGACAGTGCTAACATGCTGATGTTTAGCAGCAATAATTATTGGCTATAATTATTGGCTTATTGGCACTAAATACAAAATACAACTGAGGCTGATTGTCATTAGTTATGTCGGTATATAAATCACAGAATGTGTTAAACTAAGATTTTGACCTGATTATGGCACTACATGGAAAATAAGGGATCAGCAAAGTTATTACAATTTATCCTGAGGGGGATATGAATATCTGAACTAAATTCCATGGCAATCCATTTAAGAGTTATTGGTAAAGGTTTCACTAAGTGAAAGGTTTGACCTGTTGGTAGCGCTACATGAGAAGTCAGAGGATCATCAAAGTCAGTAGGAGTCATCATCTGGGGACCATGAATGTCTGTACAAAATTTCATGGCCAACGATCCAGTAGCTGCTGAGATACTTCACTCTGGACCAAAGCGGTGGACCGACAGACTGACTGACATCACCATCCCTAAAGCCACACTGCCAGCATGTCTGAAAATGCAAAACGTCTCATCCAGCATCGGCTGTTTAGAGAACAGAATGAAAAACTTGAATTACTGTGTTATACATCAGTCACTAATGGAGAGTTGGTAAGACGGAAGCTTATTTATATGAAAGTGTTATGTAATATAACTTTAATGAGATCTACATCTAAGATATTTTCTTCATGGTTACTTAATTCCCCCTCAGAAGATAGGAAAAAAATCTAATAAAAATGATGTAAATAGTCATTGGTATTAGTATTCCAGTGTGTGCTGCAGAGCCTAAAGAGGCATAGCAGTGTCAGAGAGTTTTTCTTCATCTCATCATGTTCTCCTGTTTGGCCACATAAACACCTGCTGATTTCCATTTCAGGCAATTTATTTGTCACTGGCATTGTGTCTGGTTGTGCTTCCTTTGTGGACTCCACTGGCTGGCAAAAGTGCACCTGGAATACACAATCAAAAATATCATCAAAAGTTGCCATCAACATTGCATGTACAAAAGAATTGGTTTGCTGTGGGGGCACTGGGAATAGAAACCACTGTGGCTTAAATGTGACCAGCTTCCAATGACACACTGTATAGATGGAAAACATACTTTTTTTTTTTTTCCAAATTCTACTCTCTGAAGCAATTTTCTAGCAACCAAGATGTGATTTTTCCAATTCAGAAAGGAAACACGGATGGAAGCAATGCAAACAGAACAGTCTCACACACTTCTCACAGTCAACAACTGAAATTAGCACACAGTGTATAAGGATTTAGCGACCAAAAACAGAAATGATAAACTCTATTTACTGTCAAACACTGATATCTCTGTATGTACCTTGACTTGTGAGCACATATTGTATTTCATGTAGCCATTATTTACTGTTAACCTTTTGTGTTTTTTTTTCATAATTTTATAAAATTAATTTTCTTTCAAAACGACTTTAAGAAGACACCAGTTTTCTCAAAAACCAACACTGAACACTGTCAGATATTTTTTCCACTACTTATTGCTATCAGCTCATCGACCAGATGCATCGTATCCTTATTTGAAGTCATTACACATCATACAAAGCTCAGTGTAAATGAAGAAACTGAGGAGGAGGAAAATGATATTAAAAAGGATATTAAATGTTTACCCATCCATCCAACCATCTTTGTGCTCCTAGACGTTGGTTGCTATGACTTCACTGATCACGTAGCAGGGCAAACAATCCTTCTTATATGAGTGACACTAGTTTATGGACTGAGCTGCCTTAAGCTATAGTACTGTAACATAGTAATAACAGCAACTGGTTGTGGTTAAATTCAATAAAAACGACTGTAAAAAATAATATCTACTACAATTCTGGAGGGGGTAACTAATTTAATTAATCATTGAGAACTGCTCTTCATTTCATTTACTTTTCTCACTTACCCATTATTTTAAAAGATTTTACTGTTTTATGATGTTAATAAAAAGTAGGGTTTGACATAGTGGCCATTATAAATTAGTCTTTTATTAAATGCTGGATATTGGCCAGTCAGTGTTGTCCACTCTCAGTAAAATGCAGCTCAGTCCATTACCGCAAATATGTAAAAACTGACTCTAAAATTTACTTTGCACATATTACTTACTAATTCAGTTGTTCATGCTTTATTCTTCTGATAAATCCTTGCTTTGTGAGCATTTAAGTTGAAATATTGAGAGTTTTTCCTTTTTGTCTCTGTGTGTAAAAAAGGATAATTCAAAACACCTCTCAATATAATGTAATTCAGTACAACTACTGACAAACAGTACAACTAACTACTGACTCTAAAAATGAGATTCCTGTCAACACCTTACTGACAGAGTGTAAACAAAAGCTGAACATAAGTTAGCTTCATATATTGCAGCAGTATTGCAGTGTGTTGCGTTAGATTGTACAGGTCTATCTAAACTGGCAACTCAGTGTATACCCCGGAGTTTTCCCTAAAATTGCCTTATCTCAGTGGGTCATTCTGACTGAAGGAGCTAAAAGAATGCAATTAGTCAAGGTTTCAAAGGAGAGTTTTACTGTTCTTTGGCCTAAATGGAGTTTTAGAGGCTTTTACATCGTGCCAAGGCAACAATTCTGGGGAAAATAGATTGATTCCTACATCTTTTTGGTGTGAAAACGGTCATATTTAAAGCTGCTGAACACCATCAAAAGCTGTCTGCGCTTATAGTGTAAAAACATTGGCCTTCAAAAAAACCCGTATTGGTTGAGCCTTAATTAAAACACAACCTGCTCTACAAGACACATGTGCAGGTCCAACTTGACAGGCTGTAATAAATCAAAGGGTCACCCCCGCACCTCACGGACTAATGGCATGCCACAGTAATTGTGGCTCGAGCAGGAGGTGTTAGTGATCAGTTGACAGGAATGAAGGACCTCATTTGGTATTCACACCTGTCCTTCTGAATGAGGTGCAAAAGGCTCTGTTCCTTTTTATAACAAATTTTACAGCAGATCATGTGTAGAAACAACACGCGGCCTCCTGGCTCTGAGTCGTGCTGTCCGCTCGGCTCATCTCACAGAGTAATGCACATCAAGCGTTAATGGTTCAGAACAACACGCGTGAAATAGTGGGTGCATGTTTCGCTGTGTGGCAGGCAGGAGGACAGAGTGGTATGGCTGATAGGCTTTATGCACACAGTCCATTAGGAATTTTGAGCCAGTCTGAATGATATCAAATCTCCTCCTTACCAGCTTTAAAAAAATATTGGTGAGTTAACCACTAAAGTACCATCTAAATCACTGCTGTGTTATCTTTGTAGGGTCTATCTGAAGAATGCCAGTATCTGTTCCAACCTCAGCTCATTGTCCAGAAACTGATTGGGATTTCAGTGCTCTATCCTGGATACTTCATCGACCAGATGATCCCCGTCCACAACAGATCTGCACTTTATAAGTAAGTCTTCTAACAGAGCTTCCATACCTGAAAAATGCCAAATAGCAAAAGTCGGGGGAGTCGGTTTCAGAACACCTCACCAAATCATGTGCTGTCTAAGAGAAAAATAAGCATTTTTGCACAATCTGCTCTCCCACGTCTCCTCCTCCTCATCTGCCTCATGAGTTATGATTTTTCCTGGAGTCTTCCCTATAAGCTTATCTTGCATTTTCATTTTAAAAAGATGCAATTTCCAAGTGTGTGCCAAACGTCTGTGCACCTTTATTAACTTCCCCTTCTCTAAAAGTCACCTCAGTCTTGTGAGCAGAGCAATATGACTTTTTTTCTAAGGTTTATGTTGATTTTTGATGAGTTTAAAGGCAGCAGAGTCAATATTATGTGTGTGCTACAAAAACAAAAAAAGTTTTGAGATGATGATTTTAAAATGTTACTTCCACATTTAAATATCACATGTATTTGCATCTAAATAAGCTGTTGGAGGTGTCAACCTTTGTTGTAGATATATGGCAATAATATAGTTATATAATTTAAATGCATTTTATATACATTATTGTTCTATATTGTGCTGCATACTTACTATGGTGTTATTTCTACCTGAAACATGTATCTGTGTGTGCTTGTGTGTGTGCTTGTGCAGAGTGTTCATCCCCAATTATATATCAAAGGTGAAAGTTCAGCTGGTAAACTGCAGCACCAAGAACAAGAGTAGCGACAGTTGTCCCGTGGTGCTGAAGATAAGAGCGCGGGCACCACCGGTGCATAACTCAAGTGCCCTCGACTGCAGGGAGTGGAGCCCTTGTGAATTAGACACCCTTGTACCTGCCTGGGAACAATGGTACTACATCCTGGTGGAGAGATATCTAGGAAACTCTGATGTCTACTTCCGCATCGGGGTGCAGGTGACAGGTGAGTGTAAGTTACAGACAAATTGTGATCGATGAATCTTCAGGTTTTTCTTTTTTTTTTTTTTTTGGATGGTTGAGAATTTATTTATTTTCACTTATCAAATTTTGACAGCAAGTTAAGTAAACCTATCGAAATTAAATCAGCAATATTCATTATATATTATATATATATATAAATATCAGAAAAACAAACAATAGAAATATCAAACAAAAAACAATAAGCAATTATTATTGATTGGCCATTATCAGTCTGGCCATGTGGGAAGAGGCATTCATTTATTATTCAGTCAGTCAGTCAGTGTGAACAGGTACATTTAAATTGAGCCTATATAACTCTGGTTGAACAGAATAAAAACACAAATGGCATTAATGCTAAAACATAGTGTAACAATAGCAAAAGTAAGGCAGAGTCATAAGTCACAAAGCAATATCTATCTCATGTTTGCTAACATTAACATTAGCCACCATTAGCTACTGGTCGTACCAGACCAAGTAAGGCTGTGAGAGTTTTATAGCTTTTCATTTTTACCACAGTGAATGTTGCATAATTTGGCTTTAACTGTAACGTAGCCTTTAAGATCATGAAAAGACCATTTTTAAGGTATTCACCAATAGATTTTTTTTAGATATAAAACTCGGCTTACAGAGAAGATAGCAATAGTACAGTAGTATAGTATAATATAGTATAGTATAAGAATAGAAGTGTTCATCTGTTTAGTTTACCTCATAAAGTCTGTGAAAAACTGAATTAATTATTGAATTATTGTACTGACACATAATAATAACTTGCATGCATTGATAATAATATTCTACATGAGATTCATCACGTCAAAATTTAAACTATTAATGAGTTCCTGGTTTCCATAGTGGTTTATTCTGTTCATTGCTATAATCACTAATGTGGCACAAAATCATGGGTAGGTTGTAGATTTATAATGTTTTGATTATTTTATTGATTTAAAAGCCAAGCACAATATTTGAGCCCCCTGGTGCTCTCGCTTCTTGTCGTAATGTGAAAATAACTTGCAATGTTTTGTTCATAAGTCCCATCAGGGCTTTTCATACTGTGAGGTGCAGACTGTTGTGTAAATTCGTATTTTTTACTAATTTTGCCAATTAAACAAAATTATTTAATCAATCTTACAGGTAATGTGTTGAATTTTCTCCCGTCTCTTGTCATTTTCAAATAAATTGTGATGATGTTTATCACCACAATCTACGAGCTGTTTGCTTCCAACGTTGTTCATTATATCCCTTCCTGCTGCTTTTGATGTGTAATTTAAGATGATGCCGGCGTGGTTTTCTGTAAACCTGAGAACTCATAAATTAGGCCAAACAAAAGCTCAAATAGATCTCTACAGCATATCATATCCAATATATAAAGGATTGTGGCCTTCAGTTTGCACAGGAGCTCTTAAAATATTCCCAGGTGTAATTTTTTCCTCGCATCAAAGCAGGAATCTCCAAATGTCTTTTGAAGTGTTTCCAAGAGGCTCGTGCTTCTCACAGATACGTGGGGCAGAAATCGAATTTTAGACACATGTTTTGATTGGAAAAAGCTGCCAGACACAGTTGGACCATTAAGAGGCTTGTTCAAGAAAAAGAGGGGAGCCCAAACTGAGGCGATACATACGGGATTGCTAAGAGGCCAGTGATACCACGCTTAAGTGCTACATGCTGTTTTTGGGTTGTGGAGAGCCGAGATATTCTTTATACCCCCTCCACAGGGATGGCTCACAAATCTGTGGGAAGTCCACTCCCATGTAGCGATCCCCTTCCTCTGTTCGACACTGTACAGTGCACTTTGTCACCATGGCAACACAGACACTAATTATTCACACTCTGTCTTTCCCCCTGTCTGCCAGGCAGATCTTACTTGACCTTTTGTGGATTTAAATTGAAGAACACCTCAGGTTCAGGGAAAAGATCATCTGGAGTCCTCACCTTCTTATTCTTTCTTGCCGTTACTGGTTATTGTTGTTATAAGCTTTCTCCGAAATATTTGCCCTTACTTGAATTCAATACAATTTACAGCTATCATGATCGCTGGCTACACAAGTAGTGGTGAAACTAAGCTGCACTTTATTATTTATTATTGTTGTTTATACAGTATTTTCACTGCAGGTGTCTCTCAATAGATTGGACATTGAAGATCGACTATTGAATGTAACAATAATAATAACTCAATAGCTCAAAGTGCTTTACAGTATGGCATTAAAAACAAAAACATTCAAATCAGGGTACAATAGATAATAAATAAAAACAAAATATAAATAACCTAATAAAAATAGAATAAAAGATCCAATAAAAAGGCAGAGAGATAGAAAGAGATAAAAGCGTACTACATAACTAAATCCCTGCCTGAATAAGTAGGTCTTCAGTTGTTTTTTAAAAATGTCAACAGATATATTAACATATCTAATGTAACTGGGCAGGGTGTTCCACCATCGTGGAACGAGCGTAGTGGCTAAAAGCAGTTTCCCCACATGTTTTGTGGGCTGCTTTAGGGACAGTTACAGCATCAGAGCATCAGAGGACCTAAGGGCTCCTGTTGGTTGATAAGGAGTTAAAATGTCCGAAATGTAAGAAGGTGATATATCACCAAGAGCTTTGTATGTGAGTAAAAGGACCTTAAAATCAATTCTAAAAGGAACGGGGAGCCAGCTAAAACAGGAGTAATGTGCTCTGTTTTCCTGGTCTTTGTCTGGCAGCAGAGTTCTGAACTAGCTGAAGTTTTCCTATCAGGTTTATTTGGTTGGCCAGTGAAGAGGGCATTACAATAATCCAACCTGTTAGTGATGAAAGCATGGATCAATTTCTTGGCATCCTGCTTTGCAAAGAACAGACAGGTAGGAGAACGCTGTCTTGGTCACTTTGCTGATATGGGCTTCAAAGCTTTAGTCTGAATATGCTGTATGTGAGAGCCAAATGAAGCCATTTCTTTGGATTATGAATGTTATGAAACTGTTGTTTACACACCCCCTTCTCTCCCACCCACTCATACATATACATACATTAACGTGCTATATATTTGGGTCTTTACTGATTTTACACTGATTTTTCTTGTTTCTACCAGTTACATTTGCCTCCAGCCTGCAGTATTTGGTCTGTATCTGTATTTTTAGGAGTGCTTCAGCTGCCTGAACGGACATCAAAATACTTCAAACCCTTTCAGAGACAACACTATGCAAACGAGGCTGAGCTAGAAAAGCCTTTGAAATCCTTTCCCCTTGGGGATTGGCGGTATTTGATGGTACTTTGCCAGTTGCCATCAATGACCATTTTGCAGTGAGTTGCTTTGTGTTGAGTGAAAGCATACTGTTTGCAATTACTGTGAATCTTTGTCTCATTAAAAAGCAGTGTACAGAATTGAACCTTGCTGTTTACATTATGGAAGCCAGCCGAAGGGGATCATTTCAAACATTTGCAAAAGACTCTGTAGCATGCATAATAACCCAGTGAAATAACTGACATGGTTATTGCCTGTTTGTTTGAGACTTGCCAGGGATTGGCTGTTTGATTTCACGATAGGGATTATTGCGTTACACAGGATGTTGTGAGGTGCATTTTTAAAACCTTCTGCATCAAACCAGTGAAAATGTTCAGCTCACATTCTTGGTCTTATCTGTCATATCTTTATTTTCTGATTAGATTGCTCCAAGTCCAATTTGTCGAAGGACCAATCACAACCCAGCTCCTCGATGAACATGCCACAGTCTTTCGGAACGGCGATGGGTTTCTCCTTGTCCGAGACGCTCTCAATGGCGGCCCTGCCCAGCCTGTCGCAGAATGCCAGTCAGCTGCACACCTCGGAGGACAGCATCATTTACCTCACCCCCACTGCCGACACCAACAAGTGCTGGCCCATCCGTCCGACTCTGCGCAATGAGCTGGACACCTTCTCTGTGCACTTCTACGTCTTCTTTGGTCCAAATATATCGATTCCACCGGACAGGGCCGCTGTGTTCGCCATCAACCTGATGCCAGTTTTAGACAGCGGAGGAGTCCTCAACATGGAGCTCAAGCTCAACATGGTGAGTGCTTCTGATGCCACTGTTGCTGCTCGTTTTAAAAGCATAATCAATTATTTAAATGTAAACACAAATTCAAAACGCAAAATTGGAAATGTGACATTACTCGGATTGGTCGACATGGGAACGCTACAGAACAAGAAAAAAATTATTATTTCAGTTATATTGGGCAAGAAAGCTCTGATTGAATTAATGTTTTATTTGATATACTGACAACGTTTGAGAAATGTAGGTATTGCTTGTATGTTGTATTACTACTGCACTCCGGATATATCAGTCAGAAATGTTCACCAGACACTTACAGGGTTCTTGAATGAGAATTTGAGATATTTTGTTTCAAGATGTTGGGTAGCGCTCTGTTGCCAGTCTTACCCTTCGCCTGCTGCATGATTTACTATTGCATTGGATCAAATTGTAATCAGAAAGGTAAATATGCAAGAGTTAGCACAGAGAAATTCCCCAGCAAGCAAGGGTGAATAATTGGGCTCTCAAAGCGTCTGGCTGAGCTAGCCTGCTAAATATGGATGCTCGTATGGTCACAGACTTTGCTGTGGGAGCTGAAAAAGTTCACAATGAAAAAGGCGCCCGTGTTTGTGGCTTGTGACATATGTCGCTAATTGAGAGCGAACAAAATGCAAAAATCAGCAATGAAGGATTTGATGTGTCTTTGTTAAGCTGTCCATCAGATAGTAATGGCATTAATACCTGCAGTGGCTCTGGAGGTCTACAGGGAGTCAGAAACTGGAGAGCTACAAACTGGCAAAAAGAAATCTTTGATTGTTCAGTTCAAAGGCATAACCTGACATTTTAGTTAATATGTTTTTTTTTACTGTCTTCCTGGCAGTTAGAATGATGTCATTTTCATCTCTTTGCATTCAGTAGAGTCATTGGTCCAGGACATTTTTAGGCTACAGTACCTGTATCTTAGCACAAAGACGGAAGCAGGAGGATACAGCCAAGAGGAAAAATGTGTCCTTCCATGGTTTTCCTCAGCAGATGGAGTTGCCCAGTTATCAGATGTCAAAATTTCCATTTTTCTAAGTACTGTAAGAACTTCTCATCCACTTTTACTTAAAAGTTGAGACTGAAAGTTCTCAGAAACAGTTGTGATACGTGTTGTGATACGATCAAAAGCTCCAGAACAGCTACTGAATGGACCTTGTGGTGATATTGTCAACTACTGTTCCTCGACTAGCAAGCAAGCAAGCTAGCCACCATGAATCACCTGGGTTTTGTTGAGAGTAAGTGAAGTGTGGAAAACAGGTGTCACACAGCCAGTTCAGGCTGCATGCAGCACTTGCAGTGTAAATTGCTGTGAGCCCAGAGATGCAGCTGTTGCTGTTACTAAAAAATCTTCAATGCAATTGCTCATTTAACCAATTAAACACATGCTAAAATACAATTAAAACATGTACTGTATGTATGACAGGTTATGAGCTGTTGAAATGGAGCCTGTGTGCTGTTTCCCCCTGCCTCCAGATTTTGTGATACGCTAGGCTAAACACATCTTTCATTTCTACCGAGCACACGGAGATGAAATTGATAATCGATCTTCTCATCTAACCTCCCGCAAGAAAGCAAACAAGCGTATTTCCCCAAATGTCATAGAAAAATACAAATTGTTAGTTTTTCAGGAAATTACATTAATTGAGTGAATAATTAATTGGATGGTTTATTGATTGATTGTTTGGTGTGACGCAGTGGGTAAATGATTACCGTCACCTCGCAGACAGATGGGACTGAAATGAAATGGTGACACTGATCCTTTTCTTTGTGTTGTTTTCTTGTTGTCCTCATGTTTGCCGTATGTGTGGTCCATTCTGGAGGAACTCAAGACACCTGTGTGTTAGCTCTGCGACAGCAACCTGATCTGGGTGTTTTTCTGCCGCATGCATGCTGGGATAGACCCTGATCACGCCAACCCACAATCCCATGCCCCGGTATAGTCATAAGTGGGTATAGTTGGTTCAATTCTGTGGATGTCACACAGAGAGTATGCTGTGATTGTCGTATGAGCCGTGAGATGTATCCTTCAGAGAGGCTGTCATGCTATATTATTCTATGGACAGATTTCTCCCCCCTCAGCGATGATCTGTCACTTGCTTGTCACAGGCGCAGAATCCAGTCAGCCGCTGCCAGTGGGGGACTGTGGCAGATTTGCAGGGCTTTAGGAGACAATAGCTGGAACTGCTTGTCTGCCTTGCATCAGTCTCTGTGAAAGAATGTGAAAGGAATGCATATGGCTTTTATTTCCAATGATACCTCGACTGGCACTGGATCAGTTTAATCACTTTAGATCCATTTTTCAAAGTTTTCTTTAGGCAGGGCTTACGCAGAGAAAGAAATTGTAAGCGCTGTAATGAGCGTTGTTATTCCTTGTTAGCTTTTATATGTTACAGTTGTTTTATCACAGTAATACTGAAAACTGAAGCAACCCGAATGAAAAAACCTAAAAAATAAAAAAGTTTGTTACTGCACTCTTGCAAAACCAGTTTATTTGAATCACATTGTCAAATTTGAATAAAAAAATAGAGGAAAGTTTATACATTTTTGAGCCAAACTAAAACTCATCGTGGAGTTTATTGTAATTAGTCCGGGTGCTGGGATGTGCAGTATGGTGCTCTGCATACACAAGCCAGCTTCATCCATGTTCTTGCATCAGTTGGCATTGTGTCCTGCCTGGCACATGTTACCAGCAAAACACTTTGAAAAATTCAGCAAAGCAAAAGCCACACGAGTACAGAACAGAGATAAACTGGCGTACATCAAACGTTTTTTTCCTATTTGTAACATTTTTTGTGATCAGAGTTGAAGCACCTGTTCTGTTGTAATAAAGCTTTTGAAGAAATTTGAACTCAGAAGTCGTTCTATAGTAGTTTGCTTTCAGTCGGTAACCTTGAGCGTTGCATTGTTGGAAGATAGCGCTCCTGATTGAATTATGCCTCTGCCACTCACATTCCACAATCATAACTAACAACTGCATAATGGATCAGGCATGTAAATCACAACATTAAATGTGATTAATGTAGGAATGCTCACCACAGTGTTACAAAGTGCTTTACAAGTGGCAGCAATAAATAAAACCCAAACAAAATTATCATTAAGAATTCCAGGCATGGATTTAAAATAGAGCACAAGAAACAGGCAAGCACAATAAGAACTGAACATAAATTAACAACAGATCACATCATGTCCTGATGACAATGAAGTGACTGAAGCCCTCTCTAAAACCCCGGGCTCTGCAAAGCAACGACACATGTTGTTCAGGAACGGTCAGCAGCCTGCATGAAGGGAAATGACATGAGATGGAGCTGGACGATAAAGCCGACAGAGCCACAAAAGTTATCAGTGCCATCTTGATTTCAGTTCTCCACAGGCACGGTGTATCAAACAAGGAGTTTCCTGGTTCAGATAACAGATTTGACAGGGATCAAACATATCACGAAAAACTGGCTTCCTTAATGCGATGTGTTTCCTGGTGGGCACATAACGTGTTCTTTCAGATTGTAGGATGCCAGTAGGGTGTTAAGAGGTGTAGCAGGTCATTGACTCTGATTCTGAAGGCTAACTCTAATGGATTTGTGTCAATACAATGTAAATTACATGAACTATATCATTAAATGTAGCTGGAGTGAGCGAATTTTTTAACATTTTAAGGAGGTAAAACCAAACAACATGGAGGTACATTGGCATGGCTATACCTAAGTCACCTAAAAAATGTTAACCTCTTAACAAGTAGTGGCCTGAATAAGGGCAGATGTAGGAGTTTTTTCCTCACCTTATTGGGATGCAATTCTGTTCTCACTAAAGAAAAACTTTAATTTGAACGCACAAAGCCTCATGATTTTATCTGTGTAAAGCATTTTAGATCCCCCTACACTGCAACAACAGGATTCAATATAGAAGCACTCAAAAATTAATGAAAAGAAAAAGAAAAAAATAGGGTAGCTAATAGGTGAGGAAATAACATTTTACCATCTTTGTGTGTGTTGAATTTGTTTCAGTATTAATTACTTTGGCTTATTCTGAGTTTTGGATAATAAATTCCAAAGAGTTAAAGGATAGGTTTACAAATTTTCAAGTCTGTCTTAAAACAGTAGTCAGGTATCCATATTAACATTGAAACATGTTTTGCTCGCTGTAATCACTCCTCCTGTTCATACTGGATATTAGACCCCCCCCCCCCAAAATGCGCTTACAATGTAAGTGATGGAGACAAAATCCACAGTTCTTGTTTTAGTAAAACTGTATTTAAAAGTTTATCTGGAGATAATATTCAGTCATCTGAGTTAATCAAGTTAAGTGGATATCTTCCAAAGTTACAGTCTTTTTAATAAAAAATTTCCCTGAAAGAGAAAAAAATTGTGTCTTGACAGTGTTTTTCTGTTCAGGAAGGATTGTAAACTAAAGACGAAATTTGCCATTAAAAAGACTGTAACCTTGAAAAATACTGACTTGATTTGACTTTGAATTTGAGGAGCTGAAGCTTCATATCAGCTTCAAGTAAACTTTTAAATACATTTTTGCACAGAAGGAACACTGTGAATTTTGTTCCCTATCACTTATATTTAAAGTGCATTACTAATGGGTCTCTTAATGGCCAGTGACCTGACTACTGTTTTAGGAAAGACTTGAAAATTTGTGAACCTATCCTTTAATTTGAGAAAAGACCAAGATCATTGACTGTATAATAATAAAAGTGGTTTAAGAACTATGGCTGTTATATTTTCATATGTATTTTTCAGGCTTTTGCACAAAAAATGGTTGCCTGTTAAAGAGGTTAATCTCATTTTAGGGGTGTTTTGAAATAGAAATGTAAAATTTGTTTTCTGATCATATTGATTTAGAGTAATCATACCACATTATATTGTAGTAATATTCAAAATATCAGTGATATTTTTAATTGCATTTAATTGCCAGGAGTCTCAAAGAAAGCAGGGTTGTCCAGACATTGTGATTGTATTTATGGCTGGTTCACAATTTTATTATTTTTTTTAGCAGTCTGAGTCAGTCAAACCAAGTGGATATCTTCCAAAGTCTTTTTCATATAAAATTCCTTCTCTGTGCTTCCCTGGACAATGTTTCCTTGCCGAGCTGTAGTTGTGGGATAGTAGTAAAAAGACTAACTTTGGACGATATCCACTTGATTTGATTAATTTGGATGACCGAAGTCCCATATTTGCTTCAGATAAACTTGTGAATACATTTTTGCACAGAAGGAGGACTGTGGATTTTGTCCCCCATCACTTAGAATGTTTGCTGGAAAAAAATGATTGAAACTATTATTAGATTATCAGAGTAGTTGCTGAATAATTTTTAAATTTATTAGTTGCAGCTATAGTCTCTTGTGCAACATTTTGCATTTTTACCATAACTCTACTGTAACCTACTGCTGCTATTGGTTGAAAAGCACACTGAACTTCAGCTCACTGTGCAGGGTGTTGTGGGGCTATATCATGTAGGAAAATACACAAAACTGTAATAAAAAAAATAATATTGGACTCATTATGTGTAGATATATATTAAGGGAGCAAAAAAAAAACATTCTTTCTTTTCTTTATACAGCCAGAAATGTTGATAACAGTCATTTCATAAAGACAGTCTGGCTTAGGGGCTCCCCTGGCCCTTGGGTTCAATAATCTATCCATGATTGTTTCTCGCTCAATCCTTCATCTTCATACTGTGGAGGGAAGTTGGGACAAAAGGGGGGAGGAGGGGGGGGGACTATCTTGAAGTGCCAGTGGGCGTGATTGAGTCTTACTACCAAGAGAGTACAGGCCAGATGGTGAGTTTAGGAGGCCTGAAATCTCAGCACCTGGCAAAGTGTTTGTTGAGTCATTGCATTAATCAACAACTTTGCCAACTCCCTGCTTATACATTATGCTCATTTTGTGCTAGGGGGGTGATAGAAATCTTATTTATTCAAGAATTGCCCAGAGTTATCCCTACCACAAGTGTGTGTTTCCCTATGGACACATAGCAAATGCATGTAATGTGCTGAATCTTGTGTCTGGCAAAGAAATGACAGTTTAGGGACACTGTGAATAAATTAGGAGGAATTTTGAAACTCATGAAGTGTCAAATTTGGTGCTAAAGTGCACACACATGCTTTATGAACACATCCAGGATTTCTTTCTTCTATCTCTACTCTTGTTGTTCTTTTACCGATACAACAAATTGGACTGTACTGGTCTCCTTTCACACCTCTCAGCAGAATGAGCCAATTTGTATAAGCATATGCAGTTCCCAACGCTTGAATAATTCTCCAGGTTTTTTTTTTTTTTAATGCATGAGCATTGATGCTTTAAGAAGATAAACTGCCAACATCTTCATTTAGGTGCCTCGGGCAGTCGGAGGGAAAGCAGTTTTACTTGATTTGTTAGTTTTAAAGTTTACAATCTGATGGCTGAGAGGAAATGAGACCTGAGGTAATCATGAACAGTGTGAGCTCACCAGCGTGATGGAGGCAGATGGTCGATGTTTGGATGGATGAGTGACGTTTGCTTGTGTTTCCTCTCGCAGTCTACGCTGAAAGGTGCTAATGTCACAGTGTTTGGCTGCCTGAACCACGGGATGCCTCTCTTCCTGCGGGAGAACTCATCACTGAAATGTGAATCAGGTATGTCAAATTTAACAAATTTAACAAGATGGCCATACTTTTATAACCCCCAGTTAATAAAATGTGTATTGTTTTGTATAATTATTAGACTTAATTAATACTTTTTCTTTATGGGTGTAAGGCTATTTCAGGTCTTCACATTTGAACAACAGTAAAAACTCTTTCAACTCCCACAATTTCCACTATTCATACACAAGGCTTACATTTCCATTTACCTAACATTGTATTTCAGTTTATTCACTTGAACTGGTACAACTTCCACGTCAACTGACACTTCAAGCTCAATTTATCGCCCACACACTACTGACATTTCAACTCTTTTCTCCTTCAGTGCCTGAGCTTCTTTAACTTCACTCAGAGCTTACAATTAAATTAAAACTTCAACTTCTTTTGGCACTTCTATTTCGACTGTTATTTCACCTTCTTTCTGTATTTATATTTCAAATCCAACTGCAAAATTTCAGCAGTGAACGCGTGAATTTTCTTCAGAAAATCTTGCCTTTTCTAAATGGTAAATGGACTGTACTTGTATAGTGCCGACCACTCAAAGTGCTTTTTACACTATGAGTCAATTCACCCATTCACACACATTCATACGCTGAATGGGTACAGGGGCTACCATACAAGGTCCCAACGTGCCCATTAGAGGAAATCTAGCCATTCACACACACTCACACACCAATGGCGGCAAGCTACTACGCAGGGTGCTGGCACAGCCATCGGGAGCAATTTGGGGTTCAGTATCTTGCCCAAGATCACTTCGACATGTGGAATGGAGGAGCTGGGAATCGAACCGCCGATCTCCCGATTAGTGGACGACCCGCTCTACCTCCTGAGCCACAGCTTTTTTAAAATGTTTTTTCTATAAGAGCGCAGGCTCTTTCATTTACAAACTCTGTTTCAGGGCTCTGTCATTGTTTTCTTCTGTTGCAGAATCTGTGGCCGGGTTTTTCCTTTCCGTGAACGCCTCCACTAACATCACCAAACTGAGGATTCCCTACCCACAAACAGGCACCTGGTACCTCAGTCTGCGCTCTCTGTGTGCCACTGAACATGGGTGAGACAATACTGCCTTTGCATTTCTTTTTTGTTTCTCAAAGGCATGTATTTCAATACCTTAGGAATTATTAAAAGATAAAAAAAAATGGGTCCCTATGTCTTAATGAAAGGATGAACTACCTTCGCATTTTTTGAAGTCCTTAAAATGAAATAAAATTGTGTAGAATGTATGCTTAAAAACATTTAAAATCCAGAAAGTCCCCAAAACATAATTCACATGCAGAAATTAATTGAAAACAGTTGCTCATGAATCAGTCCATAATCAGTTCTTTGGCTTGGTCCCAATCTCCCAAAGCAACCACTGTGAGACAATATTTGCTGTCAATTACAGGAAGACAATTGGAAAAATAAGGCAATCAATATTTCTTAAAAACTCATCTTCATATAACAATCCATAGTTTGTTTACCATAATTAATAATTCAGTACTCTAATGAAGACACCATGCTTGCTGTTTAAACGGTGCAGCCTCCCTCATTCAGCCACGTCCTTTCCCATCTGTCACCCAGCAGATACATTTGGGATTGGATTCTGGTAAAGACCTAGCATATGACATGGAACAGGGTTAGATTTTGAGCTTTAAAAAAACAGATATCTCATGTAACACACATTTTAATGTTAATAAATATGTTTTTTGTTTGGATTTGTTGTAATTTGCCCAGAACTTATAGCAGGATGCATTCAGTCCCTGCATCTACTGTGTTTGGTGTATTTCTCTTGTTCAACATAACAACATGACATCTGTAGCTTGCTCTGGGGTATTGTTGGGTGTCTGTAAAATAAAGAGTGTGGTCTAGACCTGCTCTATGTAAAAAGCGCCCTGAGATAACTTCTGTTGTGATTTGGCGCTATATAAATGAAATTAAACTGAAGAAAATTGAATTGAAAATCACATTGGGATATTTTCACTGCGGCAACATTTAGTCTACATAAATTGTGAAATTTTTGTGTAAGACTCTTAGACTAAAAGAGCAAGAATTCTTTTTCTTCTTATTTTGTACCAACATTCAGCATTCACACAGGTAGAAACACTATATTTTCCACCTCCAGTACCCTACGCAGACCAAAATGCATTGTAACTACAAGGCATGTCGGTTTTTCTGTAAAGAGCACAGCTCTTATCTTTTCTTGACTAGAAAATGTCTTGTAATCTCTATGGTTTTCCCCACTTAACTGTACACTTGAATCCACAGATGAATGCAATAAGCACTTTTTCTGAGGGTTGTTTAAAGTCATTGTGAGAAATGTCTGAAAGAAAATGTGGGGGAAATGTTTCCATTAGGTTGTCTAACACAATGTAATTCACAAGATCATAAGTATTAGCTATTCAGCGGATTGAGCTGTTTTCACAAATCTTTAATGGCACGAAAATGTGAACAGAATGAAATTAAGCAGATTTTTCCCAGGCCACTTGGGAGTTCCAATTGAATCTGAATAACAGATAATAACAGATGGTGTGTGACATGGACTTATCCTCACACAAGAGCTTTGCCGTGGTATAGAAATGTGGAAAAGCTTTCACATTGCTATTTGTTAGATTTCCGCACATTTACAGATGGTAAATAAATCAGGTCTTGTTAGAGAGGAAAGTAGGTAGTGTGAATGACAGGTGCTCTTCAAGGCTACAATTAAGTTGACTGATATAACTTAGAAATAAAGAAGCGAGCAGCTGTGTCAATTAAGAGATGGATTCCAGTAAAAGGCAAAGAAGCACATTTGTTACCTCCTGGAGTTTCATTCTCTGTGATTGATTATAGAATCTAACAATTACAAAAGTGGCAATGCAAGCACAAACATACAAGGTTTTTCTTTCAGCACATGTAATGTCAGAGATAAACAAATTATATTTAGGTCCATTGTGCAGTTGTTGGTACAGTTAAAATCTACACTATCTACACTGTAAAAATACAAAAATTAACCATAATCATTAGCAATTCTGACCAAAAGATTGTGCCATATGGTAAATATGTGTTTCCAGAAACAGAAAAAAGACGTTTAAGATGAAGTAGTTTAAGATGGAATGGACAATTCTTCCTGACTTGTGAAAATTTGGTGTACCTAATTAAGATACCTACCTATTGAAGATTAAACTATCACAGTAGAACTCTTGGTCTATAAAGAACAGACATAATTTGTGGAAAATAACTTTTAGAATTGAGGTTGGAGATCACACAAGTACAACAGTGTAAAGTTGTCTGACATCTGACAAACCTAAAACGGCCTTTTAATCTCCAAAGAGTTGTGATGATGATAGTCTACAGCCATGCTAGCGTTTCTGCGAGGCTGCACTTTCAGGCACAGCGGTTCTTTGAGCTAAATGCAGAGGATCACCAAAGTCATTAGGATACATCCTCTGGGGACCATGAATGTCTCTACACAATTTCATGGCAATCCATCCAGTAACTATTAAGGTATTTCAATCTGGACCAAATTGTTTTTGGAACAATGGACAGACTGACATTTCCATCGCCAGAGCCATGCCTCTAGCACGGCTAAAAACGACTGTCTATATATAAAAACATCTGAGTGCAGAATATGTATTTGGAAGGACGACCTTCACAAATTTCCATCTTCATACAGCTAAAAATGCACCTAAATTTATCAGTGTTTCAGTACTGATGTTATTCATCCCCATTTACTATTCTGCCTGTCGGTGACTTTTCCAGATTTGAAGCATGCACCAATGTCACCGCCGAGGTGTATATGCGCTCTTACCTGACTCCATGCATCAATGACTGTGGGACATATGGACAGTGCAAGCTTCTGCGCACCAACAACTACCTTTATGCTGCATGTGAATGCAAAGCAGGTAACAATTTACTTTAAAACTCTATTGCAATGCATTAATTGTCAGTATTTTCCAGGCTCATATGACGTTTTTCTTTTGGTTTGTTGATTTGAATTTGTACATAATGCAGATGTGAACTAAATTCAGAATAGGTAATTATATCTACTTTTGATTCTATTTTATGCCCATTTTATTTTCAAATTACATGCACATTCACAAAACACCAGCTATGGAAGGCAATTACTGACATTACTGAGTCCAAAGCATTGATTTATGTGGAAAAATAATTGTATAAATATGGTGTGTACTCAACATTGCCTTTAATTATTAATCAGTAATTAATAATTAGCAAAAAGCATGATAATGAATTAATAATTAGAAGTCATTTTCAGCAGTCAAAAGCTTTTTTGCATACAAGATAAGATAAAAGTTTCTGTGGGGAAATTGGGTCATCACTGCTGCAAAGGATTTCTAATTTGTCGGAAAATACATCATGCAGAGTGACAAGAAAATGGGAAAGAGCAAAGTGGGAAGCCACAGGTCATTTTGCCAGAATTGGACTGAAAATACGGTGATTAAATTGTATGTGCCATTGCCCAATGAGTCATACAGCGACCTGTTATTAATCTTCTAGTATAAGCCGTTTTGATAAGACAATAAAACACACTCTTAATTACGAATAGCTTTTCAATAAAAGATGAGCTTATGAAGCTAAACAAAGCGTGTCCTCGGAGGCCTTTTTAAAATCCTGCCTTTGATCTTCTTTTATCAGAGCTGGTTTCTCTTCAGTTAAATTCATTGTCATACTTCATATATGTGTGACTGCTTCCTGGCAGATGCTTTGCATTCAGCTCTTGCCCTTGGCCCGTCTCAAACCCGCTGTTCAACAGGGCTCACAAATATTTAATTCACTGTCTTATCCAATCCACAACTTGATAAGGATCCAATTCAAATGGCAAGGCAGTGGTGTTTTAACATAGGAGGAGTTCACACCAGGAGGCTCTGTTGTGCAGGATAAACAACTTCACATATCTCTTTGTGATTATTTTTCACTGAGAAATGTGGGGCTGATGAAGCATTCATCTTGTCTGGAGATAAATATTTTATTCATTTTAAGAGATACTGTAAATTCTAAAGGGATGAGCTTTTGAAACAAAGCGATTCATCCGCTGTAGATTTTTTTCTCGTCTGTTCAGCCAAAAGATTTAAGGAGACTCTCCTGAAGTATGTTTAGAGTTCAAGGAAGACAGAAACAACTCTGACTTTAGTTTTTTTTTCCATCTTACAAAGGCTGCAAAAACAAAAGCTTTCTACTCTCTTAGATCTTGACTTTGTTATATCAACGTACAGTAACGACTGTGTTTGTGTGTGTGTGTGTTAGGCTGGGATGGCTGGGGATGCACAGACAACTCGGAGGCCTATTCCTACAGTTTCCAGCTCCTCTCTACCCTGCTGCTCTGTCTCAGTAACCTGATGTTCGTCCCGCCAGTGGCCATCGCAATCCGAAGCCACTACCTGCTGGAGGCTTCGGTCTATATCTTCACCATGTTCTTCTCCACTGTGAGTGACTGCCACAAAATCAAAGTGGTGCATGTTCTACTCCCTGCTAACCTTTGAAATATATCTGGGTGTTATACCGGCACAAACTATTGTAGCACTACTGCTACATCTCTAGCTGCTAATTTTTTCCTCAGAAACAACATTAATAACTGTGATAAAAAGAAATATGCTGATCATGATAAGCACAGCTCTTGCTTTTATTCTAAATGCATGTTACCGAGTTAAAAGTACCCTGTGGACTTTTTGACCACTAGTGGAGCTGTGGAGCAATGTTTTTACGAGCGAGTCCCTGTTTTGTTTGTACGCGCACAAAGACGCACATGAACATGAGGCAGGTGACCCTATACACATTTCTGCCACTGGTGTCACACTACTCTGCGGATTAACAGTCTGTGGCCGTAAAGTGCAAAGAAACGTAGCACACAAAGGCAAAGAGGAGGAAGACTGCAATGTAGCAATCATGGATGTAAACATTGGACAATATAACGTATTAAAAAAATTGGCTCGGCAAATGTTTTATGAGGAAGGAAGAAGGAAAAATTAGGAATTCACCAATATTTAGAGGAGGAAAGGCAAAGCAAGTTTATTTGTGTAGCACATTTCAGCAACAAGGCAATTCAAGGTGCTTTACATAAAACATTAACAGCAGCAAGATAAAGTACAAAAGAAACACCATAAAAAGACACTTAAATACAATTAAAAACAGTCATTGAAGAGCTAAGAGAATAGAAAATAAAAACAAGCTAAAATAGAATAAGACAGATACAAGAACAGAACTTACAGAGCAGTGTAAGAAATGAATAATTATTTGATTTAATAAGAGGCAGCGGCAAACAGTCTGTGATTTAAAAGAACTGAGAGTTGCAGCAGACCTGCAGTTTTCTGGGAGTTTGTTCTAGATATGTGGAGCATAAAAACTGAGAGCTGCTTCTCCATGTTTAGTTTTGACTCTGGGGACAGAAAGCAGACCTGTCCCAGATGATCTGAGAGGTCTGGATGGTTCATAACGTAGCAGCAGATCAGAAATGTGTTTTAGCCCTAAACCATTCAGTGCTTTATAAACCAACAGTAGTATTTTAAAATCAATTCTTTGACACACACGAAGCCAGTGTAAAGATCTGAAAACTGGAGTGATGTGCTCCACTTTCTTGGTCTTAGTAAGGACTCAAGCAGCAGCATCTTTTTAGGGAGACCTGTAAAGACACCATTACAGTAGTTTAGTCTACTGAAGATAAACTCATGGATAAGTTTTTCCAAATCCTGTTGAGACATAAATCCATCAATCCTTATATATTCTTAAGGTGATAGTAGGCTGACTTTGTAATTGTCTTAATGTGATTCTTCATGTCATTCTTCCTTGGTTCCAAAGACAATTACTTCAGTTTTGTCTTTGTTTAATTGAAGAAAATTCTGGCACATCCAATCATTGATTTGTTCAACGATTGGCTAAACACATCAATGATTTTGAGGTTTTCCATAATCTGAGCCAGTGGGAGCATGTAGATGTTGAACAGAAGAGGCCCCAGAATGGAGCCTTGGGGAACTCCACAGGTCATTTTTGTCCGCTCAGATGTGTAATTCCCTATAGACACAAAGTAGTCCCTGTCCTAAATAGAATTCAAACCAGTTTAGCACTGTGCCAGAAAGTCCCACCCAGTTTTCCAGTCGGTCTAGTAATATGTTGTGGTCGACTGTGTCGAATGCAGCACTGAGATCCAGTAATACTAAGACTGAAATTCTGCACTGTCTGTGTTTAAGTGGATGTAGTTTAAGACCTTAACAATAGCGATCTCAGTGCTGTGGAAGAAATCAGAACTGTTGTTTAGTGCCAAGAAGTTGTTCAGCTGTTGAAAAACAGCTTTTTCAATGATTTGTTCATTAGTGAGGTGTCTAGATTGTTCTTTTTTAAGAGTGGCTTGATGATGGCAGTTTTCAGCGCTTGTGGAAAGACACCTGAGAGAAGAGACGTGTTGACAATTTGTAGAAGATCTGAAGCCATGCAATTTGAAACATTTTTGAAAAAGCCTGTAGGCAGAATATCAAGGCAGCAGGAGGAAGATTTCAGATGTTGTATAAACAGGAGCAGTAGTACTTTATTTGGACCTACCTAGCCAGCAAAATATGTTTTAAAAGACACTGAAAAGATGACTCACAAGCCAGACATTTAATATTTGTCTAGTTGTGGTTGAAAATAATTGGTGTTTTTTAAAAGGACAACTATTAACTAATAATTTAAGCATGTACAAACACAAAATAAGATGCTTTCAGAAAGTTTTGAGAACAGAGAACAAACTGTTCTCACAAGATATGGATTAAAATAGATTATCCAGTTTGGGCTGATTTCAAACCAAACCAGACAGACTGAAAAGATGACTCACGAGCCAGACATCTAATGTTTGTCTAGTTGTGGTTGAAAATAATCACTGTGTTTTTTAAAATCAACTTTTTTTGTCTAATGTACCCCCACAGACCAGATGAGCTCAAGTACCCATCATTCCACAAATGTGTACGTTTGAAATTATTTAATGCTATTTAACACAATTATTTATTTTAAAGTGGATATTGTAACAATGTGTTTTTTTCATAAAATTGAACCGTCTCATCTGTTTAGGTTGGTTTGGTCAAGTTTGGGTTCATATACTATCACTTCAAGTGGCAGAACCTGGACTTTTCTACTATTTATCCATTACTTTTAGCAAACTATTTTAACTATTAAAATTGATATTATACATATAGATAATTATAATAGATATTATAACCATTATAACCATTAGACATTTATCAATTACTTTTAGCTAACTTCTCTGCTGGCTTGTTGACTAGTCTTCATGCATACTCAATCACAACATGTAGTTTTCAGGTTCAACTGTTACTCAAATCAAATTACAATTTCTATTTTTTCAAATTAGTAGAGCTACGCCACAATCTTTCTACATACCCCCTGGCAACTGCAGATGTACCCCCTGAGGTATAAGTACACCTGGATGGGAATCACAGCCCATTCAGCTAGTCAAATAATAGTTTGGATGTTGGGAAAGAAAAAACTCCATGCGCCCATTTATTAGCAAAGAGTACATACTTTTAAAGAATTTGTTATAATTTCACTGAATCCATTTTTAATAGCAGCTATGCAGCATTATTTTCCTGAGACATCACCTTGTTGGTCTAACCACTGCCTTTTCTCTTTTTCCCGGCAGTTCTACCATGCATGTGACCAGCCAGGCATTGTGGTCTTTTGCATAATGGAGTATGACGTCCTGCAGTTCTGCGACTTCCTCGGGTCGCTCATGTCAGTGTGGGTCACTGTCATTGCTATGGCCAGGCTAAAGTCCATCATCAAACAGGTAGGTTTCATTCTGTAATTCTACCCAATTTAATACAGTAACATAATTGGAATGACAATTGACTATTTTAATGGAAGTATAGTTTGTGAAAGAGCAGTGAGTAGATCTCCAAAGCCAAGAGGAGTGCAGCCAATGTCCTTTACAGTAGTCCTGCTCACACTAGGATTGGCTCGGTTGTCTCTCCAACCAGGACGCCACCAGAGCAAGACCTATTTCAGCCGGTCACCAAATTTCACATTCAGAGGTCAGACATCGTTTGACCATAATGCATGTCCCCTGTCATGTGGTGCAGCTTGGCAGCACCTAAGCTGAGAGTTCCATGTTAGTGGTCGACAACTTGAGATAAACCCTGAAGCAAAGAGGGATTAGAGGACTGAGAAGGAGAGCTGTAGAGCTATGAAGGGGCGCTATAAATGAGTACTGCATATACCTAAATTATTAGTCCTAAATTGAAAGATCAGTGTGTTAGAATCAGTGATGCGTGGTGCTAAATTCTCTGGTTGTTGACATATTGCGGTGGATAACAGTAAACACTAACAGGTGCACCTTCTCCCTGGGTCACTCCCTGGCTGCACACCAAGATGGAGTAGTCTCAGGGAATGTGTGTGTGTGTTAGTGTGTGTGTGTATGTGTGTAAGTGTGTGTGTTCATGTCCATAAATGAGACAGAGCGAGGGGAGGGTGAGAGGGGGAAGAGTAGCGGGAGGGAGGGAGTGCGTACGAACATCTGCTGTCCTCTAGAGTTTTCATTTTTGCTGAGCGCTGCAGTACACAGTCACTAATCAAATCGCACATGTCAGGACTGGCAAGTGGAACTGTGTGTGTTTGTGTACTAGAGAGAGACAGTGTGTATGTTTGTTTGTGTTTGTTTGTTTTTGTCCATGGCCACAGCAGCAGCAGAGGGTGAAGGACCCAGGAGCACCTGATAGTGTGTACGAGTGTGACTTTTGGACCTTCAAAGGTCTAAAAGTTCACACAAATATGTAAAGCAAAACATCTGCAAGGACATTTTGTGGTTCACATGAAGGGATAGTTTCAATCTTAACTGGCTGAAGGTTATTGCATCCAAATCAGTTTAAAGGATAACAGGATACATTTTATTACAACTTCAGTCTCATCTTTGTAGTTTGGGTTCTCTTTTCCGTTGGTTATGATAACATTGCACTCACCAAAGTAATTGCTGAGACCCAGAAACACTGAAACATCGATTCAGCAAAGTTTGATATGGATAGAAATGAGCCATCTGGTAGGGCGGGTCACTAACCACAGGGTTGGCAGTTCGAAGCCTGCATGTCAAAGTGTCCTTGGGCAAGATACTGAACATCAAATTGACCCCGATGGTCAGGCCAGCACCTTGCACGGTAGCTTGGGGCCATCGGTGCGTGAGTGTGTGTGTGAATGGGTGAATGGTCGGCTAAAAAACGGTAAAGCACTTTGGACAAAAGTGCTATATAAATGCAGCCATTTACCATTTGCAGCCAAATATTGATCATAGTCCCTTATAGCAGTGTCTGTGCACAATTGCGTCTGTAACCTGTGAAAGATGTTTACAAAGGACTGTCTGGGTCATACTGTTTTCCTTTGTTTTCTCTTCCATCTAAGTTTGGCTAACCTGGGAGGTCGTTTAAAACCTGTATGAACATTTGATTGTGTTTCTTTTCCCATCAGACTTAATTATCCTTTAAATCAATGACATATAATATTTGCAAGTATCCCTTGTGAGAGGAGGTTGCGTTTAGAACAAAATTTACTAAAGCATTACTGTACATTTTATAAATGCATCATTCTGAGAGTTGGACAATAATAATTAGTGGTGCTACAACATTGTTATTCCTTTTCATATAATTTAACAAATATAACAAAACAGAATAATAGTTAAACAAAGTGTCCAACAAATAAGCAGGCTGACCAACAATCTACAGGGCAAATAAGGAATTTGGACAGCCACCTTGATGTTGATTTAAGCGCAGAACAGACCAACCAATCACAGGGAAGAACAATATTAAAGCCACCCAATCAAAGAAGTAGATCAGCCCAGTGCAGGGAGCATCAGAGCAGAACGCTTTTCAACATTTCAACATTAATAAATTAAAATCTAAGGTTTTATATTTAGCGAATGACCATGAGATTCATTTAAAGTCTGTGTAAAGGAAAATCTCAGATTTCTTTTGAAAAACATTATACATGTTGAAAAACAATTGCTGAAAACATGTGAAAAGACTGTGAACTATGTAGTACTGAACAGTGGCTGTTAAAATGTTTTTCACCATTTCTGTGTTCAGGAATGTTTGAGGCGGGCCTGAAATGGTCGATCCATAACGTAGAGGGGTGACTAGCATGACCCCTCCCCTAACACTATATAAGAACTAGACCGCCTTGGCATCGGCTGGGTGTGCCGTCTGTTGTTTGCTAATGGCAGCATGCAATACCTTAATTGCAAGCTTAGCATTAGCATCCTGATGTATGCTGCAGTCACAACAGTAGATGTTGGGCAGATAGAAAGGTCTACACTTAACTATGAGATATTCTAGGTTAGCAGAGCAGTGCCTCTTGATAATGGCATTGTCCGTGCACCAAGCTTTGTTAACATAAATGCACAGTCCCCCACGCCCCACCTCTGGTCTTACTGGAGTCATTAGCTGTTTCCACCCTGAGGATGTAGCACCCCAGTAGCTCAATGGTGCTATTGGGGAGGCTGCTGTTAAGCCATGTTTCCATAAAAATCATGAAGTTGCAGTCCAGAATCCTTGTTGTTCACCAGAGACCACACATTGGTAAGGAAAATAATGGGTAGGGATAGCCAATGAGGAGTTAGCCTTAGCTTAGCCGTTAGCCCTCCCCTCTTCCCTTGTTTGTTCACGCTCTCTCACGGTGTTTATAGCCCCTGGTGTCACGGTATTAACTGTTACTGGTTAATGGGGCCATTTTCAGTCAACTGTAGTGCTCAAGGAGTTATTTCAAACCTAGCTGAAGCATCCGTTGATGGGTAGAGTCAGTATTAAAGCTCCGGTCCACCCAGAGGATATCACGCACTCCCGTCTCACCCTCACTGCCTCGGCTGCACTGCGGACGCTACTCCGGTGCCTTCGCTGTCACTACAGACGTACTCCTGCGGCTGCTACATCCAGCCCTTCACCAGGGCTTTTCAAAGAAGTGAGTAATGTTGACACTGAACTTCATTGAAAAAAACGTCAATTTAACATAACAAGGCTGGATCGCTTGTTAACTACTCATTTAAGTCACATTTTTACTGAAGTAAGTCCACATTTACCTACAAAATATGCGCCGAAGTGATTTTTTTTTTCTATTTACATAGTAGCGCTATGATTCACCATACATTTAGGCACAATCTGACATGCTTCATATGGATATCATACAGTCTGACACAGATTGCCACCAAGATTTTATCATAGGTGTCTCGCACAATGTGACATGCAATAAATTTACACAATCGTTTTTGTTGCACAGTCTAAAGAAGCCTTTAGTGGCATTTTGTCTAGCATGGCAGTTTATTGCCTCATTGGTGTTAGACATGTTATAATCCACACATACACAAATGCAGTATAGGTCTATATAATGTTAATAAGCATGAAAATATATATGGCAGGTAAAAATAGGCTTCCTACAAGAATTCCTACAACCTCGTCCGTCACAGTGACATAATGATTCATTACAGCACACCCACCTGCCTGTGAGCAGCCATGCATTCATGCCTGCAGACAGCACACGTATACACGCACGTTTGGGTGCTACAGTTTTATCCAGCGGTACAGTATGACTGATGACTGTTGCTGCACAGAGTCTTCGGGCTGCACCACACTGCTCCTCTCCTCCTTGCTCTGTGCCAATTAGTCCTGTTCTGCAGGCGGGTCATCGCTTCCACGCCTGAAAATCCCCAATTTCTCCTCACGTTCCCCTACCAAACAGAAGAATGCAGACCCCGGGCATCCTGGACAGGCAGTTTTCCCAAAGCATGTATAGCACACCTTATTGATTTTTTTCCTTCTCACTTTATCTCTTTTATACCCCGTGGCTTTATGTCAAATTGTGAGCTTGACAAAAAAAAGTTAAAGTGGTATTATTTATAGAATGGGCCCTTTATTGTTAGTGTTTTGTTATCTCCACCAGGCGTAAGCCTGGAGGGGATCATGCGTTTGGTCGTGTGTGTGCGTGTGTGTGTATCTGTCCGCAGCTAATCTCACATACTACTGGACCCTTCAGCCTAATATTTTTTGTGCACATTTATGACTGTATGCTCAAGGACCTTTCCGTGGTTGCAGTGATTCCCAATTTTTGAAAAACCTATTTTATAACGCCATTGACTGCTGATTCCTGACTCCTCTTAACCAGCCGGTAGGGGCCGCAAATGATCAACAACTGCTTCAGTTTGGAATTTTGTTTCTGTTAAGGACAACCAATCATGCCTTGTTGCCACATTAGATCAATCAGTGCCAAATGTCGGGACCTTGAGATCGGGTTGTGTTGTGAATTCAAAGATTCCTTATGAGCCTATCGTAAAGCTTATCTTTTCAGCAGTCCTTGCCATTTTACGATATGCATTACGACATAGCATCCATCAATCAGCTAGACTACTTAGTTTACTTAGTTTATTGCAGGCCACATTTTGTCCTTTTTCGTGGCTCAAAAACTGACATCCAGAGAAAAGTTCGGTCTCATCTTGAACCAGAGCATCTGCAGATTAATTCCATACTCGATATGTTTTGATCCACTAAAGTTAGGCACGATACAAGATGAATTAATTCCATGTTTTTGTTATCCTTGCCGTCATCTTGACATGTTGGATCTGAGATCTGCGCTCTGGTGAGTGCACTCCTTTAGTTTTCATTGTTATAACGTGGCTCTCACTCACAGAGAGGAAGTTCAGTTGTAATGTATTTTATTACAATAAAATAGAACAAAAATGTTATAATTCGTCAGAGTCCAAGGTGATGTTTTCAAATGTCTTTGTTTTGCCTGTCATACAGTCCAAGACCTGAAAATATTCTACAATTATTATATAAGGATATGGATATATAAAATGGAGAAAAGCACAAAAGCTGCAGCTTGAGAATGTTTGCCATTTTTGCTTGAAAAATGTCTAAAAAGATTAAACAAACATCAAAATATTGCCAATTCATTTTCTGTTGATATACTATTTGTTCAATTGACTGATCCTTTCAGCTCTAGTATTACTCTACAAGATCTCAGTGGAGATCATCAGCACTTTGAAACACCAATGTTGACTTTAACAGAGCTCAGCAGACACACTTATTTTCTGTGACGACGTCTTTCTCACTGATACATCAAACTGATGTTATGTTTACATAGTGATGTTTTTCTTTTACCTTTCTGAACACTGATATGCGTTCCATCAGTGAAAGTCACCTCTAGTAGTGGCTGTTGACACTGCGAGATAAAGCTGGCATTATATTATATTTTTCTTATTGTCAACAAATCCTGTGAAAAGACCAAACAACCGCGTGTTAAATCATCTCTCATACTTATTGATTTCCCTGCCCTGTTTGTGGTACCCGTAACCCTAACCTTACTGAAGTAGAAGATGTACATTTTTAAAAACAGTTATGAAACATGTAGTTTCATCTTTCAAGGCTAAGTTATTTTCTAAAACAGCTGGGTACTCTAAGTATTGCACTTGTTGGGGACTATTTTCAGTCGTGAATATACATTTGGTGCACTGGGGAGTATTTAACAGTGTATGTGAGATTGATTCAAAATAAACTACAGTGTCCATGCTCTTGGTAATGAAGGAACATGTCACCCAGTGTAACAGTGCAGCTCACTGGGGTGTTTTTGACAACAATGACAGGTCTATGATACGTAGTAATAAGAAATAAGCTATATCAGGCTTTAGCTACACAGACAATACTCGTCTGTAGGATCAGTTCAGTGTCGGTTTTGATCTTTTCATGGGATTTGTTTACAATTAGAAATATCTGGGACATTTTCAGCCCTAACCATTTATATCTATGCTTTTCCAAATTCAATTTAACATAACAAAGCCAAAACCAACTTGGTTCAGCTTGACACAAGCTAGAGTTCATGGTGCACTACTATAGTGAATAGTAACAAACGACTACAGGAAAGATGTTTCAATTCTACTTCCTGTACTATTTTCACATAATCTACCTCACTGAACTGGCTTGCACCCACAACACCACAACAATCCTTTCCTCAGTAAGACACATTTCTGTGCAGCAGCACAGTTCACCACTAGACCTGTACCACCAGCTGAGTTTGTTAAGAAAAGTATAGAGCTCACACACCCAAAAAAAATCAGGACACAGGTGCAGGATAGAAAAAATAATGAAAGTACAGTCCACATACAGTACAGGACAGTAACTGCAATTCATCTCCTGTGGTCGCTCATTCAGTCAATCATTACTAAGACATTTGTGACATAACTACAAAGCTTCTGTCACCATTTTTCTAGCTTATTGGGAGAAAAATACAATTTTGACAGACCCCAAAAAAGTATTTTCTTTGTCTCCAAAAGCAGAGGTGTTCTGTTTCTTGACCACACATCTTCTTGTTTGCTGGAGTTGGTACAATGCTAACAATGTTTAGAGAGAAACCTTATTGATCCATGTGTTTTTTCTCAAGGTGCTGTATCTGCTCGGGGCGATGTCTCTGTCCATGGCTTTGCAGCTGGACCGTCACGGTTTGTGGAACCTGCTGGGACCCAGTCTGTTTGCTCTGGGCATCATGGCTGTGGCATGGGTAAGGCCAACTCATATATTTACTCCACAGTAGTAGCACAGTAATCTACAGCTAGAAAAAGGTTTATTCCACAATGAAAAGTTTGTCTATTTTAGCTTCTGAATCCTGTATTTTAGAGGCAAAAAAAAAGATTATTTCTCCTCCAAAAATCTTACAACTTGCTCTACAAGGGATATTTTTACACAGGATACAATATAATTATTTTTAATACATAATGTGTGTTTGACATTCATGGACAAGCTTGTTGAAACATGCGGATGAAGAGTGTCAGAGCCGTCGCTCTATTGTTTCCTCGTGTCAGTAAGTGTAAAAGAACTTAATCCGTCATTTAGGCTCACATAGGGCTGGAACATGTGCATGGCTAAAAACTGTGGGTTTCTGACCAATGAAGCTATTTTATATTAGCATGGAAGGGGCTTTAAAAGTTTTGCAGCCTGCGGGTATTAGTCATGGGTTGTAGTTCCATTATAAGTCAGCTTGTACTTTCACTGACTCTTCTCCGAATCATAATGTGCTCCCTGAACTGAGAAGATAAAAAATAATAGTCTTTCAGGCAAGGTTCTAGAAAGAGAAAAAAAAAGCCTTTAACACCACACCTCTGACATGAGTGTGAAAACATGGTTTGTGGCTTCCTTGGAGAAAGCTTTGCGTTGAATAAAGTGTGGGAGTTGTAGCTCTCAGAGTTTTCTTTCTTTGAGCTGAAGGATTCTACAGAAACTGTGGAAGATGAAGTACTGTTTAATTCCACCATGTAAACCCTCCAGCTTTAGCACCAACGGTAGGAGACAGTATATTTTACATTAGACGAGACTCTTTTCTTCTGAGATTAACAACAGCCCTTCAGAATTCATGCACGGCGCTACTGTTTCATTCAAATGAGTCTTTTTGAAGATTTACATAAAGCCATTGGCTTCTGCTATTTGGCTGGTTTTCTTTAGGCTTCGGAGCATTTGCAATTCAATTATAGATGGTTTGTTGACATATGTTATTTGACAGATATAAAATGCAGATATCATGGTGTGGTATGCTGACAATATCTACAGAATTGAAAAGGAAGTGCATGCACGTATATTCTGTGGAACGTCAAAATGATGAAAGAGAAAAGAATAATCTCTGATCTTCCCGTGGCAATGAACCGCACACTGACAGGCCACAATCGTAACTTTTTCAGAAAAAGCCACTTAGATCAAGTGATAATGTTGCAGTTTTTTTTTTTTTAAAGACAAACCTGGGCTCGTGCTTTGATTACGTGACACTTCATTATTTATCAGCTGTTCAGTAGCGTGTGTCTGCGTTTCAGCATTCCCTCCTTAATGCTGCACTTCTGAATTTGAGCGCCACACATTTTCTACAAGAGCCCTTTCATTTCAACTTGTCATGTTTCTGCAAAGCCTGGCATTCTGAATGTTCCCAGACACAACTGAATTAGATCAGTCAAGCGGAGGGCATAGAGCGTCTGCTGCTTTGCAGGGATGTCGAGCGCAGTGAAAGGAAGGGGAGAAGTTCAGATCTGTCAATGCCAAATATCCCTAATTCCTCAAACTAAATGAGGTCCCTGACTTATGCACAAAAAGACCATCTGAAATTGTTTGTCTTTACCAGAAAAATGTGCAGTTCCAAAGGGGCTAGAACAATAAAAACACGTTTCATGTTTTTCTTCACTTGGCTTCACATACTGTAGATTATTAGTCCTTAACCTAAAATATATACAGCATAAACATTTAATCAGAACCATTTCCCTGCTAGAATGCATGTAATTATTTTTGTCATTCATGAATGGCTTACATTTCCCTTGACAATGTAGGGATTCTTTATTATAATGTTTGGGGAAGAAAATATAATGCAAGCAATCGGTGTTTATGAACCGATGAAAATAGTGAATGAATGCGATAATCAAGAACTCTCTCTATGCTGTTTAGAGAGAAATTAAATGTCCAAGTCTGAGCACATTCTCTGTATGTAACAGAAAGAGACATCATATCCAGTTACTATCAAACAACACAAAATGTATTATATTTAGTGGCAGCTAAAGCAGTGGCTGGCCAATCACTGATGAGCAATTTATCAGCCGATTATGATGATGGACTTTATGCTGTAGCAGTAGGCATGAATACAAATTCGAATCAATAAAACCAGTGTAGATTTATGAAGTGTCCCATCCCTCTGTTCCTCAAATCAAAGTTAACTGCCTGCCTCTCCATCACTGAAATCCCATTGGCCCCACTTTGGACTGACTCCTTCTCTGTATTCTCCTACTTTAATATCCTGTTTCTACGTGAAATATGCTCATTAAATTAAGAAAGTAAGAACATTAAACACTGGGGCTTTGAGATCAGCTCTAAAGCAAAATAAACCAGAATGCTTTATTTTATGGGTCCCATAGTTGCTGAATAATTTCCTAGCAAGGAATAGATTTGTAACCTTCATTCCTCAGGAAGGTTTCCTGTTTTTTTGGTACTAATTACAGAAAATGAAGGCAGTGTTACACTTGACATGTTTCTATCAGTTTCTAGTGTAGCCTATAGAAAGTGTTTTTTACTCAGTAGTCAGCCAAAATATAATGTTTGTGTTCTTGTGTGTTTGTACTGTACATTTCAAGCCAGAAAATCAATGAATATTGTTTTAATTAGTGAATAATCACCTGAAAATAAAAATTGTTGTGTTTTCGTTAGCTTAGAATGAGCCCTTTATATCTACATAGGAAGCGGGTCCTCTTCCACGGAGGCCGCCATGTTGCACCGCCATGTTTCTACAGTAGCCCAGAACAGACAAACCAAACACTGGCTTTATAGAGGGTCTTTTGCATTTTTCATGAGTTTCACAGCCACAAGCCATGTAGGTTCTCCTACATGCTTGGAAGGGGAGAGTGAGGGGAGGGGGGGTATTCATTTGGTTGCAATCTGCAACTTCACTGCTATATGCCACTAAATCCTACACACTAGTTCTTTAAGTAACAACACATGGCGGTACCGATATGTTTGAGGTTATTTAGAAACTGTGTTTCCATTAACATAGTTTGTCCATGAGAGACCACTGATAACTGTTTGTTGTAAATAGCTTAATCGTGGCCCACCTAGTTTAATCCAGGTGTGTGATCCATTGGTCAGGCTGTAAACAACCCATCCTCTAGGAACTTACGAGGAAACTAATGGACCTGTGAAATAAAGCATAAACTGCGGAAAAAGATTTGAACTACACTTTGATATTCTAAACCTTTGAACAAATGGGTCTAAATGACGAAGCTGAAAACATTGTTGTATGTGTCTGTTGGCCTGTCAGACGGTGCGCACCATCCGTCGGCGGCGTTGCTACCCACCCACCTGGAAGCGCTGGGTGTTCTTCCTCTTCCCGGGCACTATGATCGCCACGTCTGCCATAGCCCTCTACGCCTTCGTGGAGACAGAGGAGAACTACTTCTACATCCACAGCATCTGGCACATGCTGATCGCAGGGAGCGTGGGCTTTCTTCTTCCGCCTCGCGCCAAGCCTGACGCCAAGGTAACCCCGCTGAAGCGTAGGCGAGGCTGCGGCTATCAGCTGTGCGTGAATGAGCACGAGGAACTGGGCCTGGTGGACCCAGCCATCATCTCCATCAACAGCATCTGTACCAGCTGATAAACTCCCCACTCTCAGCCTTTTACCTTAGAGACACTTCATTGCCTTCTTTTACTTGGGAAATTCACACACGGGAAAATAAGCCACAGAACTTGAAAAAGCAATGTAAATACTTTAATGCAGATGTGACACATTGGATTTCTTTTTCTGTTGTTATTGTCATGGTAACTACTATCAATACAACTGTAATTATTATTATTATATAGTTAAAGTTGTTCTGATGAATTGTGGGTGTACAGTGACACACTGTTGTTTGTGAATATGTATTTAAAGTCAAAGCTGAAACGCTGCTGCTATCTGACGGTGACTGTAAAACTGCTTCTGTTGGTTATTTATTGGTGGTCCTGTAAACAGACCAGTTATATCACTGTTGGGGTACAGATGAGGGTGGGGGGTGGGGGGGCGGGGCATTTATCAAGGGCACGGCTTTTTTTGAAATTCTTTTGGAATATATCTTTTGCACTGAGACACAAAAATGTTATTCTGTAAATTTTTATAACACTATAAACTACAGTGGGCATCACAAATGTAAAAACCTAGTTGTCATGTGGAATGTTAGACTGTCTTTTGCAATTGCAGTGTATCGCTTTCACACGAATGTGCTGATTGTTCTCGATGGGAGCAATTCCAAAGTCCAGCTGCCTGTTGAAAGAGAAGGGGAGGCAGGATTATTTCAGAGACCTCAAACCAAGACCTCACCTCCCTGTTCTTTTCTGACAGGACCTGTGTGACACCACATTCATAAACAATAAATGTTTTCTTTCTTTGCCTCAGTATTACTGCTTTCGAAGCTTTTAAATGTAGTGCAACTGGGTGAACCTCAGACAAAGACATCATATTGCAATTCCTGGCCTAATGGAAGCCAGTGGTACTCAGACAGTGAGATGAGATGCTGTCAACAGCATCCTCCCAGGAATAGACCAAGAGATAAATAATTTTCCTACAGAGCAGCAGTATGAAGGCAGCTTCAGAGCACACTGTCGATATACTGTAGTCTCTCTCTCTCTCTCTCTCTCTGTCTTCTCAAGAAAAAGCAGAGCTGAGAGGCTTTTATGACTCTGCTTTATGCCTAATTAGGTGTGATCCATGAGAAGCTCCTCAATATTTATCACCCTGTGTGCATGCCAAGTCTTTTTTTTTATCAGATAATGTAAGAAAAGATGAAAGAATATGTTTTTTTTTTTCTTTTTTGCAAGTGTACATTGTGTACACTGTACCGCAGCTAAGACTGGAGGTTTTTACCTAGCCTTTAAATCACACAGATAAGAAAATTAATAAATACAAATAGCCTAGTTTGACATTTTGGGAAATATTTTTTGCTTTCTTGCTGGTAGTTAGATGAGAGGATTGTTACTAATTTCATATTTGTATGCTAAATATGAAGCTACAGCCAGGAGACAGTTAGCTTGGCTCAGCGCAAAGACTGGAAGAAGGAGGAGACAGCTAGCCTGGCTTTGTTATCACATACCCCCCCCACCCCTCTTAAAGTTTTTGTATGAATAAAACAAAGTTATAAAGTTATAGGTGAGCTTCAGTGGTGCTGGTAGGCAGATTTTGGTACCTTTGGACAGAGCCAAGCCAGTTGTTTCCAGTCTGTAAGCTAAGCTAAGATAACCGTCTCCAGGCTGTAGCAGCTGTTTCTTCTCATCTAACTCTTGGCAAGAAGCATATTTTCCAAAATGTCACTACTCCTATAAGAATATTCACAGAAACAGAAACAAAAAAATATATGTTAGGAATGTTTTGTCAAGCTGAGAATCATCATAAACTGGAGAAAGAGAAGTTTCTAGTCTACAAAATAAACACACTCCTTGACTGCAATCAACATTTTTTTTAGTCAAACCTTGCAAGCAAAGCATTTATTTACAGGGTAAGATGAAGGATGGGGAAAAAAAACTAATTCCTCATTTTTACCAGAGCTGCTGCTGTAACTAATCATGCATCAAGTCCTTACTTGGAGTATTTCTGTTGAGCTTTGAAAATGTGATGGAGTCAGGTCACTGGAAGGCATTTAAAGTCCTTATATTAAGGTTTCTGCTCCACTCTATCTGTCCAAAAAAAAATAATTTCTTTAGTTGAGTGATTTTACCAAATAAGAGACATAAAACAGGAGCAACATGACTATTGCACAATGGCATCGCTTCATGCTTTTATCAGAATTTCGTTGAATCATCCTCATATTGTATTATATTAAGGATTATATATTAATCTGAACAAGGTACAACCCACACAACATTTACATTAAAAGAGTCATTGTTGCTCTCTTCATCTCATCAAAAAGAAACATAAATTGGCTTTTTCCCCCTTTTTGGTCCAACCAGATAATTTAAGAACCTAAAAGGGTTCAGTGGATATTGATAGCAGAAATGACGTTTTATTGAAATGCAAAATGAAAACACTGGTTAAATCAACATTAAACTTTGTGAAGCTGTAAATACTTTCAGGCCACTTCTCAGTCACTCCCCTGCCACTTCAATGAAAAGCCAAGTAATGGAAATTCTTGTAATAAGAGACTCCATATTCCAAGCGCAGAGTGTACCCCTTGGCGAGAACAAAAGGCCTGTAACTGTACTTAATGAGACAAATTAGACTAAAATGACAAGGTCTCAGATATTGAAATTTCAAACAGTGAATATCCCTGTACTTCTACCACACACGAAATCAAAGCAAGTACCTTCTTTGTATTCATGGATTCTTGGCTAACATATCTAACGGGATTATTACTCTGACACAATATAACCTACAGCGTTGAGCAATTTCAGCTTGGCTTATTTGCATGGCTGTTTTTCCTTGGGTAAATCCTACAGTCTGAGTACAGACAGAGCTACTGTAATGGGCTGATATGTGATGAGCCACGCAGTGTCAAAATGTTGATTTGGCTTTTAATGCTTTACATTTAGGCATCTACTTTTTGCTGGACCACCTAATTTTTGCTTCAAAACTGCTTTTTCAGCCATTATAACCTGCGCAAAGAGAGGTCGGTCATTCCCAAATTATGATTAAGGATGTTTTTTTGTAAATCTTCATCACTTTTTTGCATCTAAGTTTACTCAAAGAGCCAGAATGACTTTGACAGAGTCTGCAGTGATCTGAATCAGCCAGGCACTCACAGACTCAATTTTTTGGTTTCCACTTTGCACAAACTGTGATTTTTTAACACATTCACTAGATATCAGAGACCTTTATAACAGCTATACAGTATGTAGCATCTCTATAAATATAAACTCTCTCCTTATGTCAAGTATGTCCGCTTCATTGTTCATATAAACTTTTTTAATTAACCTTGCAGAAAGGGCAGACTTAGTGTGTTATGTTATGTACTCAGTGTAAAAAACAAGTTCCTTAGCGATTTAAAATGTCAGAAATAGACACACAAGCTTCACTACAGTAGATATTTGTGGTATTCTAAACTACATCATGTGAAAAAGGACATTGAAGTTATTTTATTTAATTAACTACAATTACAAAGCAGTCCACACAGACATATTCATATTCATTTCAATACTCATTATGGGTATGTGGTAGCATTACGAGAATTAAGAGAATGTTTAAAAATCAACAAAACAAAGGTATGAAAAGGAATAATAGCCTGTGCATGCATGTGTTGCAGGTGCATCTGCCAGAAAAGCTGAGAATCATTGAATGCTGCAGAGGGAAGAGTCTTGAAAAATTATTCCAAACATGGACAAATTGCCTTGGCAAAAAAACCCAAAAAAAACCCCAAAAAAAACTACAGTTTAGCCTTCAGATTTACTCGCTTTAGAATTGATGTACCACCTCAGTGTGAACAAAACTGCATGTCATAAGCTTCCCAAAGCTGGAACTTATGAGAGAAATGCAGTCGGAGAGCCTATATCCAAGGTCAACACACAAAGGACTGGACTGCTGAAGGACCGATGATGAAGAATTAGTCATATTTAAGCATCTTTTTCACTCAGAAAGGTTTATATTTGAAGAACTCTGAAGGATGCATTTAATCTACAGTGTTGTCGCCCGCCATACCACATGTTGGTCGATCTGTAATGATTTGGACATCCATCTGGTGAGAGTCATCAGGCCTGATGTTTGTTTACGATTGCATAGCAACAAGGAAATATGAGGCCATTAGATAGGGCCAGATGCACTCTAGGGTGCAAACAGTGTCCCATAATGATGCTAGGTTAGTTTAGGTTGAGTTAGTTTAATACAATCTCATTAAGAATCAGTTACATCTGGGACAAGCCGATTTAATTATAGAGAATTAGCAAAGGCTGTTTTTTTTTGTTTTGAAGTTGAATTGTAATTTCTATGGAGAGGTCAGCCGTGTGCCATAGCACAACCATCAGAAGAAAAAACACTTTCACGTTTCCCTCACTTTCATCTTGGTATAACTTACTTAAATTCCAGCTTTCCCTGAGCCTGAAACAGTAACAAGTCTAATTTGCCTCATGAGCCAGACACTGCATAAAGTTGTGATTTAAATATAAATGAGAGATTAGTGAATGTCCATGAGGGAGATTATAAGTTAGGAGAGAGAGCAAAAAAAACAGTGATGAAGTTGTTACAGCTACTCTAGCTAGGAGGAGGCAGAGGAAATCTTCTTTAACTGCAAACAGCACCGAGACTGAAGGGAATGTTGAGACTCTTGAGTTTTATCTCAGTTACTGACTTCAGGGCTGCAGGTTAAATACTGGGGAACTGGGGCCAAGCAGTGAACAGCAGATGGATGTCTACTAAGTCTCAAACCTTGAATACAATTTTGTCAATGAGCTGATGCACGTGTGTATCAATTCTGATTTGGGAGGTGAGTAATATTGTTTTTTAGTTACAGCTCAACAGAACATTGTTAAACCCGAGTCTGTCTTGTCTAGTTATCCCTAACAGCAGCCACTTCATACTGTACAGCCACTACCTGCAGGTCTGGTCACACAGTTGCTCCCAGAGTACAGACAGTCGATATCACATATAGAAATCGCCGGCCAAAATCCTATTGTTCCTGTTGTCTCAAGACTCCCTGTTGCCTCTGTATCCAATTTTATTTAGGTATTTACTTGCTGCAGTGTTTTTATCTAGAAGTTACTTGCTTGTTGCCTCTTTTGATTCACTTTGTTTTTTCTAGTTTATGTGCAGATATACGAAAATGTACAAATATACCTGTAAATTATAGAAGTAAACTCAATTATGTTTGACTACTGATGATTTCTGAAATAGCACCAGTACATGACTTAAACCAGAGGTTTCTGCTGCCATTCTTATTCAGCTGAAATTGCGTCCAAAATTACATCTTTGGCACTGAAGTTAATAATTTGGAAAGACTTTGGATTTAGAAGTCTGACTCCACATCCAAGGCCAGACTACAATTATTTCAAACATCATTACATTAGACTGTGCAGGTAATCTTATATAGTACTATGTGATGAGAAAAATTAGTTTTGCACCAAACTACCGAGCACAAATGCTATTTAAGACCTGAAATTTTTTTTTCTACGTAATCCATGATTAGGTTGGGACCTGCAATTTGGAAGTAGCATGTGAGTCTGTGAGCTATCAGCTTCAAGTACTAAATACTGAAATAAAATCAATCAAACACACATCAGAGTCTGTGCACTCATCCATAGCATTCATACATGAAAAAGAAGCAGGAAGTCTTTTTTGACGTGTGTGTGCTGAATGCTAATTACTGAACTTCCAAGTCCTATAAGTACTTTGGTCCTGTTACCCTTAGATAAAAATTTGTGTTTTTGCGAAATTATTGTTGGCAACACATAGATCATCACATATAAATAGATATCATGAGTTCTTTTTAAAGCAGTAAGTGTCTGACCAGTCTGAATCTTTTACATCCTGATCATTCAATGTCACATAACATTTAAGCAAAGTAGGGTTTTATATTCGGTCCTTAATAGAGAGGTATAGAAAAGGGAGAAAACTGTCACAACAGGGCAAATCTGAATAAGTAGCTTCACATCTCTGATTTGGCTCCGCTCTGCTCCTCCTCCAGATTCCTGTCAGTGCATATCGGACCCAAACACATCAAGCAGAAAGCGTGGCAGTCTGATGGGACCAGAAAGGTCACGCTACATTTCAGATGCTGTGTTGAGAGGGATGGCTGAACGCCAGAGCTGGGAGATTTAATAAAGTCTGTCGTGGGTATATACAATGTGTAGCCCCGCACAGACATCTGTCATACAGGACCAAATGATGACTGGCTCTTGAAAGCGTGAAAAGCCCCGGGGTTTGGAGTGTGCTAATGATGCTCGCAGTTTAAGATGCAATAGTGTCGCGGCCTCAGAATTAAGGGCCCTTGTCCTTGTAGTTTAGACTCAGATGTAAGTGCTAAAGACAGCGTGCTGCTGGTCAGAAGGACAAGGGCTTTAATTATCACCCCTCAATGTCAACACTGTTGTGAGTGTTGACATGCCAAATCTTTGAGTGTGTTCAAAAGTTTGCCGCAGTGTCGCCTACAAATGCAACAAGGGCCTTCTTAAAATCAGCATTCATCATTTCCTAACAGCAATTAGCCTAAGTTAGGATGACATCTAATGTCTTTTAAAACTGATGCAAACTTAGATGATATGGTAATTCCATCGTCTCATTTTGGACCTGCACACTTGCTGACACTGTACCATTCATTACTGGGAGCAAACACAGGAAACAAGTCAGTGAGTGTGTAGGTCCTGAAATCTTTCCATGTGGTATTACCATTCTGGAAGATGGGTCCTTCCTGTGTTGCTCTTTCTGCGGTTTTAAGTGTTTTTTCCTTATTCAAATTGAGGTTCTATTGATAAAGTGTATTGTAGTTTTTAATGAGAAATTTCATGTGGAGTATTATGTTAAAGATCCCCTCCAGACATGTTTTAAGACATATAAAAATACTCTGCTTTGAATAATAATTAGTGTTTGATGTGGTTTTTACATAAAAAAAGTTCCATTGCCTGGTTAAAAGTTATTAAAATGACATCTACTCTTTCTACCTCATTAAAAATCTAGAATCTATAAGTATACAAATATTTTTCTTTTCTTCCACATCACACTCATGTTAGTTGCATTCTGGACCAGGATTGGCTTCCAAACTCGTTGTGATGTCACAGATCATGCTCATAAAGTACACGCCTTACACTGGTGAGCACAGAGAAACTTTCCCCATTCAGCAGATGAATGTGAAAACAGCCTTCTAGTGTCAAATTTGGCAAATACATCATTCTGAAGCTCAAACATCCAAGAGAAGTAACAATGAGCAAAGCACATTTTTTGGTAGAGGGGGACCTAAACTTAACAAAGGGGGATAATTGCCGGTTACAGGTTTAGACTAAAGGCAGCATCCCTAATAATATTTGCATTCAATATTTCAAATATTCTGAACTAAAATTTTCTTTTGGTTTTTCAAAAAAAGTCTTAAAGGCAAGGCAAATTTATTTATATTGCTCCTCATCCTGCACAAGGCAACCCACAGTGCTCCACGAAAATACAGAAAAACAAGACAAATAAGAACAAGCAGATCAAAATGCAGACCTCAAATGAAATCTAGTCAGTCATTGAAATTGAAGCTGAGAGTGCAGTTTAAGTTTTTCTTGACTTGTTGTCATGTACAAAGCAGAAGAAGAAAGAGAACTATAAGATGTGGTCGAAAGTTCGGACTACCGTTGAGCTTATTTCTTCCCAAAGGTGAAGAAGGAACGTCCAGGCCTAAATGTACAAACCTTGTCTCATCTGTGTTGCAACATGCTGATGTGCAGCATGATATAATTTCCCCCGCTGTTTTTTGTTTTTTGATTTAAAAGCATCATGCTGTTAGACTGCAGCTTTTCCAAAGGTTCTTTCACTTTATAATTGCACGAGAGCTGAAAGCATTTTCTCCTGGTCTACGGTAGTTATTTCATATCATGAGACACATCTGGCCTCCCTGTTGCCTCCAGGGGTGTTATGCATTATGCTAAATAGTCAAACCTATCAGCACACCACATGTAGGCTTGTGCCAGCTGCTGAGTGTTATGAAATTATGAAAATCATTTTAAATTATACAATTAAAAAAACTAAATTACTTTTAACAAACTTTGTTAACAAACTTTGTACCCACTGAGGTTGTCATTCATTAGGGATTAGTGTTTGTCTCACATACTGTAGTTTGTGAAGAAGATATAATTATCCCCTTCATGGAAAAGTGTCTTTTTCATATTGAGAAAACTGCAGCATAATAATATTTTTTATTTATCTTTTGACGCATTTTTTCCTCCAACTGTCAATAATTTCTTCTATGACAGAGACTATCCAAATACTGTGAATTTATTGCATATAGCCACCATTGTTATGATTGTGCCTGTGTGGATGCAGTGTCTGTTACAGGAGTCATAAAAACAAGCACCCTGAAGATTAAAGTTGATATCACAGAGAGGGTTTTTTTTTTTTTTTCTGACCCTCATCATTCACTGCCTCCTTTTGGACAGCGAAGTCTGATGTGACCTGTGCTGTGATCTTTTCACAGGGTGTCTGTCACTCATATCAGACTCATTTCTCAAATTTGGCCACTGAGGCTGCACTCTCATCGCAGACCTTCATTTTTTTTTATTTTTTTTTATTCATTTTTACCTTGGATGAGTTTGTTTTTATGACTTTGGATGAGTTTTCTCTCCATGCCAGCAGCGTGCCTCTCTGGATGGCAATGTTGGTCTAGTCTTTTGGTTTGTCCACCACTCTGATCCAGACTGAAAAAAACTGTTGGATGGAGTGACATGAAATGTATGTTCATGTATCCTAGTGCCACCATGACATTGACATTTGTGGTTTTGAGTGAAATGTACAGTATACTGTATGTTCTCCTCAGGGTTAATTCTAACTTTGTTGATCTTTGACTTGTTGTCGTTGACTTTTTTTCTAGCACCGTAATAAGGTCAGAATTTTAATGTGTTCAATATTTTGGTTTATGCAACAGTAATGACATTCCCAACAGCCTCAGCTGTACTTAATGATTTGTGCTAATAAGCAAATGGTAGCATGCTAACACACTAAATTAAGATGGTGAACTTGGTAAACATAACACTGCTACATCTACATGTTAGCATTGTGAGCATTAGCATGCTGACATTAGCATTTAGTTCAAATCACTGCTTTGCCTACGTACAGTTTCACAGAGCTGCTAGCAGACAGAACGCAAAGCAAATTTTAGATTACATGCAAAGTCAATGCAAAGACTGCGAATACACAAATATGTGTCCATGCGAGTTGAAAATGGCTGATCTGTCTGATCACACCTTTTTGTTTGTATATCTAGGGTGTGCTAAGTCATATCCCTTACCAACATGAAGTGATGGTGGGGGTGAAATACAACAGAGGACGTCTCATTCTGATTTGATTCCTTATTAGATGCTAATCGAATCAACTATTTTACTTTCTTTTCCTTGTTGTGTCTCATTGTCCTTTCACCAACTATGTTGGTTTGACGTAGCCGAACGACATTGCTTTGAATGGTTTGGAAGTTAATGTGATTACCTACAGAATGTTTGACTGTGATGTTATATCAGATCTACCGCATGAAATGTCTACTTTCTAATGGTGTAGAGACGGTTGGTGATTTGAGTAACTGTACTGTATGTCTGGTGTCTGTCTGTGTGTGTGTGTTTTTGCTCCCATGATGCTAAAAGTAACTATGCCTTAACAAGCTCCACAGCCAGCATGCAGTTCCACTCCTGTGGAGAGGAAGACATCCCGATTGGCTCATTCTTTGCTATAAACCCACAGTCTTCCCAATTATAGGCTCCAAATATTGCTTTGGGAGGTGAGGGACAGGGAGCCCAGGAAGTTGGGTCAATCACTGGGTCGAGTCCAGTCAGCTCTGAACAGCTTGTTGCTGTTCCTGTGGCTTCAATGATGAAGAAGATGGTGTGCTGTTGTTACACTAGAAATGTACAGCATTTTGTAAAGCAAATTTCTTCTTAGTTTTTGACAGTTTTAAAATGTGCTGCTATCCTGAAAAGCAAGCTGATACCTACACAGTTGCAAGTTGAAAAAATCAATTTTTTCATGAGTGGAAATGTGCCAATGCTGAGCCAGTAGCAATATTTGCTTCTGCTGCAATATGGAGCTTTTTTGGCATTAAAATGGCAACATATAAAAAATTGGGTCCACTCCACATTATCAGCCTGTGTGCAGGCCTTGATCTCCTTGTTCACCTGGAATTGGCTCTCAGTGATGTTCAGGGTGTTTTGTGACTTTTGCTGAGGGTCTGACACATGAGCAGGTGGAAATGATGTCGGAAGGCAGCCAGAAACAAAAGAGAGGAAGTGTGTGGCAAAGATAAAAATGAAAACAAAACATGTTCATTAACAGCTCATCAAGATTACCACTCACATGACACGGTTGATCAGAACTGCAGGTGACAGAGGCTCTGTAATAATGTTACAGGTTTGGTTAGCCAGCCTGCACACTCTTCTTTTTTGTCACAAACCCAACATTTGGCCTGTGTGAATACTCCAAAGTCTTTACTTACATTACATTTAACCCAATGGTTCCTAACCTTTTACCCCCTTCAAACAGAGTCCAAAAGAGACCCCCTCAGGGACATGCCTGTGAGTTATGAGTAGTTCAACCAAAGACTGATCTTGCTTTCGAAGCACAATTTATTAAAATACATTTTAGCGCTATGAAGATGATGAGCTATCCAGGAATTCCAGCAAGTCCTCCAAATTAAATGACAAAATATGTCATTTGTAACTTAGATATAGGCTTTATTGTCCCGAGGGAGATTTGTTTTCACAGCCTGCATTTTAAAGTCCTGTATCTACGATCAGATGGCAGTTGTGTGACGTGTGGATTAAGGGGGTGATCATGATCATTTGCTATAGAAAATAAATCTGTTTCATAATGTGACAATGCTGTGGTTAAGGTTTGGTTAGGTTTAGACACAAACACAACCTGGTTTGGAAAAAGGATCTTGGTTTGAGTTAAAATTTCTACTTTGTTAAGGTAAGGGCACCTTTGTTGTCATGGTTAAATAATAACTACTTAGTTAAGGTCAGGGAATGATTGCGGTCATGGTTAAAAGTCTCTTTAGGGCCCTGCTCCTGATGAGCCTGTTCTGTTCTGATTGGCCAGCTTCCAGAGGCTACATATACAAACAGTATTAGTGAGATTTCACTTCTTTTTCTCATTCTTTACTCGAAATGGAAACTTCTCAAATACATCTGTACGTGTTTGAGCCCAAATCAGATCCAGAATATGCGAGTGTACAACGAGAACAACCTGTGGAACAACCTTAGTAACAAAGGCTACAGAACAGACGGCCATTTGTCGGCATGTGCGAGCAATGCGACGTCATCACGAGCAGGAAGTAGAGGTAACATTGCAAACTAAGCATTCAGAGCAGGCTGAAGCTCTGGCTTTTAACTCGCATTTTACATACGTTCACCTCAAGTTTTGGAACATGACCATGACCATGTTTAACATAGTCATCCAACATCATAACAGTATAAAAATAACAGAAAATCACAAAAATCACCCTTACATTCTGTTATCCCCACCAGCTTGCCATCCTGGCCGAAATGTATCAACATTATCACTGCCCCTCAGTATTGTCTCAAAAAACACTGGTGTTTACAGCAAAATGCTCTGAAAACTAAACAGATCTTCAGAGGTAAATTGTTACCAATAATGAAATATTTCATCTCAGTTTATCACAGCATGAATGTTCCTACAGCGACTTGAACACCTGCTTAAGAGGCAGTATGATTAATATGTACAATAGGGAGACATTAAAAATGTATTTGTTGATGACTAGGCAGCAGTATTCAGTCAACTAAGATAGAAAGACTGGGTGTTGCAGATGTAGGGTGAAACAAATATAAAAACATAAGCAATTCTCTCAGCATGTTCAAACACGAAAATTTATCTTTGTCTTGTTGTTGTCCAAGCTGATAAAGTCTTGTCTGATTCAGTATTTTGGACAGTTCTGTAAAATATTTCACCACCGTTGCCACAACAGTAAAGAAAAAGCAGATGGGACATTGATGAATCAGTTTTACTTTTATTTAGGGTGTAACAAATATTTTTTGAAAAAGATCTGTTAAAAAGGTTGTGCTTGTGGTAGAAAAATATGTTTCCAGTCTGCAGTGCTTCGACTAAAAATATATTGTCTGGATGAATAAATGTTGAAGCACATCCAAAAAATGGAGAGTGAGGTAGAGAATATTTCAGTGTTTTACTTTGATTTACTTTGTGCAGGTGCTCACAATCCTCCTCACAATCACATACTGAGACTATATAAAGTGTCAAACATACACAGCACAGATTCTTCTCATCAGCCACAAACATCACCAATCTGACTATATTGTACATTAAAAATTAATCAATACATCAGAGCATGCAGTCACTTGCAGACTGGATTTCAGCTATTTTCAACAGGAAAACACAAGCAGTGAGAATAGATCATTTCACTTCATCTGCTGTGGTAATGAACGCAGGTGCACCCCAGAGGTGCATCCTGAGTTTACTTCTATATTCGCATTTCACTCATGACTGCCTTGCAAAATATGATAGAGACCACATCATTAAATTTGTGAGCAGCAAAACTGATAGAGTGAACTCAGAATAATGATGGGTCCTTTTCAAGGAGAGGAATTTGAGTAACTCACAGAATGGTGTACTGAGAATAAAGTTGATTGAAATGCCACCAAGATGAATGAAATCATTCCTGACTTAAAGGCAAACAGCAGAAAGCGCACTCTTGTTAGTTTCAATGGTGCAAGTGGGGTTTTTCTTTTACATTATTAGGTGTTCAAATATCCAGAAACCTAAAATATCTTAACTGTGCAGCCGCTGGTAAGCAGGCTCAGCAACAACTACCACGTTTTTTTAAAAAGCCAGGTGTAACAGTCAAGATTTCCATATCGTAGTCTGGTTAAAAAAAACAAAAAAAACACTATAGTGATGAGGACTGGTGGCATACAGACAAGGTTGTAATATCAGCACATTAAACAGCTCTGAAACAGAGTTGCCATCTGTACATGTCATTAAGGTGCTGTGATAGGAAGATAGTCACAGATGCAGAACCAACAGCGCGACAGACTGATCACTCTGCTCACATTAGGTAGAAGCTATCACTGCAAGTGCTACTCAGACTGAAAGTATTTTGTACCAACGGGTTTAAAAAACATTTTTTTTACTCTCAGGCTGGTCAGGTTTTGCAATTGTAGCACCACTTCACTTGACTACAGCAAGCTACTTGAACTTTGTTGACAGTATTTATTCCATCTGCTTCATCAGGCACTTTTAATCCTCCTTTCTGCCCTCTTATGTGTCCTGCCTGGTGCCATATTTTCTCATTTTCTCATTTTCTTGTATATAGCGCTGAAACATTGTGCCAATTTATTAAAAATGTATCAGCAACAATTTTAATAATCCATTAATTATTACAGTTGCTTTAAAAATTAATAATGGCAATCTCTGATTCCACCTTCCACCTTTATGTATATGTAAAATAACTAATATATATGTTGTATAAATATATCAAGTATACACTATATTGATATATCAGTTGATCTATTGTCCAATAATATAGGACACATGCAGTAAAATTATATGATATTTATGAAACATGAATATAATACTGTAAAGCAGTCAGTGTATGCATATGATGTGAGTATACAGTCATGTGATTTGACACTGTATATGTACATAATAAGTAATGTAAAATCCTTCGTAAATAAACTGCAATTGTAATATAATGTGAAGGAGAAAGAACAAAAAGGGGTTAAAGTCATCATCCAGCTCATTAGAGATCACTTTTGCTGAGTGAATGTATCTACATCACTGTTTTAGCAGATTTTTAATGTGCTTTTAGCCCAAGGTGCCAGGTTGGTTGTAAAACCTGAGCCGTGGTCAGCCTCTTTTATTTAATACTCCATGTTGTCAGTTCCTATACTGAGCTCAGATACAGTAAACTGCCCCTGCAACCCTGCACAGAATAAGTAGGTTCTGATAGTGAATACCTCCTAAAATGAGAAGCAGTTCACAGCACTATCAGAGATGTCAATGCACAATTAGGCAACATGATCAGTATGAAGCCTGTGCTTCTGCCAAGGAGCATTACATTGATGCGACCACTCACAAAATAACAGCTTCAGCGTGTAATTTGTGCAGCATTTCTATCTCTTATTTGTTAGATAACCACATCGAACCAGAATTTCTTTCTGAGTCACAGCAGATTTTCACTTTGGTGGCAAGCATATATTGTTATTATGAAAAGAGAAACATTGCATGCTTCAGTGGGGGCTGTGTTACATAAGGTTGACTCAAATCAAACTATTGTGGCTTCACAAGCTGTCATAAACGAATCAATAAAAGCCAATCAGATTCTTAACAGGAACTGGTCTTATAAATCGCTGCTTCAAAACTCACAGAGTGAACCAGTATTATTCAGATATATTTAGGCTTGACAAGTTAAAAGGCAGATTAACAGAACATACAGTTTTTATAGCATACAGACATTTTTTTGAATATTATTTTTATTGACAGATTTTTCATATGAACATATAAACCACACAAAAATCAACCCAACTTAAACATACACACACATATGTGCTCACATGCACACACACACACACACACACACACACACACACACACACACACACACACACACACACACACCAGGAAAGAGGGATAACACACACACCAGGTAAGAAGGATAATAGTAGGTGAAAGTAGTTCATCATTAACCATGTATCAAGGACATGTAACATCAGTACAGTACATATCATCTCTATGTGATTGTTACTTGCAATCCATCAAAAATAAGATTTAAAAAAAAAACAACCAAAAAAACTTTCTGTATATGGATACAAATACGATCAAATTGAGTCCAGTTATTGCAAAAAAAGGACCCCAAGATTCTTCCCATTTATGTTGACATTTTAAGTTATTAAAACGCAGTTTGTCCATGTGGAGTTCATACAACCAGTTTCTGAAGCACGGTGGAGTTGGTGTCTTCCAGTCTTTGAGAAGAATTTTTTTAGCTAGTACCATTCACATCAACAGAGCTGTTTGTATGTGTGAGGGGATAGTAAAAGAGCCTTCTGAACATCCAAAGAGAGCCAAGTCCCTGTCAGGAGAGAGAGTTCTGTGGTTAACGCCAGAAAGAAAATTAAAAATTCTTAACCAGAATGAGTGGACAGTCCTATAATAAATGCAACAATGTGCCATCATTTGATTTACATTTATCACAGATTGGAGACACGGAAGGATAACATTGATTTAGAGGTGTTGCAAACGTTTCCAATCCTATACCGTCCACCATCAATTTACAGAATAAGAATACTGCTGTTGATTTTCTGTACCATTTGGAAGGTCAAGTAGTATTGTTGTTGTTAAATAATAGCAACAGCTATATACTGTAGCTATTATAAATGTTGTATATTATTGTTCACCAGTAATATACAACATTTCTGATATTTATTACCCCTGTAAAATTCCTGTGCTGTGAGGGGATAAAAATTTGAACATATTAAAAAAAAGACTACAGAGTCAGGTTACTTGTGGACAGTAGAGGACCTGCTGCCTTGCAGTGTAACTGACTTTAAACCATCTTGAGGGTAAATAAGTGTGTGGATGAGTGGGAGTGACGGGACTTATAGGTCAAGGAGAGTGAATCCCAGGAAAGCTTTTACTCAGAGCAACACAATTTGCTTATCTTGAGTTGCCAAAGCCATAATCGCATTGTCACTCTGCAAGGCTGCTCTATTTATAGGCTTTTCTATTCATATAAACAGCAAATTACCACGAAAAGTAATCATCCTCCACAGTCATAAAGCAAGCCACGCCATTAACCTTGTTGCTGTCCTTCTTTGGAGAGAGCTTCTTCATTTTGGATATTTACATAGTTTTCAGTGCTGGATTTGTTGTTAAAAAAAAATCACAGACACATCTCAACATTTAAAGTGGCTGCATACGAAAATAGGTGACATGGTGGCTCAGCGGCTAGTACATTTGCATATTTTTACCACACTGGAGTGGGTATCTTTTGGATGTTGTCCAAAAACATGCAGGTCATTTGGACTGGAAATATTTTTGTCCATGAATGAGACTGTGAGTGACTGTCAATCTGTGTCAGCCCAGTGATTAACTGGAGTCCTGCCCAATGCCTGTTGGGATATACTTGAGGTCTCTGCAAACAAATGAGACAATGAATAATTTACTGTATGGAAAGGTTTACCACAGTCATGCCACTGGTATTAGCTAAATACCATCACAGCCATTCTTCATTTTCACTGTCTGATTCACTTGTCGTTTTGTATTGTTATGAAATGCCAAAATGTCTGCAGGATCTTTGCATTCATTTACTCACACACTCGCTTTGTCTTAAAATTCGAATGAATCCCATAATGCCTCCTACACCCTCCTTTATTGGTAGACAGCTTGCACACATTATATATTCCACCTCAGCCTGTTTTGTATTGAGACCAGCCGACTCGGTGGTCGAGTACTCTGTGGCAAACAATTGCAGTTGTATCACAGCATCAGTTTGCTGTCAAAGTATATTCAATTGTACATCTCAACAGTATTCAATAGGTACCAAGATGGTGTGAGTCATATGGGTAAGTGCAAGTGTTAGAGGAAAATAATGGTATTTTTCAACATGGATCTTTCTCTCATAATTATGGCTGTTCTGAGTATGTATTATAATAACTTTTCACTTGCTATCTCTGCTGTAGAGATTTGGGAGACGTGACTCCAGCAAAACAACTTACATTAGGGCAATTAGTGTGAGCTTCTTAAAGCTTTCCACAATAATCTTAAATTTTACATAAATAATTTCAAATGCTTGTGTCTGAGTCCAAACAAAAGTAAACACAGAAATTATTCAAGATAGGGGAATAGGGATCTGTACTTCTGGGGCAACCTGCTGCCTAACCCAACCGCTGACTGTTTGTATGCTGTATACACGCTGCTTTTGTGTGTATGTGTGTGAGGCTGTGGGTGGCTGCCGTTTCAGCATGTGTTCATGCTAAAAAGAAGTAGAAGCAAAGAAAAGATTTTTTTGATGTCTCCTAGGGAAATTCTAAAAAACTAAGTGTAATGGCCAGTTAACCAATGGACTATTATGAGAATAAATAATATAAGTGTAGAAAGACAAATAATGGAGGGAGAGGCAGAAAGTAGGAAAACCATGCTTCAAAGAGTGGGACTTGTTGTTGACAGATTTTAAAAAAAACTTAGACGTGTCGACAGATGAGTGAGTAATCACAGCTGTGTTACTACAACAAATTAATTTGCAGTGCATTGCCGTGATGGAAACTGTGATTCTCTTCCCCGAAAATCAAGTAGAAAAAAGACATAGGCTGGCTCGACTAAACGGTAAGCAACTGTGATTACAAACCCTACAAAGCTTTCAAAGGCTTTTTGAACATTTTGTATTATGTATTTACCTCTGCAAGTACAATCATGCTATATATGAAATGATAATATTTGTTATCACTGCAGATTAATAGGTTGTTTGCTGATTGTCCTGTAAGTCAATCTCTAAGTATGCAGTTATAAATAGCCAATCCAGTTGGCTACTTTCTGCAGTTACTTTTGTGTTTGAAAGGATTTATGTAAAACGTAAGTTTATTTGGAAAGCATTGAGAGGCTCACACTGCTTGCCTGATGTACAGTATGTTTTGCGGGAGTCGCGTTTCCAGAGTCTCTACAACTGAGATGGTGCATGCAGTTATTATGAGCCATATCAGAACAGCCACAAAAATGAGAATAATAAGAGGAATTTCGGTTGAGACAGGGCCTCATTTTTGTTCGTAAATTTAAGGGTTGAGTTTCCCAGAAACTTGAGCTGTCAGATCAGTTTGAGCTTTCTGGAGTCCCAACAAGATAACAGCACTTAGCAAGTGTTCGAGTGCTCTGCAGGAGACTTGAATGGACAGCTTGTAACCTTCTGCTTTATTGGATTCTGTGAGTGCCGGTGCCAGGCATTAGCTTAAACGACTTCTATTTCCCCCAAAACCCTATAATAGCATTTAAGGACCTCTGTCTGCTAAAGGTTATTGTCTGTCAAAGACGTTGGCAGTTAAATTATTAATATGCCATTCTTACTCTTGCTGGACCACTTGTGGTAGCAGTAGTCCCATCAGGTATATTAGCCAAAGCATAGGGACAGAGCGTCTTCCTCAAAAGCAGCTGGGTTTGTACTGTAATTGCATTTTCTCTTCATACATCAGGGGCCTGTTCATGGACAACGATTCTAATATTGTCTCAAGTCCACAAAAAGCTTCAAGGATGGTTTCCATCAGGAGACCACCCTAAAAGTACAGTAGAACAGGTAGCAAATGTAATTTTTCATACTTTGTGCCTGATATTGAGGGAAGAATGTCATGGTCATTAGAGCAGGGCTCTCCACAAGTCCTGAAAAAGAGGGGGGAAAAACTCAGATGAGAAATTGAGGCCAAAATTTTCCATCCAGACAAGTAAGGATGATGAGTTACCAGCTCCAAGAGAAGGCTGACATAGAGGGCAGAAGAGAAGGTGACACACAAGGCTGAATTGGAGGCAGGGGGGGGTTAGAGTGGCAGTGGCTAAATGCAATTTTCTAACAAAAGATTTTAACATTGAGAGAATAAAAAAGATTTCTAGTACCACAATCTCTGAAGCACAAATGGTAGACTATTTGCAATGTTAACAAAAATCATCAGACATTGGCACCCAACAATTTCTGTTACAAGAAGTATTGCATCCAATCCCAGTGTATTTAAATCATATCAAATGTATTGTACGAATTGTAAGAAAGAGGGGTATTTACTGTTGTTTGGACCACAGCATTCCACAATGTACGGATGGTTGTGGAAGAATGGGTTGTCCGTTAATTAAAACAGCTTTCTAGTGTCCTGTCCATATGTAAAAATGTCCTTGAGGAAGACATTTGGTTATGTTGATTTTGGTTAAATGTTAAAGGTGCAGTCGGTATGTGGGTAGGGTTGTAAACATACATAAACTGTGGAAGCTAGCATGACTAGCAGGTTAACAACAGCAGAAGTTGCAAATCATACTGTTTCTTATCAAACATTTTACTGTCATTAACCTGTCACTCACTCCAGCCAAGCAGCATCCCTCCTTATTATAAACAGGAATAGAAACAATCAATATTTCATGTATTAGGTTAATCCCACCTCTTACTCAAACTGGCTGGACATTGGAGAGCATTGCAATTTCACTTGTCAAAGTTTAATCAGATTGAACTCTAAGCAAAAGAAGCAGGTCAACTCAAGACTGTAAGTTAATAGCCTATGTCTGGCCCCATTCCTCATCTATCTACTAAAGCAAGGAATCTCTGTCTGTGTGTCTCTATGTCTGTGTATCTGTATGTGTGTATTTCTGTATGTCCTTCACGTATCTCTTGAACTGTCCATCAGATCAACTCCACACTTGGTGGGTGTGTGGCTGGGGAAAAAGGGGTGTGCCGTGTCAAATTTGGTGCAATTTGGACACACGGCATGATAAATATTAATAAATTTAAACTCTAAATAATTAAGCCATCAGCTGCTCCTCTCTGCAGTGGTGGGGCAGGGCTTCTGGGCTCTGCTACTGCATGTCACGATCAGAGGTTTACAACCCTGCCATGAGAGAGATGAGAGGAGGACATCTCTATTCATTTGATAACTGACTTGCTGAGCGGGGCAAAGGGACGTGACCCACTCAGTTAAACTGCCCGAGAGAGAAGATCATTTTAATTGATACATTTGTCAGTTGATACATATATGTATGGTTCTCAAGAAATAATAAGCAATCTGCCTGTTCTGAACAGGCATGTTTTGAACGGGCACTGCACTAGTAGAAATAAATGGGGGAATGAAGTCTGACAGCACCTAAAAGCTACAATATGCAAGTACTGGAAATCAAGCTAGCACTAGCAAGAGACTCAGCAGCAAACCACTCTGTTCCTGCCTCCCCTCCCTCTCTCTGCTCCTTTGCACTCCATCCAACCCTTAACCTCCATCCTCATGACCACGTGCACCCAATTAATTGATATCGCATCGGTAATTGGAAGTAACGGAGCTCTTTGATTCGACCGATATAGGTATGGGGAACTTTGTAGCCTGTGAGTAAGCCATAGCAATGTCTTCCAGTAGCTAACGCTAGCTTGGAGCCTTGGTGCAAGAGGAATAATAGGTCAGAAATGCATTCACATGTTGATTGACAGCTCTTGAGCTCCCACCCCTGACTTTGGACCTCTCTGATTGTGCTGCACACAACTAATTAAATATGGTTTGCAGAAACATTGTGTATAGACACTGAAACTTTGAAGATATGTTCATTAAAAATGTTTCCTCATTGTGTAGATACTGTACAAAACATAATGCGGGCAGCATTAGATTTCCTTCAAAACGTACTTGCTGTTGCAAATTAGTAGTGTATAAACAGAATTTCTGGGAGACAAAGCTGGATGTGTGTGTATGTGGGAAAAATGTGTAAGTGAACAAAAGTATACAGCATCTTCCATTTTACAGCACATAGCCAAATTGAAAACTTTCTGTTAAGAATCACCAACCTGCACACACTGTAATACTACCAAGACTTTCAAAGGACTAAAACCAAACCTGCAAAGCTATGTTGCATAAAGATGTTCTTTGATCTGGAGCAGCTGTCTAACTCCTTATCAGACAATGGTGTGACAAGATGGGAAAGCTCTGAGGTAATCTTTGTTATTCTGCTAGAAGTAGAGTTGCCAATAGGGAGAGGATTCCCAGACTGTTTAATCAGCCATATTAATCATACATTATTTATTACAATTACAAGAGCTGCTCTGTGTGCAGCGGTAGCCTCAGCCCTCGAAGGCAACAGCATGAAAAAGAGTGTGTGAATAGATTAAACTGAGCCTTTGGCACTTCTCAAAGAACAAAATGTATCGTTCAGGACCAAGTGAAAAGACATCTTTCTATCAGCCCTACATGATGTCAGTCCAGAGGCAAAAAGGAATGACATACACATTACTGCTGTGTGTTATATCACACAAAATGTCAGAAATGCCCTGAAAGCCTGCTCTCCCCCAGATACAAATAAGGCACAGTGGGGTTGTGCAATAATTAACATGGTGAAAATGTTGAGAACAGTGTAAAGCACATGCCTCAGTTAGGGCTATCAGTTGTTTGGTTCACCACCACACTTTTCTAGAGCAAGCACCTGCTTTGCCAAACACGAAGCATAGCGCAGAGTTTGCCATTACAGGTATTTCTCCAGGCCATCCATCATCGTGGCACGGCAGCGCTGAGGTATGCTTAGGTGAGCCTGATTAAAGCCAAGGATGCCTCTCGTCCCGCTCCGAAGGAGAGGAGAGGGGAGGGTGGACTCGAGCCTCATTGCTCCATCTATCTCCCTACTGCTTTATTCCTGTGCTATCTGGTTCAGTGGCTTTTGCTTCATGTTCCCTCTCCATTACTTGAATTCTACAGCAGGTGCTAGTGAATTGTGCATGTCTCATTATATGTTCCACAATACCTTCCTCTCACTGCTCTTTTCTATGTGGATGATTTCACCTGGAAAGAATATCATTGACCATCTATTCACTAAATCTTCCTTGTCAGATAATAAGAATAACATGATCTTTTGTAGGCATATAAGTGTTTTTGAGCATTTCGCAAAATCATTTTATAACACTACTACTACTGCTCCTACTATTAATTGTATTAACTGTGTTTACTTTAAGAGAAATGGGTAAATGCATCAATTTGACAAACAGTTTTACTTAAAGCCTCAGAAAATGTGGTTTAAAATCTTAAGCATTTCTCTGTAAAATTAAATGTGTTGCAGTAAAGTTTAGGAAAAAAACATTCTTAGGTATTACTAATTATTAGCTTGTTCATCCTCATCACATTTCGATTCAAATGTTACTAAATCCTGATAGGAGCACAGAAATACTTTTTCATACACACAATACACATTTTTCCAACTGCATCCCACCCACTTGAAACCAGTGATAAAAGCACAGACAAAACTAAAAATAGAGAAAGACATCACAAATTGATAAAAAAAAGAAAGCATAGAAAAGAGAGCAAGAAACATAATGGAGTAGAAAAACCCAGTCCTTTTTGGTCTAAGCTTGTACTTTAGACCAGCATATAGGGAAGTTCAGTCAGGACACTCATGTCATGGTTTTAACCGTTTATTGCAACAATATACATTTTAGTTTGGTGATGATGTGGCTCTGCTCATGTGATGACTGTCCCTGAGGTCACAAGCCCCCCTGGCAGAGCATGAGATATACATTATTTGATTAACATGAACACATATTAAGAAGAAACATTCAAAATTCACAAATAACTTGCCAAGACAATAGGAGGCTAGGGAGCTGGTGGGAGTTAAATTTCTGAAGCAGCCAGCAGTGTAGCAGCAAGGGCAGAACTGACTGTTATTGTAGGCAGACTGAATGAGTGCCAAATGTTTATATAGACTGACTATTGCGAGAGGCAGGTCATGGACATACAGTTCATGATTGGAAGGTGTATGGAGCATGTGACTATAAACTAACTTCTGTGCCTGCCTGCACTATAGCAAGGCTCCATTAGCTGAGGACCTGAGGTTTAAAGGGTTCAAATGGAAGCTTACAGATTTAAAATGTTTAACATGTGTCCCCGGAGTATTTACCTGTGCTTTAAAATTAATCTGTAAAATTTCAAATCAATTCTTAACAGTTAATCCGTGAGAAGATTGGTGAGATTTTGTCTGCTTTTACCAATTAGGATCCAGGCACCACATTCTTAGCAAGCTGGAGATGTGTGAGTGATGTATGCCAAAATAGAGAGTTACAGTAGTGCAGCATAGGTTTTAGGAAATTATAAGCATCAATTGTTTTTTTTAAAAAGATATAATATATTACCTTTAGAAAATGCTATTACTGGAATGATGTAACACTGCTGTACCATGTGCTATCTTCAGTTAAATGTATGTTTTGTGTGAAAGGAAACCATTTTGGAGTAGTTTTCTTTTGACATTTGACATTTTGTGATACCCAGTGGTTTGTATCTCTGAGGAATTCCTTAAAGGATAGTTTCACAATTTTTCAAGTCTGTCCCAAAACAGCATTTAGGTGCCCAAATGAACATTGACACGTTTTTCTCACTGTAATCATTCATTGTGTTCTGTAATCTAAATTAGTCAATATTAAGTCAATATCTCTCAAATTTCTGTCTTTTTAGTGCCAAATTCACTCTTTTTGTTATGATCCTTCCACTGCAGCTGAACAGGAAAACACTGTCCATTGAGACCCTGTGGATAACCACTGTAGCAATTGAGAAAAAAACATCTCAAAGTTCAGTCTCAAAATTGCTATTCAGTTGAATCCACATTTCTTTGATATAGTCTTCCCAAAAAAAGTCCAAAATTATAAGCATCACAAAGGAAGGATTTATTGTTGAGCTTATGCCCTTCATGTTGTAAGGCCAAGTGGGAGCAAGTAATTGAGAAGCAGTATAGGGCCTAAGATTGAACTTTGAGGAGTACCACTGGAAAAGGAGTTTCCTTGTGATTGGGAATGTTGCATGTGAATAGTGAGCTAAGATAGTTTAGTGTTTTGCCTTTGATGTCAACCCACAATTTAAGTCTATTAAAATTCTGTGTTGTTGAATGGTGCATTAAGATCTAATGGGATTAAAATTGAACTTCCAACCCCAATCTGCTGCACAAATCACTGTAAAAGCAGCTGTTTCTGTATGTATGTGTTGCTCTAAAGCTCAGATGGAACCTTTTTTGCTTTGAACATATATATTACATTAAACCAAGGCTATGAAAAAGGCATAGGATTTGGAGTACTTTATCAAGATTAATTTATGAATGTGGTGTTGAGAGATGAGAGAGAAACTTAAAAAAATCCCCATTCTGTTATGATCAGTAAAGGTGGACCCAAACGCAGACACAGGCAATGGCTGGAGGGCACAATGGACTGATAGTAACCGGGAGACATAGAAGGTGGGATGAATTTTCATGGAGGGGGGCAACATCAGTTTAATGGCAGAGGGATTGATGATACAATCTATCTCATAAAGTCCAGTGTATCAGGGTGTTAGTTTTCTGGATTTGGTTTGTAAGGGGATATCTTTGGAAGAAAGCCAAACTCTCTGACCTGGCTAGTAGTTGGGTGCTGGAGTCTGGTGACAGTCAGTAAGTTGCAGTCAGCAGAGCAGAGCAGAGCAGAGTGGAGCGGGCATCCTTCTACACCTTGTGACAGCGGTGAAGATGGCCCTGGACCGAGGGTACGGTGATTTCATCCTCCTGAGCAGGGAACAGAGGCGGCTGATAACCCAAAGAGCATTTAAAGGGTTACATACCTGTGGCAGCACTGGACAAGGAATTGTGAGCGTATTCAGTCCAGTGAAGATGATTACTCCAGGAGGGGTTCCGGGCGGTGACACAATGAAGCGCAGCTCCCAGGTCCTGGTTGGCCCTCTCCATCTGTCCATTGGTCTGGGGACAGTAACCTGATGAGAGACTCACAGGCGCTCTGAAAGCCCGATAGAACACCTTCCATACCTAGGATATGAATTGTGGTCCATGGTCAGAGATGATGTCAGTTGGGATCCCGTGGAGCAGTTCCCAAGGCTGTGGGGAGTTTGGGTAGGGGCACGAAATGTACAGCCTTGGAAAATCTGTCTACAATGGTGAGTATGACAGTGTTACGTTGAGATGGTGGAAGTCTGGTTACAAAGTCGAGGTCAATGTGGCTCCATGGTCAACTTGGGACTGGAAAGGGATAGAATAGGCCAGTGGATGGCGGGTGAGATGACTTACTGCGAGCACACACAGTGCAAGCAAGCATGAAGGCACAGGTGTCAGCGTCCATGGAAGGCCAACAGAAATTCCATTTCAGAAGGGACAAGTTTGGCTGATACCAAGATGACAGGTGAACCGGGAGTTGTGAACCCATTGGAGGACCTGTGAGCAGACAGAATCAGGCACCAAAAGGCAGTTATCAGGGTCATTAACTGGGTCTAGTTGAGTTCTTTGGGCATCATTGACAAGAGATTCAATTTCCCAAGTCACTGCAGCCACCATGCATGAGGAAAGAAGGATGGTGTCTGGTTTGGCTGGTTTGTTATTGGGGACAAACTGTCGGAAGAGGGCATCAGGCTTGATGTTTCTGGAACATTGGTAAGTGAGAGTGAAACTAAATTGTCCGAAGAACGGCGCCCATCTGGCTTGAGTCATTTAGCGGTCTGGATGTAGGCCAGGTTCTTGTGATCTGTCCAAACAATAAATGGGTGTTCTGCTCCCTCCAGCCAGTGTCTCCATTCCTCCAGAGTGAGCTTGACTGCAAGCAGTTCCCTTGAAGGCAGTTTTCCATTCAGCTCCTTCCTTGATTTGGACCAAGTGGTAAGCGTTTCTGAGGTCAAGTTTGGAGAAGATGGGGTCTACCTGGAGTGGTTCAAAAGCACAATTAATCAGAGGAAGAGGATATTTGTTTTTAACTGTTATATTATTTAAACCATGGTAGTCAATGCAGGGGCACAATGAATGGTCTTTCTTGGAGACAAAGAAAAATCCTGCAACCACAGGGGAGGATGATTCATGCGGCTAGGGAGTTGTGGACGTAGGTTTCCATGGCTTCTCTCTCAGGGCGAGACAGGTTGAACAGGTCCATTGATCCGTTCCTGAGAGCAGATCAATGGGGTGATAAGGGGGCAAAGAGAGAGCTTGCTGCTTACTAAAAGCTTCTCCCAGGTCATGGTAAACAGAGGGAATAGATGACAGGTCTGGGGGTTCAATGTCTGATGAGGGAGCAGTGGCCTCTGCTGGCACTAGGGCAGATTTCAGGCATGATGAATGACAAAAAGAGCTCCAGCTCTGAACTTTATTGATGGACCAATCAATGTGGCAATTATGGAGTTTTAACCAGGTATGACCGAGTACCAAGGGGGTATGAAGGGAAGAGATAATGTGGAATTGGATGGACTCACAATGATTGCCGGATAGGATGAGGTGCAGGGGCTCAGTAATGTGAGTTACTTGAGCAAGGAGCTTTCCATTGAGGGTGTGGGCATCAAGGGGAACATTAAGTGGTTGAATGGATATGCTGGCTTGGGAAACAAGGTTGGGTTCAAGGAAGTTTTCATCAGCTTGTGAATCTACCAAGGCACATGAGGGAAGAGACTGTTGGTTCCACATAAGCATGGCGTTGAGCTGCATTCTAGACCAGGGAACTGAAGAGGAGATGGTTTGGCTCACCAGAATCTCCACTTTTACTGGTGAGCCTCCTCTTTTGGCTGAAGAGGGCAGGAAGCAAGGAAATGGCTGGCTTGGCCACAGTAAATGCACAAATGCATGGAGGACAGCTAGCTTTCTCTCTATGGCACTCATGGAGATTAAAGCGTCTAAGCTGCCTGAGTCATCCCTAGCCACTAACTCATCTTTGACTGAATCACATAGTTCATTGGGAAACACTCCCTGAAGTGAAGCATCATTCCAACCCGAATCTGCAGCTATGGTCCTAAACTCAACTGAATATTCTGCTATGCTGCAGGAACCCTGATGTAGTAACTGGAGGTGTTTAGTAGCATCCCTATCGTTAACACAGTGGTCAAAAACTTTTCTCATTTCAGAGACAAAGCTAAGAGGAGCTTACAGGTGACTGGCTATCCCACACAGCTGATGCCCAGGCTAAAGCATTCCCCCTAAGTAACCCCATGACATGAGATTTTTTTGCCTTATCCGTTATGGAGGTAGAGGGTTGTTGCTCAAACACTAGCGTAACGCTCCGGCGCTGGGATATGAGGATCACTGGGCTGGAGAGTTAGCTGGGCTGAAGTTTGAACTGGAGCAGGGGAGCTAGCTGGGGCTTCGGGGGCTGGAGAGGAAAGATGTGTGGAAATCTGGGCCATGATGGCCAAGAGTGACTTGGGGGTTTCCACGACATCACAAAGGACCTGGTCATGTTGTCCCACAAGGGCACCCTGGGTGGTAGAGCTTGGCGGAGGTGGTCTGCTGGGTCCATGCTGGCCAGATTATTCTGTTACAATCAGTAAAGCTGCAATCAGGGGGAGCCAGAGAGTGCCAAGGAAGGAAATCCCGCCCACACCACATACACACACACAGACAGACAGACAGGGAAAAACAGGAGACACAGGGGAAAAGGGAAACACATGGAAACACAAGGGAAATAACTGGAGGCACGGCCAGGGCCGTGACACATTGATACAAGCAGGTCAGGTGGACTGATTAACTTTTTTGGCACATGATAATATATAAATGCACTGATTGGATGTCTTTGCTAACATCATCAACGTCATTAAACATCACTAAATCACTAGCAGTGGGTTCATAAGAGTTATCCATGTGAGAGAGAATTTGGAGAAACTATTTAGAGATCTTTACAGGAAGGACATTTTCGGAATGTAATGAAATTTAGATCAGATTCAAAGTCCACTTTGCCATCCACAAAGGGGAAGGATTTCACGACATTTTGATTTGTTTTGATGCTCCTGCATAAGGGGTAGAATGAAATATTCAGTTTTGTGCTCTCTATAAGAATGTATGAGCTTTTCTAGATCCTTTTGGATGTTTTTCAATTTGTAAAATGAAATGAGAACTTGTGAGATTAATACAGCTTACCTGTGTGGATCACTGAGGCTTTTTTAGACTCACCAAAGACGTGGGAATGACTCAGAGAAAGTTGTGCTGAAGCCTAGGTCGATTAAGTTTTTTTTCTTGTTTTTATGCTTCTAATGAGCTGTTTCATCTCAAGGGGCTCATCCTGCTATTGAAGTGAATAAATGTAGTGTAATGCATGTTTGGAATTCAAAATGAGTTTAACTTCTTTTCACTATTGTGTGTTGATACAAGCGGGGTTATTTTAGTCTGCACGATACAGCCAAGGTGACAAAATATTCAGTAGAATAAGAGTAAGAAAATGCCCCCGATGCTGTTAGCGCTCACAAAACAGCCACAGTCATATAAATGGACAGGTCAATTCAGGTTAATTCATGACTGTGGAGTGATGCCATGAGTCAATGAATGTCAAAATAATTTCGCATTATAGTACCCAGGAAGCATTTCTAGGTTAATGAGTGTACTTTCAGGTTCCAAACTACAGCACTATTATACTAATAAATAATTGCTAAAGTTCAAGAACATAAACAGAAACCTTGTCCTTGTACAAGCTTCTGAAAGGATATTGGGGGAAAAAATATCACAATCTAGATTCTTGTCTTCCACTTTCAGGGGATGCATCCTCATATTAACAAATGTTTAATGGGATTTTTGTTTTAGGGAGGGTTGTTCCTCTAAGTACATCAGGATTCTTCTGGCAGTTGCAGAGGACATAAAGTGTAATCCTCTAATGACAGTCAGGCCCGACTTGGCTCACATATTACTGTGAAGAGGTAGTAGCTACAGCAGATCCTGTTAGTTTCAATTTGCTTACTGCTGCTGAGCCAGCAGACTGAACCAAATGATAAGGGACCAGAATCAAGCCTAATCCTTCTATCTCCCTCCCTCTCTGTCTTTCTCCCTCAAACTCACCACTACCAGTTGATCTGCCATCACCCCTGGCTGTGGGAAGTAGCCAATAAATGTTTCTCTGGGTGTGATGTGATGTACATTTTATTGTCTTCCACATCGACTGATTCTCATTTCTTACTAGGATGCGAGCAGCAACAAAAAAAGCTTATTGCCTTTATTTTTTTTCCATTCGGCTTTTGCTTTTTACCTTCTCTGGCAGCACGGAGGGTTTGGAAAAGGCAGCTTTACTAAAGCCTTCCCTTGGTGTATTTGACATTATGTGGCAATGCAGAGATGGAAGTCTAAGCAACATAATCTGGACCCCCTACCATCTGCCTGGAATTGGACACACACTAATGCTTTGAAGAAATATTGAACACAGAAATGTGACTACAATTTTAACAGTAAAGGGCATAATTTATTTTTAGTCATATATAGACTGACACACTTTATTTCAAATATGTTGGGTACATTTACACCTAAATGGTTGCAAAGGAATAGGTTGTCTTTAATATACTGAGGATACTGTAACTGGTGATACTGTTACAATATCATCATGCCTCTTCACTGTTAAGTAGGGAAACATTTTATGTAAGTGATTCACCTTGAAAAAAGACAATGTGGCGCTCAGTGCAACATATTTTTTGTTTGTCCTTTGAATTTTTTTTCTCTCCTGTTTATTGTGCTTCATTTGACTGCTGTCAGAGCTGTTTTATGTGCATCAGCATTTGAATTTCTACTCAAAGGGAGCACCTCTGTCTGAACCAGAAACTCTGCAGGAAGCTCAGCAGAAGACGACCCAGAAACAGACTCGTGCGTGTGTGCGAATGTGCGCGTGTGCCTGCATGTATGTATGTGTTGTGGAGTGGGTTACAATGGGTTGATATAGATCAGAAGAGCCATTTCCAAGTATATTATTTGTATTCATACAGTGTGAAGAGCCTAGCGTAAAGGATTATTCGTAAGGAAGGAGGGCTAGTCACAGACATCACAATCTGTATTTTAGTTTTTTGTTGAGAATGATAAAGCGTTATTTGACACATTAAAGCAATTGTATAACCACCTACTGAAATCATTAAATATAGATAATGAATTAATATAAATAATGAATTTAAATAATGTAGCATAGCAACAGAATGTTAATGGTTGGCAGGTTTGTTGGACAATGCAGCTTGTGAGAGTGATGCTGTTTTTGCAGCCAGCTCTCATAGCTCACATTTGTGAGCTTCTCATCAATACGTGAATGCACTTTCAATTGCATTACCACACAATGATAATGTGTCTTTGACAAACATAATATTACACAATGATAATGTGTCTTTGACAAACATAATCATATTTGGTATGGAATTACCTAGATCAAGTAAGTTTCATGTCTCTACTAGTTGATTTTTATACTGCACTGAAAAGAATGTCATCCATGAGGAATGGGTAAAGGTAGGAAAGACACTCACTGCTGTATGACACTGTTGTATGCTTTTGAAAATGTTCTGCATAATATAAAGAATACATGGTGTAGGGCTAAAACAGCAAAGAGACAAATTTGGTCTTTTAAGAAAAGCAAGGCAAATGTATTTTTACTACTCTACAGATCTGTTTTCCTCATTGGCCTCTAAATAAAACTAATACTAAACATGTTTGAATTCTTTTCCTTTTTTGGTAAAATTCATTATATTTGTGCATCTTTGATCTTTCCGAAAACCCTAGCACCTTCAATAAGACCACGATGGTTTTGTCTGTAGTGACATAATGTTGCAAACATGCATCATTTAATTAGTACTAAGTAGACTGAGCCAAAATAAATAAATGAGCAAAGTACATGGACATTATGAGCAGCCAAAAAAGTCATAATTAGAAGGCTGAACTGCATGCATGCATTATGTAGAAATGCTATTGGCCATTAGAAACAGAATGATAATAATTTGTAATAGTAACAGGTTTCAGCCATACTTAGCTGTGAAGAGTCCAAAGATTGTGTGTGTGTGTGTGTGTGTGTGTGTGTGTGTGTGTGTGTGTGTGTGTGTGTGTGGGTGGGTGGATGGGGGGGGTGGGTGTTTTAGCTCTATGACAGCTCTCAGGAAGAGCCTGGGGAGGATTGGACCATCTCATAAAAGATTTTGCAGCAGATGGTTGTCTGCCTGGTTGGGGCGAGCGGTGATTCTCCCTGCCCTTGTCTCTGACCTGGTGTCATCCTTTTCCAGTGTGGAGGGCAGCTGAAGACCAGTGATTTTTCATACTGGAGCTTGCCCTTGGTACCAGAACACAGTAGGCTTACTTACATATCTGTATTATTGCATCAAGATTTGTTGTGAGATGTTCATAACCCTCATTAAGCGCTTGTAAGACGTGCTTTGAACTTGACATTGTAGCCTTATCCTGTATATATGTTTCCACATTCAGTCGTCTATCTTTCTTTATCGCTCCAGATTTTAATCTTTGTTGCATCATAGATTCAAGGCTTTTTTTGTCATGAACTCTGGCTTTGGTGAGAATTAGTGAGGTTGTATTAATTTGGCCGCCCTAACAGATAATATATATAAAATCTTTAATCAGGAGGTCTTTCCCAGTATTATCAAAGAGACATGCTTGATGAAAGACAAGACAACTGACTGATGACTTCATGTACTCTGTTTTGAAAACAAAAATGATTTTACCACGGAAGGATCAAATATTTATGATGCATTTGGAACAAATCCCATCATGTATTCGCCTCTGCAATTTCCTTTGAATGTGGAGCAGAGTGAAAGAGGTAGGAGCTCTGTGTTGCTCTCTCCAGAGATGCCTGTAGACAAATGCTGGCTATATCAAAACTTCAGAGAAGGAGGTGACAGTGTCAGCTGCTGAAGTGTGGGGGAGTGCAAACTGCAGGCAGAAAACAGAGCGTTTGAGACTGGATGGTATTGGATTCAGGGCTGAGTTTGTCTTTAGTAAGGTTTCTCTACTGACACCTAATGGCTAGTGATATAAAATATTCAAAATACCTCCAAATAATTAGAGAATGAATATAGACATGGCACATAAATCTTATCCCTACGACACCAGAGGCTCCCTGAATAAATCCACTTTTACAGGGTTTGACTCTGCCCCATTCTTTTTTCTTCTTTCTCACTATAAATAATAATAAGCATCCTCTTTTCTATTTTTTCTCACACCTCTTTCTCCTTTTATGCACTGCTTTATTCATGAAAGAGCAGTTTGGATGGTATTTTACCAATTACTCGTTTCCTTTTTACACTAAAATAAAAAGAATACAATAAAAAATCTGTCTGTATTACACCATTATATCTGTCCATATCTTACTATTATTAGAAATAGGCTACTAGTATATAAAACCATATTCAAAAGTAGCAGTGTTATATTCGAATTGTGATTATTCTAAATATTAACCATCCTATAATTGCAATATATTTATGCGCATCATCACACATTCAACATACTTTTTTAAACACACTGCTGTATTTCTTTTCTATGTAATCTACTTTGGCTAAACCTTATACATCAACCACAGTGGGAGCCTGAGTTGGCACGGGAACAGTGTTTAAGGCCTAATACAGAGCCAAGAAATAGAACATGGTGCCTGACTTTTCAAGGGCTTGAAGGTTAATTATTCAAGACTTCCCTCTCCTCACAACAAGCCAAGAACATCAGGAAAGCACGGTGTGCTACAGCTTCTTCTTTATTCCCTCGGAGAGTGTCAGAAGTTTAAAACCGCTGTTCGACAATAATTGAAATGCACACGTTGTCTAAAGTCTGGTGCCTTGAAGCAAGGCAGAAATAGAATATAGGACAAACATAACCTCAGATACTCTCTGGGTAAGCAGAACAATCAGTGTCATGATTGTAATCAGCAACAAGACTAATCTGTTCTTTGTTATTTTGATTATGCATGCATTGTGAGTGTAAAATATTTGCGTCTATTACTTGGTTCATCTGATTAAAGATTAACAAACATACTCCATACATAATGACTATGCTGGACATGTTAGTAAGTGAAAGAGAATAAGGTTTTTATAATTAGTTTTCTGTGTTTTTAAAAATCAATTAAAATCAATTAAGATCCACATGCCTGGACTGTTATTCAGCAATAAAGAGCTGAAATCTTTGTGTGACTTGCATTAAAAAGATTAAAAAAATGTAATAAAGCATTGTCCACTTGCAACCCCTTATCACAGGTTACATATGTCTAATGGTTGTGACCAGGTCCACAAAAGAGTGCTTGTTTTCCTTGTTTTATGTGAATATTTTGTAGAGGCCTGGAGGTCAACATTTTCCAGCAAAGATAATTTTCTTTTGTGACTCTGCAAATTTATTTTGTGACCCCTTATGAGGGTTATGACCCACAGCTTGGGTGTTACTGCTCTATGTCATCTGTACAAGCCCTCTTGTATTCTGCCTTTATGATAATTTCCCAAACCCAATCTTTTCTCATAATTTGCAGTTAATCTTGATACAGAAAAATACTTCAACTTGGAGAAAAGCAAGATTGCACAACTTGGCCAAATGACCCCAGCTGTAGACTCTGTGAACCATTTAGTGACAGTATTCACTGAAATGTCTAAACAATGTCAACAAAAGCCTCCAAACTGCATTGTAATTTTCACTCCATTTTCACTGTGTCCTTTGTGAATCAACAAGAGTTTATACACTGCACAAAATGGTCAGTTAGTACAAGAAAACCGGAATAACAAAAGTATAACAAGCTGTCAAATGAATCATCCGAGGTATTACCAGTATAGAACATCATTACGTCTCAATAAGAAACACAACACAGTAAGGTAATTAATCTAGTAACATACAACAGTTAGCTTGTTAGTTAGCTAACGTTAGCTCATCAGTTAGTTAATGGTTACATATAGGCCTAGACCTGCAACAATTAGTTGAATAATTGATTAGTTCTCAACTATTAAATCCATCGGCAACTATTTTGATAATTAATTAATCGTCCAGCTTCTCATATTTGAATATTTTTGGTTTCTTTGTAGTCCTCTGTGACAGTAAACTGAATATCTTTGGGTTGTGGACTGTGGGTTGGGACAAAACAAGACATTTGAGGACATCATTTTGGGCTCTGGGCATAGTCCAAACAACTAATTGATTAATCAAGATAATGCAAATCATTGTTAGTTGCAGCCCTAGTTACATATGTTGCATTAGCAACACAGCTAGTATAGTGGCTAGCTTGGTTAGCAGTAAACTGTATCGCAGAAAAACTAAATTAAAGGTGCAGTGTGTAGAATTGAGTGGCATCTAGCGGATAGGACTTGGCAGAAATGGAACATAATATTCATAAGTATGTTTTTATTCGTGTATAATCACCTAAAGATAAGAACTGTTGTGTTTTCGTTACCTTAGAATGAGCCCTTTATGTCTACATAGGGAGCTCATTTGTGGAGTAGATAAACAATGCTTGTTAATATTTTCTTGATCTCAGATTTGACAAAAGGCTGGATGACAGTTAAACTGCTGTTGAACTGTGCCAGAAGTGGTTGCTACTAGCAACAGAAAGTTCAACTGAATCCAACTGCTGGTGGCAGCACAGTGAGCATCAAGACATCTATCTTGCCTTGTTTCTTCTCTTTACTCCTCACAAATGACCTAATAGTCAAAAATAGCTCTGTCAGAATATTAATTATTAATAGTACAACTTGCCGACTTGATGAGATCACTGTAGCTGTGGATAGCCTTAAGGATAGTTGTGTGGAGCATGGAAAAAAACACCTGTCCTGATTTTTACAGGCCTGTAAAAATCTTTTCAAAGAAACAATCCAAAAAGGAAAATCACTCTTTGTTTTGAACGGCTCAAATTAATGTCCACACTAAGGTCATACAACCTGTGATGAGGATCACAAGTGGATATTAGTGCTTAATTTTAGGGGTCACAATCCAAACAGGCTGGCTTCTGCATAATAGGTCAAGGTTTGCACTTATTGTTAATATCTTGGATCATGTCCTTACAATGACACATTGGGTTCAAAGACTAAAGACCTCTGCTTTAATAGGCTACATGTACTTTTATAAAGGTTTAGGAGGTGAAGAAGAAGAAGAAAAACAGCTGATGTTATCATCTGTCATACAAAGCACTTTTATCATAGCACATTCCATTTCATCACAGTCCAAATGTTAAATATTGTGAATTTAATTTAGAATCAACTCTTAACAGGAAATACAAAATAGATGGGCAAGGACAATAACAATAATGTTTATGTTTTATGTGATGTAGATGATCACATGGTAGCACAAACAGAACATACAATAATATCAAAACTATAACGCATGGCTAAAGTACAACAAATGTTGCTTAAACAAAGGAAGGAAATTCTTCAAAAAAGGCACCTAATTTACAAAAACTGAATTAATTATTATCATACATTATAGTCATTATAATTGTCATTATAATCATCACATTAACAATAAAATAAATTTTAGGATTTTTACATTCAAAATATGTTATCTTCATCTTTAACAGAAATTTTAAAATTATGTTTATGATGGAAATTACAACTAAAATCTGAAGAAAATTTGGCTACAAAGTTACAATTGAAAAGTGAGTGATTCTTTTTCAAAAAGTACAATCTTCATCAGCAAAACGTGACACAAAAACATTAGTGGGCTATGTAGTATTATTATATAGGATAACCCTTAAATGTATATCTCTAGCCTTATTGGATATACATAATTTATATAGTAATGACCAAGTTTTATTCCAATTAATATTCTCAATTAAGTGATTCCAAGAGAACGTTCCTCTTGGTCTTTGTTTGTATAATTCATTTCGAATATGTTTACGTTTATCTGTGATATCTATGTTCTCCTTAATACATCCATGGTGGTTTAAGACTGTATATAAAGAGGGTTTATGTCTACAGAAATGTTGCATCAGAATCACAATATCCGGGAGGTGATATTTTTTCCTAGGATGGCGATGTCATGACCCGCCCTACTCTGCCTCTGATTGGCTCATCCTGATATTCTTACCCTAATTCTAACCAACACAACCAACGAAGGCAACGAGTACTAACCAATCAGAGGCAGAGTAGGGTGGCTCATGACTTCGCCATCCTAGGAAAAAAAATTGGCATCCGGGAGACGTCATCAGCCCTCACCCGGCACCTTGACTGCTTGCAGTTCATATACTGGTAGCTCAGACTTGCAAAAGTTATCTCTTAAAGTGGGGTAGCTTTTCACTTGTTATGGCTGAACAGACTGTCGTGGAGAAAATGAGCGAATTGCAAGTGGGCGGAGGACAAAAGGTGATACTTCTGTTTTCAGGACGGCTACATTTTAGTCATATTAGCCAGCTAGCAGCTAGCCTAGCCAGTATTCAGATTCATGCTGTCAGCAATGTGGTGCTAACGCGTCGGCTAGCAAGCGTAACGTTATGATGGCTTTACCTACAATATTACTCTCAAGATATTACTCTCAAATTTCGCGTTTGTTTTAATCTGCTAAGGTGGCAATTAATGCCACATTGCAATCTGGCGACCCCAGTCGGCTAGTTTGGTTTGGCCAACCTCAGTTAGCTATTAACACGTAAGGCTAAGAAGAGAGGGTTACGCCAAACTCCATTCAAAACTCTGGCAATTTAATGTTTCTTTGTTTATAGGCAGGCTTACACACATGTAAGAACAACACTTTGGACCATTTTATGAAGCAGTTGTGTTCTATTTTTAAATCGGCACACACCTGATGCATCTTCACGCAAAGCTTACTTTAAAAACTGGTTTGAACTCCCACAAATTTCTATTAATATCTTTAGTGTGCGTTACAACTTGGGGAGCGCTGTCAGGTGGCGTGAACCATTTATAAATTCTTATTGGATCACTTTGTGCTGGAAGTTCTGAAGTCATATTGTAACTGCCATGAACTATAAAGGCTATACAAATACTAATAAGGAAGGCCTCTTAAAACAACAGATCTTTGTATAGTGTTAGTGGGTTTTTTTTATGTCAAGTATCATGTTGGTGCCCTTCACATCTGTACTGTGTGTAAACTGTGTGATATTTTGACAGGGGGGAACTGAAAGTGGTAAAGATGGCGGAAAGAAAAAGGCTAAAAGTGCTGCAGGAGACTCTGGAGGTAAAGCTGAGGTGAGTTGCTAAATCAGGGGGCAGAAAGTATGTGAATATTTTAAGTGGACATATTACTTGTTGTAGGGGAATATAATATAATTTCTACCACCTGAACGTAAAGCCACCAATACACAATGGCAGCATTATCCTTTACCTTCACCTTCACTCACATTTTTTTTTTTTTTTGGTGTCCAGCTATCGCCTCCACCTCAGTACATTGAGGAGCGTCTCACTTTGTATGCAAAGCTGAAAGCCGAGCATGATGCCCTGATGACTGAGAGGGCTGCGAAGGATAGCCGAGCCATCAAGGTGACCCTGCCCGATGGGAAGGTGGTGGAGGCCGAGTCTTGGAAGACCACGCCATACCAGGTGGCCTGTGGAATCAGGTCAGTGTGATAATGAGATCGATGTCCAATTAGATGTGGGTTGTCTGTCCATCTTTTGCTCAAATTAAATTAAATTACTCTTCTTGGCTTTCTACTCACAAAGCTTTTATTGCACTTACAGTAACGTGATGAGTGTAGTTGTCGTCAGCTCGAGTACTTCACCTGGTTTACTGTCTCTCCTCTGCTCTGCTGTGTGTGCGACACACACACATGGAGGGCTCAGCTTCGCCTGCGATGAACCACAGAGAGCAAAGCAGAGGAGAGTAGCATGATCATAAACAGGAAAATGCAATAGAGACACTCACACTGTGCTGAAATGAAACAAGTGCACATAAATTAGGTAAATAACATGAATAAACATAGTCTCTACTGCGTTTTGCTGTCATTTTTGGTCGCACTACTCTCTTATGCGGTTCACCACAGGTGGAGCTGAGCCGTGTGTGTGTGTGTGTGTGTGTGTGTGTGTGTGTGTGTGTGTGTGTGTGTGTGTGTGTGTGTGTGTGTGTGTGTGTGTGTGTGTGTGTGTGTGTGTGTGTGTGTGTGTGTGTGTGTGTGTGTGTGTGTGTGTGTGTGTGTGTGTGTGTGTGTGTGTGTGTGTGTGTCAGTCACACACAGCGCAGCAGAGGAGAAACAGTGAACCAGGTGAAGTACTCGAGTTGACGACAACAACTATACTCGTTACGTTACTGTAAGTGCAATAAACGCTTTGCGAGTAAAAAGCCAAGAAGAGTAATTTATTAATGTAATCCACAGACAGACTCCAAATTACAGAAAACATTGCTGTAAAGAGTGTTATTTGCAACACAACGAAATAAACAATAGAGCATAATATGAAATGAAAGATGTTTTTCTACCATGACAAGATATATATTGTCATATCACACAGCTCTAATTACAGCAGGTCTGTCAAACCAACATACACCTTGTAAAACCCGCTAAACTACATCTTATACAAACATACATGATCAGTACATGATGGCAAATTTTCAGAAATCCTAGATTTTATGTAAGGCTGGGAAGTATATCAATATATCACTTATTGCCTGTCATTGTAATGATGTTTTGGAATTTGATTTATGTTGTGGATTGTGATTGTGTTTTATATATTATATATATTATTTATATATTCATACACAGCAATTACTTTCTGAAAATAATGACATTGGAAACTAAAAATCTTCAGTTTCAATCGCTATTATCATACATGTATGCACACATCTAGTTAGTGTGTTCTACATCAGATAATCAGTATTGGAGCTTGTATGGTTAATGTGATATTAATGTTTGAAAATCACTTTTTTGTTATAAATTTTTAAATGTTAGCTGCACAGGATGTCACAGAAGATGTTATATTTGGCCACTTTTGACGTGGCTAGTCTGTTTAAAGTGGACTTGTCAATATAATTTGAAAATATAAATGTACATCTGCAGATTAATTTGATGCAAAATATTTCAATGTTTAACTGTACAGTCAAGGCCTCGCAGACAACACAGTGATTGCCAAAGTGAACAACAGTGTGTGGGATCTGGACAGACCTTTGGAAGATGACTGCAGCCTTCAGTTGCTCAAGTTTGATGATGAGGAAGCTCAAGCTGTAAGTCCACCTCGGCCCTGGTCTGACACATTTATTAGATTTAGATTTATTTTTCCCCTCATATGAATTAGTAGATGGGATTGTAGAGCTGTAGAATTCACCCCAAACAACTCATTTGGATGCACAATTTGAAGCCGTTTTGAGCATCACTATATAACCCAAATACTCACCAACCAATGACAAAACCAAAGTATTTCAGCCTTACTGGTATATAAGTGGCATAGGCTGACCTGTGCATGCAAGGTTAAAGTGAATAGAGAGGGTTTACAATCAATAATAAAGCTCAAAGCTCTTGTGATTCACCAAGTGTGCAAGCCACAAAGACATTAATAGAATATAAAACACTGCTGTAATCATCCACTGTCATAAACGTGGCAGCATATGGTCTCTTGAGAATAACTAGACTTGTCCCTAAAATAAAAGCCCAATTTTATCTTCATTGTCTTAACAAAGTGCCGAATGTTTTACCAGAAGGAGAAGCATTTGTCAGTTGACACTGTTAAGTACTTAAGAGAATCCAAAGTCTCATTCAATTTGCCTTTTTGCAATTTGTCAGCATGTTTTTTTTTTTTTTTTTTAGCGGATTTAAAACATATCTTTTGTGTTGTCAGCATTCAGAAGAATTGATTTACACTATTTAAGTGGTTTAAATGTTCTCAAAGGCTTTAAAAAAAGTCTGCAACACAGTGAATGATTGTAATATCGGCATAGACGGTAAAGGTCAACAATCTTGATTTTCCACCTCAATGATACTGACTTAATTAACACAAAGAGTTTCACTCTGCTGCTGTTTTGCTAATCAGGCAGTTTTGGTTTTTTTTTTCCTTTTTCTTAAGGTTTACTGGCACTCCAGCGCCCACATCCTGGGTGAAGCCATGGAGAAGGTGTATGGGGGCTGTCTCTGTTATGGTCCCCCCATCGAGAACGGCTTCTACTACGACATGTTCCTGGAGAACAATGAGTGAGTCGCACAGGCTTTGGGTTCAGATTTGTCTGTAATAATTAGTTGTGCGTTTGACAGCTCTGATTTATTTCGGTGTGTACTTCAAGGCTTAGCAGCTGTCACTCTGGTTCACTGTCTAAGACGCGTGGCAAACACAAAACAGGTGGACTGTAATGACAGTAATGCTGTCAAGCTGGATTTTTCTTGGGTGTGGATTTAAAATGACATCTCTCTATATCTGCACACGGGATTGAAATCATAAAACCAAATCTATTCAAACCACGGACTAGAGATTACTTCATTGAAGCTTTGAAAGTGTGTTGAGACACCCTTAGAAATTTGAACACTTATTCCTCGTAAACAACTTTTTCACTTGACCTTTCCATGAAACAGATACATTTCTCCCTGCTTCAGGCTGCAGGAGAGCGTGAGGAGTGCTGTCTAATTAATTCTACATCCTCCTTAATGAAGTCATTTTATGCTAATGGGATTCTTGAAGACTGTTTTTTGCAAGGATATTTTAACATTGCTCAAGCCCTAAAGCCAAGGACTTCTAACTATTTGCCCGTGCTTGGCAGAGGTTATCAGTTTCTGGCAGTCAAAGAATTACATTGGTGAACAAAAGGTCTGGTTACATCCATGATGCCCTCTAGAAACACTGGCAGACTAAATTTAGCATCGGAGGCAGTTTGAATATTAATGTAAGCTAGGGGTGGGCATTATATCGAATATACTTAATGTATCGCGGCTTGTTCTGCGTGGGATGTAGTAAATGACTATATCGTGAACATCGAGTACAAATTGTTACGTAATTTTTTTTAAGCCAACGGCATGAGACTTGTTTTGGCGTTTTGCCTCTCTCGCTCTCTCCTATGGCTCCCTCCCTCTCACAGACACAAAAGGAAAAAAACTCACATACATACGTCACACACGCTCACCCGCCCATCCAGACTACGCTCCTGGGCGTGTGTAGGTGACGTTTGTAGGTGAGGCGTGTGTTTTTCTATCTGACAGTACTTTATTTAACTTTATTATAACAGTAGTTTGGAGATTTCAAAATATTGAGATGTATATCGTGTATCACGATATAGCCTAAAAATATTGTGATATTATTTATAGGCCATATAGCCCAGCTCTAATGTAGGCTACTAAATGGGAAAGGTATTGTTGGATGTATTGTTCCTGTTTTGTTTATCTCTCGAACTTTTGGACAGGGGCGTATCGAGCAATGACTTCCCGTGTCTGGAGACCTTGTGCAAGAAAATCATCAAGGAGAAGCAGCCCTTTGAGAGGCTTGAGATAAAGAAGGAAACTCTGTTGGAAATGTTCAAGGTATCGCAAAGCACAAACGCATATGAAAAAACACAAGAACGCTTCCTTTGAGGAACACTGCAGAAGTAGTAAAACCTAAAACCACCTCTTCTTCTTGACAGTACAACAAGTTCAAGTGCCGCATTCTGAACGAGAAAGTCACCACTCCCACCACTACCGTTTACAGGTGAGTCTGGGATCTGTGCATGTAAAAGTTTGTATTTTTTAATTCCTGTTTGCATAAACCGATTAGTTCGTGTCATCTGATATGTATGTGGTCCTTGAAACACATCTGTTTTTTAAAGAATATTCAACACTCATGAATATGCTGCGTTTCAGGTGTGGTCCCTTAATTGACTTGTGTCGTGGACCCCATGTGAGACACACTGGAAAAATCAAGGCACTTAAGATCCACAAGGTGAGCTTTTTACTTCCTAACCTAGTGTTACTGTATTTGTGGATTGATTGCTGATTGAATGAGGATTTCATGTACTGTAGTATGTGCCCAGAATATCTCAGTAAGCACATCTGTCCCCATTTCTAGAGCAGAGTTACCTTTATACTTTATTCTCAAGGGATAAGATGGGCCCAAAAAAATATGATGAAAGCTAACATACTGTATCTGTGGTGTGCTAGAACTCGTCTACATACTGGGAGGGAAAGGCAGACATGGAAACCCTCCAGAGGATCTATGGAATCTCCTTCCCTGATGCCAAAATGCTGAAAGAGTGGGAGAAGTTCCAGGAAGAAGCCAAGAACAGAGATCACCGCAAACTGGGCCGGGTAACTGAAATGTGAAAAGGCTTTCAGTTAGAAAAAGAGCTCATGTCCGTTGCAGTTTTGAAATAGTCTCCTGTTGGGTTTCTTCCCTCTTAAAGAACTTTATTTAGTGCATTAGATATATGTCTGAAGTTTGTGAAGATGTGATTTGACTGCAGACTTGCAGTGATGATATACCCAAAACAAATATTGTGGTTTACAAGCAGAATTCTTCTAAAGCTAGAAATATGAGCCAAGATAGTGTCAGATCTTCAAAGACATTTATGAACAGTGTGAAAAGATACTGCAGTCGCAGCAGTGTAGTTACATTTTCTGGCTTAAAAAAAAACATCCTACTACAAGAAAATCAGAATTGTTTCTTTCAGAATTTAGAAAGTTCATTTTCATGTATTAATGAATTGAGCTGTTTCGTAGTGTAGAAAGAAATATTGAGAATGTTTGGAAATAAAATTGTCAGCTGTGAGTGAACCCATCCCAGAAAACAGTATTCAGTTGAAGTACTTCTTGTAATAATAATCTCTACATTTATTGTTGACAGGGAGTTGACAGTTGAGGGTGTGTGTGGTGTTCGTTTAATTCATTTAATGTAACAGGTGTGGAAAAGCGAGCTGAGCAGGAGACAGAGTTATGTTAACTACAGCAGTTATATTAACTACAGTTTGTGAGATGAGATGTCTCATTATCTCTAAATAAAAACCAGTTCAGCCTGAGTGGTTGCCCTCATAGTTAACAGTATTTTTGTTTTTTTTTCTTCTTGCACCATCAGGAGCAGGACCTGTTCTTCTTCCATGACCTGAGTCCAGGGAGCTGCTTCTTCCTGCCAAAGGGAGCCTTCATCTACAACACCCTGATTGAGTTCATCAGAGTAAGTCAGAGCTGTCAGACCCGCAGTGGAGAACTGCTGTGATCTTACTCTAAACTTTGAGACATAAGAAAGGACAAAGGGTATGACTCAAAAAGTTTAAATTTGCTGGGAGACTGGAGGAAAAGGGAAGAACAGATGTGTGTGCATTTAGTCAGCCTGTGCAATAATAATGGCTTTATATATTCACAGGATACATTTTAAGTGCTGCAATTTAAAATAATTACAAGTTATACTGTATGTTGATGCAGCATCACTTGTATCATGCTGTAGGAATGCATCAACTCTTAGAAAACAATGCAGATATAAAGCAAGTTATAGTTTCACAACTAAAATGTAATGAGACATTTTGTAGATTTGCGATCATATCAACATAATAACATTTTGGCCAAATAATAGAGAAAATATGCTCGGTGTCAAAAACTAATTTATGAATTTCAAAATGGTGTAATAAGTGAACCTATCGCGTGATTGACAGTATTAACTAATACTGTTGCACCTGCTTCATAATTAAAAGCCACGCATTTAATTTCATTTAAACATTCACTATCTTTGTCTCCCGATTGTACACTGTGCAGTGTGAATTGGAAGTAATTTGACTTTTATGTGGTAAATAGATGTTCGACTGAAGAGATTCTGAATAATAAGATTTGTTTGAAAAACAGCTCTGCTTGTACAGGCACCGAAACACCTCGAACATCTGAATATTCGTAGCATACATGATTGTTGGGATTTAAAGCAAATTACACTGTTTTATTTTCTTATCAGCTAATATCAGCTTTTGGTTTGGAATTTTAAAACTGACATCAAGCAAAACGGCAAAACACAAGGTTCACTAAAGCTCTATAAAACTGACAAATATGTAAAAAAACAAAAATGCTGAAACATGGGCTGAATTTCTTGTTTACCTTTTCCTTTGAGTTTACCCCCAAATCTCCTTCACAATGTGTAAACAAACAAGGATGCAAATATTGAGCGGTATAAACATTCTTTGGAGAAGTTTGCTTCGTCTAAATCTTTGCATGCAGATTTATGTATGTTTTGGGGCATACACACTGTTTATCAGCGAGTCCCCAGGTGTTGACAGAAGTTGTTTTGACAGAGTGAGTACAGGAAGAGAGGTTTCCAGGAGGTGGTGACTCCCAACATCTACAACAGTAAGCTGTGGCAGACCTCCGGTCACTGGCAGCACTACAGCGAGAACATGTTCTCCTTTGAGGCCGAGAAGGAGACCTTCGCACTCAAACCCATGAACTGCCCCGGACACTGGTGAAGCCTTCTTTTCTTCACATCCAGAGATGATTCAAAATGTGCTTTTAATTAGCAAATCAAAGTCTGCTGTTACAGGCTGTTTTATCAAGTTTTGCATTGATGTAAAATAGATATTTTTAGTCTTTTGGAGGAAGGTTTGTTCTTTTCTAGCACTAAATGCATTTGCAACATTACATGAGCTCAGAGTGTTATTGGTACACTGCAAAAAAATGTATCCTGGGTGCAATATTTAGTTAAATATCTTAAAATTCTACCACACTACCATAGCAAACAGAGAGCGCCATCAAGCAACGTTTCAAGACACTTTGTTACAGCTTTATAACTGCACAGGGGATTTGTTATCCCTCGATCTTTTTGAAATAGTTTGATATTTTACTGCTGTAGTTTATCATCTAGTTCAGCCCAACTTGTAATGGACTGATAGTCTTGCCATGTTTTCAGTTGTTGAATGACCCACTTCAATTTAGTGCAAAATGCTGCATTGCAGTGTAAAGAGCCAGACTGCAGCTCTTTGTATTCAAATCTTTTATCTCTCTTTTTTTTTTTTCTTTTTTTTTAACTGTTCCAGTCCTTGTGCTGTCCACAAAGGCACCCCCTCTGGAGATCATACTGAAATGGAAATTGAGCTTGCAAACACATTTTGTCAAAGCTGTTGAATGTCAGTTAAATCAAATATTGAACTCAGTCTTTCACAGTAGAACAATTTTCAGTTAGTGTGATAACTCTAGGCTGCAGTTGGCAGTTGAATTTTTATGTATTTTTTTTTTTTTACACTCTGTTTGGCACCAGTCTGATGTTTGATCACCGGCCACGTTCCTGGAGAGAGTTGCCCATTCGCATGGCCGACTTTGGCGTCCTGCACAGGAACGAGCTGTCAGGAGCCCTCACTGGCCTCACTCGTGTTCGCCGCTTCCAGCAGGACGATGCTCATATCTTCTGCACCATGGACCAGGTGAGGCCCGCCACTGACACGGTGACATTATTCAGTCATGTTAAGTTCACACATCAGCCGCAGCCTGATATGGCAACTTACATGTTAAGTCCTTCCACCAAAAAGGAGCCCTGCCAATACTGATACACACAACAGGATTTTGGAAAGCTTCTTAATTAGTTAGGTGATTGAATGGTTAATTATTTTATTGCACTTTGCACACAAATTATTTCACATTTAATTTTTCACTTTCATTGCAGCAGCTGGAAAGCACTGCTTGTCTTTTTGTTATTTACAAAATCAAAACAACCTTGAAGCAGACTGCAGATGATATGTTCTCTCCTAGATTTAGGAGACTTTTCCCCTGTAAGATGGAGGCGATCCATTTCTTCCAACTGATCTTCTCTTATTTGGTTTAATATCCTGTTGCTACTTCAAACTTCTGATTTGTCACATGTATGTGCGTGATTGCCTTATTTTAACTAAAGAAATAAAATAGTACTTCCAGTAGCAATTACTTACACAATTATAGCTACTGGAAAAATCAAATCATCATGTTATCTGCAATAAACTCAGCAGTTTATCATCAAATAAAATATTGGATAATTTAATTTCATTCTTTAGTAACAAAGATGTATCAACCAATCAGACTTTATTTGTAGAGCACTTTTCATAGAAATACAGTGTAACACCCCGCACACACACACACCCACACCTCAACCCCTACCCCCATCCACGCACAAAACAATAAATGACTGTTATAAATAAAGGACTCAATAAAAACAGGAACCGGGGGGGGGAAAAAACAGGAACTGAGGAAACGCTATCATAACTCTCATGAATTTGCAATGAGGAAACACCAGAGACAGGATAAAAGTGTAAAAATTCAGAATAGCGAAATAAAACAATAATACAAAGTGAAGTGTGAAAAAAGATGATAAAATACTAAAAAAGAGGAGATGTATGTAATCGGGTATTAAGCCAGAAGTTAAATTTTGCAGCTATGTCCAGATGGATCATGCAAATTCAGTTTCATGCTGTTTTTGATTCCAGATTGAGGAGGAGATCAAAGGCTGCCTAGACTTCCTGCGGACTGTGTATGACGTCTTTGGCTTCACTTTCAAACTCAACCTTTCCACAAAACCAGAGAAATTCCTGGGAGACCCCAAGGTGTGGGAGCAAGCAGAAAAGGTACTCAGAACATCTCTTGTTTTTTGTGTATAGTTGAAGATGTGAACGACTCACACAAAGTCTCACTGGAGAATTAAGATGGTGATCTCTGATATTATCAAGATAGAAATTCTGGCACCACTCCACAGACCGCAAATGGATTGTGATTTGTAGTCTCAGAAGAACATCTATATTTTAATGAATGAGTTTTATTCTGTTGAACTGCCATCAGTCCTCTCCAGAGAATCTAAATTAGTGTTATCACTATCTGCCTTTGCTGTCAAATCAAATGAATTCTCTGTGGACCAGCTCCATATTTTACATCTTAGGTTCAGCCATAAGTTGCTCTTGGAGAGCAGGTAATGTTTCAAACTAGCTTGAACAAAGTAATAACAAGAGTGGGCGAGTTACACTGAGTGATAATGAGTCTATATACTCGGTGCTTTCAGCATTATATGAAGCACAGCGACAGTCTCTCTTTGGAAACTTCAAATCTAAAATATACTGTCGATCTGTTCAATTAGAATTAAATGTCGACTGTTAGATAAATTGTCACAAGTATACTGTATTGATTTAACAAGTGTATGAAGCACATTCAAATTGTTTTTTAGTCTAGTGAGGCACTGAAAGGATGAAAGTCTGTTGACAGAGATAAAGCATGGGTGAGATTGTTTTTCCACTTGATCTGATTGTTACAAGCAGGTTTCATTTCACCAGTGAGATATTTACATCTGCAGAGCGCGTACATCTTTACTTGGTCATAGGCTCCCACAGGTCACCCACAATCTTCCACAGGGGACAATAATAAAATGTGAGCAGGGAAAGATGTAGATAGGGGTACTTACCCATAATTATTGGTTGTCCTGTTTTTACATGTGTGAGTATTTTAAACTTTAAAGAACTCCTTTTCATTTCTGTCCTTGGTTTAGTCAGTCGTGTCGTTGTTCTGTCCTCAGTGCTTCATTTTAACTGCATCTTCATCCATGCCCCACGGATGAAGAACATTACTGATGATAGAAGTTATTTCATGAAGAATCAATCCAGTGGCCACAGGAACTATTTAACTACGAAACACTTTAGTCCGCTTACGGACAGATAATTTTAAAGACTATTGAGATTGTGTTGCTTCTTACTGACTGCATTCGTAAGTTATTGTTTGCCTTTCAGTCTTTCTGTAATTAAGAGTCAGTCACAGCTCTCAGAATAGCAATAATATCTGAAGTTATTAAAAAAAAAATATATAGAATAACTTGTACAGCTGTCTTGCATGACCTATCAGGACGCTTTCTCTGAGGTAAACATTTCCTACATGAAGCGCTGACTTTTTTTGATTAATGTTTGCACGCACAAAGGTGGAAAATTATGTACACAAAAAAGGACTTGTAAACTTGGCATAGTCACTGGAACAGAACTTGCTGCATGTTTCCCTCACCTCATTAACTCCCACAAGCAACCATAAAATATTATTGAGACATTAACATTTCTCAGTTCAGTGATTGGTTCCAGATGAAGAAAATGTCAGGTCTAAATATACAGCTTTGCTGAACATCACTGTTTACTTGCATGTTGGTCAGTCATTGATATTGTTACAAAGCAGTAATTGTTTGTTTGATTTTTACAGCAACTGGAGAACAGCTTGAATGACTTTGGGGAGAAATGGGTTCTCAACCCGGGTGACGGAGCTTTCTATGGACCAAAGGTGAGGAATGAGCTGCAGCAATGATATCCTTTAATTGCGAAACAGCAGGAGGGTCGCTTTGGTCATTTTGATAGGGGCAGCTGTGGCTCAGGAGGTAGAGCGTCCATATTGTATATTATAGGGTTGGTGATTCGATCTCTGGCCCCTCCGGTCCACATCAGTGTCCCTGAGTGAATGAGAGGCAAGTTGTAAATCACTGTCTGTTAAGGTAGAAACCATCCATTTTGTCTTTCTCTGCAGATTGACATTCAGATCAAGGATGCCATCGGCCGATACCATCAGTGTGCCACGATTCAGCTTGATTTCCAGCTACCAATCCGCTTCAACCTCACATTTGTTAGGTAATTCATCTACATCTTTTTATCAATAAAAGTAAAATGACAGAACAGAATATTGTTGCTGCAAATCCTCATATGTTTTGTAGAATGTAAAATTGTGGATCTCTCAAACTAAGAGAGCAATGTTAAGGCATATGGGATCAAATCAAGTGACGCTAATGCAAAAAAAAAAAAAAAGATTTGCTTAAATGAAACTCCATTTGTGGAGAAGCACTCATCTTTGTGTTTCTTAGATTCATGTCCCTGAAAATCAATTGTATTGGTGCATTATTTTAACCAGCCTGTTTCTGTTTTGTAAAAAAAAAAAAATGAAAGTAACCATTGTACAGCTGGAATGCTAATGACATGCAAATTCCTCCAGATGATCAGTATTGTTCTCTTGTTTTTGATTTCTCTCTTTGTGAGTCCTGGTTGCTGCTAACGTTGTTATTGTCCCCTTGAAATTATTTTATAGCCACGATGGTGATGACAAAAAGAGACCAGTGATCATCCACAGAGCCATCCTGGGATCAGTAGAGAGGATGATCGCTATTCTGACTGAAAACTACGGAGGAAAATGGTTTGTATACAGTGAATTAAAAAAAGATTTGTCAAAAGGGACCTGACATTTATATTTTTATTATTGCAGTTATGTATGAACACTGATAATGACTTTTCCAATAGAAGCAGCTCAGCTGTGTGTAAATATTTGCACAGGTACTTTACAGATTGTGCCCAACCTGCTTTTCTGCTCACCAACTAAATGCAAATGTGTCTTCTTCTCTTCTGTTTCAGGCCTCTGTGGCTCTCTCCTCGTCAAGTGATGGTTGTACCCATAGGACCGACCTGTGAGGAGTACGCTCAGAAGGTAACCACTGACCACAGCTACGTATTCTAACTTCAGAGACAGCACAACCTGTACACTGAAACTATCAGGCCCTGATTCGCTAAGATTTGCCTCTTAAAGTCGGTAGAGAAAACTAAATTAATGGGAGGAGTATAACTTGGGTTTTATTAGCTTGTTCCATCCGTCGTGTTAGTTATAGTAACATTGGACTGCAGTGTGTATTGCAGAGATCTCAAAACAAGGCAGCATTGCTTAAAAAAAAAAAAAAAAAAAAGTCAATCATACAATCAAGCCGACAATTAATCCAGAAAAGCTACCACAGAAATGACGCTAAGAATCCTTGATTTCACTGGAAAACTGTGCTCACAACTACGGCACATACGGAAAGTCCAAGATGAACCAGGAAGTTTGAACTTATTGTTTAAAACATGCTGACATAGACTGTTTTAACTGTTGGTCGTTTCTCCGGTTAATGTTGCAGGTCCAGCGGGAATTCCACAGCAGCGGCTTAATGACTGACGTGGATCTCGACCCTGGATGTACTCTGAACAAAAAGATCAGAAACGCACAGTTGGCTCAGTACAACTTCATCCTGGGTCAGTGGCAACACACTCCGTCTGTCACTTATTCCTCTCTGTCTTTATCGTTATCTCTCCCTCACTGTCTATCTAGATATTGATTTCCCTTTTTTTTTTTGTCCTCTTTGCATGGAAAAGTGGTGGGAGAAAAGGAGAAGACCAGCAACACTGTGAATGTACGCACCCGGGATAACAAAGTTCACGGCGAGCGCAGTGTGGAGGAGTGCATCCAGCGTCTGAAAGAGCTCAAGTCTTCGAGGAGTCGGAATGCCGAAGAGGATTTCTGAGCTTTCCCGAAACTCAAGCTGCTATGAGCTTGTCCTTCTCTCAACAGTACCTCGAGTCCAGTAATTTTAAAGGGTCATGTGGTTGAAATCAGTTTTCCATGAGGGATGAAACTACTTTCACATCGTTGCCTAGTCCCCTTTTTGTCCCCGAGAAATCATATTTTTCAGATTATGTGTGTCTTTTTTTCTGGTGTCTTCCATTTCCTCTTCACTGTATGATTTCTGTTTTATCAAGTCACACGGTTTTCATTACTCCATGGAATGAAATAGAATTGTCTGTATCCCCCCTTTATAATATTATTATATTATGATATAATATTATTATGAAAAACAACTTGTGAGACTGTAATTCGAATGGGTCTCGGAACAGCTTTACAGAACACATCATTGAATAAATTGTACCATATAACTGCTCTGAAAACCTTTTCAGTATGTAATGAACTGGATCAAAACAGTGGGGAAACAGTTTGTATCAGTCATTTTTTCAGGGAATTGTACATGAGTTACAATTTTGGTAATTAAACAATCTATTCTTGATGGCTGTGAGCTACTTTTTTATAAGATACAAGATAAAATTTACCTCCATGGGAATATTTTAGCAGCAAATTCTTCTTTAGAGGTTTGTCTTCATAATTAGACTGCTGCTGAGTTTGTCAGTTGACTGTCAAAATGTGGAAAAAATGACAAGTTAATATAAAAATTAAAGCAATAAGGTAGAATATTAATAATCTAATTGACGTAAATATGTATTGAAATTGATATAGGAAAGTAGTGTTTTTTTTCAAGTCACACCTCTGTTAACTGGTTAAAGATTTTGGCATGTTAAATTGAAATTATTAGAGTTCAAGACTGGAAACATCAAATTTTTCACGAGTAAGTGGAGGTGGATGGGAGTTGGAGAAATGAGGGTACCACTGAGGTGAAAATGGATCCTTATCACCTTCCTCCACTAGCGCTTCATCATTTGGGAGGCAAATCAGCGATGTGCACCTGATGCTCCACATTATTACATGCTTACTGAGCCATTTCGTTTTGCTCCATTAAACTAAAGCACGAGTGAAAAGTTTCATTTTTACTCTTTGTACTTTAGCATATTTAAAACAGTAATATGAGTCTGTTTATTCTTTTTTTTCAAGAGAGGAAAATGTTACAAATGCAAATTACATGTAACCTGTGAACGTGCAGAAGAGATCACACAAATAAGTGCGTGTTGCTTACATTAGAGCTCCAGTTATGCACTTTTATTGGCTTTCCCTTCATCTGCGCTCATTATTTCTGCTCCAGCTGTGTGAAAGTACACTTTATCCACTTCTGTAATGGAGCTACAGTTTTTGATTATGTATACATAAATCTTGCATCCACCTCCCACTTTCAGTCCCAGATTATTATTCCAACCACTAGTCGGTGCTATATTTGTGTACTCCACTAGCACAGCTGGAACAGACATAGCGAGAACAGTGTGTTTCAGCAGTCTAACAGCTGGGAAAAGTGGCCCTGCAGAGATCAGTGCTTTTGTGGATAAAATAACACAGCAAACTTGGTAAAAGAAACAAAAAGATATGGGGTAGTTTTGCATCTACTAGGCCTTCTTTGTTCACTTAAAGTAGGTACAGTATTCACAATGTTCAGTAGAAATGGTAAAGAAATGGGCAAACTTCTGTCCTTCTCCTGGCTACTGGATGTGGTCGTAACTGTTCGCTGTTTTATTTGGAAATTGCCTTTTTAAATCATGCAAACGTCTCCCATTAATTTAAGTAGGAACATTTGCACTGAGGTTAAAAGTTAGAGAAAAAGATGGCCTCACAGTTGCAGAAGAGACCAACTCTGAAACCAGGCCAATGAAAACATTGATTTTGGCCTCTCTACAAGTTGCAATTAATTAAAATAAGTGAGAAGCCATCACTTATTTTGGCCACTACGAAGTTTTCAGCACCAAATAAAATATGTTCACAGGTTTGGTTTCTTGTGTGGAAATATGCTTACTATAAGTCACAACTCTGTCACATAATTAAATTCAAATTTTATTCTATTAGTATTCAAAACTCTTACATTGAATGTTAGTATATTAGTTTTGTAAAAATGTTTATTATAAAGTTAAATTTCCCATCTGAAAATGTACTTTTTATAAAATAATCACAAATAATGATTGTCCTGGGTCCTATATTCCTTATTCGCTCCTTATCATTGTAATAATCCTAAATACTTAAGATTTTGGCCCATGTCTGATCAAAAAATGAGAAAAACTTAAACTACAAGAACAAAGAAATCAGACTGCAGAAACACCCAAACCTTCATACTGTATCAAATCTGACCACAAGGTGGAACAGCTGAACCAGGATCATGTCAGGGGAAAAATGTGGGGGGCTAATGTCGGTGGAGTGTGGGAGAGAAAAACATTTTGATAGGGGGTTAATGAAAGAGTCAATGGAGTAGGAGAGTGTCAACAGACAGGGCGAGACAGGCAAAAATCTCTGGGGATTCGGCTCGGCTGTTGACTCTCAGCCTCCCTGTGAATCCTCGCTCCCTCTTGGATCCTTCCTGTATGCTTCACTGGCAACCTGGCAATGAAGGGTCACAACGCTTCACTGAACTGAGCAAACTTTTCTTTCTCTCGCCACGCATGCATTTCAAGATATCGATTCACATGTTAAAAAGGTCCCACTGCTGCAGTTTTTTACTAAGATGAAGCTGAGATAAGTCATGTTGTGAGCTCTCTTTTTATGACTCAAGTTAGTCCTATAGTTTTAAAAGTATCTTTTGTTTTCATACCAATCCCTTTTCTGCCCTGTGTCAGCTGTTTTTATTATCAAAGATGCTTTTGAAAGCTAAACCAAAACTATATTAATCTGCCTCCAAAAACAGAAAAAAATCACTATGAACATTGTAAGGGATGCAATTTATCTCTACTCATTTACTCATTATTTTCTAACAGTCTAGCCTTAAAGGAATAGTTTAACATTTTGGAAAACAAATTCACCAAGAGTTAGATGAGAAGATCAATACTACTCTTATGTCTGTATGGTAAATAAGTAGCTGGAACCAGCAGCTGGTTAGCTTAGCTTAGCATAAAGACTGGAAACAGCTAGCCTGGCTCTGTCCAAAGGTACAAAATTAATTAATGAGCTTTAGAGGTGCTGGTAGACAGATGTTGTTACCTTTGGACCAAGTGACAACTACTGCTAGAGGCTGAAGCCAATGCATAAGTACCTTACAGTGCAATACTACCGATGGCCAGTAGATGCCAAAAAATCCCTGGCTCCAATTGACTCCCATTCAAAAAAGCATCAACTTCTCTCTAGAAATACTAAGTTAATTATTTTTAACAAGTCATTATGGTCTCAATCACTAAATTCAGACCCTCTAATAAGTGTGCTGGTGGTCATTTAGGAAATTATTGCTCCGTTAGTAAGATTTGAAGACTTATAGTAGGCTTTGATGTCTGCTGTGTGGGCGATGATTGACAGCTGTGATTGACAGTTGGCTCACCTGCTGCTCTCCCCAACTCAGGGACTTGCACTTCGGTATTTTGGTAAGTTTAATGTTACTTGATTACGATACCTGCCCTGTTAGCACAATTTAGCTAAAGTAGCTCACATTAGCCCAAGTGTGCAGCGCTCGGTGTTCCCAGTAAGCTAGCGTTCACTTCAGTCCGAGGTAGCAGGGTGTGTTTCCTGAGTGTGAAAGGCAACACTCCGCACTCCTTATGTGGAATCCATCTTTATATACAGTCTATGCTTTTGACAGAGGCTAACTGTTTTCCCCTATTTCCAGTCTCCATGCTAAGCTAAGCTAACCAGCTACTGGCTGTAGCTTCATACTTAACAGAGGGATGTGAGACTGATATCTTCTCATCTAACTCTTTGCAAGAATTAAGCAAATAAGAATATTTCTCAAGGTGCTGAAATATTTCTTTAAAGCACGTCACATATGTCGAGATTTGTCATCCCATCTGCCTTTTTTCCTCTGCGGCGACAACTTGTCGTCATTGTTGTTTACTGTATGTGTTTATGTGTTTACTGTATGTGTGCCTGTCACCATGACAACTGACAGCAGTCACTGCTGTTGTAAAGTCAGTCTGTATGATGTATGTAGAAGGTTTTTTCCCCTCTACTTTTCTTTCCGACAGTGACAGCCAAAAGCCTAAGGCCTCCCCTGTGACACACTCTGTGTTCCTACCTTCTCTCCGCCATGTTGCTTCTGGAGCAAAGAAATGCATATTTGAATGCTTCCCAACCCATTTTCTTCTCCAGAGTACTTCTCTGTCTCTGCAGTAACTCCTACACCCCCTGCCACACACACACACACATGCACACACCCTCCTGCACCATTACCCCTCTGCATAAATGCAACAGAACCCCAAATTATGGTCAGCCGCTCGTGAAGTTAGTTTTGCTTGGGAAAACCAAGCTGCCATCTTTAATATCATAATGTTACCAAATTATATGGTTCTAATTGGGAATCGTTTGATCACACTTTCTGGCATCTGGAAAGCTAGCGTGTGACCTTAACATGCTTTTTTCTCATCTCAAAAGTATGATCTCTGCCTCTGACCCAGCATAAATTAAGTAAACCGCTTTACACCAAGGAGAGGCCTTCGCCACCAGTCACACCCTGCATGTAGCCAACACCAACATTTCACTTTGAGTATCTGTGATGTAGGTCTGGAGGATCTGCAAACACAAGACAGCTGCATGTCACGGCAAACTGAGCAGCAGTACAGTTAAGAGTGAGGATCAAAAGCAAAACTACAGAGAATATGCAAGATTTGTGTTGCAGAAATCTGGTCTGAATTGATAACACGCTATATGAATAATAAATCATCTTAGTCCAGTGGTTCCCAACCTTTTTTATTAGATGAGCTCATGTACCCCCTCATTGACCCCATCCATCATGCTCCAAATGTGTTCATTTCAATTGCTTTTGAAGTGGATGTTAAGCAACCATAAAAATGGATGTTGTTACAGAAGCTGGACCCTTCAACCATTTATCCATTTCCAGGTAATTACTGTATATCTGTTTATCCATTATTTTTAGCTAATTATTTCAAATGCTTATTCAAAACTTTAGCTAACTAGCTAACAATTACCAGTTACTTTTAGCTAACAATTTCGTCTTTTCTGCTCATTTTCCGCTAATTTTCATGCAATCTGAATGGAAGCACGTCGTGGCTTTAAGGCGTTATAAGTCACTCAGGCTGGTGGGAGGTACTGTGCAGTCAGCCAATTGCAGCTGATTGATTTTGTAAGGATCAGGATCTTGTTTGGATGTTTATTTTCCTCCTAGATGAAAACATATGGATTTTTTTTTTAAACAAATCATAATTCTAAAAAAAATGTTATTTAGATGAGTTACTCCACAATCTTTCATCACTGGCAACTGCAGAAGTACTCCCTGGTTGGGAATCACTGATCTAGATGATTACGTTGTATGATTTTCCTTTCAGATCTATCCAACTGGGTGTTTTCCCACAATTTCCCTGTGACAAGTATTATTTTAACAGGTGCATAGTAAAATTTAACATTCTTGGGTTGCAACAGCAATAAAAGCTGATGGACTTTAATTACCCCCTGACACCTTAAAACCTCAATGTCTTCTCCACAAATCAGCATTTTAATCTTAACTGCAGCACCCTCAGCATCACAGTAGCTGCGGAAGTCCTTTTTTGTTGCTAATATGCTCCTTATGGTAAAGAATTACATACTGTAAATCACCCATATGCAGAGTCCACCTTCCTTTCATGCCTGTGTTTGTTGAAATTGGCCCGCAGCACCAGTTCAGCATGAATCTAGAAGCCCCATTACAACCAAGCAAAAGGCCATTACTCTGCTCTGCCCAGAGGGAATAACACCTTTTTCTTCATTAACCAGCGAATAAGAGCTGTTACCCACAGTTTCCATTACTTTGTACTGTACGACCCGGTGCAAAATAACTCCACGGCTCACTCAATAGACTAATTTTCAACAGATTTCCTGCTTTAACACATTCTGTTCTCAAGCACAATATCCTAGCATTAAGTGAGATGTTTGAGAAAAATTACTGCCATGAATACAACTATTTTCTTTCTTCCATACAACAATTTTCCTAGCAACTCTTGCCCTGAATAATTCTGTGTAGCCTCTGACTGATCCCCAAGCAGATCAACTGTTAGTTGGCTGTTTCAACCATGAATTCCTCCTTTCTCACCTTGCTTTAACTCAAACACAGTCTCTTCCTTATATGCAGCCAGCCAGATGTTTAGGCTGGAAGTTCTCCACAGAGGAGGCCTCAGTGGTATGCATGGTTGTTATTTATCTAAATTGTATTTTTCTCTTTAACAGCGTCCCCCCCCCCCCTTTCTGCTCTCAGGGGTGGTTTACTTTAGCCCCAAAGTAGGAGGTGCAGAGAGGGAAGGCTTTGCCAGCATACCCACAATTCACCAGTGGCTGACGGAGCTGATGAAGTTGAAGTTGACAGCTGCATAAATCACAGACTCATGGTGCTAATAGGTGGCAGTATAAAATCAAGCATGGACCACCCATGCTGCAGGGAAGGAATAGGAGCATCAAGTCATATCTACCGTGCAGCACTGTACAGCCATCCGAAACACTTAACCCCCCTCTGGCCGCCCGGCTTGTTCCAGTCCAAGGGGCTCTCTTAGCAACACAGGAAAGGCCCGTCTGGCATCCGCAGAGCAGTGATTCATATTTGGCATTTTTATAAAGGTTCCAAGCTGCTGGAGTTTTTTCGGGCCTATTGTCGAACATTTCACTCCTCAATTGCCCTTTCGAAAAAAACCTATAAACATTTCAAGGCCAAAACCCGAACAGGAGCCTGTGCTTTTTCCTCTTTCATATGATCTCAATACGTGCACTGATAAGTTTTTTTTCTCCTCTCTTCACACTGAGGAGAAAGGGCTGCGTACTCACCAATACCCTGTTTTTTAGTGTGTAGTATATTTCCACGTATGAATGGAGAAGTGCTTGAGCTCATTCAGTGGAGCAGCTAAGAGAGGTGTGAAGGTGGCTGTTTGCAGGGCCTCTTTCTTTGTAAAAGCGGAGATAAAACACAAGCAGAGCACAAGGGGGCGGACCTTCATTGCACAAAGCAGAGCATATTGCTCAATAACAAGGCCTGGATCCCTGGGTCTAGCACAACAAAACTCTACCTTGGGTGAAGGGCCCCTGTGCCATCGGGTTTGACCATGCATGTGGAGACTGAATGTAGACTCCCTCCACCCCCCACTTTCTCCACGTTTTCTAGCACATCTGAGCTTCTGTTGTGTGCCATGACTGGTGCAAATGATAAAGGTGTGCTGCAGGTTTCCCAGGAGTACAATGAACAAAACTAATTACAATTAATGCAAACCTACACAACTAGGAAATGTCTCTTATTTTCTTCTAAAATCTGAACATACTGTTCATTTTAAAAGATCCTATGTGACTCATTCCTACTAAGATGCTGAGAGTAGAGCAAGTACACAAACCAAAATAAATTAAGATGTTCTTTTAATTCAGTATTTTTAGATTGATGCTGATAATTGAATAGTTGTAGTAAATTATGGTTGTTTTAAGGAGCAGTAGGAAGCTTTAAAAGCATTTATTTTTTGGGACAGAAAGTACATTCTTAAACTTGGAAACGGCAGGCAGCCAAGCAAAGACAAGAAGTCCTTAAAGCGGTCCAAGGAATGTAAATCAAAATTTCTGGGCAACTGTTGTGGAGGAGTCCATGTGATACAATCGAAAGTTCCAAGAACAGCCATTATATGGACCTTGTGTTGTCTACTGCCTTTATTTTTTGTGTTCATGGCAGATATTTTGTATGCTTAAAGATATTTACCTATATTAACCTGCAGTAATTTATTTTTTTGGCCACTTGGGGGCAGTGGAAACGAGCTGTAGTCACAGTTGACATATCACCTTTAAAGCTGATACGGCCAACGGTAGCTTATTTACACATCCAGCAAAAGTGAAGCAACATTAATGTTAATTTGGAATCATTTTTCTAGCAAATGTATGCACTATATTTACTGGTCTACACAAACTCCTGAGCTACTAAATACTATGTTCACCAGGTAGTTGCTGTCTGTCGTTAGGTGCTGGGCAGGTAGGTGTACAGGTAGGTTCATCAGTGTGTTTTCACTGAAAACAACTTCCTCCTGCATCTGAAAATTAGGTTAATGACAGCGGTTGAGCTGAAAGATGCAGAAATGCTCCCCTTGACAGATGAGTAGTAATTTGATTCATTGTTATTATAAAAAATTCTGTAACAGTTTTAAAGAAATGTAAATGTTGCACGTCTGCAAAAGATACTGTGTGTGTTTGGCAGTTTAAATTATTATTAATGACAATTCCCCTGAAGAGACCAAACGCAACAATGAATTGATGAGCAGTTAAAATTACACTGGCTTCATGCTCTTACACCCTTGGCCCATGTTTTTTTCTACTCATTAAGGGTTTTTTCCTGAGTGTTCATTTGGGTGTGAGAAATACACAATCCTGCCAAACCACGAGAGTATTTGAATGAAAGGAAGGACTGACCTTAACTTCAAATTTATTTTCAGAGCCCTCATCTGAAAAGCATCCCCTCCTGCCCACTGACATGTCTTCTGTCTTTACTGACCATACGCTTCAGCCTCCGCCTGAAACCTCTAGCCCTGATGCACTTAAACTGCTACAGGGTGTCCTTTACAGCCTATAAATGGCTCAAGGTCATCTCTCATTAAACTAGAGTGTGCAACAAAATGACTCCTGGCTGTGTTTGCCCCAGACGATAAAGCCTGAGTGTTTATGGCAACTACCTGTACTGCACTCTCACTCTCTGCCCAGGTGGGCTGACATGGGGGAAAAGAAAACAAATGATGCTGAAGTTTGTAACATTTTAGGGGGATAAGCATTTAGGTTAGTGGTTAATGGCAGCAATGAACTTAATGGATCTGCCAAAGTAAAAAATGTGCTTTGCGCGAATCATTTAACAACTGTGGTAGTGTGAGGTTGTCTTTTTTAGAGGAAATTTGCATGAGTTTTAGAGGATTTTGTGAATAATGATGTACAGTATAAATAATCAGCTCTGTGTTTATAGTAATCATAACCTTCAAATTACATTTTTGCTCTTAATATGTCTAATACAGAAGCTCCATGTGCAGATTTTCACTAAGAAGATGTTAAACGTTTAAGAGGGTAAAATATGGAATAAAATTATATTTGTTTTTATATGGAATCCTTACAGTAGTGTTTTCCTGCTCATGATAGACCGACCATGATTGATGTTGGATATGTGAACTACCTGACGTGTTACCGTGCCTAAGCAGCAGTTTGTGGTGTTTGTGGTGTGTGATCTGTTAAGAGGGAAAACAGAGTTACAGTCAGTGGTCAGACCGTTCTCACAGGAGAGAGGCCGAGCCTGGGCTGTTAGTCTGACCAGTGACCACAGCTTAGTGTAAGTGGCAGAAAGCTTTTACTGTAGGCTATTTATCTGCTGGTTCGTATCTATTTATCCATTATTTAGTATAAAATATGCTTATGCACATATTGATACAAGCTGAGTGCTCCATAACCAAGACTTAAATTCACAACTGAAACAAGTTTTGTTTGCTGTAATCATTCCTCCTGTACTGACCATTAGAACATCCCCTCCAAATGCACTTAAAATGTGATGATAGGCGACAAAATCTGCAGTTCTCGTCATGTATTTAAAAGTTTTTCTAAGGATAATATGAGGCTTCAGCTGTCTGAGTTAGTCAAAGTAAGTGGATATCTTCCACAGTTACAGTCTTTTTAGTAAAAAAATCCCTTTTTGTGTCCTGATGAACAGGGTTTTCCTGTTCAGCTGCCGTGGAACGATCATAACAAAAATTGGCACTAAAAAGACAGTAACGTTGAAAGATATTGACTAATGTGGATGGCTGACGCTTCATATCAGCTGCAAAAAACTTTTAAATACATTTTTGCTGGGCTGTGGATTTTGTCCCCCATCACTTGCACTGAAAGCACATTATGAATTATCTCTTAATGGCCAGTATGAACAAGTGGGATGATTACAGCATGAAAAACATGTGCCAATGTTCATTTGGGCACTTGATTATTGTTTTAGGACAGACTTGGAAAAATTGTGAACCTATCCTTTAACATTTCCTTACCATAATCAAGTTTGATTTTAAATACAGAACTGGAGATAATTTATCATAAAATGGTGCACTTTAATTTCGTGATGGAGTCCTGCATGTCTAATTACACCACTTGTTCAACTGCCTGCAGTGTTTTATAGTATTTTGCAGTCTGGTTTGCATGCTCACTAATATTTGGCCACACACACAAGTATTAGCTGCTATTTTAGCATTACATATAGCCTAATTGAAAAACCACCAGAGCTGAAAAGTTATTAATTCTTCTGTGAAACATTATTCATTATTATATATGTAAACTTGTCTACTCTTTGCTTACAATGAAGCAGTTACATTAGTTCAGTGTCCTGTCCACACTCAGGTATACTGCCGTTAACAGAACTGCACCTGTGACTCTTTGCTTACAGACCCGTCTCTGTAAACACAAGGCACACCTGCTTGTATTTACATTTCCACTGTTGGCAAAATATTGAGTTGCTACGTTTAAATAATTCAGTTTGGTTTGAGTAAACTTCAGTTTTTAAATGAACTAAAATGCCGCTAATTGCCGAGCAGTCAGCAGGAACGTCTCCCTTTAATGCTTCTTGACGTGACGTCCCACCCAAGAGTGACATCATGCCATGAAGAAATGTGACTTCATCCGTCGCTCTGAGTGGTGAACCGATCAGGCTGTCAATGACTATGGTTTTTTAATGTTGTCATGGGAGAGGTGACCGCATTCACAGAGCCAAACAAAGACCCCTTTGTCCCTCCGTCCACATCTGTCCGGAATCACCTCCCCTAATTACCAAAGTTAGTCTTAGGAATTGACAGCATAAATATTAAACTGTCAAACTGTGTCTGTTGGCAACACGTTCCAGCGTGAGTCATTGGCTGCCGAGATCGAAAACAACGCTCTCTTTCTCTCTGCTGAGCAGGGCTGGTCAGGACGGAGGAAGAGTGAGCACCTTAACATTCATACCTACTTGCGCCTGCTGAGAGAGTATACTCATTTATTACGCTTGTCTACATTTTTATATTTGGCACATTTTTCTTAGCCATTATTTAAACTGGTACAGTTATAACCACACACTATTACTGTTTTTTACACTAAGACCAAAATAAATGTACTTTGGTTTTCCCCCTTTTTTTAACCTATGGTATGGTTCCTGATCTGTTCAAATTATAGGCTTTACCAGAGCTGTACATTAAAGGAATAGTACAACATTTTGGGACTTTTAGCACAAACACAGTAACAGGTAACAGGTAAACAGCCTGGCTCTATCCAAAGGTAATAAAATACACCTAAACACACTTTTAAAGCTTACTAGTTAATTAATGAGATATAATATGTTATATCTCATTAATTTAATCCATTCAGATATGAGAGTGGTATTTTTCTTCGCATCTCACTTGCAGCAAAAAAGCAAAGTGCAGACCTATTTTCCAAAATGTCAAATTACTGTTTTAAGGTATAGACAAGCACATTGCAGCATAATGTGCATGTGAACTTGGAGAATTTGGAAAAAAAAAAAGAAACTCATTTCCATCTTTGCTGTAGCCACCTCTCAGATGATCTTGAACATGAAATTGAATTTGCAGACTTCCAATAACACCGTGGTGTTTTCTTTGCAGTCGTTTAAGGTGAAACACTCCGTTAGCTTTAATTATTTTCCAGACAAAGCCCCGGGATTGCGACTGTGGAAATGTTCTGCCTGCAAATCTATCACCGCTGATCTTTTCAGATGTGGGTGATACCTTGAGAGGGAGGAATACAACTGTATTGACGGGCATAAAACCTAAACAAACGACGCTGACAAGACAGAGAGCTGTGCAAACAGAAGATTAGAGGGGAGATGAAAGAAAGAGGAAGCCAGTTCAGTCAGTCGTTGCCAGCAGTCTGTGGCTTTTTGCTCCTGTACTGCTAGTGTTTTGTAACCTGAACTTACTGAAATCCAAAATATGAATGTAAAAATACCTTACTGGCCAAGATCAATAAATATAAATTTGTTCTGGTGATATTTGAGCTGAGACAATCTAATAATGCACAATTTTTTTGTGTATTATCTTTTTTTCTTTCTTTTTTTTTTACCAATTTGCTTTTTTGGTGGGGTAGGAGGGATGGTAGGGTTCATCGCAGTCAAGATGTGATCAGTCAAGAAAATAATCCGACAAGTCACATTTTTGTTAAATTTACCAATGAAATTTGTGATTAATGAGAATATATGAGTAAGCTTTCTGTGACACTTGTACAGTTGGCCTACTCTACATTGTGCTTGTGTGTATGTGTGCGTGCTTGCTCTTCCCATGACTTGGGGCCATGAAAGGACACATAGTGGGATCTCCTGATAGCTCCTCCTCTTTATTGAGGCAACAAAAGCAGCCATCGTGTTGTTTGGTTAGTTTCGCTGTAACCCCCCAAAACCAGCACTCCATCACACAGCAGCCAAACACAAACGCTGTCAGGCAGAGTCGGTTGCTAAACAACCAAGGTAGGCATTCTTGGAGATGAGCGGTGCTGCCCTGGGTCTTTAGGACCCCTAGCTGTGCCGTGGGCTGACCATGTCCTGCCTGCAGAGAAGTGTGACAGAGAGACCTGACAGCTCTGCTGCCTTGCCCAAGGACATGCTGTCACTGAGGTATAATAAAAGTGGACTGAGTGGCCCCCGGCCGTCAACAACACCATGGCCCCCGCTGGACGATTAGAAAGAGCTTCCCAACAATGAAGCGGCCAACAAAAGGTCCATGTTAAATTAGGCATTTAATTCATCACTCGGTCACAAGGGCAAAGTAATCAGAGGGAAATCGTAAAAACATATTAAAAAGGACAAGGAGAGAGTGTCAGATAAGCCCACAGAGATGACTTTTGGTTAAGAACTGCTGAACACAAACAACTGAAAATCTAAGTTAATAATTGAATTACTTCAAAATTGAATTAAACTCCAAACTAGAATGTAAATACACAGTTAAGAAGAGAAGGCAAGTTGCATTTGTCACGCATCTTAGGCTTAAAACCCTTCTAGCATATCAAAGTGAAGCAGGATTTTAGATTAATAGATTTCTGTCCTTGTTGCTCTTTCCCACTGGGCAAGATATCAAATGTGAATTAAGTGTATTTCCAGAGATGAGAAAATGCTGTTTTTGAAATTAAAAACCACAACGCCGTCAACTTTGTCCTGCAGCTAAACTTTTCTATGACATGAAAAAACTGTGTAAGACTAAAGGTTGTGTCAGCACGACAGTAGCGGCGGTTTGTAGTAACAACAGGAGAATCAGACTGAAACTGGTAACCTGTTGAAACTTGTAATCATCTGAGGTGTGTCACATTACACAGTGACACTCCTCAGGATGCCAGCACTGGTCTGAACCTCAATGTCAGCTCTTGTCGTTGAAGGCCCAATGCCTCAGCAATCAAGGCATGATGTATTGCTCAAGTTTTAAAAAATGACATCAAAATGACATTAGGTCATCTGGCATGCACCCATTTCCTCGAGTCAGTGTTTTAGTGCTTGTTTTGAAAACTCCGACTTTGCAGTTGTTGTTATTTTATGATTTAATTACAAGTGTAAAGCTCTGAGGTATTGCAGAGGGTTAAAGGAGAGCTGCTCTCTCAGTGCTTGCTGAGCAAAGGATAATTATAGGGAGGGAAAACCTCGTCAGAGTCAGAGGAATTCACTCTGATTTATTCAAGAGTGAAAGGATTCCTTGTAAGCCTTAAATAAATTTTAATTGCAGTAAGCTGTCTAACACAAGAACACCCCCACACCACCCCCACCCCCAACCTGAACCCTGGTGAGTTGGGAACTTTGATTAGATTACAAAAAAAGAGGATAGAGGGGAGTATTAAGGAGCCACAGGGATCCCCAGACTCACACAAAATACTTCATTTATATTTAAGTTTTGCTCCGATGCAAAATATGCATCACATACATGAAATCACACCTACACTGCAGCACAGCAGCTCACTTGCATAACAATATGTTGAGCTGTCAGGAAAATGCAAAACCAGTTCTAAACAGAAAATAATGAGTGAAAGCTTGTAAGTGTTGAATTCATATTAATGAGAAGACAAAATGTAATTGACACACCGTGGAATGTGTGTTTCCGATATCCTTTGGCAAAACAGCCTCCTGCCCTTATGTCTCACTTGTCAAGTCATGTTGTGGTATTTATAGGTTTGATTTCCCAGCTTTGATCCTGTATTTTATCCTCTTTAAAACACCTACACTTGTGTGAATTTGCATTGCTGCTTTCATGCATGAATGTGTTTTTGTGGTGGCATTTTATTGTTTCTGTTTTCTGCTCAAATCACTTGCATTTCTATATCCTTTTATATGCAGGGTGGATAAGAATAATAATAACAGTAAATATGCCATTTCTGATGATTCTCACAAATGCCAAAGTCCATATTTGGGCCAATAAGTAACAAATATGTGACCTTGTTTTTAGCAGTAATCTGTCACTGTCATGCGAAACACTGGAATAACGCATTATTTTCCCAAGATAAGCCCCCAAGGTGATGCTGTCTGTGAGGAAACATATGGATAAGTAAATAATGCTTCATCTCCTTCAGAAAGTAAAGTTGTAGAGCTCCATTTGACAAATTAGTGTGAAAATACTTAGAAAGTAGACACAAACTGTCCTTAAGGTCCTTAAAGTCTGAGGGATTGTTTTGGAAATGCCAGAGCAGTTAGCAAACTGGCAGGGCAAACATATAGCAGATATCATCCACACTGACCAAATAGGTACTCCTTCTATAATGTCCACAAAGTTCTTAATATTTTGTATACTGACTGCAGCAAAGATGATAGAGCTGCCTTATTGTCCTTATAAGGCATTTGACATGAGAGCGCAACTCTATCTAATCATGACACTTGAAAAGATTGGATTTGGCAACACAGCATAGAATACACTAATCCAAAATGTTTTAGTCTCACAAATGTAGATAAATCCAGATCTTTATCCTGACAGCGTGGTGTTTGCCCACTTTCCCCTTTGCTGTTTAATATCACACTGGAGTTGGACAGTATTGAGACCTATGAGACTCTGTAGGCGGACATCCCAACAGTCTCTATTCCTGTCTGACTAGTATATATAAATTCCTTTTGCAGTGTTTCTGGTTATACATTTAACTGGGGAAAGAGCAAATCCATACCTTTAGCGGATCCATTCACTGAGGACTTCCTGAAAGATTTACCTTTTAGAGGAGCGAAGGACTATTTCACTTATCTGGGGCTTAAACTGACCAAGAACCCAAAGCATCTTTTCAGATTTAACCTTGTGGAGGGAGTAGAAAATTTTGAGGCAAATATCAAGTCCTGGAGGATACCATACCCAGATTTACCCAAATCTACACATGCATCCTTCTTAAGAGGCTTGATTGTATCATAATGTCCTTTATATGAGGATACAAATCATGTAGAATATCCAAGGCTCACCTGAAAGAATCCAGTGTGGCCTTGGTGTCTCAATTTTGAAACATCACTACTGGGCAGCTAACTTTAGGGCTCTCATTTATTGGAAGTGAAGGTCCCACTTATACAAGGATTGAAAATACCACTTCACGGTTACAGTTGGAAGCCTCTGCTGTTAAAAATGCTTTACTGTCTGCTCTGTTAGATAAACCAATTCAACAAAACAGGTGGCTCACAAAACTCTGCGTTTCAATATATGTTCCTATATGTCAAAACCATTCATTTAAGCCTGGACAGATAGATAGATCAAACTTCAATCTCCCAAATTCACATTTTTTCCAGTATCTCTAAGGCAGACCCCTAGAATATGTTAATGAAAAAATTGCCACAATTTCTTTTATGATCCTCTCTTCCTCCTCCAGAATCCAAGCAGCTAGTATCAAAATTTGTGAACTGCTTCACTACTTCTGTTTCTTCAGATTTAATGAGGAATTCAGAGGTATCAGCAGAGTTCTGGGAATGTTTCGGGTTCATTGTTGTTCCATAAACACACATTACAGACTGATTCAGTGCAAAGTGATGCATGGACTGTATTACTCACAAACAAAGAGTCTTCTCTGAGTGCGACAAAGTGTTACTGTGCTGCCAATACACAGAATAGATTTGAGAGAATGTGGGGGCCTTGTTTGGCACAGTGTCACATCCATGGTGTCTACGTATTTGGTCACAGTAGTGACTCTGACCTGTTTGGCAACATGAGTGGATGCAGCGTTTCGTGATTCATGTTGCTGCAGAGAAGTTTCCGTTTGAAAGACGGTTTATTTACGGAATCTTTTCAATTGTCTTTTTGTTCTGTTTGTGTTCAACTTTGTGTTTTATTTTTCTGGTATTGTTTTATATGTGTTTTCAATATATTTGTTGATATATGTCCTTATAAAATTGTAAAATAAAGATTTTTTTTTAAAAAAAAGAAAACGCTAGAACAAAGGAATTACACAAAAGATTCTCAAAGTTTCTTCAAAATTGTTCCAGTGGAAGTCATACAGATTGTGCATGGAAGAGAGCAACAAACTGAGGCCAGTCTCCCCCTTTTTCTTTATGGTGTTAAGTAGAAAGCACATTGTGGATGTCTATATGTGGATGCCCTGCAGACATAGGCCAGTAAAAGTTTTAAATGAGCACTAGACAGGTGTCAGCAGTCTTTTAGGAAAGACAAATCTGTCCACAGCATTCGATACTTTCCCTGCAAAGTACAGAAGGAAATTGTCTGGGCGGACAGGGAGAAAGATAGAGATGGATGGAGGGAGGGAGGGAGGGAGGGAGGGAGGTACATCTTGAGGGGAAATGAATACCTGCATATACTTTCTCACCACTTTCTCTTTTTCTTCTCTCATTTGCTTATTTTCTCTTTTACAATCTAACATGTCTGCTTGTAGAGACAGTCTGGGGACCAACAATTGAGTAACAGTAAATATATATATATAGATGTTAATTTAATCAATCTTACCTTTCAGTATTATATCAAATATTGCTGTGAAAAGGAGGAGTGTTTTATAGCTACAACCATATGTTTGGCTTGAAATAACTTGGCAAAACAAACTCATGCACCGCCTATAATATAGAGACTGTAAGAATCTGAGCTCACTGAATGAATGACACAAGGGGAGGAGAGTTTGAAATTTTATGTCTTAAAGAGACGCCCTTTTTTCTGGTTCGACCAGAGTTTCATGCCCCCTGCACAAGTTGAAGCCTGCTGCTGGGTGCTCAGCCCCCGAGGAGTGAAAAGGGCTGATAATTGAGCTGAAAGGAAGGGGGAGGGAGGAAGTCACGTTCCTGCAATGAGTCCAATACAAAGTTCCTGCTAATTCTCCTCATTCTTTACAACTGTCTCCTGCCTCGGACATTTAGGTATCCATTCTAAGGGAGCTCAGGGTGGAACCTCGCCCAAATCTGAAGTGTAGTCATTTTATGTTTCCTGCTTTTTTTCCATAAAAAAAGAATATAAAGTTCAAGCAAGTAGCATATGATATTGACTCTATCGAGCCATTGAATTTTAAATTTAATTCTTCTCTATTATTGGTTCACCTATGCTCAGCTGCCTCAGATATCACTTCCTATTTTTGAATATCAATTTAGCATAATCTTAAAATTTAATTGAGTGCTAGTATTTTTTTTTATTAGTGTTTAAGTCAAGCCGTGGTCGTCAAATAAATAGCACAAAGTCATAGATCAATCGTATTTTACCAAAATGAATGACGGGTCATTAGTCAGACTGCCATGGCCAATTCCTCTGTGTGCTGTACAAAAAACACAAGGCATCTGATTTAGGAAGGGAAACTAAAATTGAAACTGTGACCTTTGCAGGTCAAGGTGGGATGATCTCAGTGGAGACGGCCCTTGAGGCCGCTTGATTAAACTGAGCCTGTCAAAGGTCTTGAGGCAGCTTCTTCTGGTCTTCTGCGGCTCTGATGGCTCAGCAGTTTCTCACAACAGACGGATCATTCTGCAGCAGCTGCTCTGTCCTGCGGGGTCACAACCTGCACTGAACAGGAAATACCCTGCAGGCTCTTGATCGCTTAGTGGCGAAGACCTTCTACATGTGACTGAACGTTATCTCTTACTGGATCTCTTTCTCCGTTTTAACTTTATGTCTTTTATGTGGATTTAACTGACTTCCATACTGTGATTTTATCTGAAATGTTATGCAACTATCAGTGCAGTAAGTCAGATATCACAGAATCATATGCATACTGTAAATAGTCAAGTTTTTATTTCATTTTCTACTTTGCTGCTATTTTCTAGTGGATTATGAAATTGTATTTTGTCATAAAAATTGTTCCTTGTTTTTTTTTGTTTTTTTTTTACATTTTGAAGCTTTTATATGCTGGTTAATATAAGTTTAATTAACTACATATGAAAATCTCTGTGTATGTGTGAACTTGATCAATAACGAGCATGATGAGTAAAGCAAATTATTCAGAGATGCAAAAGACCCTCATTTGAAAAAAGATGCCTGGGGCCCATGTGCTTTATTTCGGAATTATGTGTTAAGATTTCTGCAAAAAGGTAGAAGAGGCAGCCTTATATCAGTCTATATTCGGTAAATTTTACTTGGCTGAATATCCTTGGTTGTTGTGCAAAGAAAAAGTTCGGTTTTTGCAGCAGCAGACGAAAAGAGGAAGAGCAAACCACAGGCGTCTCTGTGCAAAGCCCTAACCTGCCTCTGGCTTGATCCCCTCCACAAAGGAGAGCTTTGAAGGGCTGATGCGCCGGCTTGTAATGAATCACTGACAACATCTTCACACCTCCTCCTACGCACCGCTGAAATGACACAAAGACTATGTCAACAGATGCTCTGTAGTATAAAGGCAATTCTGAAAGATGTGTCGTTCCACATATATACACGGTGCATGCATGAGGTCTCCCATATACACAAAAACAAACAGATTCACAGAAAATCAGATAACACTATGTTCTTATAAAAACATCAATACTTTACAAGAACCTGTAACTCCTACTAGCTTTGATATGTGCTGTTCTGACATAATATTTTTAACCAGTTTTTATTCAGTTTAAATATTGTTGCTGCCAGCTTCTTTATAGCTGTAATTGCACATGTTGGATTCATTTAATCTAATTTCTGTATTGAGGTGACAGTGCAATCATCCTTCCCTCCTTCCTCCTCAGCCCACATGAGGCTTCTTCTTAATGGTTGTGGTATTTTTTTACCCCTTCAGGATGGCACGAGTGCTGTTAGTCATTATCGCAGGCAGCTGTTACCACACGGATAACCCTACATCTCACTGACCTGTCAGAGAGGGCAGCTTCTTAACGTGAGATCTTCATTGACACTGAGCATGTGCAGGTAACAGCCAGGTCACCCTCCTCCACTGACACTTGATATGGCTTTTATGGGGCTTTTACAATGGACACTGTGGACTCTTTTTCTTTTTTCTGTAAGTCTTTTGTAGATACGGCAGATTTGGTTGTCCTATGTTGAAATGAATATTTTTACACGCTTTGTATTTCAACATTCAGCAAAGCAATATTTTGTTGAAGTTTTTAAGAATGTATGTGAGTTGGCTAAAGACATCAGCGTGTTTCAAACAAAGTGCTTGTCAAATGACAACATAGCGTAACTTTATAAAACCAACAATCAAACAAGCATGGCCACTTCAACAACTGTCCAGTTGTGCAGAAGTGACAAAATTATGGATTTGAACTTCTCTCTCGAGCTCTCTTTTTTCATTCTTCACACAGCTGCTTCCTTCACTTTTCACGTGTACAAACGAGTGCAACACTATGAATGCCTTCAAAAAAGAGACTGCCTGAGAGTGTGCTCTAGTATCTCCATTTGTATGATTCATCTTGCATTGCCCTTTTCTATGACGGCAGGCTTTTTACCACTTTCAACTAGTGCATATAAACAGTTAGCCTTTAGAGGTTGCCAGGCTACATGTTGTCTGAACGAACTAGATTGTTTCATGCTAACCCAGCATTTATCAAATCTGGTGTAAGACCTTTGTAGCATGTCATACATTTTTGTCTTTCCATCTTTTTATGTCTCCATCCACTCTCAAATATCAAATAAAGCAAAAAAAAACACAAACAAAAGCTGTGAAATGACGCACAACAATAACTTTCATGAATCCACTTCTTCTTATCGTCCTTCTGGCTTGTCTTCTTTGTTGGATAAGAAGGACCTTAGGCAAGCAAGTTGTTCCGTGAGAGGCACAATTAAAGAGTGGAAGGCAGGAAGATTACACACAGGCTTTATAGGCACCTCCAAATGACTCAAGAGCAGACTATTCACCAGCTGGTAAAATTATCCACCATTGTCACGAAACATTCATAGCCAATCTTTCCCCTGTAATGCACTCACCTCTCCCTTCCCGCTAGGTTACCTCTGCAGGGGTTATATAAAGTCGAGGGTAGATTGAAAATAGTTCTGACGTTTGGTCAAAGTGAAAAAAGGGGTCAGTCTGGCTGCTGTCAGAATAGATAAAGCCACAACGGTCTTCAAAAGTCAGGAACATCAAGCACAGTAGATTAGTGCTAAGGAATTGGGTAATAACTTTAACACATGACATCTTACCACTTTCCATCACGTATGCAACTTCAAAGGGGGAAATATGGTATTTATTGATGGACCCATAATTCAGTTCTCTTCTAAAGCAGGTCAGATTTCATTGGACAGGGCAGGGAGAATAGAAACCAGATGATATGAGGCCTGGGCCCCAAACTCTGGCTGAGCATTCACTTTAGGCCTGCAGGTTGCCGGGTCGAATCCTGACAGGGGAGAGCCCCATGCTCCCCGGACCATTGGGTAGAGAGAAAAAAACAAGCTCTAGATGGCATTTATTAAAATCATTCCTTCCTGTGTAGAGGCGTTGTGCTCATTCAATGTGTTTGAGATCAGACAGCTTTAGAAATTGTTTTATTTTCATAATAAATGTTTTGTATTAGTCTCAATAATATAATATATAAACAAAAGTTGCTTTTCTGCATGTTTTTATACGTATTGAACTCTACCTGGGACACACAGACCCCCCTTCTCCTCCAAGTGCAAATAAGGTAAATTATTACTCTTTGTATTACAAATTAGCATAGAAAAGAAATTTGTGACGTCATCCCAATGTAAAGTCTATGTGCTGAGTGGGAACTTGTGGGAGGGGCAAGCGGGAGAAACACTACTACGCATATTCAGTGGGCCGCACAATGCGGACCAAATCTGGAAGCTAGAAACCTTTTTGCGGACCAAATGGATCAGATTCTAAAAGTGAAACGAGTCATTTCGCAGGGGTTGTGTGATGCTCAAAACAATTTATCCACAGTTTTACAGCCACAACAGTAGCAAGGGAGCGGGCTACGGCAGAACCTATGATGTAAGCAAGTGTCAACAGTGTTTTTGTACTCTCACTGCCAGAAGGGGCAGACAAAAGTCCTGCACTCCAGCTTTAAAGTGACTTTGAACATCAGTGTTTTTAACTATAACCCACAAGTAATTATTTGTGTTAGCTGGTTGTCCTTTGCTATTATTAGTAGCTAAGTTATTGTTTTAGTCAAAACTAATTTACAGCACTGAAATGTAGGACAAAATGGGATGGACATTTTTTTTTTTTTTTTTTTTTTTTTACAAATGGTCAAAAGCTAAATGGTGTGAGTAAAAACAGTAGCTACATGTTTGTTTGGTTTCTTTACTTGATGTTAAATAATCATTGGTGGTGGCTAGCTAACCAGCTAAAAGCCTTTTTGCTAACATTTTCTTGTTCAATATTGCTATTAAATGCAATATTGTGTTACGTGTCATTCAATTATAGCTCTAGATAGCTACTGATAGAGGAGGCGGTTTGATGATGAACAAAGAACAGCCAAAGCAGATGATTACTAGTAACAATTTTTTGGTGTGAACATGAACATATGGATTCTGAAACTGTGCCCCATCAAAAAAAATTGACTATTGCCCCTTTTCCCATGAATCTAAATTTTAAATACCTTCAAACTAGCAGCTCCAACTGTGATATATGTTGCTTGCACTACAAAATACATAACATTTTTAGCATTGCTCAGTCCTTTTATACCCCAAAGAGGAGGCTGATTACAGTAACCCTGTCCTGTAATACAGCATAATTATGTCTCACCACATATCTGACAGAAAACACACAGCCTCGAACACATGACATGAAACACGTGACTGCAGAGAGGAGGGCAACAGGCTTGTGTGAGCCATCCATCCCATCTCACTCTGCAAACGCCAAAGGGATTTCCACAAAGCAAACACTGGTTAGCCTCGCTATTTAGTGTGGAGAGCCGCCGCAGCCAACAAGTTCACTTCCAGAAAATAGCTCAGTCTGCCCCTGATAGGGCACCACTGTGTGTGTGTGTGTGTGTGTGGGGAGGGAGGGGGGTCCAGGTATTCCTCATGTTGTGGGGACTCGCCTCCTTTATGGGGACGAAAAGCAAGTCCCCTCAATATAAATCATTAATTTTAGGGTGAAGACTTGCTTTAAAGTTAAGGTTAGTTTAGGGTTATGTTAAGGTTAGGGTAAGGGTTAGTGTTAGGCATATGGTGGTTATGGTTAAGGTTAGGATATGTCTCCAGGAAATTAATGTAAGTCAATGTAATGTCCTCTGAAGTCGTAGAACCACAACTGTGTGCGTGTGTGTGTGTGTGTGTGTGTGTAATCCATATGATTCTGTGTTGGCCCAGATAGCTGAAGCAATGAATAATTCGCTGGCAGAGATCCAAACTGGATGTGGTTTGACTTTTGCTGTAGATTTTCTCCCAAAGGGGGGATGGTGGTTTGACTATCAATTACAGTGGCTGGAGCCCTGCAATCTGAGATCCTCTGTGATTCATCCATGCTATGCCTGCATACTTGACTGGCATTCATGTTCTCTCGCAATAATCACAATACAGATGGAAAAAAAAAAAAAAACCTTCAAATGTTTTGTTGCCGGCTGTCAGTTTTTCATATTGTTGATGGCATCCATAATCAGCTGCAAAACTTTAAGAATGAAAGATATCAAGATCAGATCATTTAAATGAAAGAATGGCCAGTTTCTTACATACTGTAATAGTTATGTTTGCTCTGTAACGGTTTAAATGCGGCAGTTTGTCATGTACTTTGCATTATCTGAGCAGTCTGGTGTTGTACTTTTCCCACGGATAAGTTAGAAGATGACATGACGTCATGTGAACATATTTCCACTGCAGTTCTGATGGCGTTTGATAGCATTTTTCAGCAATCTCAAACATCTGCATTAAGTGTCAAGTTCATTCAAGAAATTCATTGTTAAAAGCTAATTTTCCACCAACATTCGGACAAAGTCACAATCACAGAGAGGCCCCAATGTTCACAAACTTGTTGGATTCTTGCTTTGGTTAAAAGCAACAAATCTACCATTCTACCCCTTTGTGAAGCAGCTGTAGAAAGTAAGTCCTGAAAACAGATTCAGACAGCAGCAGACGTGGTTCTGTGCATACTACATTGAGTACATTATGTGTGTACACAGATTGCATGCACAAGCACTACAAATCAAAATGGCAGTTGGCAACAGACAGTGCACATTTATGTCAGGCAAACCCATGCAGCTAAGAGGATATGAATTAAAGGACAGGTTCACATTTTTTCAAGTCTATCTTTAAAGAATACTGACATATGTGCATTGACAGGTATCTGTTGCTGCAATTGTTCCTTCTCTCCATGCTGGTCCTGAAAATATTCCTTATAAAAGAAATTTCAATGTAAGTGAAGGAGGACAAAATCCAAAGTTCAGCTGAATCTAATATGAAGCTTCTGCAGTCAGAGTATAAGACACATAAAGTGGGTATCTTCCAAAGTTACAGGCTTTTAAATACAATGTTCCCGATCTGTTACTATCCTGCAAATGTGAAAGCACAAAGGCAGAATTTCATACTAAAAAGACTGTAATTTGGAAGAAAACCACTTAATTTGTCTAACTCAGACTGCTGAAGCCTCATATAAGCCTCAGCTGAACTTTACAATGTGTAATTGCACAGTACGACTGTGGATTCTGTCCCCCATCACTCACAATGAAATTGCTTCAAGAAGGGATTTCTGCCGCCAGTATGGATAGGAAGAATAATTGCAGCGACCAGTAACACAATCTGCATGTAGGCATGTCAGTATTGTTTTAAGATAGTCTTTAAACAATGTGAACCTGTCCTTTAAGGCAAGTAAATTTGACTTAGTTCTGGGAAATGTTACTGAATTGACAAAGCAGACTAAAGGAAGTTGGAGACGCAAAAGGCATATGACACCTTTCACTTTCTCTATAATGGATACAACATTACGCATATCTAATAGTGCAGGATCACCATTACACTACGGAGCTGACATTCACAGATTCTCTGTGTACACAACACCTAGTATATAAATTCAAGCCAGTAATGTGACTAGAAAAAGTAGATACACCATGAACTATAAATCACATCAAAGGTTTCTGAAGAGCTGAGCACCTCTGAACAGTAAGTTCAACCTCCATCTTTTTTTTTTTTTACCTTGACATACAGTTGTGCCCGGCACCTTTTCTGGGAGATCATCATCTGTGTGATGGATGAGTTGTTTTGTCAAAGATGTTGTGACCACATTTAATGTCCAGCAGGTACAAAAAAAAGAGAGAATTTGCACATCCAAATCTATTAGGATGTTACTTTAATTCAATCTAGCATTTTCTATAATTATAATATAATGTTTAACACAAAACTTCATTAGATTTTGTGATGTGAATTTCCCCCAATTTACGATATATTTATTCTTCAATTGAAATAATACTGGTTCCACTGCATCTATCAGCAAACATTATTTCAAGATAGGAAACAACTGCAATGATGTGTATGCCACTGATTACCATTAATATATATTTTCACGTATCAGTCCATTAAAAGCAAAAATGCCAAAAAACAATCTTGAAAAAAACTTTTCAAATTCAAAGTATATTCTCCTGACCAATAATCCTATTTCTACTATTCAAATTGATGTTTTCAGAGGAATTTGTGATTTTCTGTGTGTGATAATATGTAATGTGAAATCCAGCAACTATGTTGTCGAGTATTTTTCCGTGCGAGTGGCCACATTTACATCGCTCATTAGAGAGCAGGGAGTGAGTAACCTCCAAAGAAATGTCAGTAGCTGCTCTGTGAAACAGTCATTCATGAGACATTCTTTCATTGCTCATTGGACAAATTGATATGCAGCAAATCAAAAGGAAGTCTTGCACGCACACATTAATGCTCACACACACACACACACACACACATAGCTTCCAGTTAGTGTACGGGCCTCTTATTGTGTGGCTCAGCCATCTGTCTCCCAGCAGTAGGTCCTTGTTACCTGTTGTAGTCTTTCTTACTCTGCTCATTCACAAATCCAATCTCAGTGCCAGCAGTCCCTTTCACCATCCCGTTCTGTAAAGAGTTCTCAACAAAAATTCCTCACAAAAAGAAGGATCCAAGTGTCTTAGACTTCAACAAAAACAAGAAAAAGGGAGCCTTTACGCGCTGCTTGTTTAAACTCTTACTGTAAGTATTAGTTATTAAAACTTCCGACCTTCGCGATTCTTTAGGATAATTTGATTTGTATAAACCTAAACAAAACGGGGAAACTCTGAATTCTTTAAGGCATCAAAGATTTTAAATGTGAGCCACGTCACTGTCAGAGCCTTTGGCGATGGGCGAGGTGGATAGTGAGAGCGATGGGGGACAGATGCTTCTCTTTAGAGCATGGGAAGGGGTTTACCCTTGGCCCCACTCAGATGAGATGCTAAGTTTATGTTGCACCACTCTGCAACAGTCTTAGAAGTCAGTTGGATGTCCAGACCCGTAGCATATGGAGTTAGTTAGAAGCAGAGCAGTGAGCCTTGGGCCCTTTCTGTCTCTGTACGTGACCAGCAGTGAGCAGTCGCCTCAGTGAGACATTTTCCAATCGCTGCAGGCAGCATAAAGCTTCAAAGATTACAGTCAAAGTTTATGTTTTTTGGACTAGAGAACAAAAAGCTGGCATCTAATAATGATGAAAGGATTCCTGCTTTACTCAAAAACGCATAAAAAGTAAGATGGAACTTAATAAATACACAGGTGGATTTTAATATTCAGGGTTATTTTGGTGGCTCTTTGAGACAAATAACATTCATTACGATTTATGAGCATGTTGTTTGATGTAGTATTTGTAAAGCCCGGGCTTTCATACTGACACAACTGCATATTATATATACACATATGCTCATGTCCTGTGTCTTTAGTATTATGTGCAATTGATCAAATTCTGACAACATTAAAATGTCAAACCATTTTGCAGACAACACATCAGCAGGCAGTATATTGACTTAAGGCATGCAAATTCCCATAGTGGTTTGGCTGAACGTGTTTGAGGTTAATACAACAATATTCTTAACTTTGCTGTTTTCCATCTCAGTAAATCCAACCAACATTTCTCTAAAAAGCAGCTGTATGTGTACGATGTTCTTTCTAATGACCCTTAGTTAACTTTGCACCTAATGTGGTCATTATCATTGAATAACAGGAAGTTAATTTTCCTGTTCCTAAACTACCCAACCTTTTCTGACCAATGACCTCTCAGAATAAGGGGTCAGGGCCAATTATAAGCGAGCTGCTAATAGCGCTTTAGTGAGTCCAGATGTTGTTAGCCTCCATTAGTTAAAGTCCCTGCACAGAATAAATGACCACAACACACCACATCAGACTGAAAGAAAACCTGAAAACAAAGAAAAACATTGTCTGGCTGGAACATGAAAAAACGTGTTTCATCTACTGCTTTTAAATTAGTTTCGTAAATACTGTAAAATGCAATGTTGCTTAAGCTGCTTCGGATTACACAAGATTTCATTAAAACAATGTTTTTGACAGTCGACTTTGAAGAGTAATTCAACATTAAAGTGACCATTTGGTTAAAAGGACAGGATCACATTAAGTCCATCTTAATACAAAACTCACATACCATTCCATATGAGGCTTTAGCCGAATCAAGTGGGTTTATTCAACAGTTGCACTCTTTTAAGTATGATATTCCCTCTTTGTGTTTACCCTGTGTGTCCTTGCTGAGCTGTAGTAGAGGGATAGGATAGTCCTGGTAGTTCAGCTCAGTGTCCCTTCAAATTAAGCTCCATATTGAAGGATTCTGCACCTCACAATTTATATCCAATGCCAATATTCGATTCCCATGAAGAAAGTAGTGTGTCCTTTAAATAGCAAGGCAAAAAGTGAGGGAGTGGAGGTCATGTGACTTGCATGAAGCAGAGAGGAGTTTGCATACAATCACAGATCTGAAATGAATGTTTGTCCTTTTACTTAAGCAAGTGTTTTTGTTGCCTAGTTTATTTGCCCGAACCACAACCTTTCTCTGTCTTATACCAAACCATTGTTGACTTAAACAAATATTGTAGAAAAGTGAGAATTTTTTAAATGTTAGTACAGGATGTAAAATAAAATGTAAAAACAAATCTTATCTAAGTCAGACTGCTGAAGCCTCATATTAGCTTCAACAGAACTTTAAAATGCATCTTGACATGGAACAAGTTCTTACAGTGTCTATTAAGATAGACTTGAAATAATCCAAAATCATCCATTAAAAACCAGCCCTGATAAACATTATGTTCTTCCTCCCATGAGTCAGTTTGTGTAAAACCTTACTTTCTTCTTTTGTATAAACATATCTGTATTTAACTTCCTATTTGTGTATGTGACATCTTTATTTCCATGTGGTGTTTGGTAAGAGTTTGGTGGGAGTATTCTTCACTCTCAGGGTGTCAAACGCCTCCTTTCCAGCTTAACAGGAAGAAAAATGACAAAATGGTACAGTTTGTCTTCTTCCTGTCTAAACAAACATCACATTTTCAAGTTTGTATATTTTAACATTCAAAAGGCGACACTGCTGCAGACACATCAATCCTGGGCTGCGCAGTTGACATTTTAGTCGTCATTTAGAATGGCACAGGGAAATTTCACAGTGATACAGTTAAGCTGTGCAATGACTCTTGCAGGGTGTCTGAATATAGTCAATGCACAAAGAAAAAAAATGTACTTTTTGTTTGAATTTGAATTGCTTGGCTGACTTTAAGGCTCTCAAAACAACTCACAGTTACAGTTGAAGCTGAATATAAAAGTTTATAAATTTTCCCATTGCCTTATCTACAAAATGCAGTGCTTCATGCAGTGGTTTCATAAAAAAAGATTTTAAAAACTCATTGTATGTTTGTGATCCAAGAGACTTGCTTCTTGCTACAGAACTGCTTCTAGGGTTTCGGTTTTAGAGGGTAGTCCATGAACAATTTATGTGCTTTTTTGTTTGTTTACTGTGGTTTGCCGGTCATAAAAATAAAGTCAGCTGAAGAAATCTCTCGTGCTGGCGTTCCCTCTCTTTCTCTGTTTTTCTCTCACTCGCTCTCACACTCTCTTGGCTGGCTGTCAAACCCTCCGAGCCATTTAGACCGTCACACCCACCCTTGGCCAGAGCTGAAATTAATTGCTAACTAAAAATGCGCCTAGCAACTCCCTCGCTGCGCAGCAAAAACACATCAACAGGTTGTCACTTGTGATATCAGGCGGGTTACCTCCTCTGAATTATAAGAGCTGACACAAGTAAAAGATACACTGCCGGAGGAATTTACATGACATCACTGAGTATGCCATGTTGGCGGAGGGCCTGATGGAAAGCACATACAGTACAATGGCTCTTATATGTGTCTGTAGAGAATGGAAAAGTTCAACTGTGGTGCAGAGGTGCAGAATTGACAACAGATAGAAGAGATAGCATGTACGCTCCGTGGTGCTTCTGTTAACAAAATGTGAGTTTCTTTTCTCTTTTGTCTGCATGGTTATGTATCACTGCTCACGCTAATTTACCCGCTTCTTCTCTTATTTCCAACGAGTCAAATGATTTTCTCAAGATTACTCAATTTTGAAAAAAAAAATAGAAGCTTATTTCAAGACTATAAAAGCATTTAGTATGTGAAAGTGATGCAGTCTCATCAACATGCCATGTCCCCTGCAGTCTGCTGAGCGCACAGGAATGTTCACAGTAGGAAATTGAAAACTTACTCATACAAGTTGGGACAGAGGAAATTAAAATAATGAAGTAAAGTATTTGGAGGCCCAGATTCAAAACCTGAAGGAGTTTGGTCTGAGACTTTTTTTTTTTAACCTGCGTCTTTGGTCGGAGGAACGCTTATGAAATGCAGCTGGCAAACAGTCCCCGAGGCAAAACATGTTTGAAATGGACCACGACAGCCCTCTCCATCTCAGTTACTGTTTTGTTTTTTGACCACAATTTGGTTTCTCAACAGCTCTGTTTTCATCACGTTACAGTGCATGTGACAAATAGTTCAGCTGTTTGCACGACTTCCACGTTGGTTTTCCTGGCGTTGGACAAAGTGTAGCACATTTTTAGATGCATTAGAAATAGTCTCCTTCTCCGATTTAAACACAGAAGGAGAGTTTAGTCAGAACGCAGAAATTCCTTCAGTGATTTTGCGCCTCTAATTTTTTTTCTCCAAAGACAACATACATGTCATGACAGTCTTTCCTTATCTTTTCATCTCTTGCTGGTGCTATCTTCCACTTCTGGCAAAGAATGTCTGCTGCTGTGTCAGGGTGTGCAGGCGGAGGCTGTATGAGTGAGAAAACAAGCAGAAAAGTGAGCCGACATAAAACAGAGATGACTTCTCACTCCCTTATGTCTCATTGTTCATGGGTTCACATATGAAAAGTCAGCTAATTTCAGATAAGGCTTTGTTAATGGAGCTATGACTCTGAGCCCACTGTTTCTGTATATCGAAACTATTTTATGGATTAGAAATTTTAATTCTAAATCATGTTTTACATCCCCAGCTGCAATCTAAAGTAACTGGCTCCCCGCATGTACCCTGACCCAACTGAAATGTCCAGACTATTATCAAACATACTTGATATTTTCAAGTGGTATAGGAAGAGTTCATCTTATCTGACTATACTGCACATATTAATACTCAAGGACGATTTATGTCAGTCCCACATAAATCGTCCCGTTGCCTTAAATATGCACTGTAGAGCAGCAAATGTAATACTTTTTTGGAAAATTAACCTTTCTTAAAAACTAAACTATATTTGCGACCAGTTTTTGAAAATTAACATATTCAATAGGATCCAAAAGACTTGAGGCTGAATGCCAAAGACATAGTACTGAGAGACAGACTAATGGTTTTGGACTGTAATGGGAATTGTTGACAATGAGAAAAATATAGAGTAACACCAACCTTATCTTATAAGTCTGACTCAACTCCAAGTCTTGAGGCTTAACTCTACAGCTGTGTTATTATCAAACTATAAAACATGAGATACATACGATATTGTCATATTTGCACATTTTGATTGCATCAGCCTAGTTGCGAAAAAAATCAAATGGTTTCAACTGAATGCAACTAACATGCACAACTTTTCAGTTAATTGCAGGAAATGTTACACATGTGCCACTCGAAAGAGTTACAGTCGCATACAACCGTATTGCATGAAGCCAGTTTCACATGTAACACCGGATCTTTTAGACGATTCGCTTTAAGTTGTGAAATTACTTGACTGACTCACACAAATGATTTCCTGCACAGCTACAGTAATTGTGACAAAACTGCAAAGGCTGAATTGTTGTCAAATATCGAAGCAAGTGCATGTCTTACACGGATGGCATCTGGACCCTTAGGCCTTAGTTGACCCAAGACTGCTCTAATTGTGTATTCATTAAAATAGTTTAGTAGCTGGAAGGCCTGAATGTAGCTCTGATAGCTCAGGGTAGCATCCTGGGAGAAGGGCCATGCTCTAGGGTATCATGGGGGAAGATTTTATCTATAGCTCCATTCATGGGGAAATATTTCTGTCCATTTGTTGGAGGACTGCTCTCTCACTGGGCTGAGCCAGAAGATAAGAGAGATGACTAAGGGCAGGAGACAAGCTAATGGGAGGGAGATTTCCCATGGCTGGCCAAACCACTAGCAGCTGGCCATCTGCAAAAACACTACAAAGCACGAAAACATGATATTCCCAACAAGCTTAGGCCATCACCGGGATCAGATTCACAATTTTAACTTTTTTTTATCCCTCTGAAATTGTGGCTTTGGGGGCAACACGTAGCATTATTTGTCACACAATTTCTGTTGTGGTCTGAGTTAAAATTACAGGTTTAGCCAAAACACTTCCCTCCTTTGTCTTTCTGTGGAAAATTGAGTAAAATTATTTCCTTTCACATAAATACCTCACCACTCACCATTTTTGGTTTTAACAGATTTTCATGAAAAAAAAAAAACTTTTTCAACAGAAGCAGATAGGTATAAACTAGCCTGCGAGCTCATGTTTTATTTGCTCTGGCAGATGTGTCTGACCCCCCTCCTGTTCAGACAGATGTGCAACCAACCTGGCCCAGGTTGGGCCAATCACAACCGTTTGGCTGCTGCTGATGTGGAACGGTCTGTTGAATCTGCTATCGTATTAAATGAACTCGAAGGTATATTTTCTCTAAAAGAACAAACAACTGCACTTAAAGCTTTTGTTGATAAGAAAGATTTATAAATGCTGTGTTTTACACTGTAGTCTGTTCAGATTTCTTAGCGCTACACCACACATTACATTGCTCTGATTGGTTGTAGATCTATCCAATTGCATCCAGAGGCATTCTGGTCTGCACCCGTTGATAACACCCCTTGGAAATCGAAAATTAACTGAAAGGTTCTTGGTTTGGCAATGCCAGGCTAGGTTTAAATTGATTTCTGCACAGATATTATGTCCCTTACACATTCAGATGTTTTGTTTCCTGCTGTAACTACATTCTAATCACTGTAGCTTAAAGTATAAAAGGTGCTCGATGAGCACAGTGATAGAACATGAAGAGAAAAATGGGTTTTGGGCGATTTCAGATCAAAGATCTATTTGAAAATAAGTTGTAAAAAATGAATAGAAACAACACAAGTTTGACCTACAGAGTCTATTCTTTAAGTCTGCTTTCTTCCAATTTAATTGATGAGTGTTAATTGATGTAGATGTGTACCTACAAGTATGAGTTTTTAATATTATTAATCAATTATGATTTTTTTTTTACATAATTAAACTTTTATGTAGAAAAACACAAAGTATAATTCAAAGTATTTTTATACTTCATAAAACATGCATTGGAGGGGATTTTGCACTTTATATTTAAAATAAACACTCATAAGTTCCCAAATTCTTTTTAAAAACAAAAACAAGCTCTTCAAATAAACAATGTAAAACATTGCACACTGTAGTTTTATATTACCGGTTTTGTTTTTCACAGCAATCGCTGTAATGGAATTTGTGATGTACCTTATACAGTATTGCTGGTAACAAAATGAGAGAATACCTCTCTATTTAATCTCCGTGTTATGTTATGTGACTGCAGGTGATTTTCTAACTCATGAGGCAGCGCCACAAGAAAAGATCTGCCTGATTACTCGCTAATCGTAAATTTGTAATTAGGTTGTTCTCCCAAAGCGGGCTATAGTTAAACATCAAAGCCCTCCAAAAAATCTAAACATGCAATTAGAATTAAAATACTGATTAGAGTGAGATTTAGTGTGGAAAAAAAAATCACAGGCACACACACAAACACACTCTCATGGACACATCCAAAAGCCACCGCCGGAAAGCCTGTGGTCGGCAAAAGAAAAAATGTCCATAAACACGAGTGTGGGTTTGCCTTGGCTAGAACATGTTACTGTCTCTTCAGTGGGTGTGTAAATCTTTTCTGCCTGGTGTGCTGTGAATCTGTGTATAATCTTAAGCAGCACTCAATGCCAACATGTTTTTTTTTTTTTCCTCCAACAACTTTGTGGTGCACAATCCTTTTGATGTTTCCATCTCTGTCAGTGGCGAGGCTTTGCACCAAAACAGAGATGGAATATAGTCATACGCCAGTCAGACTAAAGGCCCCGGCCATTTCCTGTGGCGCGGCATCATACGATGGGATTGGTCACCGAGGGACTCTCCACTCTAAGAATCTTTCTGTGCTGCATCAGGCCTCAGCTGAACAGATTAGTGCAGACCTGTCTTCTGTTTTCACTGAACAGTTTCACCTCTTCCCTGCTTGCTAACTTCCTGTCTTTCTCTCCACCTCTTTGACTCTTTGCCCGTCTGAAATGACTTGAATATTTCTGCTTCATAATATGAATTCTAAGTGGGTTTGAAGCTGCGGTTAATCAGCGGTTTATCGTTGCTGTGACCAGTGTTAATTTTGTGGGGAAATCTGACCACATCGAGGTCCATTCAGGAAGAAACAAATATTAAGACAGGCAAGGTTCTTGAAACTTTTCAGCCAAGGAAACCAAAAGAGAAATCCAACCCCAGGCTGATGAAAACATATTTCTGCTCTGGTTATGTGGGGACACCACCAAAAAGATTGAGACCCAACTGGCTTTCTGACCAGCAGTTAAAGGCACAAAACCAATGCAGCCTTCACACAGAAGACTCACATATGATGCACTTTACTGAACATGTTGTTCCACCTGCATTACTATTGATACGAGACTGCTGCCACAACTCCAGTACACAGCAATGCTAAACCACAATAATGTGCTAAATTAAATTGCACAAGTTTCAATTCCATCTGTCTCTTTGGCAGTTCTTTTTTTAATGTAATGATCTGCTGCCTGTCATAACTGCCCTTTCTTTGTCATACACACTCTTTAGAACAACATGAATTAGTGTTTAAGTGTTGCATAGCAATAGGTAGCCAAATGCACCTGGTTACAAATTGTCTGCAGCTTTTCTGGCACTAACAAACCTCCAGGGTGACCTGAAGCAAAGATTTTTCTGTCTTTATGAGCCAGCTTTGGATAATTACGTATCATTTACAGTACAGTTTCCAGTTAAAAGAGCTCCTCAAACAAAGAGCTTTAGAGGGATCTGGAGCATCTCCAGTGCTGCTTGTATTCAAGGTGCATGAAGAGAGGTAGTTTACTTTGGCTGCTGCTGAGCAGAGCTCCGTCAAGCAGGGATTTGAAAGGAGATCAGAAAGTTTCACATTGTGGTCACTTTGTTTGATTGCACTTAATTCCTCTGAGTGCCACAAACACGTTTCCCTTTGTTGATTAACTGTGAGTGACAAAGAGCACACCAAAGCTGCTCATTAGATAATAGTGAGTGCTGAGTGAAGGCATTTACATGAATTGAATGATTCACATTATGCTGCATGCACTGGGTCAAACCTGAGGCTTTCACTAGAACACACATGTTCCAAATTATCACCGGTTTCTGAATGGCTGCAAAAGCTGCCTACAAAACAATTACCGCATGAATGAAAAGATAAATAAAGCAACAAAAGGTGTTATCTAACAAGGGCTAAGATTATGTAAGCAAAGGGTTAGAAAGTTAAATGTGGCTCCGTGCCCTTTGCTCTTCTCCTTGAGGTTTTTGTTTGTTTAACAGCATTAGATCCTGGAAGCTCTTAGAGGTGCGAAGGAGGGGGAGCAGGCAAGGTGTCAGCAGGATCTTCCCCTTCCTAAAACCAAAAGGTGGCATTTGCTGTGTATGTTTTGGTTTCTAACACAAACAGGAGGTTGAAGACAAAGTTTCATTTATTGCTGAAATAATCACCAGAAACAGAATTGATTAATTGTAGTCAAATATTCTCTGTTCTCTGCTTTTCTTGGTTTTATATCATTGTAAATTAAGTATCTTTGGGTTTTGGGCTGTTGGTCGAACAAAGTAAGCAATTTAAAGACATCCTATTGGACTCTAGGAAATTGTGATGGAAATTTTTTTTTCCACTATTACTAACATAAATCACTAACATAAATTAAACATTTGATTGAAAAAAATCTAGCAATTGAATGACTTATCAATAATTAGAATAATTGTTGCCGTCCAGGTTTTACTGATCAAAGAAATCGATTTGTAGCAGTTTACATTTAAAAGTACAACGGTTTGTATTGGGAATAATCAAAGTGACAAATCAACAAGACTAATAGTCCATGCTAGCAGCTCTGTTTACTTAGGCATAGCAGTGCTTCAAGCTAAATGCTAGTGTCGGCATGCTAACATGCTAACATTTGCTAATTAGCATTAAGCACAAAGTACAGCTGGCTATGATGGGAATGAATAGTTTTGCAGGAGTTTATTCATTTCACCCAATGGTGGCACTAAATTTGGTGATCCAAATTTCATGGAAAGCCATTCAAAAGTTGAGATATTTCACCAAAAACCATTTCAACCTCATGGTGGCACTCGAGGGAAAGTTAGAAGATCACCAAAGTCATTACAGCGTCTGGGAGCCACAAATATCTGCCCATAATTTTGGGCCAATCCATCTAGTAGATGTTGAGATATTTTACAGGATTAACTGAAAACCTTGACTGCTGGTAGCAGTAGATAAAAAGTTGCAGCTCTACATCCTACACACAAAACATCTATATTAAAATACAATTATTCTTCAGCTGCAGGGGGGCTGGGAAACTTAGACAACTCATTATCTTAAACTCAGTAAATTAAAATGACTTTGTGTCTCAAGTGAATTGTGCATTGTGTGCATTATTTCATCATACAGTCAAGACAGCAAGAAGAATTTCCCAATACCAGTGACCCAGTTTATCATAACACAAATGTCTTTATGCAGAAATTGTATTTGAAGTGGTTTGAGGGAAGCTGTGATGACAACGTGAAGAACCCTGCGAATGAACTTGGTAATTTCCCCTTTGGTAAACACTGAGGTTGGACAGCAGTGGCGGTAAAAATGGTGTTTACGAAAGAGGAGGTGTACAATGACAAACTGGGGGCAGCTATGTCAAACTATGCTATGCAGCTACGTTCCACTTCTTCTCCATCTCATAATACAAACTGATCCCTGACAGTAAAAGATCAACACTAGGAAGAGTTTTGCTGCAGCCAAATGGCGGCTGCACACCTCATCTCTCAGCAAACGTAGCATGTCTCCACCTTACAAGGACCAACAGAGAGAGAAACCGAGTAAACAGCTGAGAGCAGCCAGCTGGCCCATTTACACACAAACAGAGTGAGTGAGAATTTAAAAAATGCCCTTCTAGGAATGCCTAGGATCTATTAAACTGAAGACACGGTAGATTAGAGAGAAATATCGTCCTCATTAGCATCATCTTGTGCTAAATAGTCTGGATCCAGTCACACTGGAGGGTTTCAAGGATGTATGTGTTCGTACATCCACCTCCACTTTATTCCTGGATAAGTAGCAGGCTACTAAAAGGAATCAAACATGTTAATTAGTCGTCATTCAAAGAAAAATAAACTTCATAAGAAAATAGCAGCAGAGACAGTAATGGAAATTCAATTTGAAAAGGTTTTATGAGGCAAGAAATGGTGCCAATTTTACTTGAAAATCACGAAACAGATGGCGTCAATGAATGCAGGCTTATTTTAGTAAGATTATATATTTCAAGTTTTCAATTTTTATGCAATCAAAGATAACAGTAAGCATATTTCTCTACAGTATTATTAAGTTATGTTGTGTTCCTCACGCTTAACAAATGTTTCAGCTAAGCCCCGCTGATGAGTGTACACAGGTATCTCATTAGGATCTTTTCTTTGGCTGGTTAACCACCACCAAACATACACAGCTTGACTTCACGCCTGCTAAAAGGAGTACTAATGTCAAGATTAAACATTGTGGTTTACCCCCAGAATGAGGCCAGAGCACGCGCACACACACACACACACACATCAAACATCTCAGCTGCCGAACCTGCACCATAATGTTCTGCAATTAGTTTGTGTTTTGTTTGATTATGATCTCTTCTGCCCTGGGGCCCTTCAGCTACACGATGAATGTGTCCCACTAACCTCATCATACAATCCTCTCCTCCAGCTTCAGCTCTCACCACCTCATGCCACAATGTTTGATGAACTGGCACAAAAGAAAAACAGCTATTGTACAGCACGTTGAAAGATGAGCAAAACACCAACACGCCTTCACAACATCTCTTCTGATAGCCAAACCGCAAACAAATGAATCAGAGGGTCATGTTTCCAGCACAAACGTTACACATTACAGTACAGTAAGCACACTCTATTGTCTTTAATTATCATTTGATGACATTTAATGAGATTTGGAGGCATGTCTCATCTGTAAACCGCCCTATTAAATTTGTTTTTTCCTCTGTGGGATTCTGTGATTTATGGAGATGAAAAGAAATGACAGATTAGCAGAGCCAGCTTGCCTCTGTGCCTTGGATGCAAGATACATAGAAAACAAAAAGATCTCAGATGGGTGTTAAAGCCAACAAGCAGAACGGTCTCAAGTGAAGGCTGAGGCAAAAGTTGAGAAAAAGCCAAACTTGTAGACAAATCTCTCTTTTAAAGATCCTCAATTGTGTTCAGAAAAGGACAAATTAGACTTTTATCTAATTCTTGGAGCTCTTTTGACTTCCTGAAATCGGACAAAAATGCCAAGACAACATCTGCCGACATTGGAATATTTTGTTTTTCTTACATCAGAGATTTCGCTATTTGTGTTTTTGTCTGGGCTATTCTTATTGGTGTTACGTGGTTAGGGTTCACCTGGAAAAAGGTACTTCTACACATACTTCTGAGCGCCAATCAGGATTTAGCAATATTTGAATCAAAATGTGGTGACAGTTGTGGGTTTGTTTGCTTGTGTTTGCAGGCCACTCACTCAAATGTGATCAAATCACATCAACACAGTTCTGATGAAGTTTTTGAGGGTTAACTCTTAATAAATAATACCTGAAGATCTTTCGTTGGTCATTTAGTCATGAATATTTAATGCTAAATAGAAATAGTTTAGATTTGAAACCAAGTTTTCAAAGGCTTTAAAATGTACCACAGTCCTGATATTAGATCTACTCCACAGAGACAAAACCACCTGTCCGAGAGGCCCAGCAAGAGGGCTGAAGGCCAAATCTCCAGCAACATGTCAGATTCTTTGATTAACATTCCTGCCCGCGACTCATTTAGCAGCTCTGTCAACAGGTGGACGGGAGGGAGACAGGCGGCTCACAGACAGAATAATTGGAGGGAATTCTGACCGTGTCCTTCATCGCCACTAATAATGAGACAGGTGAAAGAAGGAGCTGAACCTGTGAGTTTACCTCACCCCCTCCTCCCACAGAGAGGAGAAGACTGTGTACATGTTTGTGTGAGACAGAAAGAAAAAGAAAGTGTGTAGGTGTCAGAAACACAGAGAAAGGTCTACTGGTGGTGTTGGTTTGGAGCTGTTCCTCCGGCAAGAGGACTTTTCACTTTTTTGTTTTAAAGAGAAAAAAGGGAGTTTTTTTTTTCTTTTCCAAGGACCCTGGGTTAGAAAATCCTGTGAAAGCAACAGCTGTTGTTTCCTTTTCTCCAAACAAAGGCCAAGGACCCACTGGAAGCTGATACGCCATTCAGGGGCGGTTGTAAAACGAAACGGCGGCGGAGGAATGAGTCAGTTCTTTAAGCCATGACAATTTGTCGCTTCAGGCAAAGATAGTCCAACGAGAAGAGAATATCTAATGGCACCCCCTTTTTAGTTTCAACTAAGAAGCAGAAAAAAACTAAAAAAAACTCGTGTGTATAATCAGACATGGGATGATTAATTTATTCAGCTTCACTGCCAGCAGGGAGGTGCCAAACAAATGAGTGAAGAAAAGTGCAGAAAGTGAGACACAAAAAACAACAAGACTCTCATCTTGTGTTTAGCCTGCTCTTAATAATTTGAAAGAGGGGGAGTTATGTATCACCAGACTATGCATATTTTCATTTTACAAATAAACAAACATTATTTTCAGTGTTTGGTTTTGCAAATCTGGAACTGATTGCCTGGTTCATAAATCCCACTGTAGCCCTTGTCGTAAAACATTTAGAGTATTGGGAAAGACGTTGCACTACACATACCAGAACACTGTCCTGACTTTACACCGATTGTTCAACTGAAATAGTGAAAAACCTTGTTTTATAGCATGAATGATGTTATCCCCTTGCCTGCTGTCTGAGGTGCAGCCATAGGTCAGACACTAATCTAAATATTTACGTCCTTCTCTTCACAAATCCAGTTACTGGGTTTTATGTTCGACTGTCTCAGTAAATAATCTCATGTCTGAAAGGCAGACAGAAGTCCATAATTCTCTGCTGCTTTACCATCTTGGCCGGCTAAATTAATTTCTGGGACCGACCACAAACTCGACAGCACAAGTGTTGTAATAGTTATGTTTGTTGGAGTTGACCACAGGCTCCTGAGCATAGAGAAGAAGAACAGACGACTGCAGAATGAATTTGCACTGTGAGAATGAATACCAGGGACAGCAATCTATTTCTTCTAAATATGAGAGCGAAGGACAGAAATGTTTATGTTTTTCTGGAGCACTTCGGGGACATCTTATCATCTCATCTGAAACAGTCTGATTGCCTTGGCAGTTCCTAAAAACATGGGTGCATGCCACAATTGCTGATTGATCCATTTGATATCAGATAATGTCTAATGGATTACCTGATTAGCTAAAATAATGTTATTGACCTGGAAACATTATCTTTTTAGTGCCACAAAATTTATTTTTTTATGTCTGACTACAGGCTTTCTAACTTTTTTCCTTGCATGTGTGTGTGCATGTGAGGTTGAGTTGGGGGAGGGGGGTGAGGGGGTCTGGGCTGAGTGGAAGCAGCTGGCTCCAGAGGTTTACCTGTTTGACTGCCGCCAGCCCTGAACTGTCTGCTGCTGTCTGACTGATCCACACCAGGGGCCTCACGCCTGCAACGACTCTTTAATCCCATTTAATCATTAAAATGTTTACAAATCCATGCCAATTTTATTATATATAAACTTTATACCTGGAGTTAGAAAAGAAGTTACTGGCTTAGCTATAAAAGTGACATGCACACATTTTATCATGAGCACAGTGCTGTTAAAATTGGGTATTTTTTTATTCATTTTGTATATATTTCTACAAACAGCTGTTAAAGATTAAAGGAATAGTTTGACATTTGGGGAATTATGTCTTTTCTTGCCGAGATTTAGATGAGAAAATCGATACCACTCTCACATTTTAATACTAAATATGAAGCTACTGCCTGCTGCCTGTTAGCTTAGCCTAGCATAAAGACTGGAAACAGCTAGCCTAGCTCTGTCCAAACGTAACAAAAGGAGCCTACCAGCACCTTTGAAGCGCACTAATTTGTTTAATCTATACAAAATTGAGGTGTAAAAATGACAAGTTGTGTGAGATTATGTGCGACTATCTCTTGGCTAGGCGCAGTGATTTTCTGGAGTCTTGTCATTGTCGTTACCATGTTAAGTTAAGCTAACCGGCTGCTGGCTCAAGCTTTATATTTAGCGTACAGATATGAGAGTGGTATCTTCATACTGTATCTTATCTAATTGTCAGCAAGAAAGCAAATAAGCACATTTCCCAAAATGTCAAACTATTCTTCAACTTTTCCTACATTTCTATCAGTAGCCAGTGAAGTAAAGTTAAAGAACTATAGTGCGCCTTATGCCTCATACTTGTAGTACAGCACACGTAAACAGCCATTTTACTTGATTTCAGTCTCAACATCCCTCCTTCTGTCTTTTTGTGTTGCTTTCGCTCTTACTTTTGCTGACACAAACACTCCCACTTTCATGCCAAAATTTTGGCCTGTTCACTTTCACTCTTGGTCCTCCTCCCCCTCCAAACACACACACACACACACAACTTCTCTGTTTCTTGCTCCAGACATTACTAACTCCCTGTTGTACGCCCCGCCTTCCTGCAGTGTCTTTAACATGACATATGAGCAACTCAGGAAAAGACTCGCTCAGCTTTAATAGAGAGCTAAGCTGGATTTCCATGTGAGAAGGGGGAAAAAGAGCTTAAATATGATCCAGGAAAAGAGCAGTGGTAGAATAGTTCTGGATTTTTTCTGTATTATTTTTGTCTTCATCATCATTTTCCTCCTCCTGTCCATAGTCTTAATCATTTTTTACCATCATCATATTTTTTTTGTGCCTATTTTAATTGCAATTGTAATATTTGGCCTGTTTTGTTGACACATTTGTGCTTTAGAAACACAAACAAGCTTTCAAAAAAGTTTACATTTTGGAGCTACAGCTACCATACGCACATGCACAGATTTAACAAATCCTCATACCAGTATTACATCCTATGTTTCCAGTTAGCAAAGGTCACTTCTGCATGTTGTCAGTGAGATGCACTGCTCCAAAGAACAACAGAAGAAGAGACATGTCAAAAAAAATGTCCCCTGCCTCATTTTTTTTAGTTTGTGGATTCAGTCTGTCAACCTAAAACAATGCAGAGACATCTGAAAACCTTCCTGCTCCATCATGAACTGAAGCACAAAGGGGGCTTTATTAATGACCCTGAATCACCAGCCTTGCTCTCAGTTGCTTTGGTAAACTGGACCATTGTGTAGCGCCTTTGCAGCCCCAAGTGGGATTATTCATTATGTGTTTAGCTCATGTCAGCCCAGTTTATTACAGATTCATCAAGTTTGTGCTTTGCAATTAAGGAAACAATTTGCCACGAAAGACGGGAAAAAGTTGGAATCATTTTGTGAAGAGATTTCAACAGTGTGTGGCACAAATCTACTAAAATTATTCAGAGGCTAGTATTCACTTTGGAGAAAGTATCAGCTACAAAATCAAAGCAAAAACCACAAGAAAACACACTTTTGTTTACTCTGGATATGTCCCTTTAAATCAAGTAATTGCTTCCTGTTCCAAGTTACACTCAGCACTTCTTTTACTGCCACTTGTTGGACTTCAAACAGAGACGTCCTCTGCTCTGAACCTCTTCCAGCTGAGGGGTGAAGTGCAGCCTGCTGAAGGCTTTAGGACATGTTTGCTCTTGGGATTTCACTTGAAGATGTTTACAAATGCCACTGCAGGGAGCACAACAGGAAGAAAAGAGATCTAAACCCACTGTTTTGAATGACACACTGAGCTTATGTAGATCATTTACTAATCTGTTGAATACATAAATGAATTGTAATCATTAAGAAATGTACAGTTCACAGACTAATAGAATAAATATCATAGCCGTGCAATTATAAAAACAATATAACCTTATATTTCAGGAGATCAGAGTACTTTATTACATGGTTTATGACCTATTAGTGTTTTATATGGGGTCCCAGTAAACACTGGACCTATAATCCCATTAAAATTGATGAATATACAATTAAGGAAACAGGACAAAAGTCCAATAAACACACAACACACAAGAGCAGCAAAAATTAGTCAGTAATCGGCAATTTTTGGTAACTGAATAATAATTTCAGTAATTCTTCAATGAAAAATGGCAAACATTTGCTGGTTGCAGCTTCTCAAATGTGAGGATTTGAAGCTTTTATGTGTCATTTTGAATTTTTGATCAGACAAAAAAAAGACATTTGAAGAAGACATTCTAAGACATTATAACAGATATTTTTCACTGTTTTCAAACATTTTATGGACAGAACAATCAATTGAGAAAATAATCATAAGTTGCAGCCCTACAACACACACACACTTGTATAGACTCACTGAGACTTAACTCAGCTACGTATATGTTAACATTGTGTTGATGAGTAAAACTAGGAGTCAGTGTTGTGATCGGTACCTTTCACAGTTTCCTCTGTCCCACGCCTGCCTTTTCATTAATTACTTTGAAGGGTCCCATTTGTGGCCACATCAACTCAAACACCAACCCAACATATTTATGACCTACAGTCTGTGCGGAGGCTGTTCTGCATGAGCCTGCACTCCTGCCTCCCCTCCGCTGTGAAAAGAGAGGGAGCATAAAAGAGGAAATGAATGTGTGAGGGATGAATACGTGGCCCTGGAGGTCAGCTTAATGGAGTGAGACCCCGGCCCCTATTGACTTCCACTGCCAAACTATTAACTCCCCACAACTCCCATGCAACAGCCTCATTATTCATTTCAAGGTGAAAGCACATTTCCTGTTTATATATTTAGTGTTGTTTGTAGATTACTCCTACACTGCAAAATGATCAGTGTTATTGAAACTTTGAGGTTGTAAAAATGAGTGTTAAAGTCACTTCTGATAAGAGGCCACACCCATCAAGTTAAATTACACTTTTGGGTAGTTTTAGCAAAAAAAAATCCCCTAAATCAACTTGTCAAATCTAAAAAACAAAAAACAAAAAAAAACATTTGTAACATTTATCTGTCATTTTTAAATTATTTTTCAAGCAAAAGTGCCAAAAAGTTCCAGTTTCTCAGATGTGAGGATTTTCTGCTTTTCGTTGTCTTATGTGATCGTAAATTAAAATTTCTTGGATTTTGGACTGTTGGTTGGAAAAGCAAGCTTTTTGAAGAAATCATTCTGGGCTTTAGGAAATTGTGACTGACATTTAAAGACCAAACAATCATAGACAGTAATTACAGACAGACAGATGAGACAATTTCTACTTTTAACAGCACTTTGCCCTGACAATTAGTTTTTATGAATATGCAGAAACATGTAACCACATTGTGTGATGTGCTTGCACATGCTGATAGAGCTTGAGATAACTAGCATTTATAGCACTGCGTTAAAAAAAACTCAACAGGTTGCATTGGGGGGGGCGTGTTATTTCAGGTACTGGTGAGACAAAGAAGTACAATGCAGGAAGTCCAGTTAAAGTGATGGATCCATGAGTTTGAAGACTTGCGAGAAGCCAATACACTCCACAGCGGTTTACACTATGAGACAGGATTTTAAAGCTCTGGAAAGTTATTGTGGTAGAAATCCTTGGTTACAATGATTGCACGGTAAACAGTAAAGTTACCCTGTTTGCATTAAGTAATCTACCTGCACATATCTGATTAGCCAGCACAGTTTGTTACCTGATGACATAGCATTGCATTGTGACAAAAGTTTAACTTTTTTGCCAGAGCCCTCTGCATCAGCAACACAGTGGCCTCATTGAAATGAATGAGACAGGTTTTTTTTTTGGACGCAGCACTATTGACGGTCACAGCAATGAAAACAGGGATTCACTCATGACAACTTTGCTCAACAGTACCAGTTCATGTCAAAAACTGCACAGGGCAGGTTTAAAAACAGAAAATTTTACTGCAAATATACAGTATTTATGCTGCCTATGCAGTCTAGAAACTTGCAGCAAGATGTTTAGGCAGTGACGCAAAGACAATCTTCCACAGAGCCACAATCTCTGGATTAACTCTACTTTTGCCACAAATAGTGATAATTGGGAGGCTGAAATTGCTTTGCATGAAGACAACTGTAATATGATATTCATACAAATTCTCATGGCCTCGAGGCATGGCAGCTAAGAATCCCATTGCTTTGAATGTGTGTGTGAATGTGTGCATGTGCGTGTGTTTCTGGGGGCTGGGGGTGTTATCAATAACAAGCGAGAGGGGTATGTTTCTTTAAGGCAAGCCCATAAATGGTGGCCCGGTCACCACCTCCTTCACTGAGAAGGGGCTGGCTGCAGTTTGAGTTTTCCTTGGCGGGTCAAGCCTGCCATTGAAGTCTGAATGGGCTGCCATGGCAGATTACACTGCACAGCTGTCCCCCTACCGTGGAAATTAAGTTATGCCCCGTGTCAGCAAGTTTTGTGTTTTCCTCTCTCTGTCTCTTTCTCTGTCTCTCATCCCTGCCCATCCCCCCTTTCCTAGGGCCCTCTCCTCTTATTCCTTGAATTGTGGAGGCCTCTCAAAAGTGCACCGCTAATGGAGGCTTTTGGAGGTAGAGGTGCATTATGGATAATCACAAATGGAAAAAGAGATAGCGATAGAGATAGAGAGCTTTGGTACATCTATCTCTAAGAAAAAAGCAACACCACGACAATCAGATTACTATGAAACTACCCTGCCATCCTTCACAAACTTCCAGTTACACATGCAAGTATTTGCACAAACACTGGCATCTACACACACATGTAAACACAAACACAAGCATGCAAACAGAGGCGGCACTGACTCGTTGTCTCAGCGCCTCTTGGACTGCGTCCTGCTGCACTCGTGGCCCCTGCCTCGTGTTTTGTTTATTTGTGGGTGAAGTTGTTTGTGTTGTGGTCAAAGTGAAAGGCAAACACTCCAGCTCCTCCAGTGATGTGTGAACATGCTGGGAATGTCCCCCTGTGCCCGCAAAGCAGCTGGACCCGCTGGCTGTTACAGACTGACAGAGGGTGTAGCTCCTCTCCAACCAGGCAGACAGAGCACAATAAACATTTCAATTACGATAAGAAAAAAAGCACATATAATATATCTGTGGAGAGTTGATGGGGCTGATCAATACCAATTACTCAAAACGAAACACTGCCAAGTACTCAGAAATCTAACCATAGGTCCATTTCATGCACAAACATTTACCTTTACAGCTAATTTAAGTTTCATAAAGCCACATATCCAACAACTTCAGACTGTTGGAGGAGCTGTCAGAATATGTGGATGATCACCTGTCTTCAACTAAAAGGAGTTCTAAACTGCACTGGAAGTTAAAGTAAACATATTGCTTCATACTTAAAGCAGCTATAATCGATATTTTGTATAATAACATGCATCAAACAAATAATGATGTATCAAATGACAATGTGAAAGGCATTGCTCGTAGCATAGACACATTTATCAGTTTATAGTCAACATATAACATGTGGAGTCCCACAGGGAATTGTTCTGGCCCCCCTGTTGTTTCTACTATACTAATAAATGGGATCTGCTTGTACTGAAAATTGATTTTTATATGCTGATGACTCAGCCATTTTGGTTTCACATAGGGATGAGAACAAAATAAGTTCAGTAAAATTAAGAACTAGCTGGTAGACAATTACATTATCTCTTCATACAGTATGGCCAAAATGGAATTTATTTCATTTGGATCAAAACCTATGCTAAGCACACAATGTTTAATCAGTATTGTCCTGGATGGTCAGATTTTCCTGCCAAATCATCTGAGATGTTTGTTAGGCAGTAGTTTGGGTGGAGAGCAGTCCCGGCGCCAGAGGACGTGTAACTGGCTGGGCATTCGGTTTTTATGGGCGGGCCCAGGCCCAGTGTTTCAGTTTAACTAGTGACCGTGACCGTCAGTGTGAATACTGCAACAAGATTCAGTGTTTCATCTCAAGCAAGCTATTTAAAAAGATTGATTTCAGAAAAATAAGTGAGGAAATGTGAATGTTTCTTGTTGGCAACACCATTTAATTTACATAATGTAATACAAAAAGGACCAGACGAATATATACTGTGTTGAACATACGATAATTTAGGACTTTAGGAGGACACCTACATGTTCTGTTCATGTTTTCAACAGCTGCCATCACCACGACAACTATGACACATTGCTCTGAAAGTCTCCAGATAACATGGTCAGCGGTTAAACCGAAACACCGGCCGACATGCTAATCTCAGCTAGCTGCTTCCCGCTCTGGCGTCACACCCCGACATAAACTCTGAATAACTGTAACTGCCGTGAACTGAAGTTCAGAGGGTTAAACAAACTTCTTAGAAAGAGAAAGAGATGACAAAAAGATTAAAAAAAGAGTGAAACTAAAAGTGTAATTGCAACAACTGTTGCTGACAACAAACAAACACCGCTTAGGAGCAGCAGAGATACTACATATGAGGTTATGTCTCACTTTGCTCTAAATCCAGAAACCACAAACAGACAAAAAAAACATACAAACAAGGTTGGAGTTTTTTCCTCCTTGTGAATTTTATTTTATTCTCCACCGGGACTGGTGGAGAGAGTATGGCATTAAAGACCCTGGGGAAAGTGAACAACAGAACCAGGTTTTTGGCTAGAAAAGCTAATTTAATTGATAGAGAAAGTTTGAGGCTGGTGGCCAATTCTCTTATTTTGAGCTATTTTGACTCAAACATGTTTGTGTTTTAACAGACTGGGAAAAACACACAAAAAAGTGACCACCACAGTTTTAGAAAGAAAGTTATATTATGACTTATTATTCTGACACATATTCTATGTTTGTTTTTTGTTTTTTTGTGATGTTTGATTTGGAGTGACTTTACTGTTGACGATAAATATTGTATTTATCGTATGGATTTGTTGGTAGTATGATGTCACCTGGACTCCTGCATCAATAACATGTTTACATCATGGACCACAATGGAAACAAGACTAGGTCAAAACCTAGTATATGGCTGGACCACATATGAAACGCTACAGGGCTTTCAATTTGAAACAACAGATAAGTGGTCAGTCAGTCAGAGACATTCGCGTTTATAGGGCTGGCCCTTGTGTTGCAATCCAGCCAAAAAATCTTGGACTTCATTTTGTTAGACATTTTGTAGATATGTGTGACCTGAGGTCCTCTCTTATTCTCATCATTCAGAGAATGCTCAACATTTTAGTACATTTACCAATTAAGCATTTAAACTGCTGTTATTTTTGGATTCACTCACAGTGTTACAGTGTTTTTCTCATATTTGATTCATTCAAAGAAGCGATTCATAATAACATACAGTTAGGCTCTTCACTGGTTAAAATGTGGACGCAGTGTTGAATGTTTTGTAGCCTCATTCACAACATTTTTATTTATTTTGCCTATAATCCAACTAGTGTATATTGTTGCTTCAGTATTTCTTTTCAGTTTTTCCTCACTGCATCTGATAACTGCCACAATGAGCCAGTTTCTCTGCAGGAATTATAAAAGTTTCATTTTATGCGTATGTTTTTCTCCTCAAACATTCAACACTCCCTCCAACATGTTGTTAACACTCCACAGACTGCCTACATGGCCCATACACATTTGATTTAGTCAAATCTACACTGGCTGTCATTTGGATTTCATGGTCACAGCTTTGGGATAGGATGTATACTATTGCAAAAACACCAGACACACACACACACACACACACAGGTCTGTTCACCTCACTGCTATCATGTGTAGTTGCTTGTGTAAAAACAATCTAGGTCAGAATATTTCCATTTCAAGATGTACAATCTTGATGTTTCTACTCATACTTATTACTTAACAGGTGAATAAGGAAGGTTTGTGTTGTTTACATGTATGCTTTGTGTCCTTAAAATCTTCAGGTTGGAATCGCAATTTAACAATACTGTGTAATAAGTGTGTAATGAGACTTATGAGACATATCAAATGAAAATTCTCTATATATGAGGTCTGAAAAAGGATAGTTGTGTTATTTTTAAATCTATGTTTGCACATGAACTCTTAATGAAGTAGAAAAAGCTCTTTCATTCTTAAAAAAAGATAAACTGTATTTGCAGTCCTGTTTTTGAAGCAAGCCAATGGTTTTTTATTCTTCTGTAGCTAAACTACTGAGTATACTTTTTTTTTTTAAACCGTCTTTGAGTTTTCGAACACAGTAAAACTAACAAAACCAGTGTGCAACACTTTGTGACCCTCTTTGTGAAATACTGAACAGCAACATTTTAAACAGGGAATATATCAAATGGCTGCCACAAACAGTCAGGTAGCAAAGCGTTCTCTTGGTGACAGTGGGATTAGTGCTGCAGGTTTTCTCTCAGGACCCGAAGAGTCAGGCTGCAGCTTGAGTAACTGGATTACAGGCCTTTTTCTCATTTCAAAGGGTTGTGAACTCAGCAGAGGTCTTGCATGATGAAATCAAAGTGGCAGCTGAAATAGAAGGGAGAAAAACAACAAGGGTTTCTTGAAAGTCTCCTGGCATCGGCCAAGCAGCTAATGAGAGAGATGCAAAATCAATGATCTTTGCTTCGCCATGTCACTGGCGTCCCCTTCGAATGGCATTAATTCAGAGAGCGATCCCCAAGCGAGGGCAAGGAGGAGAGCATCCTCTGGAGAACTGAAATAACTTAAAATACCACTGCACGTTCCAAGTGAAAATCACAGGGAAACAACTAAAAGCAACACACTTCTTTTACAACCACCTTTTAACAAATGTGTGCCTAAGCTATGGCGGGAGCACAGAGGGGAGTCGAGGTGGAGCCCATTCCATCGAATACCCTGTGGTAACTTTAGGGGATTATTTCCAAATCCTTTCAAATGAACTTTCCATCTCACTGCCTCCTCCTCCGTCTCAGCCATTCCAACTGTCTGACCGTTTCTACATCACTTTCTGCACAACCTCTCGTAGAGCCGAAGCCAAAACAAATGCCTGTGAGAAATATGGTCACCAGGCCTGAGCAGGTTGAATATTAGGGGTACGGTTTTGTTTTATGAATGTGAAAACACAAAAAGCTGTGGAACTAATGCACATAATGTATATTATGAATATTCACAACTATATAAAACTGTCACTGTGCTACGGTATACTTCCCATTACTTGTGTACAAAGACCGAAAAACACAACAGCATATATATACATTCAAGTTTCATCTTTCAAGAACAAACTGAAACATTTAAGAGTTTTTGTTTTGATTGAGTTTTTTGGTTTTTTAAGGAAAACAAGTTCAGGCTGAATAGGTTCCATATAGTTTTTCCATTTACCTCTGCGTGAAAAAAAAAAACTACTCCAGCTGATGCCAAGACTTCACTGAAAACACTGCAAGGAAAAGTAGGGCTAAGGTCAAATATTCCATGTTGCTGAATATCCCTGAGAATAAAGAGGTAATGTCACTGTTCAGCTTTGTCATCAGGGCAGCGTATTATTAATGTATTCAGCTTAAAAAACTCAATAAATGTAAAGGAAGGAAGGAAATGAAAGAAGAAAGTGAATATAATTTTTAGGAGACAGGGTTGAAAGACGTATTTTAAGGATTATCAAAGATCTTATTACAAGCAGTCTGTATGCGGCTTCCAACTTCAACACTAGTGGTTGAGAGAGCTGCACCTTTGTAAACATTGTCCTGTGATATGCATGGGGTTAAGGGGTGAAGTGATCTGCATGGGGTGAAGTGTGGGCCGTTTTGTTCAGGAGGGTAAAGAAACAGAGCTTGGAAGTGAACTGAGCTCAGTGAAGCAAAGTTGATGGCAGAGATATCTTACACACGCTCAAAGAGCTGGAACACAAACAGCCACAGTTAGTAAATTAAACCCAGAAGCAACCGCCCCACCCCCCCCAGCCCCCCAAACTCCACTACTTGTGTATGTGTGTGTGTAGGAAAGGAGGAAGAACAACAGCGTGTTGATAACTTTTCACATTTTTAAGGTACTGTGTGCGGCTTTAATTCATTTTCCTTAAATAATGCTTGATTGAAAATGTATCCTTTTAAAACCCAAATATTTCCAGAATTTTCCTTTGCAAGCACGACACCATCAAATGCATTCAAACGCTCATTGTACACCATTTCCATTTTATGACAAGTAGGCCAGTTTTGTGAGATTTTTTGCACTTCATTCATCCATTCACACACCACGCATTATTATAGCCTAATCAACGCATGCTGCGCTTTTTCTAAGTGCTGAAACTGCCTGAACAAATGCGAGAGGCAAAAGAAAGACATGGAGGGGGAGGAGGAGGACAGGCTGGGCTACTGAGCTTTTCTCCTGCTGGAAAGCTTCATGCACGGCGGGCCGCATACCGATACTGCAAGACACAGACAAGGTATTTTATTTAGGATCCACATTTATTGAGAGGATTCGGGGATGCGTTTTCTCCCCAATCAGTATACAGCATTGGCAGAGTTTAACTAACTTTTTTGATTGTAATGTTAAAGAGAGAAAATTAGAATCATGGCTCTCTTCCTTTTTCTTGTAACTTCTTGAACCATAAAAGTAAGAAGTACTGCACATAGGAAATATAATTTGACAAAAAACACACACACACACACACACACACACACAAGGTATGTTAAGTGTGGATTCAAGATAAAACATCTCTTGCTAGGCATTTGTGTTTTCTTCTTCTTTTCTTGCAGTGGAGGGGTTGAGACCCAAGCGGCAGCAGATCGTTCCCACATGCTTCCCCACCGCTCGGCTCTCCAGAGGTGTCAAGCCAGCCTGAAAGAATGAAGTGCCTCCCTATTGTGCTACCCAACTATTATGTGCTTAACATTTCCATGACAAAGATGCCACTCGACTTCTCCTCCATCCATTCAGCTGGAGGGCCCTTGTCCCCCCCCTCTAATAAAACATTTTGCAGCAAATCATTGATTTAAAGCCCCAGAAGCCAACCAAAGAGCATGATCTGTAATATCTCTTGAAAATAATATTAATAATAATGATGCTAATAATAACAACACACATATGCAAAATTTAGTCTCTAAATAAAAGTATTTTTTTACCTTATATGCATCCAATTGCAGCCAATTAAAGGAATAATCCATATTTTAAATGAACAAAGTTGCCTCAACACCAAAACTCTGAACAGAGGATTGATTGACAGGTGTGTAAATAAATACATGGACTAACCACAAAATTTAAGTTACTAATGTTTCTGATGCTGTAAAACTGCTTCAGTACTGTTCATAAACAGTAAAACATTAATATTTTTCAAAATTATTCTTAGTCTAATTTTCCTTCTATTACTAAAACATGACACGTGAATATTTAGTACATGGCAAAAAGAAATAATACAGACTGTACCTTTAACAGCCAGTGACTGTAAATTCACCCTGAATGCAGAGGGTGTTGGTGGTGGAGGGGTGAGAGGGCTGTTTTGTTGATTTATGGTGACAGTTGCTTTTGACAACAGCCTGCTAAATCAAGACATAGCAGGTCATTAGGCTATCAGTCAACAGAGGAAGCTGGCTTGCATTTTAAATGCGTCCATTAAGTCAATACAGGCACTGTACTATACTGTAGTTGCAGAAACCGGAGTGTAAAAGTCAATATGTTCATTACATAGCTGTATGTGGTGAAATGCTGGAGATAAAACCAGATTGGTTGCTGCTGTCCTCACCTCTCCCCTTTCATTACAGACCAGGGATGTCAATTAAGGATCCATTAAAAAGAGTAAAAATGCCTTCATCATCTCATACACCTTTTAATTATATATAATGGTCCTTTAAATTAGTGAGCCTATGTCAGTTTTATCTTCGTGATTAGATACAATGTTAACTGGATATATCTCCTAATCAATATTATAAGAGCAAACTAAGGAGCATAGACAGCACACAGTACTTTCAATTAGTCTGAGTTGTTTTTCCCTTAACACGCTTATTTAATGCACACTTGACCTCAACCGTAATATGTAATGTTTAAGAGGATTTTAAGAACTAAAATCTAATTTCATTCTTAAAAAAGCATAATTTTCTATCATTAGAACTGATGTTTGCTCATAATGCCAGTGTCTTGGCTTGTGACAGCTGATAAATTTATTTTCCACCATGCTGATTATGGCACGATGCCTTTTAATAACACCCAAATTGACTGAGCGACAAAAACGTGTCATAAATGGTTTTCAAACTCGTAAACCACTTTACTGTACGTCTGAATTAAAGCACATGACAAACCCAACAAATAACTCACAGGCAAGAATGTTATCTTCAAGTTTCCTTTATGCCTTCTATAAAAGTATATCATTAAGGCAATCATACAGTGGATTTAGACATTTCTTTCTCTAGGCTATACACAGTGAATAAATCATCTCATAGCCTAAAACATAGAGGATTTTCTGAAAAATCTATATAGGCTATACACATATATACAATGTACATTATCTTTGAAGAGAATACAGACAAAATAACTTCCCTTTAAAGCTGGAATTCTCAGGCTTTTATTCACATGATGAACATTTGGATGTAACTAGTTGGCATGTAATAAATTATTGTTTCACTTTAACTCCTAATCTATTTACAAGTTCATAGATTCCAGCATTAAATACTTGTAAATCAGATAGACTGGTGCCAAATGGCAACAGCCTGTCATATAAAAATAGTTCATATCTTTAAAAAAAAAAAAAAAAACGATTGGCAGTGCACATACTGATTAAACGTTGCATTGTTACCAAAACAAGCCAACTGTGCCTCCATCATGACAACTGTACTATCAGACTTTGTGACTGTGAGAAAGTAGACAATCTAATTTAGCTTATCACATAAGCAAAGCATGTGGAGAGCTGTGAAGTGGTGTGGTTTGATAAGAGAGCAGCCTGAAGCACAGGCATCTCAAAAATATCTTTCTGGTCTCGTTTGCATAGAAAATATCCTGATTTGATATCCTTCAGCGTCTGAAACTCTTAATTCAAACAAGGCCTGCGCCAAAACACCAGTTCCTTCAGTCTTTGAGGCTCTAACCTTTCACAATAGTAGCAGGTCAGTGAGTGACAGAAGTTCAGATTGCCTTTTATCCGGACAATAGTCGGAGCAGATTATGAACCCGGGGATTAAATGAGGGGCAATACAGCCAAAATGGATGCCAACAGGGTCAAAACACAGTGGGCCGCTGGGAGAGAGACGGCTCCGTTCTCCAGTTCGTATGGATACTCCTGATCCGGAGGGTAGTCCTCATCATCTGGGACTTGCTCGCCGAGGGATCCGCTGCCCTCCTCCTTCTCGGACGAGTCGAAGCACAGCGCCTTCATGCTGTTCTTGACAAACTCACAGATGGCCCTCTCCGGCCCGTCACACATGCAAGTCTCCAGCTGCTGACCCTTGGGTATTTTACGCATATTCGCGATCACATTCCGGCAGGCGTTGGTGCAGATTGCCCCGCTGAAGAGTTTCCCGCAGTGGTTCAAATAATCGTGCACTGCGGAGTTGCACTGCTTGTCTCTCTCGCACTGGCGCCGGGCTTCCGTGCAGCCCGTGCTGGTAGTCCTGGGCAAGCAGGGCTCGATGGCCCGCTTGGTGTTTGTACACAGCGGATCGTGGGCGCAGCTGCAGTCCTCCAGAGCCGGCCCGTTTTTGGTCAGATTCAGCTGGACAAGGGAGGAGATACAGTGGCTTGGGCACTTCTTCTTCTCCCCGTTCAGCACGGGACCACATGCGCGCGAGTAGTGTTCATATGCGTAATTGCATTCGGGCTCAGCTTGGCAGTTCATGATGGCTTGCCAGCATATCAGCCGCCGACCGTGGGACGGCGAGGCCACGGATAAATAGCCAAAAAACAGGAGCACACAACCGAGAAGCCAAACAGATCTACAGACGCTCTGTGCCAGTGCGCCAGAGCTTGCCATTGTTATGGCTGCAAGACACGGTAAGACTCACAGCAGTGTCATATGTAAAACTTCTACACTACTTCCATGGATGGTGTCCTCACCGGAGAGTGTTATTTATTCCCAGGCAGATGGTGTGTGATAGGCCCGTGTGTGGGCGTTCAACAGGCTGGCACTGCGCTGTGTAATCCCGGCTCCGTAAAACCGTCAGCGATGATCCATCTGAGTCGGATTCCTGCGCGAATTTCCCGTTATCCATACATGCCTGGGGTGAAAGCTAAAATAAAAAAAACTCACTGCAGTAAAGGAGACACCAACAGAAAAGTTTTCCACTAGTTGAGGAGAGTTCATGCAGCGACTCATTCCATCGCAGTGACTTGAGTTGAATGCAAAAAAAAACTGCCTCCAGCTCAGCTCCCTCTTGCGTCTCCTCTCCTAGCGGATCTCCACCAAAAAGCGAAGCCGGAGAAGTCCCGAGAGCCCTTCTGTGGACTGTGTTGGATCATTTAAAAGTCCTTGTGCGCACACGAGTGCAAAGAAACAGTGCACTGAGAAAAACAACAACCCTTGTAGGTTGCAAAGTGGTCCTCTACTCTCTCCCCTTTGAGCATTTGTCTTTCTTTTCCTCGGCCCCCCTCTCCACACATTAGCGAGGTGGTTCCCATTGGTTGGCCACTTGTTGTGGGTTTTACGTAGTGATGGGCGGGAGTTTGGGGGGGGGGGATTTTACATTAAGGAGGGTTGAATGTTTGAGTAGAACAGCAGAGAGCTGGGTTCAGTCTGTGGCACTGGTTTTATAAACATTTTACTCTCAAAGAACTTATTATTAATGTACATCATAAAAGTATGTGATAACAGGTTTTTATGGGGAAACTGGGTTTTCATGAAAATGTTATTTGTGCATACTGGTTCATATTTTTTATTTATAGTATTGATGAATACAAAGTTTCTGCATTATGGCATGTAGGATGATAGAAGCCATTCGGGTCAATTTAATTGGACTGGATTCTGTTGGATGTTCCCCCCCCAAAAAAGTGACACTTTAATTTTGAGGAGCACAGAATAAAGTGTACTGCAAAGTGCCTACAAGTGTTAATTGACAGATGTGCACTTATAGTCTATAAACAGAGCCATGGTGTTGTTTCTTTAAAAAGCGTTTTGTGGCTTTTACTTAAATGTGGAGAGCTGACAGGAAATGAGAGGAGACAGAGGGGGGACGACACACAAAATAGGAACCTGGGACGTCACAAGTATATTAGGGCTGCAATTAATGATTATTCTTATTATTGATTAATCTGATGATTATTTTCTCAATCAATTGTTTTATCTATAAAATGTCAGAAAATAGTGAAAAATGCCCGTTCTATGAGAAGCCCATGTGACATCTTCAAATGTCTGTCGTAAAACCAAAGATATTCAGTTTAATTTCATGAATGACACAGAAAAACGCCAAATCCACACATTTGAGAAGCTACAACCAGCAACTTTTTGGCATTTTTAATTGATAAATGACCACAACATTTATACAATTATCAAAATAGTTGCTCACTAATTTTCTGCCGATTGACTCAACGATTAATCGACTAATTATTGCAGCTCTACAGAATATTATATGCATCAGGCCACCAGGACACCTTAATAAACACAGCTTTTTATACTGTAAAGTCCTGTAGATAATTGATAATGACACTGTGACTGTGCTACTGTACAATAATAAATTGAACTCTACAGCTTAATGTCTGCTGTGCTAATGATCTGTGCAGCATCCTCACTGATAATTTAATCATCCACATCCTATTAACTCTTCCTCAGCAGAGCAGTTGAGTGCAAATTAATTGTGGTGTAACAGGGTACTCAGTGAACATCATTTAGTATAATCACTCATTAAGGCTTCCTTCTCTCGTATTACCGCACTATGTCATCCGCTGTCAATGTTAAGATGGTGAATCAGAGCACTGGCACTTCTATTTGCAGAGTCTTGTCTTAACATGTGATCTGACATTAATCCTACCAAGAGTAGTCATACAAATTTCAGTTAAACCTGATCAATGTGAGATTTTCAGTGTGTTAACTTTCTTCTCATTACCAACATTCCCTCAACCTGTCATGTCTGCATCAGGTAGTGATTTCTTTCATTTCCAATATTTGCATTCAGCAACTGGACAGGTTGAAACATGTGTTTATCAAACTATACTGGAAATAGCCTGTGACATCATGCTGTTAGTAATTAAACAGTGTTGGCAAACAAACAAAAAATATCACCATACAACAAAGTGAGCCAAGACAGTTTACATTTTAAAAAGCAATTTGATCGCAAATATAAATATTTTACAGTACAACATATTCACTTTATAATAATCTGACATCTAAAAAGGAAAAATAAGACATCTGACTGTCTGTATTCAGGTGGTTTTCCTGGTTGAGTTTTTCTGTTTCCCAACTGACAACATAATTGTAGAATGAAGCAGTTTAGAGTCAAAAAACACTCAGCAGGTCCACAAATGTGTCTCCCGTCGAGACCAGCTACAGATTTTCCATCTTAACATCACCACAGATTTTGAATCATTTCTGGTCTCCGGTTTTTGGAGAGGGTTTTTGGGCATGTTCCCTGGTATTGATCAGACTGAGGTTGACCACAGCAATGACAAAAACACATTCTTAAACTGTTCTTTATTCATAAATCTGCCAATTACTTAATTAATCAAGTGTTTGGCCTGTAAAATGTCAGAAAATCATGAAAAGTGCCCATAGTTTCCTGAAACCTAAGTTGAAAAATGTATTCATTAATTTCTTGTTTTGTCTGACCAACAGTCCAAAACCTAAAAACAGTCAATCTACTACAATGGAAGACTTAGAAAACTAGCAAATCCTCACATTTGAAAAGCTGAAACCAGTTATTTCTTTGGCATTTTTTTCCTTTAAAAATGACTAAGATGATGATCAGAATTGTTTCCAATTAATTTTCTGTCGATTGCTTAACCAACTAACAGACTAGACAAGCTGGGCTTCGCTGCTGCTAAAGAAACATACTTATATATAACAGTATATAAAAAATTAAATCACTGACCAGGTGCTATAGAGCTACTTAAAGCAGCCCCATTATATATGTTATATTTGTATGATATTAATGATACTTTTTCTTTGACCATCAAAAAGGTCAGTAAGAATCTGAAAACCTTGTTTGTTTTTACAGCTTCTTTCAAAGATAGTCATCCTGAGATATCGACCTGGACCTCACCATCAAAATGACACATGAGTGTATGTGTGTGTCAGAGTATATGAGTGTGTGTGCGCGTGCGCGTGCGTGTGTGTGGGTGTGAGTAAAATGATAGCCCACATGTTGACACATGAGCGGGAGGAGGCAGTTTAGTTCTTGAGGCTTGATGTGGATGAGGGAGTCAGGGAAAGAGAGCAGTGAGGGCACAAAGGCTGTTTGTGTTTCAAACAGCATTCTGATCTCAGGAATGTACCTTTAGGCCACAGCCGTGAGCTTCCCACTGCAAACAATGCACTCAATGTCAGTTACGGCTGGCTAGCACAGACGCTGCTGGCGCTACTCCATGGTCCCAACTCGTCGAAAATGATGGATACTGGGAACTCAATACCTTAGGAGTCCCTCTTCTGCCTTCCCCTCCAGCACAAAGAATGGAAACTCTGTGTGCTTCAACAAAAGATTTCCAAACACCAACGTCTTCATTGGTTCAAGTGCTTTTAGCACAACTGTAATATGAAACAGAGGCAACTCCATTCAAATGAGGTATTCATTCATTCATTCATTCATCTTTTTACTGTGTTTTAAACATGAGGCGCAAATAAAGCGGCAAGTTTGCCTTTCGGAGTCCATAATACTTTGCATATTTTGAAAATGAATTAAGTTAAGACCTAAGGAGAAAAGGCGTCTTTAAAAACTCATAAACCACATAAAAAAATCTTTCATCCTAAACACTTACAGAAGGAAAAAAAAAAAAAAAAGCTGATCGAGTCATCCAACACTTTCGTCTTTGCCAACAGCTGTATGCTTAAACCAGATGTGCAGCGCTGAGAGCTGAGCGTCGTTTCTTTGAGGGCTCAATTAAATCCGAGTTCTTGCCGCAACAGTCCAATTAAGGGACAAACATAATGATATTAAAACCATCCCCTGCTGATGTTCAAAACACAGCGAGGTTCAGTACTGTTTTGTGTTAAAGAACATCACACCAGGCTATGAAGTTAAGGTGAGTGAAAGAAAAAATACTTATATAGGACCGAAGCATTGCGAACAGGTAGTATGCATCTGTATTAGTTGGATTGTTTGGATCTAGTTTTAAAGCCTAACCAGAGACAGAGGCTGCAATTAGCTTCAGCTAGACGTGTTTTATACGTTACATCTGTTGCATTGCTTATCTGTATTTCACAATGTTTATTTGTATGGTCCCTGTTAAATAAACTAATAAAATAAATTAAATATAAATTATCTAATGCCATGTGGTTGTGTCTTTAGTTTGTTTTTACGTGAACATTTCAACAGAGAAAAGCTTTAAAAATGTGTTTGTAAAACTGATCTGTATATATGTTTGTGCGTGTGAAAATAAGATAATAAATACATAAATTGTGTCAATTTGGGCCAATTGTCCCTCAAGTATGTGTTAGTTATTACACTAAAATAAAAACAGCATTAATGAGATTTTATAATTCTATAAGACACAAAAGGTTTCTGCTACAATTTAAAAAAATGTAACAAATGAATTCATCACTGGTCACAGGACTGCTGTAGTTCAGCTGTGTTGTGAGGATTTCATCAGTCACTGAGCGAGCTGAATCCCAGCAGAGCGGGTCAGCAGCAGTGGGCCTGCACCGCGCTGTCTGAAAAAGGAAATATCAGAATACAGGAAATGAGTTGGCAGGAACTATCCATTCAAATTGCTTCCTCTTTGGGATTTCAGAGAAGCGATAATGGCAAGTGATAAGTTATTTGGAACGGAACCAAACAAGATTAAGGATTAATTTCCTTCCTCATGTCTGCCTATTAATTTGCCTCTGTTTCGTCCGTCCTCTTCCAGGGATTTGTGTTGATTTGTTCGGTTTGGAACTGCAGAGTGACGCACGAGTGATTACAACCGTTACTACTTGAAAGATAATGCCAGGGAGCCTTAAATAAACTACCTATTTTTACCATTTCTTTAGCTTTGGCTGCAAAAGCCATGAATCCCCGGAAATTGCTTTGCATTAAAGGGAAAATCCCCTGCAGTACTAAACAACAACAACACAGTATCTCTTTTCACAACAATGAAAAACACTGATATAATACAGTTTTCAGGGAATGAAAGTTTCAGCGATACACACCCCTGAATTGAAAGTGGGTGGATCCCTTTTTCAAAATCCTGCCAAATGGGCAAAATGTTAAATGAAGTGTTATTGGGGGAGGAGGGGGGGTGTTCCTTTAATCAGTAAGATTAAAGTCATCCATCATGTCAAATAGGCACCAGTCCTGCTGACCCTTTTAACACAGTCCACTGCACTATAATTTCTACAAGATTCAACGTGATCTGATCTCCACATTTGAGCATCAAACTGTCACAAGTTTGGACATTTTTGGTCATAGTTTACACAAGTCAGTAATTTGGTTAATTGTTTTGTTCTTCTTAATGACACATTTTAACATTATTTATTGGATTGGATTTCCATAAAATAAAATATCATCAATCATTGGGAGAATGTATTCAACAGTTTAAAAATTTATGGACTCTGTGTTAAAACCTGATGTTCTGCCCTCTAACAGGACCTTGAGATAGATCAGTGCATGTTTTGCAGTTAGGTGGCAGCAAGACCTATAAATAAAAGTCTAAGCCTTTTTCATTCAGCTCAACCTGAGAGCATGAATTCATGTCTGACCATAAAATGAAGACCTGGCAAATCTCCAATCAAACCCAGTCTTCTAACCCAGGGTCATTACATCTTCATTTAAGTCTGAAAGGATTTCTTCAGTCAGCACTGCCAGAACTGAAATTACATCCAGGTAACTTCTATTTACCTTGACAGACTTCTATGAATCTCTGCACGGCTTCCACACACCACATATCACACAAGCAGCTGCTGCAACACATGTCGCTCAGCCATCAGCCTGTATGAGCGGCTGTTTATACTGGCCTGAAGGCCTTTCATATCACTGCAGACAAACACCAGCAGCACATATGGACCCACCAATAAAGACCTAACCCCTGACACAGATGTATGACCTTAATCCCCCAAACATGGAGTGCAGCAAGAAAGAATTTAGCAATATAAAAACACAACAAAGCTAACAAACACATGATCACTTAGACCACAAGTGCTAAACATTCCTGATCTGCTTTTGGTGAAAGGCTCAGATTCATTTTAAGAGCAGTGATAGAGACTCATGACGGTCCAAACTTTGTACCTGCAAGAACGGCATGCTTTAGAAATGCAGGTCAAAAGAGAACATATATTCATTTTTTCCAGATAATTCACAAGAAGATATATGACTGAATAGTTTTACAACTGACTTTTGGCACAGATACTGTAACAATACCATTTTAAATACCCGAGTTTAATTAATATAAACACATTTTTCTAATAAAAAAAAACACTCAACAAAATATGCCAAACCTCTCAATGCATCAGAGTTTAAAATGTATTTTTGCTAAGAAATCATTATGTACTGTATGTCCTCAGTGTTTGTTTTGATTTGTGTACTTATTTGGTCAAAATTGTAATTACCAAAAGGAAGAAATTTCAGTGCTTTCATTTTTCAGCAGTGACAGCGTGAGTGTTCTCCATGGGGTGTACATTTTTGGTAAAGTACTGATAATTTGATTGGTCCATATGTGTGTGGGTGGGAACTAAAATGGTTGATTATATCGCTTCAATTCCATAACTGCCACAAAGGCAGGAAATCCCCTGGAGGTGGACGTTGTTAGCCGTTGTGTAGTTCCATCTGTGATTTGAGCGCTCCCCACATAATTGTGTGGCTCTGTACGTTACGCTGTAATTGGTTGCATGATAACTGATTTGGTTGTATGAAGGTTTATGACAAAATTACATTATGTGCATTAAATTTGGGTTTAATTAGGCTACACTGAACGACAGTTTGGCTGACCTGAGTCCATGTTTCAGTCCGTCCTCACAAGAAAAACGAAAGTGTAGGTCGGAAATTCAGCCGACCTATAGTTACGTTTACGCCATCTAGTGGCCGTAGTAATTATGACCCAGGGAAGTGACGCAGTTCAGATGACGGTGGCGGGTTGGGTGGATGGCTAGATGGAGAGATGGCAAAAAGTGGGACTTATCTGCCGGAGACCGCTGTTCGCTTACCGTTTCCAACCACGAGTGTCATGTTTCCAACCACAAGTCGTGATAGTTTTTTAAAAACTGTAACTTCGATTGTCGTGTTGTTTATTGTTGCCATGACAATGAAGGGTGCATAACTTTAAGGAAGTAACTTTAACCCACACCATGTTTCAAGTGATCATTTTAACCCAAACCATGATCTTTCCCTAACCCTAACCAAGTGGTTTTTGTGCCTAAACCTAACCAGACTTTAACCACAGCGTTGTCACACCATAAAACACTTTTTTTACTTTTTACGAAAAAGCTCCTATGGGTCGTTCTGGAGTGCAGGTACAATCACCCTATTCGATCGTTTAAATATGACGATGTGTTGCCATGTTTGCTTGGTTTTCAGGCACTTCCATATTATTAAGGGCCAAGTCGGATATATTGGAGCTTTCAGAAAAATCTCAGTTTCCAGTCGTAATTAAGACTTGGAGGCTGACGTGAACGCTATTTACAAGTCGGAAACTCATAATTACGGTAACTCTGATATGACATGAATGTATGGAGGGCTGAGATCACGGGACTACTCATTGCTGTGAGTTTTCATTTGCAGTCACCACAACTGGACCAATGAAGGAAAGACACCTCAACCTATCTAGATTCCCGTCCTTTCAATAATGTGGGACAAACACAACACTGAATGTGTGGGAGCTGCCCATGACCTGGCAGGTGTTGAAGTAAGATAAACAAAAACTAAAGTCTAGTGGGAATCAGTGCTAAGCAAGCAAAGCTAACGGCAAGATGGATCAAATGTGGAATTTTGTAAAGGACTGTTTAATTAACAATGGTTGCCTTGTCAAAAAAAAGGGGGGGGGGGGCTCTTGTACTAACATTTGTAGGATATACCGGGGTATAGAGCTGCTCCAGTCAGTAGCGCACTACGGAAGTTGATAGCACGTCTCCTAGCAACCCCGGTCCTCAAATATCAGTTAACTGGTGCCAAGGAATACGCCCACGCAGAGGCTTGAATCTTAGATACTGTTTCAACAAATATGTCCAACAACAGTGCCATGTTACAATGTTATGTGGCTGAATTATCATTATACAAGGCGTGAGGAGAGGAATTTAAATTTCAGTTTGACTTGGAAACATAAGCAGCAGTACAAGAACTTTGCTCATTTTAAACTGTATTTTATTAAGGTTTTCTGATTTAAATCAGGAAACCCAGATTAAAGAATAAGTAAACTAGAGCAAAAAGCTGACCAAACCTTCAATACTTGACATTTTTCAATACTCTATGTTATGGATACATTTCAGTCAGTGTTGTAAAGGTATTGCGGTTTAATACCTTGCCCCCAATAATAGTAAAATATGCTCTCGCACAAGTTTTATGTTATGTTACGCTTAAGTTTTATGATCTGTATTTTACAATTATGATATCAGATTGGACCATTTAAAAAAATACAGAAATGTACTTCACTAAACTCCTCAATCAAGAACCTATGAAGTCTTCTCTGCGCATCTGTCACATTTATGCTCCCCAGTCGTCGAGTACACAGTTGACAGGATATGCAAACAACTGAACACACAGCAGAATACTATCACACCATCGTGCATGGCTTTCAAACTTGTATCCCAGAACCCCCTGCAGTTTTTTGGCAGGCCTCCAAGCCTCTAGTACCAATTTAAGAGATTAGACCCAGAAAAAGCGCACAAGACCAAGACAAATGAGCCCAAATGGCCCCCACCAGATCTCCCCCCGCCAACCTTTGGCATCACAGTCTGCTATAGAGACGTCAAGTAGTGCAGGAGGGAATGTGAAACCCTAGCATGTTCCCCCATTTGGCACGTTCCTGAGGCTCCAACGCAGTTATGAGGCCACTTCATAGGAGTGTAAACTGTGTATTTAAAAAGCCGTCATTGTGGGACTAACATTGGCCCTGGTGTAGGTTGTTAGAATAACTGAATGACACAATGGTTTCTTTTCTAAATAAACAGATGTGGGTAGGCTGTTAAAACCTTCATTTTTTCTCTTCCTCTTCTTCTCTTCCTCCCCTCCTCCATCCCATCTGTAAGTGGCCTCTCACACACACACACACACACACACACACATACATATACATACACTCTCTCTCTCTCTTTTTCACCCTCCGTCCACATGTCTAAGAAAGGCAAAGGGCCAGTTTCCTCCTGCAGCTGTTCAGTACAGACGGGCCTCTATTCCAGCCTCCACAGTGAAGTGATATCGGTCGTCTGCTCGGGCTGATTAATTGCGTGTCATTCTTAACTCCTCCAAGACCCCCCCCCTCACCCCCCACTCCTCCTCCAACGCTGCACATGGAGGAAATGAACTCACCACAATCCTGCTGGCACTGGACTGCTATCAAATCTAATTCTCAGTCAAAGATTACTGTGGTATTTCACAAAGACTGAGGCCGGTCCACATAGTAATAATAATTCATAAGTTCTGTGGATAGCTAATGAAAAGCAGCTTAACTCAAAATTAGAGTAATAATGTGGGATATTTTTCAATCTTCTATGTTCACTGAAGCTGAAACATTTTCTACATTTGTTGATTTAAGGGTAAAGTAAAAATGTCTCTTATACCAGAAAGAGAAGTGTTTCATATTGTCCCAAAAAACAACTGTGGCGTGTTTATAAAAAACAAAAACAAATAACTGATTCAATAGTTACCATCAGCAGCAATACCCACCATGGAAAAAAAAAGTTTCTACAGAAACTCAAATTTTATTAACAGAAAATTCAAGCAATAAGCTGTCGAGTATTGTCCAATCTGCATCATTTAAGGCAACCTCCAGGAACAGCAAAAACACCTTTGCGATGAAAACTTGGCATTAATATACTACCAAGGTAAGATGAAACCTGTTAATACTGAATGAAAACCTATCTAGTAAAGTCAATTGCCACCAAAAGATCGGGACTTTGGAGCTAAAAACTTTGAAACTAAAAAATTTGCTTTCATATCGTACCTGAAAAATTTGTCAAATTAAGAGAATCTAACGGGAAACTTTTGAATTTGAGACATCACCCAAATATTATTTTGTTGAAATGAATGAAAACAAATGTTAGGTTTTTCTATGACACTCAGGTATCATAGTGACAGTGGTAGAAAAACCTTTAACAATGCCCGCCGTTAATTACTCTGAGACACTGGTCCATTGTTTGGGGCCTGGTTCATGATTTTGTATAATTCTGTATTTCCATTTTCCCTTGTTTCAGCACCAACTTTGTTTTCAATCAGCTGGTTTTCCTACATTTAAAAACAGTGGATATGAAAGCTTGAATTTGGCCAATAAGCAATATCCAGTTCTGTATCCTCTACACAAGAAGTTTATGGCCTGTTGAAAATGATTGTCTCTGTTGCAGGGTTGTTTTTGAGAGGAAGGAATTATGGCCAAGAAACTTTAAATCAGAGCCAGGTTCCTTCAATGGAAAAAGAGCTGAACGTTTCTGAAAGCTTTCCTGCTTTAATGTTTCTGAATTCTGTGTGGAAATTTGGCACACAATGTGAGCTTGACAACTTCTGAAAATATGATCAAGATTAGTAAATGTATTTATGAAACTTAAGCTGGGAAATGTTTTTTAAAAGTCAGGCCATTTCAGCCAATAGTTGCTAATGTCCCCAACAAAGTACTGCAGGAGTACATTCCCAGCTGGTTTTGCTGTGCTGATAACGCAGTGCGGCTGCCTGGTGACCAAATAAAAAGCACATGTCTGACATAGCATCAGAGATGCATCAATCCTCCGTGAACTCTTGACTCCGAGGGGATTACTGTGGATAAGAATGATGTGACCAATCCACATGTTGCGTACTTTGAAAAAACACAGGCACCATTTGGGAGTGTCAGTTTTCTGAGAACATTTTTTGGTTTAGTGGAAAGTTTCAGTGTTTGAATGTTAATTGTGTTTGCATTTGAAGCTGGAGTTAAGAGCATTTTTTAGGATAGTACTATATATATGCACTGAATGTAGGCATATAGTGACTCTTTTCCCTTTTGAATTCAAGATCCTGTTACTTTAATATCATGTGTATATATTTTTAAAGCTGCAATATGCAACTTTTTTGAAATTTCTAAATAAACTATATGTTATTTTCTAGATTATAGGGCTGTACATGTCTGTAATCATGTGTCTACATATCTGACTCCCCTCCATTTGCTTGAAGTGGGCTTCAGTAGACTTTTGGTTATATAGTATTTGCCATAGGCACTGATCTCAGGTAAGTCATAGAAACAATAACGATACCAAGCTCAACATTTGACTTGCAATTTGACTTACAAGAATACAATACATCTCATTAGTCTGTCGACTTGGAAAGCGAACAAAAGGAAACTACATCTCACACATCTATGAGAGTTTTGAAGGCAGGATAGTATGAAACTGTTGCTTTTTTTTTTTTTTTTAAACGAAGACATGATGTAAAAATCTTTTCACAAAATGCAATGTATTTGGCAAACAGAGGTTTTAATATTGATGCGTTTAGTCGACTCAAATGTGTGCCATGGTCTGTAATTTTCCAAAGTCTTAAATTACCTCATAAATCATTGCATGAAGACAGGTTAATCGTAATTGTTGTGCAATCAGGACAAAAAAATACCCAAGATAAGGTGCATTCAAAACCAGTGCATCATCGCTGATTGTTACTGACTTTTTCAGGACGTGTTTATGCTGTGAGGAGTTACTCACAGTTAAACAAAGCCAACTCCTTTTTCTTCTGAGAAACCAAACTTGCAAATATTAAACAAAAAACATTTTGGTGTTGATGTTTTGCCACAACACTTCCCGTCAGTGTCTGCTTTCAGCCGATAACAGCCAGGCAATAACTCTAGTGGGGCCCCAGATGGCTTTGGACAGATTCATCACAACTAACACCTCAGGTCAGCCGCAGGTAATCCATCAGAGCACTGAGCTAATTCAGCAGTGTCAGGTAGGAGCAAAATAAGTCTGTCCTCCGCTCAGTTTACATCACAAGGTTACGACACCATTGCCACAATTTATGGCTTCTTCCTAATGTGTAGCTCCATGTGCATCGTTTACAGCTGGACTGGATATAACATGGATCAACAAAATCTTTAATACTCTGCCCTTGAAGGTAAATAAAGGTTTGTGTGCAAGTGTGTGTAGTCAGCAAAGGAGTTCACACACACAAGATATTTCTCTTAGAGCATTCAGTAACTCCCAGGAGGAAAAGCTGTCACTCCGTGGCTGTGTTGTATGATGTGATGTTCGACTCAAATCACAGGAACAACTGACAAAATAAACCATTCAACAGCCTCATTACTCAGCACTCTGCTCAGCTCCTATCATGGCAGTGTACGGGGAGACACACTGAGCCGAGGATGATCCCACTTTCTGTGTCTGCTGGGTCCTGGTTGCTCACAGCAACCACTAACAAACAAATCACAAAGCGAACAATAATTATTAGACAGAATTAGGCGACAGTCCAATCCAGGAAAAAGTGTCAGTCAATGCTGGAACATCACAACATTGATGTCAAATAAAAACTTGTACAAACTGTATTAAAACTACCAAAAGGAAACATTTTCTTAAGAATGAAATGTCTTAGGAATTGACTCTGTTATGCTCCATTAGAATTATACTGTTAACATAAACATGACATGTGGCTCATTATGCATTTTCTACAAAACATCTGCAGGCCAAGAGAACTAATGACTTCAAATCCAATACTGGATTGCTTTGAGATTCTCATTAGAATCGTTGCTACAATGGTTTTTGTTTGTTTGGTTTATGATGTATAAACAAGCAATAACTCAAACAGAATTCACGGCTAATTTAACATTGATCCACAGGAAGAGGAAGCTCAGGATAGTGATGCTTGCAGCTTAGTCATTACAAATATTTATTGGCCCAAGTCATCCAAATATCATTTTGATTTAACCCCAATCAGCATTTCTCAAGTATCCAAAAATGTCAGTGATTGGTAAGAGGTTACCTCTGCCAAAAAGGTTATTGTTTATTTGTTCATTTGTTAATTACTCAAGAGCTACTTAACAGATAATAATTACATTTGGTGGAAACTTTGACCATGGGTCAAGGAAGTTGTGGCTCATATCCATTCAACAGATTTTTAGCCATTTTGAATTATTTGCCCATTTGTGTCCCACACTTTTACAAATTCTTCTCAAGCACTTTTCATTCTGTCTTTATGACATTTAGTACATTTGGATGAACCTAAACATATCAAACTCTGAGTAATCCTGCAAAATTTAATGGCATTTCACCAATGGGTGGCCAGAGGTGATTAATTTAAATGGATTTAAGGTTTTTTGCGAAATTCACTCCAAAGTCTCAATATTCCTGGACAGGATTGGGAATTTTAATATTAGCCACCACTAGCCAATCAGCATGATTATCTAACACTATGTTTATTTGAATACATATTTTCTATTAATAGAATTAATTTGCAGCATTATTCAGCCTTGATAGAGGTATGAGTGCTTTCTAGTTATTTCAAGTGTTGCTAACAATTTGACAACAATTTGATTATTCAGCCTCAGTAAAATCTAGGCTTGTTTGATTAAGGAGTCGATACCTTTTTTGCACAAATATTGAACTGCTGCCCATGTCTGTGGGGTAAAACGCACCAAGTCTTAAAATTAAGGCAATCAATTCTTAAAATCACCATTAAAACTGTAAAGTAAATCAAACACCACATAAAAGCTAAATTAGGAGTAATATGGCCCAAAGGAATGTGTTTAGTCTTCCTCAAAATGTTGGAAACAGTGAAGAACTGTCCTGGCCCAGGCTTGTTAACTCGAACAGGAGTAGAAGATGCGAGGCACCACTCAAAGTAAAAAATATTGGGGACACTTAATCTTTTCGTGTTTTACACTATTGGAATTAATATATTTCACTGGAGGGCTGCACATCAGTAAAGTAATCATTTCAGAAATTCAGTTTCCCCAAATTCCAAAGCTCAGCCAAACTAAAGGAAATATTTTGGAAAGGTTCTGGAAAAGCTCAGAATAGTCGAAGAGCTTTAGGCTTCATGGAAAAGAATACTGGTTTTACTGTATAAAAGAAATGACTAACTGAGGCCCACTAATGGATGATGAATAACAAAAAAATGTTACATTTGACTTTATTAAGGCATGGAAAGCTTGCTGATCAGTTTCTCTCAATGCTCTGAAGTAACCTCCCTGTGGCTGCATGGGTTTGTTGCAACAGTTACATTTCCAATCCAGGTGTGCACCCATGGTTCCTCCCTGTGTCTCTTTGTGTTAAATGGCAGGTGTGTCCCGCTGCGTTGGCCAAAGGTTTACGACCTCTCTTCTGTTACCTCACACCGCTAGCCTCTGGTCATCCTCTGAGCTGGTAGGAATGTGAGTGTGGATGTGCAGTGGCTTGCTCAAGACACCTTTTATGACCCTTGGGTGCCTGCTAACTCGGTCACCTTTACAAACGGAACTAGGGTTGTTTTGTAGGAAGAATTTAACTAAATTCAAGCGCGCACATTAATGTTTGAACAGGAAATTCTACACAGATGGAGAGCAAAATTATTTCTAATTTCATAGACTCTACAATAGAGAAGACAGCAAAGACTGCTGCTTGAGAGTGAACAGTGAGGCCACATCTCTACTCCATTACATACCATATCCATCACCATGAGGGAAACTGAGGCAAAGGGGACATTTGGCATAATCGCGGTCATTTCCTGGACCCAGCCGTGCACCCTGGCTGTCTCTATGTATGGAGTCTGGCAGTCTGGGCCCATATAGACAGCGCAAATACAGAGCGAACACACTCATCCATCCAGCACACAACAGACCTCTGATCCATCTGTGACAGCAGCCGAACAATCTGCTCCTTCTTCTGGCCTTCCCTGTCCAGACATACTTTCTGTCGCAATCTGTCCGCCCCAAATGGAGATAAAGGAGAACACCAGAGCCTGATTTATCAGTCAACATTGAACTATCTGAAAGTCTCTTGCACAGATGGCTGGATAATGTCAACTTGAAAACTTTTCTCTCTCCCCCCTGCTGATTTCTTTTATCTCCCTCCTCCAGACATATTCCTGAGAATACTCAAGAGCACTAATGATAAGCTTGGAGTTTCAAAGTTAGAACTCAAGCACTGAAAAAGTGTGTCTCTGTGATCACAGCAGCAAGGCTAACCATGCACATTTAGACGACTGCAGTAAAAGTCGTGGTAATAACTGCAAGAATAAAAAGGACGTTTTCTCTTATTAGATGCCTTTGGTGACATTTAGGGTCAAATATGGCAGGCACTCCATAGCCAAGCTGATAAAATTAGAAAAGGAGAGAACTACAGCTGCGCTCTCAGCTAATAACGTCATGACCAATGTGTCATACAGACCTGGCATTTGTCAGTGTATTTTTTTTTTTTCAAAGGCACCTTGACAAAGGCGTTGACACTAGTCATAGTCTTTTATGCGATAAGTTTGTCTGGTGTTAGTTCACCATTAGAGAAGCTAGTAAAGGTAACCTCATAAATGTTTATGAGTTTAATGAGTTTTTCCTTAGACAGCAGTTGGAGTGCAGCTTTGACCAAATCTGCCATTTTAAGTAGATGAAACCTCAGATACTTTCTGCTGCCATTCAAACTCAAGATCCAATTTTTGGTAGGAGATTATAGTTTTGAGTGTGTTTAATAAAACTAAATGATGATGTAAACATGTTTTAATATCTACCTTGAGTTCCAGATCAATTAAATTGTCATATATAAGAAATGCAGGCCTCCAGAAATGTGTCTTGATGACACTCGTGCAGAAACATACTTGACAGTGTACAGAGATTTGCGTAACCAATTGTCATCCCATGTACAACTGCAGATAATGAGAAAAAATTACATTGCAAGACTTAATATCTACCTGCCTGTGCCACTCTTTGGCATCTTCTATTCTCCTGTCAAGTTAAATGCTCCGCTGATCACGTTCAACTTAAATTCTTTTCTCGTCTGTCAGCGCAGCTCGTCTCACAAACACAATAAAAACCTTGAGTGATATTATCTGTAACTGGCATCAAATACTCTTTCTAGAGGTGTTGTAATGTAACATCTGACATACTTTCAATCTCAAACTTGTTTTGACAAGTCTGGCATGAAACAACAGTTTTTATTGTTTTTATTTTGTCTTCAGTCTGTGTTTAATCAGTTGAATTTTCATAGCACACTTGGTGTTTGGCTTGGATTTGAATTGACTGATGCATCTTTCAAGGCAGGATACGGATTTCTCAGTCTACTAAATTGCAAGAGGGCAAAGTTTCTTGTCTAATAACATGTTTTTTGTATTTATTGGGGATAATATATTTGAAAATGTATCCATCTCAAATACTTTATTTGAAAAAAGTGTAAATCACTTTCCTTGTCACTTTCAGTTAAGCACAGAGAAAAGGTCAGCACGTCTGGTTCTTGAATCAATCTTTGATATCAAACTATCCAGCACACTCAGGTCTTATCATAAAAGCATTTTCTAGGGTTGAGTAAGCCTCTTCACAGAAGAAGAAAGACACCCGGGCTATGCTTTCAACTTGAGATAACATGGTCTCCACATGGTGTGTGTTAAGGAAGTGTTTTTGTGTGTGCGTGCATGCATTTGCATTTTCACATCAAAGTAAAATTAGGCGTAAGGAACATTTGGCAGTTAGATTCTGCACCAGTCCACTCTCCTAAAAGTTTTTCACATGCAGGCATCTTGGAAAAAGAAACACAATTAAGAAGAGAGTATTTAAATTAAGTTCAGCTACAGATGCTAAACATCAGCACACTCACATAAATAAAAATCTAGAAAAACATTAACCAATTTGCCACACCAAGCGCCATTTCTCTTGACTGTAATACTCCCTTCAACGTCAACCTAATTCCAGTTTCATGTTAGTTTTTCTAGCTGTACATGTTTAGGGTATCCAGAGGACAAACTCTCCTGAGTGAAGCCTTCAGAGTCCAAAGGATTCCTTCTAAGTGGCCTGATTTTTCCATCAGGCTTCGCTCAAGTCTCTGGCAGAGTTTGGGGACAAGGAAGACCTGATTTACACATCCTCCAATCCCTCCACCCACCCCCCTCCCCTACCTGACAGGAGCAGCTGCACGTCATGACAGATAGGCCATGTCATCTCCAAAATTCCTGCAGCGCTGCCCTGCTCTCAGCATTTCTGTCAGCACTCAATATGACGTTCTAATTTTACCAAGGCCGGAACGCCTGTGTGGACTCATATGTATATGCTCAATTATATAGATATGCTCCACGTACAGATAAATGTAAGAATAAACAAATAAAAACAGATGCGATCATAAAAACTGAATGACCTGCTAGTTTATCTGGAATTGTGGAGCCAGTGTGTGCTGACAGAAAATATATATTTTGTTTTACTGGTGTTGTAACATCCTTGTTACAAATTCCGGTTCTCAGTTGGAATTGAACATACACAAAGTCCAATGCACGACCGTACACAAACCAATGCAGGCCCTCCAAGGTCTTGTTAAGGCCATGGAATGAGCTGCACAGCCCTCTGGGTAATAGACTGGGGATGTGCTGGAAGGAAACTCAAGCCTTCTTGCCATTCCAGGCAGAGCACAGCAGCCCATGCTCAGTATCAATGACAAAAGCAGACAGGCAGCAAGCACTGATGCATAAAACATGAGCCTGAGAAAGTTAGCACAACCGAGTCAATTATCATTTTTTAAGTAACATGGAATAAGTTGCTGCAACAGAACATCTAAATTAGTGTCTGGTAAACCACACATACAAGTTTGTACACCAAAATAAGTTCCTGTTACTTAAACTGTGCCAGCATGAACTTTGCTACCTTCATTTTCCTTTATTCAACATCATCGTACAATTTATAACCCCAATGCCAGACTCCGTACAGAATATGACTTAAAGAATTACTGATGAAAATGTATTGCATATAACATTATTTAGTGAAAGATGACTTTGTTAAAGTGTGTTAACTCTAAGACAAACACATTTAAACAAGCGTGTAGTCAAACTACTGTGTAGTCCACAAAGATACAGCAGTTTTGTATAAATTCAGACAAGGCCAATGAGTTGTTTTGGTTGAAACCATATGGGACTCATTTGTCAAGGAACTTCTGGCATCGATTCCAGGTCTGGTTTTGATGTTCAGATAGGCACAGTACACATTTCGGTCAACATGAAACTATTCCAAGATAAATGTGTCGCTGTCACTATAATGGTGAGGAAAATTCTAAACCTAAACCATGGACACATTAAAATCACTTTTATTTCTTTTTTCCACAGATCAACAGAAACATTGGGAATTACTTTTTTAATTCCTTGCTATGTCCATAAAAAAATTAACGTCAGTTTTAATATTTCTCGTCTATAAAGTTGAGCTCGGCTTTTTATGGCAAGGTATTTCAATAATTGGATTCCATTTCAAAAAGTGTAAAAACAATTGTGTCTATAAAGTTACAGTGAACATTTCTTAGTTCAGCTTTAACAGGCAGATTTGTGTCTGCTTTTCTCTACTGCTTGGATCAAATTAGTTGAGGGGCCTGTATAGGGAGAACTACAGCAGGGACTAACACTAGGTTCAACTCCAAAACTCTTCTGTTGCATCAGCTTCTCCTGCAGTTACATCAAACATTTGGGGGAAAAAAAAATGTTATCAAAAAGCACATAGATAGGGAGCGGTTTCCCGTAACAAGGAACCTTGTGATGATTGGCTGAACTAACCTGTGACCTCTAAGATAGGGAGTCAAAAGAACAACTGTAAAAGCTCCTCTGATAATAGTTCTTTGACATTTTGTGTACACAGAGAATGCGAAAATAACAGATAATAACTGTCAATAAGAGATAAAGAGAAGATTTAAAAGTTCACACAACTTCAAATATAAGCTGCAATGGGCAAGAGAGAGAGAGGCTGATTTTCCCCCTCAGCTTCTAATACTTACAAAACTAGCACATGAAATCACACAATGTTGGCATTAGTTGTTTAGTTTTTAAATGTGAATTTTCAACAATGTTCTCACACTGAAAACAACAGTGCAGTGGCCAGTAAGGGTCCCCAGAGCAGCCAAATTTAGTGGTTGCCCAATGAAACTCCCACAGATAAATATGCACACAAAAACAAAATGTACCACCTACTAAAGTACATTAAATTGTTACAGATTACACTGTGGGTAATCATTCATACAATGCTGTTCTTTGACGACGGCACAACATATTTGGGTTCTTGTAATCTGGTGTGTTGCCCTCACAGCACTGCTAGCCATGCTATGATTGCAATCTGAGCAGCTATGAGGACGCCATTTGCTATGTTTGGGCTTTAGCTGCGTGGTAAATTGCAAAGAAAACAAAGTACACACACATATAGTAACATACAGACGCTGTGGCGCCAAAATACCAAATGTTGCACTATGATGTGGCTCACACTTAGTGAGAATACCTTTAACACCTGTGATAGTACCTGCAGTATACTGCCCTAGCACCGGACACTAGAGAGGAAAAACTAGACTAAGTATTGTACCAGCCTCTAATTTTCACTGTCCAACTTCTTGCTCTTTTAAAGCCAAAAGAACCTCTTGAGCGTAACCTCCAGCTGGCCGAGGATTCTCAGCAGGTCAGAACTACCTTAGAGCTTAGGGGGTTTCTTGGAAAACTGAGGAGGATCTTAGCGAGCAGTTTAATCTTGTGGTTTTTCTGGAAAATGGTAAATTTAACTTTACCTTAAATTATGGGTTTTGTTGTGGAATTTAAGACTAGATGACTAGAAGCGCTGGCCTAACAAAACAACACCATAATGTAGCCATTATCACCAAAAAAATAACCTTCTAACACTGATAGCAGTTAATAGATCAGGTCAACATAAGGTTTGTCTGAAGGTGCGGTGAAATAGTGTGTGCAGTATTTAAAGCCTGGATAGGATTTTTCTCACCTAAAAATCATAAATTAGGAAGAAAAGTGATCCCTACAATCCCTAAAATGAATACATTTGTATGAAATGAGACTCTCTGCATTGGTAAACATTGGTGTGATGTTTGCAGCTTATCAACATCACATTGACATGATTTCTGAATATTTATGTTCCACTGTGGGGTTTTTAGCGGTTTGGAGCTGGCTATATACAGGATGATGTTAACCAGTGCAGCTTTGATTGTTTATATTTCATGAAATTAGAAGACTGCCATTCTGTCAGTTTCAGTGATTTAGACTTTGGACTCGGGTAAAGAAAGTTAATACAGCCATAAAGTTGTTCAGTCATTCACTGAAGTAGTAAAATTATATGGATTGAAACATTTGTGCAATCTGAATCCTTTGATCCGTCTTTGGGCCACAGTTATTACCACAGATAAGAATAACGGTTTTGATCCTACATGATACCAAAGCAAGAAAAACAAATATTCTTGCAAAACTACTTTTTGGCAAATAGTTTAGCGTAACATGTAACCACTGACATCACGATGAGGTTTTCCCCAATAAAAAGTAATTTAGCTGGCTTTGGAGCAGGATATTTGAGAATGCAGGTATTATTATGTCATGTTCAGTGGTGAAGCCTGCTGGAATTTCTTCACTTCAGCTGAATTTGACAGAATCAAATCAAAGTGGAAAAAAAGGCCAAAGACGAGGCCTCTTCTTTGAACAGCAGAGAAGCACGCTGTAGCTTCTTCTCCTGCAGCCCATGACTCTTTCAACCTGTAACTTCAGTCTACCAGCAGCTGCACGCCCGCATGGAGCTGCCTCCATGAGAGATCCACTGCCTGCATCCATGAGAGAGACAGAGAGACTGGCGATGAGGTGCAGGCAGGCACCACAGGTTAGGTTTCACATTCACATATTGATCAGAAGAGATACAGAGGATTACTGACAGAGACTTTCACTAACTTTTAAGCGATAAAGCTGGCATTATTCTATATTTTTCTTATTGTCAACCCATGAAGACACACAATGCGTTAGTCCATCTCTCAGTACTTTCTGACTTCCTCTGGCTGTGACATTTGTTCATACCAAAGACGTAAATCTTTAAAAACAGGTCACAAATATAGTTTCATTTTTAAAAACTAATTTTAAAAGCTGGGCACTGTATAGTCTTTACTACACATTACTCAAACAGAAGTAAATAGTGCATTTAGTGGGGACTATTTTTAGCAGCAGATTAATACAAATTTGGTGCTCTAGTGAGTATTTACAGCAGCACTACGATGGATTTGGGATTGACTCAAAATAAACTACAGTGCCCATGTCTGTGCTAATATAGGAAACACCCAGTGCAACGGTGTAGCTCACTGATGTGTTTTTAATAGTTTGTGGACAACGATGGAGGTCTATGCCGCAGAGGATTTAGCTATATCTGACTTTGGATACACAGGCTTGATAAAGTGATCAATTCATTGTTGGATTTGGTCTTTTCATGGGATCTGTAGAACAATGCCAACCTCAACCTTTAATAGGATTTGAATGTACTTTTTGTCTAAAATGTTGAGCTGCTCCTTTATCTGCTGCTGGTATGCCTTTAGGGAGGGGGGAAGATGAAATCATTTGCTGCATCTATTATCATTTCACATCCACGATTTCTAAGTAAGAGCCAAATACTTGAAGGGAAAGGGGATATCTTCACTTCTGGTGGTAACAGCTGGTCAGAGAGAGAGGAGTGCAGTGTGTGTGTGTGTGTGTGTGTGTGTGCGTGAGTGTGTGTGTGAGGATGCAGCTGCAGCCCAGCTATATGATGGTAGGGGTCCAGAAGCAGATGGGGGCTTCAGACTACACTGCAACACGATAGCCATTTTGAAATACCCACATATGTTTTTAAATAAATAAATAAAATCACTCTCTGTACTCAGGTTCTTGGACATAACAGAATGAAATCCTGCATTTTCCAAACCCCTATTTATTTTTAGGTTTTTATCTTGTGCTTTTAAGATCATATTTCCAGATGACATAACTACTTCCTGTACACAGTAAACACTTTATATTGTGTTGTGTTATTCCATGTGAAGACATACGTGGCATTATAACCCACTCATATACAGAATACAGAAAAATAAAATGTGTTTTGGTTCTCTGTCTTTCTGCAAAGAAAACTGAGCATGGCTAGAGAAGTCAGCTGATTATGGAGTCTGGAAGTTCAGTATTGGAATCCAGCTTTTGTCCAAAGACCTCAGGTTTGAAATGACTGAAGCACTTTGGCATCTGAACTGAAGGTAACCTAATATTAGGAATGCCCCCCATAAAGCATCACTCCCTCCCCCTCTCTCTGCCCTCAGGACTTCGAGTCTGTAGCCTCCTGAGGCCTCACTCTAATGATACCAGCAATTTTGGTTCAATAGGAATGTTACATGAAATTTACTCTGGGCCATTGGCTGTCTGTGAGGAGAAATCAGTGTCTGATTACTGAAATTTGTAAGTGGTTACTCCCTAATTGCTCAGTTCTACTCAAAAGCAGATATTAGTAGTGATTTTGTTGAAGAATTTCAGATTTGCAAAACACAAACTGAATGTAATTTTAGTTTGAGTTAGTATAGTGTATTATTTAGCTTTTATAAAGTGTATGTTGTACTGTAGCTACATACACAAAACTGATTATTTGTAGCACTTGATATGCTACTTATACTCATGTACTTGGAAGTAATTTCATGAGTGGTGATATCTAGGAGATCCAATGTTTCTCAAAGAACCTCAGTATAAAGTCAAGAGGCTGTGATATGTAGCACAACAAGCTAGCAAAGCTGTAAACAGAACTGGGTTCCCACACATGCGCAGTGGCAACTGCCGTATAAGGAACTGCTCTCAGGAGACTGTCGCTGTTATTAGTCTTTGGAGCCATTTCCTAACAAACGAGTCTAAACTAAATTGGTTAATAGTCCATTGAGATGGCGTTTCCATATAAAATGGCTACAAGACTCTGCTTTTATAGACTTTGTTGGGAAATAAATAGATATGTTTTTTGAAATGAACACAACACAAACCTCAGCCTCTACTAGGTGGGAAGCTTTTAAAGCGAATAAATTAGAAGTTTTACTTCTTCTAAATTAAAACATACTCATCAAAAACTGGAGCTGCTAGATTCTAAAATTAAAATTCTAGAGAAAGTTTTTGGATAGTTCAGAAAACCCACATCAGGAACTATTGCTACTTAAGGCTGAATACAACAAAATATCAGCGCGGAGAGCTGCAAATAGCTTGCTGAGGCTTGAACAGGCATTTCATGACCAGGGAGAAAAACCAGGGAAGCTCCTGGCCTGGCATATTAAACAGCTTCAATCAGAAAGAGTGATGAATGCAATCGAAAATGTTAAGGGTGAAGTTACTGTGGACCCTGAACAGATAAATGACACTTTTAGACAGTTCTATGAATCTTTATATTCCTCAGAATATCCACCTAATTCAAATACACAAACTTATTTCTTAGACAATTTAAAATTCTCAAACATTACAAAAGAAGCAAAAAACAATCTAGATTCTGATCTGACAATGGATGAAATTATAGAAACAATTGATGCCATGAATGCCGGTAAGGCAGCTGGCCCTGATGGCTTATCAATTGATATGTATAAAAATTTTTAAAAGTAAACTTCTAATTCCAATTATGGAAATGTTCCAGGAATCCTACGAAAATGGCTCACTCCCTCTGTCACTGAGAGAAGCCATGATCACTTTACTTTTAAAACGAAACAACTACAGCGACTGTAATCTTTGTGGCGAAGGAACATGTCCCTCAGTGCAACGGTGTGGCTCATTGACGAGTTTTTAATAGTTTTTGGACAACAACGAAGCTCTACGGCACAGAGGAATAAAATATATCAGGCTCTGAATACACACACAATACTTATACTACTACTACTGTAATACTTGTAAGTAGGATGAGTTCATTGTTGGTTTGGGTCTGCACATGACATTTGTTCACAATACGAAAAATATAGAAAAATCACCAGTCATATCCTTTAAAGCCACTGAAAAGGTAGTTTCAAATCCAAGTATGTCTCTATAACATCAAAAATCAAAGTTGAAGTTCATAAGTTAGTTATTAGTCAGTTATAATTTATTGAAACTTTAACACCCCAAAACCCAGCTAATCACCTGCTGTGTGGGCGTGCCAACACAACCTGTCATCAGACTTTGATTAAAATATAGCTAAACTCTGATTGCTGCACAGAAATACGTACGTGACATCACCTTTTCCCAACTGTGTCCTGCCCAAGAATTAATTAAAGCCAATTAAAGTTTTGTACATTAAATCTCATGCATTTAATGTAATTGAATGACTGGGTCTTAAATCACCTTCTCTTGTGTAGGTTTTGGAGCCTCTGTAAGGTTTAACAGACATTACATGCTGAAGGAGAAAGCTCCTTTGCTGCCCTGGATTTGACCCAGACCTGCTGTCCATCAAGGACTTCAACCGTATGAGGCTGGGACTCCAGAAACTCACAAGAATTTCATCAGTCTTCTGCCAAAAATACCTTAGATTGCTTCTGCTTTTCTCATGTTTGTCTTTTGTGAGAGCTATGGGAAATGTGAAAATAATAAAAAACCAGTATGAAATACTGCAGGATTTTGTGACACGGCACATGATCATCAGTCTCACAGATCCACAGGTTCCAGGCGAATCGAAGTGATGCTCTGTTTCCAAATATGTGACTCAGTGACAGAGATTTACCCATTTAGGCATTGATTCATTTCAGATCAATAATGTTGATAACAATAATAATACTAAAATGACTTACAAACATGGCAAAGCACACATTTGTGCCATTAAATGTCTAAAGTCAAATATCTGTTGGACCTGATGATGTTATGTGATTTCTCAGCCCAGTATGCTTAGGAATTATGTCCAAAGGTCAATTACACGCCTCACGATTTACATCCAATAACAAGGTTCAGCATTAATGCAGGATGTAGTTTGTCCTGTATGTAGCGAGGAGGAAAGAAAGAGTGTGAAGGTCAGGATGGTGGATGGACATGTAGCATGTCTGACTTTCATGCAGGACAGTGGAGTTTACGTCCCATGACACAATCAGTTTCTCTTTTTATTAACCGTAAACACATTTTTTTTCCCCCCTTGCTTTAACCAAGAGTTTTAGCCTCACCTTCACCATATTTTACACATACCAAAATCTTTCCCCAACCTTAACAAATACTGTAGAAAGCAACGAATTTTGAAAAACTGACCCATGATCTCAATCATAAAATCGGACAAATTCTGGAGACTCTGGAAACATTTTTCCTACAGAGAGTCTGATTTGTTTGCTTATCCCTGGAAGGCAATGGCTGGCTGATTGTTTCATCTGTATGCATTATTTATTTATTTCTCTATTATATTCTAGTACAAATTATATATACAGTTGTTTGTTGTTGTTTTATATTGGTTTGGGGTGGGATTTCTCTGTTTTATATGCCTTTCTGTTGTTGTTGTTGTTTCTGGTGTTTTGCAGAATTGTCTAATATCAACATTCATATCTGCCTCTAGGGTTGGGTTTCTATGAAATTTATGCTATGACTGCAAAGGATTTATCTATTCCAAACAGCAAACACCAGTGCTTCTACTTTCTTTGTATTATCAGGCTGAATATAGAATACAGAAGAGGAGAATATAGAATAGGATAAGAAATTAAATTAGAAATAAGTTTCTCTTAAGTCTCTCTTCACAGAGAATAATGGAAAGTCCCCTCCAAATAAACGCACACTGAATCATATATTTTCTAAACTTATCTCTGTCATTACAAAAATTAAGGCTCTTAATAATAAGTCAATAAGTGCTTTCCATTACGTTGCTTTGCTCAAACATAACTCTCTTGCACAACAGCATGTAAATCCACCTATTTTACCCAAGTCTGGACATGAGTTACAGCAGCCATAATGTGGAGGCTGTTTCACTTTTATCACTCCAATTATAGTTAAAAACATGACGCCTGCATAAGTGCCTGTTTGAATTTTCACTGGTCAGGGGGAGAGGGGAGGGGTGCAGAGGAAAACGTACACCCAACGTCGTGAAGCGAGGGTTTATGAAGAGCCTATCCCCCCAGCAGGAGATGTTTTATTAGCGGTGTTTAAATGACCGGCTTGTTAAACATCAAGCGGCAGGCGGGCAGTCAGGCGGCTGTGGCCTCAGGATCCACTGCACTGCAACATCGCTGGCTATTTTCACCCTCTTCAGAGCTTTATTTGACACGCTAGTGTGTAGACAGGGTTGTTTCGAGACACAATAATCACTTTAAACTTAAGTTGAAACACTAGATTCCCACCTGTGAGTGGGAGTTAGGACTCGGGTGGTCCTGGGTTATTCAGTATCTACACAATGTCAGAGAGAGAAAAAAGGAGGCCAGGAAAGAGAGGTTAGATAAATAAGAAGCCTTTTCTGAAGCCTTGATGATTCAACACCTTGATATGTGCAGAGAATCAATTTCAAAACCCTGCATGGATATTCATAAATAAACAAAAAGTCGAAGATTAGTGTTTTTCATTTATATTTTAAGATATAATGCGATTCTTTTGCTTGAAGGTCATGGGAGAGAGGAAAAATAAATGATCCTTGGAGATGAGGGTTGCCGTCATGGAAAACAGGGGACATTAACTGTATTCTTTGATGATTATGACACAGATGGAATAACAGGAAATGGGAAAAGTCGAGCAATCGTTTGAGATGCTGATTCATTTTATGCAATTGCTCAGTTACTGCCAATAACTTCCGCTCACATTTCTCTTGGTTGAGATTTCTCCCGAAAACAGTTCATGTCTGCCTGGTCCTGCAGCGTTTACACACCACTGGACATCAGCCACATACTGTACACAGTTTTAATCTTGAAGCCAGAGAAATTCCATGGAGAGAAAATCATCATTAACATTTTTTAATCAGTGGCTTCAATAACATTTACTGTTGTCAAATAATTTTTATAATCTGCTCATTCCCAACTAAGGATGGGAATGGAACTTTTGTGTTTTTGCAGTAATCAAAGTTTGGCAGAAACAAACATTTCTTGAAGACTAATGGAACCGATTTCATGAAATAGTCATGCACATACTGTCTAGCCACGTTACCCCTTTAAAAATATACATGTATTTTTTAACCCTCTGCACGCTAAAAACTTAATAACCTACATCTTGTAATAGTTTGTTAAAAAAACGTTCCTGCTTCTGTAAGGTAAGGACACATCTGGCAAAGCTGAATGAAAATAATATTTGAGACAATCCAAAACCTCAAATTGAGTCAGTTCAATGAGTCAAATTGAACAAAAAAACCCTTCATATCTGACTGACATGACAGTAAGCATCAGACACACTGCAACAATATCAAAGACACTGCACTAGAGCTGCACTGGAGCTGCACTGGAGCTGCACTTTTTCAACATTTTCTGACATTTTATGGAGCAAACGACTAATCGATTAATTGAGAGAATAATCGTCAGATTAATCAATAATGAAAATAACTATTAGTCACAGCCCTAAACTGCACCAAATTTCCCGGACCACTGTCGGTCAGAGCAGGAGGATGGCTGCACAAAAGGTATTAAAGACACAAGATTTTCCAAGATTTTTTTTTTTTTCACATTTCCATGGTACTCTTCTATGATTTCATTATTTTCTCCTCTCTGGAGTCTAGATGTGTGTAAGTGCTGCTTGAAGGGTGAATATGAGGACTTCTCTGGCTAAAGACAGAAAATTGGCAAAGGTCAGGGATTTTTTGCCAGTATGCACCAAAGAAGGTAAAGTAAGCACCATATATTCACCACTATATAAAGAAGTAATTCATACAACATTTGCACACAGACAGGAATAGCATGCTATGTACTGTAGATAAGTATACTTGTAGCCTCTCCAGAAACAGACCACTCAAATTCACAAAAGACAACTTATCTATGCAGTAACTCAAACAACACACTAGATTTAGAAACCTTATCATCAAATCCACCTGCAACAGTCTAAATAAAGTCCTGTTGACCTGTTAGGGGGATTGCTGCAGTTCCAAGCAAGACTTGTGTTAGTTTGTAGTGCGCCTGGTTACACTGGAGACTAAGGGGTGGTCCTGTCTGATATATGATCACTGTTTTCCCTGTCACAGCCTGTGTTAACTCCAGGTTGGTCTTTGATTAAATGAGTTAATTATATAATTATTTATGAAGACCTTGCTGTGATCTATGAAATTTTATGACAACTCTGCCCATTTTAATATGTAAAGTATTTTTGATTAAGGAGTCAGTCAATCCTTGAATTTGACCAACTATAATTGTGCTAGTTGTATGGTAACCCAGTGAGCCAGTGACAGGTCAGCTCACCCAAATTTTTAAAAAATATATCCATTAGCTAGTAGCTAAATCGTGTACAATGCTTCTCTTTTCCTTGTGTGAGATGAAAGGTTTTGTTTTGGGGTTTTTTTGGTACATGGTCCCGGTGGAAATTTGGTAAGTGGACCTCTAACCCTTGTATCAGAGGACCCCTGCCTTATTGTTAGTAAAAAGCAGTTCCACTAAAAACTGCTCATTGTATTGTATTCAGGTGGTAACAGAAATCTCTGAAATGGATATCTAAACCTGGACAAATAAAACCAAAATTATCTGCATGGCCAAATATCACTTGGTGTAAGTTTTGGTTTTTTTATATATATAGTAATTGGTCCAAACTGACCCTTTAAATTTAGGTACACAACTTTACCAATTTGATTGATACTTTAGTTTCCCAAGTTCTAATCTACCACGGAAAAAAACTGGCGTTATTATCAAACATCCAGCTAAAACCTGTTTATTAAACGTCTTCTTCTCTCACTTTGGTAATTTAACTTTTTCCTGTATCGCTGATGTGACTTTTCTTTTACAGGAGCATAAACAAGCTTCTCTTACAGAGTCCTGAGCCGTCCATTTGATAGATTTGAGTTTGATCCTACTAGGATTGCTTGGCGTGTCTGTGCAGACTGCCTGTGATTTATCTGGTGACTCCAGATTAAACACTGTACACTCCTGGCAGTCTCAGAGAGAGGCTGCGCTCTGAACAATTTCAAATGTAAATACAACCTGACTATGAAAATCTATCTTTGAACTTTGGGGCTTCACTGTGTTCTCAGAGCAAGTGAGGGAAGAGAGCAGGAGTCAGATGATTGACTGCGCAGGGAGTCTTCCTGCAGTGAAAAAACCCTACAGTAGATAAGAGTTTGTGTGAGTTGTGCAAACCTGAAAACATGACTGAAAATTAGTGAATCACGCTAATCCGATAATTCGAACAACAACATGAAAAGAAAGCAAACATTTGGTCTAAGAGGGAGTCTACACAGAACAAGCTGAACAAATTATCCTGTAGCGTGATTATATTCTATTAATACCTGCCTGTTTTCTCTGTAAGAGACAAGAGCTGAAAGAAAATGCTAGCAACACAGACACAGTGCTGTATTAATGATCCACTGGGGAATGGTTTGAGTCCAGAACATATTTCATGAGCCAGAAGAATGAGGGCTGAGGTTTCTGGTTTGGGGTCATCTGAAGAGTCAAGACCAAACATCCCTTGTGGAGTCCCCACAGGAAGTCATCGCTAAGAGGGCAATTAGAGAGAGGAGGCCCCGGTTTTTGCTCTGAGAGTCTTCCTGTCCAAAAGATAGCGTTAGCATCTCTATCATGTGTTAGGATGTCAAACTTAAGGGTTCAAAATAGAAGAGGAGCAACATATGAAACATTTTAGGATTAACTATATATTGGAATCATTTACATGAGCTGTAAAACTGCTGTGAAGACATGAAGTCCTGAAAGTCAAGCTAAAAACTGTTCCTTGTTCTGTGAACATGAAGATAACAACTGAGTAAACTACACTCATTGATGTACATCAAGACTGCCAAGACCTGAGTTTAACCAATGATACCAAAATTATATTTTTTGATATATATAAATGTTATTTTATTTAACAAACTTCTAAAATGCTTAGTGTATCATATTGTCTCAACACAAAGCATCTATACAAGAACTTTGTATAAAACAGCCTAATTTATCCAAATCAGGAAATATATAATCGAAGAATAAATAGACTAAGAATCTCAACTGTATATCTTCAAAAATTACGTTTATATGACGAATTTGTGACAGCAAATACATTCTGATAGATCATTTCTGACACGGTTAATGAAAGTACCTGAGAAGATGCAAAATGTCAATAATGAATGTACTGCTGAATGTTCACTAACATTAACATCCGCTCTTTAAATACAATATCTGCTTGTAGCAAATCAAGTATGATTCTACTTTATTCATGGTTATGTTCAGGCACACACAGCATTTGCATAAGGTCAGGAAAAGATCATGGTCTTGATTTAATATTGAAACAGTGACTCAGAATGAGTTTACAGTACAAAAATCTAGCATTTCCTCCACTCAAAGGGAACATTATCCAGGAGGCAATTATGTTTATTGACGAAACTTTACTGGCAAAACAAATTAGTAGTATATTAATGTAATTTCTAGGAGACGGTTGAGAATCTGACCAAGCATTTCATGCCATATTACAGTACTTAACAGTTTGATACTTTGTGCTCAAGGTTCAAGTATTGAAGTTTGATTCCCATCCCTAGTTCTGAATGAACAGATTATACAAATTATTTGACAACAAAAGATGTTTTTAGTACCCTTTTTCTTCAATTATAATAATCACTTTTCTGAGAAAGTAACCATCTTTGAAATGCTCAGACGGGAAAGTGTTTCGGCAATGTTACTGATTCTATAATAGCATAAATATTAAGTCAATTATAGCCAAAATGGAACACACTGACAATTTAATGTTGTATTATTTGGTTGCAATCTTATTACTGATTGATGGAGGTGGTAACCCAAAGACATCTGAAAGTTGTCAGCTCATTTTTCCTAAATTACAGTAATCTATTTCCTTTTTGTTGCACAGTCACAAGTCAGTAACCTGAAACAGATCATGACTTTAAAAAGATAGCTTTCCAAGTCTCTGCATGTTGATGTCTCCAACTGTGATGACTTTTGCGTGACCGCTTACTCACAAAGCTGAAAGATGTGTGTTTACGTGTCGGGGAGTTTGGCGTTAGCACCAGGCGGGCTCCTGCTCCAGCTGATTGTTTATGTTCATTCTGGAGACCAACCACCTTCGATCGACATCAATTCCCGCAAGAGAGACACAACCACCATGTGTGAGTGTTCTCTTACTGTAAATATTTCCTTAGCTGTGCATTTGTCGGCTGCCCTCCCTGCCAGTGCTCGCATTTTAAAAAGGTGTGGGCTCAGACAGGCTTAGACAGAGATGGTTCGTGCGCTGCAGTGCATTAGGGGCTGTTGAAGGTTACTTGTCAGTTAGAGAATAAGTGCTCTCTCAGCAAAGTTGTGGCTTTCTAACATGAGAGCATGTTAGAAAAGTTAGCAGTGATGGCTTTCCCCTAATCATTAAGACAAATCAGTCGTTAGATACCTACAGTAACTACAGTAAACCTGATCTTAAATCAGTATTCATGTATTCTAAAGAAATGAACAACCACCAAGGTAATACCCGAACAGGAAATACATGAGACCCAGGTCAGCTTTAGCAAGACTCTGCAGACAGGCTAAAAAAAAAAACATTAAACTACTCTTCACCATGCAAAGATGGTTTTAGACTTCTTGATTTTTATGGTGATTTAGAGACAATTAGAGCTGAAACAATTAGTCAATTACTTGATTGATTTTTTTAGGTCTTCTATAATAGTAAACTGAATATGTTGCAGTTTTGAATTTTAAGGGCATTTTAAGACCTGCATGTGCTGTTTAGTCTGGTTGAATCGGACTCTGATTCGTTTTCCCCCTTGGTGCGATTGGTTTGGGCAGGTCTGAACACAGCAATCATACTTGGGTGCGCACCAAAACAATCGTGTATGTCTTGGGCCATGATCCGACTCAACTACAAAACGGCACTAAACGGCTCCCTTAGCCAGGTATTAGCAGCTAGCCGTAGAGTGAATTGAGGTCCGATCGGATCCAACCTGGACTAGCACAATAAAGGACGTTGCATTTTTGATATTTGGCAGATAGGAGCTTCATCGGGACCTTCTTCCTGTGTTTATGTTCTTGCTCCCAGCCCAGACACATCTGACCAATAAGCGGAGTGAACATTCTCACATAGCTCTCAGTGATGCATTTTGGTTTGCTTGGATTTTTCTTTGTGTGCGTGAAAAAAGAACAAACCAAGGACTCCACCATTGATTCCAGAGCACAGTGAAAATGGATCTTTTGGAAAACTCCCTCCAGGGCGAAGATATTCAGAAATTCCATTTTTAGTGTTGACGTGTAGTCAGGAAAAACTGAATTTTTTGGCTTGTGACGTCCAAGTGTGTGTATCTCCTTGGTTTACATGAGGCGACATTTAATGCAATGGCGGACGTGGCCAAAATAGTGCTGGTTCTAACCTTGCTAACAGGACTTCTTATGTTTACATATAAATGTACAGTTACTCTTCCACTATATTGAGGAACAGAGGCGTCAGAATGCGCCTAACTGCCCAACATGGCTTTAGGGTTATATCGCTGCCTGTTGGTTTGGCACGCTCGACAGTGTTTTTGCGTTTGCATTTGGAGTATTTTTTTAAAACAGTGCTTGTGTGGACGGATTTTTTTTTTTTTTTTTTGAGAACAAAGGAGGGAAAAACCCTATTTTCAAAAATACCCATGTACATGTGGACTAAGCCTTACTTTTCTTCTTTCTTTTTTCCACACATTTGGAAGCTTTGCACTATTTCTCTTCCCAAAGTGTTTCCGTGTGAGAAAACACTTTTTTTTATTACAATCCAGAAAATAATGAGTGACCATAACATATTGGTTGGATTTGGAAATGGATTTTTTCAAGATAAATAATTAGTTGCTATGGCTATGCTGAAGGGAAAATATGATGTTGCTGGATTGGAATGTCTCCTCCATGTCCTGCCAAATCTGAGCTGGAAACACTTAGTAGGGAACCTGTGTGTACTAGGAACCGCTAATAATTTGCTTAAGGGAACCCACATCTGGTCGGAGGGCTGAGGCAGAGGTTAAGAGTGTCGAAACTGGGCCACCGCTCCTTGCCAGTTGCAGTCTGAGAATAGGGCCTAATGTTAAACAAAAATCTTAACTACAGGAAATAGGCCTGTTATCATAATATAACCATTTGCCTTGGCTGACAACCAGACTAAAATTGCTCCTTGTTTACTATTTTTGAGTAGGGCCAAAAGTTTATGGACAGATAAATCACAAATCCTTAGCAGAGCAACTGCAGTCGCTGCAGAGCTGTTTATTTTTAGTATCATGGCCAAAAAGTAGAGCAAATAGACGGAACAAGTGTGAAAGAAGGCAAGTTTGTTTACACAGCTATCAGCTTTGTTAGAGGGCTTAGATGATAATCCGAAGAGTTCCGCCCTCTGAGCTACTGAACACTGACGAGTGCTCAAATGCTTCACAACTTCTTATAACAGCTGCTTTTAGAAACAGCAGCAAACTTGGAGTGTTTAAAAGTTACAACCTGGCTAATACAGAACCAAAAACCAATTAAACAACGTGACGTGAGGATGGAGAATATTCTTTACTTACAAAGGATTTATTATTTGCAAAAACTGGAGTGTTGAAGTAATGTGTGTCCCAAAATATATCACTAATTTTATACTTTTTCCTCCTTTCTACATTCCACCTACTATCTACTAATGGGGAAGACGAGGGGAAAAACAGATGATGGAGAGGAATGAGAGAAGAGAAGGAATATTTGGCACAGTGTTTGTGTTCCAGCATCATGGAGGAAAGTTGATTTGATTTTTGGCCTGGAGGGTCTCACCTGTGCTCTCCAAACGCTGTTAAACTCTGCTGACGAAGCATTCCTTCTGCTCACTAAACCTTCAGTTCTTTTATGTAATAAATTAACTCAAAGCGACAGTATTGCACAGTTCAACTTAACGTGAAAACGACTTCTCAAATCTGTTCTGAAAGACCCTTTCAGACAACAGCAGCAGGACGTGAGCGGCTCACTGCTGACCAGGAACAAGCCACAAATCAGTGCAGTTTTTTGGCAGCGCGCCCTGCCCTGCGCTGATGGAATCAGTGTTTTGGTTCCTGAGTCAGGGTGTAGTTTTCCAGCAGAAGTAGGGTGAACCACATCCATATGAAATGATGCATATTTGTGGTTATTAAACCAGGGGCTTAGTGGCCTTTGCTGGCATGCTGATCTTAAGTTCTGTGTATGATGAAGTTTTAGGACCCCGGGACAGCGCTGCACCCTTGTTACTGCAGCAGACCCGCTGAGAGAGGCCTAAAGTAAAAAGAAAAGGCCAGCTGGGAACACTTAAAACCAAAGCTAGCATATTAACTTTTTCCAAAACCAAAGTAAAGGTCTTTGCACTTCACATTCTATCACTAATATATCAGCTTTTTTTTGTTGCTCTTCTTAAAGGTGAGGAGTGGTTGTTTCACCCAGTTTTTTTATTTTTGTGCGTGCGTTTTGCCTGCCAAAAAGAAGTTATTTTTATGAGGTTCCTCTGAAATTTTAAGGTACGAAGGTGGGGGAAAGACTGAAGAAACTGAAAAAAGAAATACAGTGTTCACATCACAACAATAAAAACATCTGAGAAAGTTGGAGTCGCCAGGCAACGGCCACAATTTCTCCTCATTTAGCTTTTTTTAATGCTTAGCTCAGTTTTGAAACGTCTTGGTTTTATTTTTGAATAATTACATGCAAGACTATATAACTTTTGGAAAAAATAAATAGCACAAACTTCCTCTTACAAATGAAAGTTGAATTTATTAGCAATAATTCCAACACTTGCTCAATTCATTACACTCAGGAGTTTTACTGCTACAGCTCTATTTGGTCTGGTATGACCAGTAGCTTATGATGGCTAATGCTAACTAACGTTAGCAAACTTTTAGAAAGATATTGTTGTTGTTACTGACATTACTGAGTCACTCTGCTCACTTTATGACTCTTCTTTACTTGTGCAGCTGTTACACTATGTTTTAGCATGTCAAAAATAAACATTACAATGGTTTTATCCCCAAACTAAAACAACAACGTGGCTCCGCAGGAGTTCGTAGTTTCATGCTTGCAGCCAAGTCACCGACTGATGGTGTCATTAAAGCTCAAAGTTGAGCTTAAATTAGTTTATTACCCAGGGTCAGTTAGCCGGTCAGTTTTTTTGATAATACATTAATTGTTTGAGTCATTTTCCAAGAAAACATCTGTTTCTAGCTTCTAAATGTGAGTATTTACTTATGTTTTATATCATTGTAAACCAAATATCTTTATGTTGTGGGCTGTTGGTCAGACAAAACAAGACATTTCAATATATTGCTTGTGGATCTGGAAAATTGTGAAGGACTTTTTGAACTATTTTCTGACATTTTGTAGATGAACCAATAAATCAATGATGACCACATTTATTAATTGCAGCCCCACAACTAAGTCAAGAGAATATTGGTAAATGAAGGGAAAATCAATGTGCCATTATCCTGTAACTTCAACGTGTGGCCACAAGAGCCGGCGTTACACAGTCTCACGAATGTGATTTTCATCGAACAAGAAAACAAATCTTCAAAAAGGAAATATATGACAGACAGAGAACATAAAAGACAATGTGAGTATTGTATGCAACATTTTGTCTATCAATTACACCAACATACTGTGTAGACAACTCCAGAGGGATATAATTAATGTCTCAGACCAACAAAAAACAGATGTAATTCTGTTCATAAAGAGGCCACCATGCAGCCTGTACCCGTGTATTACTGTGAAACTATTCGCTTCAGGCACTGCTACACGGTTATTTCTTTTAACAAGGATTTCTAGGCTCATGTTTCTCTTATATTTAGGTAGTGAAACACAAAGAGGAGAAAATGGAGACGACACACTGATGTGTCTGGAAGTCGGACCTTCACTTCTAGGGAAGTCCTGATTCACAAAGTAAATTTGCTGTATTCGGAGCTGGCACATTTCTTCGGAAAAACAAATGAACATGTGCTGCAAGTCAGAGAGAGCGAGAGAGAGAAGGAGAGGTAATTGTGAGTACAAACCCTTGACACATGTGTAAGGTCACTCATATCCCAGACAGCCAAGTGTTTCATTTTAACACCATTAAAAGAGCTCTTTGTGAAAACAGAAGAACCAGCAGTGACGAAGTGTGCACCTATTAGAGTTTTCATTAAATTAATTAAATCCCATCTCCCATCTTCATTAAATCCAGAGTTATATGTTGCAATGGCATTAAGGTGTTATAGTCAAGTGGTACTGAAAAGACTGCACTACAATGCCAGACACACAACAATGCCAGTTTTTACAGTGCTTTACAGTATTGAAATTACTTTACATGAATGTGTACATCAGATTATGTATTAGTTAGCTACTTTAGAATTTATTTCTCACACTATTTCCCTTTACATGTCGTTTGTCTACCAGATTTATGACTCATTAGATCAGATTTCTCTCGGTTTGAACGATTAATTTTGTCTGTCTGAGCAGCTACAACAAGACCAAGGATTGCTTTGCATTGAGTGACCATCAACATCTGCAAGAGTGCAAAGCCAGCTTCCCAGCTTTTTGTTTTTGGTCACTCTGACTAACACGATGACTCACTTTTAATAGGGAAACAAAACAAGACGCTTTTAGGTTTACAATTAATACCCATGGAAACCGGGTTGTAAAGTCATGAGTTACTGTAACAAATTCTCCAGTACAAACCTCTTTCTATGAGGTCATACCGCGAAGGGTGGATTTTATGTAGGACAAATCAAGGAAACAGCATCATTATGGATTACATTTGTGTGAACTTTACTTCATTCTAGATGATGTTTTTAAAGCTTTAACAGAACAAAAAAGGAACATTATGCCCAGATGTCTACAGTTACTGTATTTTGTTGACATTTTAATGCTATAAAAGCGTGTTTATTCTAAAATTGGTTCCACTCTTATCACAACAAAGTATTATTTTGTTTCAGGGTGGGACAGGTAAAAGTCTGTGTGAAACAAACCAGTAGGTTTTTGTCTGCAGGCCTATCTTAACCATCTGAGGGAACCTAAAGCAGGGGGCTGTACCCAAATCTACAGACTCTTGTCAGAGTTCATTTCCCCCAAACCTCCTCCTCCCAATGAATTCCAGATGTTTTGCAGACGAAAGTGAATTTTAAGGGGTGGTGGGGTGCTTTTTTTTTTTTTGCACAGTATGTATAATGTATGTATGTGCCCTACCTAAAAAGCAGTATAGGCCCCTTGCACATGGCAGAACTCCAAGGTCGTGCTGAGACATTTTGTCCTTAACGTCTTAAACAAGTAGTGAAGTTCGCCATTTGGCTGTAAAACCAGCTAAATAATTTACACTTACAATAAATGCAAATGCAGAATCTACAGTCAATAGTTGTAACAAAGAGCAAGTCCATGCATACTACACGATTGCCAACTCAGTTCAAGTAACAGCCAGTAGAGAAACTATTCCAAGTCTAATGAAGTCCTGACTTGCACGTCTTTGGCACACAAAGTCCACAATTCTGTGAACCCTCAAATTCAAATAGTAGGTCGGGCAAACAAGCAGAGGAGGCATTTCAGATAGTGACTGTGTGTGGTCCACCTCACTGAAATAACCTGAGGTAATGAAGTCATAACTGGAAGAAATATACTGCTCTCTATTTTTAATAAATATCAAATCCTTCTTGCCTGAGGGCCAGATGAAAAGAAGCCTCAACCTAGTGTTCCTCTTGGCTCGTAATAAAGTGGCAGCCCCCATGCAAGATTCTCAGACAAGGGGAATCAAACGAAAAAATGCATGACATGCAATTATTGTCCCTGCAGTCTTTAGAAAGTCTTCGCTGTATGAAAATATCTTAAAGTAAAGCGAGTTTCTACTCATTCGAACAACAGAACTGTAAGTGTGCACTTGAAAAAAATCGTAAAAAAGTATGTTTTCTTCAGCTTCATGTGGATTGTTTTTCTTTCAAAATTATGAATGAGGCTCATGTGAGAAATGAGCGTTTTACCATGAACTTCCCTGACCCCTCATCAGATCCATTAAGGCATTCCTCAAACCGCTCTGAGCACCACTATCCTCAAACCAGTCTGACATCTAGCTGCAAATCATGGTTTCATTCTCGCCACTCTTTTGCCTGACTCACTTCACCAGGATTGCAGACTCATTGTTTGCTTTCCTTCCTGGTAGCGGCACACGTCGGCTACCGCGCATGACATTGGCAGCAGATGTGGCGGGGCCCAGAAAAAATAAACTGGGCGATGATGCCGTCCGCAGAAGCTAAATATTGACTTAGCGACCTGTAATCAGATTCACACACATGACAGAATGGAAATAAACGGCAACATTTGCCTGTGTCGCCTCTACCGACCCTCCCACCACAACACAGGAACCCCAGCTTGCTGGGAAAAAACAGCCTCCGGGGGATCTCAACTCAGCCGATCGGGTAATGAGAACTTGCCTATGACGTCAAGGAGTGGGGATAAAAAAATGGTAGACGTATTATGATGTGTAATTACTTGTGTGACAGTCCTGCCTCCTGCCAGCTCTAAAATCAGGCTTTGGAGTGAAAACTTTGGAGTTAACTCCCTCTAGACTCCTAAGTTTCCTTTCAAAATAGAATTTAACATAAAAACTCAACTGAGGATTTACAGGAAAAAGCAGACTTTTGAAGATGAAGTGACTTAGTGTGCATTGCAACTATAATTTGACCTTTTAATACACAACAACTAATACGGAAAAGTAGCTTTCATATTGGATTCAGTGGGGGAACCTTGTCTTTCTGTGTTTTGACTCAAACTACTGTATTCCGTTTAAGAAATAAGTGTTCCCCACATCTGTTTATAAGATCAATGTTAATCCAAGCATCTGTTTGTCTGCCCGAGTCACAGTGCTGGCTCATCTTCTGCAAAGAGAGAAAACATTACGCCCGCATTCTCTGAGCTCTATAAATTAAGGTTCCAAATATAAGACCTTCATGTGGTTAGAATTTGGATATTAAACAATGGTTGTAAATCAGGCACATCTCGGGTGCAATAAATCAGTCGTTCTATCTTTGGGCTCATCTCACTCTGGGTCCCATTTACCAGGATCTGAAGAGCTCACAGTGCAGATAGAGGGATCACTTTGGGAGGGGATTATCTCACGCGGTTGCATTGTTCATCCATGAAAATCACTTTTTGCTATGGATCAGCATGTACTTGGCATCAAATTGTCCATGAATTTCATTACTTAGTTACTTACATTTGGTTCCAGGGATTATTGTTGGCTCACAACAAGGGTTTTGCTTTCCACTGATCTGCGAAAAGGCGCATGACTGATTCAGTGGTGACACATGCAGCTTTATAGTTTACAACAGAAATGAAAAGTTCTAGCAAGCTCTACTTTGTATGTCATGATAAAGAGCAACTAAGATCAAGTTGTGAATTACTGAACAATGATTCTGTTTTTTATATGCTGCAGTTTAAGCGCTATACATTTTTTTAATCCATTGGGAATTATATCCCCAAATTTTCTTGACTCTGGATTATGAGCACACCTGCTCCCTGGCTCTCATACCTGCAGAAAATGGTCATGACAAATCTTTTGTGCATGAAAATTGTGTTTCTCATATGCAGCAATGCCACATTTGTGTTCTCTGGACACACAGACAACCACTCCCTTCTTCTTTATGTGTTTAAATATGGCAGTAAAACAGTTCTTCCATTATTATGAAGTAATGTGATTTTATGTATTCAGAATGCTTTATTGTATCATTATGTTGCTGAAGAAAAGCAAAGCTTTGATCAAGCTGTAGTCATATCTATATTTGAGTTTCACGCATAATTATTATTTCTCCCTATGTCTCCCCAGCTTATTTGCAGCAGATGTTTGAGAATTGATTCTCTATTATACACAAAACCATCTGTTATTCATTCACCCTTTATTTGTTTTGTTTTCTATGAATTGAACACACTAAAAATGAATGTTCTGTACCTTTTATCACTTGCCAGTGAATTAAACAAACTAAAAATGAATGTTCTGTACCTTTTATCACTTGCCAGTAGACCAAACTAATGAGGGATATGAAAGCTTTCAGCTGAGCTTTATGTTTTGGAGAACTAAAGCTTTTAACCACGTGTTTTTGTAGCCTATAGGCCATTTATATACAGTATATTTATCTAGAGTCATCAATCTGAAGTACTGTAAGAGTATAAATTGATGTTGAAGTCAATAAGATTTTTTTTCCCCTGTAAAAGAGCTGAATAAAAAAGCTTTGGTCAGGCCACACCAAACTGGTGTGGGGTTTTTAAAAGTTCAATACTTTCCTTTTTCCAACCCTCCCCGTCAGTACTAGAATGCACCAAGAACAGTTCTCCAGTCTCTTCTCATAACAATTACCTAACTTTGATCAAATTAGAAGAATGCATGTTGTTCAGAAGACGTTTAGTGTATCTCAAGCATGTTTCAAGTCTATGCAAGCCATTTTTGTTCTGTGCTGACAAGAACCGAAATCAGTGGCTGCCTGGAAGGTGTATGGTAGGAAAAACACATTGAATCTAAGAATCTATAGTACGCTTTGGACAACGGGCAGGATGCACCAAAGCGTATCCAGCTGTAGTCTTGTTTTAGACATTTATCGTTATGTTTCAGACAAGACTAGACTTGTAAAACTTTATAAGCATCATCTGGCATTGTTCTCTGGATATTAATGCAGGGGGAAAACATGCGGCCATTTTATAATATTATTCAGGATTCAACTGGGGCTCTCGCATAAATTATATGAATCCTTCACAGTTAAGTTGTCCACAAATGCCTGTCCCCACATGGATAGGCATTTGTGGGAATGATAATGGAAACACCTAGACACTTTGTCAGTCTATAGCAGGTAAACACACACACATTCAGAGTCATGGGCAATTTAGGGTCAGTTGTTCCACTGACCAGCATATCTTTTGATAATGGGAGGAAACCTGATAAGAGAGATGAAATCCAGCCTGCATATTGGCTATTGTGCCATAACTACATCCTGAAGCGTATTTTTATGCTTCAAGTCTACTTTCTTCCGTTTTACATGTGGAACTACAGCGAGTGTGTGTTGGTTTCTGAGAGCTGCCAAATCAAGGGTGACCCACACACAATACTGTGTCTGAACAGATCCTGTGTAGACCATAGACTGTAAATAAAGATGGACGTAGCATGGTGGTTGCATTGGTTTACATTGGAGCGGGTTTGAAGCCCAGAGTTGCCGCTTTTGTTTAGCGCCTTTTTTTTTGGAGCCAGGAGTGCCAAATAAGGAGTGCAGGATGTTGCCTTTCACGCTCTGGAAACACACCCCACTACCTCGGACCGAAGCCAAGGCTAGCTTACTGGGAACACCAACTGGTGCACACTTGGGCTAATGTTAGCTACTTTAGCTAAATTGTGCTAACAGGGCAGGTATCATAACCAAGTAATAATAAACTAAATGTTGCGTGACAGCATCCTTTGAGGGTCTTGTTAGTGTAAGTGTAGTGTACAGTAGAACTGCAAGCTTGGAGAAAAATAACTTCAACAGAAGATCCAAAAGTCTGACTCAGTGCAACACAAGGAGCCAGGGAGAGGAGCAGACAAGTGAACTGTAAATCAACACCCATGCGGCAAGCATCAAAGCCTACCATCAGTCTTCTAATCTCATTAACGGAGCAATAATTTCCAAAATTACCACCAGCACATTTATTAGAGGGCCTGAATTTAGTGATTGAGACCATAACGACTCATTGAAAAATATGATTCACTTAGTAGCCTATTTCTAGAGACAAGTTGACAGTTTCTGGGAGTCACATTTTACTACAAAGATTTGTCCGGTTAAACAATAAGTGAATATTCATGGCTGTACTGTATATCTGCTGTTTTACTGGATTGTGCTGTATTGGTGGATTGTAATAGTTACAGTAAAAACTTACTTTTGAAGCAGTCCCAGGTAAAATGGCTGCCATATGGTTCCATTTTTGTGTGGGAATGTGTTTTGACATTTCCTCTCTATTGTTAAGATCTAAATGAACTATCCAAATGTTGCCTTTTATTTCAGTAGGAGGCTGTAATTGTTGGATGCCTGGATAAACTGTCAGCTTAGACCAATTTCTTCCACAGCCATCTGGACCATTCACGATTTGGCCCATTAGTCCCCCTTCAATGCCTGCACATTTTTGGCCTCACTACACAGGAGAGGAGATAGCGGCTCAGATGACGCCAAAGGTAATCACAGGAACTCGAACGAGCCCCTGCCATTGGTGCACTGACCAGACTGATAAGTTTGGCAAAATGCATACTGGAGGTTGAGGAGGCGATTTTATTTCAGGCCAGGCTAATTGCTGCTGATTGCTGGGCAGATTGGTGGATCGTTGGCTAATCAAGATGGCAGCAAATTGATTAAACCTTGGCCAGGCTGCGAAAGAGGGCCTGTTCCCTTAAAGTTAAACAGCTCCATCATGGAAAAAATCAGCAATCTGGAAAGAAACACTGTTGCTTCATGAGAAATGTGCTATTTTCATACACATGCATGTTTTTGGTCTGTTTTTGTGATAGAAGAGCATATGAAAGACACATTTCTGAACTAACAACAAAAGAAAACACTAAGGCAAACGGTTGAATGGATTGTAACCTCAATACTGAATATTTTTAATAGGCTAAAGCTCCATTCGGACTGAATTTCTTCCTCTAAGAGAGGTGGGGCTGGTTAGGTAATTTAATTGAGTCCAGAGCGTGTATGTGGATAATTTTTTACCTCCACCTCAGTAATAATTACAGCTGCAATTACCTACTGTTTTTTCGCTCTTTTCACTCGCCTCTCTTCCGACAATTTGACTGCAGTCTGGAGGTCTTTGTATTTTACTTTTTCCACAGGAAGAGCTGCCTCAAATGTGAAATTTGACACAAATTCTGTGTGAAAATGGAGGAAGTCGGAAATGTTTTTGCTAATCTGATAGATGGAAAAATGTTAACGCCAACATATTTGAGAACCAATACCAAGACAGAAGAAAATTAAGGCCATCAGGAGAACAAGACTCTATGACCCTGATCATCAAATAAGGTGTTGTAATGTCAACGACAGGTCACTAGATACTAGTATTCTCTTTTGGCTAATGTAATTTCACAATAGTTAACATGCCATCCAAAATGATGAATTAAATTACTGAAGAGCACAGTGAATATTTTATTCCTGCGTCCCCCTGCAACATTAATCCCATCTGAATGGAGCTTAAGAAGTGGTTTACTTTACAGACACCTTGTACCATAAGGATTGAATCCCTGTTCAATTGTTTCCAGGAAATTGAAATGTTACTGGTCTAGGCCTTGACCAGCTCATAACTGCTAAAAATAAACTACTCAAATGTAATCTTTCAAATATCTTGGCTTGCAATACAGAAGGCAAAACTATAGTGAAAATAGGTCTTTAGCTGTAATGCCAATCACGTTTTTCCAGTCAGAAATCTTCCTTTTGAATAAATGCAGTCATAAGAAGAAGTTTTCAAAAACCCACTGGGTTTAGGAAAGAGAGTTCATCCTTCTAATCTCTCTGTGATCAACCGATGTCAGCAGGACTGTTTAAGAATAACTGCTCCAAGTTTAATAATCCTACTTGCCGAGTCAACTATTGGTGACATTGTGCTTTTCCTTCAACCTGTGCAGCAGTGATATAGCTTTACACCACACTATATCACGCTTGGGTGAGGTCAGAATTCAAGACATGTATACGTTTCAACCTGTAGAGGTCAGTGAGGCAGTTTTTCCTCCGTCCAAAATCTAGTGTAGAGTTACTCTTTAAGAAAAGATATTCTTGTGGTTAAAATAACATTTTCGTGTTATGTCATATTTCTCAATACATTATCAACTTACTCTACACTCAACAAGGAACTTTTCTCATAATAATGACATAAAAACTAATTTTAACAAGACACAATTATTGCCATAACATGGTTTCATATGTTGTTGTAACGAGAACCCCGGTCCAGTCAAAGCCTGATGAGATGACATTTTTTTGTTATTCCTACTACTTAAACTCATTCAGGTTTTCATTGCATTCTGGACATTTTTTAATCAAATCTAAAATATTTGACAATGCCACCAGAGTTAAAAACTTTGAGATCAATTTCACAGGAAGGCCTCTTATGGCCCATCGTAAGTCGTTGTGTAATATCTACAGTATATAGTATATTTACAGTAAATCATGTGTTGTCCCTAATAAATAAATGAACACATCTTGAAACATTATGATGATCAGCCTTGAATGGAAACTGTAGAGCTGAAACTAACAATTATTTTCTCTTTTTGTCTATAAAATGTCCAAGAAATCATTTAAATAAATGCCCATTCTAATTTCTTTGTGCCCAAGGTGATGTCTTCAAAAGTCTTGTTTTGTCTGATGAACAGTCCGAAATCTAAAGATATTCAGTTTACTGTCATGTATGGCACATAAAAGCATTAAACTCTCACTTCTGAGAAGCTGCAACAAGCAAATATTTGGCATTTTTTTCTTAAAAAATTACTAAAACAATTATTCAATTATCAGAACAGTTGCCGATTAATTTTCTGTCGATCAACTAATCGATTAATCAGCAGCTCACATGAAGCAACACAACCGTTCCCTAATGAAGTTATTTTTTTCAGCGTCTTCATGCTGCCTTGGTGCCATGAACTACAACCACTTTTAAAGCTGCTAAAAGTTTGGTTTACGTTCATGTGTGGCATCTCTTCCTGGAGTGCCCACTGAGGCGTCACCCGCAGAGTGTGTTAAGGCAGGTGTAGGAAAGCGGAGGTGAGCCGAAGAGGATTTATGACTTCTTCAGCTCAGTTGTAGTTTGCTTAGTGACACTTCTTCAAAGAGAACCCCTGTCTTCAAATGAACTTGTTGCCTTCACCAACACAAGTTTAGCTTATCCAGCTGTCTCAAGTGTTATGTGTGTATTGGATCTGCTGCATTCTTTTGAACTGTTCCAATGATGATGAATGGGATAACGAAGCAGTGGACTCATACAGTATCAGTATCAGCTCCTGGAATAGATCGGATCCCCGGAAAAATCAGCCTGGAGAATATGTCATATGCATATTTTCTGCATTTTCCATCTCATCTAATTCATTTCCTGTGGAGCTTTGCTCAAAGGAAACTCTTAGCTTGCCTCTGGCAGCAGGAATAATGTGGAGAAGTTAATATTTACAACTGCACACTGCAACTGTAACAGGGAATCACCAGGGCTTTCAAATTCAATATTCAGCAGCATTTCCTTATTACTTTGCCATTTTTTCTGAAGCAATGTAAAAATCAACACCATGTGGGTTCGTTTTTGGTTTAGTTTATTTGAATGAGAAATAGAGAAAAACTGAAAAACTGTATGAGAAATGGAATATGAGCAAAGAGGATAACCTCAGAGGTCTGTAAAAATGGCTCAAATATCACAATATCTTGTTTTTGTAATTAAACCTGCATTAATTTATTTTTGGCCCCTTGGGGGCATTTTAACAAGCTGCAAAGACAACAAACATTGACCAATTATCACTTTATAAAGTTCTTATGTCAAAAATGTAAGATTAGCATCATTGTGTTCCAACATGGGAGCTGGACATGATAAAGATGAAAAATGTATAATTAAATCAAATGAAACAAACCATAAATAGCATGTAAGAAACAAGCTGTTGTGCATAAAATGAGCTGTTATAAATAATAAAATGTGTAGCATGACAGAATAAACACAAAAAAGTTCAATTAACTTATTTCCGAAATTCGACTTGCACCTGACGATTGTATGTCTAGTATTAAATCTCTTTTTAGCTCTGTTTTGGTCTTCACTAGCTGTTGAGGGAAATAGAAATATCTGGCTCTTTAGCTGCCACTGTGTTCATCAGCTAATTGCTAACTTGGTGCTGGTCAGGTAGCGTACAGATGGTTTTTAGAGATTTTTTTTTGCTGAAAACAGCTGCCTGGTGCTGCTACAAAAAAAAAAGGTTGATGAGGGCGGAGAGAGTGAAGCAAAACAGTAAACTTGCGGGCTGGAAAATCAAAACAATGAGCTGAAAGACTCTAAAACGTTTCAAAAATAAATACCATGTAAATAACATTTCCTAGTATCAGCTCCTCATTGGGAAGATTTTCTGCTTTTATTCGTCTTATGTGAAAGTAAATTGAATTTTCTGTTTTTGACTATTAAACAAAACAAAACAGCAATTTATAGATGTCACCTTGAGCTTTAGGTAGTTTAAAGGGTATTTTCACTATTTCTGTCATTTTATAGACCAAACAATTAATCAAGAAAATAATCAGCAGATTAATCAACAATGAAAATAATTGTTTGTTGCAGCCCTAATGGACAGTATACGGACTACTTGCTGAAAGAAGAGAGATGGAGAAGTGCAGACAGAGCAGTGACCCTCTGAAAATCACATTTACATGTCACATAAACAGATTTGAGTTTCAACTGCTGTGTTGTCTTTTATAGCCGCACTCCAGCTTCAGTCAACTCTTGTGGTGATTTTTGCAGATTTTACCCCTCAGTTTCACAATGAAGCCATACAGTCATTGACCAAAGAAATTAAATAAAAGCAGCAGGCCGAGATTTGCCTTGGATAAATTTAAAACCAACCTATTTCCATTTGGGAAGGGCTGTCAGAGATACAGTCACATCAGAGATGGGGGGGACAGCAAACTGTTGTTTATTCTTTAGTTTTCTCCAAGGCACTAAAGAAAATGCCAACAAGGTTTCTATTGTGGAAGAACAGGCGTCCTTTGTGTGCACTGCCACTGGGTTCTGTGTTTTCATAGCCCTGTGCTCTCCACCCTCTAAATCATATAATATTCCTGAATTACAATGACATGTGCAGGATAGGGTTTCTCCTCTTTCAGACATTTCTGTCAGAGCGTCTTAAAGTTTTGTCTTGGCCAGGAAATCTGAGCCCTGCTCCACAGGCAGCTCAACACACCGACTGAAGACAATGCCTTTCAGTAATTTATTGGTTTGAAGAAGGCTGGTGTTAAAGCTATAAAGAGTCAGATAAAAGAAAACCAGTGGCATTTTGGTTTATTGCATTTGGTATCCAACAGTACCTTAATCAGTCTTCCCAAGAAAAATAAGAATAGATTTCTACAATTAACAAGTTGCAATACCATATACAGTATATTGGGGAAATGTATGTGCAAATGTAAGGACTGACTTGCCAACAGTTCCTGTACAATCCTATATCTTGGCAAAAATACTGCCCCTTGCAATTTCCTCTCTCCTCTTACTTTCACCCTGCACCATCCAGCTCCCTTCATTCCCTCTTCTCCTCCTCTCTTATTGGCTGCCAGAGACATGTCTGTGGTTCTGTGGGATCCTCCCATGTAAACAGGCATGTTTTACCACCAACAGACTGCCAAAACCCCTCAATTTGTCACTTCCCCAAGTCAGTTAGTGTTTTGCGGCTTTCAAGGTGCTAGCAAAGGTACTTCAAGGGGGAACCTCAGGCAAAGTGAGGCCAGAGATGGAAGAGATGTGGTCGGTGGCTTGCACTGCTTTGTAGGTGTGCTGAAAGTACAAACCGCCAGACTGCCTGCAACAGAAACCAACACACACAACCTTCATCCATTTACACTCCAGACTATGTTTTAGCTTGACAGATGTTACTTCTTAGCGAATTAGACCATCAGGTCATCATATTACTCAGAGTGTAGCTAAACTGCGTAACCGATGGTCACTGGCAGGCTCTGCACATCCAGCGCTTGGCATCTGCCCGGTCTGAGCCACAAACCCACCATTCATTAGCAGCACATGGCCAGGGAAGGTTAATATGCAAAGAAAAGTACACTGTCTTATGCAATCTGGCACTTCAGATACTCCAGCTCAAAAGTCAAGGTGTTGAAAGATTAACAAATGTTTGATAAACAAATGTTTTGGAGGAATCCCACAATATCAATCACACACTCACATTACAGTAATACATACACACACAACACTTTTGTAGCACATTTGCTTTCCAAATGTCACCTGTCACTATTCTCTGCCATTAACATTATTCATTAATACTTACTGGTGATTCTGTTGACAAAATACCAAGAATATTTTTTAGTCGTCATGACCCCTAACTTTGTTTAAAAAGATGATCATTCATGGGGTCAAGGTCACAATATATAAATTGTAGGTTATTTGACTTTGACTGAGCCTACTAGATTCCCACTTTACCCATAATTAACTGTACTTTAATTTAAAATTTTAAGTTAAGAGGTCATTTTTGTCAGAGGAGTATCTAATTTTGGAAGGACACGTTTTTAAGATGTTTTGTCTACAGCTGAAACAACTGGTCAATTTGCAAATTGATAAAATTAATACGCAACAATTGTAATGATTGATTAAACATTTAGGTCATTAGTAAAAAACACTGATTACCATTTGAACAAGACCAACTGAATATTTGCTGATTTTAGTCTTCTGTGATAGTGAACTGAATATCTTTTGGTTTTGGACTGTTGATTGGACATTAAAGCATTTGAAGATGTCACCTTGGGTTCTGGGCATTCTTTACTATTTTCAGATATTTTATAGACCAAAAATGAATCTATTATTTGAGTAAAGAATCTGCAGATTAATGGATAATGGGGGGGAAAAAATGTTAATTGCAGCCCATCTTACAAGTTACTCTCATAGCCAGAATCAAAGTGTAAGGCTGCAGCTAATGGCAACAATTTTCATTTTTGGCTAATCTGCCAGTTATTTTCTTGATTAATTGTGTGGTCTATAAAATGTCAGTAAATTGTGAAAATGCTCAAAAGCTTATGACTTTAAAAGGTCTTATTTTGTCTGAACAACAGTCCAAACCCCAAAGATAGTCAGTTTACTATCAGGTATGACAAACAAAAGCATCAAATCCTGACATTGGAGAAGCTTAAACCAGCACATCTTTGGCTCTATCAAAGTGCAGCGATAAGTTTAGACCTAATTCAGTGTCACATTATTACTGAACATACATTTCACTGATTCCATGATGGTCTCAGCTGTTTCTACTTGTAACAGCTTGTCAGATTATCTGCCCCTGAATCTTGATAATCTGGTGTGGGTATGATGGTACTCGAGGTTTCATATGTACAAGTGATGCCCGAACATTGACACTGAACCACCGAAGCCAAACATACTTGTATTGGATCAAATTCCATTGTTATTTTTATTTATTTCATTTATTTTCTAAAAGGCATGATAATAGTTAAAAACAATGCTATTAGACCTGCACATATGTTTATGTGTCTGTTTACTGCATACCCAGGAAATTAGATATGGGATGCAACCAATGATTATTTTCATTATTGATGAATTATTAGTTGTTTGGTCCAAAAAATGTCAGAAATGTTGATCACTGTTTCCCAAAGCCCAACGTGGCGTCCACAAATGTCTTAGTTTGTCCCGACCAACAGTTCACAACCCAAAGATATTCAGTTTGCTATCATAGAGAGCTAAAGAAACCAGAAAATATTCACATTTGAGAAGCTAGGATCTGAGAATCGATTAATTGATTATTAAAATAGTTGGCAACTAATCAATTAAATTGAATAATTGTTGCAGCTTTAGTATAGATGTAGTAATATAAGGTTTAAGGACTGGGAGAAATGACAGGGAACTAACAAATCATTATAAATTATGTGAACTTCTTATTTTGAGGTACAAAAACTGGTAAAAACAACGCAACCAAAACCCATCTATGCACATCTGAAAGCCTCTTCTTGATATCGTAGCTGATAAACTTGAGTAACAAAACTTAGGAACTGATTCACAGTGAAGCATGCAGGACAAAGATGTATCCATTACAAAAACAATCTGCACTGACTGCAACTACAGAGAAGCTATTTTGAGTAAAGAGAGCTCCTGCACTGGAGCCGTGTGTGCTGTGTGATTCTGTCCAATTGCTGTGGATACACATGCTGTAAAGGTATCAAAATCTGTTATCATTATGTCACAGGACAGACTCCCTTACCAGCTTTTGACATGCAAAGTATGTTCATGATATTATGATATATTGGTGCATATTGAGAGATTTCAGCAGTCCGTGTTGGACAGCTTAGCGACTCAAGTGTCAGTGGTTTTGTGGGTGTCGGTACAGAACCAAAAGCTCATATGAAAATACTTTCAGATGGGATTTAGTTGACGAAGACATCCAGTTGCCTTTGTCATCTGTCCATATGCGCACACACACACACATGCAGATGTGCACAGCCGCCCACACAATACACTCGCCCACACACTTCTCCTATTACTTGTCTGTTGTCTTTCCACAGCTCATGTTCGCCAGATGCACCAAGGAACAGATGAGAAAGAGTGTTAAAAGGCAGAAAAAAGGAGTGAGAGAGACCCTGATTCTCAACCATGAGGAGGCCACTGAAAAAGTAAGAGAAGAAGAACAGTAGGAGAGAGAGAGAGAGAAAGAGAGAGAGAGCGATAGAAGGGAGGACAGAAGGGAGGAGTGTGGATAGAGATATCTGCGTGTCTGATGATTCACGCCTGCAAGGTGAAGGAGTGGAGGGGGTCAAGGGGACTGCAGGCAGGGGAGGGGAAGGAACAAGGAGAAGAGGGGAGTGCAAACCCCCTTTGGCCAAACTGAAGAAAACACATGCTGGCCTCCTGCTGATATCTGTGTTAGCCATGGGACAGGCCTCTTCACTTTCTCTCTTCTTCTCCTTCACACACTCTTTCACACTCACACACACCATTTACTCTCTGCTCTATCGCCCTGCATTTCCTCCTCTTTTATTTTTCTTTTTGTAAGCTTCCAACTGTTGCAACTGGTCTACTTTTCTATCTCTCTTCCTATTGCGCTCATGCTGTTTGAGCTGCAAACCTATCGCTAGACTTGGACAATAATGCCATATTACCATTCATCGACTTTTGCAGTGCAATCCTTTTATGATGACACGATCAAATCATATTAATGTTTTACAAAATTCTGCAAACTGTTTAAAACTAATTCTGATTGAAAAAACTAACAAAATGAGTTACTGAAGTTAATGTTTAACATTTGAACAATGTCAATAGATTAGTCAAATGTCAGAAACTTAATCTGCAACCATTTTTATAATCAATATTCATTTCTTAAACAGAAATGCCACAACTTCACCAGATCTGTCTTCTCAAATATGAAGATTTGATGGGTTTTTTTATTCTTCTGTGATAATTCATGTAATAACTTTGGGTTTTGGACTGTTGGTCAGACAAAGACATTTAAGTATGTCAGATTAGGAGACTGATGGATATTTTTACTATTATCTTACATTCAGTAGGCCAAAGTATTCAGATATTAATTCATATTTTTTTCTGAAAAATATGACTGATTTCAATCATGCAACCCAGCCCAATTATAATGCATCTACCAAACTTTTTCTTAAGTCATGTGTCTCATGTGCCTATCGACCTCGTAACTGTATCCGAAAACGTGTCCCACTTTGCCTCCCTTTCTCCGCAGCCGTTCACAGGGCACAGGGTCAAACCAGAACACAGAAAAAGCCCAGGAGCCTCCTTGAGATATCTGGAGAATGCCGAACATGGCCGACAAATGAAGACGCAGCTGCGCTCGTCTGAGAGCTCCCAGTCTCTCAAGACCGTGGAGTTATGAGGCCGTTCACACACGACTCTGTTTGCTTAGTCTCTGACACGGAAAGACAACCAACACAAGAGATGGGAAGAGAGAGAGAGAGAAGGAAAAAGAAAAAGGAGGAGAGGGGTGAAGTAAGAGTGGGTGGGTGAAAGACTGATGGTAAAGTAGAAAGATCAAAGGTAGCAGACAGACAGATCCCATAAAGAAAGAAAAATACCAGGAAGATATTGGAAGGACATTACTGTTACTGGAATGCTCAAACACCCTGCAGGCCCCCGAAACACATGATCAGCCTGGACTGCTTTCACAACAAGTAGAAGTCTGACTGTGCACATGTTAAAGTGCTATGTCCCTTTAGAGGAACATTAACAAACACAAACATCAGCTGCTTTTATTAATTCTAATCTGCGGACACAAGGGTGTTTGGGCTTTTTTCTTGTAATTGCAAACAGGTTCATTTGTTTCTTAAATGAATGCAGAACACAGTCCTCTTCCAAAAATTACAATATAATCCGTTTTGAAAAGAAAATTCCTGTGTCAGTATTTAAAACTAAACAGATCCATTTGATTCAGTATTCTTTGGCAAGGTTGCCCATAATCTTTGGAGAAATATCCTTTTTTCCAAACTTTCTTGAGAAAATGCATATTTCAAAAGGTGAATATTTCTTTTCAGAGTGAATGTTAGAATCAGGTTAGATTTTCAGATTAGACCAAAACTCCTGCATGTTTTACAAGGAAAACTTTACTTTTCAGCAACCAATCAGAGACTCTCATGAGATGTCAGAGCTCATGCTGCAGCTTCTTTTTTTTAGATATTATTTGTTTTAGTTTTTCCGATGGGTGTGACTCACTTGGAGACAAAATGGTACAAGAACATGCTCTTTTATTATGTATTTTTATATGCAGTATATTACTATTTTGCTCCATCACGAGATTCCAAATTTGGCTTCTGTCTGAGAACATACGATTCAAGCAACATTTAGCCTGTTTTATTCATTTACTGCAAATGACATATAAATTATATTTCCAGTAACCTTTTGGCAAAGTATCTTCTAATATTTTAGGTATCTTTTATTTTAAAATCAACAGCTCTTACGACTGCATCTACTAGCTTTCTGTTTGACAACAATAAATACAGAAATGATGCTACTGACAATGAACAGTGATAATTGCCTCTCAAGCAAGTTGATTTTTCATATTATAAAAGGAAACTGTGGCTTTCTGGAAGGACCTCACAGGAGGTATAAAAACACATTAAATTTAAAGTAAAGTATACATAATTTGTAACAAATGGGCTATAACGTGCAAAAAGACTGGTATCCTTCAAAATTTACATTTCAAAATCACACACACACACACACACACACACACACACACACACACAACAGCTTCATCCAAAAGGTGTCAGTCATTGCTCCTGGTTGGTGGCCCACTGGTGTCAATCTCAAGACATGCACACACACACACACACACACACACACACACACACACACACACGGTTGAAACAGCTGGCCAAGCTAAACCTGTATCAGTGAAGGCAACAAGTTCATTTGAAGACAGGGGTTCTCTTTGAAGTTGTGTCACTCGGTCAGTGAGCCAACACTATTGTGAGCGGTGGAAGATTTATGACCTCTCCACCTCACCTCTGCTTTCCCGCAGCTGCTTTAACACTCTCCGCTGGTGACAACCCAGCCAGAGAACTGATAAACGCTCACATAAACGACACTTTTTAAACTCAAATGTGCACTTTCTAGTTTAGTAAGTGTGATGCATTATACTGTGATTTAAAACACACAAGCACCGATTGTTTTGTTAGTGTATACAGTATGTACCTGGCTTTCTGTGTTTCTTTCTTTTCAAAGAAAGGTGTGATTTGAATATGAAATATGAATTTAAGTGACTAAATCTAAATTCTGTTCTAGATGACAAAATTACATTATAGTGTGACCACCTCTCATCCAGTGGTAGGGGGAGATTTAGATTCAGGGTGAGGCCATAACAGCACAACTAATCCAATGAGCTAGCGCCTCCTGCTGGCTATGAGCAGGTACTCATTGAAACCAGCAAGATATTGAGATTTTGATAGTTTTTTAACAGCTGGCTGATTAATGCTCCTTTCCTGCTGCTCTCTTCTCTGCAGCAACACTGCCTACCCAGGTTTTAAAGCCACCATTATTTCTGTAAAAAAAAAAAAAACATATTCTCACTGCATTTGGTCTAAACTATTGCAACAATTGAGCTGCACTTAAAGGCCATTATTTATGTTGGAGCTCTGGCTGCCAGGTTAAATCTGGAGCATCCGTCTCCCAGGGCCAAGAGGGATCTGGTGAAGTCTTAGCCCAAAGAAGTAATGCCACCATTACACACTAATGTGTCTGCTCCTTCTTGGCTCCCTGATGGTGGAATAACTGTCCAACTGATCAGAACAGCAGTCGCCCCCTTTACTACGCTGTAAAATCATATTTTCAGCTTTTACCTCATGTTTCCTTGAAACAACCGGATCCACTCTCTGCTTTTCACTCAAAAGGTTTCCATAAAGCTCCTGTCTCTCTTCTCTGACTACATTTTATTTATTTTCAAAGCACTGCAATTATTATACAGAGATCATTTGAATATTGTAAGAGAAATATTTGCCTTGACCATTGTACTACTTTTATTGTCTTGTCTGCAAATTTGGCTAAATGGGAACAAAAGCTTGTCGTATTGCGTTGAGTGCGTGTCGCTCTGGATAACACCATCAGTTTATAGCCTAGAGCTTAAAAGGACTAAAGTTCTGTGTAGCAGACCGAGAAATAGACTGAATTCAAATGTGTGTAAGCATTTTGGAGAAAATGAAATCCATATAACATTACAATAACTAAAAGGCTGAATAATATAGATAGATATCTGAAAAGTGGAATGCTGAAGAAAAAGGCCACACAAACACAGTAACGTTTGTGCAAGTAAGAAATACGAGAAATACTGCAAAGGAGCTAAAATTCAGCCTAACTGCAGAGATGGAGGGAGCCAATGTCGTTTGTCCTTCACATTTTCAGTAATATAAAGCTGTTTTTGAGAAAATGTACCTTCATCTGTTGAAAAAAAAAAAACTGCCACACAGTGTGAGTCATCCGCTTGGTCATATTTGTTTGTCTTTCATCTGTTGCAGAAGTTCAACTCTAACATGAGGCCTGAAATATTAGAAATATTCTTTAGAACATCTCAATCTGTTTTTAAGTGCTGGGTCACAAAAGAAGGCTGAAACAATTAGTCTATTAATCGATTAGTCAATGGTCAGACAAGTAATTGACAACAATTTTGATAATAATTCAAGCAATACCAAATTTTCAGTGGTTCTAGTCTTTCAGGTGTGAGGATTTAATACTTTTCTCTTGTTTATATATCATTATAAATAGAATATCTTTTGGGTTTTGCACTGTTGGTTGAACAAAACAAGATTTGGCCTGTGGAAAGCTGTTTCTTTAGTCCTCTATGACAGTAAATTGAATATCTTTGGGTTGTGGACTGTTGGTCTGGACAAATCAAGAAATTGTAGGTTTCTTGGACTTTGGGAAACGGTGATCGTCAGTTTTCACCATTTTCTGAAATTTCAAAGACGAAATTAGAGCTGCAATGATTGATTAGTCAATTAACAGAAAATTAAATCTGCAACTATTTTGATAATTTAATAATCATTTAAATGTGAAATTGTGTTGCTTTTGGGCCGTAAATTACTGTAAATTTAATATTTGGGGGTTTTGGACTGTTGGTTGGACAAGACATTTGATGACATCATCTTGTGCTCTAGGATATTGTAATGAGTGTTTTTCACAGTTTTCTGATGTTTTATTGGCCAAATGATCAATCAATTAATCGAGAAAATAATCGGCAAATGAATCAATAATGAAAATAATCAATAGTTGCAGCTCTGTTAGGGGTGGACGATAAGGATGAAATCTTCTATCACAGTATATGTAGTTTTATATTATAATAGAATAGAATTCATTGTGCTTTTTAAAGTGAAACCTTCTGCTTTGGTCTGACGCAGTCTGAATACAGCACTGGGTCAAAATATAATATAACCAACAGTGTATGATGAACAGTTTTAGGTTCATGTATGAGTCATCAAACTTCCTCCCAACACCCACCGGCACACCTGTCACTCCAGATTTGTGTGCTTTTTAGACACAAATGTAACATTTACAAAAATCCCACATCATGTGAAAATTAGAGTTCAGTTTTTAAAACATGCATAACTTCTTACACAAAAATGCAAACAAACAAAGCCAAAGCAAAACTGGGGTCTCAAAATTGCTACGTTTATAACCATGAAATTACAAGGCAACTTTATAGTTTAAACAGCTATAAAAACATAATTATGCACCGTGACTTTATGAATACTGCGGCTTTCAAAATTAGGTCCCTTAGAAAAGCAAAATACCTTTCTGTTAATTTGTTCCCTTTTTCTAGGCCTTTGATTCGGCCACTGCGGTTAGATAATTGTTTATAAATCATGGGGTTAGCAACTGAGACACTTTCTGAGAGCACACAAGCGTGTCGGGCCAGAATGAATATGGTTTTGATTTGGAGTGCACGCCAACGCTCCAGCCAATGCTAATCGCCAGGGAAAGCTTGTGAAAACCATGATGGATTTCTCAGACATGGTTTTTGAGCTTGGGGTTTCATCGCAAATCCATTTAAGCTTTTATGTAATTTGGTTAAATGTACAGAATCTTTTTTCCTTTCCTTTTTATCTTTTTATGTGTCCATTTTTGACCCACTAGCCTTGTTGGAAAGTATGATATAGAGGGGGAAATTCCCATTGAAATGGATTTCTTTTATGAAACTTAAACTCTGCATGCAGTGTGTGTGTGTGTGTGTGTGTGTGTGTGTGTGCGTGCGTGCGTGCGCGCGTGTGTGAGAATAAGAGAAAGAATGAGGGTGATGCTGACTGACAGACTTGACAGAAGGTAATGCCAGACTTTTTATCTGGCCCACACAGTACTGTGGTGTTTTGTTTAAGAAGCACTGCTGGCACCAGTATGAAAGAACAACTCGGCATCCAGTGGATATCCAGAGCTGACCGTTGTCCAATCCAATTTCCACAGTGCTAACTAGGGGAAAAAATGATTTGTTGAAAAACAAAATGTCAGCCAGACAATATAGGCACTGACAGGCCTTTCCAACCTGCTGAGCTTCATAAGAAAGAAGCCAGAAAGACTGATGCTGTTAATGAGACCAAGGAGGAGGGTTTTCTGACCTGTGCAGGTTCCTGAGTATTTGGGGCAAATCCAGGGATCTCTTTAAAACTATATTCACACCACACACCTTTATGAGCAATCCCAATTTGTTGCTCATATCTGATTTTTTGGGGATTATGGACAGGTATTATGATCGGACAGGAATATTTACAAGTTTTGTTCATTTCTGTATTCACTGTCACTTCACTTACGGAAGGCACCACTGTCATATCATAATTTTGTTTGAGTTTAAGAACGCAGTGTCAATGGCTGCCGTCTATGTTTGAAACAGGATATTTTACAGATTTTTTGTTCTACAACTTTGTTTCAAAATGTGCCTTTGATTAATGAGAGACTAAATGCTTCTCTTTATTTATCCTCCTTTTTGGGTTTTTTTGCCATTTATATACTGTGACAATGTCAGATATCTGCATTAAACATAGTCAAAGTTCTAAAACTTGAGGTTAAAGTATGTAAAAACGCTCCCTGAAAGTCAAAAGCCAGGGCTTCAGTCTGCTCTGAACGCTCCGTTTCAAAAGTTACTTCTACTTCCTCCTCATGATGACGTCAGATTGTTTGCGCATTGCCCACAAATAGCTGGCCGTTCTGTAGTCTATGTTAAGGTTGTTCTTGACATTTAAATCATAATTAAAATGCTGAATGCTTAAGAATGTTTTGCATGATTTTAGAATATAAGAAAGACTTGGAGTAATAAACACAATATGAAGCATCGGAGTATACTTGAAGTGCAACAGGTCAAGGACACAAGATGGCAGAATGAAACTAAGTTCTTACACCAAATTAGCATGCAAATACTCATTAACTGCAATACCTTTCCATATACTGTCGTCATTTTTAACGCATCATTGCAGGCTTGTACAGACTACGCTTCCCTATTACCATTTTAACATTCAACAGGGCAAAGGAGCAGTGAACCCTTAAGAGAGTCTGAATGCACCCATGGGTGTGATTCCAATCCCTGGTGACAGGGACAGAGCAAGGTGACAGTCCCTGGGGCCCCTCCCACTGACAGACCCCTGCAGGGGATCACAACCTCAGCTTTTCATGTCAGCCGTCACCGTGGAACTTATCCATCAGGGACTGCCTTCTGCGACTGGTTCGATCTTTAACATGAAATGCATTCACTGTGGCAAAACGAAGAGTCAGCAAATTGAGAACAGTCTGTAGATTTTCTTTTTGCATTTGTTATTAGAAAAATTGTTATTTTACTCCCCAACTATACACATGTTTCATCATTTCATGCATGGTTTATTTTTGGGCACTGCCAGTCACAGCCAGAAAAAAAAAACAGGGAATGGAGGAAGACAAAAACAAATAAATACAAAAGACCAAATGTACCAATTTAGCACTGATGTGGTGGACTACACCACAGACCAAAAGCAAAGATGCAAAGCCACTAATGACTGCTAGATGATGGCTCCAAAAATCCTCACTTCAGAGTTCAATCTTCTGTCATAAAATATGAAGTTGAAGTCTTTCTGCAACACATTACGTTCTTCCTTTCTTCCAAAAACTGTCTTGATGGCAATTAAAACTAAAAAAAAAAACCAGTCTAGAGTCTCAGTCTATCACTGTCAAATATGGCTCCAATTACTGACAAGATGGCTGCAGGCGGGAAACCCAAACATAACCTTAAACATGACTTCACATAATGAAAGATAATCTCTCCCCATAACTCAAAGAATATGTGTTTATGAAGTGATATCTGAGCAGCAGCAGCAGTAGCAAGTGTTTGTAGCCATGTTACATTATGAGCAGTGCTGCAGCAGCAGAGCAGAAGGGGAAAAAATATAAGTCTGGATGTGACTCTTGCTTATTAAAAACACATAAAATCAAGGCTTAAGCATAAAACACTGACTGAACAGAGCCAAGGCATGGACTCACAACCTGCATATTAACGCACAAACAGCTTACTTTGAAGAAGTAAAGCAGCTGATCTTTGACCTCTCAACAGGAAGGGAAAACTGTGGTCCAAAGCTGCTGCAGGAAACTCCGACTTCCGGCTCGAAGTGCACCTGTGCGACTGACGCGTGTCCAACAAACGGAGCAGGAACTCGTTAATTTATCCACAAATCCTTCCGTGATCGACAGGATCGTACGGTTGACAGGTGAGCCTGCTAATGAAATGCTGGTTTCTGCTGTTGTTATTGTCTAGCGCTTTTATAGAAGAGTTTGCAAATGCACGATGCAGCAGCAGCAGCACGACATCGTGCTCAAATATCCCGCCTTGTTGCAAAGGTGAGAGGGTGCGTTTGATAGGGTGCGTTTGATATGTGCTGCAGTAAGTGGAATTCTTCACGTGAGTGTAGCAGCTCACTGTAAAAAAAAAAAAAAAAAAAAAAAGCGGAATCTTCACTAGCTGTCAAAATGTTCAGGTTCAAGTTTATTTTGTCATTTTAACGATAAAAACTATAACTGATAGTAAAAACCAACTAAACATGAAAGCATCAAGACAATACCACAAAACAGGAAAAGTGACCTGACCCAAAACCTGAGTGCAACAAATGAGTTTGAACTCAGATAAAGTGTATATGCCAGAGTAACATTTTTGGGGAGCTTTTCCTTATTCAAATCGAGGGCCTATAAGGATAGAGTATGTATGCTGTACAGACTGCAGAGCCACTTTTGATGCTAATATGTGATTTGTGATATTGGGCTGCATAAATAAAAACTGGACTTGACTACATACATGGTCACCCATGTACAATAAAAATGATGCAAAGTGACTATAGCTTTATGTAGGCCTACTGTATGTGTGTGTGAGGTGTTGAGGACAGATGTTGTTCCTCCTGCTGTTGTTGGACTTTATACTTGAATCTGATATAAGAGGACGGGAGGTCTGTGAGGGGAGTGAGGGGAGTCCTTTACGATGCTGTAGGTCTTTTGCAAACATCTCTATGTCCTTTGTGGAAGATGAAAATGATCATTAAGGGCATTTGTCTTGGATAGATAAGTGGTGTCTAGTTATACAGTTTGACAAAAAAATACACATTTTCATGTAGTTTGTGACCACTTATTCCTCCCCCCCATAGGCCTACTCACGCCTACTCCTGTTTCCCATCAATCAAATAATAAAACTTTACAAAGTAAATCAAGTCATCCAGATGATTACAAATATTTGCCTGTTTGAAATCGATCTGGCAGCAGAGTTTGGGGTTAGGAGAGTGGAGGGTCGCAGCCAGCTGTGCAAACACACTCTAGATGATTTATGAACCCACATGTGGGCTGCTAATGGTTCAAAAAGACAGTGGAGCCACTGCAGCTCTGGATCCACACTGATTACCCACTGCACAGACTGATAAATGTACAGTACAAAAAGATACGTAGGTGGTCCGATAGACAGAGACAGTTTCTCCTTCCATTTTAATCATCTTGTATCAGTTTTTATCACTGTGTTTATCCCTATGGCACTACAACTATGTACATTTATATACACTTGGTTCTGATATCTGACAGCAATCTCTGTACTAAAATAATATTATGCATTGAATGAGCCTTGGGATGAGTTTTTGTGTGTAAAACAGAGAAGAGAAGGGAAGATGAAGAGAACAGAGTGAGTGAGTGTGCATACCAAGGGAATAATCAACAGAGGATGTCCAAATCCACAGCTGGAATATCAAAGGAGCTGAGCTAAAATCTTTTTGTTTTTAGTGTTTTTGTGTTTTTTTTAACTATTCTAAAAGATGCTGAAGGAAAAACACAATAAATGCAATACAAATACAATAAAAAGATGCACACTGTCAAGAATTAATCTTTGTGTCTTTTGTGCAAGCCAAACTGACTTTTTGGTTGATGTTTTTCTTTTTTTTTTTATTTGCTTGTTTGTTTGATTTGTACAGAAAAAACAACAACATGCAAATATGGATTCTGTTTTATGTGACAATATTTGTGCTAAAAAATGTCCAGACCAGCCAGTTTGTCCAAATCAACTGGATATTTAATTTACACTGGGCAGTTTTAATAATAAAGTTAATGTTAATTATAGTTAACAAACTCCAAATATGTGATTTAGACAACTGGGTGCTCTACAATTAAGCTGCTTAAATGTTTGTACAGTAAATTAGCTATCATAACCAACTGATGAATAAAATGACCAAAGTAACAAGCAAGCAAAGTTAATTTATTTAAACAAACAGAAATTACAAAGTGCTTGACAGGAAGAAGAAAATAGGAAACTAAGATGAAATAGAAATGACAAAATACAAAAAAAACCACAAATAAGTGTACAGTATATCCCACAAAGTAAAAGTTATAAAATCAGGACAGAAAAGTAACACATTGTTGTTGTTGTTGTTGTTGTTTTAAAGATGATTTTTAAATGGTTTGTGTATAATATTTGTGGGTTAAAAATCAAACACATAATTCCTGTTTATAAACAACACCGGAATATAAAAATGAAATGGTACAAATTTGTAAATAAGGACCACTAGATGGCAGAATAGGAGCATGAGTGATTCATTGCTGCTGTGTAGTTTCTGTGTAGCTTTGCAGATACTTTAAAGAGTCACACATCATAATTCAACTGAGGTTAAAAATAAAAAAAATAATTATTTGAATATTAACTTACCGTGAGTTGAAAATACAATTAATCCAAATGTAAACTAAAGGGAAGCCACATCACCAAAATTCAAATCAAAGGACTGAAATTTGCCACAAGTCTTGAAATTGATTGACTAGAGTTTACAAACTGGGACAAAAGATAGATAACAACTAAAAACCACAAGTTATTCCTCCCCGATGCCTGTTAAAGGTCAGTAATCTTTGTAAAAACAGCAGTAAAGCAGGCCTATATTCACAATTATGATTATTAGTGAAATCATTAAAAGAACCTTTTTAATTATGTATTTTGGTTCAAATGTTATGATCAAAAGTATAAAAACTTGGTATCAAAAGAGATCAAATTGAGTTGTGTTTCTGTAGGGTATGAGGGAAATGATTGTATTAATATGTACAAATGCTTGTGTGAACTTATGAAAGGTTTAAAGTGCTTAGTGGCAGTTATAGAAAACATGTTTGTGTTTAGCATGAACAGTATGTTCCTGTGTGTTCCTGTCTGAAAGAGGAACGGAGAACAGGCTGAAGGATTTCCTGCCATGTCTATTTGGGTATAACCACATATAGACTAGTCACAACAACTCATATAGGATGTTGAGAAAGAGATAAAGGAGTATTTGCCTCCTACGTCTTCAGGGCTCACTGCTCTGCAGCAGCTTGTATATCTGTGTCGAGTGTGCCATATTCTGAGCATTAAATAAAGTGTGACAATACTGTATTGAAAATGTTCTCTTTCCTCATTGAAGTCAAGTGCAAGAGGTATGCCAATCTCATTCCCTCCTTCATCTATTCTCCAAACAGATCGAATCTGGGCAGCTGGTGAAGGGACTACAAGTCTTCTAAGACCCAGGAAGTCTGCCTCCCCTGAGGAAGGTTCCTAAGCGACTACCAGGGTGAGAAGAGACTGCGTGTGAGGATTATAGACTACGGTTAGAGTGACACAGCATCTAAAATTAAATATCAATGGTTGACAGGTGAACACAAGGGCTTGTATCCGGATGTGATGTCTTTGGATTTCAAGCACCAGTTACCTTTTTGCTGAAATCTAAAGGATCGCTTGACAGAAGTTGGTGGCACTATCAATAATGTACATAATTCTGAAGCATTTATTGTAAATCTCTGGGCAACTTCCCCTGTTCAGGGTAGTCAAACATGAGTATTCATATTTCACCACTTTAATTAACAGTATGAAATCCTCATAATAACACACTTGTCAAACATCAACCAAAAGAAAAATGTCCTCTGCCACTACAAAAAAAAAAAATCACATTAAATATCAATAAAACACAACACACAGGTAGCTGGTAGCAAAATAAAGCAGAAATGAGCAGGCAGCAAATGCCCAGAACATAACTACAAACAGATCTATGCAAAATAGCCAGCAGCAGAACAGAGCTGAGACATCGACTCACAATTTGCATATTAACCCACAACCATCAAACACAACTTCACCCACTCACTTGCCGCTCGAAGATTATCTCTGCAACAACATGAGACGGTTGAGGAAAAATATATAATCATTTAAAAAGAGGGCGATAATAAAACAAATTCATGTGTATGCAGCTTTACATGAAATGAATGAAAATGTTAACTTACAGTTAGTTGGAGGCACAATCATTTATCCAAATGTAAAATAATGGATAGGAATTTGCCATGAGCCTCAACTTAACTGACAGGTCTTGATGAAAACTATAGAACAGCTAAGAAAAACGAGTTTTCTGATTTTGTTAAAACATGTCAAAAGTGAATAACGATGCTTATATGTGTGACTTTACCTCAAATTTACATTTGTGTGGTCAAAATCAAGAATTGGGGCTTACTGTGATAGTTGTCACACATTTTCTCTGGTAATTTAGAAAAAAAACAAAATGTGGTGTCTGAGTCGTGGTGTGAGAGGTGACCACAAACTGTCGTAACAGGAACTCCAGAAAGAGTTACACATTTATTGAACATGCATTGGTTGTGTAATTACATTTTGTTTTGTTTTTTTTACAATTCTGGATGTCATTTACTCCAAAGAAATTATACTCAAACAAAAATGTTGTTCTATTGATTCTGAAGCATTTAATATTACCATGTTGCTCATGGACAAGTTTTAAAGTCCAAATATACCCCAGACAGGAGATGACACTTGGTCCAACAGCAGATCTGCCTCCACAGATGGATTTCCACAAAGTTTGTCTTTTCATCACTGTCCAGTCATTGTCTATGTGTCTACATCGTATACCTGTGGTTCAGGAGCCAAACTTCCAAGACACGATCTCCAAAAGCTCTAGTTTAGTCAACATTTGATCTCCTTTTCATTTAAAGCACTTTTTTTTTTCCAGAAGTGCTACTCTGAATCATCTGTATGAATAGTCATGTGATTTTTCAGTTTTGTGCTGTTTATGAAACCTTTTCCACACTCACTGCATTGATATGGTCTCTCGCCGGTATGAATCCTAATGTGTATGTTCAAATCTGTTTGTTGAGAAAAACTGTTTCCACATGTGTTACACTTGAATGGCTTTTCACCTGTGTGGGTTCTAATGTGCTTTTTCAGAGTCGTGCTGAGTGTGAATCCTTTCCTACATCGAGGGCATTTATAAGGCTTCTCCCCCGTGTGCACTCGACGGTGATTATTAAAAGACGAGGAATCTGTGAACTCCTTCCCGCAGTCGCTGCAGGTGTAAGGCTTCTCACCCGTGTGAATTCTCTTGTGCTTCTTCAAATTTGCCCCGCAGCTGAAATTTTTCCCACAGCTTTCACAAGCGTACGGCTTCTCACCTGTGTGAGTCCTCATGTGTTTAGTTACGGCAGTCACCTGAGCGAACCTTTTCCCGCAAGAGCTGCACTTGAAAGGCTTTTCACCAGTGTGGGTTTTTATGTGTCGTTTCAAGGTTGACTTCTGGATGAACGTCCTTTCGCAGCGGCTGCATTTAAAAGGCTTTTCACCTGTGTGGATTCTCATGTGGACTTTCAAGTTTTTCAAGTAAGAAAAGGATTTACCGCATTCCTCGCACTTGTGAAGTTTGTTTTCTGGGTCTGGCTCAGTAGTACCAGTGGCTCTTGAGTTCCCGTGGTCACGTTTCTCCTTTTCTTTTGGTGTAGTACTGCTGTTACATTTATTTTTTGATTTTGTTTCGATACTTGAAGCTGATCTCGCATCTCTATCCTTGCTTTTCTTCTTTGGTTTTGGCTCAGTACTAAAAGCTGATCTTGCATCTGCATGCTTACTTTTCTTCTTTGGTTGTGGCTCAATATCTGATGTTGTGCTCCGGGCATCATTTTTCTTCTTTGGTTTTTGCACAGTACTTGTAGTTGATGATGTGTTACTAGATTTCTTTGGTTTTGGCTCAATATTTGCAGTTGATGTTGTGCTTTCTGCATCACTTTGTTTCTTCTTTGGTTTTGGGTCCGTATTTGTAGTTGATAATGTGCTACCAGTGTTACATCTGTTGTTTGGTTTTGGCTCAATGCTTAAAGCTGATCTTGCATCCCCATGCTTAGGTTTCGTCTTTGGTTTTGGATCAGTATTTGTGGTTGATCTTGTGTTTCCCACATTGTGTTTCTTCTTTGGTTTTGGCTCAGTCTCTGTAGTTGACGTTGCGTTTCCATGGTTTTCAGTCCTGTGATGTTGGTTATCTGCTACATGGGAGGTGTCAGATAGAAGCTGATTAATGTTTGGCTCTGATACTCCAGAGTTTGTCCAGTCAGATTCAGATCTAACCCATTTAATACAGATTTTGTCAAGAGGATCTTCCACTGCTGCAGTCTGCCGAGTTTCGTCAGCATCTGAAGGCAAAAACTTATCACTGTGTTCAGTTTGATCAAAAGCAGAACTCAACTTAGCGGTATCATCCTCCTGCTTCAGTATAAGCTGCTCCCCCTCCTGACTGGTGCAGAGTTCCTCCTGTTCCTCTTTAATCTGTGGAGGCTCCCCTTGGTCCAGACTGGAGTTCCTCTCCTGTTTAAAGAACTGTTCGTCAGTGAGATCCTCCTCCTTCTTACAGACATGTTGATGTATGAGCTCTAAATAGAAGGACAAAGAAATGGACATTAAAGATCTATTTCTCCCCTGTGAGGCACTGTGCTGTGTATCGAGGAACATACTATAAAAAGTAACTCTTGTTATAAGTCAGTATTTAACTCCTGTGACAATATAAACGTCTCAGGAGTCTTTAGTCAGGTCAATGAATCAGAAGTAGAAGATGAAAGGAAGTCAAAGCAGCTCAACTATAACTTAACATCCTTTCTTGTGAAAGTCATCTGTTTTAAAATGAGTCAGATACACAGGATGTTTGTTGATGAACTGACATTTGATGATGGTTGAGATATCACTGTCTATCAGAGTTTACGTGTACATGTGTCATAAACTGAAGGACACCATGGTTGCTATAAATAGCTATACCCATGCATAATAGTAATGCTTAAAGATGGTTGTTCTGGAGGACCTTGCCACACTGTGACACAAACCAGTGTCACATCCTATTGACTTTGCTGTATTTTTCATCAGCAGATCTATAGACCACAAGTGGTAGAGGTTGTGGTTAAGGTTGTGTCTGTTTATTTACTGTGGATGTGGAACTTTACAAAACAGGTCCACACATATGAACATATGCATATGGGTTTCACACGATGGGCCCCGTGTCTTAACAAATTTGCAATGTCAACAGATGCTTAGGGTGCTACAGGAACCTAAAAAGGATTAGTTGACCAATTTTAGTCAATATCTTAAGGTGGAATTTGGATGCAGCCCAAAGAAGTGGATGCTGCTATTGAGGAGAAAAAAGTTACATTTCTATTAAAATATAGGGATAAATACAACATTAGAGATGTGTCTGATGTGGACTTCATTGGAACACATTTTGATATTGATTTTGAGCCACTGAGTTGCATGACCTGCTACTGATGAATAGAATTTCAATAGTTATAAACTATAGAATAAATTCAGTGCCCACTGACGATAAGAAACTACTGTTAAACTCTATTCAAAGTTCAACTACAAGTATTTAGAGCTGCAGTGATTTGTTGATTAGCCAATTAGCTGATCAACAAAGAATTAATCTGCATCTATTTATGATACTCAATGAATTTGAATGAAAATTTTCAAGCAAAAATGCCAAAAATTCACTGGATTTTCTGCTTTTCTTTGTCATAAAGTGAATATCTTTTGTTTTGGATTGTTGGTCAAACAAATCAAAACATTTGAATTCGTCTCCTTGAGCTGTGGGAAGTTATAACATTTTTCACAGTTTTCTGATGATTCATACATGATTAATTGATCAATGGAGAAAATAATCGACAGATTATTGTATGGTCGCAGCCCTACAAACAGGGGCGCCGGATTTATTTCAGAATGCCCCTATATTGAAACACTTGACGCAGGAGGTTTTCTGTGTTCATGTCAACAGCAACAGTGAACCCAGCAGCTGTGAGCTTTGGGTCCGTCCTGTAGGTCCTGTGGGCTGCCACTGCTTCAGCCCCGCATATTTCTGCTCCTCAAAACTAGTATTTTAATGTAACAGAGTGGAACTTAACGTGGAGCGACAGGGGGAGGGGCAGAAATATGATGCTGCACATAACAAGACGCATACAGGCCACGGATGTATTACATTACAGTTGGCTGTGTGTCAGATTCTTTCCTTTGAATCTATTAAACACCTGCAGCATCAAACAGCAGCAGAAAGGATAAGTGCGTCTTTAACTTGAGAGTGACGTGCGTATTTACGCAAGTGGCACAGCAGTATTAACACAGGATGTCAGGACCTGACGGTAATTAATGCTCTCTGTTCTGCTACCAATCTACACCACTGACTGTATATAAAGAGGTCAGTCGGGATTGTTTGTAATAAAGCAGCCCTTCTCTGGGTGAATGCTGAGGTCCATCAGAGCTGTCAGGTCATTTTTATTTGAAGTAGCTAAAAGTCCAAGATAAGCCTAAAACCGTGTGTGTTTGCGGTCCGCGTGCAAGTCCACAGCTGTCCGCGGACGCGAAAAGTATTAAGACACACACACTTTTTTTTTGCCCCCCGCACTTCTGACCCGTTAACCGATAACTGTTTGAACTTGTTTCATTAACAAAAAAGTAGACTAACTGAGCCACATTTAAAACGATTTTTCAAATATGAAATTAAGTTATTGGGAAAGTCAGCAAGGAGGTCCAAGCTGAAAAAAATACACAAATATCCGGAAGGCGTACTTTCATCAGTCAAATCTGACTTTAGTCATAATAAAAAGCTACAAGTAGGCCTAACTAAAATTAATTTTACTGACCTGTCCTGTATAGCTTTATCTCGGGCTTCAAAAGGATATCCAGCAGTCTGCGCTGACGAGCGATCTCCTCCTCATACACATCTATAGTCTGCTCACAAACTCCTAATATTTCCTCCGCAGCAGCAGTTAGTCGCTCGTTGATTAACTTTTTCAAAGCTGCAGACATTTTCACTAAATAAGGACCGAATTTATTTCGCTGTGGGTTAAGACGCTGTCTTCAGTTATTTCTGTTGTCTGAGCGGAAACGTTTTATTTCCTGCCAACGATCTTCACAATTCCAATCTATACATCAGACATAATCTTACGAAATTCGAAAGAGGGCAGGTTTCATAATCCGGCTCTGATAAGTGCTGCGCATTTGTGGGGCATTCAAAAAAGGCAGATTTTCTACCTGTTACAAATGACTCACGGTGAATTTGTGTCAGTCAGTTGTCCAAAATGTAAATTAATAGGAATATTTGGCTTGTTTATGGCGGGGTTTGTATAAAATACAGCTGCAAGCAACATTTAAAATCACATTATAGATTTTTATAGATCGATGAGATAAAACATTCACAAAACATTAGTGTGTTTCTAAAGAACAATTGTGCTTCAACTGCAGGTTACAGAAATAGGTTGCACTTTAAAAACAAAGGCATTTAGACAACATTTCCCAAGTACAATCAGTAACACAAACTATGATTTAAAAATATAATACATTGGATTAACAAATGTTAGTTATTTCCACCATTTCTGTGTATCTAAACAACTGTCATCAAACTTTTGCAAGGCACAAAACAGGATCCATTTGGGTCTGCAGAGCTGTTTCCACCAGTTTCGAGATGCTTCATGAAAATCTAAACCCGCGTTCAAAAATATTTACAGGTTTTTGGCAATTTCTCAGTGACACAATGTTTATTACACATAACAATTTGCAGCTTCTGAAAATTGGATCCAAGACTGCCTCAGGAACAACAGAGAGGCTTGGAAACCCTGCAAGATCCTTCAAGATTTCTGAAGCATTCAGATCACCCTTTTTTTTTTAGGGTGTGAACATCATTCCCAGCCACTGAGTTACAATGGTGATATTCAGTATTTCATTTGATTCATCATCACAACACCCAAAAGCACAGCCACCTTAATTTCAATGAGACTACTCCAGCAAAGAAAATAAAAAGCTGAAGCAGGTTTCACTTTTGTTGCAACACAACAAGATGGCCAATCAAATACATGCAAGTGCACATTTTGTAATGAGAACAGGATAAATCTACAGTTTACACAGAAGATTAAATGATAGTCAACATTTCCAGAATTATAAAATCCTTTCTCATAAAATAAAAAAAACTGTGCAATTTTTTGCATCTGATAAGCCTTCAAACTCTTGGATCTATTACCAAAATGATAATTTCTGGATTGCATTTCATCTACTCAACAATACCTGAAGCAACAAGCTTTTAAACACGGAGCCATTTTCAGTCCAGAGCAAGCTTGCTAACACACTAAACTCAGTTAGTGCCAATATGATATCTTTTAAAATTAGGCCCATAAAGTACCGGTAGGATGGGCGTAGGTTTAGTTTTAACTTCGGTAGGGACAATTTTTGTCAGACGGCTAAAATAATTGTGTATGCGTGCTTGCCCTCTCTCACTCTTTTCTCTTTCATAGGCACATGTGCGCACACACATAAAGAGCCTGACTTAGTATGCATTTTCTGACTTGCCTGAAACTTCAACAATGCGTACAGCTTGAAGTTGAGGGTTGCCAGATCATTGGGTCGAGTATCCCCCATATCCTGCTCTTTCACTATTTATCACATTTGGGCACTTTTTCCGCAGAAAAACATACAAACCTGACAACTCTGCAGAAATTGTATCGTTAACATTACGTGGAGTTAAAGCAGCTAGATTGTTTGAGCTAGGTAAAATATTGGTGGGGACAATCCAGCAACACCTTGATATTGGTAGGGACATGTCCCTACCGTCCATACCCAAATCTACGCCCATGACCAGTCCTGTAGCAAATCTACTTCAGTGCAATTTATTCACTTTTATAAATATTCTGTATCATATGGAGACATTTTTTAAGCAGTGGAGCTCTCTGAAGCCCCTGTGTGGACATGTTTGTGTTTGTTGAGCTTTGTCCAGGTGGAGAACTTTTCTCCACAAGTACTGCATTGATACGGTTTTTCTCCAGTATGTAACCTAATGTGTTCTTTCATGTCTGTTTGGTGACCAAACACCTTCTCACACATGTTGCACTTATATGGCTTTTCACCGGTGTGCGTTCTGGTGTGCCTTTTCAAAGTTGTCCTGGTGGCAAATCTTCTCTTGCACCAGGAACACTTGAAAGGTTTCTCCCCCGTGTGCACTCGCCGATGATTCTTGAAAGACGAAGAATCAGCGAACTCCTTCCCGCAGTCGCTGCAGGTGTAAGGCTTCTCCCCTGTGTGAATTCTCATGTGTTTTTTCATATTCACACACGAGCTAAAGGTTTTCCCACAAGTACTGCAAGTGTACGGCTTTTCCCCAGTGTGAACCCTGAAATGCAGGTCGTGATTATAACGCCGGTTGAATCCTTTTCCGCAAACGCTGCACTTGAAAGGCTTCTCGACAGAGTGAATTACTATGTGTTTATTCAAATCCCAACTCTCCCTGAACATTGTGCCACAAGTTTCGCATTTAAAAGACTTTTCAACAGTGTGGGATTTCATGTGAAATTTGTAGTTTTTGAAATTAGTCATTACTTTGCCGCACCTGTCACACTTGTAAGGATTATCATCATCCTCTTTACTCCCAGCTGATGTTCTGTTCCCATTTTTCTTTTTGGGTGTTGGCTCAACACTTTCATTTGTTGTTGTGCTCCCATTGTTCCGTTGACCACTTGACGTTGGCTCTGTATTTCCAGTTGATGCTGTATTGTCGTCCTTACGTCTCCTTTTTGGTCTTTGGTCAGTGCTCCCATTTGATGTTGTGTTCCCATTGTTAAGTCTCTTATGTGATGTTGACTCTTTACTTTTTGTAGACATTGTGATTCCATCATCGAGTTTCTTATTTGGTGTTGGTTTAGTACCTCCATTTGATGTTCTTGTCTCATCATTACATTTCTTATTTGGTGTTGGTTTAGCCTTTGAAGTTGTCATTGCTTTCCCATCATTGGGTTTCTTATTTAGCATTGGCTCATTTTTTCCAGTTGATGTCGTGTTCTCATTGTCACGTTTCTTTTTTGGAGCTGGCTTTTGCTTGGTACCTCTACCCGATGTTGCCTTCTCATTTGGTGTTGGTTCAGTACTTTTACTTGATGTTGTATTCTCAATATTACCTTTCTTCTTTCGTGTTGTCTCAGTATTTCTACCTAATGTGGCCTTCTCATTTGGTGTTGGCTCACTATTTCCATTTGATGTTGTGTTCTTATCGTTATGTTTCTTATTTGGTGTTGGTTCAGTGCTTTTACTTGATGTTGTGTACTCAACATTACGTGTCTTTTTCGGTGTTGGCTTGGTGCCTCTAGTAGATGTTGTGTTACATGTTTTGCTTGGCGTTGTTTCAGTACTTTTGGTCGACGTTGTATTCTCACCATTAAGTTTCTTATTTGTTGTTAGCTCAGTACCACTTGTGGTTGATGTTTTATTCCCATCAAGACATTTCATATTTGGTGCTGGCTCACTATTTCCATTTGATGTTGTATTCTCATCATTGCATTTCATTTGTGGTGTTGGCTCAGTACTTGTAGCTGATGTTGTTTTACCATCATTGGGTTTCTCATTTGGTGTTGGCTCAGTATCTGAATTTGATGCTGTGTTCCCATTGGTACATCTCTTTTGTGGCGCAGTCTCAGTACTTCTGGTTGATGTTGGGTTCTCATTGTTACATGTATTGTTTGGTGTAGGCTCACTAATTCTAGTTGATGTTGTGGTCTCACTGTTACATTTCTCATTTGGTGTTAGCTCGGTAGTACTGGTTGGTGTTGTGTTCTTGTCATTTTGTTTCTTATTTGGTTTTTGCTCAGTACATTCATTTGAAGTTGTGTTCCCATCGTTGCTCTTCTTGTTTAGTGTTTGCTCAGTACTCGTAGCTGATGTGTTCTCATCATAGCTTTTCTCCTTTGGTGAGGACTCAATATGTCCAGTTTGCGTTGCACTTCCATGGTTACCAGTTATGCGATCTTGGCTCTCAGCTACATGAGAGTTGTGAGAGAGGAGCTGGTGTTCACTGTTTGGTTCTGATCCTGCAGAACTCTCCCTGTCAGATCCAGATACCATATCTTTGTTTGATCGAGGATCTTTCTTCGCTGCACTCTGAGTTTGGTCAGGATACAAAGATAGAGTCTGATCACTGCGGACACTTCCTTTATGAGTCAAAGTAGAGGCATCAGTCTCCTGTTGCAGTGACCCCTGCTGTTGTTTCTGACTGATGCACATTTCCTCGTGTTCATGTTTAACCTGTGGGGGATCTTGTAGGACCAGACTGGCATTTGTCTCCTGGTTACAGTGTTGCTGCTGCTGGTCCAGGAGAGCCTCATCCTCCTTATGGACAGATGTCTGTGGGAGCTCTAAAGGGAAGGACAAAGGTATGGAAAAATTATGAAATGCTGTAAATATAAGCAATATCTAACAACTGTGATAACCGTTCAAGGAGTCTGTAATGAACAGTGCAAACTGGAACCACAACAGTTCCCCTACCAGATTTTTAAAAATTATAGTGAATGTGAATTTGTGACTTTACTACATCATACCACAGAGCCAAAATCTGTAATTATGAGGTAATATAGTCCTCACTGGACAGTTATTTTGGACAGATGATATATAAATTGTATAAACTGTGCAGTGGTGATTGTATATTGCCATGTAATGGTATCTGGTTAAACCTGTAATGTGGTGAACGTTTTAAAGCAAGTCTGTTTGTTGCACAACCTTTTCTTTTGTGCTTTTGTTGTAAAATAATTTTCAGACCCCACAAAAGTTGTTTAAAGAAAAATTAAAGCATTTTTTATAGTGTAAACATGTCAGTTTCTTCAGTCTTGGTTCCTTTTTTGCTTCAGAATCATCCTCTCTCTTGCCAGCCTGATAAAAGCACAGTACGTCCAGTTATTTGTGTACAAAATGCAGCAAACTCTGACTGATATGTGCTGGGTCCAGGCTGCAAGGCTGATGGCACTCATGACTCTTCCCAGGAAAATCCGGAGCTCAGTGTGCCAGTAGCTTGCTCAATTCCTGTCTTGATAGGTAACAGGAAAAGAATGGCAAATCTGCTAAAAAAAATTTTTTTTAAAAAACAGGAAACACTCAACCAGTTTTGCAAAAGTATCAAATTTAGCATCCATTCCTCATCAGCCACAGCTTGTCCCAAAAATTGGTCAGATAATGCTTTTAAACACACTAAATTTAGCTTTTTTTAATGTCAGGTCTTTGTCAGGAAAACATTTTAATTTTATTGTCAAGCACAACCTTGGTTTTATGTTTTTAACTGAAACTTGGTTAGACCAAGATAACAGTGCAGCTGTTCTTATCGGGTCAACCCCTCCAACTTCAGTTTCATGAGTGAAGCTAGAGTGTATAAGAAATGAGGTGGAGTTGCCATTTTGTTTAATGATTCCCTCCAATGCAAGCAAATTTTGATTCTTTAGAATATGTGGCTCTTCAATTGAATTCCTCCTCCCGAGCTATATTTCTAAATATCTACAGGCCACCTAAATACTGTGCAACCTTTTTTGATGACTTTGCTGAACTGCTGTCTATAATCTGTATTGACTTTGACTGTGTAGTTATTGTTGGTGATTTTTTTACATCCATATTGACAACCCCCAGGACAAAGGGACTAGAGAACTGTGTTGTGTTCTTGATAACTATGGACTGACTCAGCATGTGAGGGGCACACTCTGGACTTAATCATCTCCAAGGGTCACATTTTATCCGATCAACCATAAAAACCTGGAGGACATTATACAACATCTGAAATCCTCCTCCTGCTGCCTTGATATTCTGCCTACAGGCTTTTTCAAAATTATTTCAAATTGCATGGCCTCAGATCTTCTACAGATTGTCAACAGGTCGCTTCTCTTCTTCCTGACCTCTCAGATTGTCTGGCACAGGTCTGCTTTCTGTTCCCAGAGTCAAAACTAAACATGGATAAGCAGTGTTCAGTTTTTATGCTCCACATATCTGGAACAAACTCCCAGAAAACTGCAGGTCTGCTGCAATTCTCAGTTCTTTTAAATCACAGCTGAAGACTTTTCTGTTTGCTGCTGCCTTTTATTAAACCAAATTTGAGGTTAATATCTTACACTGCACTGTGACTTTTATTCTCCTGTTTTATGTCTTATTCTATTTTAGCTTCTTTTTATTTCTAATTTAAAACTTTTTATATTGTATTTAAATATCTTTTTACATTGCCTTTTGTTGGTTTTATATTCTGTCTTGATGCCTTTTATGCTCTATGTAAAGTACTTTGAATTGCCTTTTTGTTGAAATGTGCTATACAAATAAACTTGCCTTGCGCCCTGGAAAATTGTGATGGGCATTTTCACTAATTTCTGAAATTTTATAGACCGATTAACAGAGAAAATCATCAGATTAATCAATAATGAAAAATAATCATTAGTTGCAGCCCTATTGTTTTCATTAATTCAGAAAACCGTTTACTTGTTAGTAAAGGCTTGTTGGACCTCAAGGATTTTGTTTGTTTGATATGATGTGATTTATTTATGGATTACAGACACAAAATAAAAATCCAAGGGTTAACATGTTAAAGTGAAAACGCTTATTTCCAACATGTTTACCAGAAAACACCACAGAGCACCTTTACGTGAGAGTACAGAAGTATCATGAGTAAAATGTAATTAAAGTATCAACAGTAACAGTCGAAAAATGAACCTTGAATTCACTTTTGGGACTGTTATCTAATATTTGCTGTTTTTTTTTATTTAAATTAAACCACCTGAGAATTTTAGAGGGGAAATGAACCATGAAAATGGTGTCACAGGGCAAAAAGTTAGGGACTACTGGTTTAATCATTAATAATACATTTAAAGTCCCACTCCACTCAAAATGTATTTTGCTTATTGTTACTTGGATGTTAACTTTGAGGTTGACTCTGCAGAATGGTGTATTTGTTTCTGGTTTTTCACTAGAAGGATGTTTTCACATTTATCTGCTGAAAGTAGAAAATATGTCATCTTCAGTTTGCTCACTTAAATCTCAGTTTAAGATGTCTACCTACAAGCATGATTTGTGACATCACAACTAGTTTCAGAGCCAGTAAAGGTCCAGTATGCAACAGTGAAGCACCAGCACTTTGGGCTGCAACTAAAAATCATTTTCATTACTGATTAATCTGTCGGTTATTTTCTCAATTAATCGATTAGTTGTTTGGTCTATAAAATGTCAGAAAATGGTGAAAAATGTTCATCAGTTTCCCAAAACTCAAAATGCAGCCTAAAATGTCTTGTTTTGTCCCGACCAACAGTCCACAACGCAAAGATATTTAAGAAACTGGAACCAAAGAATGACAAAACAATTATCAAAAAGTTGCTGATTAATTGATCAATTAATTAATTAATCAGTGCAGCTCTACAGCAGTTTTTAAAAAAAAATAATTTGCACATTTATACATTCTTGATTTTTCAATGTGGGAGAAGGAGTAAATGTAGTTTTAAGAATTTCTAACAAGTTGAACTTTTTTTGGTGGAAAAACCGTATTAGACAGAAATTAATATTCAAAGAAGAGAATTTTTATATATCAAAACATTTACATCTGTCAGATAAATGTAGTTAGTGGATTAAAAAGAAGTAGCATAAAATATAAATACTAGTATCTCAAAACTGTACTTGAGTAAATTTACTTAGTTACTACAAAGCTACTTGTTGATAGAAACAGTTGGCCATAGCAACAGTAGATAAGGTATACTGCTCTTCAGAGACCGAAGTACAGTCGCCACTTCCGGATGGTGTCATCACGTGTAGCTTGTATGGAAAAAGTATTAAGTCAAAAATAAGTATACGAAAGTTTAAGCCAACTAACAATGTGGACAGATCTAACTCAGCTACTTACCAACCTGCCACACTCGACTATAATCAATCCCAGCATTATTATGGAAACCAAATTTACACGTTTCAGCCCGGTCTGTCTGAATGTAAGGTGGGCACAGACTAAAATAATCGTGTTCCGATTGTGACAGTTTGACAGAGAATATGCGTCAAAAGCGAAGCACTTTGAGATTCAACCAACCTGCCCTGTGTAGCCTTAACTGAGGCGTCAAAACGGAGTCCAACAGTCTTCGTTGACGAGTGATTTCTTCCTCGTAATCTTCTATCTTCTTCTCAAAGGCTCCCAGTATTTCCTGAGCAGCCGCAGTCAGTCGGTCACAGACAAACTTTCTCATACTCATGACCGAAGACATTTTTGTTAGAATTACAACTGAGATATTTTTCCTTGCTAAAACTTTAGCAAACTCTTGAAGTTAACTGAATTGAACGCGCATTCTCAGGTTAGCTGTTTACTTCCGCATTAGACGTTATAAAGAACCTGTACGCTCATACTGCCACCTACAGTCCGGAGTGGGCGGTCTCATAAATATCCTGCTGCATTTTATCTACTTTTGTCAGAATCAGGATCATCTTTATTGGCCAAGTATGTTTAGATACAAGGAATACAAGGAATTTGACACCGATTTAGTGTCACTCAATGCACATGCACAAGATAACAACACAACAATCTTCAGAAAGATACGCAAGGACTATAAAGGCTACAGGTGAAACTGTCTCTGTGAGCTGTAAACAGGATCCGAATAGTTCAAAGAAGTGAAGAGTGCTGAGATAGTGTGTGCATGTTAGGTGGTTATGTGCAGTATATAAAGCCTGTTCAAATATACAGTAATGAATTGAATGTAGGCTATTGCACATTTTGTACTTTAGACTAAAATAAATATATATAGTTTGCAGGTGCAGTGGGTGTTATAGTGTTACAGGGTTATTGCACAGTGCCACAGTGAGTTAACTGTTCATAAGTGTGACAGCAAAGGGAAAGAAACTGTTCCTGTGTCTGTAGCGCCTACCAGAGGGGTAGTTGGAACATGTCCAGGGTGTGAGGGGTCTGCAGTGATTTTCCCTGCCCGTTTCCTGACTCTGGAGGTGTGCAGGTCAGCAGTGATAATCTTTTCTGCAGACCTGACTGTCCGTTGAAGTCTGTTCCTGTCCTGTTTAGTGGCTGATCCAAATCAGACAGTGAAGTATGTGCAGAGAACAGACTCGATGACTGCAGTGTAAAACTGGTTTAGCAGCTCCTGAGGCAGGTTGTACTTACTGATCTGGCACAGGAAGTACATCCTCTGCCGGGCCTTTTCGATGACTGTGTTGATGTTGGTCTCCCACTTCAGGTTCTGGGCGATTGTAGATCCCAGAAACCTGAAGATTTCCACAGCTGACACAGTGCTGTTGAGTATGGTGGGGGGGGGTCACTGTCCTCTCTCACAAGTAGCATTTGACCTAAAGATATTCACTTCTCGATGGTATAAACAGAGAAAAGCGGTAAATTTTTACCACAGAATGTTTCAGCTTGATAATGATTTAAATGGTTAATATATTATTAAAAATGTTGGTAATCTAAACTCATCGACTAAGTGTTTCGGCAGTAATGTAAAGACAATTTAATAAATGAGACAAATACCAAAGAAAAAATAATTTATTGAAAATATAAGAGGTATTCAAATTGTTCACCAGTGACACTTTTACAAACCAGAAGCACGACACATATAGAACTGTAAAGTGCAAATTATCTTGCCAAATATAGCCAAGACCTCTGAATCGATTTTTCAGCAATTCAAACAGTAAATAAGAATTGAAACAAAATGGCCAGAAGTTAAAAGAATTCATCGATTATGTCAACAGTTGCCAATTAATTATCTGTAGATTGACTAATCATCTAATTCCCAAACTTCATATGTTTCTTCAGGGTTGAGCCACTCTTGAACTCTCCTCTGAGGCTCTATGGGTCCAAACATATAATCTCAGGATTGCTCATACAGTCAAAGCTCTCCCCAAATGCTGCAGTTATAAGGCTTCTCATCTGTGTGCAATCGGACATGCTTGACCAAAGCTGAGCTTGTGGAAAACGCCCTCTCACAGTAAACACAGCTGTACGGCTTCTCACCTGTGTGACTTCTCATGTGAATCTGCAGATGTTCTAACCGTCGGAAACTCTTCCAACATCTGCTGCAAGCGTACGGCTTCTCAGCTGAGTGGGTTATCATGTGTTGCGTAAGGTAACGTTTAAAGCTGAATCCCTTTCCACAAACTGTGCAGCTGAAAGGCTTCTCAGCACTGTGGGTCCTCAGGTGAACTTTTAGTTGTGTATACAAATAAAAGCCTTTACTGCAGCTGTTGCACTTAAAAGGTTTGTCTTTTAGTTTGGGCTGAGAATTACTAGTCGATCCTGTGTTTTCCAGGCTGTATGTTCTGTGCCGTTGGTCATTCTGCTCCTTAATTATATTTGGCTTAATGTTTCTAGTTGATGTTGAAGTGCCCTCGTGTTTTTTCTTTGTTGTATCACTTTCATGATCCTGATTATTTGCTACATAAGAGGTGCGAAAGAGGAGCTGATGGTCACTGTTTGGTTCAGCTTCTGCAAAGCTCTTTCTGTCAGATTCAGATCTTACCCTTTCAGTTGAAATGTTGCCTGCACTTTGATTTTGATCACATCTCAAAACTAGAGTCCAGTCTTCACTGTGGTCACTTAAGTAATTAGGACTTGACTTTAAGAAATCATCCTCCCGCTTCAGTACCAGCTGTTCTCGCTTCAGACTGGTGCAGAGTTCCTCCTGTTCCTCTTTAATCTGTGGAGGCTCTGGGTCCTCTTGGTCCAGACTGGAGTTCCTCTCCTGGTTACAGAGCTGCTGGTCAGCGAGAACCTCCTCCTCCTTACAGACATGTTGCTGTGGGAGCTCTGGAGAGGAGGACAAAGGCAGCACAGTTAGTGGTGGCTTTCTATGCAAAGTCACATTTAAAGTAATCAAATTACTGTTCAAAACCATGAACCTTGCCCCACTGTTATGCATTACAACAAACAAAACGGTACAAAACAAAACCTTTAATAACAGACTTTAAGACACTTTCATTTGGACAACATAATTCTGTAGAACAATGACGCTACATCAATAATCAGTTTGCACTATTGTAAGTGTTGTGCTGTGTGTATTTGTGATATGTTGTTGGATATCTTAATGTTTTTTTTTTTTTTGTTTTTTTTTTACATATTTCAGGTTGAAGTTGGCTGGATCTATGCTGGAATTATAGGAGATGATGTATAAAAATATAACTCTCTGGCCAGGTCTATGTTGTCTTACATTAAAACATTTATTATGGATCCAGTAAGCAAAGTTTACACTCGAATCTGGAACATACAGAATGCTTGGCGTTCACAGTGAATCTTCACACTTTATACAGACTTCCAACCCCCGAATCTCGCTGTCTCAGGGCTGTTCACCAATACAAGAAGATTCCTTGCAAGGACACATTTTATCTTTTGGCTGGGCCCGATGAAGTATAAAAGAAAAGTTATTATGAGCGTCGTGAATGACCCTGGCCTGATAGAGACTAAGCTTCTCAGTACACAACGTCAGCAGCTCAGTAAATTTCCATCACAGTCAGTAAATTTCCATCACAGTCAGTAAATTTCCACCACAGGTTATCTAACTCAGAGTGGGAGATGGGCCTCCCCAGGGGGGCTCCAAACAGTTTCAGAGGAGGCTCAGTGTATGGAAGTGAAAAAATATTACATTAGTTATTACATTAGTTATCAAAATGAGATCACATAGAATAGCCTAAATGTGCGTGATGTGGTAAAGAGATAGTTCAGAGATACAGTAGCTTTGGGGAATTTACTGTTTTTCCCACTTTCCCAGAGTCAGAAACAGATAAATGCCTTCAGACAGACCTTTTTAATCTATTTTTTGTAGTCTCAAGTACAGACGGGTGAGCTTCATGATGACAAATTAAAGGAAAAACCAAAATAAAGTGTCTTAGTAAGGTGCCAGAACAGCTTCAATGCACCTTGGCATTGATTCTACAAGTGTCTGATCTCTCCTGGAGGGATGAACGCCATTCTTCCAAAAGATATTCCCTCATTTGGTGTTTTGATGGTGGTGGAGAGCGCTGTCTAACACGTTGGTCCAAAATCTCACATAGGTGTTCAATTAGGCTGAGATCTGGTGACTGTGAAGGCCATAGCATATGATTCACATCATTTTCATACTGACCCCTCGTGCCCTATGGATGGGGACATTGTCTTCCTGGAAGAGACCACTCCCATCACTCAGAACAACTTTGTATTGATTTGCAGTGATCCTTCCCTCTAAGGGGACAAGTGGACTCAAACCATGCCAGGGGTTACCTTTTTTCCCAGCTTTGTCTGAGGGGAGGACCACAGTCTCAGACTTTGAAAACCCCCTGATCTAACTCCATGAACCACTGAGAAGAATGATAAAGATGTAACTTGTTACCCCCAAACTGGTGCAACATAACTAACAGGAGAGAAGCCTTCAACCTGAACCACACCTCAGCCCTAAACCCGGGAGGAGACGCGCATCTATCCCATTTCTAACCGTGTCACAGACTAATCTGTCAAATGTGCAACCTCATAACTGAATACAACATTAGTCTCAAGTAATCCTTATCAGAGTGTATGATGGACATAGCTTTAGTTGTTTATTTTGCAATGAAAGCTGAGATTGTTCACACCTGTCCTGTGCAGCTTTATCTCCGGCTGCAAGACGACATCCAGCAGTCTGCGCTGGCGACTGAGCTCCTCTTCGTACACCGACACAGTTTGTGCGAAGACTCCTAATATTTCTTCAGCAGCAGCAGTTAGTCGCTCGTTGATTAAATGTCTCAAACTCTCCACTGCAGACATGTTCCACTGTGTGAATTAAACCACTCGAGCACCTCGGAGTGTTTTCTCTTTTCTTCGCTAGCTAACAGGAGCCTGGATAACTGTTAATACATCCATGAGCAGGAACAACAACACGACTGATTTCCGGTGGGATTTTCAGATTGAAAGCGTAATTTCCACACAAATCACAGGTGCATAATATTCTGTGCGATGCCTCTCTTCATGCACAACGAGAGACGAGTCATTTTGCACAGTGAAAGTTGACACACACTTCAGTCACGTCTTGTGATGCTGATCAGAGATGAGCAAACAGCATTCAGTTCTTAAAGTTTTTCTTTTAAGGTACTTGTTGGTAAATGTTTAAGATAAAGTGTCCATAGGTAATAAAAGTGTAAGGTTACATGAGGCTGTAGTAAACCACACAGCACTTCTTATTAAAAGAGCAAAACATATATAAAAATGCATTCATTTAAATGTATTCCAAAGCTCCACAGGTGTGGAGTGTGACTTTAAAAAAAAATCCAATAACTTCTACTGGGGAGTTGTGCTGACTCAAAACAGCATGCAGACAGAAATTGAGGTTAAAAACAAATTCATTTATTATAATGTAAAACACAAGTTAAGAACAGATTTAAACAGATTAAAGGTCTCAGTCTGTTAGAAGAAAATAACACATCACTAAAGGAAATAATGTGTCTCAGTGTTAAAAGAGTCCGCTGTCCAATCCAGCTGAGAGCAGTTTTAGCTTTGGCTGCAGCACGCGGGTGGTCTCCAGTCCCTGGCCACCTCGTGGCGTCTACAACTGGCGAATACAGAGGGCGAAAACAGATCAACAGATTTATCTGTCTCAGTCTCGTACTGCATCAAGAGTTCATATGATGTAAAGTGGAACAGTCCAGCTATGTTAATTAGGGTTGACCCAAAAATAATCAACTATAAACAACCAAAACAAACCAAATATCCATGCAAATAAACCAAATGTATCAAACAAAATGCAGAAGGAAATAACAAACACAAAAGGAAGGGCTCTTTCCTATTCAGTGTATAGCTTCTATCTATTTCTTCAGTGTCTTTGGAGTTACTGTATGGACCCATGCTGCCTCTTCACGTTCAACTGTTCAAAAGCAAGTATGAAAGCGGGACTTAACTGAAGGAGGGGTGAAGCGCACATTCACCCTTCCGCTCTACCACAAAGCACATCCCTCTTTCCTGCAGAGGCCTGTGGGTGCAGTGTGCTATGTGTGCTGAGCTCCATCTCCTTCCCTCTGCCTCACTCGCAGCATCTGCGGGGTGTCGCCTGTTCTCCCGGCTTTTACACTCTCCTTATTCAACGATCAGGCCCTAGGCTGGCGTCTTCCCTTCTTTCTTAGGTTGCGCTCTGCCGTGCGCACCAAGTCTCTTTTACGCTGCTCCGTCACGGCGCCCATGAGCTCTGCTTCTCTCCCGGCTGGCCGAAACATCAAACAAACACCTATGTAAAATTATGAAGAAGTACTCAGACCCTTTTTTTAAGTAACAGATCAATACCATAAACCAAAAATCCTGCGTTTAAAATCTCAGATCAATAAAAGTACAGAAGTAGTATTGGCAAACTACACCTTAAGTAAAGTAAAAGTGCTCAAAATGCAGAATGTTAAACTAGTATATTATATTGTCAGGTTAAAATGTTTTGTTTTCTCTGAACAGTTAAAAACTCAAAATATATTCAGTTTACAGTGTTATAAAACAGATGAAAGGAGTAAATTTTTTAATTTAAAAAGCTGGAACCTGAGAATATGTAGCCTTTTTGCTTGAACAATTACTTTAAAAGTTTATCGATTATCGAAACAATAATTGATTATCTGTTGACCAACTAATCAATTCACTCCTAAACTTCATGTTTCTCCAGGATTGAGCCACTCAAACTCTTCTCCTTTGAGGCTGCACTTTAAAGTCTCTCGTCTCTATGGGTCCAAACATATACTCTCAGGATTCCTCTTACAGTCGAAGCTCTCGCCAAATGCTACAGTTATAAGGATTATCTGTATGCTGAGCTTGTAAAAAATTAGTAATTAGTAATTAGGACTTGACTTTAACAAATCATCCCCCTGCTTCAGTACCAGCTGGTCTCCCTCCCAAGTGGTGCAGAGTTCCTCCTGTTCCTCTTTAATCTGTGGAGGCTCTGGGTCCTCTTGGTCCAGACTGGAGTTCCTCTCCTGGTTACAGAGCTGCTGGTCAGCGAGAACCTCCACATCAGACATGTTGCTGTGGGAGCTCTGGAGGGGAGTACAAAGGAAGCACTGTTAGCGTGGTGGTAAGAGAAAGGGATGTGCATGTGGGACTCTGCAATATGAATAAATATCAATATAACATTATTAATAAAATACTTTTTCAAGTATTGATATATCTTACAATATGGTAAATGTATGCAGTGTCACAGTTAAAGTAATCAAATCAATGTTCAGTGTCATGAACTGTGTCCCACTGTTACGCATTTCAACTAACAAAACTACAAAAATGTATAAAACAAAACCTTTAATAACACTTTGTTAAGAAACATGAATTTGAACCACTGAATTTTTTAAAGAACAAAAAAAAAAAAAGATGAAACATCAGTAATCGGTTTACCCTGTTGTAACTTGTGCTGTGTGTATTTGTGATATGTTGTTGTGTGCTTGTGTTCATACAATGTTAATGCAACCAGCTGACACTGTGGCTGCCTTTAAATCTCATCTTAAAACTCACTTTTACAGGATGGCTTTTCTTAACTGATAGACTACACTTCTTTAGTCATGAGCTGTTTGCTTTATTTCTTTCATCAAGAGTTCTCTCTTTTATGTGTATATGTAAAGACAGCATATATTATACACTATTACTAATTTTTTTTCTGCCTCTTGCAGTTTTCCTTAATGCTGCTTGTGTTCTGTAAATTTCCTGACTTTGGAAAGCAGTTTATGCTTATTGCTTGAAAAGTGCTCTATAAATAAAATTATTATTATTATGCTGTTACATACTATACCAATGACAAATTCCAACAGCACAGCTGTGCGGTTATTGAAATTAACTGAATTGAATATGATCAGAGTACAATACCAGTGAGTCAATAAGCCATAACATTTAATGTTGGTCAGCCCTTTGTAAGACCTGATAATCAGACTGAATTGCCATTTCTTCTCACTTCATGATTATATTTGATTCCGACCTCAAGCAGACTTCACTCTGATGCTAGGTCGTGTCTGCCAATATAACTTTGGTCCCAATGAATCCTTATCAGACTGTTAATATGTAACGTTTGGAAATAGTATTCATTACTTGTTTTGCAGTGAACGTTATGACTGTTCTCACCTATCCTGTGGAGCTTTATCTCCGGCTACAAGACGACATCCAGCAGTCTGCGCTGGCGACTGAGCTCCTGTCTCAAACTCTCCACTGCAGACATTTCCACTGTGTGAAAGAAATACTTCGAACTAAGCTAACTTGGGTGTGTTTTGCTTTTTCGCCAGCAGGAGCAACCAGCTCCATAGCGGCAACACAGTGACTTCCGGTTGAATCTTCTTCTTTGGTATCATGAAGCTCATGAATATTCAAACCAAATTGTATTTGAAAGAATACTAAACTGTACTTTATATACTTAGTTTTGTGTGGCTCGTGTTGAAAGTGTGTTATTACTTACTTGTACTGTAAATACAAAGTAAATCTCAAAAGCTCTTTGCATACGAAAAGGCGTAGAGCAATTAGCAAACTTTGACCCAGAGGATGAGTAATTTAATTCATTATTTTAAATAGACCCCCAAACCATACAGATTATAAACAGATGTGTGGTCAGGTCTGTGCAAACTTCAGGCTCAGGCAGGCTATGACAGAACAATATTTGATAAAATCAACATTTTGGCCATTTTATACCATGAAACATCCCATAACACCCAAAACATAATCATAAAAATCATGGGAAATAAAAATCAAATCAAATCAAAATCTACTCCTCAACTCAACTTGCTGGTTTTGTCTGACTAGCAGTACAATACCCAATGTATTCATTTTATAAGGAAAATAGGTCTGAAACCAACAATTATTTTTTATTATTGGTGAATCTGCTGATTATCTTCATGATTAGTCAATTCAATTGTTCAGTCTATAAATGTTTAAAAAGTAATGAGAAACACTGTTGTGATGTCTTTAATTTGCTTTTTTTGTCCAACCAACAGTCCAAAATCTAAAGATATACAATTGACTGTCATATGTGATTAAAAGAAGCAACAAATCGCCACATTTGAGAAGCTGGAACCAGAAAATATTTGGCATTTTTGCTTGAAAAATGATTGAAAGAATCAAACTATTATCACAATAGTTGCCGATTGATTTTTTTTGACAATCAACTAATTGTTGCAGCTCCAAAGGAAAATCAAGGTAAACAGAAAAAATTAAGCAGCAAATCCTCACATGAAAATCTGGGACTAGTGTATATCTGTCATTTTCCTTGATAAATGACTTAAAACAATTATTGGATTAATGGCTTCAGCCCTGGGAGGGATATTTTAATAACTTATCATCTGGATCTGAACTTAGTGTTTCTGTCCATGTAGGGATCCTGCAGATATAGTCACACCTTTCTTGTAAATCTGGATGCTGAAGAAGCAGTTCATCTGTACATCTACAGTAGATCCAGTGGCCTGAAATTAACTTGTGCGTTATCTGTATGTGACTCTCCCAACAAGGCACAGGTTAGAGTTGAATCCCAACAGTCAAATCTTTCTTTGTGTGAGCTGAACCTTTTGAATCTTTCCTCAAAGAAAACTTCAAATCTGTTGTTTTTCTCTTTCATGGATCTTGTTGTGTAACGTCAGTCCTGTGTTATGAGCAAAAGTCTTCCCACAAGTGTCACATTTATACGGCTTTTCCCCTGTGTGGACTCTGGTGTGTATTTTCAACGTGGTGCTGACAGCAAATCTCTTCCCACACCAAATACATTTATAAGGCTTCTCCCCCGTATGCACTCGGATGTGATTTGTGAGAGATGAGTGGTAAGAAAACTCCTTCCCACAGTAGACACAGCTGTACGGCTTCTCGCCTGTGTGAATTCGGTTGTGCCTCCTCAGGTCTGCGGGGCGGCTGAAGCTTTTCCCGCAGGTGGAGCAGGTGTGTGGCTTTTCGTCGGTGTGAGTTTTCATATGATTGATGCGGTTTGACTGACAGTTGAATTCCTTTCCACAAACTCTGCATATAAAGGGCTTTGCCCCTGTGTGAGTTATTATGTGGTTCCTAAGCAGAGCCTTCTGAGCGAATCCTTTCCCACAAATGTCACATTTGAAACGCTTTTCACCAGTGTGGGTCCTTAAGTGAATCTTTAACTTCAAGAAATCATGAAATTCTTCAGTGCAAAAGAGACATTTGAAAAGTTTGTTTTCTGGTTTTATGTCAGTATTGGCATTCTCATGGTTGCCTCTTTTGTGGTGGTCTTGGCTTTTATGGTGGTCGCCGTTTGGTTCTGATACTCCTAAATCCTCTATGTCAGATTCAGATTTTATTACTATAACTGAGACGTTGGTCAGAGTCTCTTTCTCTGCTGCAGTTTGAGTTTGGTCAAGATCCAAAAGCAGAGTCTGATCTCCAATGTGGACATTTCTCTCACAAGTAGGCCTTAATGTATCAGTCTCCAGCTGCTCTCCCTCCCGACTGGTGCAGAGTTCCTCCTGTTCCTCTTTAATCTGTGGAGACTCTGGGTCCTCTGGGTCCAGACAGAAGTTCGTCTCCTGGTTATAGAGCTGGTGGTCAGCAAGAACCTCCTCATTACAGACAGACGACTGTGAGATCTCTGAAGGAACGAACAGAGGAAGTACTCTAGTGGTTAGGTTAGAGCAGCACCTATGTAAGGCTATGAATCCTCCAATAGTGGAAAAAAATACTCTGACACTTAAGTAAAAGTAGTAATACCTGTTACAAGTAAAAAATAAATAAAAATGCTTTAAAATTGTACTTACATAAAAGTATAGTGTTCTCAGCAAAGTATACCATAAGAATCAAAAGCAAGGTGCTAATAATGCAGAATGACTAATTTCAGAGTGTTAAATTATTATTATTGGATTCTGTTTGAGGTAAAACTAATATATCATCATATTTGATGTGTTCATATGTTTTTGCATGAAAATGTTGACTCTACATAACAACTATTTACTGTGGCTTTTAAATAAATGTAGCGGAGTAACATGAACAATGTTACTCTGAAATGTAGCGACACAGAAGGATACATTGTATACATTGTATACAAGCATACATTGATTCTAATCAACTGGAACAGAACATAATTACTTTAACAACCTTTCTTGTGCAGTTTTATCTCAGGCTTCAAAACGACATCCAGCAGTTTGCGCTGGCGATGAATCTCCTCCTCATAAACAACGACAGTTTTTTCAAACACTCCTAATATTTCTTCAGCAGCAGCTGTCAGTCGTTCATTGACAAAGTCTCTGAAGCACTGGACTGAAGCCATTTTGAGTGAATCAGTTTGGCATAGCATGCGCTTCAAGAGGCCCCGCTAAAGCTAAGACATTTGATTTTTATGAGCTAAACAAACCATCTGAGCCAGCTAAAACAGCTGGAATCCGCTCACATGTAATTGAATGCTTACTTCCGCCGGACTCAATAAGATGTTACACCAGTTATTTAAAGGGGTCGCGCGATCTGCTGATGACACTTTCTATAATAATATCAATGGAAAAATGTAATTATCAGCAACAAACAACACATATAAAGAATGTTTAACTCAAAAATACTGTATCACTCATTGAAAGTTATTTAGTGTTATATATTAACTCTCTCAAAAAGCAGATTTTAGCAATACTGAGGTCATGAGTCAAAAGCAAAAAGGTGTCTAATTTGAATTTGTCGTTTTTTACTTATACAGTTAATTGTTTAATTATACTTCTGTACATTTGACAGTAACAGGTGTTTCAAAGGCTTCTCTGCAGTGCCAGGAATACAGTTATGTTATTTATTCATTATTTTGTTGACATAAAATTAGTTAAACTTTTAAAAAATTGTGGTTTTAAAAAAAACAAAATCCACTTATAAAATAACCCTGATGTGCACGTTTTATTTAATTGTAGAATATGAATATAAAACAATATCAAACAATATGCAAAATTTCTTAAAAATGAACATCATTACACCTCAAACAGTGGAACAAGACATTTCTATTGCACTATTAGATGTAATTGAAAATACTGTACTTAATTAAAAGGACAGGTTCACAATTTTTACAAGTCTGTCTTAAAACAACAGTCAGGAGCCCAAATGAACATTGAAACAGGTTTTTCTTGCCATAATCATTCCTCCTGTTCATACTGACCATTAGAAGATCCCTTCAAAATGCACTTACAATGTAAGTGATGGGGGACAAAATCCACAGTCCTTCTTCTTTGCAAAAATGTATTTAAAAGTTTATCTGAAGCTAATATGAAGCTTCAGCGTCCAAATTAGTCAAATCAAGTAGATATCTTTCAACGTTAGTCTTTTTAGTGCCAAATTCCCTCTTTTTGTTATTATACCTCCACCGCAGCTCAACAGGGAAACACAGAGGAAACACAAAGAGGGAATTTGATGCTAAAAAGACTGTAAATGTGGCAGATATCCACTTGATATGACTAACTCAGACTGCTGAAGCCTCATATAAGCTTCAGATAAACTTTTAAATGCATACACATTTGACATTTGGCTCATTTTATTTCTGTCTTATGTATTTGAATGGGATATGGTTGGGGAATATTCAGTCTGATTTCAAGTTCACAAGAAGGTAGAAGATTTTATCTCTTGACTCTTTCCTGATTCATAATATTTCTGCAAATACAGATTTTTAAGGACTTTAGGGCTTTATTCATCTCTAAAAACTAAAAGACCAAGGAAACAAAGCTGTGTAGATTTTACAATGTGAGAAGAATTTTATTGATAGCCAATTATATTGGATAGCACTCCTCAATTATGTCTTGCCACAACATTCAGTTTTGAAAATAAATAAAAAATAACAGCCTACACCATTTCATTGTGGTTTTCTGTAATATCCGTTATACAGTGACAGCTTTTAACAGGTCTGCTCTTTGCAACTTTATTATGTAGAGCCACATGCTTCTTCAGGTTAGAGCAGGTGGTGAAACCCCTTTCACAAGTCTTGCACTTATAAGGCCTTTCACCCGTATGGATTCTGTAGTGGACTTTCAAGGTTGTGCTGACGTTAAATCTTTTCCCGCACAAAGGACATTCATAAGGCTTCTCCCCTGTATGCACTCGCAGATGCCTCGACACAGATGAGCTGAAAGCAAACTCCTTCTTGCAAAACTTGCAGCTGTAAGGCTTCTTGCCTTTGTGAATTCTCATGTGCAGGTTCAAGTCTGTACGGATTTTGAAATTTACTCCACAAATAGTGCACGTGTACATCTTCTTGCCTGCTTTAATATGCTGGTCAGGGTCACTGTTTGGTTCTGTGACTGCAGAGTGTTTTCTGTCAGGTTGCATCTGTTCATCTGAACTGTTGGACTGAGGTTCTTTCTCTACTGCACTCTGAGTTGGGACAGGATCAAAAAGTAGAGTCTGATCTTCCCTGTAGTCACTTCCCTCATAAATAGGACTCAACTTCAAGGCTTCAGTGTGCTGCTGCAGTGCAAACTGCTCTTCCTCTTGACTGGTGCAGAGTTCCTCCTGTTCCTCTTTGATCTGTGGAGGCTCTGGGTCCTCTTCGACCAGACCGGTACTTCTCTCCTGGTTAAGAGGAAGCCCCTCTTTACATATTGATTGCTGTGGGGGATCTGAAGAGAAGGACAAAGGAAGTAGTTTAGTGCGAGGATCTCAGTGTGTCCAAAACTTTGTACCAGGCCCACAGAAGATTCACAACAATGGCATCCATTAAGAATATGGCTCAACTTATTGTCCAGTAATGAGCCAAAAAAAGACAACAGACCATCATGTCATGAGAGATATAATTTACTTGCTGGAAAATCAGTGGGACTAGTCAGAAAGATTAACAGCCTCAGACACCTGTGCGATGGAGATCAGGCTAGTATAATAGATCTGACAGTAAATAAAAAGTTGTTTTTGTTTATTCTCTTCATCTATTTTACCATCATTCTTTGTGATTGCTGAATTTAAAGCCCGTTAATTGAGTTATTTTTTAATACCTTTCAATTCTGACCTTTATCTAGCCACCTTTTAGAACAGTCTCATCCACTGAGTGGGAGACAATCCACAATTCTTCCCATAGAAAATCTGTAAGAAGTGGCTTTATCGAGAGTGGCAAAGTTTACAAAAGTTCATTTGCCAAACCAACCAGTTACTCCTCACCCTTGGAGTGTTTTCTCTTTTTAAAAAGAAAAACATACAATTACTGAGATTGCCAACTTTTGTAATGTTTTTTTAATCTCAATATTATGTAACATTTAATTCATGTTAAGTATTTCATTTTTTGTCTGAATCAAGGTTTGAATGTGTGTGTGTGTGTGTGTGTGTGTGTGTTTTGAGAAAATGGAGTCTGAAAAATTGTAAGAAGAGTTGTTGACTATGTCATGTATCTTCCCTTTCAGCATTGTGTACTAGTCATCAATGGTTCCTGGATGTCAGACATAGCAAATTATGAGGATAAAACTTTGCAAATATCTTAATAATAGGGCAACTGTATCCATTTTAATTTAATTTCAGTGAATGTTATATATTTGTACATCTGAGCTGCTGAGGTCTGAAACTAATGATTATTTTCACTGAGTAATCTGTTGGCTATTTTTTCAATTATTTGACTAATCAAGAAAATAGTGAAAAATGCCAAAGCAAATTGCTGTGAGCCCAAGGCGACATCTTTAAAATGAACTGTTTTGTCTGACCAACAGTCTAAAATCCAAAGATATTTAATCTACAAATATATCAACAGAGATGCAGCAAATCTTTACACTTTAACATCTGCCTGGAACCAGTGAATGTCTGGCTTTTTAAAAAATTTTTTACCAATGATTATCAAAAATATTGACAGTTGAACTTATGGACTAATTGATTAGTCAAGTCATCATTTCAGCACTAATCTTACTGAAAAAGAAACTGAGATGATACCACAACCACATTTTGACCAGGTATGCATGATGGTATGGTTAAGTTTATGTGTATAAAGAAAGAAACTGTTCCAACAGATCAAGTTAGTTACATTAGTTTACCTAATTTCATTGTTGAGGGTTGGCATTAGTTAGTTTTATTCAAAGACTGTACGTACAGGTGCTTTACAATATTAAGTATTCATGCAATTTAGAATAGATTCGAAATTTCTAGTTCTGTTAAAGGACAGGTTCACAATTTTTCAAGTCTGTCTTAAAACAACAATCAGGTGTCCATATGAACACTGAAAGACGTTTTTCCTCGCTGTAATCATTGTAATCATTCCTCCTGTTCATACTGAATATTGAAAGCTACCCTTCAAATGTGCTGTCAGTGTAAGTGATGGGGGCTAAAATCCACAGTGTGGCGTATATGCCACATTTACAGTGTTTTCAGCATCAAATTATAAAAGCATAGTAACAAAAAGAGGCATTTTGGCACTAAAAAGACTGTAACGTTGAAAGATATCTATTTGATTTGACTCATTTGGACGGATGAAGCTTCAAATTAGCTTCAGGTAAACTTTTTAATACATTTTTGCACAGAAGGAGGCATGTGGATTTTGTCCCCCATCACTTACATTGTAAGTGCATTATGAAGGTATCTACTAATGGCCAGTATGAACAGGAAGACTGATTATAGCAAGAAAAACATGTTTCAATGTTCATTTGGGCTCCTGACTGTTGTTTTAAGACAGTTTGTGAACGCATCCTTTAAGTTAGCTTGTTAGCATGATGGATGTACGTGTTTACTTACTTTGTAAAATAATGCTATTACGTTAACGGTTGGCAGTTAGGTCTTCCTGTACTTGATCCAACATCTGATAAATTAGCTAGCTTTGAAACACTCTTTACACACCGGTCTTTTGTAGTTTTATGTTGGGCTTCAGGAAGATATCCAGCAGTCTGCGCTGACGGACGATCTCTTCCTCGTACTCCGATAAAGCTTTTTCAAACACTCCGAATATTTCTTCAGCGGCAGCAGTTAGTCGCTCGCTGACGAACTTTCTCACACGATAAACTGAAGACGTTTCCATGTTGTAAAGCAGGAAAATATAGCAGGAAAATACGTGATAGAGAGTAACTGACCGTTAAACAACACAGATCTCTATCAGTATTTAAAGTACTTCCGCCGGACTTCTTCTTCTTCTTGTTTTTAAGTGGCGGTTGGCATCCACAATGTTGCATTACCGCCATCTACTGGATTTAAACTAAACTCTCCACTGACTAAATAAAATAATAATAACCCCTTCCCACCCATTTCCCACTCTGCTATAAATTCTCTATTTTTCAGGTGTTTTTCCTGCAGCATTTTCTTTCTAGCAGCAGTACATTTAATTTCCATTGCCAGAAAGACCAAAAACTTCACCTGATCCTCAGCATGCCTTCCTGACTGATTTGTCCTCCTTAGCTTCTTGTCTCACATCATAACATTTCTTACCTACTTCCTCATGCCTAAGTCTCTTCTTAGCTCTAACCCTGAATATTTCTGCCTTCCCTTACTCTCTTTAGACTGTTAGCCTCCCACGCTGCAGGATTCCCTCTGCAAAGAAGACACTTTGATTTTTCTCAGTCTCCTTCACAATCATTCTCCCCACATTTATCACGTGGTAAAATCACTACATACAACTTTGACCACTTCCTTCTCAATATCATGTTTCACTTTAAATGCTTTACTGCTGCCATCTTCTGGAGGTTAAGAGGCTATTGCAAAATATAGCTGCGCAACAAATACATACAGGAAACCTTTTTTTTAATTGTATCTGCCAACTCAAAAAAAAGTCACTGAATCACCTTAAATTTCGCGCTATTGTACACTTTTGTCACCCTATATAATTTACAAAAGTAATGGAGCTGGTCACAGCCAAATTATTTTAAAGATCCCCTCCAGACATGTATGAAGACATATAAAAATACTCTGCTTGAAGCAATAATGTGTGTAAAATGTATAATTACTACATTTAAATCCTTAAAATGGCATCTAATCTCTCTCCCTCATTAAAAATCCAGAATATATGAATATGCAAATATTTTTCATTTCAGAATATGTCTTCTACTTCACTGCAAAGTCTATTCTCAGTGTATGTGCACTGGAGGCTTCAAGTTTCCACATCACACACGTGTAAGCTGCATGAAACATAATTGGCACCCGATCCAATCATGCTCATAAGTACATGTCTTAAACTCAATAGTAAATGCATATTTAAGTGGAGGGGGAAACATTATTTGTAAAGTTTAATTGGCAGTGGGTTTCTTATGTTGCAGTTTGACAGCTGTTTGACATATTGTATCATTTCCTGTTAGTATTAAACTGTAAAGTATGTTGATTTTCTTGGTATATCAACATCAAAAACAGCATTCTATAACGATTAGCATATATAGTGTACACAATTAGTATTGTATAAAATTAAACCACAGCATGTAACTCTCTCTTAGATTTCACAAACTCTGTACCCTTTACAAATGTTTTCTTTCAACTAATCTCATAATCAAATTAATTTTTATTCTAGTATATTCCAATTCCTACAATCACTCCTCTTTTTATTTGTTAAAGCCGTTAGATCACATTGAAAATATACCATCACCAATGTCATTACAACTGGACCCATGCTTATAAGGTACCTGATATACAGAATAGATAATATAAGCAAATTTAAGCATTTTTTGTTCCAAAGTAATTATTTGACTTCAAACTTATGAAACCCAGTCAATGAAATTACTTTAATAAAATCAAAATGCACTGACGAATAGAACTACAATGAATCAGTTACGTCATTTATTCTGCGAAATGTCAGAAAATAGTGAAGAATGGATCATCACATACCCCAGAGCCGAAGATAACATCTTCAAAAAGCTTGTTTTGTCCGACCAACAGTCCAAAACCGTAAGACATTAAGTTTACTTTCACATAGGACAAACAACTAAATCTTCACATGTGAGAAGCTGGAACCAGAGAACATTTTGTATGTTTGCTTGAAAAATTACTTTTCAGCTCTAGACAAGAACATTATTGAGGTTTGGCACTGATGTTGGGAGTTAAGACCCGATGCAGTCTGCAATCCAATTCATCCCAGTTCATCCCAAAGGTGTTCATGTTGAGTTCTTCCACCGCAAACTTGGTAAACCATTTCTTTATGGACACTGCTTTATGCACGGGGGCACTGTCATCTTCTACCTCTTGCAGTAAAGTTGGAAGCACACTGTTGTCTAAAATATTATTGTATGCTGTAAAGCATAATGAACATACATTGATACAATACATACATTATATACAGCAAATTAAGGTCCAAAAAAGAATCCAATTTATCACAACCACAACTGATTTGAGCCCCCAAACAACTGATAGTAAATTCTTACTGGAGTCTGTCAGTTGCTCTGTCAGAATATAATAAAAACGTATTTAAATATTTGAATGCACTTCATACATATTTTGCAATACATGCACCTACAAGTCTATTGTTATTAAAGGATTTGCAGTGTGTAATGAGCAGGAGAAATCAAGTGTTTTTTAGACAGTTTAAAATGTTACTGTATCACACAGCAACTGTCATGGAGGAGTGTTGAAGCCAAAGTGGAGGGAAAGTAAAGGATTGGTTCCCACAAATTACAAATTAGGTCTAAAATTCTCTGCTAGTGGCTGTGTGAGGCTGTACTTGGACACAGCTGTGCTTTCACCAAACACTGAACTACAGCTAAGGATGATGGGAATGTTTTAGTTTTTCAGGTGTTTTGTCATAAACCAAAGTGCTGGACAAAAGAAAACTTTGACCTGCTCATGTCACTAAAGTGATTACAATACATCCTTAGTTAGACATGAATGTTTGTACCAAATTTCATCACAATCCATTCAATAGTTGTCAAGACATTTCATTCAACCACAATTTTAACCTCATGGTGATGCCAGAAGTAGTCAGGAGATCACTAAAGTCATCATCTGGGAATCATGAATATCTGTATCAAATTTTGTGCCAATCCAGTGAGTAGATGTTGCTATATTTGCTCAAATAAGTGAAACATTTGATCTGGTGGTAAATGTGTGTACCAAATTTCACTGGAATTCATCAGTTGTCGAGACATTTCCCTCAAAACTGCAACTGTGGACCTCAAAGTTGCACTATAAGACAAGTCACAAAAGTCATTGAGATTTGTTCTCCTTGAATGACCATGAATGTCTGCACTAAACTGTTATTATTTTGTGCTCACAACAAGACAACAAGAAAGATCAAAAATCTTGAAAAAAAATACAACCTTTTGTGACTTTGGTGGCTCTGTAGGAAACAGTGTTCTTGTTACCGATTCACAGAACATTGTGTTTTGTGAGTTTGTAGTGCTTTATTTCTTCAGAAGAACGCAGTTCCAGTGAAAACAGTTCGCAGTGAGGTCTGTGGGTTAGCTACAGTAACTGGAACACTGCCTCTAGAAAGAGATTTTGCTGCTGATTTTTTAAAATGTCCTTTTTTTATTGCTGTGAGCATATCGGGTCCCCACATCTCCTTTCACTCCTCACTGTCCCATGTTTTGGGGCATATTTGCTTGAGTGACAGGTGTCTCAACTTAACCGAGTCAGCAGCGGAGGTTGCCACTCGCTCGTTCCTCCCTCAGCTCCATTACTCCCTTTTGCCAAAATGTTGACTGTCTGGCTCCAGTTGCAGATAAACATGCCTCAGAATCCAAGCTTCAAAATGTCTGTTAAGAAACCTCACATCCTTGTTTTTGTAGAGGCTATCGTTGTTTTCTCACCCAAGCTGCAACTCCAGAAAGATGGACGTATCAAGGTGTGTAGTCACCAGTTGGTTTGCACTGGAGCTGGTTTGAAGCCCAGAGTATGGTTGGTGCCATCTTTTTTTTAATTTTGAGCCAAGACCTTCCAAGTAAGGAGTGCAGGGTTGTTGCCTTTCACGCTCTGGAAACACCCCTGCTAACTTGGACCTAGCTTACTGGGAACACCGAGCAGTGCACACCTGGGCTAACATTAATTACTTTAGCTTAATTGTGCTAACGGTGCAGGTATCATAATAAAGTAACATTAAACTTACGAAAATACTGTCAGAGCATAGACTATATATAAAGATGGATGACATTACAGCTCTCCAAAAGTGAAGCCAAAATATCTGAACTGCCCCCTGGTGGCTGGTTGCAGTATAGGTCATAAGTCCCACCCCCTCCATGTTAGCGGACATGAGCCAAGCTAAAAACATCAAAGTGCATGTCAAATAAATGTTTCTGTCATTTTAGGTAGTTCTTATCACGCTGATGTATTTTCAAGTGCTCATTTTTCTGATAAGTTTGTTTTTTATTCGTTTTTTTGACGATATAAAAAGTGGGTATGACGTCATGATTGACAGCTGTGATAGCCGCTCTCAAACCTCCGTCAGGCAGCAGGACGGCTGAGGGTGCGTGTCCCGTGGGCCGTCATCCTGCCACCCAACTCCACTGCACAGATTCTGGTTGCAAATGACATCACACAAGCAAGATGGCGACTCCCAGAAACAAGAACTTTTGGCTTCACTTTTGCATAGCGGCAGGAAGCAGAGACGCGTCGTCCATCTTTATTTACAGTCTATGAGTCCGAGCAGCAGGTGAGCAAACTGTCAATCACAGCTGTCAATCAACGTCCACATGACAAACATCAAAGCTACTTTAAGTCTTCAAATTGTATTAACGGAGCAATAATTTCCTAAATGACCACCAGCACACATATTAGAGGGAACAAATTTAGTCATTAAGACCATAATGACTCATTAAAAAAAACGACTGAGTCAGTATTTCTAGAGAGAAGTTGGTACTTTTTGAATGGGAGTCGACTGCAACCAGCATCTAGCGGCCGACGGTGGCAATGCACTTTAAGGTACCACACTGACTTCAGCTTCAAACCATGGTAGTTGCCGGTTGGTATATGAACTATATACTATCCAAACTCGCCATCAGTAGTCAGTCTATGCAAACAGCTTTAAATAACTACACTAACTAACACCTAAACGTCTTGTTTTTGAAAAAAAAAAAGAATCACAGTCAGGAAGCAACAGCACTTTTGTTGAGGTCTCAAATACTACTGTTCTTACCAAGTACTGTGGCTCTTTTTCTAACTGCTGCTACTCTACAAAACACGCTGTGCAACGTCAAATCTGATCTGATACGAAAGTTTTTGTTGCAGTGAACACATTCATAAGGCCTCTTCCCTGTATGCACACGGAGATGTTTTATCAAATATGAGGTGAGGGCAAACTTCTTTCCGCAGAATTCGCAGGCGTGAAGCTCTCCTATGTGAATCTTCATGTGCGTTGTGAAGTCTTCGCTGTTGTTGAAAGTTTGCCCACAAGTGGCGCAAATCTTTGTGCCTATGTGGCTTCTAGTGTGCTGGTCTCGATTCAGTCTAAAGCGGAAATACCTTCCACAGACTCTGCATGCGTAAGGCAGTTTCCCTGCATGAATTTTCACGTGTTTGTTCAAACTGATCTTCTGCTTGAATTCTTTATCGCAAGTGTTACATTTGAAAGGCTTTTCATCACTCTGGGTTTTCTCGTGAGCATTTGACGTTTTGGTACTTCTAGTTGCTCCAGTCCGTCTAGCACTTTTAGCAGATGTTGCTTCCCCACTGTTGCCTCTTTTGTCATCTTGGCTCGCAGCGATATTAGCATTGCCAGAGAGGAGCTGGTGTTCACTATTTGGTTCTGGTAGTTGAGAACTTCCGTTTTTCAGCCAACTGCTACAGGTAGTAGCTGGAAGCTGTGTCCCTGATGCACCCTGATTTTCGCCAGGATCCAAAAACAGAGTCTGGTCTTGACTTCCTGCAGTCACAGGAGTCAAGTTTTCAGTCTCCTGCTTCAGTACCAGCTTCTCTCCCTCCAGACTGATGCAGAGTTGCTCCTGTTCCTCTTTAATCTGTGGTGGCTCTGGGTTTTCATGGTCCACACTGGAGTTCCTCTCCTGGTTACAGTACTCTGATGGGAAAGACAAAAGACAAAGTACTCTTAGTGGTAGCCAAGAAAAAAGTGAAATGATTTTAAAAAAACAAGAGAACCAAACATTATCTAATTTCAGGCTTCTACTCAGCACAGTGAGGTTCTGCCTTTCTTTGTCTTATGTGACAACAAACTGAATATTGTTGGGTGTTGGGAGGAGGGGGAGGGAGCCTGGAAGGGAAGGCTGCTGGCGGAGTGATACAAGGCAGCAGAGAGAGAGGTGGTAGGTTTTGCACTATGTTCAACTTGCCTACTGCAGCTTTAAGCATTCATGTTGAAAATGAATAAATCGCCATACGTATGCCTGGTTGACGTTCCCGTGATCACGTCTAAATGATCGCATTTCATAAATTCAGATATTACATTGCCTCAACTTAGTTAGATGGCTGACTACACTGACTACGGTTAAGCATATTATCCAACAACAGAAAAGACATACGTTGCTTAACTTTCTTTTATATAGGAGGCATTTACAATGATGCAGCATATTGTCAATGAAGTTACAAATAAATAAAAAATATATACATTTATATTTATATACATTTGCGGCAGTGCTTATTGAAAAATTAGACCATTAGTATGAAATTTTAATTTTAATTTTAACTGAAAGTATCAGGGGGCGGTACTGGTGTGCCAGACTCAAGTGGCACCCAACAATGGAAACTGGTATGTGTCGGTGACATACCAACAGCCACTTTTCAATCTCAGCGTCACTCACTGAAAAACTACATTTTTGTTCTTCATTATTACAGCATTATTATCTGCTCAAAATTAAGATGTCACAGCATATATTGTCTTGTCAAGCCTTTTTGCAACTTTGTTTATCTCCAAAACTGGATTAAGTGTTGTTTTACTGTATATGACTCCTGGGTTTTTCAAACCTTACAGTTTTTATCTTTTAGAAAAATGGGCTCTTGGCTTTATGACTTGAATGTAATGCTAATACATAAGAGACACAAGCCGGGGCTATTGCATATGCACAAATACACTGTGGACTGCAGTTGGGGGGGGGGGATCAGTACAGGGGCCCACAGCAGATTTTTGCCCCTGGTCCCTCTAATATGGCCGTGCAGTCTCCATGAATAACGGAGAGGACAGTCGTTTAGCATTAACTAGCGAGATAAAACGTTTTCCCCTAGTCATGCAATAAAATAACACTAGAGGAAACCCTGAACATGTAGATTTTTATACACCTGTCCTGTGTAGCTTTATCTCAGGCTTCAAAAGGATGTCCAGCAGTCTGCGCTGACGGACGATCTCTTCCTCGTACACGACGAGAGTTTTTTCAAAAACAGCGAATATTTCTTCAGCTGCAGCTGTTAAACGCTCGTTGACAAACTTCCTCAAACACTGAGCCGAAGACATTTTCATCAAATTACACCTAACAAGCAGCGACTCAAATTATATATCAACGAATACACAACCGATGGCCGTTCTTCTTCCCTGTCTTTAATTTAATGGGTTATAAATCCATGTAAAAGGTGCACACTGCCCCCTACCGGAGTACCGGAGTATACTTTATACTCCAGTCAATTCAAAGGGGCTTTATTGGCATGGGAAACACGTTTACATTGTACATACTATAAATAAAGATCTAGTAGAATAAAGAAACGTGGAAACATATTGTGTCACATGGCAACACTGTGGTCAAATATGTCTTCTCTGGGGTTCATCATTAATTCTGGCAGGGGTCAGCAATTAGGTTCAACCATGGGCCAAGTTTTCAAATTTTTGTTGCATAAGTGTGGTAAAAGCCACCAAGTATATATATATATATATATATATATATATATATATATATATGTGTGTGTGTGTGTATGTATGTATGTATGTATGTATGTATGTATGTATATATATATTGTTTATTTATTTAGTTTCATTCAAGAATAACATATATAAAACTGTTTGAGGGTTGTATCTGAGGGCAGATGATGTACTTCCCTTTAGTAAGTCAGGGTAAACACAGTGAGAGCAGCTTATGTTAATACTCATTTGGCAAAAAAAAACAAAAAAAACAACGCATACAGTATACAGACATATTCTGTGTTACACTATGAGTCTAGAGATCCATATCTTTCACACACAATAAACAGAGGCCTGTGTCATTTATGGTTGAAGCAATGTACTGTTACTGACACAACTCTGTTTTGGACTGATAAGCCAAATTATGTTATGTACCCATGTCATACATCTCATTAGTTTAAGATGGTACGAGGTCATATTATTTGAATTTACATGAACCTTGTGAACATTGTTATCTACTGTGTGATGACCTATGGTGTCATCTGAGTTTGGCCTTGGGATTTACCCGTTTGCTCTGTTTCTGCAGGTGTTCATTAGGGCAACTGGCAACACCTGAGGGCTTACAGGGTTGCCAGGTTGTTAAAATCCGGGGTGCAGCTGCGGCAGTCTCTCTCACTCTCCTCTGACTGTTTGCAGTTCTCTGCTCTCTGCTTTTAGTTATTTCTCTTGCTTTTATGCACCTTCCAACACCTATACACACACACACACTCTCCACTTATGCATCATGCACCTTGCACTGATCCTACTGACATCCACACCCCATACATTAAATAGTCAGTTAATTTGTTAATTTGATTTAATTATCTTTTGTTAAACATTTGTGATGGTGTATCTCCCTTTTGTTGTGGCCACTTGAGCCAGGTCATAACAACTGTAGATTTATGAGTCATGTAAACGACTGGATCTGTAAAAGGGAAAAAAATTTGCTTTCATTGGTGGGCCAAATAGTTTTGTGATTTCCAAATTTGACCCATGGTCCACCATTTGCCATTGCATTATGGTCTGAAGATAGTCAAAACCATTCACAGTTCCATTTACCCCACGTCTCTCTTAACACACCAATATCTTCCATATAGTATATATTATATATAATAGTAGTATAATAGTATATAACAGTATTCTTGTAATCACAGATCCCACATTTATCTGCAGATAAAAGAAAAAAATAGACATACAATAAAGTGACGAGTAGATGCTTTTACTGGCAGAAACAGTTGACAGGAAATTTCTATAAATTCACATGCTGTCTTTTTTATGTAATAATGATTTTGCTTTCCTTTCAGAGTCAAGAGAAATAACAAATGGTCTGGTACTGCATTGTATCATCATATGTACTTTCCCCCTTTTATTTCTACATTTGTATTTTACTATGTATCTATATATGGTGTATATATATATATGGTAACTGTTTGATTTGAATTGTTACATTCGCTTGATGTTACAGTGGTAAGCCCTGAAAGTGGAAATGAGGTAGGTTTTGCATCATAATTGTTCATTTTATTCTTTAAAAATTCCATAGCTGTTAATCGGCAAACATTTTGATAAGCATTTAATAACTGAGTCATTTTTCAAACAAAAACATCAACACAATCAACATTTTGACATTTTCATCTTCCTCAAATGTGAGAATTTGATGCTTTTGCTCATCTTACATGAAAGTAAATTTGATAATCTGGTTAGTCTGCTGGTCGGACGTATGACTGAGGTAGTGTATAAAAATAGCAAAACATATTTACACTTGCACACAAAGATGAATTTAACAGGTCAATCATTTCCATTTTATGAATCAAACAGCTCAAGTTTAAGCAGGTACACACAACCAACCAAGTTAATTCACATCACTGCTCTGTTGGTTGTATAAATCCTTATTGTAGCAAAGGTATATTTACATTTAACAGAATTTCATAAATGATAGTACCATTAAAAAAAAGCAATGTCGGTCACTATCAAAGGTCAATTTTGACTCCTTGCTAAGGTGTAGGAGGCTTAATATAAAGTTTTCAAGTATTACTGAGGTACATCAGTTTTAAGTACTTGTTTAACTTAAAAGATCACCTCCAGATTTGTCTTTAACCATGTAAAAATACTTTTTGGTTCCTCTGTGGCCTTCTGGTTTGGGCGCATGCTGCCATTCTGGCATCGAACAGTGGACCTTTGTTGAATGTCGTGCCCCTGTTTCTTGTCTCTCTTAACTTAACTTCCAACAGTGGAATATTGTGGTTTCTTTCTTGTTGTAACAGGTTGTCGCAGCGTGCTTATAAATTATCAGCACTAACTGCATAGAGGCTTTATGTCTTAAAACTAGACATAATAACTGTCTGCTGTGTTGGGTTTAAATTTGCCCTCTCACTGATATTTTACGCCCTCATCAAAACCTGAAAGTGAAAAATGGCCCAAAACATCTCACATATTTTGCTTATAGCTTTAGGATTTGTTGTGAATCTGGTATTCTTATATTATTACCTCATAAAGCAAAGTAATATTAGAAGCATTTTGTTGTCTATGTGTGTTTAGGCACTTTATGCACAATTAGCATCCCCACAAACAAGACTCTAGTTGGCAGTATGGAAACTCCAGTGAGCCAACGGCACTAAAGGGTTTCTCTGTTTCAACATCTGAGAGCTCACAATCCACTCACATAATTGAGGTAGTGTATGAAAATAGAAGTGACACGTTACACGAGCCTTCAGAAACTCCTGCAGGTTAAACTGGACTGATTCTAATCATTGAGACACTCTCTAGCCTAGCAACATTAAGGCTGCAAACTACCCATAATACAACACTGTGTGTAGGAGTCAGTTTTACACAGTACTTTAAAAAGAATATCTGATGTTGTGAACACTTACTTGTCTAGCCATTAGCGGAGTGTGTATGCAAATCAACTTATAGACTAACATGCGTAACCGGTCAAACATTTTCTCAGCAGTTGACCGTTTACATCCCTACTTTTAAAGAAATGCTGTTCCTCACATTTAATTAGTAATTACAATAACATGAAGAAGAAAAAACAAGAGATTAGTTTAACAAAATTTGGTAGCGTTGACAATGTAGAACTTACATAAAGACATTGTGACCTCTTCTTCATGGAGAATATTTTACATTAATATAAAAAGATGTAGCTATTGCAAGAGCATTGCAGTTAGTGAACACTTGCCTACAGTAGTTTCAGCTCAATTGTTTGTCCTGTTTATGGATTGTTTTTTGCCCACATGTGCTGTCATTACATGTTCTTGTGTGTTTTATCCATGAATCACTGCAACTTAATCTTCTCCAACGTTTCACAAATACAAGGCAACTTGCTTGTGTGGACTCTTATATGCTTTCCCAATCTTTTGAATCTTTTCTGTGTGGCAGTAGGTTTTTCTCATGTATATTGTAAAGTCACTACAAAGTCTGAAAGCTCTCCTGCATGTTTTGCAAGTGTGCGGCTTCTCATCTGGATGAATTCTTCTGTATCTTTTCGTGCGTTCTCATGTGGATCTTCAACTGATGTCCAAGTCTGAAATCTTTTCCACACGTGTTGCAAATATACGGCTTCTCACCTGTGTGGATTCTCATATGCACTTTTAATATGCCCAGCTCAGAGAACCTTTTCTCACAAGAGTTGCATGGGTACGGCTTCTCACCTGTGTGGATTCTTAGGTGATTTTTCAGGTATGCCATCCGACCAAATCTTTTTCCACAAGTGTTACAGGGGTACGGTTTCTCCCCGGTGTGTGTTCTTATGTGTCTTTTCACAGTCGTCCTGTCACTAAATCTTTTCCAACAGATGTTGCAGGGGTACGGTTTCTCACCTGTGTGGATTCTCATGTGCGTTTTCAAGTCTGCCATTCGACAGAATCCTTTTCCACAGGTGTCACATGGGTACGGCTTCTCCCCTGTGTGGACTCTCATATGCAGCTTTAAATCGCCCGACTGAGAGAATCTTTTCTCACAAGTGTTACATGAGTACGGCTTCTCACCTGTGTGGAATCTGAGATGTGTGTGTAAATTGTACTTGCACTTGAAAGATTTCCCACAAGTGTTACATTTAAAACACTGTTTCCCTGTATAAGTATTACTGTGAGTCTTTAATGTAGCAGAGCTGTCTTCATAGTAAGTGTGATTTTTGCTTCTGTGATGTCTCTTCTTTGGTTTTGGCTCTGCATTTCTAGTTGATCCTGAAGCTCCTCGTTTGCCTCCTTTGTGATCTTGGCTCTCAGCTACATGAGAGTTGTGAGAGAGGAGCTGGTCGTCACTGTTTGGTTCTGGTACCACTGAGCTTTTAACTGACATGCTGACAACATGCTCATTCTCTGCTGCAGTCTGAGTTTCATCAGGACTCAAGTCCAGAGTCTGGTCTTCACTGTTGTCACTTTCCTCACAAGTAGGAGTCAACATATAGTTTTCAGTCTCCTGCTTCAATACCAGATTTTCTCCCTCCAGACTGGTGCAGAGTTCCTCCTGTTCCTCTTTAATCTGTGGAGGCTCTGGGTCCTCTTGGTTCAGACTGGAGTTCCTCTCCTGGTTACAGGGATTTTGGTCAGCAAGAACCTCCTCCTCCTTACAGACATTTTGCTGTGGGAGCTCTGGAAGAACAAAGGGGAAAAGTGTGAAGAAAAATCGCGGTGCCACTTTCTGATAAGGCACCCTTTATAAAGGGTTTATAAGCATTAATTAATGGCTTACAGAGTCTTGTTCTTTGTGCGGCTCACAAGCCTCCTGCGGCTTGCCAATTCTACTTGACGGCTCCCATCACAGGTAATAATTATGATAATGCAGCCAATATAATAATTAATAAAATATTCAAAACAATTACACTATTCATACAAAAGATGACAGTATGGGCTACAAACATGGGACTGTCAAATCCTGCTAACATGTAGTGCACAAACCAGATATAGAGAAACAAAGCAGTATGACAAGTGAAGAAAATAAATCCTTGGAGCATGCAGCAACCGAAGATCAAAACCAAGATGCTGGAGAGTGGACTAATGTGCAGACTGCAGCTAGCCAAAAAAAGGAAAGTACAAGATGAAAAGAAATTTCAAGAAAAGTGGACCGACAAATTTTTAATTGTCTTCCACAGATCCAACGCTTTGTGTTTAATATGCAGCCAAACCCACTCCAGTTTCAGGAGAAGTAATTTGGAGCAACATTACCAAACCATGCACCCAAAATTCAATGAAACGTATCCACTTGGGAGTAACCTTAGAAAAATACAAATTGAGCAGCGTACTTCATCCATTAGTGGGCAGCAAAACCTCATCCACAGAACAATTTCTACAGCCAAGTGTTTAACTGAGGCGTCTTTTGAAATTGCTTGGATCTTGGCTAGGGTGAAAAAAGTCTTCTCAGACGTTGAGATAGTAAAAGACTCCTTTTTGGCTACAGCAGAAGTATTGTTCACAGACTTTGATGACAAGAACACAATTATGAAGCAAATAAAGGGATTACAGTTGTCCAAATCAACTATTATGAGGCAGACAGAAGACATCAGCAAAGACATGAGACACAAGTTAATTGCTGATCTATCGGCAGTAGCGTGTTACGAAACTCCTTGGCCAAGAGGTGAGGCCATTCTGAATGTACTACTGGCATTTTTTTGATGAAAAAAAACCTCAGTTGGTCAAGTCTTGGAAGTGTGCGCACAGATGGCGCCCCAAGCATGCAAGGCAAAGAGAAGGGGCTTGTTGGTCTCATGAAAAAAAAGAGAAGAAAGGCCCCACTTTGTCAGTTTTCACTGCATCATCCACCAGGAGTCACTGGTATCACAACTCAGAAATATTGAATTCCAAAATGTAATGCAAAGGGATGTGCGTGTGGTGAATTTTATTGTCTCCAGAGCACTAAACCACAGACAGTTCCGTCAGTTAAGACTACGAGACGGAGTATGATGACTTGGTGATGCGTAGCAAGGTGAGATGGTTGTCCTGTGGAAAAATGCTCGAATGGTTCCTGAGCCTCCTCCCTGAGATTTGCAATTTCATGGACAGCAAGGGGAAACACCAGAGTCAGAGTTGGAAGACCCACACCGCTGTATAACTATGACTCAATATCTTCTAAAGACCTTTGCGATGCTAAATTGTAAAGCTTTTGCGTTTTCGTGGAATGCCCATGGCACGGTGTGCCAGTCAATTTTGCACAAAACATGAAACAGCAAGTTGTTGTAACTCTAATGTACATCAATCTGCCTCAAATTTCTCATCCATGATAAAAATCCAGGCCTAAACACATCTACATGTTAATATTGAGTTATAGTCATAGCGCCACCTACTAACAACAGGAAGTGAGCCACGTGACAAACATCATCCAATTCACATGAAATTTACACGGTGTGGTCTACACATGATATACAGCAACAGGGTGTATAATTGGTGAGTTTTCTCTAGCACCACATAGTGGACGCAGGAAGTGATAAAGTGGTAAGGTGAAGTGGTTTTTGTTCTAGACCTGGTCTAATGGGGTCTGGATGGAGATAGTGAAATCGCCTTTTCTGTTTTCATAAGCAAAATAAAGGTTTCACGAATCAGAAAGTGGGTTTAAACAGCGTTAAGGAATTTGCTACGATGTCTAACACTTTTTCACAACACAACTTTTAACTTTCCCCTCAATTTTTCAATCAGAAGCTAACTTTAACGTCGTAGTCATCCAAGCAAATAATTGCAAGTATATATTTTAACCACCGTGGTGGTGAGACGCTGATTCATATGTCAATGTTAAAATAATTAAGGTTTTACAGACCGATCCTGTGTAACTTTATTTCAGGTTTCCAAACGATATCCAGCAGTCTGCGCTGACGATCGATCTCTTCCTCGTACTCGACGATAGTTTTTTGTAAAACTCCGAATATTTCTTCAGCAGCAGCAGTTAGTCGCTCGTTGATTAACTCTCTCAAACACTGAACTGAAGACATTGTTGCTTTATTACAAGTAAGATGTCTCATTGTCCTGCTGAGAGACTTCTTCTAAGCACAGGACACCATGCAGCTAACGCGACTAGTTCCTGTGTTGTTTACTTCCGCTGGATGTTACACTGTTAAGTTCCGACAGCGGAATCTTGTGTTTTTTTCGTTCCGCTTGTTGTAACGAGTTGTCTCAGTGTTATTTGTGGCTTATAAATAAAGCTGCAGTAATTGTACAGAGGCTTTATGTCTTTAAACTAGACATAAGAACAGTCTGCTGTGTCGGGTTGATATTTTCAATCTCACTGATGTTTTACACCCCCATCAAAACCTGAAATTGGAAAATTCATTACATAAAGGTTTGAGGTATTTGCACTTGAATGTATCCATTTTTTGCAGTTTTTGATATCCATTGTACAAATAATTGTAATACTTTTTATGTATTTTATTTACATTTATTTCACAGCTCAGTTTGATTTTTGTTTGTATGTTTGTTTTTTGGTTAATTGGCATAATTACATAGAAGCTTCAGTCTTTTTTCTGTAGTGGAGACTCCTTGATTTAAGTCAGTAAAAGATAGCAGCTTTACATGTTGACCTATAGACCTGTGCAGTTCATCACTATAACTAGAGGGACACTCACACAAAAATGTGTTTCTTAAGGAGTCAATGGCCTAAAAAAACTCACATAATTTACTTATAGCTTTAGAGTTTGTTGTGGTCAAGACTAAGGAGATGGTTGTGGATTTTAGTAGGACCAGGGCTAGGATAAACACCATTTCCATTCTTGGAGAGGTGGTGGAGGGATACAGATACCTTGCAGTCCACCTCAACAACAGACTGGACTGGAAATGCAACACAGAGGCTACAGTCTACAGGAAGGGACAGATCAGACTCTACTTCTTGAGGAAGCTTAGGTCCTTTAATGTGTGCAGTAAGATGTTGCAAATCTTCTACCAGTCTGTTATGGTGAGTGCAATATCTTTCGGTGCTATCTGCTGAGGCAGCAGCATCAGAGTCAGGGGCACTAACTAACTGAACAAACTGAGTAAAAGGGATCATATTTCTGCCATATTAGCTTCTCTGCACTGCCTCCCTGTAAAATCCAGAATAGAATTCAAAATACTTCTCCTCACCAACAAAGCCCTTAATATATATATATATATATATATATATATATATATATATAAATTTTGTTGTCTATGTTTGTTTAGGCATTCATTGTATGCACTACTAACACTTAATGACACCTTTAGTTTTCCTAATCATCCAATCAATCAAATTAAGAATATCAGTCTGAAAAGCCATCATGAAAAAATATTTTATTGTTACAAAGTTTTAATGTTGAAAGCATTAACAACCCCATGTAGCACATCATCTACAATTTCTGTGTGCCACCTCTAAAGCAGCAGACATCAAACATTTTATCTGAAGTTAAACAAAATACAAAAAAATACGAAATTGAAAAAACGCTGCAGACAAGAAGGCTCTAGTTGGCAGTAATAAAACTTGCGTGAGTCAACAGCACTAGAGGTTTTCTCTGTTTCATCATCAGAGAGCTCATAATCCATTCATACAACTGATGTAGTGTATGAAAATGGAAAAAAAGAAAATGTATTTGTAACAGGTATGTAACAGGTCATCAGGTTAACAGTTCATTAACATTTGTAGAAGTGGTGTGTAGGAGGCTTCATTTGTAAATATCAAGTACTTTTAAGTCTTTGTTTAACTTGAAACAAGTACATGGAAAGTGTTGAAACAGAAATAAGAGTAGTTCAGTAATTTGAAAGAAAAACAAGAGGTGAGTTTAATAATACTTGATGGCATTGTTGACAATGTACCACTTCATTACACTAACATATTTTGACCTCTTCTTTATGGTAAAATTTTATCTTCACTAACAAAGATGTAGCTATTGCAAAAGTGTGTTTAAGTTGGTAAACACTTGCCCATGGGAGTTTCAACTTGATGGCTTGTCCTATTTATGAATTCTTTCTTTCAGTATGTGATTTGAGAAAAAACAAATCCCACAAATGTTGCAATTATGTGGTTCTTCACCTGTGTATGTTGTCCATGAATCAGCACAACAGAATCCTCTCCAACGTTTCACAAATACAAGGCTACTCGCTTGTATGGACAATTATGTGCTTTCCAACTCAAGACAGATGACAGAATCTTTTCCCTGTTGCAGCAGGTTCTTCTCATCATGTTTTGTAAGTGGACAGCTTCTCATCTGTGTGAATTTTTATTTCTTTTTTTCGCACTGCGTGGGTTCTCATGTGCATCTTCAATTGATATCTACGACGGAACCCTCTCCCACAAATTTTGCAATTGTATGGCTTTTCCCCTGTGTGGACTCTCATATGCACTTTAAATGCACCCAGATCAGAAAATTTTTTCTCACAAGTGTTACATGGGTACGGCTTCTCACCTGTGTGGATTCTCATATGTACTTTTAATGCGCCCAGCTGAGAGAAGCTTTTCTCACAATTGTTACATGGGTATGGCTTCTCACCTGTGTGGATTCTCATGTGCACTTTCACTGTTGTCATGTCACTAAATTTTCTCCCACACATGTTGCAGGGGTACGGTTTCTCACCGGTGTGGATTCTCATGTGCCTTTGCAAGACTGCCATTCGACAGAATCCTTTTCCACAGGTTTTGCAGTTATATGGCTTCTCACCTGTGTGGACTCTCATATGCAGTTTTAATGCGCCCAGCTGAGAGAATCTTTTCTCACAAGTGTTACATGGATACGGCTTCTCACCTGTGTGGACTCTCAGATGTATATGCAATTTGGACTTGCACTTAAAAGTTTTCCCACAAGTGTCACATTTTGAAGACTTTTTCGATTTCCTATTACTGTGAGTCTTTACTGTAGTGGAGTCTTGAACTTTTAATGTAGTAGAGCTGTCTTCATTGTCAGTGTGACTTTTGCCTTTGTGGTGACTCGTCTGTGGTTTTGGCTCTGCATTTCTAGTTGATCCTGAGTCTCCTTGGTTGCCTCCTTTGTGATCTTGGCTCTCAGCTACATGAGAGTTGTGAGAGAGGAGCTGGTCGTCACTGTTTGGTTCTGGTACCACTGAGCTTTTAACTGACATGCTGACAACATGCTCATTCTCTGCTGCACTCTGAGTTTCATCAGGACTCAAGTCCAGAGTCTGATCTTCACTGTTGTCACTTTCCTCACAAGCAGGAGTCAACATAAAGGTTTCAGTCTCCTGCTTCAGCACCAGCTGTTCTCCCTCCAGACTGGTGCAGAGTTCCTCCTGTTCCTCTTTAGTCTGTGGAGGCTCTGGGTCCTCTTGGTCCAGACTAGAGTTCCTCTCCTGGTCACAGAGCTGCTGGTCAGCGAGAACCTCCTCCTCCTCCTTACAGACATGTTGCTGCAGGAGCTCTGGAAGGGAAAAAAAGTATGGAAGAGGATTAGGGCCACATATGAAAAAGTTTAAAGTCAGAACTCAAATAAATTTTTCACACATGTGGGTTAGGGCCCTAATCCTCTTCTGTAACAAAGGGGAAAAGGTGAAGAGAAAATCTTATCTTTTTGATAAGGCACCCTTTATAAAGGCCTAATAACCATTAATTAATGACTTAATTAATGGTTAATAAATAATTTACTGATGCTTTATCATTTATAAACTATTAACATTAACACACATAACATATTAACATAATAACCCTTTATTAATGATTCATAATCATTTACAACTGCAGGACTGCTGATGATTATGAATCATTAATAAAGTTGAGTCATCAGGTCTTAAAAGTTATTATTAAAGGGCTAGTGTGTCACATTTTCTAAGTCATCGGTAAGTGGTTGAACAGTACACTGGAGCCATCTTTGTAACAATAAAGCAAATGTTGGGAAAAGGGGGAATTTTTCACAACCTGGCATCTCAAAAATCATGCTTATCAATGGCTTATGATTTCCGATGTATTAACCACAGTGCTGGGCAATAAAACAATCTCAATACTCAAAGTTATGTTGATTACGATGATAAACATTGGACATTTTTAAATCGCTTTTCTTGGCTCAAGTTAAGTTTTACAACTATAAAACCTCCGTGGATCAAAATGTTATAACAGAGAGAGTCATAATTGACCTTGTTTGCAGTTCGAGGTGTCCTGTCAACAGTTTTACAGACGTCTCTTTTACAATGGTGGTCTATGGGGAAAATGCTTTTTGGGCCACAGGGGGATTTTTCACTGCAATACGGTGAGTGACCACTGGGGAAAATTGGCTGCAAGGCTGAGCGGTGGAGCCATATCCATAACATATAGTGCATATAGGAAATATGCCTTTCAAGACAGTCAATGTTGATGGTTTTATTGGAAATTTGTAGTTCACAGAGATAATCTGTGATCAAAGTTAAAAAGATGCTATTAAACAATAGTACTTGAATTTAAATACACTTCCTTTGTGTTGATTCTACATTAATTATGTAATTTTACATTTTAATATCCATTATTACAAGCTCAACATTAACAGTTGCACCAATTTGACCAAATCACATGATACTTTATCCCAATGTAACTTGGAATCCTCACCACAAAGAGAATTGGACACCTGTCAAAAGTGATTATATATCTCTTCACTTGTTGGTCAACGCACCAATAAAATGTTCAGTCAAGACTCTTCAACTACTGACTACTGGGAAGGGCTCCTAAACCAAACTTTCATCCTTCTCAGAAGAAGCAGTTTAGTAAATATAAGATGGATTTTGTGTTTGAGTCTGTATGTCAATTCATGAAAGTAGCCAAAACCAATGTTCTGGTTTATGAAAAGCAAATAGGACACATTCTTACATGGTTTCAATGTTAAAGAGATACTGGTTAAAATTAATCAAAATTAATCAAAAAATCTTTAAAAACTAGGTGGTTTTGTACAACCATCAGTGGTCTCCTGGTGTTTGATGTGAATTTGGTGCCACTACACTTTATCTTAAAAAACATTAAGACCATTAAAAACAAAGACATATTCCAAATTAAGTGTTGTATTATAACCAACAGGAGACCACTGATGTGTGAAGTGATTCTGGGTGAGACAAGATATGAGTATGCACGCACATCCAAAACCAAAGAGGGCAGGTGCTTGGCTGAAAGTGAGAAAATAAACAAATAAACAGCTCGCACACTGCAGGGCTCCACTGTCCACTTATTATTTACTGCTTCATCAGACTCAAGTCTGAGAGGTGATTTTAGGGACACTACACTGTATAAGAGTGAAGATATTGAATATTTTTGTTGTATCTCTTTTTGGTGTTGCACTTTTTAGACTGTCCCTGCGCATTCTCTCACAGCCGATGTTATGTCCCAACTGGGTTTCAAGCTAACTGGTTTTCGAGCTGGACTCGATCTCACTAGAGCAAAAGTCTAGTGATGTGTGGAGTTCTAGTCCAGCTCGACCCAATCTTGCAAAGATGCTATTTTCCTAAATTTCTCTTTTCGTAGGTGGCTGTGATGTAGTGCTCACTTAAATAAACATATTCGCCGCAGTAGACATGAGATGTGACTTTAAAATCGCCGGTAATATGTCTGTGAATGTGTGACGAATCTGCTGACAGAGGCAGACCACAACTGCTGCCTTTAGGTACGGAAACCAGTTAGCTCGAAAACCAGTTGGGACATTAACACCTGCTGTACATAGAGACCCACGTGAAAATTAGACTGTAGCTCGTTGTCTACCTTACTGCGGTAGAAAAGAGGCGTCGTTTGTGTTTTAACAACGTTTCGCTTATAAGTTATGTTTCCGGGAAGTTCGACTATGTGAATATATTTCCGACTTTACAGAACTATAATTACAAGTTTTAACCACTACTGTGGTGTATATAAAGCTGATTATTCTGTTTTATATTAATAAAGTACTTAAGGTATCACAGACCTATTCTGTGTAACTTTATTTCAGGTTTCCAAACGATATCCAGCAGTCTGCGCTGACGATCGATCTCTTCCTCGTACTCGACGATAGTTTTTTGAAAAACTAAGAATATTTCTTTAGCAGCAGCAGTTAGTCGCTCGTTGATTAACTCTCTCAAACACTGAACTACAGACATTGTTACTAATTACAAGTAAGATGTCTCATTGTCCCACTGAGACTTCTTCCAAGCACAGAACACCAAGCAGCTAACGCGACTAGTTTCTGTGTTGTTTACTTCCGCTGTATGTTACACTGTTAAATTCCGACAGCGGAAAATGTGTTTTTTCGTTCCGCTTGTTGTAACGAGTTGTCTCAGTGTCATTTGTGACTTATAAACAAGCAGCAGTAACTGCACAGAGGCGTTATGTCTTTAAACTAGACATAACAACTGTCTGCTGTGTTGGGTTGATTTTGGCCCTCACTAGTATTTTACGCCCACATTAATACCTGTAAGTGGAAAATTCATTTTGTGAAAGGTACTGAGGTACTTGCACTTGGATTTATCCATTTCTTGGTTAATTAGCATAGTTACATAGAAGCTTCAGTCTTTTTCTACAGTGGAGACTCCTTGATTTAAGGCAGGATGCCAACCAGAGTAGAAGCAGCTTTACATGTTAATGACGCCTTTAGTTTTCCCAATCATCCAATCAATTAAATTAAGAATATCAGTCTAAAAAGCCATCATGAAAAAATACTTTATTAATAATAAAATGTGTTGATTACACCATGTAGCACATCTACATCTACAATTTCTGTGTGTCATCTCTAAAGCAGCAAACAATATAATTTTATCTCGACTGACATTGGTGAAAAAAATATAAATTATAAAATTGAAAATTAATACTGCAGACAAAAAGACTGTAGTTGACAGTATGAAAACATAAGTGAGACAACAGCACAACAACACAATGTAGCACATCATCTAAAATGTGTATGTGACATCACTAAAGCAGCAAACAACAAACACCTTGTCTGAGGTTAAACCGGGGAAAAAAATTCATTGAATTTCTAAAATCAAAAAAACACTATGAATATGAAAACTTAAAGGTTTAATATGTAAGAATTGGCCCCCAAACAAATAGGGGGCAGCATTTCAGCAGTTGCTCTGACAACGTCGGTGCAACTTTCCAAATAGCCGTTATTTGGATAAAGTGACCACATATTGGGAGTCTACATGGTTACTTTCTCGCCTGAAAAAATTATAAAAATTAATGAAGTGATATAGTAACAGCTCTACAGCAAAAATTTCAACAGTATTCAGCCCATGGATATATAAAGAAAATTGGATACAGGAAGATCGCCAGGCTTTGAAGCCAACATGGTGGCCAAACTGTGCATTTACCACATTGTTGTGAGAAGCTATTGGGCCCAAAAAGACTTTTCCCCATAAACTTACATTGTGAAAGAGACGTCTGGATACATTTTTTGAGCATCACAACCCCCGCAAAATGACTCGTTTCATCAGAATTTGATTCATTTAGTCCGATCACATTTCGAAAGTCTCGAAGATCCACACGATTGAATCTTTTTATCGCCATTCAAATTAGCCATAGGCCCATAAAGCGTGCACAATATGTTTTCAGGAAGTGGCTTTTTTGGCTTCATGCGCCACTGAGCAACTTTCATAGGAATGAACAGGGCCCCGCCTCCGACGCTGTATCCATTTCTCTTTATACATCCATGATTCAGCCTGGCTCCGCCATTACTGGGCAACTATTTCTTCTTCCTCTCATGTTGGACTGAGGGCAGACTGAACGCTACAGTGACTCACTATCTCCCCTGTGGTACAAAGTGGTATGACGAGACGGTACGGGCCTAAGCTAGCTGGTTAGCATGCAAATATCAGTAGATATCTCTGCAACACAATACAACACCAACAAACATCAAAACTCCCGCAATCCAGCTTTAAGTGAGCAGCACTAGAGGTTTTCTCTGTTTCAGCATTAGAAAGCTCATAATCCACTCACATTACTGATGTAGTGTATGAAAATAGACAAAAAAGAAAATTCATTTAGTGTTAAAATTTGTAGAAACCATATAACATAATCCAACAGCTCAAGTTTAGAGAAGCGCTGAAAATAAATAAATGCCAATCAGTAAATTAATTCACAATACTGCTCTGTTGGTTGTCTAAGTTGTTATTTTAGCCAAGAAAAATTCTAATTTACTGAGACTTATTATATGGAAAAATAAAACAGTGATGTCAGTCACTCTCAAATGTAAACTTTGATTTCTTGGAGAGGTGTGTAGGAGGCTTCATTTGTAACTATCAAGTACTACTTGGAGTATGTGGATTATTCCAAAATACTTGTTTTTGGAAAATATAACAATTGGCACCATGTTTGACCATTGACATTGACCCATAGCTCTGTCAACGAAATGCTGTCGTGAACAGTAAAATTAGTAGTTACAGTAACATGAAGAAAAAAAAAGTGTTTCATTACGTAACAACACTTGATAGGGTTGTTAAAAATGTACAATATACATGAAGATATTCTGAACTTGTCTACATGGAGAATATTTTACATTCATTTACAAAGATGTTGGTGAACACTTGCCTTCAGGAGTTTCAGCTTATGGATCGTTTTTTGTCAACATGTGCTGCCATTATGTGTTCTTGTGTGTTTTATCCATGAATCACTACAACTGAATCCTCTGCAACGTTTCAAAAACAAGGCTACTTGCTTGTGTGAACTTTTATATGCTTTTCCAATTCAGAAACATGACTGAATCTTTTTTGTGTGGTAGTAGGTTCTTCTCATGTAAACTTAGCACAAAAAGTAAGGAAATTTGTGTTTGGTAGATTATTTCTTTGTTGTAACAATGCTTCTTGGCAATAAATCTTATACCGTATTGGGACATATTGACAATTTAACAATTTATTCGTTAACAAACAGGAGCCTCAGTAGCGTGTGGAAGAACCATACACAGCCACAACAGCCTGGCACCTCCTCCTCATGCTGGTCACCAGCCTGGTCATACACTGCTGTGGGATGGCATCCCATTCTTCAACCAGCATTTGTCACAAGTCAGCTAACGTGGTTGTGTTGGTCACTCTGGCACGAACAGCACGCCCAAGCTGATCCCACAAGTGTTCAATGGGGTTGAGGTCAGGACTGCTGGCAGGCCATTCCATCCTCTCCACTCCCAAATTCTGGAGGTAGTCTCTGATAAAACCTGCTCTGTGGGGGCAAGCGTTGTCATTTTGGAGGATAGAGTTCGGTCCCAGACTGTGGAGATATGGGATTGCCACTGGTTGCAGAATCTCATCTCGATATCTCTCTGCATTGAGATTGCCTCCAATGATGACAAGCCTCGTTTTTCCAGTGAGGGAGATGCCGCCCCACACCATCACACTGCCTCCACCAAAAGATGTTACTCTATTGGTGCAGCAATCAGCATAGTGTTCTCTGCGTCTTCCTCACACTTTGACCCCACAATCCAACTGCCGTAAGCAGAATCTGGACTCATCGCTGAACATAACGTTCCTCCAGATGTTCAGGTTCCAGTGCACGTGTTGCAGACACCAGCACAAACAGGCCTGACAGTGAAGGGCAGTCATGGCAGGCCTCCTGGCAGCCCTATGAGACCGGAGATTGGCTGCGTGCAGTCTGTTCCGGATTGTCTGAACAGAGAGCCGTCGGCCATATCGTCCTGCAAACCTTGACTGCAAATCTGTAGAAGACAGCGTACGGTACCTGAGTGCTGACAGGATGAAGAAACGGTCTTCTTGGGGTGTCGTCTTCTTGGGACGCCCACTTTGCGGCCTGTCTCTGACATCCTGTTATATGGAACTTGGCCTTCACTTTGGAGATGGTACTAGGGCTCACTCCAAATAATGCTGCAACTTGGTTTTGCGGAACACCAGCTTGAAGTTGCCCTATCGCACAGGCCCTATCCCGATCAGTTAAACGTGGCATGCCGATTCTTGGAGCAGACACCTACTGACCACTGTTGCAGGGCCCATGCTCACAGGTGCTGCCAATCAGGTGCCAATCAGGCACCTGGGGGTACCAGAAGCTCAAAACAAGTGTCAATAGCAACAGCAAAATAAGCTGTTTGGCAATGGCAGAGAAGATTTGGCAAATTTTTCATGGGCACAGCCCACATACTGAGCTCTGCTGCTCATCCCACAAATGCATGTTCCTTACAAATGTGGCACCATTTCAAAAGGGAAATAAACAGGCTTTCCAACGGTATAAGATTTACTGCCAAGAAGCATTGTTACAACAAAGAAATAAACACAACACAAACACAAATTTCCTTACTTTTTGTGCTAAGTTTAGATTGTAAAGTCACCACAAAGCTCTCCCTCACGTTTTGCAATTATACGGCTTCTCATCATGAATTCTTCTGTGCCTTTTCAAGTCTGACATCTGACGGAATCTTTTCCCACTGTGTGCGTTCTCATGTGGGTCTTCAGTTGATATCTACGTGTGAAATATTTTCCACAAGTTTTGCAACTATGCGGCTTCTCCCCTGTGTGTGTTCTTATATGCCTGTTTACAGTCGTCTTTTCACTAAATCTTTTCCCACAGATTTTGCAGGGGTACGGTTTCTCACCTGTGTGGATTCTCATATGAATTTTTAATGAGCCCAGATCAGAGAATCTTTTCTCACAAGTTTTACATGGGTACGGCTTCTCACCTGTGTGGATTCTCGTATGTACTTTTAATGTGTCCAGCAGAGAGAATCTTTTCCCACACGTGTTACAGGGGTATGGCTTCTCACCTGTGTGGACTCTCATATGCAATTTCAATGTGTCCAGCTGAGAGAATCTTTTCCCACAGGTGTTGCAGGGGTACGGCTTCTCACCGGTGTGGATCCGCATATGTACTTTTAATGCGCTCAGATGAGAGAAGCTTTTCTCGCAGGTGTTACATGGGTACGGCTTCTCACCTGTGTGGATTCTCATATGTACTTTTAATGTGTCCAGCTGAGAGAATCTTTTCCCACAGGTGTTGCAGGGGTACGGCTTCTCACCTGTGTGGACTCTCATATGTACTTTTAATGCACCTACCCGAGAGAATCTTTTCTCACAAGTGTTACATGGGTGTGGCTTCTCACCTGTGTGGACTCTCATATGCCTATTCAATTTAGTCTTTTCACTAAATCTTCTCCCACAGGTGTTGCAGGGGTACGGCTTCTCACCTGTGTGGACTCTCAGATGTGTGTGCAATTTGGACTTGCACTTAAAAGCTTTCCCACAAGTGTCGCATTTTAACGACTTTTCCCCTGTATAAGTATTACTGTGAATGGTAGAGTTGTCTTCATTCTTAGTGTTATCTTTGCTTTTGTCAAGTCTCTTCTTCGGGTTTGGCTCTGCATTTCTAGTTGATTCTGAGTCTTCATGTTTGCCTCCTTTGTGATCTTGGCTCTCGGCTTCATGAGACTTGTGAGTTTCATCAGGACTCAAGTCCAGAGTCTGATCTTCACTGTTGTCACTTTCCGCACAAGTAGGAGTCAGCATAAAGGTTTCAGTCTCCTGCTTCAACACCAGCTGTTCTCCCTCCAGACTAGTGCAGAGTTCCTCCTGTTCCTCTTTAATCTGTGGAGGCTCTGGGTCCTCTTGGTCCAGACTGGAGTTCCTCTCCTGGTTACAGAGCTGCTGGTCAGCAGGAACCTCCTCCTCCTTACAGACATGTTGCTGTGGGAGCTCTGGAGGGACAAAGGAGAAAGGGTGAAGAAAAAATGTGGTACCCTTTTAAAGGATTTATAAGCATTAATTAATGGCTTAATCAATGGTTAATAAATCATTTACTAATGCTTTATAAATATTTAATAAACCACTAACATTAACATACATAACATATTAACACAATAACCCTAATGATTCATAATCATTTATACCTGCAGGATTGTTAAATATTATGAATAATTAATAAAGAATTAAATGACTTTCTGATAAGTCAACATGTCTTAAAAGTTATTAAAGGTAGAGTCAATGATTCTAATCCAACACACTTTTTGTCAAATTCATTTCCTCATGGTCCACTAGCTGTCCGGTCTGTGTGTGCGCTGAAAAGAAAATCTGGTGTTCATTCACAGCACTAGCTCTGTAAATGGGCATGTAAACACAGTGGCTTGGAACGAGCAACACAACACTACTCCGGCCAGTCAGCAACTGGACAGGGAGAAGTCATCAGAGCAGCTAACTTTGTGAGGACATGACAGTCACCTGTCTCCAGCACGCTGTTGAATAGTGAGGGAGGGCTGGCAAACTGCAGAAAAGCTGTGGCCAATTCACATAGAAAGTGTTTTCTCACGGAACAGATGCACTTCCATTTTATTAAATGTATCAATTCACACTGAATCCGAGACAGTCTCACGGAGACCCCTGCGTTTTTTTATGCTTTAAGTCTGTTTCTATCGCATTTAGTGAAGCGTTATCTGAGCAGGAAGCTGTTTAAATCACACAAATATCCTGCTGTATATGTGTTTTGAACATATTTACCTTATCAATGAATCAATAAATACAAACTGTCAATTTCTTCTCATGGAGCCGACGTGCAAACTATTTTGGTTCTGTAAATTTCTGCTGTCAGTCAGCCTGGTGAAGGCAGTTTGACTGGACACTGTCCTCTCAGCTCTCCAGGAACTGCAGCTGACAGACGGCTGCTTCTGAGGACAAAGACGCTGAACGCAGGTCGAGTGAGAAGTGGGGAGGCTGCAGAGAGGCGGAGAGTGTGGATGGACTGTTGTGCTCACATGAGACGAAAGTTTTTTTTCTGCTCGTGATAATGCATGAGAGGAACAGATGTGATTCTTCAGCTGAGGCATCGCTCTGGATTCCACCATATTTCTCTTTTGGTCATTTCCTTGGCAATGCGCGTTCATGAATTTGGGAGGCGGAGCTTCCGAAGCAGCACGAAGGGAGGGGTGTATTTGTTTGGCTGCTTAGTTCAAATATCAACAATCTTTCTTTAGAGTCCAGAATGACTGACTCTACCTTTAATAAAAGGAAGTTCTAGGAAGTGTCTTCCTAAAGAATTAGATGAAGCAAATGTTATTGTGGTATAGAAAATAGGGATTTTTCACAACCTGGCAACCCAAAAACGTATTAATGGATTATAAATGATTTGTAAAGCACTAGTAAACGATTTATTAACCAACCACCCTTATGTGCCTTATGAGTAAGTTGTACCAAAAATGCACATCCGACGACGCTGAAGTTAGCTTCTGATTCGGGGTTAATGGAAAAGCTAAGGGAAACCTAAATAATGATATTTCGGAGCGGATTCTCCATTTTTACACCACTTACACTGTGAAAAAGTGTTAGACATCGTAGCAAAAGCTTTAACACTGTTTAAACCCATTTTAGGATTTGTGAAACCTTTATTTTGCTCTCGAAAACATAAAAAATGTCGACTTCATTCATATTTCGCCATCCAGACCGCATTTGACCAAGTCCAGATCAAAAGCCACTGCACTGGATGTAGAAATAGCAGTCAAATCGCCCTTTTTCTTTTTTCAAAAGCTAAATAAATGTTTAACTTAACTTTCCCCTCAATTTTTCCCTCAAACCCGAATCAGAAGCTAATTTAAGCATATAATTGCAAGTATATATTTTAACTATTGTAGTGGTATAACGCTGATTCATATGTTAATGCTAAAATAATTAAGGTTTTACAGACCGATCCTGTGTAACTTTATTTCAGGTTTCCAAACGATATCCAGCAGTCTGCGCTGACGATCGATCTCTTCCTCGTACTCGACGATAGTTTTTTGTAAAACTCCGAATATTTCTTCAGCAGCAGCAGTTAGTCGCTCGTTGATTAACTCTCTCAAACCCTGAACTGAAGACATTGTTGCTTAATTACAAGTAAGATGTCTCATTGTCCTGCCGAGAGACTTCTTCTAAGCACGCAGCTAATGCGACTAGCTCCTGTGTTGTTTACTTCCGCTGGATGTTACACTATTAAGTTCCGACAGCGAAACAAGCGGAACGAAAGTTTTTTCGTTCCGCTTGTTCCTTTTTTTTGTTAATTAGTTAGAATAAAAGATAGCAGCTTAACATGTTGACCTATAGACCTGTGCAGTTCATCACTATAACTAGAGGGACACTAACACAAAAATGATATGTTGTTTCTTAAGGAGTCAATGGCCTAAAAAACCTCATATAATTTGCTTATACCTTTAGGATTTGTTGTGGTCAAGACTAAGGAGATGGTTGTGGATTTTAGGAGGACCAGGGCTAGGATAAACACCATTTCCATTCTTGGAGAGGTGGTGGAGGGATACAGATACCTTGGAGTCTACCTCAACAACAGACTGGACTGGAAATGCAATACAGAGGCTGTCTACAGGAAGGGACAGATCAGACTCTACTTCTTGAGGAAGCTTAGGTCCTTTAATGTGTGCAGGAAGATGTTGCGAATCTTCTACCAGTCTGTTATGGTGAGTGCAATATCTTTCATTGCTGTCTGCTGAGGCAGCAGCATCAGAATCAGGGACACTAACAACCTGACCAAACTGATCAGGAAGGCTGCCTCTGTGCTGGGGACTCCTCTGGATACACTGGAGCTGGTTGTGGAGAGGAGGATACTGCACAAACTGTTAAACATCATGGAGAACATCTCACATCCCCTCCATGACCTGCTGGTCAAACAGCGGAGCACTTTCAGTCAGAGACTTCTTCAGCTCTGCTGTGACAAAGAATGCATCCATCACGTTATATTTCATATGTTGATAGTCTTTAATGTACTGTCTGTATATACTGTTATCATATGTATTTATATTCAGTAAATTATTCAAATATATCTACACTCAATTCTAACATCCATGGACAATCATGCATCTTACTAAGTCATCAATATTCACCTGACTTGCATGAAGCAAATCAACATTAAAATAAATGCATGAGATCAGAAAGAAAGCATTTTGTTGTCTACCTTTGTTCAGGCATTTATTGTATACACTACTGACCCTTAATATTAATGACACCTTTAGTTTTCCTAATCGTTCCAATCAATTAAATTAAGAATATCAGTCTGAAAAGCCATCATGAAAAAATATTTTATTGTTAATAAAATGTGTTGACTACACCATGTTCTACATCATTTAAAATTTGTGTGTCACCACTAAAGCAGCAAACAACAAACATTGTATCTCAGATTAACATGAGAAAAAAAAACATTCAAATTATAAAATTAATATAAAAAACACTGCAGACAAGGCAAGTTGGCAATACGAATACTTAAGAGACCATACAGCACTAGAGGTTTTCTCTGTTTCGACATCAGAGAGCTCATAATCCACTCACATTACTGATGTAGTGTAGTAAAATAGAAAAAAATAAAATTCATTTAACAGGTCAATTGTTCACTTTTGTAGAAACAATCTGAACAAATCCAACAGCTCAAGTTTAGGGAAGTACTGAAAATAAATAAAGAAATGCCAATCAGTAAATTAATTCACAACACTGCTCTGTTGGTTGTCTAAGTTATAGTGCATTTTCTTGCAAAAATGTATAATGGACATCATTTAAAAATATCAAGCACACCTCAAAGTACCTGGATTTTAAGTCTTTGTTTAACTCAAAACAAGTACATGGAAAGTGTTGAAACAGAAATAAGAGTAGTTCAGTAATTTGTAAGAAAAACAAGCAAGAGGTGAGTTTAATAATACTTGATGGCATTGTTGACAATGTACCACTTCATTACACTAACATATTTTGACCTCTTCTTTATGGTAAAATTTTATATTCACTAACAAAGATGTAGCTATTGCAAAAGTGTGTTTGTTTTAGTTGGTGAACACTTGCCCATGGGAGTTTCAACTTGATGGCTTGTCCTATTTATGGATCGTTTCTTTCAATATGTGATTTGAGAAAACAACAAACAAATCCCACAAACGCTGCAATTACATAGTTCTTCACCTGTGTATGTTGTCCATGAATCAGCACAACAAAATCCTCTCCAACATTTCACACATACAAGGCTACTCGCTTGTATGGACAATTATGTGCTTTCCAACTCAAGACAGATGACAGAATCTTTTCCCTGTTGCAGCAGGTTCTTCTCATGTAGATTGTCAAGTCAACACAAAGCTCTCCCTCGTGTTTTGCAAGTGTATGGCTTTTCATCTGTATGAATTCTTACGTGTCTTTTCAAGTCTGACATCTGTCAGAATCTCTCACTGTGTGCGTTCTCATGTGGACCTTCAAATCACGTTTACGACGGAAGTCTCTCCCACAGGTTGTGCAATTGTACGGCTTCTCACCTGTGTGGATTCTCATATGCATTTTTAATCCTCCCAGCTGAGAGAATCTTTTCTCACAAGTGTTACATGGGTACGGCCTCTCACCCGTGTGGACTCTCATGTGCACTTTCACTGCTGTCATGTCAATACATCCTCTCCCACAGATGTTGCAAGTGTACGGTTTCTCACCTGTGTGGACTCTCATATGCAGTTTTAACGTGCCCAGATGAGAGAATCTTTTCTCACAGATGTTACATGGGTACGGTTTCTCACCTGTGTGGATTCTCATATGTACTTTTAATGAGCCCAGATCAGAGAATCTTCTCTCACAAGTTTTACATGGGTACGGCTTCTCACCTGTGTGGACTCTCATATGCACTTTTAATGTGTCTACCTGAGAGAATCTTTTCCCACAGGTGTTGCAGGGGTACGGCTTCTCACCTGTGTGGACTCTCAAATGTGTATGCAATTTGGACTTGCAATTAAAAACTTTCCTACAAGTGTCACATTTTAAAGACTTTTTCAATTTCCTATTACTGTGAGTCTTTAATGTAGTGGAGTCTTCACAGTAAGTGTGATTTTTGCTTCTGTGATGTCTCTTCTGTGGTTTTGGCTCTGCATTTCTAGTTGATCCTGAGCTTCCTCGTTTGCCTCCTTTGTGATCTTGGCTCTCAGCTACATGAGAGTTGTGAGAGAGGAGCTGGTCATCACTGTTTGGTTCTGGTACCACTGAGCTTTTAACTGACATGCTGACAACATGCTCATTCTCTGCTGCTGTTTGAGTTTCATCAGGACTCAAGTCCAAAGTCTGGTCTTCACTGTTGTCACTTTCCTCACAAGTAGGAGTCAACATAAAGGTTTCAGTCTCCTGCTTCAGTACCAGCTGTTCTCCCTCCAGACTGGTGCAGAGTTCCTCCTGTTCCTCTTTAATCTGTGGAGGCTCTGGGTCCTCTTGGTCCAGACTGGAGTTCCTCTCCTGGTTACAGAGCTGCTGGTCAGCAGGAACCTCCTCCTCCTCCTTACAAACATGTTGGTGGAGCTCTGGAGGGACAAAGGAGAAAGGGTAAAAAAAAAAAAAAAAAGAAAAGAAAAGTGGTACCACTACCACACTACCTTCATTAATGATTCATAATCATTTACAACTGCAGGACTGCTGATGATTATGAATCATTAATAAAGGGTTAAATGACTTTCTGATAAGTCATCAGATCTTAAAAGTTATTATTAAAGGGCTAGTGTGTCACATTTTCTAAGTCATCAGTAAGTGGTTGTACTTTACATTGGAGGCATCTTCCTAAAGAATTAGATAAAACAAATGTTATGGTGGTATAGAAAGGGGGGATTTTTCACAACCTGGCAACTGAAAAATCACACTTATCAATATATAAAGCATTAGTAAATGATTTATTAACATCAATTAATGTTTATAAACTGTTTATAAAGGGTGCCTTATCTTAAAGTGGCACCAAAAATGCTGACATCAGAAACACTGAAGTTAGCTTCTGATTCAGGTTTAAGGACAAAGTTGAGGGGAGAGTTAAGGGAAACATAAATAAGCATATTTAACAGATAATTCTCTGTTTTTTGTGCCACTTACAGTTGTGAAAAAGTTTTAGACATTGTAGCAAAAACCTTGAAGGAGAACTGGGGACAAGCACTTTGTGGTGGACGTCGGCTGCAAGCCGGAACACGTTTCTGTGGACCCCCTCAAACCGGGTCACCTGGACCTGGACCAACCTGTTGGACTGGACTAGCCCCAGCGGCGGGGGCACCCCCTTACCCTGTCCCCAACCCCCCGCAAGGCCGCTAATACCTCTCCAGCCCCCACACTAACCCCCTGCAGCCGCAAGGCCCCCAATGCTCTTTCTGTGGGAGCCCCTGCCCCCGTCTCTTTTCCGGAACTAAGTGTTGTCGTATAACCAACAGGAGACCCCTAGTGATTGAACTAAATTTGATGGTACTACACTGTATAAGAAGTTATTGAATATTTTACCTAATAGAGAATTATACAAAAGCACATTTTTCCAAATTGAGTGTTGTAGTATAACCAACAATAGTATAACCACTGATGTGTGAAGTGATTTTGGGGACACTACACTGTATAAGAGTGAAGATATTGAATATTTTTGTTGTATCTCTTTTTGGTGTTGCACTTTTTAGACTGTCCCTGCGCACTCATCTCACAGCCGGTGTTATGTCCCAACTGGTTTTCGAGCTGGACTCGATCTCACTAGAGCAAAAGTCTAGTGATGTGTGGAGTTTTGCTCTAGTGAGATCGAATCCAGCTCGACCCAATCTTGCAAAGATTTTATTTTCTTAAATTTCTCTTTTCCCAGATGGCTGTGAAGTAGTGCTCACTTATACAATCATATTCGCCGCAGTAGACATGAGGTGCCAGTAATATGTTTGTGAATGTGTGACGAATCTGCAGACCACAACTGCTACTGTTAGGTACATAAACCAGTTAGCTTGAAAACCAGTTGGGACATAACTCCGGCTGTACATAGAGAGTAATGTTATTAGGTTTCACTTATGAGTTATAATGTTAAATCTGAGAAGTTCGAAACTGCGAATATATTTCCAACTTAACCACTGCGACGGTAGATAAAGCTGATTATTCAGTTGTATATTATTAAAATAATTAAGGTTTTACAGACCTGTTCTGTATAACTTTATTTCAGGTTTCCAAACGATATCCAGCAGTCTGCGCTGACGATCAATCTCTTTCTCGTACTCGACGATAGTTTTTTGAAAAACTCGGAATATTTCTTCAGCAGCAGCAGTTAGTCGCTCGTTGATTAACTCTCTCAAACACTGAACTGAAGACATTGTTGCTGTATTACAAGACGCCTCACTTTCGTAGTGATAGACTTCTCCCAGCTAACCTCAACACACCCAGCAGCTAACGGGACTAGCTCCTGTGTTGTTTACTTTCGCTGAACGTTACACTGTTAAGTTCCGACAGCGGAATCTTGTGTTTTTCGTTCCGCTTGTTGTAACGAGTTGTCTCAGTGTCACTTGTGGCTTATAAATTAGCAGCAGTAAATACACAGAAGCGTTATATCTTTAAACTAGACATAAGAATTGTCTGCTGTGTCGGGTTACTATATATTTCCTTTCACTGATATTTCCTCTTCAAAACCTGAAAGTGAAAAAAATTCATTATGTAAAAGGTTTGAGGTAGTTGCACTTGAATTTATTAATTTTTGGTTAGCTAGCATAGTTACGTAGAAGCTTCAGTCGTTTTCTGCAGCACTCCTTGATTTAAGGCAGAATGTAGAGTAAAAGATAGCAGCTGTGCATGTTAACCTATAGACCTGTGCAGTTCATCACTATAACTGGAGGAAAACTCACAAAAAAAGGTTGCGTTGTATTCTTAAGGAGCCAGTGACCTAAAAACTCACATAATTTACTTATAATTAGCCTTGTCCTTTTCAATATTATGATAAAAAATATATTTAGGGATGTAAATAAAGATATAAGTTCATCATGCAGATGATGGGGCAATCTGAAAAAGAGGGGGACATGTTAATCATGTTGGTCATATAACGGGTTTCAAGGTTTCAGTTGCTAAATCATGTTTTATGTTGTTTACACAAAAGAAAGCACCAATTAACATCAGTTCGTTTCTATACGGACAACCTTTAAAGAGAGTGCCAGAATTCAAATATTTAGGGTTATGGTTTGATGAAAAGAACACGTGGAGTTCTCATATAAAGCACATAGAAACAAAATGTAAGAAAGCTTTAAACCTCATGATAAATGTGGTTGTGACTGGGGGGCTGATAAACTATCACTGTTAAATATATACCGGGCACTAGTAAGATCTGCTATTGATTATGGATGTACAGTATATGTAAAAGCATGTAAAACTACTTTACAAAGATAAGACAGAGTTCAGAACAGAGTATTAAGACTGTGTTTAGGGGCTATAAGAACAACTCCAATAAATATTCTATTAGTAGAAGGTGGTGAGTTGCCATTACTTCTTAGACGTGAAAAGCTATCATTAGTGTATTGGGTTCGCCTAAAAGGATGTGGAAAGGAACCCCCTTCTACTGAGGTTTTAAGTGAATGTTGTATGGAGTATACTAAGTTTAATGATAAAGGTTTTGGATGGATTATGCTGTAGGCAAGATTGCAGAAAAGATAGGTTTAAAAGAGTTAAACTACAGTCCATCTGTTGTAATGTTAAGTAATGTTCCTCTATGGATTCTCCCAGATCCATATGTTAATTTACCACTCCTAGAAGAAAAGAAGAACTGGTCAGTAACAGATACCATTCATCATATTGTTAAAAATCATGTTTAGAAACAATTCTATAGATTTTTGATATGGTAACTGCAGAAAGAAGGTAATCATTACATGATTAAGGTTTGGGCTATGCAGGTATTAACTCCACATTTAACAATCCAGTGTCAGTGGTGTAATTCTCAGGAAGATATAGAACATATTATCATGCATTGTAATAAATGTAATTCAGAGAGGGAGGCATTAAGAAATATTGTACACGAGACAGGGCAGGAATGGAGTTTAAAATCACCATTGAGCACAGGACAGGACTTCAGTGAAATCAGAAATGGGTTGATAGGTTATATAATACAGGTAGGATAAGGAAATAAGGTGTGATTAAGAAAAATGTATAGATCAATCAGTATCCAGATGATCTAATGACATGAATCTACACACTCCAATACAGTAGGTGGCGGTATTCAGCTTTAAAGTTGGTTTGCGATCCGCCAACAACGAAGAAGAACATCCGGCGGAAGTAAACAATACAGGAGGTAGTCGTGGTAACTGCTGAGTGTACTGTACTGCTTGGAAGGACTATGAGACACCCTACTTGTAATAAAGCATCAATGTCTTCAGTTCAGTGTTTGAGAGAGTTAATAAACGAGCGACTAACTGTTGCTGCTGAAGAAATATTCCGAGTTTTTCGAAAAATTATCGTCGAGTACGAGGAAGAGATCGATCGTCAGCGCAGACTGCTGGATATCGTTTGGAAACCTGAAATAAAGTTACACAGAATAGGTTTGTACAAGCATTGTTATCTTTATAATACAAACAAACAGGTGAACACAACGAAAAAGCGTAGTGAGCGGGAGGGAGCGTAGAGCTGAATGAGGGAGTTCATGTAGGTGGGAGCTGTTTTTCAATCCTGGTCCTGGGGCACCTCTGCCCTGCGTGTTTTAGATGTTTCCCCCTTCCAACACGCCTGATTCAAATGATCAGCTCAACATCAAGCTCCACAGAAGCCTGATAACAACCCATTTATTTTCTCTAGGTGTGTTGGAGCAGGGAAACATCTAAAACATGCAGGGTGGAAAAAACTGACTCATAATCTAAGGATTATATACAAGAGAAAAGATGGGTTGAGTTCTCAGCTGGTCTGAAAAGAATGGATCAAAGGTTGTAAAGTAAGAGTTGTGCCCCGCTTTTATGTTCTTATATTTTTATATTTAGTTTTATTTCTATTTTTGTCATTAATGTTGTTTTGATGTCAGTTTTGTTCAGTGTAATAGTAACTGAAAATAAATGAATAAGATGTAAAAACAAACAAAAACAAAAAACAGGTGAATAAGTTCCCAATGCTTTAAATACAGACAGTCTTTATATGTGAGCCCCCCGCCCACACCCAAGAGCACTTAAATCCCAGTAGTTTAAATGCATATTTATTTGCTCAGATGTCGATTTTTCTACCATCACACTAGTAACCTACTTCTTGTGTCCTTTTGTCCTTCCAGAGCTCCCACAGCAACATGTCTGTAAGGAGGATGAGGTTCTCGCTGACCAGCAGCTCTGTAACCACGAAAGGAACTCCAGTCTGGACCAAGAGGACCCAGAGCCTCTACAGATTAAAGAGGAACAGGAGGAACTCTGCACCAGTCTGGAGGGAGAGCAGCTGGTACTGAAGCAGGAGGCTGAAACCTTCATGTTGACTCCTACTTGTGAGGAAAGTGACAACAGTGAAGACCAGACTCTGGACTTGAGTCCTGATGAAACTCAGAGTGCAGCAGAGAATGAGCATGTTGTCAGCATGTCAGTTAAAAGCTCAGTGGTACCAGAACCAAACAGTGACGACCAGCTCCTCTCTCACAACTCTCATGTAGCTGAGAGCCAAGATCACAAAGGAGGCAACCGAGGAGACTCAGGATCAACTAGAAATGCAGAGCCAAAACCACAGACGAGTCACCACGAAGGCAAAAGTCACACTGACAATGAAGACTATTCTACCACATTAAAGATACACAGTAATATTTATACAGGAGAAAATTCTTTAAAATGTGATACTTGTGGGAAAAACTTTAAGTGCAAGTCCAATTTGAACACACATGTGAGAGTCCACACAGGTGAGAAGCCGTATCCATGTAACACATGTGAGAAAAGATTCTCTCAGCAGGGCGCATTAAAACTGCATATGAGAGTCCACACAGGTGAGAAGCCGTATAACTGCAAAACCTGTGAAAAAGGATTCTGTCGAATGGCAGACTTGAAAAAGCACATGAGAATCCACACAGGTGAGAAGCCGTACCCCTGCAACACCTGTGGGAGAAGATTTAGTGAAATTACAAAAGTGAAAAGGCATATGAGAACACACACAGGGGAGAAGCCGTACCCATGTAACACCTGTGGGAAAAGATTCTCTCACCTGAATACATTAAAAGTGCATATGAGAGTCCACACAGGTGAGAAGCCGTATCCATGTAACACTTGTGAGAAAAGATTCTCTGGGCTGAGCACATTAAAACTGCATATGAGAATCCACACAGGTGAGAAGCCCTACCCATGTAACATTTGTGAGAAAAGATTTTCTCACCTAGGCGCATTAAAACTGCATATGAGAGTCCACACAGGTGAGAAGCCGTACCCATGTAACACTTGTGAGAAAAGATTCTCTCAGTTGGGCGCATTAAAACTGCATATGAGAATCCACACAGGTGAGAAGCCGTACCAATGTAACACTTGTGAGAAAAGATTCTCTGAACTAGGCACATTAAAACAGCATATGAGAATCCACACAGGTGAGAAGCTGTGCAATTGCAAAACTTGTGGAAAATATTTCACACGTAGACATCAATTGAAGATCCACATGAGAACGCACACAGTGGGAAAAGATGCTGTCAGATGTCAGACTTGAAAAGGCACATAAGAATACATCCAAAGGAGAAATTGTATACTTGCAAAACATGAGGGAGAGCTCTGTGGTGACTTTACAATCTACATGAGAAGAACCTGCTGCCACACAAAAAAAGATTCTGTCATGCCTGAATTGGAAATGCATATAAGAGTCCACACAAGCAAGTCGCCTTGTATTTGAAATGTTGCAGAGGATTCAATTGTAGTGATTCATGGATAAAACACGAAAGAAAACATAATTGCAGCACATGTTGACAAAAACAATCCATAAACAGAACAAACATTTGAGCTGAAGACAAGTGTTCACCAACATGTTTGGAAATTAATGTAAAATATTCTCCATGAAGAAGAGTTCAGAATATCTTCATGTATATTGTACATTTTGAACAACCCACTTCACATTAATTCAGGCATTGGCTTAAAGAAGAGCTAACAGGGAAATCTACCAATATCAAGTCACTCAGGAATGTACTCTCAAATTTACGACAGTTAAGCGTGTAGATAAGCGAGGCACAAAAAAGTCTTAACAGTCCAGCGGTCCTGTTTGTGTGGAGTTATATGGTCCTTTCTCCAGTTCAGATGACGCTAAAGGTCATTTTATGCTTTTAGTTCAGGCGATAATTTAGTTATTTTGTCTGAAATGTTCTCTCAGGAGGTCTGTTTAGCCTCTTTTCTGTCACAACCCCCAGTGCGGAGGGTTGGAAAGGTCAGTTTGTCTCCGGGTGTTTGCACTCTCTTCCACGCCTGGAATTCAAGAAAGGTTTGTCCAATGGGAGAGGAAAACAAGTCTGTCTTCCTTACTCAGGAATAAAAATATTAGTTCAGAAAAGTTCAAAAACAAACAAGCTGTCCTCCTACATCTGTATGCTCACTTAAGTTTTCATATTGCCAACTAGAGTCTTCTTGTCTGCAGTGTTTGTTTTCATTATTTTAATTTGTATGTATTTTTTTTCCCCCCGGTTTAACTTGAGATAGAATTTTTGTTGTTTTGCTGCTTTAGAGATGACACACAAATTTTAGATGATGTACTACATGGTGTAGTCAACACATTTTATTACCAATAAAGGTTTTTTGTCATGATGGCTTTTCAGACTGATACTTTAATTGATTGGATGATTAGGAAAACTAAAAGTGACATTAAGTGTTAGTTATACATACAATAAATGCCTAAACAAGTAGACAACAAAACACTTTTTTTTGGATTATTAATCCCAAAGAGAAATCAAAGTGTTACAGCAGCAACTTAACATAAACCAAAATACAAAAACAATTAGGTATAGGAAAAAGAAACAAATACAATTAAATGCTAATATACAATATCTTAATATACTAACTCAAATATAAAAATAAATAGAATTACTAAAAATAGAATAGAGACTAGAGATATAACCATAACTATATAAATATAACATTTGCTGAGTATACACTGCTCATTGATGTTAATATGCTATAGTACACTGTACATTAGTGTCAGTCAGGTGACTATTGATGACACAGTAAGATGCATGATTGTTCATGTTATATATGGAGATATATAGATATTAGAATTGAGTGTAGATTGGTACTTGAATGATTTACTGAGTATAAATACATATAACAGTATATACAGACAGTACATTAAAGATGATCAAAATATGAATCTGAAATATAACAGATGTGATGGATAATGTAATAATATAAAAGTCTGGCTGAGCAGTCTGTCTTCACGGTCAGAGTCCCCTCTCCCAACACAGAGGAGAGTCATTGTACAGACTGAAGATTTGCAACATCTTCCTGCACACATTAAAGGACCTAAGCTTCCTCAAGAAGTAGAGTCTGATCTGTCCCTTCCTGTAGAATGTAGCCTCTGTGTTGCATTTCCAGTCCAGTCTGTTGTTGAGGTAGACTCCAAGGCATCTGTATCCCTCTACCACCTCTCCAAGAATGGAAATGGTGTTTATCCTAGCCCTGGTCCTCCTAAAATCCACAACCATCTCCTTGGTCTTGACCACAACAAATCCTAAAGCTATAAGAAAATTGTGTGAGTTTGTTTTAGGCCATTGGCTCCTTAAGAAACAACACATGTTGTGTGAGTGTTCCTCTAGTTATAGTGATGAACTGCACAGGTCTATAGGTCAACATGTTAAGCTGTTATCTTTTACTCTGGTTGACGTGCTGCCTTAAATTAAGGAGTCTCCACTGCAGAAAAAGACTGAAGCTTCTATGTAACTATGCTAATTAACAAAAAATAAATACAAATAAAAAAACAGCTGTGAAATAAATGTACAGTACAAAAGTATTACAATTCTCTGTGCAATTGATATCAAAAACTGCCCAAAATAGATCAATTCAAGTGCAAGTACCTCAAACCTTTATGTAATTAATTTTCTTATGTCTGTGTTATGAGTTCTTATGTCTAATTTAAAGACATAAAGCCTCTGTGCAGTTACTGCTGTTTTTTTATAAGCCACAAATGACACTGAGACAACTCGTTACAACAAGCGGAACAAAAAAACACATTTTCCGCTGTCGGAAATAAACAGTGTAACGTTCAGCGGAAGTAAACAACACAGGAGCTAGTTGCGTTAACTGTTTGGTGTCCTGTTCTTAGTATAAGTCTCTCAGCAGGATAATGAGACATCTTACTTGTAATTAAGCAACAATGTCTTCAGTTCAGTGTTTGAGACAGTTAATCAACGAGCGACTAACTGCTGCTGCTGAAGAAATATTCCGAGTTTTACAAAAAACTATCGTCGAGTACGAGGAAGAGATCGATCGTCAGCGCAGACTGCTGGATATCGCTTGGAAACCAGAAATAAAGTTACACAGGATCGGTCTGTAAAAATTTAATTATTTTAACATAAAACACAGGAATTAGTGTTATATCACTGCAGTGGTTAAAATATATAGGTAATTATTTGCTCCGATGTCTACGACGCTGAAGTTATCTTCTGATTCAGGTTTGAAGGAAAAGTTAAGGGAAACATAAATAATGATATTTAGTGGTGGATTTTCCGTTTTGCACCACTTAACACTTACGAAAATTGGCTAGGCATCCTAACAAAAGCCTTAACGCTGTTTAAACCCACTTTTTGATATATGAAACCTTTATTTTACTTTTGAAATAAGAAAAAAGGGCGATTTCTCCATTTAGACCATAGTAGACCAGGAATTTCACCCTTACTATAATACAACTGAGGATTAGTAAAGAGTGTATTTTTGTTCCTTTTTTATTTCAAAACGGTCGAAATCATAACCTCCTTGGCGGAAGTAATTACATAAAATAAATGAAAAACAAAAAAGTAGAGCATAGTTGCTCAACAACCATCCTAAAACAGACGTACGGCTACTGGCCTGTCGTGAAAACAAACAAGGAAATTTGTCCCCGCCCTAGTTGACAGCGAGTCTTTCAACTGCTGACAGACTGCCACAGGCTGCCAGTGCCACCAGGAGGATCCTGGCCATGCAGAAAAGTTGAGGGGAAAGTGAAGGGAAACAATAAGAGTGGTTTCAGTGGTTTTTGATCTGAACCTGGTCTAATGCAGTCTGGATGGAGAAATATCAGTAAACTCGCCCTTTTTTTCTGTCTTCATAAGCAAAACAAAGGTTTCATAAATCTTAAAATGGGGTTAAACAATGTTAAGGCTTTTGATACTAACATGGCGCCACATTGGGTGCCATTTCTGTAGTGTAGGAGACTGAAATTACTTAAAGTGCAAAGTATTGGGCGCTAGACAGGAGAATAATAAAAAAAATCCCAATTCTGTCATTTTTTTAAAATGAAAAAAATAAATGTATCTATACACATAAGTAATATAACTAGATAATCCCAGTTAGCCTATTACCCTAGCTACAAAAGTATACCACCTGAGAATTAAATGTTATTGGAACCAAATCATAGTCAAAACAATCAAAGCACTTAAATCAAATAAGGGTCTGACTCAAAGTCTGTCTTTCACACTCCCAAATCTTTTTCAGTTAAGTTTACCCAATTAAATAGGTTAATCCAAACAATATTTATACCCCATATCCATATAAGTAACAGCAATCACATATTCACACATTCACTATCACAAATCACATTTAATTCAGTTCCTGCAGTGATCAGACTGAGCCAAACAGGCTCTGCGGATCAACACACTTCCTCAGCCCAGGATTGTTCAGGGTGATCCAGGAAAATCCAGTCGGTTCTTTTTTACTACTGCCAACCTTCTTACTTTTATGTAGTTCACTGTTTTTCTTAAAGAGATTAGGGAGGTTGTCCAGAAACTGGATTAAGTTTAGTTATTTCCTCCTTTTCAGTCTCACCCCCCCCCAACCCCCCTTGGCTCACAGGTGTGTCTTATTTATCTCTTCTGCTAAACCACTTCCTTTTCCTTTCTTTCAAGGAGGTAAAGTGCTATGCAGCTCTTCTTACCTCATCCCCTTTCTGCCACACTACGATGTCTAACACCTTTTCACAAGTGTAAGTGGTACAAAAACATAGAATAAGCTACTAAATATCATTATTTACGTTTCCCTTAATTTTCCCCTCAACTTTTCCCTTAACCCTGAATCAAAAGCTAACTTCACCTTTGTCGGATCTCATTTTTGTTACAATTTTCTGATAAGGCACCTTTTTATAAAGGTCTAATAGCAATAATGGTTTAATTGATGGTTAATAGATCATTTACTAGTACTTTATAAATAATTTATAATCCATTAATAATAGTAGTTTTTGGGTTGCCAGGTTCTGAAAAATCCCTCCTTTCTATACCACAATAACATTAGCTTCATCTAATTCTTTAGGGGGGCACTTCCAATGTACAGTTCAACCACTTACTGATGATTTAGACAATTTGATAGACTAACCCTTAATTAATAACGTTTTAGACCTGATGACTTATCAGAAAGTCATTTAACCCTCAATTAATGTTTCATAATAATCAACAGTATTGCAGGTAAAAATGTTTATAAGTCTTTAATGAAAAGTTATTGTGTTAATGTATTATTTGCCTTAATGTTAATGGTTTATTAAATATTTATAAAGTATTAGTGAATGACTTATTAACCATTGATTAAGCCATTAATTAATGCTTATAAACCCTTTATAGAGGGTGCCTTATCAGAAACTGGTACCACATTTTTACCCTTTCTCCTTTGTACCTCCAGAGCTCCCACAGCAACATGTCTGCAAGGAGGAGGAGGTTCTCAATGACCAGCAGCTCTGTTACCAGGAGAGGAACTCCAGTCTGGACCAAGAGGACCCAGAGCCTCCACAGATTAAAGAGGAACAGGAGGAACTCTGCACCAGTCTGGAGGGAGAACAGCTGGTACTGAAGCAGGAGACTGAAACTTTTATGTTGACTCCTGCTTGTGAGGAAAGTGACAACAGTGAAGATCAGACTCTGGACTTGAGTCCTGATGAAACTCAGAGTGCAGCAGAGAATGAGCATGTTGTCAGCATGTCAGTTAAAAGCTCAGTGGTACCAGAACCAAACAGTGACGACCAGCTCCTCTCTCACAACTCTCATGTAACTGAGAGCCAAGATCACAAAGGAGGCAAACATGGAGACTCAGGATCAACTAGAAATGCAGAGCCAAAGCCACAGAGGAGACATCATGAAAGTAAAAGTCACAGTGACAATGTATGTAACACTACCATTTCAATGTATCAGCTGGATACCCACAAAGGTAAAAAGGTTTTGAAGTGTGACACTTGTGGAAAAGCTTTTAAGTATATTTCCCAATTGAATAGACATCAGAGAATCCACACAGGTGAGAAGCCGTATCCATGTAACTGTTGTGAAAAAAGATTCTCATTGCCGGGCGCATTAAAAGAGCATATGAGAGTCCACACAGGTGAGAAGCCGTACCCATGTAACACGTGTGGAAGAAGATTTAGTCAAATGACAAAAGTGAAAAGACATATGAGAACACACACAGGGGAAAAGCCGTACCCATGTAACACCTGTGAGAAAAGATTCTCTCATCTTGGCGCATTAAAAGTGCATATGAGAGTCCACACAGGTGAGAAGCCGTATCCATGTAACACTTGTGAGAAAATATTCTCTGATCTGGGCGCATTAAAACGACATATAAGAGTCCACACAGGTGAGAAGCCACACATTTGTAATACTTGTGAGAAAAGATTCTCCCATCTGTGCGCATTACAAAAGCATATGAGAGTCCACACAGGTGAGAAGCCGTATCCATGTAACACTTGTGAGAAAATATTCTCTGATCTGGGCGCACTAAAACGGCATATGAGAGTCCACACAGGTGAGAAGCCGTACCAATGTAAGACTTGTGAAAAAAGATTCTCTCAGCCGGGCATATTACAAACACATATGAGAATCCACACAGGTGAGAAGCCGTATCCATGTAACACTTGTGAGAAAAGATTCTCTCAGCTGGGCGCATTAAAACTGCATATGAGAACCCACACAGGTGAGAAGCCATACAATTGCAAAACTTGTGGAAAAGATTTCACGCGTAGAGATCAATTGCAGATCCACATGAGAACGCACACAGTGAGAAGAGATTCTGTCATATGTCAGACTTGAAAAGGCACAAAAGAATTCATCCAGATGAGAAGCTGAAACTCCTGAAGACAAGTGTTCACCAATATCTTTGTAAATGAATGTAAAAATATTCTCCATGAAGAAGAGTTCAGAATATATTCATGTAAGTTGTACATTGTCAACAATGCTGTCAAGTTTTGTTTAACTAAACCCTGTTTTCTTTCTTCATGTTACTGTAACTACTAATGTTATTGTTTGCTACAGCATTTCATTGACAGAGTTATGGTGCGCTGTAGATGGTCAAACATGGTGCCAATTGTTATTGTTTCAAAAAACAAGAATCTTTATTTATGAAGTATTTCAGAATAATTCACATACTTCAAGTAGTACTTGATATTTCCAGGAGGAAAGGTGTGTAGGAGGATGGAGGAAATCAAAGTTTACATTTGAGAGTGACTGTCATCACTGTTTTATTTTAACATATAATAAGTTCCAGTAAATCAGAATTTGTCTTGGCTAAAATAACAACTCAGACAACCAACAGAGCAGGGTTGTGAATTAATTTACTGATTGGCATTTATTTATTTATTTTCAGTACTTCCCTAAACTTGAGCTGTTGGATTCTGTTAGTTTCTACAAATGTTAATGATTGAAATATTCAATAAATTTTCTACTTTTCTATTTTCATACACTGCATCAGTAATGTGAGTGGATTATGAGCTCTCTGATGTTGAAAAAGAAAACCTGTAGTGCTGTTGGCTCACTTAAATGCACAATATGTAATTTTCTGCCGCTGTGGGTCTCTCGATCAAAACAATAACAAAAGACGTAGTAGGATAATGGTAGTTGTTGTCTTCATTGTTAAACAATCAAAATTGCCGTAATTGCAGTTAGCCTCTCCCAGTTAGGATTCCTTTAGTGTTCGTTGTTCAGGAGGTTTTTACTGAAGCTAAATCGTCATAATCATCAATCGTCTCGTCCTCTCAAAAACAAACGGACTCAGTGATTAAAACTGGTGAATAAAGCAGTTTCACGTTAAAAATCAGTGTTTCTCTGACGTTGTTCGGCAGACACGGGACATCCAGAGGGGCTGTGAGCTGAGCTGCCGCTAACATTTGCTCAGCTTGTTTCTCTGATAACTTAAGATCCAGATGTCTGATGAATAAATTCGTTCATCTGTTTAAAAGTTATAGCTAAAAATGTTTTAAAAGGGAAATAAACAGGCTTTCCAACGGTATAAGATTTATTGCCAAGAAGCATTGTTACAACAAAGAAATAATCTACACAATGCAAATTTCCTTACTTTTTGTGCTAAGTTTATAAGCTTTATCAAAAAGGAAAGTTTTAAGCCTACTCTTAAATGTAGAGAGGGTGTATGCCTCCTGGACCCAAACTGGAAGATGGCTCCACAGGAGATGAGACTGATAGTTGAAGGGTCTACCTGCCATTCTAGTTTTGCAGACTCTAGGACCCACAAGTAAGCTGCATTCTGGGAGTGCAGTCTTCTAGTGGGGTAATACGGTACTATGAGCTCTTTAAGATATGATGGTGTCTGATCATTAAGGGCTTTGTTGGTGAGGAGAAGTATTTTGAATTCTATTCTGGATTTTACAGGGAGGCAGTGCAGAGAAGCTAATATGGCAGAAATATGATCCCTTTTACTAGTTCTTGTCTGTACACATACAACAGCATTCTGGATCAGCTGGAGAGTCCTTAGAGACTTGTTGAGGCAGCCTAATAATAAGGAATTTCAGAGGAGAGTCATTGTACAGACTGACGGCAGTTGGCAGGAATGACTTCCTGTAGCGTTCTTTGTCACAGCAGAGCTGAAGAAGTCTCTGACTGAAAGTGCTCCACTGTTTGACCAGCAGGTCATGGAGGGGATGTGAGATATTCTCCATGAAGTTTCACAGTTTGTGCAGCATCCTCCTCTCCACAACCAGCTCCAGTGTATCCAGAGGAGTCCCCAGCACAGAGGCAGCCTTCCTGATCAGTTTGGTCAGGTTGTTAGTGCCCCTGACTCTGATGCTGCTGCCTCAGCAGACAGCACCGAAAGATATTGCACTCACCATAACAGACTGGTAGAAGATATGCAACATCGTACTGCACACATTAAAGGACCTAAGCTTCCTCAAGAAGTAAGAGTCTGCTGTGTCCCTTCCTGTAGACAGCCTCTGTGTCACTTTCTTAGTCCAGTCTGTTGTTGAGGTGAACTCCAAGGTATCTGTATTCCTGCACCACCTCCACTTCCTCTCTGTTTGATATTAACTGAATATGACACAGATTAAATCCTCCAGCCTACACTTAGATTTTCAACGACCCTCTTTATTGAACGCTCATCTCCACACCTGTGCACAGCATTGTCCCCTGCCAATTACGTCATCACTATACAACACTCTCCAAGAATGGAAATGGTGTTTATCCTAGCCCTGGTCCTCCTAAAATCCACAACCATCTCCTTGGTCTTGATTACAACAAATCATAAAGGTATAAGCAAATTATGTAAGGTTTTTAGGCCATTGGATCCTTCTTAAGAAACAACACATCACTTCTGTGTGAGTGTCCCTCTAGTTATAGTGATGAACTACACAGGTCTATAGGTCAACATGTAAAGCTGCTATTTTTACTCTGGTTGGCATGCTGCCAGCTTCTACTTAACTATGCTAGTTAACTAAAAAGACAGAATTATGAAATTAATGGGCAATAAAATAATTAAAATTCTTTGTGCAATGGGTATCAAAAATGCACAAAATGGATACATTCAAATGCAAATACCTCAAACCTTTATGTAATGAATTTTCCACTTTCAGGTTTTGATGTGGGCGTAAAATATCAGTGAGGGCCAATATCAACCCTACACAGCAGACAGGTCTTCTGTCTATTTTAAAGACATAAAGCCTCTGTGCAGTTACTGCTGCTTGTTTATAAGTCACAAATGACACTGAGACAACTCGTTACAACAAGCGGAACGGAAAAACAAGATTCTGCTGTCGGAACTTAAAAGTGTAACATACAGCGGATGTAAACAACACAGGAGCTAGTCGCACTAGCTGCTGGGTGTCCTGTGCTTGGAAGAAGCACAATGAGACATCTTACTTGTAATAAAGCAACAATGTCTTCAGTTCAGTGTTTGAGAGAGTTAATCAACGAGCGACTAACTGCTGCTGCTGAAGAAATATTCCGAGTTTTTCAAAAAACTATCGTCGAGTACGAGGAAGAGATTGATCGTCAGCGCAGACTGCTGGATATCGCTTGGAAACCTGAAATAAAGTTACACAGGATAGGTCTGTAAAACCTTAATTATTTTAACATAAACACAGGAATCAGCGTCATACCACCACAGTGGTTGAAATATATAATTGCAATTATTTGCTCGGGTGTCTACGACGCTGAAGTTAGCTTCTGATTCGGGTTTGAGGGAAACGTTTCATTTCAGCATTGTCACATGTCTGCATTCTTGGTACAGCTTTCTGATAAGGCACCTTTTTTATAAAGGCTTCATAAGCATAAATTAATTGTGAAATTGATTTTTAATAAATCATTTATAATCCATTAATAAGCATAGTTTTTGGGTTGCCAGGTTGTGAAAAATCCTTCTTTTCTATACCACAATGACATTAGCTTTATCTAATTCTTTAGAAAGACACGTCCAATGTACAGTTCAACCACTTACTGATGATTTAGAAAATGTGATAAACTAACCTTTTTATTAATAACTTTTAAGACCTGATGACTTATCAGAAAGTCATTTAACCCTCAATAATGTTTCATAATATTCAACGGTCCTGCAGGTATAAATGATTATAAATCATTGATAAAGGGTTATTGTGCTAATGTATTATGTGTGTTAATGTTAATGGTAGGCCTATATTAAATATTTATAAAGCCTTAGTGAATGACCTATTAACAATTAATTAATGCTTATAAACCCTTCATAGAGGGTGCCTTATCAGAAACTGGTACCACATTTTTACCCTTTCCCCTTTGTCCCTCCAGAGCTCCCACAGCAACATGTCTGTAAGGAGGAGGAGGTTCTCAATGACCAGCAGCTCTGTTACCAGGAGAGGAACTCCAGTCTGGACCAAGAGGACCCAGAGCCTCCACAGATTAAAGAGGAACAGGAGGAACTCTGCACCAGTCTGGAGGGAGAACACCTGGTACTGAAGCAGGAGACTGAAACCTTCATGTGGACTCCTGCTTGTGAGGAAAGTGACAACAGTGAAGATCAGACTCTGGACTTGAGTCCTGATGAAACTCAGAGTGCAGCAGAGAATGAGCATGTTGTCAGCATGTCAATTAGAAGCTTAGTGGTACCAGAACCAAACAGTGACGACCATCTCCTCTCTCACAACTCTCATGTAGCTGAGAGCCAAGATCACAAAGGAGGCAAACATGGAGACTCAGGATCAACTAGAAATGCAAAGACAAAACCAAAGAAGAGACATCATGAAAGTAAAAGTCACAGTGACAATGTATGTAACACTACCATGTCAAAGTATCAGCTGGATACCCACAAAGGTAAAAAGGTTTTGAAGTGTGACACTTGTGGAAAAGCTTTTAAGTATATTTCCCAATTGAATAGACATCAGAGAATCCACACAGGTGAGAAACCGTATCCATGTAACTCTTGTGAAAAAAGATTCTCTGTGCCGGGTGCATTAAACCTGCATATGAAAGTCCACACCGGTGAGAAGCCGTACCCATGTAACACTTGCGGGAGAAGATTTACTCAGATGGCAAAAGTAAAAAGACATATGAGAACACACACAGGGGAGAAGCCGTACCCATGTAACACCTGTGAGAAAAGATTCTCTCACCTGGGAGCATTAAAAGTGCATATGAGAGTCCACACGGGTGAGAAGCCGTATCCATGTAACACTTGTGAGAAAAGATTCTGTGATCTGGGCGCATTAAAACGACATATAAGAGTCCACACAGGTGAGAAGCCGTATCCATGTAACACTTGTGAGAAAAGATTCTCCCATCTGTGCGCATTACAAAAGCATATGAGAATCCACACAGGTGAGAAGCCGTTCCCCTGTGACAATTGTGAGAAAAGATTCTCTCAGCTGGGTGCATTAAAAGTGCACATGAGAGTCCACACAGGTGAGAAGCCGTACACATGTAACACTTGTGAGAAAAAATTCTCTCAGCTGGTTGTATTACAAACACACATGAGAATCCACACAGGCGAGAAGCCGTTCCCCTGTGACATTTGTGAGAAAAGATTCTCTCAGCTGGGCACATTAAAACTGCATATGAGAATCCACACAGGTGAGAAACTGTACAATTGCAAAACTTGTGGAAGAGATTTCATACGTAGACATCAATTGAAGATCCACATGAGAACGCACACAGTGAGAAAAGATTCTGTCATATGTCAGACTTGAAAAGGCACATAAGAATACATCCAGATGAGAAGCTGTATAATTGAAAAACATGAGGGAAAGCTTTGTGGTGACTTTACAATCTACATGAGAAGAACCTGCTGCCACACAGAGAAGATTCTGTCATGTGTCTGAATTGGAAAAGCATATAAGAGTCCACACAAGCAAGTAGCCTTGTATTTGTGAAAGGTTGCAGAGGATTCAGTTGTAGTGATTTCATGGATAAAACACACAAGAACACATAATGGCAGCATGTCGACAAAAAACAATCTATAAACAGAACAAACAATTAAGCTGAAACTCCTGAAGACAAGTGTTCACCAACATCTTTGTAAATGAATGTAAAAATATTCTCCATGAAGAAGAGTTGCTGTCAATGCTGTCAAGTTTTGTTTAACTAAACCCTGTTTTCTTTCTTCATGTTACTGTAACTACTAATGTTATTGTTTGCTACAGCATTTCATTGACAGAGTTATGGTGCGCTGTAGATGGTTAAACATGGTGCCAATTCTTATTCTTTCAAAAAACAAGAATCTTTATTTATGAAGTATTTCAGAATAATTCACTTCAAGTAGTACTTGATATTTACAAATAAAGCCTCCTACACACCTTTCCAGGAAATCAAAGTTTACATTTGAGAGTGACTGTCATCACTGTTTTATTTTAACATGTAATAAGTTAATTAGAATTTGTCTTGGCTAAAATAACAACTCAGCCAACCAACAGAGCAGTGTTGTGAATTAATTTACTGATTAGCATTCCTTTATTTATCTTTATATTTTCAGTATTTAACTAAACTTGAGCTGTTGGATTCTATTACTTTCTACAAATGTTAATGATTGACCTGTTAAATGAATTTTCTATTTTCATGCACTGCATCAGTAATGTGAGTGGATTATGAGCTCTGTGATGTTGAAACAGAAAAAACATCTAGTGCTGCTGGCTCACTTTAGTTTTCATATTGCCAACAGTCTTTTTGTCTGTAGTGTTTTTTATTTCATTTCATTTCATTTCATTTTTTCCTGGTTTAACCTGAGATGAAAAGTGTTTGTTGTTTTCTGCTTTAGTGTTGACACAGATAAATTGAAGATGATGATGCACTACATGTTGTGGTCAACACATTTTATTAACAATAAAATATTTTTTCATGATGGCTTTTTAGACTGATATTTGTAATTTAAATGATTGGATGATTAGGAAAGCTAAAGGTGTCATTAACATTAAGTGTTAGTTGTGCATACAAAAAAATGCCTTAATAAACAGACAACAAAATGCTTTGTTTATGACCTCATGCATTAATTTTAATGTTACTTTGCTTCATGAGGCGATAATATTAAATATACCAGAGTCATAGATAGATAGATGACTTTATTAATCCCAACGGGAAATTAAAGTGTTAGAGACATAAATCAAAATACAAAAAGAATGAGGCAGGTCAGAAAAACAACAACAAAAACAAATAAAATTAACTGCTAAATTATATACAATATATACTAACTCAAATATAAATAGAATAAGAAAAAAATAGGGACTAGAGATATAACCATAACTATAATATACAATTTACTGAGTATACGCTGATCATTGATGTTAACACGCTATAGTACACTGTACATTAGTGCAAGTCAGGTGGGTATTCTGCAATACCTTTGATAACTATGCTATAATCTATTTAGGAGATATTAATTTTTGATTTTATTACATTTTTACTACATATGACAATACTGCCCTCTATTGATAGGTTAGAACTTCATATTGAATTTTTAAATGTCATAAGAGTTAATGAATGTTTACATGGTTACTATGCAATAGTATTTTTAAATCACCAAAGTGTTTAACTTTTGCCATAACCTTATAGACAATCATATTTTAATAGTTAAATTAGATGAGTAGTTATATTGAATGAATGAAGTTTCTGAAGTAATAGGAATGTAAAATATAACGTGAAGAATTTCAGGTTGAATATTTTCTTTTATTATGGAATAATAGTAATTTTGAATGTTTTGAAGATTTATCAATTTAAATTTGAAATTCAGTTTCAAAAAGTTTAATCACATAATTCTTGCTTTAAACTTTTATTGCACTACTAGACGTGTAGATTGTTTCAGAAGGTTGAATCAATGAAGGTTACATGTCTAGATATCATGAGAAGCATTAATATGAATGTTAATGTTTGGTTTGTTGATAATTAGTAATCTGAATATCTTCATTTATCCTTAGAAATTGTTGTTTCTTTGAGAGAGCAGAGTAAACAGAGGTTACTGTATCAGTAACCTCTAATTTCTTCCTGTGCATCTTTGGTATTTATTTCAAGTGACTGTGTCAGTGCCTAGCTTACTGCACACTCTTAAAGTTGCAATACACGACATTTAGCCACTAGATGTCGCACTATGACATCTCAGACCAAAGCAAATGTGTGTCCTTCAATCAATAAAGTAAAAAAAATAAAAAAAGAAAGCTGACAACTCATGAAACTCAGATCAAACTGTCGAACTAGGCAGTACTGATCAAATATGGATAAAGATTCAATTCAATTCAATTCAATTAAATTCAATTCAATTTTATTTATATAGCGCCAAATCACAACAAAAGTTATCTCAGGGCACTTTACACATCGAGCAGGTCGAGACCGTACTCATTTACAGAGACCCAACAATTCCCCCCATGAGCAAGCACTTGGCGACAGCGGCAAGGAAAAACTCCCCTTTAACGGGAAGAAACCTCAAGCAGAACCGGGCTCTAGGTGGGCGGCCATCTGCCTTGACCGGTTGGGTTTACAGAGAAAGAAGGAGGGAGGGGGACGGGGGAAGGGGAGAGGGGGGTGGGGTGGGGAGAGACACAGAGAAGTATAATAACAACAAAAACAATAACCATAACAGCAGTAATGTAAGTAGAGCTATGAATTTATAATAGCAGCAATAATATCAGTAGCAGAAGCAGAAATAGAAGCAGGACATCCACAGGACCACGCCACAGTCCCCACAGCCGCGGCCCACCATTCAGGCGCTGGATCTTCCTGTGAGATGAGAGAGCACAGAGACTCCGGGGAAGAAGTCAAGTTGGTAACATGCATTAATGGTACATGAAGCATTGAAATGGAGAGGAGGAGGAGGAGGAGAGAGGAGAGAGGAGCTCAGTGCATCATGGGAAGTCCCCCGGCAGTCTAGTCCTATAGCAGCAGATTCTGTTGGTGCATTGCCTATTTCTTGCCTCAAATGTTTTCAGAAACATATTTTATTGTACTGTTTAGCTGTAATTTGAGAAAGTTTGTGACGTGGCCGCCATTTTGGAAATGGACGTGGAGGACACGGAGGGACTCACATGCACTAACATGCACACATGGCTGTACCGACTACCAAAACAAAGAACAGAGAAGCTCGGATAATAACACACACAGAGGTATGGTGACTTCATTCTCAAGCTCAGTTTCCCAGAAAGCCAGGAAGCTGCTCAGAACACCACTGCTGAGTTGTACGAACAGTATGTGCAGGGGCACCATCTTGCACGAAGACCATTTCCACACGCCTGTTGAACATCTTCCTAGCTGTGACGGGGCCCGATTTCTTCTTTCTGGTGAGTATGGGAAGTACCACTGGCTGGAGAATGTTCTTGACATAATACTCAGCGTTGATGGTGGTGCCCTGGGGTACAACATGCAACTCAGACAGCCCTGAAGATGACATCGCCCCCCAGACCATGCAATGTGGTACTTCCATTCGATTGTCAGTGTAAATGCGGTCGTTTTGGCTGTTGGGAGCTGGAAATAAGTAGAGAGGGCACTCATCAGAGAAAACCCAGTTTTCCCAGTCTCTTGGGGTAATTTTAGCATACTTCTTTGCAAAAGCAAGCCGCTTCTCCTTTTGCAGTTTGGTGAGGCGAGGAATCTGCTGTCTTCTGTATGCTCTCAGACCCAGTTTCTCAGTCAGAAAATGATGGATGGTACTCTTAGACACTGCTTCCCCAAGATTCTTCAGTCTTCGACTGAGTCTGCAGCAGGATTGGTGTCTCTTTCCCTTGGCCTTGCAGATGAGGTCCTTGGCCCTCAAACTAAGAACTGAGGGGCGACCTGCACGGGGCATGTCTTCAAGGGAGTCACAACTCTGGTATCTCTGCTACCATTTCTTCACCCATCGTATGCTTCTGCCAAGGTCCTGAGCTACCTCCTTGCAAGTTTTCCCTGCCCTGCGCAAGGCAATGGCTTGAGCACGGACTTGAGGCTTTGAAAGTGCAGCTTTTCCAGATTTTTGTTTGGCCATTGTGGCAACACTACCAAAAAGGTTCTCTCAGTGACATGCTTCATGGTCAACCAAGAAATTTATAGGCCTATTGCAAACGGATGAACTAATTAAACAACCTCACAACACCTGGCTGACCAGGTGCAGCCCATTTTGGAGACAAAAATGTTGCCCATTGGGGTGCATGAACTTTTGGGACATGGTGTATAGGAGGTCACAATGTCTTTGTACATGGAGGTGGAACTAGTTTGAACTACTCTATATACAGCTAGTTTAGTCCAGTGGTTGGACCTAGGGTTCAGGCCCCTCCAGAGGGTCACAAGACAAATCTGAGGGGTTGTGAGATGATTAATGGGAGAGGAAAGAAGAAAAAACAAAGGTTTGATACACAATACAAATCTGTCCAACTTGTGGAATTTGAAAGGAATTATTTGCTTTGTTTTGTGAAATTTTGGATAATTTGACCTCTTTGGGCAATGAAACCATGTGAGAAATCAATCTATCCATCCATTTTCTGCAGCTTATCTGGGACCGGGTCAGATGGCTCCAGATGTCCTCCAACTCCTCATGGGGGATCCCAAGGCGTTCCCAGGCCAGAAGATATAGTATGTAATCCCTCCAGTGCATTCTAGGTCTGCCCTGGGGTCTCCTACCAGTTGGACGTGCCCAGAACACCTCCAGAGGGAGGCGTCCAGGAGGGATCCTTACCAGATGCCCAAACCACCTCAGCTGGCTCCTTTCGACACAGAGGAGCAGTGGCTCTACTCCAAGTTCTCTCCAGATCTCTGAGCTCCTCACCCTATATCTAAGGCTGGGTCCAGACACCCTGTGGAGGAAAGTCATTTTGGCCACTCGTATTTGCAATCTCATTCTTTCAGCCACTACCGAAGGCTCAGCTCCTTTCTCACAATGGTCTGGTACAACGTCCGCATTACTGCTGATGCTGCACCGATCCGCCAGCCATTCCATTTATCAAGGAAAACCCCATTAAGTGGTATGATGAAACACTGTCAAACAAGAATAACATTGCCAACCCTGAAAAGCCATCAGAAAACTGGTCGAGGGAGGTTGACATGTCCGGCCTGCCCAGGAAATGTAAGACCTGGATATACCAGTGAGACTGATGTGGCTGCTGACAGTGTGTAAGGGTGCCATTAACATCTGTGGAGGGCCTGGAAAGACACAGGTTGGAAGAAGTATAATCAATGTATTAAGGAATGGAAGAATGCACTCACTGTGAAACAAAGAGTTTTCCAAAATATGGAAGATTTCAACTGTTTTAAAGAAATTCTGCTGCTAACATGATATGAGTAATGCGGTAATTTGAAGAAAAAAAGAAAAGGTTAGTTTGATAAAACTTGATGGCATTGTAGTCAATAAACTGCCTCATTACTGTAAGATGTTGTGACCTCTTTTCAATGGGAAATGTTATACAGTCAAATGTGAAGATGTAGCTATTGCAATATTGTTAACCACAGGAGTTTCAGTTCAGTAGTTTGTCCTGTTTATGGATAATTTTTCTGATGTGAAATTTGAAATAAACTGCAGCATGTGGTTGCATGTGGTTCTTCAGTTGTGTGGGTTCAGATGGTTATGTTTCATCCAACTTTTCAGGGCACTCTTGTATGCTACAATCATAAAACAGTGATGTCAGTCACTCTCAAATGTAAATTTTGACTTTTTTCTTTCTTCAAAGTTTTATTTCTTAGTGTATAAAACAGCAGTAAAAAAAACAGCCATTCATCATTATTCATTTAGAGATAAATAGTAAGAAATTTAAAAAATAAATGACAACTTAACATTATAAGGGCATGAAAGCACCAATTACAATCAAAACTCCACATTGCTTTAATTTATTTAAGACATGGTACCAAAGTTGATTCCACATTTCAGTCACCTTTTTTTCAATTCCGATTTCCAGTTTCGTAAAACAATTTCAACCATCACAATGGTAAACTGATTGGTTGCTAATCATGAAATGTCTGTCCTGTACCTGAGGAGACAGAGCTGACGACTCAAAGGCAGTGTGGAACCCAACCAATTTCTTAATTAATGTAGAATTTTGTGCCAGAATGGGTAAACAAATGAACAATCCCAGACCACATGTATAAAACATCCAACATTTATTGTCATTCATTAACCCCATCCTATGAAGCCTAGACAGTGTCCAGTAATATCTTTCTCAAATTTTATACTGAATACATTCCCTCCTAACTACTCTGAAGTGTTTGCCCACATTCGATATCTTAAATAATTTCTCATCATCAATATTACAACCAAGATCCCTTTGCAAGATCCCTTTGCCAGAAATATTTTCAAGTTTCCATTGCCTCCAAGATTGCATTTCATTTATTTTTTTTTTAAATCAGTATTTGTATTTCCTCCTTTTGGTTGCCGTTGTTTCCATTATATCATCCTTTTGCCTATTTTTATTTCAGGGTTAAACCAGAGAGAGGCGTGTGATTGTTTAAAATTGAACATTTCTACCAACCTCTGGATTTTACTCCACATACTCCTGGAATGGGAGAGGAAAGGACTTAACTGTATAAAGTTTCCTCACTGCTGTGATTGAATATTGATTGGGCGAAAGGGTAGAGCAAGATTCTCCTCCTCACCAGAGGTCTTCAGACCTGGGGCCCGATACAAAACAGTGTAGATTCATGACGAAAACTGTGTGTACGCAAATAGAAATATGCATTCCTTTTGGTGGATTTATGAAGCTCTGTGTACTCATGGTTTTGTTTTATAAATCCAAAATATTGTGGAACTAGGTGCACATGCACAAGCCTCATTTCCACTCCCAGAATTAGCCATAAATGGACGAAGACATGCACTTAACCAACTGTTTTCATATGATAACGCTGCCTGCTCCAGCAGTATTTAGACCTCACAATGAAACAAACAGGCAAGAAGAAATTATGTTTCACCAATTGTGTTGCACTGGCAAGGTTCTCCAACAGCAAAAGGTACAGCTTCTAACCTGTGTGGGTTCTCATGTGGACCAACAATACATTATTAAATCTGAAATCTTTCACAAGTTTTGCAAGAATATGGCTTCTCCCCTATGTGTATTCTTTTGTGTTTTGTCAAGTTTGACAAGTGACCAAATCCTTTCCCACAGGTGTTGCAAGGGTACGGTTTCTCACATGTGTGGATTCTTATGGAGACCAATAACCCATCATTACATCTGAAATCTCTTCCACATATTTGCAAGAATATGGCTTCTCACCTGTGTGGATTGTCATATGCCTTTTCAATCCTGACATTTTACTAAATCTTTTCCCACAGGTGTCACAAAAATATCGCCTCTCACCTGTGTGTGTTCTTTTGTGCTTTGTTAAGTTTGACGAGTGACTAAACCTTTTCCCACAGGTGTTGCAAATGTACGGTTTCTCACCTGTGTGGGTTCTCATGTGGGCCATCAAGCCATCATTACATCTGAAATCCCTTCCACATATTTCACAAGAATATGGCTTCTCACCTGTGTGGATTGTTAAATGAGCGTTCAATGCTGATGTTGAACTGAATCTTTTCTCACAGGTGTTGCAAACATACGGCTTCTCACCTGTGTGTATTCTCTGGTGTCTATCCAATTTGGATTTGTACTGAAAAGTTTTCCCACAAGTTTCACATTTTAAAGACTTTTTCAATTTCCTATTACTGTGAATCTTTAATATGGTAAAGTTGTATTCATTATTTGTGTGACTGTTGCTTTTATGATGTCTCTTCTGTGGTTTTGGCTCTGTATTTCTAGATGATCTTGAGTCTCCATGTTTGCCTCCTTTGTGATCTTGGCTCTCAGCTACATGAGAGTTGTGAGAGAGGAGCTGGTCGTTTGGTTCTGGTACCACTGAGCTTTTAACTGACATGCTGACAACATGCTCATTCTCTGCTGCGGTCTGATTTTCATCAGGACTCAAGTCCAGAGTCTGGTCTTCACTGTCGTCACTTTCCTCACAAGCAGGAGTCAACATAAAGGTTTCAGTCTCCTGCTTCAGTACCAGCTGTTCTCCCTCCAGACTGGTGCAGAGTTCCTCCTGTTCCTCTTTAATCTGTGGAGGCTCTGGGTCCTCTTGGTCCAGACTAGAGTTCCTCTCCTGGTTACAGAGCTGCTGGTCAGCAGGAACCTCCTCCTCCTTACAGACATGTTGCTGTGGGAGCTCTGGAGGGACAAAGGTCACAAGAAGTAGGTTAACGTTCCTAATGTGACGACAGAAAAATGGACATTGAGGAAATAAATACAAGTCTGTATTTAAACATAATATTTATAATTGACACAACATCAGGCTCCCCCAAAAGCTGAAGAAAGCTCTCGACTCAATTGACAAAATGCACTGCCTGTGTATCATTCACAGAAAAGCTCCTGCATCTCGTTTGTGTTCATGTCAACCAGCAACAGTGAACACAACAGCTGTGAGTGTGGTGAGTGTCTGCCTGTTCTGTAGATCCTGAGACTGCCACTGCTTCAGCCCTGAATGTTGTGAACCTAGCTCCGCACATTTTTCGTCCTCAAAAGTGGTCATCAGACCAGGTCCAGATCCAAAACCACTACACTTACACTTGTCAAATCTTAATTATAATCTAGTCCAGATTTGACAGCTCTATGTGTAAATCAGTGAAATCGACATTTTTTTTTAAAGTTTTCACAAATACAATAAAGGTTTCACAAATCTTTAAGTGGGTTTAAACAGCGTTAAGGCTTTTGCTACGATGTTTAACACCTTTTCACAAGTGTACGTGGTGCAAAAACAGAGAATCAGCCGCAACATATAATTATTTATGTTTCCTTTAACTTTCTCCTTAACCCCCAATCAGAAACTAACTTCAGCGTCGTCCTTGATAAGATATTATGACACAAATTCATGTTTGTTTTTAAAGACCATTAAGATTTTACAGACCTATCCTGTTCAAAATAATTTCAGGTTTCCAAACGATATCCAGCAGTCTGCGCTGACGATCGATCTCTTCCTCGTACTCGACGATAGTTTTTTGAAAAACTCGGAATATTTCTTCAGCAGCAGCAGTTAGTCGCTCGTTGATTAACTCTCTCAAACACTGAACTGAAGACATTGTTGCTTAATTACATGTTAAACATTTAACTGTTCTACCACTACACCGTAATCCTCCAGCTAATTCACGACATGTACGAGCTTAAGCGACTAGCCGGGTGTCACGGTGCTAAGTTCCGACAGAAGTAAGGAAGCTTTAGTTCCGCTTTAAATTTATTTGCATTTTATTCAGCAGCAGGGATGTAATGTTAGATCTACTTCGATTCATTTCACAGGGAAATGTCGTACTATTTCCATACTGCTATATATAACTTACTTAGTATCTTCACTTGAAATTATAAACAAATAAACATTGGTGGAATGAGTATTCACATTATTTATCTCACTGTACGTAGCAATACGCCGTTTATAAATACCCCTGCAGTCAAAAGGTTAGTTAAGTACGAGTACTGAGGTACTATTTGCAAAATATATTTGAAGTCCCATGCCCATGTCAGTCTTGTATTATTTTTAATTAATCATTAGCACACACACAGCATTTCTATATGATGCAGCAAGAAGAGGTGGAGCTAATTTGCATGAGTGGACTAAAAACTCAAGTGGAAGTACTCCAAGTGTGAATACTTTAACATTGCAATTTTTACAGAACCTCCTGCAGGTCAGCTCAAATACGAAAACACTGTTTTCAATTTATCATATAGTACATATGTGGAAATACCAGCCTGAATAACCAGTGTACTAAAAAAGAAAAGTTTATTAACAAAATTCTTTGACAAAATCATGTAGCATATCATCCACAACTTGTGTTTGTTTCACCTATAAAGCACCAAATCAGAAAATGATATGAAATTGAAAAGATAACAAAACACAAAAATATAAGAGAAATGCTGCAGACAAAAAAAGGTCTCTATTTTGAAAGATGAAAACATAAATGACCCCAACAGCACTAGAGGGGTTCTCTGTTTCAACATCAGAGTTCACAGTAATGTTAGTTCAACAAAACCTGAAAGGTGTTGCTGACGAAAAAAGAACTTCATTACACAAAGATACACGGTGAATAATTTACATTCAATTACAAAGATGTAGCAGAAGTGTATTCATTTCAGTTGGTGAACATTTGCCCACAGCAGTTTCAGTTTGATTGTCCTGTTTATGGATTGTTCTTTATTACTTCCCCCACCGGTGCTGTAATTATGTTTTTTCACTTCTGTGTGTTCTTGTGTATGTTGTCCAACTGAATCCTCTGTTTCACAAATACAAAGCTACTTGCTTGTTTGGAATCTCATATGATTTTGCAATTCAGACACATGGTAGAACCTTCTCCCACACGTTGCAGCAGGATATTCTCATGTAGATTGAGAAGTCACTACAACGTCTATAATCTCTCCCTCATGTTTTGCAACACTATGGCTCCTCAACTATGTGAATTCTCATGTGCCTTTTCAATTCTAACATTTGGCAGAAACTTTTCCCACAGATGTTGCAGTTATATGGCTTCTCACCTGTGTGGTGTCTTCTAATGTGAACTGTCAGGTCACCATTAACTCTGAAACCTTTCCCACATATTTTGCAATTATACGGCTTCTCACCTGTGTGGATTCTCATATGCCTATTCAATACTGACTTGTGACTGAATTTGTTCCCACAGGTGTTGCAAAGGTACGGCTTCTCACCTGTGTGGGTTCTCATGTGGACCAACAAAGATGCACTCAAACCAAAATCTTTACCACATATTTTGCAAGAATACGGCTTCTCGCCTGTGTGGATTCTACTATGAACTTTCAAACATGACCTATTCAAGAATCTTTTCCCACAGGTGCTGCAAAAATATGGCCTCTCACCTGTGTGGATTGTTAAATGAGCGTTCAATGCTGATGCTGAACCGAATCTTTTCTCACAGGTGTTGCAAACATAAGGTTTCTCACCTGTGTGGACTCTCTGGTGTGTGTGCAAATTGTACTTGCGCTTAAAAGATTTCCCACAAGTGTCACATTTTAAAGACTTTTTCCCTGTAAAGGTATTACTGTAATTCTTTAATGTGGTAGAGTTGTCTTTATTGTTAGTGAGATTTTTGCTTTTGTCAAGTCTCTTCTGTGGTTTTGGCTCTGCATTTATAGTTGATCCCGAGTCTCCTTTGTGATCTTGGCTCTCAGCTACACGAGAGTTGTGAGAGAGGAGCTGGTCGTCACTGTTGGGTTCTGGTACCACTGAGCTTTTAACTGACATGCTGACAACAGGCTCTTTCTCTGCTGCACTCTGAGTTTCATAAGGACAAGTAGGAGTCAACATAAAGGTTTCAGTCTTCTGCTTCAGTACCAGCTGCTCTCCCTCCAGACTGGTGCAGAGTTCCTCTTGTTCCTCTTTAATCTGTGGAGGCTCTGGGTCCTCTTGGTCCAGACTGGAGTTCCTCTCCTGGTTACAGAGCTGCTGGTCAGCAGGAACCTCCTCCGCCTTACAGACATTTTGCTGTGGGAGCTCTGGAAGGACAAAAGGGACACAAGTCTTGAGCAAATAAAGTCTTTATTTAAACGGTGTAATCACCACCTGGAAATAGCCCCCCCCCCACCCACCTCAATATTTCAATATTTTTATCATCATCAGACTCCCCCAAAATCAGAAAGAAAGCTAATTTGTTCGCCTAAACATTCAGAGTTAATTAGACTCCAAAATACACTGCATGTGTATAATTCACAGAAAACCTCCTTGTTTGTTTTCATTTCAACCAGTAACAGTGAACACAACAGCCGTGAGTGTGGTGCGTGTGTGCCAAAGCTTTGGGTCTGTTCTGCAGGTCATGAGGGCCGCCACTGCTTCAGCCCTGAATGTTTTGAACCTAGCTCTGCATGTTTTTGGTCCTCAAAAGTGGTATTTTAACAAAACCGAGCAGAACTTAATGTGGAGCCTTGGAGAGGCGGTGAAAAATACAATGCTTCACATAATACAGGCCGCGGATGTAGTACAGGCAGTAAATGTACTACTACTGTTACTACAGTAAGCAGAGCAGTTCCTGCCGCTGTCTCTAGATTCTTTTACTTTTCTCTAGTATTTCACATCCAGTTCATAACATATTGAAATGTCCATCAAAATACAACTATTAATGTGACCCAGACAGGTTTAAAATGTGTTAGATTAATTAATCTCACAAATAATGTTAGGTGTCACCAAATGTAATCTAGGATTTGCAGAATTACATCAGGAGCACTGATGTAATTAATGTTCTGTTCTGCTCTGCTCTACAGTACCAGTCAAAAGTTTGGACACACCCTCCCATTCCCTTAAAGAGGCCCTTTATGCAGCCCCTCAGTATACCCTGTGTGTCTAAATAGTCCATTTGAGCTCCTGTCTCTTTAAGGCCCCCCTCCCGATGAGCCCAATCTGTTCTGATCGGCCAGTTTTACATATCAGAGTTGTGTAGCTTTTAGGTTTATTTGTCCAGGTGAAGAAGATTGTTGCCTCCATCTCAATACTGTGGCTCCTCAACAAACTTATTTGTTAATTAGGTTGATTTTCTACCTAAAATATGATGACTACAAATAATCCAGTGCACCCCACCGTGGTGTAGACAGTTCGATGTTGGATATTCAGACATCCGGCGAGATTAATCCTCAACAACTTTTGAGTGAGATCATCAATTCCCACCAGATTTGATGTGCATTACAGAATAAAGCTTGACTGATGCTGCACAGGTGATACTTTACGTCACGAGTGCTTTGGAAACCCTGCGTGAGTCGACAGCATACAGGTAAAATGATGGGCTGAAGTTAGGGACCGTCTCTAAAGTGTATGCAGTGTGGTCAACCGGGTTTTGTGTTAATCTGGGCCTCATCCTACTATATGAACAACCTCTAGTTTTTTGCATGCAGCCAATATAATTTAGCATTATACTGGCTCATGGGTCAAGATCATGCAATATGGCCCAATTGGTTATTAGGGGCATTTTTTTAAATTCTGTAATGCACAACAAATCTGGTGGGGATTGATGATCTCACTCAGAAGTTATTGAGTGAGTTAGTGTAGTGTGAGTTTACAAACCTATCCCGTGTAACACAATTTCAGGTTTCCAAGCGATATCCAGCAGTCTGCGCTGACGATCGATCTCTTCCTCGTACTCAACGATAGCTTTTTGAAAAACTCGGAATATTTCTTCAGCAGCAGCAGTTAGTCTCTCGTTGATAAACACCCTCAAACCCTGAACTGAAGACATTGTTGCTTAATTAAGTAGTAAGATGTCTCATTGTTCTGCTGAGAGACTTCTTCCAAGCACAGGACACCACGCAGCTAACGCGACTAGCTCCTGTTGTTTACTTCCGCTGGATGTTACACTGTTAAGTTCCGACAGCGGAAAATGTGTTTTTTAGTTCCGGAGACAATTGAACTTGTTTTTAAGCCAATAAGTTGATCAACGATCAACGAGTTGTCTTATATTCATATTTTTTATTTTATTTTTATTTAATCAGATTAATTCTTATTAATTACAACATTAATAACAGCTTTTCTAAGAGAGACCTGAGAACAAGAAACATTCACAAGACAAGAACACAATTAGCAAACACAAACAACACCACTACACAATAAGGAATAAATAAAAACAGTTACAAGAATAATAATAATAATAATAAAAACATCAGATAATAAAGCTTTAAAATCTCCAAGAGGAATGTAAGACTCAGGTTTGAGGGCATTTTGCAGTTAATTCCATTTAAAAGGTGCATAGTACCTGAAACCAATTCTGCCAACATTAGTGCGAACATGAGGGATATCTAAGGTTAAGTAGTTAGTGGATCGTGTACTGTAGTTACTAGATTTAAATGAGAGACGAGATGTGAGGTAGTTTGGAAGCTTCAGCAGTAGAGCTTCATAGATGAATAAAATGAGATGGCTATTTCTTCTTGACTGTAACGAAGTCCAACCAACCGTGTGATACAGAGAACAATGATGAGTACGAAATTTGTCATTTGTGATAAAGTGTAATGCACTATGATACACAGTGTTTAACTGCTGAAATGTGGATGGGGCTGTATGACAATACAGAATATCTCCACAGTCAAAGGCAGGCATGAGGGTTCACTGCACAATAGTCTTACGGTTGGAAGAAGACAGACAGCCGTAAGAAGCCTAGTTTGATTTTTAATTTTTGAGTCAAATGTTTAATATGAATCTTGAGTGATAGTCTGCTGTCAAGCCAATTTCCTAAGTATGACTCAGGTATGTATGACTCAGCACATTAAAGAATGTTAGACATGGGTTCCCAGGTTTTTTGATATGTCTTTATTATTAACAAAGCTCTGTGACAAAACACACAGCAATTTGTGTTTGTGTCACATCTAAAGCCCCAAACAAAAAACACTGTATCAAATCCAGCCAATCACAAAAGACATAAAAAAGTACTGTTTTTTAAACTTTTGTTCAATTTATGACAACAGTATTTATGCATTAATCTTTGCTAAAAATATTGTGTTTTATGCTCCGTATCCTACTGAGGCTGTTTACATCTTTTCAATTAAGAAATCAACAAAATATCTTATTTGTCAAGTGGTGCCCAAACCTTTGCATACAACTGTAGTTTAAAGTCTCCCTCCACTCAAAAACATGTTTGACACCAGAAAGCTGATTTCACATTCATCTGCTTTAAGTGGACAGTTTCTCTATGCTCATTGAAAGTCAGATTTTACACAAGTGTGATGTGGAAACTTGAAGCCTCCAGCGCACAAACACTGAGAATAGACTTTACAGTGAAGTAGGAAACATCTTATATCCAGCAGTTAAACTTTTAAAATAAACAATATCATAGGTTCTGGATTTTTAATGAGGGAGTGGGAGTAGATGTAATTTTAAGGATTATAAAATGTTAATTATACTTTTTTTGTGGAAAGACCATATCAGAGATATATTATTGTTCCAAGCAGAATATTTGTATATGTCTCAATACATGCCTGGAGGGGATCTATAACCATGCATCATATAGTTTAAGTGCTCATTTTAGTTTGTGTAAAATGTTAATCTGCAAAGTAACTATTTTTGTATGTAAAGCTGTCATATAAGTGTACTGGTGTAAAAAAAAAAAAAACTGCAATATTTGCTTTGGAAATGTAGTGAAGTATTACAATACTGCTTACATGTCAACTGATATTTAATTACAAATGTGATGCTCCTTTCAGTTTTTAGAGTCATCTCCTATCCATCCATCCTGTTGTGTACTGGTTGCACATAAGGACTACGAACAAAAACCACAAGATGCCAGTCGTAAAAATAACATTAATAACATTAATGCTATTATCCACATCACACCATCAGTTTAACAACCACTACTGTGCACAATATCAAATAAAGATATTCACAAGTTATAGGAATGCTGTTGCTCAAACATACAGTAATGTCAACTGGGGGGAAAAACAAAACAGGTTATTTCCAAAAGCTTGGTGGCATTTCATTCAAAAACAAAGATGACTTTTTAAAAAGTCTGCTAAAAGCTTTGTATTTTGTATTATGTGTTCTGTGTGTTTTTGCTTTGTACTGTTTGTTATTGTGCTGTTATGTTTTAATTGTGACCTATCGAAGGGACTGCGGATGAAAGTTAGCTATAAGCTAACTCTGGTACAGTACATCAAATGGCAACATTTATGTTTAACACTGTAAATGGTCCCAATAAATACATAAATAAATAAAGACTGTGCCACCACACATCGTTTCACTTGTGTTGGTTCTGGTGTGTTTTGTAAAGAAACCACTACAACTGAATCCTCTCCCATGTTTTGAAAGCCCCCTGAGGCAAATTTGTGATATTGGGCTATATAAATAAAAACTGACCTGACTTTACTTGGACTACAGTGAATCCTCCATTTCCTCCATTTTGCAAGTATACGGCTTCTCACCTGTATGGCATCTTATAATATGCTTTGTCAAGGTTGCCTTGCGACTAAATCTTTTCCCACAGGTGTTGCAAAGGTACGGCCTCTCACCTGTGTGGGTTCTCATATGCCTATTGATTAATGATAAGTCACTGAATGTTTTCCCACAGGTGTTGCAGGTGTACGGCCTCTCACCTGTGTGGATTCTCATATGCCTTTTCAAGTTTGACCTCTGACTGAATCTTTTCCCACAGGTGATGCAAAAATAATGCTTCTCACCTGTGTGGGTTCTCATGTGGGCCAACAGCCCACTATTAAATCTGAAATCTCTCCCACATATTTCACAAGTCTTTGGTTTCTCACCTGTGTGGATTGTCAGGTGTCTATGCAATTTGAACATATACTTAAAAGCTTTTCCGCAAGTGTCACATTTGAAAGACTTTTCACTGTTGTAGGTATTATTGTTCCCCTTTAACATAGTAGAGTTGTATTCATTGTCACTTTTGCTTTTATGATGTCTCTTCTGTGGTTTTGTCTCTGCATTTCTAGTTGATCCTGAGTCTCCTCGTTTGCCTCTTTTGTGATCTTGGCTCTCAGCTACATGAGAGTTGTGAGAGAGGAGCTGGTCGTCACTGTTTGGTTCTGGTACCACTAAGCTTCTAACTGACATGATGACAATATTCCCATTCTCTGCTGCAGTCTGAGTTTCATCAGGACTCTGATGAGTCTGGTCTTCACTGTTGTCAATTTCCTCACAGGCAGGAGTCGACATAAAGGTTTCAGTCTTCTGCTTCAGTACCAGCTGCTCTCCCTCCAGACTGGTGCAGAGTTCCTCCTGTTCCTCTTTAATCTGTGGAGGCTCTGGGTCCTCTTGGTCCAGACTGGAGTTCCTCTCCTGGTTACAGAGCTGCTGGTCAGTGAGAACCTCCTTCTCTTTACAGACATGTTGCTGTGGGAGCTCTGGAGGGACAAAAGGACACAAGAAGTAGGTTACTACTAATGTGATGATAGTAAAACACACACTGAGCAAATAAATACAAGTTTGTATTTAAACAGATAGGATACAAAGGTTGAAAGAAAGCCAATTTGTTCACCTCAACATTCAGAGATAAATCGCATAAATCACATTTTGGGTTCTCAAAACTGGTATTTTATATTTTTATATATTTTATATTTGTGGAGGTGAACTTTTTAGCTGCTCATAAACCTGGGCCTCTTTCCTACCGGTCCATTTAAATAGTCAGTTCACCCCTTTTTTCTCCCATATCTCTAGTACAGTAGTATCTCTTCATTCAGAAAGTTTTAGTTTTATTTGTGCAGGTGAAGAACTGTCTCTAAGATTGTTGCCTCCATCTCAATACTGTAGTTCCTCAACAAACCTGTTAATTAGGTTGATTTCTGCCTAAAATATGATGACTATGAATAACCTAGTGCACCTACCCATACCCACTTCATCCCACCCAATGTCTAACTCAAGATTTCGCCCTTGATAGGATATTATGAGTCAAATACATCTGTTTGTTTTTAAAGATCTTTAAGGTTTTACAGACCGATCCTGTCTAACTTTATTTCAGGTTTCCAAACGATATCCAGCAGTCTGCGCTGACGATCGATCTCTTCCTCGTACTCGATGATTGTTTTTTGAAAAACTCGGAATATTTCTTCAGCAGCAGCAGTTAGTCGCTCGTTGACGAACTTTTTCAAACACTGAACTGAAGACATTGTTGCTTAATTACAGGTTAAACATTTAACTGCGCTACCACTACGCCGTTATCCTCCAGCTAATTCAAGACATATATGCAGCTAAAGCGAGTGGCTGCTGATCTTTACTTCCGCTGGGTGTCACGTTCTTAAGTTCCGACAGTAGAAGTGAGGTAGCTTTATGTTCCGTTTTTCATTTTTCGCATTTTATTTAGAGCTTGAGCGCTAAAATCTCAGCAGCAGAGAGGGGGTAGAGGGTCACTAGCCCAGTGTCTATGTCTCAGTTTTTCGGACTGAAGTAGGAGCAGGAGGGGCAGAGGAGAAGCTGACACCCAGGGCCTGTGGAGCAGCGACCAGGACAGACACCTGTGAGGTCACTATGGCCAGCATCATCAGCTGAGGGCCCAAGGGTGGACCAGAAAAGAGCCGCTGCTGGAGACGCAGCTTCACAGCTGCTGGTGTCACGACTGCTGGCGAAACCTTTCTCCTCTTCACCTGCGCCTGGCCCATGGTGCTGCCAGGCAGGTGGTACTGGTGAGCCAGGCCTGGCTGGGGGGGGGGGGTTAAATTTGTGTTTTGTGTGTCACCTCTAAAGCCCAAACCAACTAAAATGATATCCAGTTGACCTGACCACAAAACACATATAAATACAAAATTAAAAGAAATGCTGCAGACAAAAAGGACTCCAATTTGCAGTATGAAAACATAAGTGACCCCACAACACTACAGGGTTGGTCTGTTTCAACACACGAGAGTTCAACAATCCACTCATGCAACACAATTATGTCCCTCTGCACATGTGTGGGCTCTTGTGCGTTCAATACATCAACCACTACAACTGAATCCTCTCCAGCATTTTACAAATACAAGGCTTATTGCTGGACTTTTTGTGGACTCTAATATGACTTTCCAACTCAGACACATTTGCGCCAGCCCCTGCTGACACATTTTCGCACAGGTGTTTGAGGTAGGTTCTTCTCATGTGGATTGTCAAGTCACCGCTAAGTCTGAAAGCTCTCCCACATGTTTTGCAAATACACAGCTTCACATCTGTATGAATTCTCAGGTGGCTTTTCAAGTCTGGTGTCCGACAGAATCTCTTCCCACAGGTGTTGCAGAGGTACGGTTTCTCCTCTGTGAGTTTTTGTGGACTTTTAAGTCACCTTTATGTCTGACATCTCTCCCACAAGTTTTGCAAGAATGTGCCTTATCATCAGTGTGGATCTTCATATGCCTTGTCAATATTGATGTGTCGCAAAAGCTTTTCCCACAGAGGTAAAGTTTCTCACCTGTGTGGGTTCCTGTGTGGACGTACAACCCACTACTACATCTGAAAACTATCCCACAAGTTTCACAAGAATATAGCTTCTCACCTGTGTGGAAAGCATTCAACACTGATGTCTGACAGAATGTTTTTCCACAGATGTTTCAAAAATATTGCTTCTCACCTAAGTGTATTCTCTGGTGTCTATGTAATTTGGACATATATTTAAAGGCTTTTCCACAAGTGTCACATTTTAGGGATTCATCTTTTACATGGTAGGATTACATACATTGTTACTGTGAGTGTTGCTTTTGCCAAGTCTCTTCTGTGGTTTTGGCTCTGCATTTCTAGATGATCTTGAGTCTCAATGTTTGCCTCCTTTGTGATCTTGGCTCTCAGCTACATGAGAGTTGTGAGAGAGGAGCTGGTCGTCACTGTTTGGTTCTGGTACCACTGAGCTTTCAGCTGACATGCTGACAACATGCTCATTCTCTGCTGCAGTCTGAGTTTCATCAGGACTCAAGTCCAGAGTCTGGTCTTCACTGTTGTTACTTTCCTCACAAGCAGGAGTCAACATAAAGGTTTCAGTCTCCTGCTTCAGCACCAGCTGTTCTCCCTCCAGACTGGTGCAGAGTTCCTCCTGTTCCTCTTTAATCCCTAACCCTCTTAATTACAACTGAAATATGAGCTCGGGCAAAACCCACGTAGCCATCAGATGCGTCTATCACAGTCACCTGTTTTGTTTACTTCCTTCTTCTTCTTCTTCTTCTTCTTCTTTGGGTTGTTTACTTCCTCTGGATGTCACGCTGTTAAAATTCTGCAGTGAAGGTGAAGTGGAATTTCTATTCACTTGCAGCTATTGATGTTTACTAACTTAAATTACAACCAGAAAAATGTAATAAGTGTGACAAGTGGAAGTTGTCCCTGGTGTGTACATATCATTTTATGTAGCAGCTATAGTTGAGGTGAAACTGTTTTATTTGACCTATTTGACATCCCGTTGGGTAGTTTAACAAGGCGTCATATTTTATGAGCTCATTTTAACGTTTTTGTATGAACATTTATTTTTAGCAAAGTAACAATAGCTGTCAAATAAAAGTAGTGGAGTAAAATGTATAGTATTTGGCCTCTGAAATCCAGTGAAGTAGAAGTATTCTGTATGTGACATAAAATTCAAGTACTCAAAGTACAAATATCTCAAAATTGTACTTGTATTATTTTAGTGTTCAAGTTGACATTTTTGTGTGGCAATTACACACAGTCTTTCCCATCTGAGATTGATCAATATTGTACTAAACTTTACAGTACTTGAGTAAATGTACTGACATTCTACCACTGCATATATGCCTGTTCAATATGACGCAATGCTGTTTATCAAAATATCAAACGGTATCAAAACATATGTTAACTTAAAGGACAGGTTCACAATTTTTCAAGTCTGTCTTGAAACAATAGTCAGTTGTCCAAATTAACATTAAAACAGATTTTCATCACTGTAATCATTCCTCCTGTTCATACTGACCATAAGAAGATCCCTTCATAATCTACTTACAATGTAAGTGATAGGGGCCAAAATCCACAAGCGTCCTTCTGTGCAAAAATGTATTTAAAAGTTTATCTGAAGCTAATATGAAGCTTCAGCCATCCAAATTATTCAAATCAAGTAGATACCTTTCAATGCTTCAGTTTTTTTAGTGCCAAAGTTCCTCTTTGTTTGTTCCACCGCAGCTCAACAGGGAAACACTGTCTGAGGAAACACAAAGACAGAATCTGATGCTAAAAAGACAGTAAATGTGTCAGATATCCACTTGATATGACTAAATCAGACTGCTGAAGCCTCATATAAGCTTCAGATAAACTTTTAAATGCTTTTTTGCACAAAATGACTGTGTGGACACACTGTGGATTTTGGCCCCATCACTTACATTGAAAGTGCTTTTGAAGGGGATCTTTTAATTGCCAGTATGAACAGGAGGAATGATTACAGTAAAGAAAACCTCTTTCAGTGTTCATATGGGCACCTGATTGTTGTTAAAAGACAGACTTGAAAAATTGTGAACCTATTCTTTAACTTTTTGTGTTTACTACAATCCTAATGTGTAAAACCAACAGTCATAACTGCACACATATTTGAACGCAAGGCACTGAAGGCTAAGAAAACACTTTCTCAAATCAGATGGACTATTGTCATGAGGGTCAGAACAGTTTAACAAAGGTTCCACATTTGCTATCCTGTCTGCTTCCGAGGGGAAACATTATCGAGACGGAACAGCTTCCTGTATTTACAAGCGCTAGCCTGTGTTATCTTGCTTTTTACCCGCGTACATGGTTTAGCTGGTTAAGAAGACCCCAGAAAATACATCGAAATGCTTTTTTCTTGCTCCGGTCCTGCCTTAACTCAGCTTTAGTGTATTTTCAAGTTTTTACATACTCTCTAAATGGGCGCGTATTATTGTGCCATATGTAGGCAAACAACATTCACAGGGAAAGGACACATCTTCGGAAAAAATCACCAAAGCAGACTAAGAGTAGTTCTTCTTAAATTCTTAGAAAAGGTAAGTAGGTTAATGTCAACTGATTCTTACTCACACAGGTTATAATTTTCTTTCAGTATTTTCATTTTCATCCATCTTGCTGAACTTGACCTGTTTGCGTATTAGCCGTGATGCTAACGTTAGCTGTCGAAATCAAAATGATGACAAAATGTTCTTAACCTACTGAAATATGTTGTTTTGGGATTGAGTTGACATTTACAAAATGGCCACTGTGAGGTGCAAGCATTAAGGACATTAAATATATTTTATATGTATTCATTCTTATTCCCATATGTAACGTATTCGTTATATATCATACATCCACAATGGCACATGTTTTTCTGTAAGACTAGAATAAATATTTGCACTTATACAGTCTAAGACACTGTACTGTACATCAAATATATGGGTTTGTCATCTCTCTATTTCTTTTGAATTCCTTTTTGTATTTTTATTTACTTTACAGTTCCTCATCTGTTTTCTTTCTTGCTATATCATGTAAAACTCCCCCATCTTATTTTAGTTTATGTGTATGACCAGTGCTGGCCTGATGAGATTGAATTACCATTTTGTTTCACTTCAATAATTCAGTGACATAAAAAGAGGTGGAAAAAATACAGACTGCGTTAGTTTTAGTTAAGAGTGTAACCTTAGAGTGTTTGTTTCATCCGTTGTCTCCCAGGTGAAGGAAGCCCGCCGAACACTGAAAAAACCCCAAGTAGAAAAGTTTGATTGCAGTCAGCGCAAGGAGACATTCTGGTGCTACTGCTGTGGGCTTGAAATTGAAAGAAATGTCACGGACGGCAACATGACTGTTCTGTACGGAGGCTTATTAGAGCACATGGCCACGTGAGTTTTCATTCAAGTGACTTTTTTCTTCTTTTTTTTTTACTGTATCTTAAGGATACAAAAAATATAGCTTTAGTGTTTGTGGTGGAGACTACACATGTATCCCATAAAAGTATATGATCAAAGATCTTTTTCATAACATTAGCATGAGCAACATGTTTTTCTCAGTGCTTCAATATGCTAATGAAAAAGTACAATAACCCAGCATCTTAAGAAGGGGGCCAACAGGTCATATACTAATTTATAACATTTGTGAGAAAAGGTTTGACTTCAGGCAATCAAAGTCTTAATTAATACCAGCATTGTCAATTTAACTACAGTAAATAGTCTAGACAGATATCATCTGCATGGTGTCTTGTGCATTAGAAAAGACTTCAGACTTTTTTTTTTGGTCATCTTGAACTTATACTTCAGCTGAGATGCAGCTCATGTTGCCTATTTGTCTGTGGGCTTGACAAAATTTTCATGCCCGTGCTTTTGTCCTTATGAATTTTTTGTGATAAACTGCTTTTGTCTTCTGGTCGATGGTTGACATTTCAAATGTATCTGGTTTCAGCCCAGAACACAGGAAGAATACACACAAGTTCTGGTGGGACAATAAGGCCGACCCCAAGCTCAGAGACAAGGTCATCATCACAGAGGAGGAAACTGAAAGGTAGGTTTGGTGAGACAAAAGTCTACATGAATAAAGTTTGTTTGGAAAATTGAAAGATTCTCTGCAAGGATCACTGTTGTTTTTTTTTTTTTGTTGTTTTTTTAGGTTTAAAGCTGAGGTGGCAAAAGTGTTGGAAACATTTGTGGAGCAAGAAGATGAATTCATTAAACAGGTAATGCAAAGCCACTTTTTTAAAAAAAAAAAGAAAGAAATGAAATCCACATTGACCTTGAAGACAAGTTAACTAGACTAAGAGTCTACAGCCATGCTAGCTCCTCTGTGAGGCTGTACTTACATGCTAACATCAGCACGCCAGCATACTCACAAAGATAATGCAAATATGCTGATGTCAAGCAGGTCATGTTCACCATCTTAGTTTAGTGTGCTAGCATGCTAACATTTGCTACTTACTGTAGCACTAGGTACAAAGTACAGCTGAGGGGCTGATATCATTAATTTTGCAGGTATTTGGTCATGAACCAAAGTATTGGACAATTTGAAAAGTCAGGAGATGACCAAAGTTATCAGAATTCATCCTGAAAGGGACATGAATGTGTGTACCAAATTTCATGGCAATCCATCCAATTGTTGTTGAGAAATTTCAGCCAGGACCGAAGTGGTGGACTGACCGACAGACTCTCACTGCCGTCCCTAGAGCTATGCTGTAGCATAGCTAAAAAGTGTCCTAAGGAGTATTTAAGTTTAACCAGACTTGAAATCTGATGGCAATTAGTCTTTATTTCTTGTTTTTCTTTTCATGGCTTCAGCAAGCTGATTACATCCGGGCCCAGGAGAAGCATCGTCAAGAGGTCCTTCAGTCTCTTTTAGAGGTTTGTTTTTCAACGATGCAGTGGCAGTATCCATCACTGTGGCCTTGACTGCTGTTTTTCATGATTTTGTGTTGCATGTAAGATGGAAAGTGCCACTATTCTGCAGCTAAGTATTGTATCTGCCAAAGTAGGTAACCAACAATCCTTAATTTGCCTCATCAGGTTATTGTAAAAATTTAAGGTTTTTAGTTGCAAACCTAGATGGAGATGGTGAAAACGGATGGAAGTTGGAAGGAAAAACAGAGACATGAATAGAGAGAGGTTTATGTTACCATGTAGGGCAAAGTATTGTCAGGATTGTGATGATGAAAGCTGAGATGAGGCATGGTTAGTAGTCGTACTTCCTCTATGAACCACTGTTGGCTTTTCCTGAATCAATATCAGCGTGACGCAGAGCCAGAGTCATCCAATGGACCCAACAGCACGGACATGTCTGCAGACGATGCTATCAGGTAACACCATGTCTACCTGCATTTGTATCTTTTTTGCACTGTATCATAAAAAGCACTTTAAATGACTTTTGTTGGTTTGGGGGTCATCTTGTTGTCTGGGGAACAGCTCTCAATTTACGTCTCAGGGATCAGACCAGCAGGCGGGGAGCAGCTTTGTCGACTCGATGGTTGAACTCCCGTGGGCTGCGACGGGACAAGGCCTGACTTTCATTGGTTATCAGGTAGATGGAAAGCTGTCATTAAGGTGTTTCAGATTTTTCTACATGCACAGATTTCACTTAATTGCTTTTTTCCTCTGTTACAGGATTCATCAAACAGTGGAAATGTTCATACAGGTAATCTATTAATTTATGTAATTGTAAAGTATCTGCAGAGATTCGGAGAATAACTAGGAAATGTATTTAGTATGTAAACAAATGGCCTCACAGTAAGCACTACTTTTGAGAAGTTGAGTTGAAAGCATTGTGCCACTGCTCATTTTTCCTGCTTTGTAAGACTAATATTATACGTCATAAAACTGTTATAATTTCTTCTGACATTACTGGAGCTGTAAGATTGGGCGCCTCCCCTATGAGCCACTGTGGGAAAACCCTGATATAATGTTTGTGCATTTGGAGAATTTATTTTTTGTGTGTGATATTTAATGCTTTAAAAAAAATTAATTGTATGTCTTATTGATTTCTATCATTTGAAACAACAATTTCTAATTATTACAATTAACAGAACTGTAAAAATATAACATAACAAAAATCCTTACTTTGCTAAATTCAACTCAGTTTTAGCTTTAAAATTTATTCTTTAATTATCTGTTTCCAGATCAGTGTCTCGTTTGGATTTGATGGGTTTGGTGTGCTTATAGTAATATTTCTTAGCCAGAAAAGAAACAGTGTAGTTGCATGTACAGTGGGGTCCAAAACTCTAAAACCACATTGAAAATATTTTCATGTAAACCTGGAAATAATCAGAAAGTTTGAGGATTCAGAAACATTTAAAAACACAAGAAGTTATGACATGTAAAATGAAAAAGAAATATTTAAGATTCTGCACTATTTCTAGGTCAGAAATCAAATTTAAGCAAATTTGTGGGATTGACCAACTTAACTCCTTTGTACAAAAGGTTAGATTTACTTGAGTTGTATTCCTTCCATTGAAGCACGTGTTCAGATGACACTCAGGTGGATTTGATCTACTCATCAGAGGCTCATTCAAGTAACTCAACTTACAGCCAGTGTTCACCTATTATAAATATGGCTGTGCCTCAAGTTTCCAGCAGATTATTGCTTACTAAGTAGCATTGTGATAGTGGGAAACATGGCATCAGAACTAAGTGAAAGTGTCAGAAGTCAAATGGTTATTCTAAGCAAAGAGGAGCTTTCTCAATGTCAAATCACAGCTAGACTAGAGGTTTCTAAGGGGGCAGTGCATGGAGCTCTACAACGCTTTGCAGAAACCGGATCAGTTGTATCCAAAGCATGATCAGGCAGAACAAAAGTGACGACACCATGAGAAGATCAATACATCAAGCTTAGTTTCCTGAAAGATAGAAAAGCAACTTTTGCCACAGATACAGAATTTGCTAAATAAAGAACGCAAGACTCCAATCAGCAAACGTACTGACAAAAGAAGGCTGTGTAGTAGTGCTCTCAGAGGACAAGGAACAGTTTCTAAACCACCTCTCAGGAGGGGAAACAAGGCCAAACGCAAAGGCTAAGAAATACCAGCATTTCACAGTGGATGACTGGAAAAAAAGTCCTATTTACTGATGAATCCAAGTTTGAGATTTATGGCAGTAACAGAAGGGTGTATGTAAGGAGACGAACAGGAGAGAGAATGATACCACAGTGTATCAAACCCATAGTGAACGTGGTGGTGGGAATATTCAAGTCTGGGGGAGTTGGACACCTGCACCGAATTGACTAGACCCTGACCAAGAAGAAGTACCACTCCATTCTTCAGAGACATGCTGATTTGCATCTTTGTGGAAAAGGATTCATACTGCAGCAGGATAATGACCCCAAACACACCTCAAAGCTTCATAGGAACTACTTGAAAACCAAAGAAGATCAAGGAGTCCTGACTGTCACAGACTTTCCTCCACAGTCACCTGACCTGACCTGTATTGAACATTTAAGGGGGGCATTTGAAGACTCAGAAAGTGAAGCATTCTGTGAGATCACAAGAAGCACTTTGGAACATTGTCAAATCCTCCTGGGATAACATGGGTCATCAGGTTTTGCACAAACTCGTGGGGTCCATGCCAGCTCGAGTGCATGCTGTCATTAAAGCAGAAGCGGGGCTTACCAAACACTAAGATCTTCTGAAATTCAGCTTTTCACTCAAATTGTTTAGCCGATATTATCATTTGTAATGACAAAATAATTATTACATTTGAAACAAATGCGAAATAGAAGTATCTTGTCTAGTGGTCTCAGACTTTTGGACCCAACTGTATATTAAAAAATAAGGTTCACAATTTTTCAAGTCTGTCTAGTAGCTGTACAGTAGCTTTGCGAGATATCTACTTGATTTGACTAATTTGGACAGCTGAAGCCTCATATTAACTTAAAATAAACTTTTGAATACATTTTTGCACAAAACAAGGACTGGATTTTGTTCTCCATCACTTACATTGAACATGCATTATGAGGAGAATTTTTAATGGTCAATATGAACAGAAGGACTGATTACAGCAAGAAAACGTGTCAATGTTCATATGGGCACCTGACTATTGTTTTAAGACGGACTGTAATAATTGTTGTTGTTGTTGTTGTTGTTGTTGTCTTTTACTAATTTCCTATTGTGTTTTCCATGCCTCCCAAAGCTTGCACAGAAAACCGTTATGAGCTCAGTTCACCTGTTGCGTGTGATTGATGAGCAGTAAGCATATTGCCTCTGTGTGTCGTAGGTGCCGTCCCTCCTTGGCTCCAAGACGATCCTCTGGAGGGGACCTCTGGAGCTGCAGCACATCTGGAGATCGGCCCATCGCTCCAGGAGTTCCTCAAACAGAGTAGGGATCACACACAGGAGAAATGGTGTTCTGTGTTATGTAAATTTGTTGTCAGCTAAGCAGTTTTTTTGTTTTTTGTTTTGGCTCAAAGATTCATTCCAGCTTTGATGATAATTTCCACAAGACATGTGGAATTGTGTTTTATTGGTTGCTGTAACATCACTTGTGGTAACCAGGGATCAGTGATTTATGATACATCTTGTATTCTGCTGTTTTTATGCTTTCATATGCTTAAGGGCTTTTTCCTTTGTTGCAATTTGTTGCAAAATCACAGCAACAAATTTAAATTTAGGTACTACAGATGTACCTTTTTTTTTTTTTTTTTTAAGATTATTGCACTTAAGCAATATGAACATATTGGCCCCTGATCTTCACCTTAGTCAGTCTTAATGATACAAAGATTGGTGTATAATTTAAATGGCTTCATCTGTCTTTCTCCAGAGGAGCAAGAGAAGCTGAGGAAGCTTCCACCCAACAGAGTGGGGGCCAACTTTGATCACAGCTCACATACAGACGCCAACTGGCTTCCCTCTTTTGGCAGAGTGTGGAACAGCGGCCGACGCTGGCAGTCCAGGTGAGGTCACAACTCTCCCCACTTCACATGAAACTAGTATGGAAAGACTATAAACTCAGTCTGTCCCATTTTTACACACATACAGGCCTTAACTTAAGGTTTGATATCCTGTATGTGTGTGGACAGAGGAATGACTCATTTGAGAGCTGATAGGAAAAAATCTCTATTTCTAGAATATTAAATATGTATGTCTGGTAAGTTTGTCTGCACTACCAGCCACCAGATGACCAGATGATCATCAGTATGCATGGAAACCTACTGCAGCAACATGGGATATGATAGTTAATTCTGAAGTTTTTCCTTAAGGATTCCTTTTTTTGTTTTTTTTTTACATGATGCATATTTATTTTTTTATAGAAATGCAGTCTTCCTGTTGTTTTTGCTTTGTTATTCTTTATTCAGTCTCATTTATACTGAAAACACCAGTGACATGTGACACCAGTTTGAAAAAAAAAACAAAAAACTATATATTTAGATCTGCATCCACACTGCAAACAGACCTTTTTATCTCCAAGGTACTGTTGGATAATGGCCTTCAGTTGCAGCTAACCACGGTTTTTGAAAGAAAAAAGATCTGTGCGTGACAGTCACCTGCCAAAGTGGCCCGTAACCTGATGGCAAATGGAGTACATTGTATCATTATTCTACTGGCTAGAGACGACTTTCTCATAATTTATTAGAGGTCACCATGGCAGCAGCACAATAATTTGTATTTTTTAGCACTGCCAAAACACTATTGAAAGCTGCCAAAACTTAAATACTGCAGCACTTTGTGTCAAGTACATTTTATTATATTTCACAAAAGGCTATTTGTTGTCCTTAGCCAAACATTAAAAAGGCACATAATGTTTAAATTTTGGGCTCATTAGATTAACTTCACTGGTTTCTGCATGCAAATGTGCCTTATTTTTTCTTTTTTTTTAAAACAGGCACCAATTCAGACAAGAGGAAGGTCAGAAGAACAGACAGAAGAGAAAGAGGGAGCACGGCACAGAGGGGTCAAAGAAAGCAAAAACGACTGAACAGCTGACAAATTCTGACAACACTTAAAACGGAGTGTGGTGTGTGGGAATTCATGAGTGAAGGGATGTATATAGTTTGCAACGTGAATGTGGTGTTATACTGTTTCTGAGGACTTGTACTATGTAGAAATGCTCAGGCTGACTAGTGTGTGTGTGTATATAGGAAATTGTTTGTAACCTTTATAACATAATTGGAATTGGAAACACGTTGCAGTTTTCAGTAAAAATATTAACTTAGTATATTAGGCCTTTTGGATATATTTATGTTAAAGTTGCCTTTGATAATTGCATTTTTGTATAAAAACTGCCTGGTCCAACTTCACAACAGCAATTCAAAAATTATTTATCACGTACCAACACCCCGAGGCACACTCACAGATTTAAATCAATCAATCAATGGATTGATTGAGAGAAAGTCCTCATTTGAAGTACTTTTCCTGCCCAGATTCTCCGAGCAATTCCAGGTTCTGAGCAGCAAGTTTCTTTCTAAAGACCTGAGGAAAACATGACTGTTTTGCTGAGTAAACAGCAGGAGGCGCCAGCCACTCAACCAACAAAGGCACCTGCTGTGTGATGAGAGAAGAGTTGATATGAAGGCAATCCGTTGAAGCCAACATTAAGAGAACAACATGGTAAAAACCTAAACTGTAGTATCCATTTTTTAAGGATGTATGTCCCTATGTGGCAAAAAAGATAACACTTAAGTGATTTAATGATGTTAGATTTTTGTCTTTGAGTGAATTTTCCTCTCCACCAATATTATAATGTAAACCTTTAACAGTGATACACGTAATGAGAGCAGCAGTTCTCCATTTTTCCAAGACCACAGACAAATAAACACGTCTCTGTTTTGCCGAGAACCTGTACACAAGACGATGAGCTTTCATTTCCCTTTTCAGATCATGTTAGGCCTAGAAAAGGCTTAAAGGCTGCACATGCAAACGTATGTCACTTTGAGATAAGATATGTGAAATCACTTATAAATGTTAAAAAAAGTGTATAATTTCTTTTTCTCAGTGGAATCAGCATTTTAGATGCAGCGCTCTCTAAAACTAAAAGGTTCAACCTGTTTTATAATCCTTTATTCTAGAAAGAAGGAAGTTGGTTTCTTTGAGTAAAGCTTTTAGTGGTGTGTGTGTGTGTAGGGAAGCTGACATTCTTCAGGGGCATTTCTGGTCTTTAGAAGTGAAATGAAAGATGGTCAGGTAACAGATTAAAAATATCAGTTTCCTCTGTTGTGTACTTGTGTGTGAACTGTGGACACTAAAACTGAGAATCCATGATGAAAACTTGATTTGTCATTTGAAAAAGGCATTTTTACACTCATGATACATGGAGCAGGGGCCCTGGAAAGCCTTACAATCCAACTTTTATCTGCATGCGTATTTAATTACTGCTGTTCTCTTAAATTCATCCATGTTGAAGGATTATTTTGACAGAATTTTGTGGTGCAGAAAATGAAATGAAAAGGTGATTTTCCATTGATGGTTACTATGTGAAATATGCAGCAGTTGTATTTCCAAAGGGGATGGATGGATGGCCAAGAGCAATAAATGCAATATCCTATATTCCACACCCTGAGCTCACAGTCGTACAGTTTTATCTGTACAGGCCTCCTCCACAGCAAAGTAATCAGGCCCCAGTGTGCTCTGGGTAGATGGGCGTGGAGTGCAGTGCAGCTGCAAAGCAATATGGGGATACAACGTGTAGCTGATCTATTCTTAGCTCTGTGACAACATGGCTATGGCGGATGCAGTACAAACGGAAGAGAAGATTGACCTGTGTACATTAGACTACAAATGTAACTTTTGTTATAAATAATTGTATCACCTTCCGGTGTCAGTGCTGTATAACTGTACAGTTGTTGTTTTCAGAACAGTACACGGTTAGTTGTACTTTTCTATTATATATTAGATGATCTATTGACTGATCAGAGTTCCAGCACAACGAATGGGAGGAGATAAAAAGCACGTGTACTGGGCGTCTCTTCGGTTAATCCATAGTCCAATCACAGAGCGGGATTTTTGAATAAATCTGCATGATTTAAACAAGGCGTAATCCCTGGGCGCTGATTGGTTACACGGAACAGAAGCGACCAATCGCTTAAATGACAGGCGCTCAGCTGGCCGTGAAGCCCCGCCCCCTATATATTACCTCGCAAACCCCGGAAACGTCGTCGCTTAAAGGGACAGAGGAGGAATTTCAAGGCAAAGGCTGAAACAACGAAAACAGCTGCGAGTACAAAAAAAAAAAAAAAAAAAGACAGGCTCAGAGAGAGGAAGGGACGTAGCCAGCCAACAAGAGAGCTATGTGGCAAGACAGAGTGGAAGGACGAGACTGAAACTGTCCGAGCATTTTACCCATCGGACATCCAGCTAAGGTGACTTAACGGCTTTTAAGCTTCGAAGTCGATTTTCGCCGTGAAACGTTAGCTACCTGGGATCCGACAACGCAGCAGTCAACACGGCAGAGAGATAACAAAAAAAGGCCAAACTCCTAGACGACAGGGACGCGTCAGTCCAGGCTGCCAGGCTGAATTTTCCCCTCTTGAGTCCACCTTGTTTCTGTTGGGTAAGTAGGCTTCACAATGTTCAAATTCTGCTAGCTTGCTACCTCTCAGTCTTCTGCATTGTGTGAACTTTAAAGATAGCTATGTGTGGAAATTGTACAAGGGGTTCAGGTTATTTAGTTAGTAATTTCTGGATCGTTTCAGTTGAATGTTTGCTGTGTGAACATGCAGATCGTGACAGTCATCAATTTCCTAATTAATCTGTGAATCAGAGCAAAAAAAAAAAAAGACTGGAATCCAGCCTATAAACCAGTTGATGACCTGACAGTAGCTTGTTGTGTGTAGGGGGCGTTCCCCTGCTTTGTCTGCCTTCCTCACTCTTTCTTCATATGTGTGTGCGTGCATGCAGTCTGCGGTGGTTAGGGACAAAGTGATAGAAATCCCTAATGTATTAATCACCATCCCGAGTGTATGTCTGAGTCTGATGTGAATGTATATATTTGATTTCGTCATAACTGCACACTCATGCACTCCTGGGATTGTGCATACTGTATGTGGGCTGTGCAAGAAGGAGGGATCAACCAGCACTGGCATATATCTATGAGATTATGACTGTGGCTCAACGGGTGGAGTGATGATGATCACTGTAAAGCTAACAGGAGAGATGATAGCACTGAGTGCAACGTGAGGGCGTATTGTTCCCTTGGATTGCACTTGAGAATTGCATTGCATCATGCAGTGCAGGGAGCATTGTTTATTGGTATTAAACCATTAAACCAGAGTATATATAAAATCTATAAAAGTGATAAGAGTCAGTTATTACAGTGTTATTATGCTCAGCTGCAATGCACTGCCTCCCATTGTCCTGACAAGCAGGGCATGATGGCATTGACATACACATTAGGCACACGTGTATGCAGTCACCCTCACCCTACATCAGCCATACAGCGCACGTGCATATGGGAATCCACCAGCTGTCTCACATGTATGTAAATAGGAGATTTATACACACACACACACACACACACACACACACACACATACACACAGCTGCAGCAAATTCATCTGCAAGTCTACATTTTTCTCTCTGTCTTGCTTGTCCTTGCGTTGCTCTGACAGCCAGCCCCCACCTCTCTGTCTGGGAGAAACCAGTGGGCTTTGTCCTCAGCTGAGCGTGATGTCATGCAGATCTTTGCTGTAACCAACCTTGAAGGCGAGGTGCACGTTGTACAGCGGGCCTGGGCCCTATAGGTCTGGGTTTGTCCCGTGCCCAGTCATCCTTTGGCTTTAAGTTCTTTAATGCTAAAACATGCTGGGAGAATAAAAGAGAAGAAATTAAAGCAGTCTGTTCAGGTGAGACAAAGAAACTTAGAAAAACCTCTTATATCAAAAGAAAAGAAAGGCATTGGAACATAAAAAACTAAACTATGATTAGTATGGATGAGTGTGGACAAAATATATAACTACCAACATATTAAACGGCAGGGAAATAGTATAATGTATGCCTCTATGCTTACTGCACAGCCAAGTACATTGAGTTAAGCAAGGTGGCCATTAGCAGCCATGTCTGTTTTCATGATAATATATGGAGCCCACAGTACCTTGTTAAGCTGTTTGGAATATAAGTTACAGTACATTATGGTGAACATGAGGCTGATTCTCCTTATTTTGTCTGAATAGATTAGGCCCAGACAAACAAGCCTCTGTCAGACATCGGGCCTGCAAGTGGCTTTTCTTGCATTTGCAATCCAGCTGCAGGATACAGTTTTATTCATGCGTAGTTCAGCTGGTAACCTGCGACACTTAAGGAGTTAAGTTAAGGGACACTATTCACCCTGTTGTCCCCTGTGCACAGAACTTACTCTGACTATGTTTGGACAAATGGTATGTGCATTCTGTACCTCTTATGGCTATCTGACTGAGTGGTAATGGTTCATCCTGTCACGTCCGTATCTGGCAGTGCTTTGTGTGTGTGTGTGGAAAGTGGGGGTGGCTATTAAACGCTCTGAGCTGATGAAGGCTTGTTGTCAGCCCTCCAATGTGTCCCTGCAGGATTTGATGTCAGAGATTATGATTATGCGGGTTATATCCAGTACTCAACACAGCTCTGGGGCTATATTGATCACCAGAGTGTGCGTGTATATATTGTACTTGCATCCTTATGAGAGCCAGATTACCTCGCTTAAATAAAAGAGCTATTTATTTGTTAAGGGTTAGGTTTAAGGGTAAGATAAGGGAGGCTTCTTATAAATGTAGTTGTACAAGCATGTTTACGTCACTGTGAATACATGTTTTAATACATAGCCTTAAGCCATCAGCAAGAACTAGTGCTGACTGGTAGACTGACAGGAACAATGTTTCTCACTTGTCTAAAAATGAAAATAAATGTACTACCTGTCATAGCTTCTACCTAATATAGTTTGCCCTTTTTAATTTAAACCATGTCAATCTACCAGTGATGCATAAAAATAATGATCCTCCTATTTGCATGCCCCCTTAAGTGCTGCACGGAATGGTAAAATATGACACTATTAAGATGTTTTCTGCTATTTTACCTGATCTATTGTTTGTTGAAGCCCAGTTGCTAAAAAAAAGTACATTATTATTTTTAAGACTGAAGCATTTATCACAAAGATTAGAAGAACTATATGGCACTAATGTTTTTCTCATTTCGTGCATCATCTCATGAGCGCCTCAGGGGTCTCAACCCTGGGTTTGAGAACCACTGCAAGAGAGAGCCAATTAGAGTGACACTCACTGTTTGCTAGAAGATAACCCCTTCAGCCTGCGAACAGAGCGGAGGCAGGTTGGATGAAAGATAAAATGAACAGCGGGACAGGTCAGAGGGCAACATAAACTGTGAGTGTGTGTCTGCCTGTATTTTCACCTTTCAATGAGAAGCAAATGTCCTCATACGTAAAGACGCATAAGAGGAAGCATCCAGGGTGAAGATGTTTTTCTGGCTGTCACTTCTGCAATGGTCTGTTTTAAGGAGATAAAGTAATTTGAGGAATCTCACTTTTTAATTTGCGGGGGTGTGTGTGAGACAGAGATAGAGAGTGAGTGAGTGACTGCATGGTTAAAATCTTCTATATTTCTTCAATAACAGCTCATTCTTGAGCTCTTAAAATAGCACCTGTGCAGCCCTGATGAGTACCACTTTAACCCTGAAGCCTTCTCTCTGTCACCACTGGTCTTTACATACACACACACACACACACACACACACACACACACACACACACTCTCTCTCTCTACTCGAAACTAAACCTAGCTTTAGGCTTACCATTAAAGGTCAGTTAGTCCACTTAACAGTATGTCAATAAGAGGAACTAGCTAGTCCTCTTACAAGCATACAAACACTGTCCATGTGTTAAGTTAGATTAGCCTATTTACAGGGTAGTGAAGGGAATGCCAGTTAATTCAAAGATGCTTGGAATAAATGGGAATCAGACCCAACACAGCAATGCAATATGACACTTCAAATAATGAGGAAGTCATGTACAGTAAGCAGTATTTTGTATTCGTCCAATCTAAGTGGCTCAAATGGCCCAAAAGGTTTTCACAAGTTTACCATTTTAATATATTGCTTGTGCTTCGCCTTGCAAAGGGTGGATCCTTTGGAGTTACCTACATGGTGGGTCTGAAAACAGTAAAAGGGGAGAGTTGCTAATGCATGACTTTAAGTAAATTTATTTTTAATTTTATGAAGCAAGGTTTTAAGCACACATTGCCCTCTTGAGGATCAAATATTACCAAACATTTAGTATTCTGCTGGTGCACTACTTCCTTCACTTCCTTTAGTCACACTCATGTTTCATCAATGGAAGGAAACCAGCGTCAAGCCTTTTGATATAAGCAAGACAATCTGGATTTTTTTCTCCCCTGTCAAGTGCCCTACCTCTCTGTTTAAAGTGTTTGGTGGCTCCACCTAGCAACCTGCTCACCTTTTGTTCAAACATAGCTGACGACAGAAGTCCAGAGAGAAGGAGGATGTCAAGGTGACAGTTCCACCTGCTAAATAAATCAACATGGTTTGACATTACACCCAGAGGAGCAAAGTGCTGTGATATATCCTGGTCTGTGCAGTGGGGGTATGTGAGTTCCATCTGTCTGTCTTTGACTTTTAATTGCACCAATTTTAATAAACAATTAATCATTCATTTGTCAAGAAAAAATGCCAATCATTTACTGTAGATAGATAATGAAAATAATAAGTTACAGCTCTAGTTGGATGTGTATTTATATTATTTATATATATATATATACAAACCTCAGAAACAGTGAGTAGATGTTGGAAGGCAGATGTATCTCTATGCATTATATAGGTCAACACAAAGCTTACCAAACTAAGACCTGTTCACCGTCTCCCTTTCGTCCTTGTCTTGTTCCCGCTGTCCATTACTCTCCCGTATGTTGTCGTTTGTCTCCGTTCCCCTTGCCTAGCATCAAAGCCCTCCATCTTTGTTGCTTTTATTCCCATCACACCATCTTGAAGACTGAACCTGTATGACAGACTTGGGCCTTTTTTTTGCATGATTTGTCATTTAAATTGACTTTCATACAGGAAGAAAAAAAAATCATCTTTTGGAAAACTGACATCCACTCTTGGATTTATTGTTGATATTATTTTAGAGAGAGGCTTTGTATGTTTGAATAACACTCAGTATGCCAAGTCATGTGTTTATTTACTATTATTAAAAAAAACCTCACAAACAATATTTCCTGCCGGGCAGAAAGCATTAGTAAGTCTCATGTCCTCTCAGGAGTCTTAAAGCTGTGGTGCACAGAAACACCTTTAAGCAGAACAGGGCTGCATATGTGTGTGTGTGTGTTTGTTTTTCTACACTTAAAGCCAAAGCGAAAAGTGAGTGCTGCTCAGATGGTAGGCATTCAGAAAAAAGTGGAGCCCTGAAGCCTTTTGTTTATCATTTGGGAACATCTCTGTCTTTATTTGTATACTCGTGGTCACAGTGCATTAGTGTGTTGTTGTATAAATGTTTGTGTGTGTGTGCGTGTGTGTGTGTGTGTGTGTGTGCGGCTGGCCGGGCTTGTGCGTCTCATCATAGCCAGGGAACAGCTGAGCCGGAACGTTTTTGTCCAAACTGCAGTGATCCGAGTCTTTGGCACGATTCCTTTTGTTTGTGGCCCAACGTAACAAGCAGAGGACATCATCAGTAGCACGCAAGGTGAGCAAATATTTTTAATTGTAGAGCTCGCTTACCTAATTCATAGAATCATTAGATATTCTTTGATCAATACATCATTATAAGAAAATATTAAGATGATCCATTTATGCCTATAGGCCTACCAAAATGTAATAAGGTATGATAAAGGCATTCACAGTGGCAATACAGCTGAAATTCCACATGGGTTACAGAATACAGCGTAACACCGGCAATACTGGCCAGATTTTAAAAGACGAAACCACAAATGGAACAAATGAAAGAATTTCAATAAGTTACTATTTTGCTTGGTTGAGTGTTTGCTGAATTTTAAAAAAAAAGTATATTTTTCATGCAGAACGAACACAACATTAAACTAAAAGGTTTTTGCATGTAATTTGATGCATTGGTGGCTTTCAGACAGAACATATTAGACCTGTGACCAGCTCAGTTAGGTAACTTGTGTTAAGCTTGTCTAATGTTTTAGTTTCCTGTTTGGATTCTGCTGCACTTGCTTGCTGTGAATATAGATATAGATATAGATACAGCTCTGCCTCAGGGTTCTAACACAGAGTAACAACTCCTGTGGTACCAAAGCTTCTCACTAACTGCCGCTTAACGACCACAAACGTGTGTGTATGTTTGCTGGACTGATCTCAGGATTAACCCTAGCTAGACCTCTCTCTGCCCTTCACCGTGCAACACCCCCAGATCGAAATGGTTGAGCTGCTCTGTGTATGTGTGTGCCAGTAGAAATGTGCACGCTTCACTGGTTGATCATTTTATGTTAAGACTTGTCTTTAAGGTCACTGTAAAATTGTGTTTTCTTTACTCAACCATGTGTATACTTGTTCTGCTGGTGTAAAATGATCACACACCTCCAACAAATGTGGGTAAAAATTCTCCACCGTTCACTTTCGCTAGTTACCAATCATCAGTCAGGTTGACTGGTTAAATAATGACAATATGCCCTTGTTAGATATTAATAAGATATACAAGAAAAAAAAGTTTTTTTCTTTCACTGCCCAGATGGCAGGCTGGACTACATTCAGTCCAAGTGGTGTAACACCACCATGCTGTGCGAGTTCCCCCAAGCATGAAAGGAAAAAAGAACTGATTTGAACTGAGAGAAGATGGACAGTAAAAAAAAAAAAAAACCTAAAGGGCAGGAAAGGGGGGAGGGGGGGGTAGACGCAGAGAAAGTGAGGGGAAGAGACAAAAAGAGAGAGGTTTAAAAGACGAAGGCGAAGCGGCTGAATTCAGAGTGAAGGACTGAGAAGGAAGGGAGGAGAGGTGGAGAGAGAGGGAGCTTTATTTTCTGTCCTCCATGAATAGGCAACATATTTCTCTGGAACATTCCATCCTCTGAGCTGGCCCGGCTTGTCACCAAGATTCAGGGTGCAACACTCCTCCCCATCTCCGCATTTCCTCCCCTCACTGGATGTCTCTCTCCTTTCTCTTTGTACACATCAGTCCCTGCTTGATTTTGTCCTCCTCCCTTTTTTTTTAATTCCCATATTCCATCTATAGAAGTGAGCTAAAAGTGTTTTGTCCAAACTTTGTCTGACTCTCTAAACCTCTACTTCTGTGGACGAGTCAGTATGCATAACATATTGGAAAATAAAAGCTAATTCTCAGTAATGCATTATTAAATTGGATTTTACCGGATTAAACTAAACATGAATTATCTGTGTGTGGAAATTTAATCATCACAGCAGATGATTATCGGATACACAGAAGAAAATAGGATGTAAATAAACTGGGTGGCGGTAAAAGCACAAAAAAGCGCAGTTTCCACTTCTAGTCATCTCACAGTGCTGCAGCGTGTTGGATTAATGAATGAACTGGTTGCAGAGGCGGATGGAGAAACATTTAGGATAAACAAACCGAAGTTATTTCAGTAATGTTTTATTTGGACAGGCCAGGGTTGCTGCACCTGCCTGATTTAAACCTAACCACAATCCTAAATTTAACCCTGACACAGACCCTGTTTATTTATATATATATCACTTGACATACGGTAGATTTTTTAGTGTGACATTATAGTCACTTGAGAGCAAGTTGTGTATAGAATTGTACAATCCGAAAAAAGCCAAACTTGTTAGGCCTTTTATTGGTCAGATATATCAAGCGAATTTTCACACAGATGCACATTGTTTTTCTCCAGGTAGTGTAGTTAAATGCGAATACTTGTATATGCATGCCCCAGTTGAGCTTTGTGAGCTTATTTATCACACACAGCTGGTCAAACATGTCCTCCCGGAGAAAGTTCAAATCACTGGATTGTTAGAGTGCTCTAGAAATGTAAATATAAAGAAACCAGTGTGGGTGGGGAACAACCTGCAGGCATCAGCTACCTGATTTTGTTTGTGGGATTTTGGACGGGGTTATACCAGTCAAACTGGCAGGTAAGCCTCAAAGTCGGAGGTCCTTTTCTACTGTAAAATCATGTACAACCCGCCCCGGCTTGCGGAGAATAAGGGCTGAAACACACAGAAAGCAGTTAATGTTATTACCATGTGGTGACACATAATAACTGATGCCACTAAAAATAGAAAATGAAGACTAAGACAAAAAGGACCTGCTATATAGATGAGAGAGCTTTAAAAAAAACAACATTGGCAACATTAATGGCTGTTGAAATTTATACTTAGCAGCTCAAAGGGCCCAGAAGTTAATTTCAGACACTGGTGGTTTCCTCTGTAAACATCAGCCTTCCTATAAAAAATCTTCCTCATACTAATTCACTTAAATGTAACAGTAAAACCAAACATGTTGCATCACGAAATTCAAAATGGATCTGAACCAGCAAGTCAAAACACCATTGCTTGTAATAACCTTGTAAATATTAGCTGTGAAAATTGCTTCCACACCTCGTGTCCACTGTTTGGCTGCTGCTTGCTCTCATCACATACTTGTCGAAGAGAACTAGAGCTTTTAAACACACACACACACACACACACAGGGGTCCATGCCTCTTTAAACATGGTCAGTATTACACAGACACCCCCCCCCCCTCTTCACACACAGACTCATACACACACTTTCCTTTCCCACCCTTCCTCCACCTCCCCTCTTCCTCTCCTCCTTTTGTTCTCTTCCTCCCCGAGAAGGAGGGTGAATTGGACCTTGTTTTCCATATTTAAAACTGGTAACGTACTGTTACTAACCGATTTACTGGAGGAGGTTTTGGCCTGGTGAAGTCAAAATCGAATCTCTTTAAGTTTTTTAAGTCTGCGACTGTTTAGAGCTGGTGGGTAAAATCCCCCCCAAAAAACACAGCTGGTGTCACTTTGTGAGGCCAAGAAAAACATCTGTGTGTGTGCATCTTTGTGTGTGAGGTGGCGTTTCACACACTACGGCTGGAAGTCCAACCCAGACCTTATCATATAGCCATCACAACAAACACTGCCATGCTCTGAAGTCAGGATTGCATCAATGTGTGTGTTTGATGGAATGTGTATGTGTGTGTTCAATGCTTCTTTCTCCTCAGCTGCACTCAGAGTGCCCTTGAATGGAGGAGGGTCCTCATAGAGAAGACACACCTCTTTTTCCCCATATATGGAAGGCAACATGGGCTCTTAAAGGGCTAGAAATGTGTGAGTGTGTGTGTTTGTGTATGTTGAAACACTATATCCTAAACACAGTGCTGCATGCGAGCAGAAAGTCCCCCTTTATTACAGTTTTTTTTACAAGCTTTCCTTTGAAAAGCAGCGGCAGAGCCGGTTTGACAACAGAGACACTGCTGTCAGTTCATCCTCCTATGTGTAGCTTGCGGCCTCTGTCTTCTACACTTTCTACCCCCCCCCACATCTCCCCTACCTCCACTATATCTCTATATTTGGAGGTACATAGCTGAAGACGTGTCTTGTTTGTCAAACCTTCCCTCCGCCTGCTTTTACTGTTCACACACAAAAAATAAGTGTGACATCCTTCCACACGCAGCTGTACACACTGCTTCCATCTGAGAGTTCAGTTCAGTTCATTTGCACATTACGCTGATAGTTTTTGCCAGTTTTTGGTCTTCTGGCTGCAGTTAACTTCACATCCTGCCTATATACAGCATACTGTACGTGTTAATATCTGTATTCGTTTTTAAATGCAGTTCTGAACCATCGTTGACAGTTCTAGTTTTGTACACCTGACAGAGTATAACAGCCAAAAATAAACATTAAACGATTTTTTTTTCTTGTGATCACGAGATTTTAGTGATTTTTGTATGGTAGTTTTCTTTATTTCATGAAAATATTATTTCATAAAGAAATATTTCATGATTTTCAGAAACTGTATTTCTACGTATTTTGTGATATAGGTAATTAATCATTATTGTATTATTAAATGATTTCTTCCAAACGTAGTAAGCTGTCAAAACCATTTTTTCATCATCATGAAATAACAATTTGTTAACTCAGTTCAATGTTAAGAGTGTTAGAATGACATAACTATTCAAGCCAAGTGATGTTTATTTAAATAACCCAAAGTCGCACGTTAAACTTGGAGAGCTTTGCAATATCTCTCCATACTTAGACCCTCGATTTGGTCAAGGGTTATCTCCACAAAACTACATGTTCTCTCCATCCTTCTGTGTGACAGAGATAATATAATGTAGAAAATTAGCAGCAACTGGCAAGTGTACATTTTACATCTTGTTTTGGAGACAGACACAGATGGAGCAGCAGCAGGAGAAGATGTAGATGTGAATGTGAAAGACGGGGACAGAGAGTCACTGGAACATAAAGAGACAGAGAGTCAGACGGAGATAGAGAGCTATCAATAGGTTTGTCCCACATGTCTCGACCAGCACACATCTGATAACAAGTCAATCCAGGTTTCCTAAATAAGGATAAAGTGAAGGCGAAGTTGTGTGCTTAAATATATGTTCTTGACAACTTTAAGTATGTTTTGTGCACAGCGCTTTAACTTGTGTAATCTCCATCCACAATGTGTGTGTTTGTGTATGCAAGGCTACACACGCTCTTGCCCTCGCTGTGTGTACTTTAACCGCACCACTCTGTTCGAAATAGTTCCTGCCTAGTCAACATGCTGTTCCTTATTAGCTCACAGATGGCAAAATACACACACACACACACACACACACACACACACACACACACAGACACACACAGCTGAGGGCTGCTCCTGGTACTCAGCTGATAAACTTTTTCACATGCACTTCATTCTCTATCAGTACTCCAGCCACAGATAAGCCTTCTGCTTTTGTGCTCGTGTAGGCCATAGGCGCTGTGTACTTTTCATGCTACACACACAGTGCCTGTGTGTGTGTGTGTGTGTGTGTGTGTGGGTGAGGGTGGGGGTGGGGTGTAGGGTGGATTGTGTAGATGTTTGCATGTATATTCTCTCAGGCATTAACTCCTTTATTAACTGTTGTTCTTTAATTAACCAAAAATACACGCGCAGACACACAACCGCATATGTGGCTGGCACACTATGGAAGGAAATAACACAAGTTAAACACTGTACACATGACATGCTTAAAGCTGTCAAAGACACACATTTAACACACAAACACACACACACACACACACACACACACACACACACACACACACACTGTTTGGGTTAAGTGTTCTTTGGTCTCGTTTTCTACTTCTGCAGAACACGCCGAGCAAGAGCGGGGTTTTGCCTCCCCACGCCTCCTCCTCCTCTTTCACTCCCTCCCCCTGGCCAATCAGGACATCAGCCACTACAGCTGACCCCCCTTTTCTCTAGCCAATCAGTTGGTAGCGTTAACCCCCCCCCCCCCCCTTCCCCTGTATGCCTTCACTGCTGAGTGAGCAAAGCACGCCTCGCTCTAACAGCTGAGAGGAAACCAACAGGAAGAAAACACACACAACGAAAGAGAGAGAGAGAGAGAGAGGGTATAGGATTGCGAGAGAGGGTGAAAAGGAGGGGTAGATATAGGAAGAGAAGAGAGGGTGAGGAAGAGGAGAGGAAAGGGGGAACGTTAGCAAGTGAAGTGGCTTTTGTGTTCAGGTTATTTTGGAGGGGTGCAAATGAGAGAAAAGAAGAAAGAAGGCAGGGGGGGAGCGAGAGGGAGAAGAGGAGCGGGAGGGAAAGCGTGAGACGAGTGGGGGGTGAGAGTTGTTGATGGATTTTTGATGTGGCTGAGGGTGGAGAAGAGAGGTAGACAGGAAGAAAACAAGAGAGAGAGAGAGAGAGAGAGAGAGAGAGCTAGTGCAGGCTATTGGGCCTCCTGACAAAACAAGCAGAGGGAGGCAGAACAACTTGACTCGTCTCTCTTTCTCAACACCACCTATTCAGGAGGAAGGAAGCAAAGAGAGACAACAACCGAAGAGCTGATCGAGAGAGAGTGACACAGAGAGAGAGAGACAGAGACAGAGAGAGAGAGACAAGGCAGCTTGACCCAGTGGACATAGAGACTTACAGAGGAGGACAGAGTCACCCATCCAGCTCACCAGACGAAATAGAGGAAGGAAGGAGACAGACAGAGGCAGAGAGTGACACAGCGAGATAAAACCCCATCTTTCTGAGAGGGTGAGTGCCACAAGTTCTCCTGCTGTCAAGTCAAGTGTACTAATGCTGCTGCTGTCATATTGTCAGCTGGGCTCGGGTGACTCAACGTCTCCTAAAATGGCCACATGAAAGCCAGACAGACAGATAGATAGGCAGGCAGGCAGGCAGGCAGGCAGACAGAGGAAGGGAGGGCGAGTCAGAAAGGGACCCTGTGTCAAACAGCATTCTCAGCAACTATGTCACTGAGCCAGCTTAGTTTAGACTAGCATGACTCCCCAGCCTGGGTACTGTATGTATTTGGTGTAACGCTGTCTCACTGAGAAGTTTATCAGTTTCAATCAACATTACCTCTCTCCTTCTGTCAGTTTCTGTCTTTCTTTGTTGCTTCCTGTCTCTCAGTCTTTGTCTGACACTCACTCACTGTACAGTTGGCTGTCATGCCATCCTCTTGTCTACAGTGACATCAGATTTCTAAACCCTAGACGGCTCCTGTAATCCAATCAACAGATGATTGTTTGCAGGAGCACTTAGCTTAACTTTTTTTTGTGTGTTTGAGAATGTGCACATAAGTGTGTGTTTATCAGCCTCGAGGCACAGTACAGGCCAGGGAGTAGCTTGGGTGGGGTTCAGCTTAAAGTTGACAAGACAATCGGGGCATTTGTGAGGCTGCTAAGTTCATGCTGATGCTATCACACCTCTGTTATAGGCTGTGACCGTAAAGGGGTGGACTGAGGACACGAAGAGGGTAGAATGCAGCTGCGAAGCTAGAGCTCAGGCCCATTTAAGATGATAGCTTATGCCACTGATGTGAAAATAAAACCCATTCATATCTATAACTGGGTGAAGACTTAACCCATCTGAGAGCCAAATGATGACAAATGTCTGAAATGTCCCTTCTTTCTTGTCAGGTGGTAGTTGGGGCAAAAAATTAAAAGAAATATTGAATTATCAAGTTTGAGTGCTTTGCTTTGGCAACTTATTGTGTCCTCGGTTTCATAATTTGGTTACTTACTGTCATTTACTAATACAGTTGTAACCACATCTTAAAAATGGCTTTTAAAAGGGTGCTGCCTTTGTTAATGAATAAGTACAGTATGTCTTTTGTGTGTTAAGGATGAAAATAGAAACACAAGCACAAACCCACAACATTGCTTTCTGGTTTCTGTGGCGTTAAATTGGTGCATGTCTTTTTTTCTTTTTTTTACTAGAAGACAATGGCAGTGAAATAGAGAGAGTCAAAAGTTTGCCAATAGTTGTCCAGGATTAAGTTTTTGATTCAAACCTTTGTTGACTTTGCATTGAATAAAATGACTGAGATTTGAACAACTAAAAGAGAGCATGCAATATTAGTGTCCAAGGTATATAACCTATTCATGAGCTATCATCCAACTCTGCAATTTCAGATATAAAACAATACATATACGTCAACTATGATCAGTGTTCCCCTAAAGTGGAGGAAAAACAGTTTTCAACCATAGCAGCTTGTGAATGTTGTGGATCTACTGTACTCACTCTGGCCTGTATAAACTATAACATAGTATAAACAAAATTTGTGTGTTATAACAGGAGTATAGCATCTCTCAACTAGTAAGTGAGCGGGCAAATCCTTTGTAAATTCAGACTGTTGTTTCCCCATAAACAGTGCCAAGCAGAGATGGTGTACAGCAATTGTCGAGGAACAGGCAGAAAAAAAAATCTGAATTATGCAGTGGCTGTATTTGTTGCACTTCTGACAAGGATTGTTGTTAAAGTAAACCCTACTTATTGTAAGAGTTTTATCCCTCCCATTGTTGCATAAAAAAGTAGTTTCTTCTTAATTGCTAAAAGAAATATGATGCTTTAAATGTTGTATACTTTGTGCGTGTGTGCGTGCGTGTCCGCATGCATGTTGCGTCTGGGTGCTGTGATGAATGTACACAGGCCAAATGTCAGGGTATTTTCTGAGGATAGGCGCTAGCTGTGAACTCTGCCCCCTTCACCCCCATACATCTCACTGAGAGCTGGTGTCTAGGTCAGAGCTGTAAGCATACCTCCTAACGATAAGTCAGTGTATTATACGTTAAAGTGTTTGAGTAAGCATGTGTGTTTGTTTTATTCAACCCATGCACAGCTTTTCAAAGTTTACAGAGAGCCAAGAGTCTTGACTGTACTTTTGCCTGTCTTGCAGATGTTTTGATTAAGATGTTGATGCTTCTAACAAGCTCTGAATAGGCTTTTCAGTGGATCTAACCCTGTGTGTGAGTCATTTTCTACATGTAGATCAGTACCTTGTTTACCTTTTGTCTTAGCCTCTATTCAATGTTTTACCATCACCCGTAACACCAGCTCTCTCTCATGATGATAAAATTAAACGCCTCTGGGCCTCCTGATGTGCTAAAAGTCACCTGACCCAAGACTTTTGGCCTTTGACCTCATGACCACAGTCTTCCTCGGCCTAAAGGGTGCTCACACACTCACACTGACGCACACAATGGTGCCTATGTGCAGTCTTGTGTGCATTCTTATGAAGTCACAGAAATACAGGCCTACGCATATTTCAACACGCATCAGCAGCTAAATATCCTCTTTGAAGGAGGAGTGTGACTAGTGTGTCCAGCTCCCGAATTAAATGTTTGATCCACAACAGGCATGTCTCAAGTCAAAAGTGCTGAACCTATACTGGGTTCAATACCTTTGACCTTATTCCTTTACACATGACTCTGGGTAAGAGTGTTTCTTGACACTGTTGCTTAGGTTGGGATTCCTTTGTGGATCCAAAACTAAAGCTAAAACTGAAAGCTCACAATACTTTGTCCACACACCTCAGTTAATTATTACACAGAATCATATAATTATTTAGTAGCTCAGGCTTTAGACTGCACACAAAATCTGCAAGTAAAAACTGTCTCCTAAACAGTTTTTTATTACTAGAATGGTAATTTTTCTTTATTGTCTGCTGTGTATCCCAGCAGTAAATAAATACACTTAAGTTCTCCCTCCACTGTCTCATCTCATTTTCCTATTGTTGTCTTTAGCTTATTTCTATTCTATGGCTAATTTCATTTGATTGTTTTTGTAAGCATGACTAAGTCTACTCCTTTTGGTCCAAATCTAGGCCAAAGCAAACTGGACTTGTTTTTATAAATTGTATCCATCGGTCCCATTGGTCCTGTTCATTAGGTTTCTGTGTCCAATCAGCTTTGTCTTATTGTTTTTCAGCTTGGTTTTTGTCATTGTTTCGCCCACACATATTGTATTTCCTCCTACTTTGTGCATGCAAATAAAACAGACCTAACCCTAACATGTGACTTGAGTAAAAAAGGACTAGCCTGAATTAGTTCATTAGTTATTCGTGTGGATTTCTTCCCAACCAAAAATATTTTTGAGCCTTGTAATTATAGCTGATTATTTTCCTAAATATTGTTTTCTGAGCAAAAATAATATACTTATATGGCTTTTTTCAGTTGTGTACTGAGGCAGTTATTTGCCTACTGGACCATTTTCAAGAAATGCTAGTCACAAGAGGGTCCTGGATTTTTTTATCTGAAAAGATTCACTGATTTGCACAGGTTGCAGTTTGGTACAGCTTAATATTTAAGCTGTGAGCTAACAACTCTCAGAAATACTGATTTATGTAGCCTTGACATTGTGAAGCTCTACCTGCTCCTGCTGTATTTATACCTTCCTCAAGGTCTTTGGCTGGTCTGTAGTCTCTCTCTCTGTTCCCCTCATCCTCTCTCACTCTCTCGCTTTGGCTCTCTCTCTCTCTGGCTGTGTCCCTCTTGTGAGGCGTTTCTCATTCCTTTGTCTGTCATCTCACCATTTCCACCCTCGCTCTGTCTCTTTCTGAATGATTGCTTCCTGGCCCATTTCCAGAGATGCTGCAGATGTACCTGGCCTGCCAATGATGTATAATATCTTCATGTCTCCCAGCAGTAGTGTTCAGTTGAGGAAATGTGAGATGATAATAGCTACTAATAAAAGTGTTTAAAAGACATATTTTTATATTATTGACCAATGTTGGGGAAATTGGTCATTTGAAGCAGCAAAAACCTGGTTTGCAAACATGAAATAGTAGATTTTTTTCTGATATTTGCCACATACAGATTTGCAAATTTACAGTCCAATAAACAAATATTTTTTATATTTTTAGACTACATCCTGGACTGTGATTGTTGTTTTCATATCATTACCTGTGTGAGTAGCATACAGTACATTTATGCAGATAATCTCATTTGACAAGACCAGTTTGTACAAGTTGTACAGAGGTGTATATGGGCACATTGTATTTTCTAACCAGACAGGTGCGAATGTTTGTGCAGTGTTCATAGATGCAGTAATAGAGTTCATTAGTTCTAAAGTCTTGTTTGGCACACACACTGAGCAACCTGAAGCCTTTCTTGGGGTGAAGCCAGAGTGTTTCCACTCCTCTGCCGGCTCCTGGATCAAGCCTGAAAAGGGTTGGGCTGCCTCTGCCAGGCTCCTGTATAGCTAGTTCAAAATAAGGTCAGAAATCAAGCGGGACCTAGCACAGAGCCTTTGGGTGTTCCCAGTGAGCTCTGACACAGGGAATGACTATAAATACACATTGCTGACTCCTCTCCTGTTATTTCCCCTCCCCCACTCCCTATGTCCGCCCCTGGGACTCCACCTGCCCTCAGAGGGAGATGACAAGAGGACGTGATCCCTTGTATTGTGTTGATTTAATTCCCATTAGATCACATCTTTTGTAATTTTCCTTGGTAATAACATAACTATTGGCAGTATGAGAAAGTAACCAGATGTCCCTGTTTGAGTGCGACAGGTCTGGTTTGATGCTAGGGTGTGCCCCACCGTGAGAAATAGCTGCAAAATAACCAAGTGCCTTGCTTTACACCGCATTAGTCTTCCAAAAGTCTTGGCTTGGACACTTGATATATTATTAGTTTGTGAGCTTATAGATATTGCCAATGTGTTCCCCTGTTCAGAAAACAATCAGATATAGCATCCATTTTCCAATAAAGCTAAAAAAAAAATCTATTTTATGCGCATCTATGCACATGTGAATCCTCACGCCTGAGACATCGTGTCCAATATTAGATAGTTGCTAAAGCCCCAAGCTTTAGATAGGGGCAGCATGTTTTTGTAAGTGTGCACAATCTAAGTTTCCCAAAGGCAGCAGTACTGACTGCATAGGAACCATATGTCATGTAAGTAATTACAGGTGACTTCTCCCTTTGTCCCTGTGTGTGGGGAGGTAGGGCTTGATCTGTTCCTTTTTATGTCCCTCTGTCTACTTCTCTCGCCTTCTCGTGTCTTCTTTGACAGATGACCCCTCCCTTCTTGTTGAAGTTGAATACTTAATTGCCCCGAATGAATGGAGAATTTTGGCTTCAGAAAAGATATGGAACACAATACATGCTACATGCTCATATAAACACTTTTCGTCAGCCAAGTAATTTAAACACCTAGAGTGCAGCTCCCCTCCCACCATATTACTCATCTAGTCTGATGACATTACATATTTGAATCACAATTTGTGGTTATATGCAACATCCTTAACAGTTGCACCAGTGGGTACATTTCAGTTGTGTTTCAATCTAGTGGAAAGTATCCATGAACAACTCTCTTTGTCTACGTTTCCTTTTTCTCACAAGCTTTTTCTTTCCTCTTGCTTGATCTCTAGGCCTATGTGTATGTAATTGATTTCTTCACACGTCATCACTTTTTCGTCACGATGATTCAAGAGGAAACGCAAGAAAGTGAAGTAACTGGTGGTTGTAACGTAGTTCTAAATTGGAGTCGACTATATTTTTCGTCTTTACTGAGTTACAGTATATGGGTGCCAGAAAAGTGTTAGTCAGATTAGCTTGCTTGATTATATTTAAAACTTCTCTTATTGTCAAGTTTTACATGTCAAGCTTCTGATGAAAAGTGTAAGCACCTCAATCAAAGCCTTTGGCCCACTGTAGGCTAACAGAAAACAGGCCTGTATCACAATGTGTGGACATTTTGGCTGGCTGTACACACCTCATGGAGGACAGCCATTTTGTTGTGTTTGTAGATATTTTCTTGGAGGAGCATCTTTGCCGGTCTCCCCCTGCCCCCCAACAGTCCCCCTCCCCTCCCACTCCGCTTCTCTTTCTCCCTCTTTGTGGCCAAGCACAAAGGAACCGTTATCCTTGGGCTACTGGTTGTCATGGCAATGGCTCACTGTGACTTCCCCCCTCCACATTCCCAAGTTCTGGTCCAAGTGGGTCGGGAAACGGCCCACTTCTCTTGGCCTAGTCCCATTTAGCGCCAGGTTAGCATTGGAAATGTCAAATCTCTGCTCCACGAGTGGCTCCCCCTTGTTCCATCCTCAACCCAGAGTGTTTGGGTTTTTCTACTCAAAATGGGGCAGTCTGCTGTTGAAAATAAAAGGAGAATGATTGTGATTTCTCCCTCAGGAGACTGGGTTGGGTAGTTAATTGATAAGTGGATTGATTTTTTTTAATTGATTTGTCCTGTGTGTTCTTCTGAGTACGGTAACAAACTTAAATATTGACTTCCTAACTTGCAGTGTTTGCACACTATGTCTACCTATGTCTGTACATCAGTGTGTAAGTGGAGGTGTGTGTAAGGAATGTATGTGTATCACTGTGGATTTTTTTGGCATTTGTTTTGGTGTCATTTTTTGCATATCTGTGTGCACATCTATTCTTGTAATGTTACAGTAAAGTGTAAGGGACTGACTAACCAGTGATTTATTTCTGTGTCTCTCTGGCTCTTCAGGGATTCTGGGTGGAATGACCCTGTCATGATGTCACAGTCATTGCGTACCCCACGCCCAGGTGATCAGGGTGGGCGTATCTGGCTATCAGCCAATCACAGAGGGAGTCCAAACAGAGTCACTTCAGGTTCATATTTAGAAGCACTTCCTCTCAGGAGCCTCCTGCATCACTGACACTCCGCCTCTTCGGTAAGTTTCAACCTTCAAGATGGCGATTTGATGCAAATCACTTATTAGAGACCAATCTGTCTTTAGTGTCTTTAAAAAACAACAACCATAATGCAATTAATGTGTCTCAACCCAATGTTGCCCAGATGAATTTGCTTGCTTTTTTTCAAGAATGCATCCATGTATTAGTACAAAATACACAGCATTAGTAACTTTACTATTTTTAATATGGTGTCAGATGATTTTGTATTTAACCTCTTCATGTTTTCTCTTCAGGTCATAGTTCCTGTGCCCACCTCCTCCACTTCTGGTTCCTGTGGAGCCCTTACTATTTGCTGATTAACTATCGTGGGATGTTGGTGTCGTTCTGTGGCAGCTGCCATGGAGATAGACGCGTTCCTTTAGTAGGCCATTTCGGACACAACTTCCAGATGTTGTGCCAGATGCAGTGTGTCCATACGGACAGAATTAGACAAGGACAGGCACAGAGGTGAGATGCTAATCTTGGATGGACTATATGACATGTTAAATTATACGAGACAAAGTATAAATTGCATAACGTATAGTGTCCCATCAAGGCATTTACAACAGTAATCTTTTTTACTGTTTTAAAGCTGGAAGGTCATGACAAGTGTTTAGATTTTATGTTCAATCAAACTATATGTATAAATATGAGTGGCAATAATAATTTTAGGGCAGGAAAGGTTTACCACTGACACCCTGTTCATTTATGTCATGTCATGACATCATATTCATTTTCAAGGCGGTGTGTGAAAACCAACAATCAGAGGCATACCGTTCCTTTGCTGTCACACTTAAGAAAGTGGAAAACAGGGAATCTGCACCCCAGCTTTAACAATTTTATTTTTCTTAAACATTGGATCTTTTTGTCATATAGTCTGCATTTCTGAGAAAGGGCATGTCCATCAACACCTGGCTGAAGCAAGTGTCAACATCAAACATGTGTGATTGACGCACTGTTTACAGTAGATATGATTAATAGTAGATGTGACTTATGCTGTTTGAATATGGTTTGAGTTTTGTAGTCAGTCAACTGTAAAGGACAGGAAACCTGCTTACCACAGTTTCTGATGAGATGCGCCAATTCTATTCAAATATTCAGCTAAATTTGCCACGTGCAATATAGCAAAAATGTTGGTCAAGTGACTATTTTAGAATCCAAACACCCTAAATTACAGCTGTCCATAAATATTCTCATTTCATGTTCATATTACTGCTATGGCTTAGAAAGCAGTGTCGCCTTGTCATTTGAATTGTTGATGCTATTTCATGTTTCCCATTATTTGTGGAGTCTTACCTTCATTAATCACTTTATTGAAATCTGTCCTAAATAGTAATATTGTATTTTGTTCCTCTCAGGTGCTGTGCAGCTCAGCTTCCTGATTCACACTGTATGACGACATCACAGCAGGAACTATAGGACTTCCTATTCCTGTGAAACATCTTGCTCTGCCCTCTGGCACTTGTGAGGACCTACTTGACCCTGTTGCACAAAAAATAGTCAATACTCTTATACTCCAGCATAGAAACCATGCGACACATTCATGTGGAGTTAGCCCACAAAAAGGCTCCATTAGAGCTTCCAGCCCAGGAGGGGGACTTGCCTCCACCTACGGCCCCAACACAGGGCCTGGACCCTGGGGTCAGACCAGGGGCCCCCAGGCACTTTGGCCAGGAGGAGCTGCGACTTCAAAAGGTCTACCAGCTCTCCATTTTCTCCCAGTTGGGGGGATTTTCTACCTCCACAGAATCCCACACTGATGCCCAACAGAGGCCTGTCCGGTTGGGCGTGAAAAGGGGGCTAGATGAGCCCCAGTTGACTCACAAGCGCCCCCACCTGGGGGATTCCTCAGACAGGGAGGCGTTGGAGGGAGGGGTGCTGTGTGGGCCAGCCCCAACCCCAAGTGTGGGGATGGGGTTAGTGATGGGCCCTGGTGGGCCTGGTTCTGTATACTCTTGCACACAGATGGAGCACAGAGACTCTGAGGGGGGACTATCACCCAGATCTCCACCCCTCTCCCCAAGCCACAACCCCTCCCGACGCCCAACTCAGCACAATCACGACAGGCCCATTCCCGATGTATTTGCTCCACTCTCACCTAAATCACCCCCAATGTGTGACCCACATGGGCATCTCTGTGACCAGGGCCATTCTCTCGGAAGCTCAGTCAGGACTGAGCCACCTAACGGGGGCCGCACACCCACCTACTCAATAGGTAGCCCTGGAAATGAGAGTTGTAGTAATGGTACATCTGGAGGCCAGCCCAGCCCCCACTTATATGAGATATCCACATATGAGACTCCCAGTCCCGCCAGCCCCACCAGCCCCCCAGGCCCCTTCTCCCCCCCACACCACACAGAGCTGCAGGAACCGGGGGAGGCCACTGAATGGGAAGTTGGACTTGAATCCTCCCCACCTGAGCGAAGTGCCACCCAGGCTGTGTCCTCCTCCTCTAATGGCCTGCCCTCCTGGGAGAAGACTCCCAGCAGTAACGGCCACCGTCTATCCTCTGGAGGCCACTGGCCGGCCAAAAAGAGGCTGTTGTCCCCGAGTGACACGGGGGAGTCATGTTCAGAAGATGAGGGACCCTCCACCTCCAAGAGGAGCAGGCTATCATTGCTGGCTTCAGGACTGGGCCCAGCCTCGTGTCGCAGCACGGATGCTAAAGCTGCACCTTACTGGAACCACCTGCTGCCTTCCGCATGGGACCGGCCTAAGGTCAGCACACACTCATACACACACACACACACACACACACACACGCACACACAAGCACACATATGTTGAAACGTTTTCACACATCTCTATTGTTGATGGAAAATTGCTTTGCGCAAGCTAACTTACCAAAACAACAGTCAATCATCTCAACCTATAATTCCCACTGCTATGCTAACTTATAGCTAGCATTAGTTATTCTGCAACTTGGCTGTGATAACAAGACAGTAACACCTGTAGTATATGGTTAGCTAGTTCACAACTTGCCTTAAAACACAATGTACAGTGGCGAACTGATCAATTGACACTCAAAAATTGCACAGAATGTAATCGTATTCAGTACTGTTTGTTCCAGAAATGCAATTAGCTGCTCTTAGCAAGTGTTTGTAGTTATGGACCTCCTATACCACTGGAATGTCTGAAATGTATAGATGTAACAAAATATTCCCATGAACTCAACACATTTTTATTAACAAAAAGTATTCAGAAAGTAAATGATAGCTGAGGAGAGCTGTATTTTCTTTTCTTTTTTTTCTTTTGTTTGACCAAGTGATACAGTTGTTTATATTCATAATTAACTGCCACTGGAAAGAAGCTATTAAGAAGCATACATAAAAACACAGCATGTGCACATTTGCATGTGAAATACCACACCTTTAGACAAAAACACAGACCACAGGACATCTAAGACTTTTCATCCAGAATAAGGAATAGCAGTTGAAAGGAAGTGCTTGATGGTAAGGCATCTGTGAGCCTTGACAGTCTAGGAAAAGAAGCAGGGGCATTAAAAAAAAGACTAAACTAAGAGAAGAGTAAACGTGAAAGAATGAAGTGATGGCCGGCACATTATCACGCCACGCTGGAACAGCCTGAGTAGCTCCAGAATAAAGCCCATTGAGGGAGCGTCCATTGTTCCCCCCATGAGTGTGCTGTGTCTCTCGTGCACATGCACACACACACAAATACACACATACTGGTACATACATACACGTCCAACCCGCCTAAAAAAATGGTTCTGGAAGTGAATTGGCCATTTCTGAACACAAGGAGGCCAGAAAGAGCTTTGAATGTGTGTGCATGTGGGTTTGTGGGATGGGGAGTGTACTGATGGTTACAATAGGGTTCACTAGTTCACTAGTTAGGTGGTCATAGAGCGGTGGGATCGCACAGGTTTAGTGTATGTGAGAGGGAAGCACAGGGAGAAAGAGATAGGTGTAAGAAAGACACAAGAACACAAAATAGGGACACAGAGGAAGAGATAGGAAGAGTTAAAGAAAAGGAGCGAGGTTCTACTGTCACAGGTGTTATTTCAGTAAATAAAAAGAGATTTAAGAGACTTAAAAAGGAGAGAGTGGATAATATTCTAAAATGCCTTCTGTGGTTTTGATTGAATGTGATGATGCAACGAGGCTAAGCTGACGAAGAGCTCAATGCTCTGTAGAGGTCCTGTGTAACCGTAATACCAATAAGCTAACAATGAGTGAAGGGTTAAGTGTGAACAAGTGGCAAGCAGGTAGCATAGGGTTGGTTAATGACAAGTCATCTGACAGCTGGGTGGCCTTTAAGATGAGCGGCAGCGTGGAAATGGGGAATGTTTATGCGAGTGACGCAACGTCCAATAGTCAGTGGCCAGTAAGTAAGAGGACACCTGAAATACTCAATTACACATTCAAATTACTCTCACCAGAACACAGAAACACAAACACATGCCTATTTATTCTTCAGTTGACTGTGTACAGAGAATTTTATTTTTTAACAGTTTAATAGTTTTCTTGACGGATTGTTTGCGTGTAAGCAAGTGAGGACACATCAATCAGGATTTTAATTGAGATGGATGAATTCATAATTTACCTTTTTTTTTCCCTCTCTGTGTTCAGACTGCCACAGACTGCACAAGATCAGGGAGGCGACTAAAAAGTGGGCTACGTCTGAAAAGGTGAGTGCTGCATCACGTTTTTTAAGTTATACTATGTTCATTAAAAACATAGGAAACATGCTACTAAAAAGAGATTGAGAGGACAAGATTTAAACTTCAGCAGGTGCATGGGGCTAGAGTTAGTGTGTTTGGGTGCATGTGTGAATGGATATAAGATCAGTTCAATGTCTGATAGATTGCAGGAGGTGGGAGTTAGGGTAGGTTGTATGTTATTCCAAATTACAGGGTTTTGTGTCTGGATTTGGGTACACTCGAAGACATGTGACATGTCGGTTAAGTCAAAATTAATGTAATCTTAACCACTAACCACAGGTCTGTTTTGTGCTCATATTCAGTCGGCAGCTGCGCAGCGGCAGACACGCAGACAGCGGGCGTGCCACTCGCTCCAGTTGGCCCTCATCTTCCATCAGCAGATCACTACTAGGCAACTTTGAGGTAAAAATTGTTAACATTTTTTTAAAAGGAGACACAAGTGACTGCAGGTCAAAGATAGTGATACAAACTTTAACAGGTGTAAACCCTTTTCAGGTGCAGAAGAGTGTAAACTCTGCTTAGGGAACATATTTACATAAGACTACCTTTAAGTCATTTAAAAACATCTTAAATAAAATTTTGTGTAATTATCAGAACAATTTTCAAACTGTCAGAAAAGCTGAAAATGTTTTATTCAGTATTGTGCAGGGTGTGGAAAGAAAAACACAAAAAAGGCTTATTTATTGCTACCTCAATAATATAAAAGAATACTCATAATGTCACAATTAATGTAGGTTATAACAATAAAAACAAATTATAAAGGAGATTAAAGAGAAACTGTCCCGATTTTCCAAGAAGATAAATGCATGGAATAAAAATGACATTATTTCCTGTTCATCAAATTTAATACATGTATATTTTTAACTGTCCAATGTGAGTCTGACAGTGTTATAGGAGTGCAGTGCTGAATTGGTGGAGTACTTTATTAAGTGTTTTTTTAAACATATTGTGAAGGACTTGAAGAAGATGTAATTTTAACCATTTTAATCAATCAACAATTTTGTGATAGGTTACATAATGTACAGAATTTGCTGTCATTGTATCCACACTCTATATATCTGAATGCCAGTAATAATAGTGGTTTGGGTTCCTCCTGAGTTCTTTGTTTGTATTTGGAGCTTAAGACCTGCTCTGTTTGTGAATGGGACTAGCTGTTTTTGTCAGTGTTGTCGAGCCTCTCCCCGGATTATGAAGAATACCAGAAAATCTAGAGAATAAACAAGTGCCTAAATCACATCATAAACATGTCTAGCATACTAACTTTACTTGTTATTGTAGCTAACACACAAATCTCAAGGGGAATGCTGATATAAAGGCAATAATGTTAAATGAAACTGGTAACAATGTAATAATGTTTGTCAGTTCACCCACTGATGCTTCAACACATCACTACCTTGGCTCGCAGTGCTGTTGGCCAACAGATGCATATCTTACAACATGTTCAACACTGCTCTGGTTTTAATTAAAATAAATAAATCGAATATGGATTTTTAGATTACACATTTAAAAGTAGGGCGTTCCACTGTTACGTCAGCCAACCTGACTCCAAACTGCAGCAGTACACTCTGCCCCTGATGAACTCTGATGAACCTGCTCCTGACTCTGCACTCTTTTGTCTTTCAGGAGTCCATACTGAAGGGACGCTTCTCCCCGTCAGGCCGGATCGAAGGCTTCACGGCCGAGATTGGTGCCAGCGGCTCGTATTGCCCACAGCATGTCACCCTGCCTGTGCAGGTTACGTACTACGACATCTCAGAGCACAGCGCACCCTCACCCTTCCTGGTCAGTGTGTGTGTGTGTGTGTGTGTGTGTCTGCTTGATTATGAACATTTGTGTGTGAGCGTGGGCACACCATGTCACACTATGTCACTATGTCACACTATGTCAAACAAACAAAAAAACACAGCTGTATATTGCATATGGCAGGTTATTTTTCTTGCTAGTATGAAAATAATACACTCATTGAAAGAAAAAGAAAGGAAAATTTACATTTATCACATACAGTACCAGTCAAAAGTTTAGACACACTTTTCTCATTCAAGTGAATGGGAAGGTGTGTCCAGACTTTCGACAGTACCAGTCAAAAAGTCTGGTATTCTTATGTTATTTATAATCAAATAACATAAGAATACCAAAATAAGGTAGGACCAGTCTTTAGTCCTACTAAAGCTGTTGATATAAAAATCTAACTGTGTCTGCTGTTATTCTGGACCATTTGGAAAGCAGCTGTTTTCACTTTTCTGAGATCCATGCCTCATGTTGCCTTTGAATTGTTGTGTATAAAAGTGGTGATTGTCAGGCCTCGTTCAATTCAGCTCTTTGAACTGCTAAATTGGCATTTTATATAATACGACTCCCTGTGTAGCTGCCTTTGTAACTACAGCATGATGCAGTTATTTTGGAGTTAGTCCACTTTCACTTATGTTTTTTTTGTGTGTGTGTGTGTTTAGTGTTTTTTTTAATGATGAATTAGTTTTACAGCCAGAACCTAAACAGATGTGTTTCATTAGTTGGCCAAACGGGAAATTAAAATTACTATTGTAATACTTCGACCCACTATCCTCCCTAAGAAGTTTCATTTGAGTACATTTAATCTGGAACGATTTGGAGTCCACAGCTATTAAAATTTGCCAAACAATAAGAATTATTTACCGTTCCAGTGAGTTTAATGAGTAACGTGGCTCTTTCTCTCTCACAGGGGGTGATATCCCTTGAGCCTCTTGGAAAGAAAGGATACAGCATACCCAAAGCAGGGACCATTCAAGTGGTAAGTTTATCTTATCCTCACCTCATTCTTTGCTCAGGGAAAGGCTAGGCTGCCTATAAACATTTCACAGATATCTCATACGCAATATTTTAATGTAGTGACATGTAACATTTTGATATTCTTCATACTATGAAGATGCACTTTATGTACTTGCTTGATGTACTACACTATTTTCCGCTTGACTAAAATCATTGGTAGCGGTCTTATTTTTCCCATTTGAAATGCTAATTTGGCCTGACTTCTGTCCTCAGACCTTATTTAATCCCAACAAAACTGTGGTGAAGATGTTCCTGGTGACCTACAACTTCGGCGACATGCCCGTCAATCACATGACTTTCCTGCGCCACCGTATCTTCCTGGTGCCTGTAGAGGAGGGGGTTGAGGGGAAAGGCGAGGCGTCTCCAGGGAGCGGAGTGCTAGACAGGAAGAAGATTCTCTGCTACCTGATACATCTCAGGTACGGCTGAGGTTTTAAGTGTACTTGACTTGGTTTTAAAATTCTGATTTATTAGCCTGTGTTGTGACTTTTGGAATAGTATCATGAGATCACTAATAATTTTCAATTATTAACTGAAATTTCTTTAATAAGACACAAAATGATATAATTAATGTTATGTTGTTATACACCTGTGAGGAAATACTATATTTATATGTTCATTAAATGCTACGAAGATATTTTTGTGCATTTGCAGTTTTTTTTTTTATAATTTAAAGTATTAGAGTATTTTGATTTAATTTGTTTTCATATCAAGAGTTCAATTAACCTGAGGCTACATCCAGCAGCCAGTTAGCTTAGCTTAGTATAAATACTAGAAATGGGCTAAACAGTTAGCCTGGCTCTGTCAATGCGTCTGGCTAAGAAAAAGTCCTGCACATAACCCCCGTAAAGCCACAGAATGTTGTTTTTACTGTGTTTATGTACAAATTAAATAAATGAGACATAACAAGTTAATTAGTGAGCTCTAGAGAGGTTGAAAGGCAGTTTTTTTTACCTTTGGACAGAGCCAGGGTAGTTGTTTCTCCCTGTTAGATAAGCTAACAGGCTGCTGACTGTAGCTTAATATTTATGTGACAGATATGAGAGTGGCATTGACCATCTCATCTAACTCTTGGTAAGAGAGCAAATAAGCTTAATTCCTAAAAAGGTTAAACTGTTCCTTTACAGCTATTTTAGCTTGTTTCAATACCTTCAGCATGTTTTGGTGCTTTGCTAACAGAATGTCTTTGTTCTGACTCAGATTCCAGAGCTCCAAATCTGGGAAGATCTACTTGCACAACGATATCCGGCTGCTATTCTCCCGCAAATCCATCGAAGTGGACACAGGGATCCCTTATGAGCTGAAATCTTTCACCGAGGTGCCAAGAAACCCTAAATACTCCCCCCGTGTGTGACCCAGGCTTGACCTTTTGACCCTCCCGAACACCAACGCAGCCCCTCCTGTGCTTCCTAAAGAGGAGGGAGGGAAACAGACAGACTGCTAGAATGATGGACACAAAACTTGATAAGACTTGATGAGACACGCCACATGCACACAAGACACACGTGCACATATGATACAGTGTTGGTCAAAAGTCCCACTTTAAGATATTTATCCTGCATAAAACATTTAAACAGTCAAAACAAATTGGCGAAAGAAAATGTCTCACAACCAAACACGGCATTCCTTGTACCTTCCATTCACAGAAAATACTGAAAATATAGGAATATTTAATATTAGTGTAGCAGGCCAGCATGCAGGCAATCAAAAAAGCAGGACTTTTACAATACTTTTATCTGTACAAAGAAATGCACAAACACTGACACACACACAAGACCGAAAACAGACTGACAAGACTCACGCACAACACATAATACACGTGTCACTGCTGAAACACTTCTGGTGGCGACTCTCTGAGTTCAGTGTTAACATGCATGCCTTGTGACTTAAACACCTGAGTTTTCCTCTAGTGCTGTATCACACTGTCCTTCACTCTGCCTGCAGCTTCAACCATCACCCCGGACCAATAATTATAACTCCACAACTTTGGATTTGACAAAAAAAAAAAAAAAAAGCCACAAACAATTAGCACATGCTTGATTGTGGGGTGAATAAGATGATTAATCCCCCTCTACATCCTTCACACACCAGCGAAGAGGACATAAGCAGAGACACAAACACTAGTGAAAGCAATCAGCCATCTTGATCCGATGTCTTATCAGTTGACACACGTAATAAAACCCACACCGACATGATCTGACCAAACTCAGGACATCTGTCGAAGAATAAATTTATCTTCTTACCATTTCTCTTATCATGGTACAGACCACTGTGTACAGTTCAAGCCAGGAGGGTCATACCATGTCATGAAAAAAACAGGGGAATCCAATTCATTTTATGTAGCCAGACTGAGGGACACTGTGCTGTTTTCTTTTTTTTTTAAATTTTTTTTTTTTTTTTTTAGATTCTGTTCAGAACAGTCTGATGTTGGAGCAGAAAATGAAAAAAATAAAAAATAAACAAGCTGTAGTATTTTTAATTTATGTTTTCGCAAATGTCTTAATAAGCAATATGCTGCACAAAGTAGAGTGTGTTTTTCAGCCGGACGACCTTTCTCTCTGAAGGGGTGGGGGGCGGGGGGCAGGGCAGAGAACTTGAGAGTGAGGGAAGAAATGGGGAGGAGGGAGGGATGATAGGGGAGGGAAGGGTGGTGGGGTATTTAATATGGGTAGGGACAAAAGTCTATGTATATTTAAAAGAATAAACTTTGCGACTGGCGAGTAGAACCTGTTGTTGTTGTTGTTTTTGATCAGCAGCCTTTCTGGAAATCTTTTCACTGCATCATCACTGTCACTTTGCCTTTTGACTGTTGCCTCTCTTTCTGGACGTTTACATTTCTTACTTACTCATCTAGTATCTTGTGGCTTAAGAGCAGCAGGGTAAAATAACCAATTGCAAGTATTTTGCACTTTTTGAGTAGGCCTTTTTCTCTACTGACGCTGTTTTGAGTATGTTGTAACATCAGTAATTCACTTTCACCTCAGTAACAGTCACTCGGGAGGAAAGTCTAAGTTTAAGTTTGTTTTGAATCGCTTATCCCTCGAAAGGCAATCTGAGACAGCTTACTGAAAGGATTGCCACAACTTTGGAATTTGAGAGCGATTAGATGTCGTATTCATATTAAATTGATCATGATCAGGATGGACCTTTAATGATGACAATGTAACTAACTGTTTTCTAAAAACAGCAGTTTTCAAAAATATATTTCGGGTTATTCTAACATGTAAGCAGGGTATTGCATTTCTCTCTCCACCCCTGCTTAATATAGACCAGTATATGTATAACAGTACAGTATTTTAGTTCCACTATGTAACATCTCAGAATTATCTGCACTTAACTGGCACTCAGAAGCAACATTAATAGCAGGATCAATTCACAAAGACGATCACTGTAATGTTTCATCATGCTTACATAAATTGTTTATTTACAGCTTTTCCAATTTTGTGTGTGTGTGTGTGTGTGTGTTGGAGAACATAAATAATAGGCATAATGCCTGGCATATTGTCTAGAAATAGATCCAGGGTTCTGACACAGTTTCTCACATGGAAGCACCAGCTGACTAGTGCTCATAAAAGGAAGCCTGAGAACAGAGATTTACAGTTTGATTTCCTCTCTTTCAGAGTGTTTTAAAAATCTGCATGAGAGGAAATAACACGGACATGTTCTTCTCTCGCCAGTCACCTTCAAGGTATCCTTGAGTTCATCTGCACTTAGTCCTACACACTCTTACTGCACCACTGAAACAGTTCAGAGGCTTCAGAACAGAAAGGCTTCAGTTGTTCTGGGCCGTCCTGCAAATTTGAATGTCAAAAATGCTGTTGCTGAAAAAAGGCCCATGCTCTGTAAATATTCCCTCGCTAAAAAAAGATTTCAAAATACTAAGGGAACATCTATATATATCACATTAACAAAACAGCCGGTCATTCCTCCAATACACTAATGGCAAAAGAATCTGCTGCCATTAAAAACAGTCATTTGTTCAGATTCAGCAGCAGCTCTCAGAGGTTTGTCATCAAGGCAAATGGTCAGAGAAGATCTCATGGTAGATATACACATTTTGCTTTTAAGATTACAAAGGATGGGTATAGAAATGCAGTTTTGTTGGGTCCCTGCTCATATGGGTGTTAAAGTAAAAGAACAAGCAGATAAATTGGCAAAAAAGGCTCTTAAAGTATATGACAACAAAGTGATAAAAGTAGTTTATTGTAGGAGAGAGGCAAATCATTAATTAGAACAGCCATAATGAATGCCTGGCAGAAGGAATGGGATACAGACAATAAAGGGAGACATTGTTATTATATACAGAAGTCAGTTCACGTTAAACAGTTTAAAGGAGGATATTGTAACCGCAGAGAGGAGGTGATCATTACACGATTAAGGTTTGGGCATGCAGGTTTTCACTCCATGTCATATTTAATGGGGAAAAGTCAATCAAATCTGTGTCAGTGGTGTAACATTCAGGAAGATGTAGAACATATTATCATGCATTGTAATAAATATAATTCAGAGAGGGAGGCATTAAGAAATACAGTACACGAGACAGGACAGGAATGGAGTTTAAAATCACTACTGACACAGGACAGGACTTCAGTGAAATCAGGTTATATAATACAGGTAGGATTAGGAAATAGAGTGTGATTTATTTATTTATTTGTGTTTTGTTTTGTTTTGTTTTTTTTCTTTCTATGGACCAATCAGTATTCAGATGGTCTCATGCCATGAATCTACACACACTGATATAGTAGGTGGCAGTATGCAGCTTTAAAGTTGGTTTGTGACCCGCCAATAAAGACAACGAAGAAGAACAAAGGAAAAAAAAGAAGAAGATAAGAAAAAAAAACACGATTCTGTCGGAACTTTTTTTTTAATTGAACAATTTCTATGTACAGACATTGTGGCTTTGAAATCTTTGCAATATACCAATAGAATCAGGTGCATATCAAAAAGACAGAAAAATGACAAATAAAAACAGATGAGATATTATTAAATATAACAAAAGAATAAATAATAACTTACAGGGCTAGGGATCACAAAGACTTTAAAGGCTTTTATGTAAGAAAGAAACTCAAATAAGAATATTATTTACCAGAATAAATGGACAGATAATAATCCCAAAGTGAAATTAAAGTGTTACAGCAACCACCAAATTATATAATAGATAATATAATAAGATTAACTAAAAAATAGAATATAGACTAGAGATATAACCATAACTATACACTGCTCATTGATGTTAATCATCATGTCAATCATTGATGCTCATCCTAGCCCCACAACCATCTCCTTGGTCTTGACTACAACAAATCCTAAAGCTATAAGCAAATTATGTGAGGTCTTTGTTAGGCCACTGACTCCTTAAGAAACAACACATCATTTTTGTGTGAGTGTCCCTCTAGTTATAGTGATGAACTGCACAGGTCTATAGGTCATGTCGGCACAGGGCTGACAGTATCAAAGCTGGTCATCTGGATCCCATCCCAGCAAGCCTTGATGTAAATGATGATGCAAATGTCTGTGCTAAAATTGTGCCTGGGCTAAAAGTTTTCTATTTAAAATATATGCTGCCCCATACTGAAAATTAATTTCAAGCAGGCAGGTTGTCATTGAGTGGTAGTGAAAGCTGCCATTCATTTCTGCTCTCTAATCCACTCTCTCTCTTCCTAATGCAGGTACCAATGCAAGGCACTGCTGGAGAGCTGAAAGGTCTTTAACAGTCATTTCATCTTCATTCATGTGTGAATGCTCAAGTTATCAGTTTAAAGAAAAATCAACGCACACCAGTGTCTTAGTTTGGTGCTGGTAGTGGCAAAATAACTATAGAAAAAAAACAGCATCATAGAGAAAGATTTAATACTCAAACAAATATTCCAGCCATGTTGCCTTTAACCAACACCTTGACGTTGGTACTTTACTTTTCTGTAGTTATTTTACAACTATACAGCCTATACATATATATAACAAATATGATCTGATCTGTACTTTGCCAGATTATGTGGTCATTATTAGCTGATATTTGGCCCTTTTTGTTTAAATATTGCTCTGTGTGGGTCTGACGGTGTTCACATTTTAATATTGTTGATAATAAACCTACATAGGATTCAAATTTACTGATTGGTGGTGCCTTATTGCTTGCTATTGAGTTGTCTGAGCTAAACAGTGGTGCTTCAGCGTACCCTACTGGTGATACATGGTTATAGCACGCCTGTCAAATGGCTTTTTACATTGACTGTACATTTAGTCGTGTCCCTGCATTACTAACATTTAATGAGGGAGGTGAAGATGCCACTTTAAGGATTTTAATGTGGTAATTATACTTTTTTTTCTGGAAAAACCATATCAGACACACATGTTGTTCCAAGCTGATTATTTTATGTCTTAATACATGTCTGGAGGGGATCTTTAAATAAAAAAAACAATGTTTCTTAAGAAGGAACCAATGGCCTAAAACATCTCACATAATTTGCTTATATCTTTAGGATTTGTTGTGAATCATTATCACCTAATAAAGCAAAGTAATATTAAAATAAATGAATGAGATCAGAAAAAAGCATTTTGTTGTCTATGTTTATTTAGGCACTTATTGTATGCACTACTAACACTTATGTTAATGACACTTTTAGTTACCCAAATTATCCAATCAATCACATTAAAAATATCAGTCTGAATAGTTGCCATTAAAAACATATTTGTATATATTATATATTATAGGTCTAGAGTTCAGTGTGAATCAGGTATTCTTACATTTTCACCCAATGACGCTGCAGTGTTAGAATACATACATGAAATCAAAATAACATTAATTCATTCGCCAACCTGCTTTGGGCAAAAGTGCTCAAGAGTAAGACTTAATAAACAACATGAAAATTAATTTTTAATTATTACCAAATTCTTTGACAATACAATGTAGTACATAATCTACTATGTGTGTTTGTGCGTCACCTCTAAGGCTCAAAACAACTTAAATTCTATCAAGTTGACCAGCTCACAAAGTACATAAAAATATTAAATGAATAGAGATACTGCAGAGAGGATGTGACTCTAGTTTGCAGGATGAAAACAGAAGTGACCCAATGGCACTAGAGGGTTTGTCTCAACATAAGACAGCTCACCCTCCAGCCACATAACTGAAGTAGCAAAAAAGAAAATTAATTTAAAAGGTTAATCATTTAAATGTGTAGGAGATATCTAACAGAACAACACAGCTCAGGTTTAGGGAAGTACAGACAACTCACAAATAAATACTAATCAGGAAGTTAATCACAACTCTCAAATCTATTAGTACTTCTTTTATGGTTAAATAACAAAATAGTCACTCTCAAATGTAAATTTTGACTTACTGCAAAGATTTGCAGGAGTAAAAAGTATTATTTGAGGTGTTTGGATTTTAAGTTCTTGTTTAACTTGAAACAAAGACTTAAAATTGTTGTGAATGCACATCTATGAACTTTGGCACCGCCGTCGACCATCAACATGACACGATCACTTCTGACATCAAGTGGGAGAGAAACAGAACACATATTAAAATGATTTTTGTTGCATTTCACTCTTATTAGAGAGCTGACCACAGTAGGTGACAGGAAATATGAGGGCAGTGAGATGAATAATGGAACTGTGCACTTGATGTGAAAGAAGATTGTTCTGCTCAGTTGTTCCTTTAAGTTTTATAGCATACAGCGGAGAAGAGAATCATGCAGAATGTAAATACACAATAGTTTCCAGGAAGGAAATTAAAACAGCAAGAAATGGAAGACAATGAGTAAAAACAGTGCAAGAACAATCTGTACACAGTCCTTAAAAGTACATTTCTCCCACATGAGCAACACAGTCATATAATGTAAAAAATAAGTTTAGTTTAAGAAAACATGAAGTCGTTAGTGACAGCAAATTATTTTTTTTACACAAAGATGTTGTGACTTCTTCTTTACAGGAAATGCTTGCTTGTGGGCTCTTCTCATGTTTCAAGTCACCACAATCAGAAAGAAAATGGCCTCTAATGTGGATCCTTGTGTATCAGTTTCAGTGCTGACAAATCTTTTTGCACAGGTGTCGCAAAGATACGGTTTCTTATCAGCGTGGGTTCTCAACAAATGATGACATCTGAAATCTCTCCCCGATGTTTAGCAAGAATATGGCTTCTCACCTATGTGTATTTTCATATGAGCTTTCAATGTTGATGTCTGACTGAATCTTTTCCCACAGGTGTCACAAGAGTACGGCTTCTCCCCTGTGTGGGTTCTTATGTGGACCACCAATACATCTTTAGATCTGAAATCTCTCCCACATATTTTGCAAGGATACGGCCTTTCATCTGTATGTATTCTTTTGTGTTTTATCAAGTTTGATGAGTTGCAAAAGCCTTTCCCACAGGTGTTGCAAAGGTACGGCTTCTCACCTGTGTGTATTCTTTTGTGCTGTATCACATTTGACGGGTGATAAAACCTTTTACCACAGGTGTTACAGGAGTACGGCCTCTCGCCTGTGTGGGTTCTCATGTGGACCCTCAGTCCACTTTTATATCTGAAATTTCTCCCACATGTTTTACAAGAATATGGCCTCTCGTCTGTGTGGACAGCTAAATGTGCGTTTAATGCTGATATCAAACAGAATGTTTTCCCACAGGTGTTGCAAAGATAAGGCTTCTCACCTGTGTGGATTGTCATATGGGTTTTCAATCCTGACATTTTACTAAATCTTTTCCCACAGGTGTCACAAGAATATGGCTTCTCACCTGTATGTAATCTTTTGTGCCTTATCAAGTTTGACGACTGGCCAAACCTTTTCCCACAGGTGTTGCAAATGTACGGCTTCTCACCTGTGTGGGTTCTCATGTGGGCCATCAATCCACTATTACATCTGAAATCTTTCCCGCATGTCTCGCAAGAATATGGCTTCTCACCTGTGTGGATTGTTAAATGAGCGTTCAATGCTGATGTTGAACAGAAACTTTTCCCACAAGTGTTGCATTTTAAAGACTGTTTCCCTGTATAAGTGTCACTGTGAATCTTTAGCATGGTGGAATTGTCTTCATTGTCAGTGTGACTTTTGCCTTCGTGGTGACTCGTCTGTGGTTTTGGCTCTGCATTTCTAGATGATCCTGAGTCTCCATGTTTGCCTCCTTTGTGATCTTGGCTCTCAGCTACATGAGAGTTGTGAGAGAGGAGCTGGTCGTCACTGTTTGGTTCTGGTACCACTGAGCTTTTAACTGACATGCTGACAACATGCTCATTCTCTGCTGCAGTCTGAGTTTCATCAGGACTCAAGTCCAGAGTCTGATCTTCACTGTTGTCACTTTCCTCACAAGCAGGAGTCAACATAAAGGTTTCAGCCTCCTGCTTCAGTACCAGCTGTTCTCCCTCCAGACTGGTGCAGAGTTCCTCCTGTTCCTCTTTAATCTGTGGAGGCTCTGGGTCCTCTTGGTCCAGACTGGAGTTCTTCTCCTGGTCACAGAGCTGCTGGTCAGCGAGAACCTCCTCCTCCTCCTTACAGACATGTTGCTGTGGGAGCTCTGGAGGTACAAAGGTCACAAGAAGTAGGTTACTACTAATGTGGTCATAGAAAAATGAACATGTGAGCAAATAAACACAAGTCTAAATTCAAACCATTGGGATATTATTGGAGTCAAAAACCTCTTTTTGTTTTTAAAGAACATTAAGACTTTACACACCTATTATGTGTAAGTCCATTTCAGATTTCCAAACGCTATCCAGCAGTCTGCGCTGACGATCGATCTCTTCCTCGTACTCGACGATAGTTTTTTGTAAAACTCCGAATATTTCTTCAGCAGCAGCAGTTAGTCGCTCGTTGATTAACTCTCTCAAACACTGAACTGAAGACATTGTTGCTGTATTACAAGACGTCTCACTTTCGTACTGATAGACTTCTCCCAGCTAACCTCAACACACCCAGCAGCTAACGGGACTAGCTCCTGTGTTGTTTACTTCCGATAGACGTTACACTGTTAAGTTCCGACCATGGGTGTGTTATAGCCCTCTTAATACATTCATGGTTCCGCCAGTGGAAGATGTGTTCTTCTTGTTATTGTTCTTATAACGTTGTTTTTCTTATAATTATTATTAGTGGCAGTTGGCCTAGCTGTTTGTAGCTAAACAACTTCTTATTCTTCTTCGTTTTAATGGAGAATTGCAACCGGGCGGAACATTACTGCCACCTACTGTTGTGTTACAGAGAATTCACACAGAGGAGCCTTATTCTTGCAAAATAACCTACTTCAACACGTGTGGGAAAAGAGTCTGTCATGTGTCTGAATTGGAAAAGCATGTACACAAGCACAGAAGCAAGTAGCTTTGTATTTTTGAAACGGAGAGGACTCAGTTTTAGTGATTCATGGACAAAAAATACGAACTCACACAGGTGAAAAACCACATAATTGCTGCACCTGTGGGAAAAGTAAAAAAAAATAATCCATAAACAGGACAATCAAGCTGAAACTGCGGTGGGCAAGTGTTCACCAGTTGAATTTAATATGCTTTTGCAATAGCTACATCTTTGTAATTGAATGTAAATTATTCACCATATACTGAAAACTGTAAACAGTGTTTTAGAATTTCAGCTCACCTGCGGGAAGGTTCTGTAAAAATTGCAATGTTCAATTATTCACACTTGGAGTACGTCCATTTGATGTTACATAACCTATATTTCAGAGGCAAATATTGCAGTTTTTAGTCCACTAATGCAAATTGGCTCCACCTCATCTCGCTGCATCATATAGAGATGCTGGGATACATGGGACTTTAAATATGTTTTGCAAATAGTACCTCAGTACTTTTACTTAACCAATATTTTGACTGCAGGAGTATTTATACACCGTAGTATTGCTACGTTTAATGAGTTAAATAATGTGAATACTTATTCCAGCAATGTTTATTTATCATTTCATGTGAAGTTACTAAGAACCACGACAGTAAGTTAAATATAGCATATATAGTATAGAAAAAGTACCACATTTCCCTGTGAAATGAATCGATGTATATGTAACGTTGCATCCCTGCTGCTGAGATTTAGCACTCAAGCTCTGAATAAAATGCGTAAAAAAGCGGAACTAAAAGCTACCCCACTTCTACTGTCGGAACTTAGTAGCGTGACACCCATCGGAAGTAAACAACACAGGCAAGCAGCGTGAGCTGCATACATGGATGTATTATTATCGCTGCATATATGTATTGAATTAGCTGGAGGATAACGGCGTAGTGGTAGCGCAGTTAAATGTTTAACGTGTAATTAAGCAACAATGTCTTCAGTTCAGTGTTTGAAAAAGTTCGTCAACGAGCGACTAACTGCTGCTGCTGAAGAAATATTCCGAGTTTTTCAAAAAACTATCATCGAGTACGAGGAAGAGATCGATCGTCAGCGCAGACTGCTGGATATCGTTTGGAAACCTGAAATTATTTTGAACAGGATAGGTCTGTAAAATCTTAATGGCCTTTAAAAACAAACCGATTCATTTGTGTAATAATATCCTGTCAAGGACGACGCTGAAGTTAGCTTAGATTCGGTTTTATGGGGAAAGTTAAGGCAAAAAAATAATTATACTTAGCAGCGGATTCTCTGTTTTTGCACCACTTACACTTGTGGAAAAGTGTTAGACATCGTAGCAGAAGCCCTAACGCTGTTTAAACTCACTTAAAGATTTGTGAAACCTTTATTGTGTTTATGAAAACAGAAAAAAAAATTTCCCTGATATTTCACCATCCAGACCACAGTTAGACCAGGTCCAAAAAACCTTACTTAGACTTGTCAAATCTGGACTAGATTAACAAGGAGACTCTAGAGACCCATTAAAACACAGTTTCAAATATGTGAAACCTTTATTGTATTTTATGTATGAAAACTTAAAAAAAAATGTTGATTTCACTGATTACACTGACTTACACATAGAGCTGTCACATCTGGACTAGATTATAATTATTAAGATTTGACAAGTGTAAGTGGTGCAAAAATGTAGAATCAGCCACTAAATATCATTATTTATGTTTCTCCTCAACCCCAAATTGGAATCTAACTTCAGCATTGTCAAGGGGACATTTTCAGTCAGATATTGGTTTTGATGAAGGGGGTATGGGTAGGTGCACTAGGATATTCATAGTCATCATATATCAGGTAGAAAATCAATCTAATTAACAATTAAGTTTGTTGAAGAGCCACAATATTGAGATGAATGCAACAATCTTAGACACAGTTCTTCTTCACCTGGTCAAGTAAACCTAAAACTTTCTGAATGAAGAGATACTACTGTACTAGAGGTATGGGAGAAAAAAGGGGTGAACTGACTCTTTAAATGGTCCGGTAGACAAGAGGCCCAGGTTTATGAGCAGCTAAAAAGTTCACCTCCACAAATATAAAATATATAATTTTCATGTGGTTGTATCCTATCCGTTTAAATATCAATTTGTATTTATTTGCTCAATGTGTGTTTTAATATCATCACATTAGTAGTAACCTACTTCTTGTGTCCTTTTGTCCCTCCAGAGCTTCCACAGCAACATGTCTATAAGGAGGAGGAGGTTCTCACTGACCAGCAGCTCTGTGACCAGGGGAGGAACTCCAGACTGGACCAAGAGGACCCAGAGCCTCCACAGATTAAAGAGGAACAGGAGGAACTCTTCACCAGTTGGGAGGGAGACCAGCTGGTACTGAAGCAGGAGACTGAAACCTTTATGTTGGCTCCTACTTGTGAGGAAAGTGACAACAGCAAAGATCAGACTCTGAGTACTGATGAAACTCGGAGTGCAGCAGAGAATGAGCATGTTGTCAGCATGTCAGTTGAAAGCTCAGTGGTACCGGAACCAAACCAGCTCCTCTCTCACAACTCTCATGTAGCTGAGAGCCAAGATCACAAAGGAGGCAAACATGGAGACTCAGGATCAACTAGAAATGCAGAGCCAAAACCACAAGGCAACAGTCACACGAACAGTGAATACAACTCTACTATGTTGATGAACAATAATACCTGCAACAGTGAAAAGTCTTTCAAATGTGACACTTGTGGAAAAGCTTTTAAGTATATGTCCAAATTGCGTAGACACCTGACAATCCACACAGGTGAGAAACCAAAGACTTGTGAAACATGTGGGAGAGATTTCAGATTTAATAGTGGGCTGTTGGCCCACATGAGAACCCACACAGGTGAGAAGCCGTACCTTTGCAACACCTGTGGGAAAACGTTTTGCAAATCGTCAAACTTGATAAAACACAAGAGAATCCATACAGATGAAAGGCCGTATCCTTGCAATATATGTGGGAGGGATTTCATATCTAAATATGTATTGGTGGTCCACATGAGAACCCACACAGGGGAGAAGCCGTACCTCTGCAGCACCTGTGGGAAACGATTCAGTGAGAAGTCAAAATTGAAAAGGCATATGAAAACCCACACAGGTGAGAGGCCGTACCTTTGCAATACCTGTGGGAAAAGATTTAGTCGGAAGGCAACTTTGACAAAGCATATTATAAGATACCATACAGGTGAGAAGCCGTATACTTGCAAAATATGTGGTGGAGATTTCAGATCTAGCAGTAACTTGAATTGTCACATGAGAACCCACATTGGTGAAAAGCTGAATAACTGCAGCGTGGAGGATTCAGTGTAGTCCAAGTAAAGTCAAGTCAGTGTTTATTTATATAGCTCAGTATCACAAATTTGCCTCAGGGGGCTTTCAAAATGTTGGAGAGGATTCAGTTGTAGTGGGTAGAACCTACATAGGTGAAATGATGTGTAGTGGCACAGTCTTTAAGTAGAAGCATCTTTGTTTTTGAATGAACATTCGTAATTTTCTTATAAGACATTACATCAGTGCAATGAAATAGTACATTACTGACAGTGCCACCAAGCTTTTGCAAATAACCTCTGTTTTGTTTTTCCCCCCAGTTAACATTACTGTATGTTTGAGCAACAGCATTCCTATAACTTGTGAAGATCTTTGTTTAATATTGTGCACAGTAGTGGTTGTTAAACTGATGGTGTGATGTGGAAAATAGCATTTGCCAAATGTTATTAATGTTAATTTTTCAAATGACTGGCGTCTTGTGGTTTTTGTTGATGTCCATCCTGATGGACAGGATGGACACTAAAAACTGAAAAGAGCATGAAACATTATGTAAGCAGTATTGTGATACTTCACTACATTTCTGAAGCAACTATTAAACTTATTGTACTTTTTACACCAGTACATTTATATGGCAGCTATAGTCACAAATCTACTCCTTCTCCCTCAATAAAAATCCAGAATCTATGAATATGCAAATATTGTTTATTTTAAAAGTTTAACTGCTGGATACAAGATGTCTCTTACTTCACTGTTAAAGTGTATTCTCAGTGTATGTGCACTGGTGGCTTCAAGTTTCCACATCACACTTGTGTAAGTTGAATATTGGATCAGGATTAGCTTCCAAACTAGTTGTGATGTCACAAATCATGTTCATAGGCCCACAGAGAAAATTTCCACTTTAAGCAGATGAAGGTGAAATCAGCTTTCTAGTGTCAAACATATTTTTGAGTGGAGGGGGACTTTAAACTATACAACAGTATGTAAAAAAAAAAGTAAAATTAGCTGCAAAATATAAATGATGTGTTTACATGTTAATGATCTACTACGGACTAGAAGAGCCAGGAATCAAACCACCGATCTTCCGATAAGCCTGCCTCATTTTTCAGATGCAAAAAGAGAAACAATCAATGGCCAATTACTGGGCAAATCTGCAGGGCCATAATGATTTACAGAGTTTTTGTGTTGATATTTCAGATATAATTATAGGAATTAGGAATCCATGATTAGAACATTAATCAGACTGTTTAAATGCCGGCTGTTCCACCATGGTTACTACCTCCACCAATAATAGATTTCTGCATATTGGGCCAAGTACATTGAAATAGAAAAACATTACATTTTGCAGACTTACATCTTACTTCTATATTACATGAGAGGTATGGACATCAATGTATTTACTGATGGGTCTAAAAATCCTGACAATGGCAAAAGCAAGTTGGGTATTTTATGTTCCAGAGTTAAAAGTTAAGGTGGCAAAGAGAACAACTGACCGTGTAGCAGTGTATGCTGTTAAAACGATGCAATTTTATTAGCTTTACATTTATACATATCTCGATTCGATTAGGAATTGATGTACAGTTTTTATGGGTACGTGCTCATGTAGGCATTCAAGGAAATGAGACAGTGGCCCAACTTCCAAAAATGGGCTAAAGGCAAATCAAGTAGAGGTGGGGTAGGAGTAGGGGTAGGAGTGTGAAAGTCACTAGGGAAAAACAGGAAAGAAGAGTGTCTGATCAGTAGATTTGGAGATACTAAATTAAATTCATCTTTACAGACAAACAGATGCTTGCTGTCAAACAAAGACTGTGGAACACGTTACATTTATTTGTCCATATATGCAATATGCAAATGAGAGACAGTTATTAAGAAACGGGCTGAAACATAAGAGGATTAAACACATGGACCCTAAAACAATATTTGCAAACAGCTCTTCAAATTCTGTTGTGAAACATATCTTCACCTATCTACAAGACTCAGGACTGAAAACAAGAATATAAGGACTTTGTAACACAACAGTAGGTGGCAGTAATGCTCTGCCCGGCAACTTGCCATTAAATCGAAGGACAAAGTTGTACCCATGGATGTATAATAAGAGCTGGATAGGGCTCCACTGCTCAGCCTTGCAGCCAATTTTTCCCAGTGGTCACTCACGGTACTGGAGCGAAAAATCCCCCTGCGGCCCAAAAACGCATTTTCCCCGTAGGCCACCACTGTAAAAGTACGGAAGTATATTGCTGCCAAGCCAGAAAAAGAAAAAAGGATTAATATTATGTTACATCAAGATGTATAACAAGATGTTTTTCACGTTATAACAAGAAAAATTTCACGTTATTACAACATACAAACTTATCACATTATAACAATATACTATTTATCTTGTTATAAGTGTACGGATACTTATCACAATATCATCCACCGTGCTCAATAACAGCAGAATCTTGCCAATTCTCAACTCAAGCATGAAGTAGAACTTAAAACCATTCGTGTAAATGAGCCATATTCCTCAATTTATCTGTTCTCCGCACACTGTTTCCTCATTCAAATATGAGTTTCACATTATAACGTAAGTTATCACGTTATAATGTGAAACGTTTCACGTTATAACAATATAAGTTTCACATTATAATGTGAAACTTTTATGTTATAACAAGATAAATAGTGTATTGTTTTGTCGTTTTGTTGTTTGTCGTAATAATATGAAAATATTTTGTTATAACGTGAAAAACATCTCGTTATAACAATAAACTTTTCACGTTATAACGTGATACTGATCCGTTTTTCTTTTTCTGACCTGGCAGCGTATAAAAGAGACGTCTGTTCACAGGAACTGTTGAAAGGACACCTCCAACTGCAAACAACGTCAATTATGACTCTTTCTATTATGAATTTTCGATCCATGGAGGTTTTATACTTGTAAAACTTTCCTCGAGCCAAGAAAAGCGATTTAAAAATCTGTGACATCATCACAATGCGAAGTCTATTGGCTGAGAGGGAACTCGTGGGCGGGGCCAGCAGGGGAAACACCACTGCGCATATTCAGTGGGCCAACGGGAAAGACAACGGGACACAACGCGAAAGCAAACCTGGAAGCTAATTCATGGTAACAATTAGCGGAAGTAAACAATGCAGGCGTCACGTTAGCTGCATGGGTGTGTTGTATTACCGTAATCGTCGCATAACCAACTGCCTTTTCAGTTGTAATAAAGCAACAATGTCTTCAGTTCAGTGTTTAAGAGAGTTAATCAACTCAATCAAAAAACTATCGTCGAGTACGAGGAAGAGATCGATCGTCAGCGCAGACTGCTGGATATCGTTTGGAAACCTGAAATAAAGTTACACAGGATAGGTTTGTAAAACCTTAATTATCATTTTAAAAATAAACAGATGGATTCGACTCATAAGATCCTATTGGTTTAGATCCAGACCAAGAGGACCCAGAGCCTCCACAGATTAAAGAGGAACAGAAGGAACTCTGCGCCGGTCTGGAGGGAGAACAGCTGGTGTTGAAGCAGGAGACTGAAACCTTTATGTTGACTCCTACTTGTGAGGAAAGTGACAACAATGAAGACCAGACTCTGGACTTGAGTCCTGAAGAAAATCAGACCGCAGCAGAGAATGAGCATGTTGTCAGCATGTCAGTTAAAAGCTCAGTGGTACCAGAACCAAACAGTAACGACCAGCACCTCTCTCACAACTCTCATGTAGCTGAGAGCCAAGATCACAAAGGAGGCAACCAAGGAGACTCAGGATCAACGAGAAATGCAGAGCCAAAACCACAGACGAGTCACCACGAAGGCAAAAGTCACACTGACAATGAAGACAATTCCACCATGCTAAAGATTCACAGTGACACTTATGCAGGGAAACAGTCTTTAAAATGCAACACTTGTGGGAAAGCTTTTAAGCGCAAGTTCAATTTGCAGGCACATCTGAGAGTCCACACAGGTGAGAAGCCGTACCCATGTAACACCTGTGGGAAAAGATTCTCTAAGCTGGACACATTAAAACTGCATATGAGAGTCCACAAAGGTAAGAAGCTTTACCCATGTAACACCTATGGGAGAAGATTTAGTGCAACTAACAAAGTGAAAAGGCATATGAGAACACACACAGGGGAGAAGCCATACCCATGTAACATTTGTGAGAAAAGGTTCTCTGAGATGTGCAACCTAAAAGTGCATGTGAGAGTCCCCACAGGTGAAAAGCCGTACACATGTAACACCTGTGAGAAAAGAAGAGAAAAAAACAATCCATAAACAGAACTAACAATTAAGCTGAAACATCGCTAGAGTGTTAAATAAATAAATAATAATAAATACCTTAAAATGACCTAATTTAAATGAAGACTGTTGTTTTCATACAGTAATCTTTGGTAAATTCATAGGATTATCCAATCCAGCCACAAGAACGCCCCATCAAAGTACAGATTTCTGGATGTAAAAAAACAGAAAAAATGTGTAAAATTACATTCAAATTACCCTCCTTTAACACCCATTAATAGTATCTTGAGAGCTTTCAGCTTTTATTTTATGTGATTATCCAATCTATTTACAGTAAATTCCTGGTAAATGTAGGTTTTATACTGTACAAAAAAATAAGATCATGTGATAATAGCTTACAAAAACATAATTTTAATGATCACTACTTTATATAAACATTATTTGATAGTAATTAAAAGCAAGTATCCAATATATCTACATACATTTCCCATTAATGTATACGGCTAGACAGCATAAGCTGTCTTGTCTGAATCAGAAACGGTCTGGTAATATTAAGCTCGAGAGAAAATCAGTGCAGGTCCTGCTAAACGCATCAAAAACTCTAACCAAATCTTGTGGTGGCGCCACCTACTGAGAAAGTTGGTTGTGCAACTAGTAGAAAGGTTAGTCTAGAAACCCTGCATGCGCAACTCATGCGCATTATAAAAACACATCAAGAATGCTGCCTGTGTAGATTCCCGGTAATACTTAGAGGTGCAAAGTATTCTCTGGACCTGAAAATTGTTAAAATTACTTTCCATGCTTGTGTAAGTGCAACAGAGTGGTCAAGGCTACTGCACAGTGCACACATCTGGTAAACAGATAGTAGGCCTGGGTCATGCAGTGTAGCACCCAGCAGCAGTTCCTTGAACTCCACTTGGCTTTCACCTGGCTGAGAACGCCCTCCTGCAGGGTGGTGAGGCTGGGTATGACCATGGGGATGTTGAGGCCCGGAACCTCGCCATAACCATACAGGCCATATGTGAAGGCTGTGCCTGGGAAAACTAAGCCAGTGATGCAAAACAACTCAGGAAGAGGCTGGGGGATGCAAAGTTCAAATCATTGATTGAAATATGATTAAAATACTTATTTTATGAATAAATGTGTGACACATTGATATACTAACATTACATTAAAACATACATATTATTTGTCTGTGTATTTACAACCACAGATTGTTTCCACTGCTGCCGTCTGGTAAACGGTACCGCAGCCTCAAAGCCCGGACCAGCAGGCTCTGAGACAGTTTTTTCTACCAGACAACCAGACTTATGAACAATGAACACCAACTGCCTGTCTGCATATTACACACACACACACACACACACACACCACACAGTCACCACCGAGCACACACAAACATCTACATGCACATCTGTTAGGGCAAGACCTACACACACAGCACTTAACACACACTACACTATAGATATCACTACCACACTGTAAATATTACTGCATTGTTTCTTTTTTTTAAATGCTATATTGCTGTTTCTGTGCTGCTACATTACAATTTTATTGTTACTATTGCTATTGCTGCAAAGTCAAGGAACACAGACACCAACACTAACTTAGTTGGTAGGCTGCAGGTTACCAATAACTTATTTAACTTACTTCTAGCAGTAAGTAGTGGGGTGCAGCCGGGTGGTCTAATGTTTCCTTAATTAATAGTATTACTAACTTATCAAGCTAACTGGCTAAACTTATTAACACTAGCAGACTAGCTGCCACTCAAAGTCTTTGTCAGGTCACAACTCTTCACAGCCTTTTATTTACATGTTTGCAGGACAGAATAGGAGCTTAAATATGTACTGGTCAACTGACAAATGTAACTTATTTAATGTTACTATGACTGATGCACGATTCTGATTCAAGGCTAACGTTAAAAGCTTCATTAGACCCGGCATAACGTTACCTTATCTAATGCCACACAGGCTTACTTAATGCATACAAAAGGCAAATGCTAACGTTAGCCCTGCTGACTCGACATATATTTCAAAATTCTGACACATATGCAACATCAACGCTTTAGTTATGTCAAGTTATAGCTTGTGTTGGATGCTGCCATCTTACTTCCCCTTTCTGCTGCCCTTAGTGTTAGTTCAACTCATGACACGTTCAGTTGATATCTCTCTTTATATGAGAATACATATGAAGAAAAACACAATTGTTACCTTACCTTTAGTGAAAGCTGAATGTGAATCATCATCCTTGAATCAACAGGCTTGGAAAATGACTTGCGTTAAGTTATCCAGAGAAATTTGTCTCTTTTTAGTCTCTGTGCTTCAGACAGAGTGCGCGTAGAGTCAAACAACTAAATGCTGCACAGTCATTGGATGAATCACGCCAGGGGGACCCGCCTCCAGAACTCAAAAACAATATCATTGGTCGAGATCGTCTCCCCACAGCTTGATTCATCCAATGATTGTACAACACTCATTTGTTTGAATCTGTGCGCACTTTCTTGATCTGTCTGAAGCACAGAGACTATAGAGAGACATTTTCTGTGTTTACATTTATGTTTTTTCTACTATTTTGAGGTCTTACATCCATGTCTTACATCCCTTCACCCACATATTACCCATATTACCAAAGCTCAAGCCTTGGCTGAACTGTTGAGCCCTAGCATCAAATCCCAGTTTTACACACATCTCTCACCTACTGCTAAAAAAATAAATAGAGCACACCATTGTAAAGCTTCATTCATATTGAGGTCCCTCTTTATTCACCTTATATTATCTCTGCTCTTTGCTCTTTTGCTCTTTGTTCCCCTCAACCTGTAGAAATGGTGGCGTGACCTAATGACTGCAGTGAGGGCCTTGAATGTTGTTGAACATCGGCTGACTGTGACTCACTTTGAGTCTTAATATTTAGAGAAGAAAAATGAGATCTACAAATGATCGCACCTTCACAAGAAAAAGACACATGGATGCTACCTATGCCATTTCAAGTTGTGGTCTAACATATTGTAACATAATCCACATTTTTAAAGTGGATTTACAGCCTTTATTATAGGCCTACCCCTTCAGTTCTTGAAATGAAATCACTGATGTTTTCTCATCAGTGCCCTTTTCCAAACACTTGGACAACTTCTTCCAAACAATGGACGACTTCTCAGATGGTTCTGTGTAACAAACCATCTGCATGTCAGGTTAGGTGATTACAACCAGCTGCTACAAATCATCCAAACAGGCATCATCAAAAAAAACAGTACTAATAAGAAAATTTAAGATAATTTAAGCCATCCGAGGAGATATATCACATTATGTGATTGCAAAAACCAGATAGTGACCACCTGAAAAACAAACAATAAAAATAGCATGTATGTGGGTCAACATATTTAACCTCATCATGTTCAGAATCTCCATAATAAAATTGCCTACAAGTGCATGTACATAAATACAAACAACCATCCTCAAGAGGCAAATAATCAGAAGAATATTAGTAAGAAAAATAGTAATTAAAAAAAATTAATAGGAGGAAATACAACATATTCTGTGATTACAACAGCCAGATGAGTGACCAATAGACCTACTCAATATATCACACATGTGATAGTAACAGCAAAAGAAGTGACCGATAAATTTACTAAATATATCATATATTGTGATAGTAACAGTCAGGTGAGTGACCGATCGATTTACATACTAACAATAAAAATTCATGTATGTATATATGTAGACCAATCATGCACAAAACCTCCATATAAAATGCAAATACATTATACATTAGAAAATTAGTAACAATCCATCTAATAAGTAATAGGAGAAAAATATCACAATGTGATTGCAACAACCAAATAATTGCTAGATTTACACACTGTACATATCACATTATGTGACTGCAACAGTCAGATAAGAGCCAAAAGGTTTACACACTAACAATGAAAAAAATCTATGTATGCAAATATGAAGACCAATCATGTGCAAAACCTCAATCATGTGCAAAACCTCCATAGAACATATAAATGCATATACATCAATAATACCCATACTCACAAAAACAAAACAACAGAGTTTGCACAATGCTGAATAAGCCTGTGACTGCCAGATAAATCTCTCTATATTTCACAGTGTACAGTTTTTAATCTCGTGGCAGTGGTGACATTCCTGTGCTGGCCTGTGTGCTGGCCTGCGCGCTCTATGGGCAAAGCATGTGAACCAGACTTCCGCCGGCCGAGTGGCTAACTTACAGTTAGCTCTCAGCTAACTTGATTGGGGATAAAACAATTTAATTTTGTGGCTCTTCTAGACTTTCAAACATTCGGACCAAATGGATCAAATTCTGATAGTGAAACGACTCATTTCACGGGGGTTGTGTGACGCTCAAAAAAAATTTATCCACCGTTTCTACAGCTGCAACCGTAGCGACGGAGTAGTCTGCAGCGGAGCCTATGATGTAAGCATGAGTCAACAGTGCTTTTTTTACTCTCACTGCCAGAAGGGGGAGACAAAAGTCCTACAGTCGGGCTTTAACTGTACTAATACATGATATTTTTGAAGGTATATCAACTGTGTATAATCTGTCACAATTATTACATTGATTGATTCAACAATACTTAGAAGAGCTCTTGGTTGTGGGTTGTCTAGTTGAAATGTGGAGTGGCTGAGGCCATGCAGTGACGGTTCATGTTCAGGCTAGTTGAAAGGCTAATACAGTGCTTAAACAGGCATGGCTAGACCTACATGTCTCTGTACCACTGTTAACCCCTCTTCAAATAACTGCTAAGCTATATACAAGTCCTACTCTACTGCTAGGAGTTGGCAGACCATTATGCCAACATCTGTGATTTATTCATGTCTACATAAAGAGGCAAGGGACATGATTGTAAATGTCAATCATTAAGAGGTCTTTCAGGCTCAAAAACCTATCCTATGGAACATAGGATACAAAAAACACACATTTTATGACCATTTGATTTTGATATATAGCTCCAACACCACTATACTTTGCATCAAGACCTAAATACAATTGCTCTCTTTAGCCTCAAATAGCCTATAAGTGGCAGGCTTTGAAGAATGATGTGGTGGTGCATTCAGGCTTCCAGTACGGTACTGACTGTAGATGCACATTATACAAAAAATATCCCCCTGAAGAAGAGTCGCAGACGGATATATTGGATATTTGCTTATAATTACTTTCAAATACTGTTTATATACAGTAAATCTCACACATTAATGGGAAAAGTCTGTAGATATATTGGATAGTTGCTTGAAATTGCTGTCAAATAATGTTTATAATAATAATGATTGTTAAAATTATGTTTTTGTAAGCTATTATCATACGATCTTATTTTTTGTACAGTATAAAAACAATATTTTACTACAGGAATTTACTGAAAATAGATTGGATAATCACATAAAATTAAAGCATAGCCATTACTGTCTACAGTAAATATCTGTATTTTAAAAAAAATTCTCCGTAAAATAACCAAAAGCTTTTTACTGTCATATTACGGTAAATGTTTGGCAATTTTTGCTGCCAGACTTTTTACCATTTTTAAATTTATTTTGAACATTTTTGTTTACATTAAATTTAAAGTTTTGCTGTAAAAAAAACAGAAAGTTGTCTTAATTTTACATTCAGCAATAGATGTGAAAATTTTGTATTTTTACATTCAATGTAATTTAACATGCCAGACCATTAAACAATTGAATAATCCTGTTAAAAACTACAATATTCCATTATATTAATTTACAGATTACAGCCTTTATTTTATGGTTATTATTTTTTAATAAAAATAATTTACTGTGTTTCTATGGCATTTACACTTAATGTAAAAAAACTGAAAAAACCCATAAAATAAAAACTTTTTTTTTTTACATTGATAGTCCAACCTTGAGACCCACTGGCCTCATAACTTTATAATCATGCTGGTATGGCTCCTGAACAACAGAATGGGCTTTGATCTTAGTTTCTCCTCCTGTGAGGGGTGTTGATACCATTTCAAAGGGGAAAATGTGTTGGTGGGCTCTCATTGAAAATTTACTTCGCAAAATCTAAATAATATAGATATGAAATCAAAATTCAGCCTCTTTCAAACACCAGTCAGATCATACCAGTTTGCAATCAAAATACTTGCCCCCTCTCTCTAAGCTTTATATAGGTATAGAAAAATAGCCAGTATGATTTTAGGCTGATGGTATAGGTGTATGCTTGGGCCGCACTGTCCATAGTACTGAAACAGAGCGGAGGACGACAGACAGAACATGACACTTAGCTAATTGGGTTTCTTAGCCTGTTTGGATTTCATGGTTGTGAATAGTTCTTCTGGCCCTAATTCCATTTTCCCCCCAATGTAGCGATCCACAGACAGAAGGGAAACGGAAGCCTCCCGGAATAACCTATGTGCCTCTTCTCATGAACATAAGAAACATAAGGAAGGGATCAATTTGGAATAGTGAAACATGTCTGTATAGGGATGTAGGGAAGAGTTTAAGAATCCTATAAAAATTAAGCGTTTAGCCTAATTCATAATATTCAAAGAGACTGTGTTCAACATACTGTTCTGAGGAAATTCCTCTTCTCTGTTGCTCTGACCTGTATCTCTTAGATGCATTTCAATGCATCTGTGATGGTTTCTTGATGTAAGACACTAACTGTGTGATATAGAGTACTCAAATTATATGCGGGAAATACATTTTAGGCTATATCAATAATCCATAATTTATTTCCAGAAGGAGATCTTACTCTGTGTCCTTCAAGTTGAGACAAGAGAAATGCCACTGTGTTTACGCAGTCAACAACTTCTAGTCAATTAGTGGATAAATTTGAGAGGTCATGGAGATAATCACCCAACCAAAAAAGTGCTTTGAACCTGCTGGGAAGGGGAGAGAACATCAAACTCAAGTCTTGGCTGGACAGGAGATGCAAAATTCAAAGTCCCAAATATAAATTAAAGTGTTCACATTGTATAAGGTCTGTGTAGTCAGGCAATAACTATATAGTGACAGATTTAGTATAGTTATAAAAATTCATAGATTATATTACTTATGAATGACTTTGTAATGTCTGATGAGCAAAGAAACCAACAGATGAGGTACTGACACATTCAGAAAAGAAATCTGTTATTTATTCAGAGTTCAGGTTCAGCATCAAAAACTGACGTTAAGGTGGTGCTGAGCGAATCCTCTGATGGTGAAATATCGAGAGGCATTCAGATGTTAACCCCCTTCAGTTCTCATGTATGGATGAAAGGTCAAAGGTCGAAGCCATCACGTCAGCATAACAGAGATCCTTGTAACAGATTGTGATTACAATTATGCACCGCATTCAGACAGACGATGCGTTTTGTTACACACTCAGTCAGTTGCTTGGTGTTTGACTTGTGTTTCGTTTAGGTAGAAATGCTAGCTTACTAGCCGAGCTTCTTCTGAGCAAAACGGTATGTCATGGGACTGTGTTCTCCTGTGTTTAAATGCCCTGTGACGCGTTTGCTTACGCGAGGGCAGCCCCGGCCCCTGCCGGCGGGGGCTCTTGGGCTTAAGAGGTCAAGGAGAATATATTTAAGAAATATATTTAGAAAAAGGAAATGTCCCTCACATTTGCAGCATTTCCAATTGAACTTTTTACTCCATAATTCCAAATTCTGTCTGTATACTTTAAATAGATACTGTATGCAGTGTAGCACAAATGTATTTAATTCTCTGAAGGCTAAAAAGATGACACTTACGCAGATGTGCCTGTGTAATGTTTTAGTGTCATTTTCAGTACCAGCCAATGATATTTCCTCACAGCCATTTGTCTATCAGATATAGAAAGAAGAGTTTGCCCTGACAGATTTTAATTGTGTACAAGATGTTTATAAGTAAAACTGCACTGTCCTTGATGAGAAATAATGTGAATGGAAAATATATAATAACAAACTTATAATTCCAGAGTTATATCCTGACTCCAAATTGTCATATATGCACAATAATTAATTGGTTAAGGAGGATTATTTGGTGAAAAGATAAACATTTAACTTTATCTAAACTGTAAACAGTATAAACATCTGCAAATAAAAACACAGTTTTCAGGTTTGCCATGTGCCATGATGTGTTTAATGTTTTAAATGTTATTTTCCATACTGCGAAATGTTGAACTGTGTTGAAGAATATAAACAAAAACATGTATACTTTTGGTTCATTTAATAAGAGAAAAGTGTAAAAGGTAAAAGGGTCAGAGTAAGGGGTGTTTATGTGTGTGTGTGTGTGTATGTATGTGTATGTGTGGGGATGTACGCACACACACAAACAAACACACACACAGACATAATAGAAATTAAGAAATGCATGAATATATGAGATGCATGCAGTTCATATATTTATGCATTTATTAAGAGGGAAAAGGTAAAGGGGTGGTTAGGGGTGAGGGTTAAGGGTATTGGGGTAAAAGGGAGGTTAGGGGTGAGGGTTAAGGGTATTGGGGTAAAAGGGAGGTTAGGGGTGAGGGTTAAGGGTATTGGGGTAAAAGGGAGGTTAGGGGTGAGGGTTAAGGGTATTGGGGTAAAAGGGAGGTTAGGGGTGAGGGTTAAGGGTATTGGGGTAAAAGGGAGGTTAGGGGTGAGGGTTAAGGGTATTGGGGTAAAAGGGAGGTTAGGGGTGAGGGTTAAGGGTATTGGGGTAAAAGGGAGGTTAGGGGTTTGGGTTAAGGGTATTGGGGTAAAAGGGAGGTTAGGGGTGAGGGTTAAGGGTATTGGGGTAAAAGGGAGGTTAGGGGTGAGGGTTAAGGGTATTGGGGTAAAAGGGAGGTTAGGGGTGAGGGTTAAGGGTATTGGGGTAAAAGGGAGGTTAGGGGTGAGGGTTAAGGGTATTGGGGTAAAAGGGAGGTTAGGGGTGAGGGTTAAGGGTATTGGGGTAAAGGGGAGGTTAGGGGTGAGGGTTAAGGGTATTGGGGTAAAAGGGAGGTTAGGGGTGAGGGTTAAGGGTATTGGGGTAAAAGGGAGGTTAGGGGTGAGGGTTAAGGGTATTGGGGTAAAAGGGAGGTTAGGGGTTTGGGTTAAGGGTATTGGGGTAAAAGGGAGGTTAGGGGTGAGGGTTAAGGATATTGGGGTAAAAGGGAGGTTAGGGGTGAGGGTTAGGGGTGAGGGTTAAGGGTATTGGGGTAAAAGGGAGGTTAGGGGTGAGGGTTAAGGGTATTGGGGTAAAAGGGAGGTTAGGGGTGAGGGTTAGGGGTGAGGGTTAAGGGTATTGGGGTAAAAGGGAGGTTAGGGGTGAGGGTTAAGGGTATTGGGGTAAAAGGGAGGTTAGGGGTGAGGGTTAAGGGTATTGGGGTAAAGGGGAGGTTAGGGGTGAGGGTTAAGGGTATTGGGGTAAAAGGGAGGTTAGGGGTGAGGGTTAAGGGTATTGGGGTAAAAGGGAGGTTAGGGGTGAGGGTTAAGGGTATTGGGGTAAAAGGGAGGTTAGGGGTGAGGGTTAAGGGTATTGGGGTAAAAGGGATGTGTATGTATGTGTATGTGTGGGGATGTACGCACACACACAAACAAACACACACACAGACATAATAGAAATTAAGAAATGCATGAATATATGAGATGCATGCAGTTCATATATTTATGCATTTATTAAGAGGGAAAAGGTAAAGGGGTGGTTAGGGGTGAGGGTTAAGGGTATTGGGGTAAAAGGGAGGTTAGGGGTGAGGGTTAAGGGTATTGGGGTAAAAGGGAGGTTAGGGGTGAGGGTTAAGGGTATTGGGGTAAAAGGGAGGTTAGGGGTTTGGGTTAAGGGTATTGGGGTAAAAGGGAGGTTAGGGGTGAGGGTTAAGGGTATTGGGGTAAAAGGGAGGTTAGGGGTGAGGGTTAAGGGTATTGGGGTAAAGGGGAGGTTAGGGGTGAGGGTTAAGGGTATTGGGGTAAAAGGGAGGTTAGGGGTGAGGGTTAAGGGTATTGGGGTAAAAGGGAGGTTAGGGGTGAGGGTTAAGGGTATTGGGGTAAAAGGGAGGTTAGGGGTTTGGGTTAAGGGTATTGGGGTAAAAGGGAGGTTAGGGGTGAGGGTTAGGGGTGAGGGTTAAGGGTATTGGGGTAAAAGGGAGGTTAGGGGTGAGGGTTAAGGGTATTGGGGTAAAAGGGAGGTTAGGGGTGAGGGTTAGGGGTGAGGGTTAAGGGTATTGGGGTAAAAGGGAGGTTAGGGGTGAGGGTTAAGGGTATTGGGGTAAAGGGGAGGTTAGGGGTGAGGGTTAAGGGTATTGGGGTAAAAGGGAGGTTAGGGGTGAGGGTTAAGGGTATTGGGGTAAAAGGGAGGTTAGGGGTGAGGGTTAAGGGTATTGGGGTAAAAGGGAGGTTAGGGGTTTGGGTTAAGGGTATTGGGGTAAAAGGGAGGTTAGGGGTGAGGGTTAAGGGTATTGGGGTAAAAGGGAGGTTAGGGGTGAGGGGTAAGGGTATTGGGGTAAAAGGGAGGTTAGGGGTGAGGGTTAAGGGTATTGGGGTAAAAGGGAGGTTAGGGGTGAGGGTTAAGGGTATTGGGGTAAAAGGGAGGTTAGGGGTTTGGGTTAAGGGTATTGGGGTAAAAGGGAGGTTAGGGGTGAGGGTTAGGGGTGAGGGTTAAGGGTATTGGGGTAAAAGGGAGGTTAGGGGTGAGGGTTAAGGGTATTGGGGTAAAAGGGAGGTTAGGGGTGAGGGTTAGGGGTGAGGGTTAAGGGTATTGGGGTAAAAGGGAGGTTAGGGGTGAGGGTTAAGGGTATTGGGATAAAGGGGAGGTTAGGGGTGAGGGTTAAGGGTATTGGGGTAAAAGGGAGGTTAGGGGTGAGGGTTAAGGGTATTGGGGTAAAAGGGAGGTTAGGGGTGAGGGTTAAGGGTATTGGGGTAAAAGGGAGGTTAGGGGTTTGGGTTAAGGGTATTGGGGTAAAAGGGAGGTTAGGGGTGAGGGTTAAGGGTATTGGGGTAAAAGGGAGGTTAGGGGTGAGGGTTAGGGGTGAGGGTTAAGGGTATTGGGGTAAAAGGGAGGTTAGGGGTGAGGGTTAAGGGTATTGGGGTAAAAGTGATGGGAGAAAGGTGCAGGGTGGAGAGATCCTGTTCACTTGAAGAATTGGAGGAATCTTTTCCTCAGAGATTTTTTCTTTGGCTTCTTGGGCTCTTCAATGTCATCTATTTTCTCCTCGAGATCCGACATTCTGTCCAACAGGCCACCCGTGGCTCCCTCCTCCTCCTCCTTGGGGGTCTTCTTATCGTTATTGAGAGCATCCAAGCGAAAGGATTTTTTCTCCTTCCACTGGCGCCTCTCGTTTTCGTGGTCCTCCATAGCTTGGTCCAGAGCTGCCATCAATCTGGAGGTTTCCTCCTGCTGCTTGGCCAGGAGACGGGACCTGTGCTCCTCCCACTGGTGTTGCTCGCGCTGCAGGTCCTCCTTTATCTGGGCCAGGGTAGCCTCAAATTTAAACCTTTTCTGCGTCAGCTGGGCCAAGTTGATTTTGATTTCTTCCCGTTGCTTCTTCTCAGCCTCCAGAGACTTCTCTAAATGTTCAATTTTCTGGGAAGCTTCTCTGTTGGTCTTTTCCCGTTTAGAAACCTCAACTTTAAGGAATCCTTGCTGGAGGTCTGCCTCCTTCGTCTGTGCCTCCAGCAATGTTTTTAATTGTTGTACCTCTTTGAGCAGGGACTTTTTCTCATTGACCAGTTTGGAAGTCTGCTCCTCAGACTGGTGTCGCTCGCGCTGCAGGTCCTCCTCTATCTGGGCCAGGGTAGCCTCAAATTTAAACGTTTTCTGCGTCAGCTGGGCCAAGTTGATTTTGATTTCTTCCCGTTGCTTCTTCTCAGCCTCCAGAGACTTCTCTAAATGTTCAATTTTCTGGGAACCTTCTCTGTTGGTCTTTTCCCGTTTAGAAACCTCAACTTTAAGGAATCCTTGCTGGAGGTCTGCCTCCTTCGTCTGTGCCTCCAGCAATGTTTTTAATTGTTGTACCTCTTTGAGCAGGGACTTTTTCTCATTGACCAGTTTGGAAGTCTGCTCCTCAGACTGGTGTCGCTCGCGCTGCAGGTCCTCCTTTGTCTGGGCTAGGGTAGCCTCAAATTTAAACCTTTCCTGCGTCAGCTGGGCCAAGTTGATTTTGATCTCTTCCCGTTGCTTCTTCTCAGCCTCCAGAGACTTCTCTAAATGTTCAATTTTCTGGGAAGCTTTTCTGTTGGTCTTTTCCCGTTTAGAAACCTCAACTTTAAGGAATCCTTGCTGGAGGTCTGCCTCCTTCGTCTGTGCCTCCAGCAATGTTTTTAATTGTTGTACCTCTTTGAGCAGGGACTTTTTCTCATTGACCAGTTTGGAAGTCTGCTCCTCAGACTGGTGTCGCTCGCGCTGCAGGTCCTCCTTTGTCTGGGCCAGGGTAGCCTCAAATTTAAACCTTTCCTGTGTCAGCTGGGCCAAGTTGATCTCTTCCCGCTGCTTCTTTTCAGCCTCCAGAGCCTTCTCTAAATGTTCAATTTTCAGGGAAGCTTCTCTGTTGGTCTTTTCCCGTTTAGAAACCTCAACTTTAAGGAATCCTTGCTGGAGGTCTGCCTCCTTCGTCTGTGCCTCCAGCAATGTTTTTAATTGTTGTACCTCTTTGAGCAGGGACTTTTTCTCATTGACCAGTTTGGAAGTCTGCTCCTCAGACTGGTGTCGCTCACGCTGCAGGTCCTCCTTTGTCTGGGCTAGGGTAGCCTCAAATTTAAACCTTTCCTGCGTCAGCTGGGCCAAGTTGATCTCTTCCCGCTGCTTCTTTTCAGCATCCAGAGCCTTCTCTAAATGTTCAATTTTCAGGGAAGCTTCTCTGTTGGTCTTTTCCCGTTTAGAAACCTCAACTTTAAGGAATCCTTGCTGGAGGTCTGCCTCCTTCGTCTGTGCCTCCAGCAATGTTTTTAATTGTTGTACCTCTTTGAGCAGGGACTTTTTCTCATTGACCAGTTTGGAAGTCTGCTCCTCAGACTGGTGTCGCTCGCGCTGCAGGTCCTCCTTTGTCTGGGCTAGGGTAGCCTCAAATTTAAACCTTTCCTGCGTCAGCTGGGCCAAGTTGATCTCTTCCCGCTGCTTCTTTTCAGCCTCCAGAGACTTCTCTAAATGTTCAATTTTCAGGGAAGCTTCTCTGTTGGTCTTTTCCCGTTTAGAAACCTCAACTTTAAGGAATCCTTGCTGGAGGTCTGCCTCCTTCGTCTGTGCCTCCAGCAATGTTTTTAATTGTTGTACCTCTTTGAGCAGGGACTTTTTCTCATTGACCAGTTTGGAAGTCTGCTCCTCAGACTGGTGTCGCTCACGCTGCAGGTCCTCCTTTGTCTGGGCTAGGGTAGCCTCAAATTTAAACCTTTCCTGCGTCAGCTGGGCCAAGTTGATCTCTTCCCGCTGCTTCTTTTCAGCCTCCAGAGCCTTCTCTAAATGTTCAATTTTCAGGGAAGCTTCTCTGTTGGTCTTTTCCCGTTTAGAAACCTCAACTTTAAGGAATCCTTGCTGGAGGTCTGCCTCCTTCGTCTGTGCCTCCAGCAATGTTTTTAATTGTTGTACCTCTTTGAGCAGGGACTTTTTCTCATTGACCAGTTTGGAAGTCTGCTCCTCAGACTGGTGTCGCTTGCGCTGCAGGTCCTCCTTTGTCTGGGCCAGGGTAGCCTCAAATTTAAACCTTTTCTGCGTCAGCTGGGCCAAGTTGATCTCTTCCCGCTGCTTCTTTTCAGCCTCCAGAGCCTTCTCTAAATGTTCAATTTTCAGGGAAGCTTCTCTGTTGGTCTTTTCCCGTTTAGAAACCTCAACTTTAAGGAATCCTTGCTGGAGGTCTGCCTCCTTCGTCTGTGCCTCCAGCAATGTTTTTAATTGTTGTACCTCTTTGAGCAGGGACTTTTTCTCACTGACCAATTTGGAGGTCTGCTCCTCCTTTTCGCTCATGATCCGCTGAAGCTCAAGCTCAGGGATCAGGAGCAGAGCCTGCTTAGTCTGCTCACAATAGGCTTCCACACTGGGTCCTTTGACTGGACAGCCTTGGACTGTCACAGTGAGCTCTGGTTCCGTTATTACTCCAGGTGTAGGCTGTGCCTCTTGAGGTGACGTGGTTGTTTCTGGCTCCATAGGTGATGGAGCTGTGGCTGCTGGCTCAGGTCTTCTCTGAAGGATGCTTTGCAGCGTCCAGCGTCCGGGCCTTGAACGAACAACCTGATCCTGTTTAAAATTGGCTTGGGGTTTCTCACTTTCACCGTTCTTGCTTGCTTTCTTGTTTTCACTTGTCTCCATCTCGAGATCGTTTCTGGACGCACTGGTTCACAGTAAATCTGGTGTCTGTGTCTCACTGCTGGAGGTCTGAGAATGTAAAGACTGGTGACATCACCAGTTTTATGATGTATTAAAGGCCTCATTTGCATAAAGCATTCTAGAATCTCTTTGAAGTCTAAAAATAGATAGATAAATAAATCAAATAAAAATAGATAAATAAATAAATAAATAACTTTTTAAAAATAAACAGTTCTCTGTTTATGTCTATGATTTAGCTTTTCAAATGAAATCTTGTAAGCTGGTGGATGATTTGATTGCTCGTATACTACTTTGTGCTGTGATATAATTTTACTGGCAGAACATGAAAAACATCTATTGAAAATGTTCTGGCTGAATAGTGCTGGACATGGAGACTAATGATAAACCAGGATAAAACAAAAAGAGTACATTTCAGGCAGCAAACGATTACAAGAAGTGCAGTTACTTTTAAACTTGGTTCAACAGTGCTCATTTTGGATAAGCATCTCTTTTATAATTAGGGTATTAGTGTTTTAGTTCATTCAGCAGGTAGGGAACTGGGATCAGTGCTGAGCAAAGGCAAACTATGTAAAGACCTGGGATTTTGTACTCATACACAGTTGTATAAATCTTGTGTGTCATGTTTCAGATTATGCGTCTGGCATTTGGGGATTCCATCAACATGTGAATTGCAACACCAAATATTACACAGATATTCAATACATTATTTTTTTAAACAGTTTTGGCCATTAGTGGTGATGTGGGATGGGAACCACCAAATGTCAGAAACGTGAGATGATCTGACTGTGGAACAGACTTGTCAATATGCCTGAACAGAGGCTCACTAGGAAGATTTTTGATTGGGACATTTTGCATGGATACCCCTGGATTAGTGAGGTCAAATCCTTATTTTGTATGATTGATTCTTTTTTTATTTTCCAAAACAGATTACAGTGTAATATTCATGTTGCCCATCGCAACTAACTCTCAGTCAGTCAGTCAGTCACAGACATTCGCGTTTGTAGGGCTGGCCCTGCTGTTGAGGTCCAGCCAAAAATCACAATTAGTTAATAGTTGCAGTTATATCTGACTTCCTGCTCCTGCAACCTGATTACTTAAGTGCATGTGAACACACTGATTGTGGCACGTGTGGAACAAGGTGGAACATGGAACTGACTGCTTTATTCTTGAAGGCGCTCATGAAAAAGCGTTTGCCAAATGAACACGTTTGGAGCTCTCTCAGTTGTGTCAGGTGAGGACAGGTGTGACTCTAAATAACCTCACTCTGGTAGACTCTGTGCTTCTCATAAAGTTCTCATGGGATCAATACAAGTCTATTGATCTGTGAGTGCAGGTATTCTGTTTGTTTTTGATTCTTGCCACAACCGTGAATCCAATCCCATGTTCAAGATTTGGAGCTGTGCTACTTTTCACTATATGTAAGAGTTAAACCTACAGCTCGCCAGTTTAAACCAGTTTAAAAATTATTTAATATGATTTGATGCTTTTTAACAGGAACTCAATACAATTCAATAAATCTATGAACAAATCAGTAAATGAAAATTGATTATTAATTTGTCAATCTACTGTGCAATAGAAGTATTGGATGTCATGTTGGACATTTCACATAGTACAGAGGCAGAATATTAAACAACTTGCAACAGAATATGACATTCGTATATATAAAACTTTATTATTAGCAGTAATACGCCCATTACATTGAATATCCTATTTTAAATAATAATCTTGATCCGGTAACGCAAGACCCTTTCTGTGCTGGATTAATATGAATGTGTGTGTGTGTGTGTGTGTGTGTGTGTGTGATAACCCTATAGTCAAACCATGCCCTTAGTCAGGTTGAGTAAACACAACTATCCCATACACAATGTGATTTGACTTACTTCATCTCTCCTGGCACATACGCAAAAGCCACGTCCTCAGACTGCCATTCTTATAAAACTGCATTCTTGTTAGCAGAGGTCATAAAGACCTTTCACTCATCACGCATTCCTGGTGAGACAGCCAGACACTTTATCTTCTTTCAGCTGACTTAAGTATAGTCCATGCATGAATAAAGAAATACTTGGAGACTCAACCTGAACCTGATATTCACTCCTTCAACACAACTGAGCAAAGACAGCACAATGACTGTTGATTTAATAAAAGTCTTACAATAAAGCAACAGTAGAGCAAAAATAACATAACATTTTTAATAAGTTTCTTAAGATTGTCAGTGACATTAAGTCCCTGCACGCTGCAGAGTAAGGGACTCAAATCATCTGATCGCAAGCTCCACAAGCATCATTGTGTAGTGTAACAAATCACATCACAAAAAAAAAATGCAGCAAAAATTGTATCCAGACTACAAAAATAGATAGAATACAGGTGTAATTGAGAAGACTCAATTGAAAGGCTGCCAGGGTACATTGCTTGCATTTAATCAGCACTCAACACAATTAACTGACGTGCAGAGGACTGTAAAACTTTTCATTAAAATGAATACAACACTGTTTGGATAAGTATGCAGCCATTTGCTTTGTTTGGATTTAGATTCAACATTGTGTTTCCTGTCACATCACATTGAAATTGTATTAATCATTTTTCTTTGAAACAGTTTCTTTTTGTCTTGCTGGTTAATTAATAAAAAAATGCTCCTGTGCTTAGATCTTAATGGCATTTGATGCATGTTAGCATTAAGGGGGGGCTCAATACAGTATATACCAATAGTGATGGAATAAAATTCATAATGTTGCTAAAGAAAGCTTGAGGAAAACAACAGCACTTCGACCTTGACAAGGCACACACTGTGTACTCATGACTTTGATACAATCCGTTAACTGTCCTCCCTTCTTTTGTAAAACTGTGGAAGGGAATTCAACACACGGATGAACTCCCTCTGTGTAGGAGTTAGATTGCCACACAGGTATCCTGTTTTCACCATTACTTGCCATATAAAGACAAGAATCAGTATCCTGAATTGTTATTGGAGATGGATAAACACACCCAGGGGTGTAAACATTCTATAAAAGCTCTTGTACGTCTCTGTGTTATCAGAACTTCGTTGATGTATCTTTGACGCTGGTGTGTTTTTCTGCAGGCCTGTCTTCAATAAATGACCGTTAAACTTCAAGGTCTACTCTGTTTCCTGCATGATGCAGAGAGATAAATTCACTTTATATCTATCAAATACTGTAGCTCAGTATATCAGAATTAGAGTTTCCATCGCAATGCGGTGGAAATTTGTCTTTGGTGTGGCGATAGAATAAAAATATACACATAACATTAAAATTACATGTATACTGTATATCTATATATACATAGAGTTAAGAACTTTGGCTGTAAAGTGCAAATATGTGCAAGTGTAATTCCTTCATAGCATATATGTGACATTGTTGTTCTTCAAACTATACAAAAATATACTCAACCTTGTAACACCCTGTGATAGGACTACAACACAATTACAGTTCACTGTAATTATAAACTTCAAAATTAACAACACAGCTAAGACAGTGTCAGGCCGGTTATAAGGCCGAGGTGAGTACCTGCTGATGACCATTGCTGTTACGATTGGTTCCCAACCTGTGTAGAGCAGGATATGACTTGCCGGGTGTTTGGAGGAGATGACCACCCAAAGAGGGATCAGGCACAACAATAACAGATCCACCAGGTACAACACATAGGGATACAGTTCTGTTAAGAGGAAATGTCATTATTTATTGCATCATTTTAAACCAGGGTTCACTTTAAAACCTTGTTGAATCTTTATGGAGGTGTTAGATCAAGGGTCACAAGTGCCATCTGTTGGCCAAAGGTGAAAATTACTTCTGGCTCTTGAAACGACTTCTCTTTTACTGTTTCTGTCACTGTTCCTGTGTGTGTTACAGAATCAGATAGTCTCACCAGCACATTTTGTTCTCATCCTTGTTTACCTATGATCCCCAAAGCTGGCTGCCATTGGTGTGGCCACATTGTCAGGGTTGATTCCCATCCGCTTAGAGCCAATAATCACCCCCACCATGATAATACCTGGGAAAAATAAAAGTTCTTAATCTATGAGGTGACGTGGAATCAGTCCTGATGGTGACAATTTTATCAGAAATAACTGAATAAATAGAGAAATGATAGTCTAATCTTCTTTCTGTTTCAACCTAAATGCAACTAAAACAGCCTTCAGTTCCTTTTTTACATGTCTTCTTCTCAGTTTTCGTTATAAATAGAATAAAGGTGGTCTGCTAGCTACAGCTCTGCCTCTGTAGCTGTTGTGATAACAAAATTCAAAGTGTAGATTGATCATGATTCTGATTCTGCAGCAAAAAAATTATAAATCACGCACAACCGATTTGTCTGCTGCCACAGTCCAACTGTTCACGTTTACATTTCTCAAATAAGAATGTGCATTTTTTCCAAGTATTTAGGCATCTTTGCTAGGGGGCCTAGATTGAAAGAATGAATTGGTAGTATAGGCTTATACAGAGTCAGCAGTGAAGAATGACAAAGGATTTCACAGAAACACAGGGCTCCCCAGTGCCTGTAAATGTGTAATGAGGGTGAAAAGAGGGTGAGACGGGATGTCAAAAGGACTGAATAGATGTAATGGTGGTGTGTGTAAGTGTGTTTTCTCAGCTTTTTTACACTCAAGGAGGAGAAGGAAAGAGGACAAAGGTGACGGCAGCTTGTGTTGTTACCTTGTAACATTGAAGCCACAAAGGCAGTAGAGACACTGGTTGAACACAGGAGCACTGCGTGATTAAAGGGCATCTTTCCTTCTGCCATCCAGCCCAACAAGATCGCCAGTAGGGAAGCTAAAAGGCCGAGCACCGTGGCTTGTAGCTGTAAAATGAGGCCTTGTAGTTTAGTCATTCAGTTTTACGTGTTTGTGCGTGTGTGTGTGTGTTGCCTGTGATATATAGCACTGGTTCACATAATACTGCAGTTGCCTTGAACGTGCTGCAGTTGCTTGAAGTAGCATTGACTGTGGAGCCAGATATGGGTTGCCAGATACTGCGTTGTTTAAGGTAAACAAGGTCAACAATGTGCATCAGGCAAGTGGCAGGATAATTCACATATTTGCACAGCGCAGCAATCTCAAGTGAAGATCTCAATCAAGTGCGCCCTGTGCAGTGCGTCGGGGACGTGCTCAGCTCACTTTGGCCAATTCGCGGCCAGGCTCGCCGGGCGCACCTGAACCGTACTTGTTTTCATACATTGTAGTTGGCAATTTCTCAACGCAAAGCCCTCTGTGCTATGTGTGATGGTGTTGTGGGAGCTGTGTATGAGGCCGGTAGATCATACTTTGCTTACTCTGATAAGACTCACACCATCAAAACAGGTTGGAATAATAATCTGGCTGCACATTGTGCAGAAGCTAAGGGGGCATTTAAGGTTTGGGCTCTGGCAGGTAACAGGTTTTTACATTACATTTAAAGTTTTGCTGTAAAAAAGACTTTTTAACAAAGTCAGTTATTTAAAGAAACAAACTCTCCAAACCTTTAACTGTAACTAGCCTTCTGCTGAGAAACATACAAAGTACACGTACAGTTACATTGTTCAAAAGACTTTTGAGGTGAGAGTTGTGTGATTGGGTGATGTGCATGGGCTGAGAGTCAAGATCACAAAGGCAAACATGGAGACTCAGGATCAACTAGAAATGCAGAGACAAAACCACAGAAGAGACTTGACAAAAGCAACTGCCACAGTAACAATGTATGTAACCCTTAAGTATATGTCCGAATTGAATATACACATGAGAATCCACACAGGTGATAGGCCAAATTCTTGCGAAACATGTGGGAGAGATTTTAAGTTTAGTAAATCATTGTTGGTCCACATGAAAACCCAGACTGGTGTAAAACCTGTGGGGAAAAGTTTCAGGTATAGTAATGGGTTGTTGGTCCAAATCTTCTTCTATTATTCTACAACATGGAGCCATGCGGTGTGAACTTATGGGTAAATAACATATTCCAGTAATCTGTTTGTGGAAATTTGACAGCTTGATAGGCAGTTTAGGAATCTCAAAATCACATCTCAACAAATATTCCAACCCTCCAACTTTCTGGAATAAACATTTTGGTTTCTCAAACCATAAAGGGCCAGGCTGTCTTAATTATGATGGTTGTTAAACTCAACTCTAATGTGGTTTGTCCAAAATGCGTTGCCGTACCTAGCTGTCCAAGATGGCGGACCCGCTCGCGCATGCGCGACTCACATCGACGGTTAATCATGGTGACACCGAGTCACCAAGTAGGTTGTGGCGTTCATGGGATTTTGTCGCTTTTTTACAGGTGACATGAGCCACTGATTCAGCAGGAATACCCGACACACTCACTGGATGCTGCATAATGCTTCAGAATATATTTTCCTGTGAGAAGAGAGTAGGTTTAGCTAAAAAATGTGTGTCTAATTACAAAACTAATGTTTAATGGTACAGCTGTGTGGCGCATGCTTGGTAGGCGATACATTTTGATTCATAATATGGTTTTGCTGTCTGTACTGTCATTGACTGTATAACTAAGCCTTTTATACAGTCACTGTATGCATAAGATACCAGTAACTTGCTACTGGACACCACCAGTTCATTCATTATAACGGTACCTTAATCCTGCCGACTGGGGTACCCTTGTACATGTACAAGGTTTCCTGATCATACCTCTTGAGTATAGCAGACAAGTCCATGTCAGTTATAAAGTGATTTTCCTTCTTCAGATCCATTTCAGAACAGGAGCTGACCTGTAGGCGTCTGTGGATCCACCTGTTTGTTTGAGCAGGATGATCTACATCATCATGGGAGTCTCAGGTTGTGGAAAGTATGTGCAGCCTTTACAAACTTACAAGGAGGCATCTCACATAAGCACAGCACAGTGAGCAGAGTATAACCCACATGATAAATTAGATTTTCGCTTACATCAGTGGCTTTTTATTTTATTGATCAGTGAAGATGATGGTCAAGTGGATATCTTCCACAGTTAGTTTTTTTTTTTTTTAGATTAAAATTCTCTTTTTGTTTCCTTGCACAGTGTTTCCCCGTTGAGCTGCGGTGGAAGGATTGTAACAAAAACTGGGAATTTGGCACTAAAAAGATTAACTTCAAGAGATATCCACTTGATTTGACACATTTGGACGGCTGAACCTTCAAATTAACCTCAGATAAACTTTTAAATACTTTTTTGCACAGCGGGAGGATTGATTTTGTCCCCCTTCACTTACATTGGAAGCACATTAGAAGTGGATCTCTGAATGGTCAGTGTTTTTGAATGATTGCACTGTATTAAATCTGTTCTGTTTTGCTCTTTCTCTTATACAGAAGCACCTTAGGGGCCTTCCTATCAGAAAAGGTAATTTAACCCATCCTCCACACACACAAATACACCTCTATTCATGTCTCTGCACACAGTATGACTACATACTCACCTGTGTATCCACTCATCAGCTGGGGTGGCCCCTGCATGAAGGAGACAACTTCCACCCTCAGGACAACATTGAGAAGATGGCTCGTGGTGAAGCGCTCACGGACCAGGTCAGTCCAGGGCTGTGTGTGTGCATGTATGGGTACCACCTTTAGTAAATCATTCTTGCAGACTTGCAGCAACAGAAACCATAATAAGTAGGTGGAGGGAGAAGATAGTGAGAGGAACAGGAAGGGAAAATGAGCCTACAGTCCTAAAATTCAGTTGAGTCAAAATGAAGGGAGCTCTCCAAATAATTGTCTGGCTATCTGCCAAAGCTGAGTATACAAGCTTACAGGCAGACCAACATTTGGCAGCAGTTTATAGTCAGAGGTGTTTCATGGCTGATGATAAGCGCCTACTCAGAAATTTGCTTTGGACACCCGGGAAAATTACCCTGAGACCTGTTCTGTCCAATGCTTTGGCGTATTTTAAAAGAAATACTCAACAGTTGGCAGTTTCAGGATGAACGATGAAGTGAAGGCGAAATGCCACGTCAGGATTACTGTCAGGCTTTGGCAGAAGTGTGACTTTCATGCCAGTATCAGAGTTGGCAGGTTGAGGTTGGCATAACCAAACAAGAGATGCTCAGAAGCCTGGATATAAGAGAATGTGATTCCTATTATTCGAGTTCAGTTCTTCATATTAAGTACGCAGTATGATAAGAATGTGACTCCAGTTCAGCTTTCTAACTAAATTAGAATTAGTTGTTTCTGATTGCGGTGTAATCAAAGATGTGTTTGTGCTGCCACGTCTGCTTCTTTGTAAGACTCTTTGAGTTAAGACAATTAAACAGAAAATACTGGCAGTGTGATGTCTAACTCTGAATAGTTAGATTCAATATAAACAGTGAATGCTTATAATAAATCTGCACAGGTTATGTCTCACACACTCAAAAGTTGTTACATTCGTTTTTTGGTGAATTTCTGAAACAAACTTCAATTTTCTGCTTCTTAATCTCCTTAGCTAGTGACTCTCAAATGAAGCGATGCCTTGTTTTTCCTCCTGGGCAGCCAGTGAAAAGAACCCTTTAAACCCAGTGAATGATTTGTTTTATAATCCTTGTTCAAGTCATTTTAACTTAAACTTAGATTTTGGGAGGAGACTACAGGCCCAAGCAATAATATCAGCCGCAGATATTAAAAACCGTAACAAGGTTGAGAACTGCTGTTGTAGATAAGGATGAAATAAATCCATTAACTGAAAAGAATATTAAAATGTGCAAACTTACCACCCTGAGTGCACGCTGTTTACAACAAAAATAACCAGACATTATGTTGTTGTTGTTGTTTGTCTCTTCAGGACAGATTGCCTTGGCTTCTCAAACTGCATGAAGTCATTGAGAGGTACAAATAAACATACCACACACACACACACATATGCACAGTATATATGTGATCATGCACTCACACACTTGCATAGTTTGTAGCGGTAAACACATTGTGTAAGGACAGAACTGGAGACGATGATGGGGTAACAGAGAGAGAGACAGAGAGGGAGCAGAAGAGCAGTGGAGTGAAGTAAGGATATGCAGGCGTGAAATTGTCGAAAAAGATTTAAAAAAATTTTAAAAAGATGGTTTTGAAAATTGAGATGAAAACCAGAGAGCGAGAAAAGGGAGCTTAGGAGAGTAAAGACAGATTAAGTGAGTGGGAGTGTAGAAAAGAGATGAGGGAGAAAGTGAAAAGTGTGCCATCTCTTTCTTAAAATGACTACGGCAACATCAAAGAGTTCCTTTCCTTAACTCTTCCACTGTTAGTTACACTTCCCTCCTTCCTTTTTTAAACATCCACTCATCCTTCTTTTCTCTCCACATCCTTCTTCTCTGTAGCTGTTTGTGCCCAGAGCTCACTTTGTTTCCTCACTATTTCTTAACATTTTCTGTGTTTGGCTAACTGTGTGTGTGTGTGTGTGTGTGTGTGTGCCCTCCTATCACAGAGAAAGGTGCTCAGGCTCTAATGCTCTTGTGGTGTGCTCCGCCCTGAAGCGCCTCTACAGACAGATCCTGCTCTTTGGTTCCAAAGCCTTCACTTCCTCTGCCTATCTGGCCCAGGAAATCCCACATTCCACCCCTTCTGATGTCTTTTTTCTCTTCCTATACGGTGACTACGATCTCATTCACCAGAGGATGGTGGCCCGTAGAGGACACTACATGAAAGCTGACCTGCTGCGTTCCCAGTTTGATATTTTAGAGCCTCCACAGGATGAGGAGAACGTGTTGCCGCTGAACATCACGAGGAGCATCGCTGATATGGCCACGGAGGTCGAAAAGCACTTCACCGGCCTCAAGTCGTCGCCAATGCTGTAACCACGGCAGCAGGCAGATACAGAAACCATAATCTACCAATGAGAATAGCGGTTTAGAAGAATGTGGTAATCTTCAATAATCCAAAGATCATATCACAGAGCACTGAGTAAAGCACCTTTGTTGTGGGAATTCTGAATTTTTCTTCTCATTAGTGCTTCAGGATGTTAAATGAAGAACAGAGTCTGCATGATCCTGTGGTGCATTTGTGATTCTGAAAACTGCAGCTAAAACCACTTCTAAACACAGTGTAAGTACCATCATAAACTGTAATTTCTATCACACAGGGTTTGAATTGTGACCAATTACAGATATCTACCTCCAGTAGTGTACAACAAGGGAATGTTGACGAAAGTAGACAAAAAAAGAGGAGTTTACACTGAGAGGATTCAAGATTTTCACAGAAAAGCAAAGCACACCTTATTAATTATATTACGCAACAATAATTAAAACACATGGTTTGTAAATTTTGTAATTTTGGGTTGCAAACCAGAATTATGAGCCTGTAGAGGGCTGCTGATTGACCTGAAGTTGCCTTTTGTTGCACAGTGTGCGGTGTGGTCATCTGTCTGTAACCTGCCTCACTGCACAGACAGCAACTTATGATGGACAAAATGCCTTTAAATAGATTTTTATTATTAAAGAACAATGAGCAACAATGTCTTAAAATTTAAGACACTATTTTAAGCAGATCAGTTTATATTTATGTGTAACAAACATGCAAATTTGGCTTTGGAGTGTCTGCACTGGGTTGATCTACAGTTGCATGGGCACAAATACATCAAATTAAAATAAACATGTTTTTGAGTGAAATTTTGGATTGTTGGATTTGGATTGACAGCAACATATTCATTCATGCGCTAGAAATTTCATGACACAGGAAGACCATTCATATCTCAAGAAAAAAAAATGTTTTCCTCATCTCTGAAAATTTGACTTTCCAGAAAAGTCACTTTTGACAAGAGAAACATGTTAATCTGGTACTGGCGAGAGATGCTGATAACAGAATTTAAGCGTTAAAAGTTTATTCTTGATCTTGTGAACAATAGTTCGACAAATAATTTCAACTTAACCCGAATCACATAGTCCTCATCAGTTAATGGAATTTGCTCAGTGGTCGTCACTTGTCTATACTTAAATCACATGATCATTATTGAAACAACTCCATTCGCTGATAATGACTGTGTGAATTGGTCGAGAGCTCAGAGAGAGCCCATACATACTTCAGGAAATAATGCCCTTTTTTTTTTTATAAAATCCCTGAAAAGTTTGAATAATTCAGGATCAGTTTGGTTTTGGAGGAAACAAACAGCTGGTGGACAGCAGAAGGCTGAATGTTTCTGCTGCTTGCTGTGATGTTTTTTCCTGATGAATACTGCTTCATCAAACACAGATTTATGGTTCTAGATTATCTTTCTGTTTTCCCTTCAACAACAGAGGTTCTTCACCTGCTTTTAAATTGATTTTTTTAAAGTCTAACCAGGTTTGCTGAAGTTACTGACAACTTAGCTTTAGAAAATGGATTAGTTTAGTTGGAAGCAACAGCAAATCATGTTTTTATGATATCATTCAATGTGTCAAACTGCCTTTCGTGCACTGGCATCAACTGCCAAATGCATCAACCAATCTTAAAAGTGCAATCTTCACACTGAATGTGGTGAAGTAAAACGATTAAAGGGATTAAGGATTAAACACCTTACTGTTACACACTGCTGTGAGGAAAATTTGGCTTTTCTGACAATAGGTTCCACCCAGACAAGAGGTCAGATCCAGTCATGGCTTGGTGATCCCTGCTGGCTGATCTATCAGCACACACACACTTGATCATGACGTCCCAAAACTCTTGGCCAAAAACACACACACACACCTCCACTCAGCACTGTAGAGCTGTTTTTGTGGTGTGACTCATCTTCAATCCTCATTCCGAATATTTTAGGAGCTTCTAATTTGAAACCCCCCCCCGGCTACTCTCATATCTCACACATCCAGACGAACGGGGGGGACACACTGCGACACACACACATACTGAAGATTAAAACCCCCTCAGTCTGGCAGCAACACACACACATATATACAGGCTGTCAAGTGGACAGGTATCTCATGACGGAGTACGTGTCTTGTGTGTCCACGAGGTCTCTTGGCAGTGGGAACACAAAAGCAGGAATGGAAAACAGAAGACCACACACACACGTTTTGCTGGTATGTCAAATCAAACTTCAACCTTCTACAGATTTCAAACTTAATTTACACAGAGGGTAAATAATATATGAATAATAAAGATTTAACTTAACAAGCTGAGATTTGTTATAAAATATTTTATGCCTGCATAATTCCAGCTATACATATCAAATCAGCTGATATTACTGAAGAAGTAAAGAGTAAGTACCCCCTAGTGTTTGTGGTAGAATAGTACAAGAGTAGGTAGAGGCACAGCAGGGGGAATGGGAACAAAAAGGATATAAAACTTTACTTAATTTATTCAGATTAAAATAGCTAATAACTAATTTTTAATTCTGATCAGTTGAGGATTTTTCTTTTGGTTATTTGTAGAAAAGTTTGTTACAACTGTGATAAAAATGCTTTTATCCATCAGAGAAGATAGCAGCCCAGTTTGTGTTTGATTTGTCTTTATTGAGACTGACAAGTGATGTTCAAGGTGATGCTCTTGATTTCTACACCAAATCTGGCTTCAACAGTCACGTCGTGTGTTTTGACCAACCAGAATCAAACTCTTACTCTTTGGTGTAGCCTTCTAAAACTACCATACTGTTGCAAAACAACTGTTCATTACACCATGAACACCAAGGCGTGGAAGGAACATAACATGCTTTACATGACAAAAGCAGGACAGCGTAGTCTGGACAATTTCCCATTAACATATATTCATTTCTACTAACAAACAGCATTGAGCTGATCCAAAAGTAAACAACAGCAAGTCACCATGTTGCATGTGAGAATGGCATTCAGCAGGTTCAAATGATTATGTCAGAGCCACAAGTCAGCTAGATGAGTGAGAGTCTATTGCTCAGTTTGTTAGTGAAATCCAAAGGGATATAAAAACTCCTTATAGCACACAAACACTGCAGCATGATACTGTATATTTACTGGAGCTATACTGAAGGGAAGCTAAAGAGAAGAACAAATAATTGGTATTACAAGTCAGTGCAGTAAAAGATGTGAGGCACACAGACTTTCTAACTGGCTCACTTATGCATACTAAATCATAATCATCATCATTGTAGGTTGTCTTCTTTTTTCTTATCTTTTTTCTTGTTTTTTTCTTGTTTTGGACTTGTTTTGTGAGAGCAGGAAGAGCAACTTAGCTGTGCAGGTCATAGTTTCTGTTCCTGTGTAGCCTCGAGATAAACATTGACATTCGACCACATTTTGGCTTTGCACAAGGTCATCCTCTCCACTTTAAATGCATCTTTTGCAGCTGAGTCTACCTTTACAGACAAAGTTCATAATTAGCTGGGTGTCTTTACAGCCTGTGGTGGCAGCAAGAGAGAACGGGAACAACACACAGCAGATCGTGTTCGTAGTTCAATCTGTTGCCGGAGAGTGTGAATCGTCTGTGTGCTTCCAGGACATCTGACTGTCATTAGACTCTGACCAGGTGGTGGGATGAAAAGGGGCCTGAGTTCAAACATGTAATATATACATGCAATTACACTACAGTATGTTAGGTGGATTCAAGTACCTAAGTAACTAAGTAGTGCCAGTGAATGAAAGTGATTGTATTCTTCAGTGTTAAGTGTACAATGAATAATGAAACGGCTGAATATAATTTACAACAGCAGACAGAAGTTAGTGTGGGATGTTAATGAATGAATTATGTCTTTAAAAGTACAGCATGTATGACAGCATGGGATTGTAGGTACTTACTTGTAAATGTCAGTACAGGAGCATTCATTTATGTGTGCGCATACAGTATGTGGACAGAGAAACATCTGTGTGTCACAGACTGAGCAGATGTTGTACAGCAGTGGTGAGGTCTCCTCCGGTGCTGATGAGGGCCTGAAGGTTAGCCTGTCAGTCTCTGAAGCCCATAGAGCTCAGCTGCTCCAGCTCCTCCTAAAAATCAGCCTCCTCACAATGGACCTGACAGGACATGACATGAGAGTTATTTAGTTTTAGCATTAGTTATTATAATAATATAATCAAAAATACTAAAGAAATAAAGAAATTTGTGCTTCTGAGAGTTTAAATATGCTTTTGTGCCCCGTGTCTGTCTTTGTGTATCCCCAAGTCAATTTTTGTAAATTAGAAAAAACAAATAAACAGATAAATATACTGCAAACTCTCCTTTTCAAAGATCCAAGGAGTTTCTGGAAATCGAATGATCTCTTTAGTTAGATTGAGTCAGGATAAGAGACGTGTCCACAGCATGTTTACTGTCTTTTCTGTACTGTATAAATGCATGTGGGATACACAGGAAGGAATACTGACTCTTGTACTAGTTATCTGACGAGAAAAAGAAGCGTTGCAGAGAATGTCGCTGTAATCTTTCAGCCTGAAACTGATGTGTTTCAAATTCAACAGCAATACCCGTCACTGAACTAAACAGAAAGTATAGGTACCCCGTGATTAGCATTAGCCAGCGCCTGTAGCATCTGTTGTACAAACTGCTGCTGCTGCTCTGTCACCGTGGCAACCTGAGGACCACTTCCTGATTGGCTGTTCAGGTAAGAGTCAGACCCGAGCTCAGGGCCAGCATTAACAGTGGCTCGGATGTTTCTGAGTTCAGCCCTGCAGGACAGACGTGAAAAATTGTAAAATATATACACATTTCAATATATACACATTTCATTTAAAAAAACACTTCTTCTACCCTGAAACTAAACCATCAAGTGAGTGATCTTCATGATGAGGTGTGTTTTTACTCACGCAGGTATGAGGGCAGGGGCCTCTGCAGTCAGAGTCTGGAGGCCCTGTTGGATCTGAAGCAGAGCCTCCATGGCTCTGGGGTTCAACATGGCTGACAGCAGCTCTGGACTCTGCATCTACACATTTATCATAGACTATTAATAATCATAAACAATATGCACTGGAGTTTGAGCAGTGGAGTCTGTGTGGAGTTTTATTATGACTACACCCCTGACAGCTGTATCTGAAGATGAAGTTGATAATTCATGTGTACATTTTTAATGAGGAAAACCCTCCAATCTAGTGTCCAGTATCCATCCTTGGATAAGAATAGACTGATGGACCATCATCACATCCCCTAAAACCACTCTGCTAGTGTGGCTAAAAAGTACTTATAGTAGCCACTTACAGTATATTGATATATTAATATTAATTTATTGAAAAATGTCTGTTTTTAAGATAAACGTGGATATCTGCTTAGGAAAAAGGTAAAAAAGATGAAAAACTTTGTGTTGTTCAAGTAAAGTGAATGATGAATATATCATACACAAGACATTTTGCCCAGTTTTGAGCAAATTGTAATACTGTTGTTATCTAGTTGCAGTAAGTGTTTAGTGAGGAGAGTAAACGAACCTGTTCCAAGAATAGAGGGAGCTGCTGTCTCATCTGCAGCTGCAGCTGAGGATTTCCTGAGAACAAAGGGTGGCTCAGCAACATCTGAAACAGTATTAAAATGAGAGCCACAGTATCAGCTGTGAGAGCTTAGAGAGGTGTCAGACTGAGAGGGATACATTGTGTAGAGAGATAATGGACTCTATTATGGACTGTATCATGTATCTGTGCTCATCTGTATGCGTTGCAACACCTGTGCTGCCAGGTCAGGGTTCTGGCTGAGGCAGTTCAGAAGACAGCTGATATATGGCCCAGACATCAGGTTCTCCATCAGTCCTGGACTGGCTGTGATCTCCTCCAGCAGTGACTGCATACCTGAGGCAAGAGAGGCGAGGCCACAGATACAACATTAAGGATAGCAGGAAGGAATTTATATAGATTAGGCAAATAGATCTGAGTCCATTTGTTGGTAGGTTTGGGAAAAATGGCAGTGAGTTTCAACACTTTTAAAATAATCAATGGGAGTAAAACTAAGATAAAATGAGAGAGAGAGAAGAGGAAATCCATACTTTGGTTATTTTGTGTACTTAAATTGTGTGGATGCGTGTTTTCTTGCCTGCAGTAATAGTGTGCTGAGGGTTTGGATCAGGTGTGGGCGTGGCAGTCAGATATATGAGAGGGTCTGTGGAGCGGTTGGAGAGAGATGGAGTCTTCTCTCTGTCTCTTTCAGGTGGCTGTTGATTCCCAGATGATGCCACTGGTGGCTCTCCGATCTGCATCTGAAAGAGAGAGAGCAGAAAAGAGAGCAGAAAAGAGACAACTCAAAAAACTAAAAACGCCAGATTTGTTTGACCTTATCTGGACAGATAATTCAGAAAAAAACATTCAAACTTGTACTTGTGATAGTTTGATATCGTCATTTTCTTGAAGGCCATCAGAATCACCAGCGATGGTTTTGGAGTCGCTCTGCTCTGGTTGCAGATTGTTTAATGCTCTGTCTTCAATACGCATCACTTCATGTATCATGTCAGGGTTCCTGATAAGCTCTAAAACCTGGAAAAGGAGGCAAAGAGCAAGAAGGTATATAAGATATACAGTAGGTGGGAGAAATGAGTCAAGGAGGAAGCAACTACATCCCAATGAAATGAAAAATTGTTTTTGTTGTTAGCTATTTTGTATCACACTAGTCTCGTGATACCAGACAATCAGAGATCTCTGCATATCGAAGTCTGGGGATTTCTAAATGCACGGTAGTTGCTAGTCGTTATTGTTAAAAAAATTAATTCATGGAAAATGGCATATTTATTACTTTCTGCTCCTTTAATATGTAAACTTTGGGGCTTCATGGTTATCATAGTGATAATAGTGAAATAAATGCTGTGGCACATACACTCCATAGACCCTGCTGCTAACAGCTTTCACCACATCTTTACCTCAAACACACCTGCACCCACCTGTGTAATGACATCTGTGTTGTTGAGCATATCTCCCACCTCTGGGTTTGTCTGTAGGAGCTGCTGGATTTGGGGATTAGACAGAATGAGCTGTCTGGTGAGCTGAGGGCTGGAGTTAGAGAGGGTAGTCTGCACGAGGGGGCTGCTCAGGATATGGCGCATCATCTCCGGGTCAGCCAGCAGCTGCCTCTCCATCTGGCGCTGGAGTGTGGGGAAGAAGCCAGGCCCGCTGTTTGTTAGGCCAAAGCTGTCCATACCTTCCACTGTTAAGACACGATCAGATCAAAAAGAACAGGAGCATGTAAAGCACAAGAGAGCCGAGTGGGGTCTGATCATGTTACAGCAGCGGTATAAGCCCAGACAGAAAAGGAAAGGAAAAATGATGACCGGAAACTAACTGGATCATTTTTGAGGTGAGTAAAGGCAAAACATAATCAGAGGTGATGGGTGTTGCTGAGTTCTGCAGTTCTTACCCAGGCAGAGGGGGGAGGTGGGAGATGGTGTGAAGTTGTCAGGTTCAGGGTGAAGAACGGCCGTGAGCTCTGACTGGACCAGTTCTGAAGCCTGATCGTTGGTGGGAGCCGCAGACGAACGCTGAGGCCTGAGAAGGATTAATCTAGAGTTTCATTACTGCTTTAAAAACTGCGTGTATATGTAGAGTTTTGTGCTCAAGTCTAATTTGACACATACTTTAATTCTAATGTTGGATATTATTGTCAATTGCCAATGTATCCATTGTATTACTTTGCCTGTTATATAATATACATTACTGTGCAAAAATTGTAGGAACCTTAGATATTTAGATTCTTATCCATTATGCAATACCATCAAGGAGGCGTCTGATCGTCCTACATTTATTCTGCAGCATGACAATAACCCCAAACATACACCCAGAGTCATAAAGAACTATTTTTAGAGACAAGGACAAGGAGTCCTGCGAAAGACAGTATGGCCCCCGCAGAGCTCTGATCTCAACATCATTGAGTCAGTCTGGGATTACACGAAGAGACAGAAGCAACTGAGACGCCTAAATCCACAGAAGAACTGTGGAAAATTCTCCGAGATGATTCGAACAGCCTTGAAAAACTGTGTGCAGGTGTACCGAGGAGAGCTGGTGCTGTTTTAAAGGCAAAGCGTGGTCACACCAAATATTGATTTAATTTTGGTTTCTTCTGTTTACTGAACTTTGATGTTATGAAGTTAATTGATAAATAAAAACTATTCATGGCATTATTTTTTGAAAGCATCCTCACCTAAAACTTTTGCACAGCTATATGAGCTATATTACCGATAAACATTATAACTGAAATGAAATTCATTTGGAGAAAAAAAGCTTTATAAAGTATATAATAATGGATAACACTACTCATAAGACATATTTGCAAACTTAATGTGCCCCATGATAGTGAGCACTGACTGATTATAGCATTGATGATCAGTCAATGCTTGCAAATATGTGACAAGTAAGCTGAGTGGTGCTGACTTTGTTGAAGTCAAAAATGTTTGTGCGTCCTTGTACCCAAATTATTTTTTATTGACTGGTTAATTTTACTGTGTTAGCTCAGCATAAAATAATTATTTCACCATCCTCTTTCACAGGACTTTATAGAAATCACTACACCTACCAAAAAAAAATCAGATAAGACAATTTCGCACCTTATAGTGACTTTATATATACTTTCCTGAATAATGTAAGTGGTAGTGGTTTACAAACACTGACTGAACTGTCCTATGAGGCTAATCCATAAAACTCACAGTCCTGCTTCATATCCACATGCTGCACGTTAAATGCAAAAACACACAACTCCCTATTTCTGAGCACATTACTGTAAATCTGGATACATACCACACTCTAGTGTGTGTGTGTGTGTGTGTCTGCCTGTGTCTGATCACCAGCTGAGCAGCCCATATGTTCGTGTACCTTTGGATCATGCAGAGGCTGACTAACCCATCCTGTCGCTTAATGTGACTCAGCAGTTCTGAATCTTTGAGGACCCGACCGGAGTGGATCAACAGCAGCTGCTCTCCCGGGACTCCTCGGTACTCTGCTAGACCACATTTCAGCTGCACGCACAGACACACACACACAATAAACACACAACAGCATTTTGCCAGGCAAACATATGGCAGTGATGGCACTAGTCACATGTGTGGTTTCATTATAATATTAAATGGCATAGAAATAATTAACTGAAAGATCTTTGATGTTTTGCACTTAAGATGACTTGCATCTTAAGTACAAATCAGGTAATTTGCACACACACACACACAGGAGTTCAGACTCAGAGGTGCGTTTGGGCTCCTGACCTGTCTGACGGTGCAGTCTCCTCTAACGTTGAAGTCTCTGCTGTCTGTAACACTTTTGACGGCGATGTGGATCGTTTCAGACCTCGGACACTCACACGGTGCTTTCGGTTCATCCTTTACCGCGCCTGACATCTCAGTCCTGTCCGGGCGGACGATGATGGTGATGATGATGATGATGAGCGGACCTGGAGAGGAGCGCACAGTCCCGGGGCGGAGGTGCGCGCGTCTGTCGCTATGACTCGGCACAAACTTGTGTGGATGTGTGCCAGCTCTGACCCGACTGCGCAGGGAGGTGCAAATACAAATCATCCACTTTTTTTTTTTATTATATAACAGATTTTTGTTGTTACCTTTTATAACATACAGTTCTTTGGTTTTGTAACCAGTCGATTTGAAATAGTTCACTACAAAGTGTTGAGATTTCACTCTTCATCTATCCTACATTTAAAACAAGTCTCTACACACTGAAGGGGGCATCTTATGACAGAAAAAAAAAACAATTATCCAGACTTCGAGTGATTGCGCTGCATGTTCAAACATCCACCATCTTCTCTGCAACTCATTTTAATGAATTATGCAGCACAAACTGGAGGACTCCGGGCTGACCCTGAGCATTTGATGCTGTAAAATGATAAATAGTAAGAAATCAACTCTTGCTGTTTGTATTACAACATTCAGTCGGAATTGAATCACATGTGGGGTCGGAATTGAGTATTAATAGATTTGGACGGCTGCACTATACCCATAGAAACACAGCTTGGGCCTGTAGAGTTGCATTCTGCATTTCAGATACATAAAAATAAAATAAAATTTTGACTTTCAGGTCATAATACACAAAAATGTGAGATTTTTTTTTCCAAAGAAAAAGTATTTATTTACTTTACAGTGAGAAAGAAAGAAATGAAAACATACATTTCACATCTGTCAGTTTGGCATTAAAACCCAAAGAAAGATCAGGCACGCAGCCTTGAAGATGCAGTGGCACTTTTAATGCCTGTAGAGGGCAGCACTGAGAGCCAAGACACCATTTTCAACACAAACTTAAAAGTCAATCATTTTTAAAAGCTTCTGAAATTCTTGTTCTTAATACATCCTGCTATGTCTGGAGTGTGTTGTGTGTGTGTGTGTATGTTTACAGGGGCATGCACTATATGATGACATGGAGTCCGACATAAAAAAATAAAGAAAGAGAACCCTGATTATGATCATTAGGGTTTTTCTTCATTTGTTCATTCATTAATTTGATTTTGCAGTGCAGATGTTTTCCTGTGGGAGCCTTCATAGATCTGTCTCAGAGCCTTTCTTCCCTTTCTTGTTTCCCTGCCAACCAGAAAAGAGCAGAAAGAGCACAAATATTTATGAGCGTGAGAAAGTATTTTAACTGAAGCGTGTGGTTATTCTTATTGACCTCAAGCAAGTTAAAAGTCAATAAAAATATAATGTGAAAAAACACCAACACAGAAATGGGTCTCTGGGATTATACACAATAACCCAAAATGATTTCTGAACCAAACACATATTAGAAAGTTGTTTTAAAGTCATCATTTTATTTGTATCGTTAACTACAAGTTTCATTCTATCCTAACTTCAGCTGTGAACTAAATTGTACTCTTTTGTTACTGTGCTGCAGCTTACTTACGCTGCAAATTTTTTCCCTTCACCTGACCTACTTCCTGCAGTTTCACTGGCCTAGAGAGGGAAACAACGAACATGCATGCGAGTACACACACCCATGTGCACAGATAATCCCACCCATGCAATTCATTGTGAAGTAAATACACATTATTATCATCATCTCACAGCATCTACATCTCAACTCTGACACGAGTGAATGAATACAGATGCAACACAGTAAATCGTTATGGTTACTAATCAGAGGTAGCTGAATGAGTAATAGTGAGTGATTATTTGTGCACTCACTTGATGTTTCGGCTGTTCGGACTGCAGACCTTTGACTTTAGACCTTTCTTGTTCAAGAGCACCATGTAGTAATGTTACCTGAGAGGAAAAAAAAACAGGTCATTCAAATGCACATAAAGTATCATAACAATAGAATCTCTCTCTTCCTGTAACACACCTGTGATGACAGTTCTTCTTTGATATGTAGTAGCTCCTCTACCTGTAGCAGGATTTCTGCTTTATCTTTCACTGAAGGACAAACAAAAGGAAACATCAGACTAATCATATATCTAATCTTTATTTTACAGGAAATGTGTGAGCTTGCTGCAGTCATTTTCTGCATTGTTAAACTCACTCTCTCCCTGTTGAAGCATTTTCAGCAGCTGGGCATTTCTTGCTTTCACCTCTTTGTATTTCACCTGCAGAGTTGAGAAGAAGAACTGAAAACAGCATTTACGGATACGGAAAGGCAAGAGGTGGAACATGATATAGGTGTGGTTTCAAAAGTGATGTTTTTTCACAGTTGAAACTGGTCAATACTGGAATATGTAACCAATATTATTTCAGGCAGTCTCCATGATCCGACAAGGATGACACTGCACGCTTTCCACACATTTCAAGTCTACAGGTGGTGTTTGATTTTAAAAATACAGATTTTGGATTTAGTGGAATTTACCATATAGTTGCTAATAGTTTGCCGTGCAAAAATCCAACTTTGCTGTGCTTGGTTCATTCTTTCTCCCCACTTTATCCCATGTCAGCCTAACACACTCTCAGATTCTCATGTACTCACTTTTCTTAGATTATTGTAATGTGATAAAACCCTCTCAAGGAAACTGGCACTGCCTGAATTCTTGTTTTCTACAATAGTATCACTTTAAAGCAAAGCTCAAGCTTGTGTATCAATGAAAAAGGCTATAGCTTATATCAACAAATGCATATATCTATATATCACTGAAACAAAATGCACAAAATAGTTTTTTTTAAGTGAAATTATAGAATAATTGGTTAAGTGCTTATGACTGCTGACCTCCCACTGTGAAATGGTCTTCTTTAGCTTATCAATCTCCTGGTCTTTCTTCTCCAGCTCGTACTTCAGCTGCTCTGCACGGGGGTCCTAAGACGACGGAAGGACAGGATGAATGCAAATTCAACAATGCACACAGTACCAGTCAAAAGTTTGGACATACCTTCTCATTCAAGGGACTGGTACTGTGTGTGCAAGCTTTGTTCATGTGGATACAGTACCTGAGGCATAATATACAAAGATAGCTGGACGAATAGTTTGTTTATGTATGTGCGCTTCTGTCAACTCACCGGTTCATGTTCTGTGGAGGTGTTTACTTCCTGTCCCTGGCTGTTAGAGTACTGCTCACGTCTCTTCTCCCGCTGAATAATCCGACTGACGTCATCCTCCAGCTTATTAAAAAAACGCTCCTCCTGCCCGATTCCCAGCGCTGGGTTAGCCGCTCTGGCGTCCTGGATGGGAATATGTTTCAAAAATGATATGCCACATCATACATGTGCACAACCTTGTGTATATTTACCAATGACTAGAGTATTTATTCTATATGTAAATATAATAAGCTAAGCTATGTTACGTTAAATGTGTTCCATTTATTTGAAAGCAGTGCAGATTCACAAGGAAGTTAGAAAATGAAATGAAAATGCTCAGGGACTTTGCTCACCTCTTTCTCTTGTTTCCTACTCAAATGTTCTACAAAGAGATAAAGTACATTAACATAAATATAATTTAAACAGATTTTTGTGAAGAAAATACATGTATTGTTATTTTTTCACTCAAAGAGAGAGAGAGAGAGTAAAGAGTAAACAAAGAGTAAGGGTGTAGCCTGTTAACCTACCGAAGGTGGATTCTAGCTGAACTGCTTTTGAAACTGATCAACACATTTCTCTCACCTGCACTGCCTTCAGCCTGGAAGTCCTGCAGAGAAACAGTCTTTTTGTCTTTTGCCTGCTGATTCTTCTTTTTGTCCTTCTTCCCTCCTCCCTCTTTCCCTCCCCGAGACTTTGGCGAGGATGTGTTTGTGCTGCCCTGCTAAAGGAAAGCAAATCATTTGATTCCAACTTATAATGACAAACTACATATTCAACTTCAATGATATACAGTACAGTTTGAAATTATTGGGAGAGCGATATGTTTTGTCATTGTTTTGGCTCTACTCCAGCACACTGGACTTTAAATGAAACGATGACTATGAGTTTAAAGTGTGTTCAGATCCATAATTCACCAAATTAAGAGCTATGTGAGACAGTTACAATTCTATAAAACTCTGAAAACTATACCTCCCAAATTTGCCTTTGAAAAGATGAATATTAGTGTGTGTGTGTGTGTGTGTGTGTGTGTGTGTGTGTGTGTGGAGTGTACCTGTTTCTGTTGTTCGTACTCCAGTTTACTGAGAATTAAGGCCTTTTCCAAGTCGGCCTCATATAGTTCAGTGGTCATCTATGGGGGCAGGAGGAAAATAGATGAGGAAGAAAATCTACTTGAGATACATAGACAGTACTGTCTGTAAGGTCAGATGTGAACAGTTTTATTTATTTATTTTATTTATTTATAGTTCATAATACATTTTTCATCAGGGGCAGAATATACTGCATTTCATGTATCTGCTCTTTCATTCCTGTTCCTAGCGAAGTTCAAAGCACCCTTTCTTCCTCCAACAAGTATTCAGTACAAATGGGAGAGTGAAAGAGCTTTTAAACACTTTAAGTAAACATATCCAAAAATCAATTAATCAGTTCTAAGAATACCCTGCGTCTGGCTCATACTGTTGCACTCACAGAAGCTGCCAGCACAACCAGTCCTCTGCTCCTGACCTCTGAACAGCTCTACTCGCACAGCTCATCAGCTCACACATTTGTTATTCGGTTGTTTTCTCTTACCTGCTCATCCCTCTGCTTCCATTGCTGCCAACCCTCTGAAGGTATACTGTGGTCGCCTACCGCAGGACTGAGGAGTTCGCTGGCTATTCCTGACAGTGTCATGTTGGGAGGCGGAGCGCAAGACTTCTGAGGAATCTTCTTGAAGGCCAGATTGCGTAGCTGATAGAAAAAAAGAGAGAAAACTAAATCTAAACACTGACTCTTGATGCGGCCGATACTGGAACAATAATAAACACTAGCTTGCTCTCACCTGTAGTGCTATTTATCCATCTAGATCGTTTTGGTGTGAATTGCCGAGTTTTGGAGATATTGGCCATAGAGATATCTGCCTTCTCTCTAATACCATAGAACTGGATGGCACTCAGGTTGTGGTGCTCAAAGCACCAAAAAAAAATACATTTGAAAAACTCAACAGCAATTTTTCTTTCTACCGAACTACACCCACCAACTATGAGTTTGGCGGGTGTTGTTCAGTAGAAAGAAAATAGTCCCTACATGAAACTGATCACAACAAAGTCTGTGGATTATCTTGAGTAACTGGATGATGATTTCTGGAAAGAAACATTGCTGTTGAGTTTTTCAATGTATTTTTTTTGGCGCTTTGAGCACCACATCCTGTTCTTTTGTATTAGAGAGAAGGCAGACATCTCTACTGCCAATATCTCCAAAACTTGGCAACTTACAATAAAACGATCTAGATGGATAAATAGCATGTATTTTTAATTTTGGGGTGAACTTTGGGGTCTTAAAATGATGAGGGTCAGACCTCTCCAGGTCATCAGGCAGTGCTTTGCTAACTATACCTAAGATAAGATGGAGATCTGGTGAGGGTGCTTTTTATTCTCTGGTACAAACTGCCTGATGACACGAGATCTGGCACAACTTCAAATTTTCAAACGTACACTCAAAACGTGCTTTTCTCAGACTTATGATTATATCCGTATGTGTGTGTCTGTGGTTCATGTATGTGTGGTGGATGTGGGTTCCTTACTGTCTTTGAGTGGGTTGGCAGGTCTTTTAAAGGTAAAACACATTGAGTTTACTTAAAAATTAAAAGGCTCTATATAAATAAATTTGCCTGGCCTTGCTTTGGGCCTGTTTGATTATGTGACTTTCGGCTGTGGTTTTAGGTAGGTAAGCAAACTTAAGTCACCATTAAATTGGATAAATGTCAACACTGTAAACAAAGAAATAGATCATTATCTGTTCACTGATGGAGTGTACCTGACACCACCCTCGCTTCACTTTCAGTTCAGCTGAAGTGAAACAGCACAAGAGCACAATCTGTTTATGTCTGCGCACAAAACGGAAGCCGTGTAAAAGCATGTACATACAACACAGATCTGTATGAAGCAGAGGGTCATTAGATGCTCCTCCTCACCTCATTGGCCTCACTCTGCTGCTGTTCCTTCTTCTTCTTTTTCTTGTCCTTCTTTTTGTCGTTGCCCTGACCTGCTTTACCCCCGGCTGCTCCTGCCTTTCCCTGCCGGGGCTTCCCGGACGAGTCCCGTCCGTTTTTGGTTGTGCTCTTCCCCGGCTCAGAGGTGTCGGAGTCCGAGTCCGAGTCTATCTGCAGCAGGGCGAAGCGGGACGCGGTGGTGGGGACGGTGATCATTGCTGGCGATGCCATTGTGACAAAGAAACCCTGTGTTAACTGATGACAAACAGGAGAGAAAGAACAATTCAGTCATGATAACTTGAAGCCGGTCATAAATCGACGAGTTAGCTTCTAGTTGCAATCTCTTTTCAAATACAATCACGACCAAACAACAGTATGTAAAGCAACAGATTGCAAGGTCGGTGTAAACATCAAAACAGGCGGCAGTGCTCATAAATTTAAAGTGATTTGAACTGTATCGTTGCTCACAGACGAAGCTAGCATTATATAGCTAACTATACAAAGCTTAGCCGGTTTTGTTAGCTCCTAAATAAGTGCAAAAGTAGTGATGCATGACAGTCAAAAACAGATGAATTGACTCACGTTGATGTTTTGATTTTAATACACTCGCTGGCTTGTATTGAACAGGCAGTAATCCCTTGAAAAGTTGCCAAAGAAGACTTTCACCTGTCCGTGGAGGTACTGTTGGTTACTGTTGGTTCGCTACCAGAGTCAGCTACAGTACAGCAGCCCGGCGGAGCCAAAAAGGATCAGATCGCGTTCCGACTCTCTTCTGCAGTTGGGGAAGGAAAACTATTGTACTTTAGATATTGTTCCAGCGGTGGAAAGTTAATAAGTGCATTTACTGAACTACTGTACTTGAGTACAATTTTAAGGTACTTATTTCCATTTTATGCTACTTTATACGATTCATTAGGCTACATTTCAGAGGGAAATGTACTTTCTACTCCACTACATTTATTTGACACCTTTAGTTACTAGTTACTTTTCAGATTCATATTTTACACAATGGATAATAAAATAATACATTTTAGGAGTGCTGGCAGCCTGGTGCCAAAAAGCCTGTGTACCAAGTATCAGCCCTGTAACATTAATACATTAATAGAAAAGGAGTTATTGAAAATATTATGTTAACTGTAGCACAACCCAGTGGTGAAATTGCATGAAATTTACAGGCTCGCTCAAGGGCCCTTTGTGCACATGTCACCCAATTTTGGTCTTTGCGTTGAAGAGTTAGAGCCTTCTATTCCCGAAAAACCTGCCCACTCCACTTTGGTAGCCAATCGTTGGAAAATGGTAAAAGTGATAGAAGAACAAATATGACCGTTGTATCCATGGTGGCATGTACCAAGTTTGGATAAAATATGGAGGATAGGGAGTGAAAAAGCATTTTTACAAAAAAAATTCAAAATGGTGTAAAATCGAGCTAGGTCCAAGTGGGCGTTTCTAAATTGCAAAAAGTTTTGTAATGCTCCAAAAAAAGTTTAAAGAATGAGAAGAACAATAGGTCCTGCAATATTAATTTATCTTGTGGCTCTGTCTTGAAAATCTAGTTTTATGCCTTTTAGTTTAGATTGTGCTCCCAAGGTACAAATTCCTAAATCCAATTACCACAAAACACACAGAAAACCTGGGGCTAGGTAGTATTCAATCATACAACCAGTGGTTGGCTGGGCCCCCGGGGTGTATAATAATACTGCCATGTATAGTCTGCTGTGTGCATTGTAGGTGATGGGAACTTTGATGCGACAGAGTACATGCGCAGAGGGAGGGAGGTAAAGAAAAAACAATTAGCATTATTCTTCTATTTACAGCATGCGATAAGATGCGCATTTTGGGGGACAGGGGTGTCATAGAGACTCGTAGTACATTTATGCACCAGGAATCCCCATGGGTTTGGGGTGGGGGGATGGGATGAGCCCACACAATAAAAACAAAACAGTGAGATATGCATATTTGTATGTTTAATTTATTTAACTGTAATAAGAGCTGCACATCAAAAAATAATAATTACACAGCAATCAACTTATAACTAATAGTACATAGTGCACACTGATATAAAAAGTCTGTATTAAAAAAGACAAACTACCAAGCTTAACATTACTGTTGCAGTGCAGAGGGCATACTGTACCTACTGACCATTTTAAGTGCTAGACAGTGCTGAAAATTGAAGGTGAAAGACAAAGCACTTCTCCTCACAAAGCACTATTTGATTCCATTTAACAACAGGGTGATGAACATGTTTTACCTTAACTTATCTTTTAAACTAGTAGTGTTTGTAAAAGGGATGATTTTCTATGGTTGTGTACAGGCAAATAAAGTTGTGGATAAAATACAACCTCTAGTTGGTGATAACCATATGGTGAGCGATCAATGACGTCTTTATATAAGGACAAGAGCTTAAAACCAAAGATCCCAAAATTAATTTAGGGGAACAAAATATAAAATGGGCAGCATTGATGTTGGGTGCGGTGAGAGCTGAGACGGAAAACTATCTCTGCAAAACAGAAAGTTTTACTCTATTTTTAGTGTAAAAAATACTACTAAGTTATTGGACATTTCTCTCAAGGCACGTCACTTATCAGGGTCTTACTGTTGCCATGACAACATTAGCCTTTCTCTGAGGTTCTCTCCTTATTGAATGGCAAAACTCCTGACCACCGAGCATGAAGGATAAACAGGAGGACAGTTCTGTCACACTGAAAACACTTAAAACATTTCAACATTAACAAACATCTCTGTCCATCAAAAAGACACCGTTTTCTCCTCAGGCTTCACTACTGTGGCCTTACATTGAGGGCGGTATGGTCACGCTTAACAGAAGACAATGGTGTATTTATAAAGAAAAACTGAGAACAAAAACACATTCATCTTATTCTTTATCATATTGTGAATATAGGCCAGTATTTTGTTTCTGTGTCAGTAATTTAAGGTGTGTGTGGGTAATTCTCACTGATCTGAAAGCCCCAAAGTCCTTAAATTAAAAGACAAACAAAATATTTTCCATACAAATGATACATTAACATTTTTAAGTTACTAAATTTGAGATGAACATGTGCTTAGTTAATTACCATTTCATTTTTGTCATCAGTTATTCACGACACACATTTGTTTGCCAGTATCCAACTGGAAGCTGCTATAGACACCGCTGCTGCCAAGTGACACTCCGGTTCTGTGGTCTATGTAAAACCATTAGATCCATTAGACCAATAGATCAAAAAATGATGCATCATCTGTCAGCATTTCTGGCCAATTCTATAGAGTCCTCTAATATGGACTCTGTGCTGGTATCCACAACAGACTGGCGCCTCCTTGTGACAGAACCACATACCTGCAGATTAGCCGGGGAGATCTGTCTCAGCTCTCTGCGACAAAGACGGACAGGTGTCATCTCTAAACTTTCCCCACACTGACCAGCCCCTCTTTCATTCTTCCCCTGGGACTGTGCGAGTGTGTGTATCTGGGTATATGCAGGCATTTTAGTCTTATTGTGTGCTTGGAGGTCAGAAGATGAGGAGGGACACGGGGTTTGGTGTGCACGTCTCTCCATATGAGCATCGTTGTGTGTCTTTTTGTCTTTTTGCTCATCGTGTATCTTTGTGTATGTTGCTGCGATGTGTGTCCTTGTCTCTACCTCTTCATTTTGCATCTGGGGTTTGTTTGTACTTGTGTGTATCTGCGTACTGTGTGCCTGTGTGTGTTCTTGTGTGTGTGAGGGCTGATCGGCAGGGTGTATGGCGTCACCAACAAGCTCTTTGAGTTTCTTTTTGAGCAGGCGGCTGGAACTCTTGTAGAAAAATAGCTCTTTCTCCAGATTCTGTAGTCTGTCTTGGATGGCCTGCTGTGCATCCCCTGAGCCGCACTCTAGACAAACACACACACACACACAGAAATAAATATATGAAACAGCAGTGTTTATGAACTCGTGTTTTTTTGATATAGTACAAAAAGACACAGAAATCCTCAAACACACATGCTTATGATAAACATTATGGGGACGTCATGAGAGAAACGTCCCCAAAAAATGTGACGTTAAAACCTTTTAACAATATATTTTGTCCAGGCTACACAGTCACTTCACCTTTAAGTTTCTGCAGTAGGAGCTGGATGTTGTTCTGGTGATCTTGGTGCTGCTGGGTGAGCTTGCGGTCTGCATCCAAGGCCAGGCGCTGCATGGCGGCCTCCATCTCCCTCAGCACCACCTCTTGCTCTCCAGCGTGAAGCTCCAGCTCGTCACAACGCAAACGCAAATGACGCTCCGCCTCCCGAAGACAAACCACCTGAAAAACATATATTAATGTACAATATCATTACAAATGTATTAGCTGAATCTTGTACCTTTATTTACCCTCACCACCTGCAGAGAAAGGTCAGAGCTAAAGAGGTGAGAGGAAGATTATCATGGTATAATAGTATTTTAATGGCACAGACAGACCTCCTGGAAAGAAGTTGATACACTTTATAAGAGTATTAAGACGAATCAGCTAGAAAGATGAAGGGTGCAGAGGGAAGCATTGGAGGAGCAGAGAGAGGGAAGAGGTATAATTTAATTAGCACAACAAAAATAGCACCGCTGCATTTCTGACTCACAGACGCACATCACCTGGACAGAGAAGCAAGGGAGGGTGAAAGACAGAGGGAGAGAAAAGCAGAAAAACATCACCTGCTGGAGCAGAAGGAGAAGAGGACAGCATTAACATGAACATATACAGTACATGGAAATAATAGAAAAGGGGAAAAAAGAGGAAATGAAGTGACAACAGATAGCATTAAAGCATTGGTAAAGAAACTAGAAATGGAGAGCATATAGGATTTACAGCTGAATGTTATACATTTGTGTACATCGTCGTGTGTGCATGCATTTTATCTTACCTTGTTGAAATATTTGACAAGCAGCTCCGAGGCCTCAGGTGGTGAGAGCTGCTTCAGTTTGCTTATGACGTTACAGAGGTGGGCGGGCTCAGTGCTTTGTGACTGACATAAAGGGGACTCTGTAATTGACAGCTTTGTCTCTTTGTCCTGGATGGAGTAGTTTTTAAACTCCAGAGCTGCATCCAGAGCTTCAATAGCTTCTTCTAACTGGAGCAGGGAATGCTCCTCCTAGGTGTAATACACAGAAATGAAACTGCATGAAAAAAAGCACAGTGATGAACAATAACATCATGAAATAAGGTCTAACAATAGAGTAGTTTCTCAAAACATGTGCAATCCATAAGTATATTTAGTAACATCACATACACACAGATGGTTCCCTTTTTTTTTCTGACCTCCGTAGTGAGCACTCTGTTGTCCTTCAGCTGTGCATCCAGAGTGTCTCTCCTCTTTTTGAGCATGTTTCTCTCCTTCTGCAGTTCCTCTGTGGTGACTCCTCCTGTCCGCCTGCTCTGCAGCTGCTCCTCCAGAGACTCCAACCGCACAGACACACGCAACAGGTCCTGACTCAGAGCCTGGAAATTCATTGATTAAAAGTTTCCAGGAACCAGCTTCAGTAACGCCTGTTGCCTTAATCTGTGAAAGTCATTGATCCACAGCCTTGTCACAACATTTGCCAAATTTTAATAAAACTTTAATACACAGGCTGACCTGACTGGAGCGTAGCCTCTTGATCTCCAGTTTGTTTTTCTGTTGCAGGCAGGCCTCCCTGTGCAGGAGCACTTCCTCTCTCCTCCTCAGCTCCTCCTCCAGCTCCTGCAGCTCTGCTCTCCTCTGCAGCACCTGCTCCTCCTCATCCTCCAGCCAACAACTGTCACGCGCCTACAGTGAGGAGAAGGAGGAGCAAGGAGTGGGAGGAGAGAGAAAAGGAGAGGGGAAGGGGAAGGGAGTTAAGGAAGGAGATAACAGGAAAATTAAGAAAACAATAACAAAGAGGTAGACATAGTTACAGAGAAATGTGAGGCTGTATACAAAAGAAATACTGTCAAAATGGCCATTTGGAAAGTAAAAGCAAAGCAAACATTTGAGGAGTTCATAGTACTTCTAACTTTAAAAACAATATTTTACCTTTTCCTTTGACTCTTCCTGGAGTTTGCTTTTGCACACAGTCAAATCTTCTGCCCTTTGCTCCTGCAAACAAAAGCACAAATAATTTTTAATCAATGAGTTATGAGTCATTAATGATTTAGCCATGCTTAGTGTCAGCTGTTACATTTTTTCAGCTTTGTATCTCCCAGTAAATGTAACTCTAGTCAGTTGTTGTCCTGGGTGGATGGTTGTTAAAGGTGAATTCCACCATAAAGGATTCATTTGAACCAAGATCAGGTTTAGTAATAGTTTAATTAACTTCTTAAAATGGCAAGGTCTCATTAATATATTTAAACCTACTGTTTACACAAAATGGATTAAACCATAGTTTAAAACTAAATATCAATATCATATTAATATCAACAGACAGACAGAATCAAATATGTCTTTGAATTATCATGAATAAAACTGTGTTGAGTCCCTTATTTTTTTCTTGGGAAGTTGCTCATGTTGATATATAAGTACAGCTTAAAAGGGATTAATCCTGCACAGTAGTTGATGCAATAGTGGGTAAATAGTGGGTATTTTACAGGTCCCTTAATTTCATACAAATTTCTTGGCAATTTTGTGAGTAATTTGCAGGTATTTAACACACATTTTTTAGGACATTTTACAGGGTGGTGCATTTACAAAGTATAAGAAAACAGAGTTTAGATGGTAAGTACCAACTTATTATATTTGGGTTCATATGTAGTTGTTAATTTGCCAAAAATCCTAATAAATTAGTCTCTTGATTTTCTTTAGCCGACAGAAAAATCCGTAGTTTTCAGCGTGTAGTTTTGTGTGTCAAATGATATATCAGCATATTAGGTTGTTTCAATAATTTCCTAAAAGTAGCTGCTATTTAACTATAAATTCTTAGGACATTTCTTTGACAGGGTTATGTAATGTTGTAGAATACAGGAAACAGAGTTACAGAGTTTTTAAGAAACAACCTAACATGCTAAGATGTAGTACTACATATGAACCCAAATAAAATGAATCGGCACTTACCAACACTTTTTTCAGTTTTTTCTTATAATTTGTACCAAATTACACCACCCTCTCTATAAAATGACAAGGAAATTAGTATAAAAATTAAAGGACCTGTAAAATAAAGTGTTACAAAATGAACATGAATGAATCCATATTTAGAGTTTATCTGAACTAGTGTAACACATCCTCAAAGAAGCAAATACTTTCAATATTTACAGTTTTGTATTTCAGATTTATATGTTCATCTCCATTCCTACTGCAGTCCCCAGATACTTTGAAATATTGTAAAACTAACCTTGTCATGGTCAAATTCTTTGTTCTTGTCACTGGTCTCTCTCTCCTGCCTGAGGCTGGTCTGGAGCTGTGCTCTCTGCACTCGCATGTGCTGCAGGCTGCGGTACAGCTCCGTTCGGAACTGCTGGCTCTGCATGGACAGTCTTGCCAACACGCTGGCCTCTCCGCTGTCACTGCTGTGCCTGCCGTGTCTCCCCACTGCTCGGGTCTCCTTGTCTGTCAGAAACAAAACTCAGAATTAGAAACAAATACAGTATATTGTGTTTTGACTAGTCATACAACATTGCATGTGCATTGTTGATCCTACCGCTAAGTCGGATATTTTCAAATTCTACACAGAGGCTTTAATCAAAAAATAATTACATGACTAAAATCTGATTTAGTACACATAATTTGATTATCCAATTGTATTTATGTGTTACTTCTTTATCATCACAAGAACATTGTTCTGTTTCTATTTCTCTGCTGTTGTCGTTGTCCTTGAATTCACTCAGCAGAAGCCTCTGGAAGCTGCAGGATGTTCTTATCAGTATTGCAAGAATGTTTTGACCAACCTTTGCTAACACAAAACTTGCTTTGATACACATACAAATCAGACAAAGACTGACATTGTTCTTGACTCAATATAGCAATTTGAGTAAAACTACTAACTGATACAGACACAGCTACAGGGATACATACAGTATGTAAATTAAACAAACACACCAGTTTTATCAAGCTCTTTGATGAGCTCCTCTTTCATGCGTATGTTGACTGAAAGTGCTTGGATCCTTCTGTGACTGACACTGACACTTTGTCTTGCCTTCCCCATATGGCATTGCTTGGCATGGTGTTCTTTGGGTCCTGAGAAGGAATAAAACGAAAAGAAATAACTTCTACAAAATACAAAATAACTCAATTGAATGTCACAGAAGAGATCGGAGACAGGATAACATTCCTTTATCAATACAAAAGTAAAACAAAAGGCTGCAAAATGAAGTCAAATACACATCAAGTGTACCTGTAGCTTGCTGGGCTTCTTGTACTGATGGGATTCCATTAGATGTCTGGTCCAGTTCAGCGTATTTTTCTTTCAGAGCTGATTTCTTCTGCTGACTGGTCCACGTGCGGTTCAAAGAACGCCTGATGTATCGTCACAATATTTGATTAGACCTTGATTAGATCAGACTTAAAGGACCAGTGTGTAAGATTTAGTGGCATCTGTGAGGTTGCAGATTGCAACCAAATGAATACCCCTCCCCTTCCAAGCACGTAGGAGAACCTACAGTGACTGCAAAACTTGTGAAAAAGGTGAAAGGCCCTCTCTAGAGCCAGTGTTTGGTTTGTCCGTTCTGGGCTACTGTAGAAGAATGGCAATGTAATATGGTGGTAAAAAGCACATCTGCATTACACTTTGAATTGCACAAAAGCACATAAGTTTATGTTTAATGCAAGAATGCAGAAAGTTGTCAATTTAAACATGTCTATAAGTTGAAAAATGAAAGTTAAACAGAACAGAGGTCTATTTGGGTGCACCTCTGCCGACTAAAGTGACAAGTGTTGACCTGGTCTGACCAGGCAAGTGGCTGACAGCATAAAGTGCAGTCATCCCTGACACCAAAACTGTAGTCTGTTACTGGATTGCCAATGACACATCCCCTTCTGTGCCTCTCTTCCTGTTTTGGTGCATGGTAAATTATTGTTATATAAAACAGGAGCAGGTGAAGAATAAACCTCACTGCACCTTAAGAAAATGCCATTTCACTGACACAGAGCCATGCCTTACACCTTCATGAACATTTACATTTCCTGTAACTTTAACTAATTATCAAATTACTTTTTGATGCAATATGGTAACAAAAATGTACTGACTATTGGCTAAAATTGCATTTTTTGTAGTGGCGGTGGCAGGTGGGCATGCATAATAGAGGCTCTCACCTAAATCCCATTCTGCCCACAAAGTCATCATCATCATCTTCCTTCTCTTGATCCCTGTCTTTGCTCTTACTCTGTTGCTTTAGGAATGGACAGTACACCTCATCCTTTTCCTCAATCTCAGCCAGCAGAAGGTGACCGCGCATCTTAAAGGCTGCCATCACCCTCTCCAGTGAATAGGCTGGGGGACTGGAGTGGATCTACACAGACACATACAGACACACATTAATTCAGACAGAAATATGCCCAACCATGAACAAGAGTGTGTGGATGCACATAAATCCAGGTATACAACAGCTGCAAGAATTTTGTTATGTACAATTAGAATTAAGCTTATTCGAAGTCTAAGTTTAGGACTAGCTTTCCCTGAATATATCCTATCTTGGATGTCTTGTCTACTTGTGCAAGTGATTTAATAGAGACAACTCTAAGGCCTTAATGCATCGTAGCAAGATTGTAGTACTTGTGGCACTCAAAGTTGCAAGAAAAAGTCAAGTGCAACTTGGACAACAGAGAGACAAACCAACAGTGCAGCTACCTACCTTCCTGGGAGGCCTGTGTCCACAGCTGTGTCTGATCAGAGGGACACTCTGAGGTCTCTTGCCTGACTCCACTGTTGCCCCTGAGGTTGCACCCCTAAAGGTCATGAGGTCGCTGCGCAGACGATCAATCAGGATCTGCTGGTCTACCAGTTGTTCAGTCTGAAGACATTCACACACAAATGTACACACAACAACAAATGAAAAAACAGCAGAGAATTATTAATAATGCCATTCATTTCTAATACAGGTTTGAAGTTTGTAATTTTTTTCTTATTTGCAGATTCTCATCAATGCTAGGTGGCACCTTTTCAACCGCTTCATGGAGCTTTATAATTGCCTGCATTCAGAGCTCTTCTTTTTCTCACCTGTATACGAGTACGTTCCTTTTCTTCCTCTAAGGCTTGGAGGTGGGTTTTTCTCTCTTGGAGAAGTTTCTCTACTTCTTTTTCCACCTGTCTCAGTTCTGCATCTTTCTGCTCCAATAGTTGCTCCTCTATGGTGAGAGCTTCCTGAGAGAGAGAGAGAAAATAGTTTTGTGTTTTTTCTTTATTTTGACTTGCATAACTAATGATAGGTTCAGCAGCCGTCTTAATTTTTGAAGTCATAATAGCTTCATTGTGCACTTGTAAGCCCTTATTTTTTCTGGCACCTTCGCCTTGTACCTGTGTTACATGATTATAATGGATAATTTACTGATATCCAACATCTTTTTACTCTGAACAAAACCAGTCACTTAACAGGGACATCCAGTATGCATTCCCTGTATTTTCCCTCCAAATGTCTTAGTCCTTTAACAGTGATCTGATGTTTTTTTTTTTTTCACTTTTTATACTTACCTGGCATTTCTTGAGTTCTTGTCTGAGCTGTAATATGGTGACATGGTGTGGTTTCTCCTCTGAACAGTCCTGATCATCAGTTTTATGTGAGTGGTTGACAGCTTTGAGTCTCTCCTGCCAATCCTGCAGTTGCTGTCTGAAAGAATGATTTGGAGTGGGGCCACAGATATCTGCAAGTAGAGCTGCAGCTTCCTGTACCAGGAGGTGGTATTGTGACGGTTCCTCTTGGTTCACCTTCTTCTCTGACTCAGAAATCTGAGTCTGACTGGACTGTCTGAAGCTGTCCTCCTCTCTAACTCTTCCCCCTGTCTTCTCCCTTTCCATCTCTCTCTCCTTCTCTTTCAGTATCTCTCTCAGTGTCTGTACTTCATACTCCAGCTCCCCCAGTCGAGCTTCACCGGGGTCCCACATTGTAGGACACAATTTAACCTCTGCGTGACAGGATTCTGCTCTGGGGCGGTTGCGAATGTGACGAGCCTTGGATGCAAACTGCAGGACACTCAGAGTCTCGGCTACGCTGTGGTGGGAGGGGCTTACACACGCCACCATCAGTGTTTGAGCGGTGCCTCCCAATGAATCACGGAGCATACGGGTGATCTTGGCATCACGGTATGGTATGTGTGCACTGTTGCAGTTGTTCCCACGGCGATTGCGACCAGGGTCAGAGAGGGCGCGGATGACATTGCCCAACGCGAGCAGGCCTGTATTGATATGAACGGACTCTTTGAGTCGTGTCCCTGTGTTGCCGGTTTTTCCAGCACGCTCCGAGCCTGCTAGGTCTACCAGACAGAGTTTAGAGGAGCGGACTGATTTTAAGGAGGAGTTGTTGTGGGTACACTGAGTGAGCTGAAGGGTGAGGATGGCGTGAGAGCGACTGGAGTGCTCGTTCATTCCTGTGGTGCCGGTGTGGCGCAGGGCATTGCCCATCTCTAGAACACTGAGTAGCTCCTCTGCTGAGGTGACGACCGTCTCTTTGGCTCCCACCACCACTGGAAAGACACACAAAACCACACAATGATCTGTATTAATGGAACATGTTTATATGTTGGACAGTAATCCAGTGTATTTAGCACAACATGGGGTCTAATCTGATTGTATTACCTTTTCCTCATCCTCTCCAAGATAATGCCTTTCAGTACTACTACTGTGTTTATTACAATTGAATGCGTTCTGTAGCTTTTTCTGGCTTTGTCAAGCCCACAAGTAGATATGAAGTCAAAATCTGCACAGGTAAAAATAGATAAAAAGAGTAAAAAACGTGGTAATCTGTGGCGCCTGAAAGCATATGTTTAATGGCTTCTTTGAGGAACTCCCCTGAACTCTTTCTCTTTCCCTGCCAGTCAAAAAGAGACTTTTTAAATCACCTGTGTTTCCCCTGTCGTCCTCTCTGATGTGAAGCTCTTTGTGAATGGTGTGGAGTTCCAGCAGGTCTCGCAGCTCTTCTCTGTACAGCTCCATATAAGAGACTCGCACTGTTGCCTCCGCGACATCACCGCTGTTCCTCTTCTCCCCCAGCAACGAGAACACATCCTGGGCAACGCGGTCGATAATACCACCCTCCTTATCTGAGAGAGGTTTTGGAGGGAGGATACATGCTGTCTAGTTAAACAGTAGTTAAAAGTTGCAAGAAATAGGTCAAATCCATATTACATTTCAGCTGTAAAGTATAACAACAGGGAAAAAGCAATTGCTGATAATGGGTTTGACCCAAAGCCAACTCATTTTCACACTTTGCTCTCTGCTCCCAAATTCCTCCAAATGAAATCCTGAAAACTGCTATATAACATATTCAAGCCGACAAAGATCACCTTGACCATGGAGGTGTCCTGATTACTGCTCACTCCGCCTACATTTTTCATCTCAACCTGGCCCAATTAACACTTTTTTCACTATAAACAAATTCCCAAACCCCCTGGACATTATTTCCCATTTCTTTAATTCTCGTCAATAAATGCAGCCCTTTCCTGTCATCTATTCCTCTCTCTACTCCCAAACATCCACCCTGGATCTTTCCATCCTCAGTATGGGGGATGAAACTCACTTACCCAGGTTCTCCCCACCCAGCGTGTATGTCTTCCCTGACCCGGTCTGTCCATAACAGAAGACGGTGGCGTTGTATCCGTCGAGCAGAGCCTCCACCAGCGGCTGGACGCAGGACTCGTACACCTCATCCTGGCTGGCTGTCGGTCCAAACGCGTGGTCGAAGTTGAAGAGTCGGTCGGAGCCGAGCATCACCTGAGCGGAGCCCGGCACCACCCGTATACACACCTGGTGCTTGTGGAGGACTTCTTTGGGAAGCAGGGGGCGTACACGCACCGCCACCCGGACACACACCTCGCTCATGATGACGGTGAAACGTAACGTTGTGGAGTTTCGTCAAACTATTTGAACTCTAAAACTTGTTGGATACGAAATAAACATGTGTCAATCGTCTACATGTTACCTTATCAAACCATAAGGTGTTAGTTTGTGTGTTTAGGTGTTGTTGTCGTCATTTCGGCTTGTTGTTGGTTGTTGTTGTCGGTTGGTCCCATCTCCCGTTTGTTGTCACTCCTCGGTTGCCCGGGAAACCGCCGCCGCCGCGGTGAAGCAGCAGTCGAGTCGGTGGATTCAAGAGTCGTCATGGAGGACAGACCGAGCGGTTCATGAAATAAACAGCGCCACCTACTGCTACTTCTTCTGCAACAGCTCTTCTTGTCCTCTGTCCTCTTTTTCTCCTGCCAAATGTTGAATGCCCATCAAACATACATCAAAATAACACTTTTATACACTTCAGTCACTTGAAGACCTACTGCTCATAATCCGCGGTGGAAAGAAGTTACTTTTGAGTTACTTGTGTACTTGAAGTACTTCACTATTTCAGAAGCAAATATTGTACTTTTTACTCCCCTATAGTTATATGGCAGCTATGGTCCTTTAAGTACATTTTGAAGATAGTACTTCTGTACTTTTCAATGCAGGATTTTTACATGTAACTAAGTTTTTTTTATAATGTGGTGGTGCTACTTTATATTTATATGATTTATAAGATTTATAAGACTAGTATTTACACAGGATCCAACTGAACCCCCTTATCATTTCCGTTGATGTAATGTAATAAAGCATATTCTCAAACAAATTTGCATTATTTTCATTACCACAAGCCAATCTCAGTGAAAAATCTCTCATTTAGTCATTTTTGTTTTGTATTTTTTGTCCTCTGAACGAATGGTGTCATTGTGGTCAAATTGTCAACATTGTTGACATTTACAGTACCAGTCAAACGTTTGGACACACCTTCCCATTCACTTGAATGAGAAAGTGTGTCCAAACGTTTGATTGGTACTGTATGTGAACAGTTACCACACTTTGCAACTGCATTTACATAGTTTTTTATTAATTCAGTTTTGATCAATTTATCAATTCAGCCGAAAATAACAAAAAGAAAAACTATTTTAGGACCCCTTGCTTTAAAATGTATGCAGTGGATGATGTAGAAATATAATGTATTGCAACACTCCTTTAAAAAAAGACAAAATACAACATCTAGTGAAAATATTTTATTATTTCTGTTCGATTGGAGTGTCAGTTCACAAATTAAAATCGCGGCTGATACGCAGATGTGTCCATCATTATATGTTCACATAAAGATGATCGCTGGTCCTACATTACAGCGAGAGGTTTGTTAGAAAAAATTCCAGTAAACATTTTAATTGACTGCGAATGAACAAAAGTGCTACTACCCACGCAGCATTAAAGCTTAACACCTGTTTCCATTACAGTTAGAGAGAAGCCCATATATCTGGCATGGGGACATGGTTGGCTTTCTTCCAGAGAAAGGCACCGGCGCCAAGGCTGCACACTGAGAAGTGCAGCCTAGTGTATATAAGGCTGCCAGCCAGCTCGTCAGTAGTAAATACAGCGTGTGTGGTGTATTGGAATGTGGGCCATCTCTTTGTGGTGCTGCTTGGCATAAGGCCACAGGTAGAAGTCGATGACGGCGGAGTTGATGTCGCAGGTCTGTCTGTCTCTCTCCGTCACCAGCTTGCAAAGACGAGCTTTGATCAACTCCACAGACCAAATCGAGCAACCTCGGATCTCAACCTCTCTCCTGTCCCCTGAACTCAGCAGCTCACCTGGGAGACGGGAGACAAACGCATATATGCAGCATGGTTATAGCTTATCTTCAAGCCGTTCATTTCTTCAGAACCAGAGAAACACAGTTCGGTCTCACCATTCTTTAGCGTCTGCATCAGTGCGTCGGAGTATCGTAGCACGCCGAGGTACACGAGCGCCTGAGGGACCCTGTAGTCTGCGAACATGGTGAGCCAGTCCATGCTAATGATATCTCCCTCTCCTCTGGCCTCCATTACACCCCAGAAATCTGCCACCAGGATCTGAGCTCGCTTGTAGAACGAGATTCTTTTCCCCTGAAACAAACAAGAGGGCATCTCTGGTCTTCATTTGTTCATAAGTCATTGTTATTAATTCATAAACAAATGGTCTATCACAAAAGTAACATAATGGCAACATCATTTGGCACAAAGTGTTTAATGTGTGTGTTTAATGTGTATATAATATGAGGAGGACATGAGAAATCGTGCTGCGCTGTCTTTGGCCAGGAGGTGGAACTCTCACATCACAAGTTCTCCATGTCATATGCTAAATGATCAGTGTGTAGATGTATCTTAGATCACATATTTCTATATGCGTTAAATTTTTTAAAAAGCAGAATATTATTTAAAAATATGTTCCTCAACTGTACATAAATTAATTTACCCCTTTCTCACACTAATGGATTTTATGTGTAAAAATGGCTTTCATTCTGCACAATTAAGAAGTTAAAAAAGTACTTTCAAAATGTTTTGGAAGTTATAGTTCAACATGTTTGTAATGAAAACACATCCAACTAGAAACTATAATTATTTTTATATCTGAGATGCAGTAAATGTTTTAATCATTAACTGACAAAATGAAACCAACTAACTAAACTACAACTAAATCTGTTTTTTTAACAAAATCATTAAATCCTGAGCTTTGTAATTACAAAAAATATAACATTTCAAGACCGTTTGCGAGAAAATTCCTTTTTTTTCCAGACATTCCCAAATGTAAAATGTCACAATCAGCTCACTACAACTCTAACCTCAAATGTAGCTTCGTCCCTGTAGGAGGGAATCTTTTCCACAATGAGATCCACCATCTTCCGGGCGTCGTTCCCAGCTTGGCTGATAAAACTCCGAAAGCTTCCGCCGTGTTCCAGCAGCACGCGGCCGCCTTCAGTCAGCACCTTGTTAGACAGAATCAGTATGTGATGTGTTCAAATTCAACAGCGATGATGAGTAGGAGGTTAAGAACTGCATACTTTCAATTAAAACTTACAAATGAAGGAAATGAACAGGTAATAATGTAACACTAATGAACAAAATAATGAGATGAGCTCATTTTGGTGTTCAAAGATCTGATAAAATCACCTAATCTGTAAAGAAACTTAGCATGTGAGGAGGAAGTTTCATGTTTCAGACACAAACACACATGAACACGGCCCTATATGAATATGACAGTACACAGAACAATATAATCTCAGACACTTCATGTACCAAGTAGGAATGTGACAGTATGTTAGACTTCGATTCAACATACCTTCTGTGTTCAGAAACTATTGAGAGAGATGAGACGATACATCCTGTTTTTCTCACCACAGTAGTGCTTTATATTACGGCCCACAACGTAATGTGTAATTATTCCCTGTTTATATTGTAATTATTTGTACTATTTTTAACTACTGGGTACCTATTCTAATATTATGGGGTACAGTACTGAAGAAAAAAAAAAAAAGTACTGTCACAGTTACACTGTGACAGTACATAAAATCGATCATCTGCCTTATTGGCTGTTAGATGGACACTTCTGGTTTTCAGTTAAGCTGTATTGACTGTTGAACCCTCACTGTAAAAAAAGCTTTACTGTACTTACTGTACTCCATAACAACAGTGTCAATCCACACAAACCAGAAGTCACCTGAGTACAATGTTGTACCCCTTACTTTTCAACATACACAGTAATATATAGGCTATAGGTTTCCTACTGTAAGTTCCTAGCAATACTCTCTATCCTCAACCTCCATTCGTTCCAAAGTAAAAACACAAATGTAATGTGTACATGTTTAGTAAGCACCCCAAACCCATCCTCTCTTCGTTATCATCTGTACCCCTCCAGTGTTAATAAGCAGTATATGTTCATTTTGAAATCTCACTCATTATCATGTCTTCCCCCAAACTTAGAGCTTCGTCGTTCAGTAATGGTCAAGATAACTGTACCCCATAATAATAGAAAAATTAGTTAAAAATACCTACAGTTTACCCTCTTTGTAAATTCACAGATTGTTACCACCTTAATCCCTAACTTCACATCATACATGTACAACTTGTACTTCCATGTATCAGTACGTGCTGTACTGGTGCACAAACTTTAGTGTAAATAGAGAATAGTTAGGCTGTGCATTGCCGGCCGTGATCTAAGGTGTTAACAAAAAGCTGCTTCTGCTTCTGAGCTACATAACTGCTTTAAAGCCTGTTTTCTCGATGGGTTCACACAAAAGTCAACCTTGCTTCATTTCAAATATTACACTTGAGTAAACTGATAAACAGAATGTAGCACAATGTCAGACAAATCAAATTGTGATATCAATGACACATTATACAATCAACACAATACAATGTTGATGATTTTTGACGACTGTTACATCCCTGGTACAACGGACAATTAACATAACAGTGTTCGAACCTGGTGACGCTCCTGAAGCATTGGCATGGGCGTTTCATTGTCTGATCGAAGGACATGTCCCAACTCCTCCACACTCATCTGAGAGAAGTACTTTGGATCGGTGATGGGTATGCCTGTGGAGTGAAGAGAAGTAACTATGAAGACTTATCTTTAGATAATAACTACTGAATAGAAAAACGACACTCAAGGCTACTAAGTTACAAAGTTATAGCATGCTATAATAACAGAAATATAACTCCACAGTAGCCATTTCTTGCAAGAGGCTCAAAAGACATAATTTGTTCTGATCTCATGCTGCCAACCCTTGAGATTCACACTCTGTAGCAAAGCTACCTGTACTTTTCTCAGAAAATCTCTTGTAATTATAAAGGCCACAGCCACCACACATTGAGAGCACTATTCCATATGAGACATAATTGATTCATATCCGGAGTCAGTCATGCTAATTATGAATGATGCACAGACGCATGCAGAGCTACAAGCAATTTCCCAGCAGTCCAAGTTCAAGTAAAGGGCACATACACAATAATTGGCAATTGTGGTGCACAACAAAAGCACACAGAATAGAGGAACAAAAAGAGACATCAAAAAGGGCTTGAATATACTGTGTATCTACATGTATTTCTCCAGAGCTGACGCTAACAAGAGGGATAAATCGAACAAGAAAAAGGCAAAGATGTCATGTAATATTGTCAGTTTTTTGAGTTACCTTTTCTGCTCAACAGTCATAATGACAGTCTCATAATTTTGACATTTCTATCACCCCGGTTGTTTTGTTTTGCACTGATTCAAATTCAAACAACAGCTAAAATACATCACCTCTACTTCGCACTGAGGATACGGTGGTCAGATGTTTTTGCAGCTAAATCAATTTCCAGTTAAGCAAAACACTACATGTTATTTTTACCCTGATGTTTTTTCCGTTGAAAAACAAAACTCTTCAGTGCTATAGGGCTTCAAACCTTTATGTTCTCACCTTCCTCCATGGCCCTTGTTATGGCAGCACACAAGGTCATGTAGCCTGTGTACGTGGTTCCATTATAGGTCACCTCACACTGTTGAGTTTCTTTCTCTGGCCAGAAGGAGAAGTTCATGGTGTCTACAACAAACACCCAGTTCAAAGCCTGTAGTGTTCAAAAACACAAATTATCAAGACGGAAGAAAAACTGGCTGGAAACCTGAGAATTCTTACCAAAAACCCTAAAATGTGAGACGGACACTCAAGGTAAAAGCATTCAATTTACCAGGTGTCATCTTTAATATTTATTTATGTAACTCTTGGCCAGTTTTCACTACGATAGGTCAATCACAATATTTCATTTTAGCTGTCATGAGAAATGTAAATTATCTGTAGGATGTATAAAAACAGTAAAGGCATCTGAATCCATCTTGTCCATATTGTTGGCAGCAGTGTCAATATTAATTCTGTGCCCACTGTAATTCATTCATACATCCTGTTTGTTTCCACTAAACAAAATATTCAATGTACCACGTGGTTCACTACTCATGTATACTTATTCAGCTCCCTGCTGACAGACTCCCCTGGTCAGAGGTCGGTGCCGGGGCCAACGGATTTGCCTTCTTCCAGCCACTGGCAGTCAGCTCATCACTGTGTCTGAGAGTGTAGAGCATCTCTGCCACCTTCTGCACTCCCTCCTCCTCCACAAACACATCCAGACTCCGCTCCACTACAAACTGGCCAGACTCGCGGGGATACAGAGGTGGCTCCATGATGGACACTGTATGGAGCAGAAACAAACCTGAAGGGACACATGTAGGCATAAATACAAATAAATACAAATACACATATGAAATGCTGCAGTGATGCGTCATTTGTCAAGTCCGATAGTTTTTCCCGGCACTTTCCAGATTAATTTAAGGAGATAACTATGAAAGTAATTATTCAGATACAAAATACATTCGTGGTTGTAAATGAATCTACGTAGTCCATGTTCTAATCAGAGATTTAAAGACTTCAGGCATACATGGGTGGGTGCAGAGAGAGTGTGGATGCCAGTGCCCTTTTCATATCGAAACACCAATATCCGACATACATCTCGGGGGAAGTGCCATTTTAAAGATTATTCCTCTGCCTTATTAGATAATTCAGAATGAAAAGTAATAAATCAGGATGACAGAATTCACTCTGCGCCATGTAACTTAGGTTCTGCTTTGAAACAAAGCCAAGAACAATTCCTGACATATTTCAAACCAAAACCTTACGTGGCACAGAGCTTACAGAGTAACACATCTATATCCGCAGTGATCTCGGAGCTTTGGGACTCGCTCTTAAAGGATAGGTTCATAATTCTTCAAGTCTGTCTTAAAACAACAGTCAGGTGCTCATATGAACACTGAAAGAGGTTTTCCTCGCTGTCATCATCCCTCCTGCTCATACTGGCTATTAAAAGATCCACTTCAAATGCCCTTTCAATGTAAGTGACGGGGGCCAAAATCCACAGTTTAAAAGTTTATCTAAAGCTTATATGAGGCTTCAGCAGTCTGTCAGTTAGTCATATCAAGTGGATATCTGCCACATTTACAGTCTTTTTAGCATCAAATTCCCTCTTTGTGCTTCCTCAGACGGTGTTTCTCTGTTGAGCTGAGGTGGAAGTATAGCAACAAAAAGACTAATGTTGAAAGATATCTACTTGATTTGACCAATTTGTACAGTTGAAGCTTCATTAGCTTCAGATAAACTTTTAAATACATTTTTGCACAGAAGGAGGCTTGTGGATTTTGGTGTCCATCATTTACATTGTAAGTGCATTATGAAGGGAGGAATGATTACAGAGAAATTACATTAGAAAAACCTATTTCAATGTTCATTTGGGCGCCTGACTGTTTTTTTAAGACAGAGTTGAAAAACTGTGAAGCTGTCCTTTAATATAAAACCTCCATGCCACACATCCTGTATCACTTATCTTGTGTAGGCTCTGTATAACTGAAAGAAGAGTGCAAAAAACATAAAAGCCCTGCACACACAGCATAGCAGCACCTCTGACCAAACCCATTATTAAAAAGGGGGGGAAAAAACTAAATTATGTCCTTCTCTGTCTACCTCTAAAAGCCGCCCAGTCTTGTCCATCTACCTGAAGTGTCCAAAGGCTGTGTTAATGATGTGTTCCCTATTAGACTGCTATTAGGGCACTGTGACGCACAAACATAGTGGTCTACTGAATTAAATTCATTTTCTCACTTCTTTCTGTGGTGAGTCACATGATTTACTCTCCACTGAAAATTGAGTTTCTTTTCTAGACAGAGTACCATTGTCCTTGGGTCAATCACGTTAAATCACGTCACTGCTGATCATTGAAAAACTGCATGAGCAAAGTGCATATAGGAGCTGATTGTCAAAGTCTATTCACGCTGACTTTGTCCTCCACAGACGCTACTTCGCTTTCACGCTGCGGGTCAACCAACCACGTTTTTCGAGACAAAATTCATGTACAGCACAACAGTAACCGAAGTGTTTATTCGCACATAAGTATATGCTTTACTTAACTTACCGAAAACTGCATGCAGAGTACGCTCAAGCTCGTGCTACGTCGCTTTCCGCTACCTGTTTGTCAGCGGTTGACCAATCAGTGTCTCCCTTGCGGCTCCATCATAGGCTAAATAAACCAATCATAAAGAAGCCAGCTGAGGAAACCGGAAGACGGCATCCAGTTGCGATTACACAAAAAAATAATTGTGTAAATATGATATTGTGTATGATGTACGCGAGTTGAACCTTAATGGCATAATTTTAGAGCAGTGGGGAGGGGGGGGGGGGTTATCAAATTAATCCAAAGTCTACCTAATGCACGTGCATTAACATGACGTTTGACACCTACCGGGTAAATGCGATAGGCAATCAGCCTTCTGTAACATGATTGGTTGATGAATCGACTAGACGTCCAGGAAAATAGATAATATTTTAGCACAATTCAAGCAAAAATGCCAGTCATGTGCTAGCTAGTTTCAGCTTCTTTAATGTAAAGATTTGCCTCTTTTCTTCATCTTACATGAGTCAAATAAATGCATTTTTGTATCTTTGGGTTTTGGACGAAGATTTTAAGAAGTCATCTTGGGCTCTGGACATTTGTCACTGTTTTCTAACATTTTGCAGACAAAATGGTAAATTAGAAAATAATCTGCAGACTAAGTAACATTAAAAATAATTGTTAAATGCAGCCTTAAAACATGCAGAAATAGCAGCTTAACTGTCGTCAAAACAATCATGTATGCTTTTAGCCCAAATGTCACACAGAAAACAGACCCAGCTGCAGTGATTCCCCATCCCCCAAAAACTCAACCAGAAAAAAACAAAAAAAACCAAACAAAACAGAATTGGTTCAGTAAAAAGTGGCATCATCTTTATTCATTTTACAATTTGACAATGTGAAGTCTACAGCATGGAGAACAAACAAGTGTAGAGCAACAGGAAACTGCAGGGACAAAACAAAGTTCAGCATCATTTGTCAAATCTCCAATAAAATGTCATACATTTTGTAGCTACATGTTTCCATCTGTAAGGTATTATTCAAATGATTCAGATTTATTTCATCACACAACTAATGAATATTCTTAAAGATTAGTCAGTGTCCTGTATCCGGCATATACAAGAGTCCTAATGTCAACATCCCAAATCCATTTTGAAGGGTTAAATTTCCCATATCTCTTTAAAAAACAAACAAAAACAAACAAAAAAAAAAAAACCCCTAAATGATTCATATAAAAAAAAAAGTATCTTACATTCTGCACGTTGCACAGAGTGGTAATGGAGTACAACTGTGTGTGAAAGGACCGATATAGACAACAGAAAGTACACCAACCCACACACACCAACATACGTGCGCACATTTACACGTAGGACAGATTTAAACTGGAGACACAAACATACACATACAAGTCAAAAAACGAAACCATCAAAAAATAAAGGTTATGTTTATTTTTATCTGTCTGTGAGGAGAATGAAGAGTATCTTGATAGATGTGTGTTAGAAAAAAAGTGTGTATCAGGTAAACTAATGGACTACACTCTTAAAAATGCAGAATATCTACATTTTCTTTTATGCACAGGAATGTTGGGACATTTATTTCATTAAAAAATACAAAAATAAAATTCAAAAAGACACCCACAATCCAGAATAATAGTCTGAAGGGGCTGTGTTGGACAGGGGCAGAAAGGTTGAGAGGGGAGTGGGGGTTGAGGGGGGGGTGGGGGATGGGGGGGGCAATCTGAGTCTGCTTCAATCTGAATCTCCTGGATCTACAGCAAATGACCAGAGTACTGCTTCACACTGAAATAAAAAGAGTGGAAAAATAAATAAAACACAATAATAATGCAATTCACAATCAATGACAATGTAAATTTAAAACTAAGCAACTGTGGGGGGGGGGTGACAAGTGTTGGGAGGAAGAGGATGGGGAGGCAGAGCAGGAAAGAGACAGCGAGAGGAAGAGGGGGAAGATGTGACATAAGTGACTATAGGAAAACGAGGAAGAGGAGGAGGAAAAAGAGGGGTGTGGTTAGTCCTTGAGTCCAAGCAGGTGCAGCGAACTGAAGGGGGAGGAGAGGAAGGAAGAGGGAGGCAGGGTTAGTTACCATGGCAACACTACACTACTCATGAGACGATGGCGGCAGGTCTACAGCTGTATTAGCATTCGGGCTAAGCTCGGATAGCATCAACAAGGAAGTAGTGTATTATACGTGCCTACTGGTTGCCAAGGGAGACAGAAGAGGAGGAGCTCGTGCTATTTGGCAGACTGTGATTTGTTGTCGGTTGATCTAACTAAAAACAACAAAATCACTAGTCTTCCACACAGCAGCAGCCAGGGGAAGAATCAATCCACTCCCTGCTTCACAGTGAAACGGCTTGGATGGCAAATAGACATTCATTGGGTTTTTTTTTTCTTCTTCCAATCATATTCATTGGACAAATGTGATGTGTTTAAAACATGTCAATCACATTGACCTTTAAAAATATAAATTGCAAAAAAATATGCAATATGTACAATTATTATAAGTTTGCCTATGCATTCATAGCCATTTCATGTAAGAGGAAGGTTTGAACTACTTGCAGGTTGCATGGGGAAGAAAGGAAGGGGGTTAGTGAAGAAGAGACAGCAGGCAACAGAAATGCATAACCCAACTAGAAGTGTGTTTACTAGCATCAGGATGCAATATCATAGAAAACATTTATATGCATTTACAATCTTAAAATCTATAAATGTGTGGTTCAGTGGACTGGAACAAAGGTAAAGATATTAAGCATCTTTGAAGTATCTGTAGTTTGTTCAGACTGCTTTACTTTCTACGACCAAATCAGGCCAGGTTAAGAGCCCACAGAATCATTTCGAGGAGGTTTTCAAAGGGTTCCACTCTATAAAGACTAGCCAGTAGACTTAAAGGGCACAATTTGGTGGGATAAATGGTCAAACTACAACTAGGTTGATGAATCAAACATGTCAGATTAAAGGATTTTTTCATCAAATAAGATAAAGGACAGTGTAATACGATTCAAGTCATTGTGGTCATAGCGGCCGTGTCAGAACTTGCCTGTTCTGTAGAAGGTACTGGGCGTTCTGGATCTGATCCTGGGTGCCCGTGATAGTGATGATTCGGTCCTCAGAACCTTCCAGAGGCTCATCGATCTTGATGGAGGCTCCAGACTCGTGGCGGATCTGTTTGATCCGCTGGCCTCCCTTACCAATGATAGAGCCAGCCAGCTGTCAGCAGGGTACAGAGGAGAGAATGAGGGAAGTGGGGATGAAAGGGAAAACAAGTGGGCACACAAACATTTTAGGCACTAAGGACATGAGTGTATCTTAAAAAAAAAGTGAAAGGCAAAGAGGAGGCGGATACACAAAACCAGACTGTCAGATATGTTCAAGAAAATATAGTTTCATTTGAGGGATTTGAGGTCATTAAATGATACTATGCCCTCGTCTAGTGTGGGTGCATGTGGAAAAAGTCAATGTGTGGGAGACAATATGACTTATTGGTCACTAAAACACACATTTATAATGAGATATGATACTACTAAATGACTAAATGTCATTTTTTTAAGGTAAGTGCAAATGACATGATCACACATAACAATGTAGGGATTTTACTCAAACTGTATGTTATTTATGTCATGAGGATGGGTCGTAGTGGGTGAGGAAGACTAATCTTTCTTTGGTGTGCCAGTTTGTGTGTCATGTTGCTGTCATTTACTCACGTCTTTAGGGATCGTCACTTGTGTGGTGATGACAGGGCCACCCATGTCATTATAGGAGCCACGTCCACCTGATGGCAAGAGTGAGGGGAGTGGTGAAAACCAAAGCAGAAAAAAAGGAGTAAGAGTAGGGTAGAAATAGAGGCAAAGTGAGCAGAGCGCCACAATCAATACTTGCTAACATAATCACACATGGCTCAGCAAATTTTTCATAATATGAAAAAAATAATGAAAAAAAAAAAAAGTGTAGACTCACCTGACTGATAGCTATCCCAGGAGGAACTGTTGTCTGAGCATGAGAGAAAGCAGGATCACTGACTCAGTGATAAACATAGATAAACTACCCACAATAAAAATAAGTAGTCATACACGTTCAAAAGATCTTCTGAAGAAAACTGTTAAATGATAGATAATGAAGACTGAACACTGCATGTAATCGTCAGCATTTGTTGCAAATGAGATATTTCAAATAAAATGTCATGACACTGGTGTTCAATAAAAAGAAAAATATTGCGGCAAACAATTATAGCTAAACATCTGAATGTCACCTGTAATGTCATTTCAGACAGTTTGCCACTTAAATTTTGTTTATGAACATGCTGTACACCCAGAAGAAATGCTTGACACTGTAGTATGTTGGGAAGAACAGCCTTGAAACCACATCCACATAAAGCCACAGAAGAAAAAAAATGAGGCATAGCACTTACCATATCCTCCTCCACTCTGTAAGAAACAAACAGAAATACAGATGGGTTACATACAGTACAGCCGATTCCTTTCATCTCTGCACAGATCCCAGATGAATGGACAGAGGATGATATAGATGGATGATGCAGCAGCCTCGTCCATGGAGTAGACTCAACTAAAAGCCACCCAGTTTTCATCCATAAGCCAGACTCCTCCTCCTCCTTCCCTACCTCCCTCCCTCCCTCCCTCTTCCCGTCTCTCCTTGCATCTCCATCAGCCCCCATTTTCACCTGCTATTCAGATGCTGCTGTCACCAGGGCAACAGGCAATTCAAAAAGCTGTTGCTGAGCAACGGCAGGCAGTATCCTGCCAGCTCTCAGAGAGGGAGCGAGATAGGGAGAGAGAGAGAGAGAGAGAGAGACCTTCCAGTCTGTCAACAAAGCTTTATTATTGCCTAGCAACCAACCATGGCCACCCCCACCCTCCCCATCCCCCAACAGGCTGGCCATGAAAAGTACACAGTAAGAGGGCAATTATAGCTGATTATTATGGGGTGTCTCCGGCTGTGGTGATTATGGTCATTTGGTGGGAAGGCTAACACCATGCCAAAACTAGCTCGACTGCATGGCCAGGGCTCAGATGAGTGCATGCACACGTATGTGCACATGGGTGACCAGCTATGATTGCATTGTCAACTAACCACTATTATGAATACAACACAATGGACAATCACAGCTTATTGTCTGGTGTTGGGACCAACCAGTACGCTAGCCTGAGTTCGCTGGCACCCAATGAGATGCTAGAACCAGAACTGCATGCATTTAGCAAAGGGTCACTAACCATGTTGTCACTATAGCGATCCGGTCTGCCTCTTCTGTCACTGGTGATGAAAGAGTGCCATAGAAGGAGGGAGGGAGGTTGGTTTGGGGGGGGGGGGTTCAGGGGGGACAGAGAGAGAGAGAGAGAGATGTGGGTGGGTGTGGAAAGAAATAGAAAATGCTTAGAAAAATGCTTGACAACATTCCAAAGAAAATTTCTGGTCTAGGTCAAACTGCACACACACGCTGAGCAAGATTACAGTATAAACACATTTCCTCTCAGCCATCTTCCCACACAGTAACAGGAACAGCTCTGACAGTGTTATGGTGAGAGGAGTGACAGGTGGTGGTGATGATGATCAGAGCCAAGGGCTGCTGCTCCCCCCCCCCCCCCAAACGGTGCTCAAATAAAGGAATTAGCTGAAGAAATGTGTTCGGGTTTATCTGGTACTCTTGCCGTTTCTGAAGAACAGGATTTTACTGCCATGTCGAAATAAATCCACAAAATGACTCAATATCAATCGCTGCATTTGCTCAACAGGCTCTCGCTGTAGCCATTTTGCATCCCATCTTCATTTTGCATCCTATCTTGGTGGCATTAGCTTTGATGACACACACCGAAAAATGGCATATCAAAAACAAAATCATATCAGTGCCTGCACTTTTATCACGCAGTGTCAGTCATAAATATACACATCAGTTTGATTAACATTAATATTATCTGGATGTGGGCCGCTGACACTAAATCAAGGACAGGTCCTGATAGCATTTATTTGGACAGCCCACCAAAATAGTTTATCTGCACTCAAAAAGATATTTTACATTTATTATGTTCTCCTTTCAGAGGGTTGCAAATTTGGAGTTTAAAGTGCAGAACAATAAGAATCTGCCAGAATGTTGCATTAATGTGCAACTGTACATATTTGAAAAATGACACCTCTAATCAGAAGCAAGCTTGTAAAAGCATGCTTTTAGTGAAGTATGTCAAGTGAAGGATGTCAGCTTCCCATCAGCACATGACCCTCATACACACCACCACAAATACATTCTCAACCTGGGGAACACTATGAGTGAATAGCAGATTGAGTGGGTTATTAACACAGGGAAGAAGAGATCATAATACCTTGCTGCAGTTCCCCACAAAGCACTACAAATAAGTGGAGTTTTAACAGGTGGATGGCAATCAAGCTAAGGGACTTTTGCAGGCTGGGGCATTACAGGCAAACAGACTGTGCGGTAGTGGATATTGGCATGGTGGTCATTAGTATTAAGAGTTAAGGGATATGACAAGATAGTTTACACACAGTGTTATTTTCTTATGAGCTACGTGAGGAAGGGGATAACCAGACATATTAAAAAAAAAAAAAAAAAAAAAAAAACTACAACAACAAAGTATTTAAACTGGGAAATATGGGACTTGTAGGGATACCTCAACACTTAGAACTTAATTTTATTATCCATCTTCGCCAATCATGTTACATTTGTGAATGGAAAATATGCCAAAGTCTTGTCAGCACTAGTAGACGACTTCCTCATGAAGACCACAGGGTAAAAAGCTAGCATACACCCAATGGCATTGATGAGGAAAGGGGGAATCTTTGCTTCAGTGATTTACAGTTGAGGCAAATGCAAGTAATAATAAAGAGTGTCAAAGTATCCCTGTTAAGATAAATCAGGAGAGCAGAGGGTTAGGGACAGAAACTTACTTTGACCTGTCATCTGAGCCACGGTACGAGTCATAGTAACGATCATCTCTGTGGGCAAGATGGAGATGGGAAAAAGACACACACAAACACACCCAGACATACAGGAATGAGAACATACACTTGATGGAATGGATAACAATGAATATAAATATTTGCAGGTGGGTGCATAGTATGACACTGGATCACATACAGAACACTGGACTCTGTTTATCCTATGAATGAGACAATGTAAAATCAGTTTGGGGAATACAGAATGCACCTGAATGGAAAATAAGCATCTGAAGAGGGAATAAGCTTTGTATCTAGCACAGAACAGACTTTAGTCTAAAGTATTAAACACTTAACAGGAATAAAAGGACTTCAAACTGCAGAAAATGGATCATGTAGATATTTTGCACTAAAGGGTCCATTCATTAAAACAAATAATGTTTACAGCATTTTTAGATATAGACCCACATGTCCAGTGTCATGTAAAACTGAAGTTTTAGAGGGAAAAAAATAAAATAAAATAAAAAGCAAACTCAACTGATTGGCCATGCCTGTGACAGGACTCACATTTATGCATGTCCGACAGTGAGTAAAAGCAAAGCAGGAGAGCAACAGAGAAATCTAACAACAAACTACACTAATCTCTTACCCTCCTCTGTGTGGGTGTCCCATAGGCATGTTGCGTCCACGGCCACTCCCCCTCCCAACCCTACTCGGGTGAGGTGGAGGAGGACCTCGGCGAGGGCTCATCTCATCGTAATCCCGGCGGGAGGGAGGCATTGGTCCCCGTCCCCCTCTGCTGGAGGGCATTCGATCAAATCCACGATCTCCACCGCTGGACCTGCCCCCCCGCATGGGGAACCCTCCCATGAGCCTGCGGCCACCCCCCCTCTCTTCAAACATCATGGTGAAACCACCGTATTCATACGTTTCGTCGTAGAAGTTAGGGTCGTATGGCTGCGCACGGCCCTTTATGGGAGCCTGAAAAAGGGAGACAGAGGAAGATGTACTCGCCTGCTAAAGGGCATTTGATAAAGCCTGGCAAATCACAAAAAGACGGTACAAGAGGCTTACTTCAGCGATGAGCTCCAGCATAGTCTTGATACACTCCACCACCCTCTCCGTTTTACCACCAACCAGCACCACCCGGTCTGTCGACTGAGGACAACACTCCTGAAACAGCTTGATGCTGGTCTTTGTGTTCTGGAGGTACACAAAAAGAGAAATGATTATTATATAGCAGCAAATTTAACTGTAGAAGAAACACAAGCATTTCACACATGAAATCACTACTACAGTACCAGTCAAAAGTTTGGACACACTTTCTCATTTAAGTGAATGGGAAGGTGTGTCCAAACTTTTGACTTATGTCATTATATGGATGTTTCGAGGAGGAATCACACCGCATTTTTGAGACACACTGAGTATATAGTGTATTCATATTTGTACTACTGTCTATAGTGTTTATATCTGATCTATAGTGTGTTCATCGTATTCTTATACTTTCAGCTGTTTACTCTACATTCTCTAGCGTTAACATTTCATACTGTTCATACTGCTCCTAGTGTTCACACTGTATATCTTAGCATATTCATATCACTGTTTATACTGTATATATATCTTAACAAATTCCTACCTACCCTTATTGTTTATTCTATTTATACATTATACATATGTACATTACACTGCACTGCTTCTTTTGCACTTCTGGTTAGATGCTAAACTGCATTTTGTTGCCTCAGTATTTGCACTCTGTGCAATGACAATAAAGTTGAATCTAATCTAATATTCTGAGGCATAGAAGACTCAGCCAGAAGAATGAAACTTAAGAAATCAATGACACAAAAACAATAGACAATATACAACAGAAGACTAACAATCTTATATTGGTGCCTCCAGCTTGGTTTAATCCAGTGTGTATGTGTATTCTTGTTAAAATTGAAAAACTGGCAGCAACAGAAGGCTGTGTGAAAGTGCATGTTCTACATTACACACAGTCTGTACACTGCTTTGCTCTGCAATTGATCCTCATTCCCTGTACCAACATACCTCTCGGAGCTCCTTGATCTTGGCTCCCTTCACCCCGATTATTGAGCCAGCCAGGCTCTGGTGGATCAGCAGACGTAGCTCACAGTCAAAATCCATTCCATTGTACTGCTGGTACTGTGCAGAACAGGAGCATATTAATATGATACAATCTATGCAGCTCAATGTAAGAAGTTTCAGAAAAACTAAAACCTGTTGGAGACTAATATTTCTACTAATTCTGAAAAACCATCCACCACAGGGTATACAATGGCAAGTTAATGTAGTAGGTATAAAATTTAAAGTGGGAACATTTTACAATGTCAAATCTAAATTTGATAGTTTTGGCCATGCTTCCTATTTTTTGAGAACATTTTTTGCACCGTTCGATACAGATACATGGCAACTGTGTTGGACACATCATAAATACATGGACTTTGCAGACCCAGACAATCACACAAGTTTTGAATGAATGCATTTAAACGTATCTAAATCACTAATTTGCAAGTGAAAACTGAGGTAAAAACCCCAACCCAAACTGCAAAACACCATGCATACAATACGAAGTTACACTGCAAAACTATGGCAAGTAAATTGAATTTGAATCAGAAAACATGCAAGATAATGTACATTTGGTGAAAAATATTGTTCTCATTATGTTGTCACTTCCAAATAAATAGCTTAGCTCAATGGGTTCAACTGGACTTGACTGGCATGAGAAGTTAAAAACAAACAAAAAGTAAAATGCCCAAAATAAAAAGCTCAACAAGTCCTCACCTCTTCCAGGGTTGGAATAATCTTCAGCAGGATTTCTCCAACCGTCTCGATGTCGGCACTGATGCTCAGGATGCTTCATGTTACACCCACCAATGACAAGGCAGAGCACATCCGCGCAGATAGGGAGGGGTGGGGGTGCCAGCAAGGCATCCCAGGAGGAAGGGAACAGCATTTCAGATCAGACAATTCATATCATCCCTCAGTAGTCCTTGCCACAGAAAATAGTCAAACCCCATTTAATCAACTCACTCCTGAGACTAACACAGCTAAATAAACTGTTGAGGTCCGGTGTTTTCTAAACTCAACATGGCAGGTCATTGATAATCCAACAGAGTAACTGGCAAAAAGCAAGTACCCAAACAATGCAATTAAAAGAAAAACAGTATTTTGCCAAGAGAAAAGAAGAAAAGAGACAGAAGAAAAAAGGAATCCAAAGGAAAGTGACTGCATTTGGTGACCACTGAAGGGGGAAGACGGAGAGGGTGAAATCTGGGGAGGATCTGGCAGGAATGAGCACCAATGGTGCCAGAGAGAATTTTAAAGTCCTGAAGCATAACTGGGTGGATGCACACTACAGATTTTGCCTATACCAATCCCCAAATAATATACCCAACACAAATTTAAAAAACCAGGGAAGATGGAGAAAAGGGATGAATACTCTATTTTTATCTGTTAAAAAAAAGCATTGTTATCTTGGTCAAATTGGCAGTGGTTTTGATGCTTGATTTGGCCACATTATTGGAAACCAAATGTTGTTGTCTGCACCCACCAAGTGACGTAATAAAATAAACACAATGAATATACTGATCCAGAGAACTTAAGCAAAGTTTGTACATGGAAGTAGAATGGTAGACAGCTGAGGAAAAGTAACAGAGAAGATTACACCCAGGAAAATTAAGTTTGCCACCACTGGAGTTTAGGGGATGGGAGAAGCCATAAATATAAAACCAAAGAATGCAGAGATGAGTGAGACAGAGAGGTCCTGTACTGTCAATAGCTCCAGCAGTCAATGACCAAGCTTGGATGAAGCAAAAGACAGAATGGAAAAACACACACAAGACTTGAATCCTAGCTTGCCTTTTGCATTTCGGAATGGATGGACAATCTGAACCTATCAACATAATGGGGACATCACAAAGAATGGGAAACAATGGACGGTGCAAGAAGCAGGTGAGCGTTTATGAAACTAACGTGAAACAAACACCAGTATATCCACTCTGAAGGGGGGAGGGAGGTGAAAACACAGAAGATAAGAGGATAAGATAATCATCAATGAAAATAACACAAAAACACTGACATATTGCAAACACTGGCACTGGAACAGATTATAGCAAAGATTTGAAAAGACAGTGGCAGATTGTGGAAAAACCCTGACAACACCAGCCTAAGTTTCAATGTTGACGTGACTTTAAAATGGCATGTAAAGGATGTTGACATGGCTTTTACAGGTTCAACAGGCAGATTTGGACATGAACGCATTGACTCAGGCTAAAAATACTGTGAGAACAGGTAGGTTAAAATACAGTGACTTGACAGAGGCAGGATGACTATTTATTATTCATCTTCTCTTGTTTGTTTGACCTGTAGTCAGGCAGTGAGAGGGAGGAGCTTAGGGACATACCGCTCAGGCCCACTGCTGTCTGGGACTGACACACTGGCATTGTACTGGGCGTGGCATGGGCAGGGGCCAGGGCCATTCGAGCACAGATGTCAATCAAGTAAGGCGCCCATTTAGGGACAGGGCACGATTATGGGCAGGGCCAACCAGGGTGTCAGGTGGGCGGGCGCAGGAGGGGCCATCCAGAACATGGGCAACAGAGGAGGAAGTGGGCAAAAAAGTCAACAGTAAAATAATAAACAAGGGAGAGGGAAGAGGGAAGAGGAATACATTTTTAATATACAGGCTCTACACTGATCAAATGTGACTTAATTTGATTCTCTCAGAGATTGGTTTGTCAAAGAGAGAAGAGGAGAAAATGTGACATTGGAAAATGGGTAATGGCATATTAAGAATATGAAGAGTTCAATGTTGGGGAATAGACCAGAGACAGTGAGAAAGAGGGGGGAGAACAAATTGTGGAGGGCTAGAGAAAGAGGCAATGACATTGAATGAATTAAGAACTGGCCAGGTTGCCTTAACACATATATAAAAAAATGTTAGCTGGCGCTTCTGGTGACTTCATGAACACCGCACTGTGCCCATAAATTTAAATTAACAAGAGCATCAGTGTTGCCACAACAGAACACTTACAATAAATTATCATTATGGAGAAACAAATTTAAACTGGACTTTTGTGCCTAGGGCCAGTTTAGCTGAGGCAATCACATGTTCTTGTGAGAAGAAAAAGGCAGAACCAACCTCAAAGGGTTTGTCAGTTGATCTCATGAACAGAGGACTAATATCAACACAGGCATCAGCTAACCACACCCCTTACTTACACAGAAGAGATTGCCAAATACCAAAATAAGTTATCAGTTATCCAGGGTAAATGTTCTCAAATAAACTGCTGTCCTATCGAGGACGCTGGTTAGTTTTAAGCGGCTGTGCACCAGTGGAGAGAAAAAATATGAAGAATACAAAATAAAAAATTCTGGGTGTATAAAATAGATGTACTCACGTCTGTACGAAGGGCTTTGATGTTTTTGCCACCCTTCCCAATTACAGCTCCTGCATTCTGTGAATACAAAGAATACGTAAAAAACTGAAATCATAATGAATGAATGAGAACATGTGAACTATGGCACTGTAATTACCAGACAAGGTGCAAGAGAATATTACTATCAATACAATGACTGAATGAATGCCCCTAATAAAAAGGATGGAAAATAATTATTCAAGAGGCAGAGATGTCATCAGGGCAAAAAAAAAAAAAAAAAAACCCCATAAAAAAAGGTGGGTGTAAGAAACGGGCAGTCTTACTGGAGGGGTGCACAAATGAAAGACAGAAACACAAAATCATCACACACAGGTTCAACGTGAAATGCAAAATTAAAGAGCTGATTTACTTTGCTCTGCAGGAGGATGCGAAGCTCAACCATCTCGTCTGAGTTCCTGGAGCGCTTGAATGATTTCTGCTCATCTGCATCCTCAGCGGGGCGCTTACCTGGCATAAGGAGATAAAAACACAGACTGACAACCCTACATACACAACCCTCCCGAGGATAAAATTCAATAATGAAAAAGACCACAGAAAGCAGAGTGAAGCACAAAATTACAAGACATATATTTTCAAACTCGGTTTTCATATTATAAGCTAAAATCAATAAAAATCACTGTGTACAAAACTAGGAAAGACATATTTTCTAATGAGTCTGAACACAATTTTGAGAGAGGACACCAGTACATTTATATGGCTTAGATCCCTAATTGTTGCACACACATTTTCTGACATCTAACTCAAAGAGGATTACCAACTGGCCACCAGATAACCTGAACTAATTTCCAAAATCAGAGCTGCAAGCAATCAGCTACAATAACACTGCCTCTTTTCATTGCATAAAACGCAAACATGTCCAAACCTCAATGAACTGATGTATTTTGACAACATAACCAACCGTATATGTTTTATACCGTTAGTCTCTGTGTTGCTGAATGAGGTCTCTTCTTGTTGTTCGATTTCTGTCTCCATGATCTTCTGACAGGGGAAGGGACAGAGTGGGCACCTTGGTCCAGAGAACAGGCGGCAGGGAGAGAGAACCAGAAAACTTGCCCCTGTGAGCTGCGGTAGTCTGTCAGCATTGTAAGAGGACGAAGAAGGAAATTAGACAATTCAAAAGTGTGTCCGGCTTTTCCAAGCACCCGCGATGAGAAAGCGAGAAAAACGAGAGCCAAAACTGACAGAAAATCGGCACTCACCGATATTTATTACAGGGGCGAGGGCGTGTTGATAGGCGGAACTAAATAAGCAAGGACCAAACAGCTGCTGCGACCTGTCAGGGAGGGGAGAGGCTAGTTAAAATGTTGAAATTTAATATGAAAAGGGCATTCAGTGGTAGAAAACTGTAACATGTAACAACTTTGGTCACATCCGTTTTAGTTTGAATAGTTAATCTGCATCGATCCAGCAAAGGAAACAAATGTAATTCATGTTATCACAACAAGGTATTAAATCGTATTGTTTGAGGGGAGAGAGGAGCGAGCAATTTGCAAGGTTTCCGAATAATGTTTACTGCGCTTTAGTCAAGACATAAGTTCATCAGCCGGTGATTAACGACCTACGACTACTAACGGCTATTAATGTCCGATTACAACTTAACGTTCCGACTTCTCATAGCTATCTAAACTTGCAAACAACACGACGAATTGTCAATTTAAAGTGATATGTGAAGACAGTAACTAATCTTAAAAACTGGCCAAACCGAAAGTGAGCTAGCATTGAGGCTTACTGAGAGCTAACCCTAGTTAACTGTGGTTAATGTTAGCAGCCGGAGAAGGCTAACGCGTTAGCTACGAGCTTCGTCGAGTAACGTTAGACGGGAATTTATGTTAGCGACTTCACGGGCTACACTTTTCACTTCACAGTTTACTAATTGCGTACGAGGCAAGAAACAATGATTTATCTCTGATCTAACGCGACTAAAATGTGACAAAACACTGGCAAGCGATCACTACAAAGGACCATCCCGAACTACCTCAAGCTAGCGGCTAGCTAATTTCGCCATGTTGCCATAATGTCGGTTGAGTACAAGGGGAGCTAGCAAGGCTAAGCTAATTAGGCAGCGTTACACCGGAGACAAAACAAATTATACTAAATGCACATATATTTTATCGTACCTATGTATTTAAAATGCATAAGGCCAATGTATGCTGTAGAAACAGGAGAAATACCGTTTAAAAAAACCAAACCTACAGTGCTACACCTCGCTCGTCCCCCCTTTCCGTCTCTACCGAACCTGAAAATGTACAAGTCGACTAGAGTGCACCGATTGGTGGAAGAGAGCGCAAATCAACCATCACAGTGTTCTGATTGGCTAGAACTGGCGTCAATCACAAGAGGTGGGCCGTTTTCAAAGCAATGCGATACTCTCTCTTCCCGGATGCTCGGAGATCCGCAAATTAATTCAGCAGGTCGTTCAAGTTATTCCTGTTTATACGCTGTGATGTACTTGCTCTGCTAGTTTGTGTTAACTTGTAGAGGCATGGTTATTGGGTATAAAAACTTCTGCTGTATATAAGGGTTTGTATGGTCATACTGTAGGGACACAAACCTAAGCTACAGTAGCATCAACATTGCTAAATAAGTTGGCTTGTCAACTTTGGCGCCTTGATTACTTCGTGGAGGAGACTGCCTCTATACTTCTAAGGTAATCTTTTAAACACGACTTCATTCAACACAAACATTGTCTTAATTTAATTCAGCCTGATGTCACATGCTATCTATGCCTGCATTTCTCTCTCCTTCATAGTTCCCAGACGTGACTATCAGCTGAGACGCTGGGCTTATCCATGCTGATAGCAATCCCCTCATGTTCTTGTAACATAATAATACAATCTCCACTGTCGATAAATCACCACCAGATCTGGTGTCAAGTGGTTTCGGAGATACAGAGAGAGGATGACCCATTAACTAACAAATCCCTTCAAGCCCACAGGGATTGCTGGGTGCCTTGAAATAAATTAAATGTAACATTTGAAGCTCTTCTTGTATGCTATGCTTGAGTGAAATTTGACCGTAAACTTTCTCATCAAAGCCTTTAAAAAAACAGTTTCAGTGACATATCTATAAGTGGGAACTATTTGCAAATAAAAACAGTAATTCCCAACATGTAGCATCACTGATGCCTAATTCAGAGTAGAGTTATCACTGATAAATGCAACTTAAAATGAATAACTGAACTGAATAATCAATTACTTTGCTGCAACAGCATCAAAATAACCAACTAGAGTTGTGTGCCATTTATATACTAGCAGCTAGCAGGGGAGAAGATAGCAGAGAGTGCCTTAGGACAAGTGCACACCGTGGAAGAGGATGACTCTTGAGATCCAGGTTGTTGTACGTGCTACCCAAGCCTGGCTGCAGTCCTCCTGGCATGTCCAGGTGCCCTTTGCCTGGCTGGAAGCCTGTGTGGAGTGGCTACAGGAAGAGGCAGGAGGAGCAGGTCGTCTGTCACAGCAACAAATCAACCAACAGGTAGGAACCAACAGACAAGACATCTGACTGTCTTACTGTACTGTAATGCAAATCAAAAACTCTTGAAGGATACATAACCCAGATTGAACTGAATAATCCACTTGACACAGCAGATGTTTTCTGTCTTCTTGTATGGAAGGAAATCAACATCTGAGCATGATCAACAGACAACTCAGAGTATGATTTGAGTAGATGTTTTATTTGTGTTGGCATGCTAAGAAACCTCAAAAGACCATACATATGCGCACTTTCAAGCTGCCAGGACCCAGTGAAAAAAATATTGTTGAACCCTGCATAAATTCTAAAATGAACAGATCAATGCAATACAGGAGGGCAACACAGATAGCTGCAACTCATTGAACCTTGAAGCAGATGGGCAACAAAATCCCAAGACCATGCACAGCTCTTCTTATATCAGGTTAAAGCAAGAAGATCATGCTATGGTGGGTAATGATTACCAAAAGTGGGCGATTGGAAGAACACCTCCTGGTCTGACAAATCTGGTTTCTGTTGCAACATGCTGATAGCAGGGCAAAATTTTTGTGTAAACAGCATGAATCCATTCTGCTTGGTGTCAGCTGTACCAGCTGGTGGTGGCGTCATGTGGGGTATGCTTTTCTGCATTGACGCATCATTTGTACGCCACAGCGTACCTAAATATTGTTGTTGAACAGCTGTGTCCCTCCGTAGTGAAAGTCTACCTTTTTTATTTTTTCAAATTAATACTTGAGGAGGAAAATGCTTCACTTCTCAAAGCGCACATCATGTCCTGATGGTTCCAGGAACAGTGATATCAAGTCATCTTAGTGGCCCATGTGGTCACCAGTAGAGCAGTTTTTAGATGATGTGGATTAGGATGTTCATATCATGAATAAGTGACCAGAAATGTGCTAGAACGTCATGACAGTAGTGAGTCGGGATGCACCAACGTCTTTCTGACGTTTCTAGCTCATTGTTGAATAATTTCTGTCAAGAATTCACACTTTACTGGTGTGCTCGGCTTCAGCGCTAAGTGTGAGTCTAAAGAGGTTACTTCTTCTAGTGTATTATAATTTGATGACCATTCCTGTCATAGAAGGGGAAGTAAAGAATTAATTATCATGTCACACAATGTTAAGTGTGAAGATCTAGTCAAATAACTGATAATCGAGAGTGACATAAAATAGGTTTTACAGCAGGAAATAAACTTGCTGTGAATGCCAACATTGCAACCAGCTTACAGTACAGTCACATGTGCCACATTGCATGATAAATTTTAGGCGCTGGACCAGTGGCTGTTGACAGACCTGAGGGACCTGGACTACCCTGTTCTCCCTGAAGGACTCGCTCAAGCCCAGAAGACTGAGCTCAGGGGCACCTACTGTGTCCAGGTACAGACTGGTTGATCATACTGTATATATTATTTATTTTATTAGTAGATTTTATGGCAGGGACAGTGCCCATTGAGCAATAGTGAGCTGTAAAATAGTTTGTTATTCACAGAGTTACCCTGGAAGGCTGACTCTGGACAGATTTTAAAATGCACAAAAGAGGGGGAAAAAAGACATACAGTAGTAACAAATGGCACACACATCACAGTACAAATGCACAAGACATGTAACAACAACATAGCAACAGAGCAAATTCACGTGACAGCAGAACACATAGCAGTCCACAGTGAGTAAGAAAACCATCAGAATATTCCCATAGTGTTTGATCTGTGGTCGGTTTATAATGCTCTTGTTGTATCTTGTGTGGAGTTTATGTTTAATGTGTTGGATCCTTAAAAAAAATGGCAATTTCTGCTTAAAATCATAGCAGTCCAGATACTTTCTCATTCAAGTGAATGGGAAGGTGTGTCCAAACTTTTGACTGGTACTGTACTTATTATTAATTTTTTCATGAATGGTGTGCGGTCTTTTGTGTGATTTGTGTGACAATCCAGCCTATTTACAAAATATACAAAATCACACAGCAAGCCGTTGTAGCAAAAATAGGGCTGTTGTGCAGTTTACAGAGAAGAGATGATTGTACAGTCAGAAGCCATTTTATAACAAAGCACTGCAGGATCCCAGTTTTCCTATAGATGATCAGGAAAATGCACCCAGCGGGAGTCCTTCAAGACAAAGTAATTAAACGTGGTTGATTCTAAATATACAATGTTAAGAGACACAATATGTTTATATGCACAAACACATGCCACTCACAAAATAAAACTAGCAATTAATATATACAGAATGTCCACTGTCATCAGGATATAATGTCCAACCTTTCACTAGATTTTTAAATGCAGTTAGAGAAATTAACATAGTAGGAAAAAGGTAGTGTACTGAAATAAAAAGGTCACGCTCTGCTTTAGGTTGATTCATTACTGGACATCAGTCAGCCTGCGTATGGTCAGCTGCAGAAGTGCCGGGGCACGGAGTGCGCCAATGACGAGGTGTCTGCTATCACACAGACCACACAGAGGCCCTGGGAAGCCAGACCAACCCGTATGCTACTACTACAGGTCAGTGACTTTAATAAAGTACATACAGTAGGTATAAAAAGTCTCCCTTGAAAGTCGATGTTATGCTCCTAATATTAAGGTTGCTGTGGACCTAACAATTCCTTCAATGTTATAAAAAAAAAAAGACAGACCTGACTACAGTTTATTTGACATTATAAATACAGTGTTACACAAGATGGCAGTAAGTAATGTACAATTATACTCAGTCGACTGTTCAACCCTAATCTACGACCAGGTTTTATCTTTGTGTGTTTGGTTGGGTAGAAGAAGGAAGGCTTCTCCTCTTCCTGACTGAATCATAGTGGACAGGTATAATCAGCGAGAGCATATGGAAGAGTAATTTGCTCGAATATAATGTGCAGACTGTAATTTTCACCTAAAGTAATACACTTGTCACTGCTCTAGGGTTTCTTAAGGCTGCTGGTGTTGCTTAGAAACGTTGAGGTTGCCCTATAGTTCTAGGGCTTTTTTGACTTTGAAAACAGTTTTTATGTCAATTTTAATCTGTTTTTCTATTTTTGGGAATGAAACAGTTCAGAGAAATAAGGATAGGGTAGCAATATGTTTAACTTTCTGCTTGTGAGAGTGTAAATTTGTAATCATTTCCATGTTCAGTGGTTTCTGGTCAACTACACTGTCTCTGTTGTACAGGTGACAGATGGAGTCCAGAGCTTGGAAGCCATGGAGTATCAGCCTATACCTGCGCTGAGCTCAGCTCTTAGGTTAAGGATTGATCTTTGAAACTCTTAACTGCACTGTTATGTGTTTTTGCTGCACATAAACGTTATATAATTTCTGTTTTTTAACATCTCTCCAGCAACCATGTCTGGAGTTGTAAAATGAAGAATGCATTGAAACAAATTTTAAGGGAACAGAGGGTGTACTGTTACTTTATTTTATGTTAGATTGTGGGTGGAGATGTCATGAAATCAGAAAGTCAGTAAGCATTTCACTGCTATTTCACTACCAGATTCTCATAAATTAAAAAGTGACAATTTCTGAAATCTTTGTACCATATTTTTGAAAATAATGTCTCCTACCCTTCAGGCCCGGTGTGAAGCTGCAGTTGCAAGGGGAGATGGTTTGCAGACTTGGGATGCTGCTGTTGGGGCCATCCAACATCAAGGTCCTGGGTGGTGAGGTGGAAGACTTGGTGGACAGAAATAACCAGGTGAACTTTTGGTTTCTGTGTTGTTTCAGCTGAAACAAGATTTAAGCAAATCCATGTTTGTGTTTTCTATCATTTTGTTAGTAATTTTGTAGGATTATTATCTGGAGCTGATCACTTGACTTGTTTTTCTTGTATACTGTATGTAACGCTGCATTGAGGTTAAAGCTAGTTATTATGGGTCACTTGCTTTTTTCTTTTTTTTTATGCTGCACACAAAGCAAGAATAACAACAATTCTAGCTGTGCTTATAGTGCATTGTGTATCATGCAATAATTTATACAGAACAAGAGGTCATTTCTGTACTCTGACAGGGCCGGGTGCTGTGTCGGACGCTGGGACTTCCTGAACAGCAGCAGCAGCAGCAGCAGCAGCAGGATGAGGAAGAGGCTCCACCATCACACCAAGGTATATCCATAAGAACTTGTATATCTTCACAAGTAGATTATATGCTCACTAATACTAATAATATAAAATATGTGCAAGATGATACCATGGTAGTTTGAAGATACTTTGTGTATATTTGATCAGAAAATTTGATTAGCTATAAATAAAAGTTTTTGGTTATGCTATAAATCACGTTTCTTGGCTTTAGAATTGAACAAATTCATGATGCAGCACCTCTTTTTGTTTTACTCCTTAGGTAACCAGGAATTGGAGGACCTGGAACTAGATGACCAAGACTTGTTGGCCAGTCTGGAGGCCCAGGAGGAGGTGGAAAGGGCTCCGGTTCGGCCTGTTCGAGACAGCGGCTACGGGACACTCAGCGAGACCTCCACTCAGTCCTCGAGAAGCTCCTCTGTCAGGAGCCTCATCTCAGCTGCCTCATCCAGGTGGGTGGTTGACAATTTGGTGTCTTGACATTTTATTGTTGAAACTCCTCGGTTTCCTCCCTCGAGCAAACATACCTTGACATTTTGAATTTTTGCATAATGTTTGTCTTCAGGAAAAAAAATCAGCATTTATCTTTCAGCTTCTTTAAGAAGCATTTAGCACTTTTAATATAAGTTATAAAAATAATATATAAAAATGTTTATTATTGTTGGTTGTTTATCTTCGCATACCTTCCAGCAGTAGGTTTGTTCATTTGCAGCCAGTGACAACCATCAGTTTTAATTATGCAACAACAATGCTTTTAACAGATAATGGCTCAAGAGACTGTTGAAAACTGCTGAGTGAGGAGAAATATCATCGATTCAAGGGCTGCAACCAACAGTTATTTTCATTATCAATTAATCTGATGATTATTTTCTTGATTCATCGTTTTGTCGATAAAATGTCAGAAAATAGTGAAAAATGCCAGTTATAATTTCGTAGAACTCATTGTGACGTCTTCAAATATCTTGTTTTGTCTGATCAACCATCCAAAATCCAAAGATATTCAGTTTATTATCACGCACGACACAGAAAAGCATCAAATCCTCCCATGTGAGAAGCTGCAACCAGCAAATATTTGTAATTTTTGCTTAAAACAATTATTGGTTTATCAAAATAGTTGTAATTTTCTGCTGATCAACTAATTGACGATTCGACTGATTGTTGCAGCTCTAGTCGATTCAAAATATTGAGCCAAACTTTATTGGAGCCCTTGCTCCTTTGCATCCTAGTGCATTTCTGCCTGTAGCTACTTGACATTCACTTATTCCCATTGCTATGTAATTCTATTGATAAAGGCAGTTCACTAATTATGATATAAAAAGCAAAACAAGCTGTCTGTTGTCAAGTTATTATAAATTTGCTAATTTCAGACTGTAATCGAAAATAGGACTTAACATGTCTGAGTGATATATGACATATAACTATCATGGTCCTCTTGTTTCTAGAGCATAATGGGTTTTAACCTTCTCCTACCTTCTGACACGGGCTGCAAGACCATATCTGAATTTTGTCTTTTTAGCATATAGAACTACCTCTGGCACTGTGAGCCCCATCAGCGCTGTTAAAAACACTGTCTTGTTTAGAAAGCTGTTAAGTCCAACATTATTTGCTGATCTTTTCTAGAGGTGAAGCCTCCGCCCGCTCATACAGAAGTGGTTTGACCCAGAGCAGCAGAGGTGGTTCAGTCCAAGGTCATCGCCATGATAACGAACAAGAGGAGTCTGATCTCTTTGACCACTTATCTTCTGACCACGCGATTCAACAAGAGAGCACAGATCACAGTATGGCCGATGAAGATTTTCCTGATGAAGATTTTGATGATCTTCCCCTGGATGAGTTGGACAGTGTGATTTTTCAGGTAAGCACAAATGTCACCGCACAGTCTGATAGTGGTCACAAAAGCACGCCACAGAATAATAACAGAATAACGGGAAACAGTTTGGACAGAACAACAAAACCCCGAACTGGTCAGTTCGAGCAGCCCATTTTGACTGCCTCTGCGTCACGGCTCGGCTCCGGCAACTCCAGATTTACCTCGCAACACCGAGACAAACCCGTCTTTCCCTCAGCAGCTTCAGAGCCATCACATGAAACTAATGATGAGAGCGATTTCATGGATGAAGATATGGACTGCTTTCTCGAAGAGGTGGAAACCTATGAAGTGCAAACTAGAGAGCCAGATGTTCAACAAGGACCTAGTAGAGACAGAGAGTGCGCTACCAACCAAACAGAAACTTCAGGCTCCAGTTTTAAAGTTACATGCAAATCATCAAGAAATGTAGCAGATACGTTTCCAATTAAGGTAGAGCCTGCATTTGAAAGCCCACACAGCGTACCTCGGGGGCAAAGTCACACCTCAAGCTCTGCAGAATGTGACCTACAGGGTGACAGCACTGTCCCTGCTCTCACTCTGACCTCTCCCCCGTTTACATACTTGTGCCTGCTTGAAGAGCTGATGTCTAAACCACATCCTCGCACCATTGAGATCCGTGTCAAAGCCTTCATTGTGACTCTCTTGGGGAAACTGAGCAGCAGCAACGGTCTTTGGCGGGTCAGCACTACAATATCTGACGGAACTGGTTACCTGGACGTGGAGCTGTCGGATGAGGTTTTGACGGGCCTGCTGGGTTTCTCTGTGGCAGAGAAGGGCGCTCTGAAGCGCGACCCCGCCCGGAGATTTGAGCTGGACGCTGGTATGAGGAGGTGTCAAGAAGAGCTGGTGGACATGTGTTGCGTTATGACTATCGCGGTTGAAGCAGAGGGGAGAAAAGCTGTGGTGACCAAGGCAGACCCTGTCAATGAAAAAGTACTCCAGGAGCTGGAGCGGAGGGTGAGAGACAGGAGAAAATAAACACAGAGAAGTGGTTGAGGGGAAATGGGCGATAATGAGAAAATTGCAGGAACCGGAGAAGTATATTGCCCTTAAGCACAGATGAAAAATTGCAAATGGGACAAATCTGAGGCAAATATAACATTTCACATCGGCAGTGCCTTTAAGAATTGCTCCCTCCCTGTAATGAAACTAAGGTATTTTTGAGATTGGTGATCAACCTGCCCTTCTGCTTCAGATTGGGAGAGCACAATGTGTGAACTGGGTGTCTGATGATCAGCAAGCAAGCGTGTTGCAATGCATCCCATCTGCTATATGTGAATGTGACATTCTGTCATTTGTCATTAGAGGATTTCATTCACCTATTCAGAGAGCTATTTTCTGCTTGAAATGCACGACTTCATTCCAGAGCAAAGTAAAGAGATATAAGATGGAGAAATTTAACTATACTTTATCTTAATGATTGGATTGACATCGGATCGTGGTCAGAATATTAGCTCCAAAAAAAAAAAAAAAAAAAATGCAGAGCTGAGCATCCCAAATTATAGGGAACGTTTAAAACTATGTGAAGAAGAAGAGGAAGGCGTTTGAGATGAGAGAAGGGAATGACAAGAATTCATATTCTGATTGTTGTAATGAATTGCCAGCCTTTGCATTCATTCGGTACATCCATTACTTCTGACTGAAAAATGGTTGAATACCCAAGGGCAGCGTGGGTCTTTAATAAACTCCCCCAGAGGAGAATGAGAGGAAAGGAAGATAAAGGAGAGGGCATGAGCTTCGATTATTTCTGTTCATTATAGAGCTCATCTATGTTTTTGTCTTTGATGAATACATATACCACACATTTGATGCTCTGCCTGTATTATCTGTATATTGAAATAAAATTGTTTTGAAGCTTTTATCATTTCTTTTACACACTTTGACTAATAAAACATGCGTGAAGTAAGCGCTTGCTACTAATTTTATCTTTCCATTTCTCCTCGTCAAGTGAGTGTCGTATTCCTCAAGATTAGATGAGCCCGGACAAACGGAGAGCTGCAGCAGAGCACTGTGTTTCATTTGGTGTGTAATAATAGTTTTATTAAATGCCCCGTTGGGATATGCGCTGTTTAAGCACACATAATAGTAATTAAAAGAAGCACTGTAGCTCAGCAGAGGGAATCTCTCTTTAAGATGAAACATTTCAACAATTTGTCACATTAATTTATGTCTCGTCTGCCATTATACAGTATAATTAGGTGGTATTTTGGGGCATATGTATTAAACCGGTCTAACATACTTCAGTGTCTTCAGTGTGATAATGAGAAAAACGACACCACGGGGAATGTATGTGTGTTTACATTTGTGTGTGTTCATGCAGGAAGGCACATGCGTGTATCTTCTTGTCCTCTGTCACTGTGTGCACTTCCATTCAGGTAGCTGGTCTTGCTTCATTAAGGGCTAATCAGGTTGAACATCTAAATCAGGACCCTGCTATGCATGTCGATAGCCTGTTATGTGTTAATGAGGCTGGATACAATGGAGGGGTGGGGGCGTCGGGGGGGGAGAGAGAAGCAACCCATAGGGAGATACAAGTGGAATAAATATTGAGTGATAGAGTAAATGAAACAAGTGGGGGAGTGCTGTCTCAGTGGGTACAGAGGTGATACTGCAGTCAAATCTCACAGCACATACATACTCACGCGGTGTAGCTGTGTCTATCTTTGACAAAATTGATGAAATACATTTTGTGAATATGTGTTTTATTTTAGCCGTGAGGTTTTTTTTTCCTGTTTCACGTCGTACGGGTGGTCGGTCAGGTTGAAAATGTAGGAAAGCAAAGAAACAGAAAATAAAAATAAGGGAACTATACACAGAATATGACAAGCAGGGTCATTTGGGTGTAAATAAATCTGAGTGTGCTAACATTAGATAGAAGTACCAATATTCCTTAAAGAGCTTCTTATTTATTAAAGTTTTGTCAGGACAGATTGTTAGTCCGAAAACATGTTTGTGATGATTTTGTTGATCTATGTAAAAAGCTCAAATAAAGATTTAGTTAGAGAGAAAGATATAAATACAGCTACTAAATGGGTCTCAGGGTGAGATTGCTTTCTCTGCTGCTCTTTCCAAATTCAACAATGAACAGTGAAGCACAACCTTTAAGCCAACGTGGACAAGACATCCTCAGAAACAATGGAAAAAGTGGGCAAACTCCATCTACTGATGAAGATCACGTGATATGACTGAAAGCTCCAGAATAGCCACTAAATGGACTTTGAGTTGATGTTCATCATCATTGTTTAAGGGAATTTTTAGAATGTCAAATAAGATTAGCCCCACCTTGACCAGCTTCAACATTAAATTATTGCCTATATATAACACACTGATTGCACTAATTTAATTAAGTTCAGGATAGAAATAATATATAGATAAAGGTTTTTAGTCCAAGGACGTAAACTGTTAGGTTGGACGTAGGCAGGGAACAAATGCAGATGGACATAAAGCAAATATTTGAAAAAAAAAGCCTATATGAAGCTTATGACCTTCATCATTTCCTCATATGTGTATTTTAAGTGCACTGCGGTTCTGTGTATTGAAAGTTTGGACTGCACAATCTTGTAAGGAAATTACAATTTTGGAGTCCTTAAAAGTTTGCCATGCAGTGCCACATGACAAATGACATATTTCTGAAGCAGCATGAGAAAGGGCTCGACTGCCCTAATAGCTTTCCATTTGCAATATTATTTCCTCGATTATGTTAGTCTTCCACTTCTGTCTCAGTCCGGAGTGGTAGCAGGAGATAAAATATGCTTTTTCATTCCCCCTGTGATTTTGGATGTACCTTTCCAAATTGCAGATAGCAGGTGAGTGCAGGAGACGGGAGGGACAGAACGCACACACGGGAGAGAGAGCACTGTGCTAATTTCTCTAATGCTCATATACAGCTGCACTGTACCTCTTTGGTCATTACAAATATCAATGTAAAAAGTACATGAGCAATCCTAATACCCTCCTGTTGTAGCAGCTGTAATTTTCTTTGACCTATTACATTTAGTAATGAAAAATCCACTTAGACAGCTCAATCTCTCTTTTAGGCCTCCATCAAAATGAGCAAATGGTTTCTCTTCATGGCAAAAACATACCTCTTTGTGTGTGTGTGTGTGTGTGTGTATCTGTTGAGGCTTGAGGATGTGAATCATTAAATGAGTAGAAAATTATGAGGAAATTGGACTTAGGAAACAATAAAGTACCTTCCTACTTTGTTTTGGCTCATCTGGATGGAGGGGATAATTATTGTGGTTTGAAAAGGACTGAAGAGAGGACCCATTTTGTGCTCATATCAAAGTTTTCAAGTGTATATTCTTAATTGACAAAAGTTTTTGGTGTTATTGGTATTTTATATTAAAGTCATTTTTTTTAAAGCAATGTTTCAACATTGAGCATTAGACAACAAATGTTTAAAGGGTGAAAAAGAACATACATTTAGAGAGCATACATTTTAACAAACTAACGTTGAACACATCATCTTTTCTCTGATGGGAAATCCAGAAATAAAGCCTGCAGACACAATGTATGAGGAGTAAGATATGAAAAGACCATGATGATTTTGAAGATGTAATCTTGCAATTAAGGAGAAACAATTAATCCGGTCTTTGACCTCCTACTGATGACTCAGGTGAATGATGGTTAACAAGACTTAATGGGAAAGCCTATTAACGCTCGGTGAGGCAACTCTGAAAGAGTGCAGACAAACGATTGACAGGCCCACAATACAGCTGGCCTCTCTCTACATCCTACTCTCATACAAAGTCATTACTACCATTTGAATACGAGCGGGATGTACTTGAGAAACAGGACTTAAAAGAAAAGAAAGCAAATGTACCATATAAAGAGATGAATTAGTGATTTTGCTGTGACAAGGAAGAGAATGGCTCGCTCCCCACACTTGTCCTTTCTTTCTCCACAGAGACGAGGCAGCCTGACAAGCTGGCCATTAGGAAGATAATTTGACAAGCTGTGCAGAGTGCTTTCGCTGCGCCCTTACGCCTCTTGAACATCATGAAGCCTTGTTCCGTACCCTTAGACTAGTTAATATTAAGAGAATATGGAGGCTGGAAAAGACTTCAGAAGATGCCAAATGACAGCCAGTGTATCGAACGTATGTTCTGTTCAGGCCAGCGTGGCTCTCTGAACTCAAACGAGTGAGTCAGTCAATCAGTCAGCAGCCAGCTGTTCAGGGTTTGCACACTGTTAGTCAATTCCTGTTTTGTTTTATTCATAAGGGAGATTACTGCAGTTGATCTTTTGGTGATCTCGTCACATTTTTAGGTGAAGGCATTACAGTCCTGTCGTTTGTTAATTTATGGGTATGTGCACCTGTTTGTGTGTGTGTGTGTGTGTGTGTGTGTGTTTATTAGCAGAGTTAATGCCTTCAGTTCATGAGGCAGGATATGAAATGAAAGGTCACCATCAGGAAACCATTGGGACAAGTAGGAATTAAGAGGAAATGAGATCCACCAGAAGAGATTAGAATGTATGTGGGTTAAAGGGGGAACAAGGAAATACTCACTCTAAATGGGGGAGCTTATATACTGAAAAAAAAAAAAAACGACAAAAAGTTAATGTTTTAGCTCGAGTCTGAGAGGAGGTCTGAGTGTATTTTACGCACGTTTGCACAGAGGAAAAGTTTGAAGTGACAGACCTCTCATCAACGTCAATCCAAATGACTCCTCATCTCAGGATTGTTACACACACACACACATACACACGCATACACACTCAGCGACTGAAATACTGTTTGGCAACTGCCTGTGTTGTTGCCGTAGTGATTGGCGTACAGGAATAAACCTCAAGTTGTAGTGGGAAAAAAAAGACAGTATTCACAGCTGAAGGCTGTAGGCTGTACAGCATATTGTCACAACCCACCGTCCAGCCTTTACTCTTATGTTATTGTTTTGTCATTCAGTGCTTGTAGCTCCTCTTCACCCTTCAGTGTCTCTTTCTCTCACTTGTCCTTCTTCTTTCTCCTTATTCTGGTTCCTGCGGTCTCTTTTCCTTATTAAGTCTCCCTATCAGTCTATTAAAACTGTTTTTCTGTCCATTTTACACAATTTTCACTGAGAGGAAATAGTATAATAACTGTGTTTAACTATGGAACAAAATCTAAAACAAATATTGAACAGAATTGCATCCTTTTTGCTCCTAAGAAATTAATTTTTTATTGCATCTATGAGCAAACTGCTGTGTTTTGTTGTTGTGTTTTAAAATGTTGAAAATGCTTCAATTTTTGCACCCCACCAGATTATTATCTGTGTCAGGAGTGAATGATTCATATCCACTGTTTTAGCAAACATCAGAATTTAATCATCTAAAAATAACATTGTTGAAAAACGCTTGCAGGTGATTTGTTACTCTTCACAGATTTCTCTCATGTTATTCTTCACACATTGCGCGACCATTTCCTGACAGCTGGGAAGGTAAATGAATAACTTTGATGAGGTTTGACTCAGATATGGCATTTACAAAATTACGTTGGTTGATCAAATGAGTGTAATGTGAGCTACTGTGATACAAGTCTGCCATACATCTGAATCTATTAACACACGTCTCTCCTGCCCTCCCTTTACATTCCCTTTTGTTGAAGGTATCTTGTAAATGTTAATTGTTGTCACTAGTTTGAGCGAGACGATGGAAAGGTGATGCATCAGCATTGTGTTCACTTTAAACTTATTTGGTATTTAGTTATCTTTAAATAAATAATGTAAAATGTCCATGTTTTCTGGGAATTACAGTTTCTCAGTGAATGCTCTGTTTTTATACACAAATCTAGACTCACACAGCTTAGTATTGTCATCATTCACACAAGACTTGATTGTTACTTCACTTGGATGTTTGACCTTCACTGTGCAGAATGATGTATTTGCAGAGTTTGGCAGCAGAAGGCCGTTTTCACCTTCGTCTGCTGAAAGTGGAAAGTTTCTCTGAACTCACCTAAAATCTGAGTTTACACATGATCGTGATTTTGTGACATCACAACTAGTTCATATTTGCATATTCATATATTCTGGATTTTTCAATGTGGGAGAGGGAGTAGATGTAATTTTAAGATTTTTTATTTAATCTCATTGAGATTGAGATCTCTTTTTCTAGAGAGACCTGAGAACAAAAATCATTCATAATCAGAAAAAAGACGCAATCAGCAAACTGAAACGACACAACTAAAGCAAGACAGTCACATGTTAAGGTTTTAACAAGGTAATTGAACTTTTTTGTGTGGAAAAACTATATCAGACAAAAAGTATAATTCCAAGCAGAGTATTTTTTATACTGTATGTCTTAAACATGTATGGAGGGGATCTTTAAGATTAACAGTCACACTCTGAATTCATGCCTGTGTTTGAGTGTTTGGCTTGAAGTGGCTATTATTGGGATATAACTATAATTCTATCTTGTCCAGTTTTAACCCCTAAATCTATATAATCCTTTAGTCATTGCATGCTGTAGCACCTATGGAGCAGAATCTCAGAGCCATGCTGACCCATTTATACAACCCTAACTATCACCAAAAGATTTTCTCAGCATGTCTTTGGTGTTTAAAGGGGTTTTATTGTTGCTATTCCATTATGTTTCTAATTGGTGGTCAGTGACATGAAGATGTGGGAGAAATCCCAGTTTGAAAAAGTGTAGGCTCATTCTTTGGCAACGTACTAATGTTACAGACAGTATGTTAGTGTCTAACTTTTCCATTTCAGATTCAGTGTCCAGATTCATATCGTGTTTAAAACCTAAAACAGAGGTTACTGGGTGCACTGTGTTTGTATTTACTAACCAGACTGTACTGTTTTGACTGTTTATATTTACTAAGTAGACTCTCGCTGTCTCTCTCTCAAACACACACACACACACACACAAAGCTCCTCCAAATAAGCTATAGCACTTAGGGAAGAGCAGGGTTATGTTGCCTGCGGAGGCAAAATTATACAAACAATCAAAATTAGTGATTCATTTATGCACACTCACACATGCGAGGAAGTCTTGGATGTCTATGGGGACATTTATCAAGTCTTATTAATGGACCTGATCAGAAATCGTCCAGCTGGCTGCTAACTGTTGCTCGTCCATTAGAATGCATTATCACACTCTTGCAAATGTCTTGCCCTGTAACCATGCTTGTTTTTCTATTGACGCCACCGCTAACTAATTGTATTTTATTGAGCTCCCCATAATGTTAACAAATTTAAATCTCGCATCCAGTGGATAATGTATTCAATTTTAACATTAGGGGTAGTGTTTAGGTAAATCTTTTTCTTTTAACAAGGAGGATGGTAGTAAATATTAGTGGTTAATTGCTCTGCTTGGCGGTTGGTGATGGTGGTCATGCATCAGCACTGTGTACTCTAGTAGATTGCTGTAATACTCGTATCTTTTGGGTTCGCAAACCTACAATCAGTTATTCAAATCAGATAACGTTGAGTTTATATTCAAAGGCAATCCTTTAATCTTCTTGCAGCCCCTTACTGTCATCTCCCCCATCCTTGGGGTCCTCTGAACCTCATGTTGAGACCCTCTGCTTTCAAGCTACTCAATTCAATCAGCTGTTACTGAGTAAAGCTGAGATACCTCTTACTCTGAAATCCAATTTGATGAGCCTAAATGCAAAAGTGAATGGGGGGGGGGGGCGTAGAGGAGAATGAGGGGAAGAGAAGAAGAGGAAGGGGGGGGGGGGACTGGATGGACAGAGGGAGGAGATGGTGCGGGCATAGCTGAGAAGAAACTGAGGGAGAGAGGAGAGGTGTTTTCTGGCAGGAGAGTGTGTTCATGTATTGCTTTCATTTATGTCTTCACTTTATTTCAAATTGTAAAGCAAATTAAGCTGAATTTCTTGTATGAAATACGTACTGCACATAAGTAAAAGCTTGTCTGATTGATTGATTGTTTAAAGAAAATAAAAGATAGAAAATCTGAAGCAGAAGTTGCTTACTTTTTTTTACAGTTTTAACACATCAGTGATGAGTAACGCCTGCACACTGACTCCAAACCACAAATTTATCTAAATGGACAACATTTCAATGTCAGTCAGATCTTCATCGGGTCAGGTTAGAATTAAAAATTATATATAAAATTACCAATAGGCTGATCGAAACTATGATGACAGGTGTAGTTAACCATCCAACCAACCCCGGGGGATAAACATCACAAAAACAATTTCACATAATTTCCAAAAAGTGAGAGTACAGAGACAATAACAACACACCAAATATTCAATATCAATTATATCAAAGATATCTCAATAATTATTTAGATAATATCTTGATGTTAAAATTGAAAAATGTACTGTATTAAAGTATTAAAAACGTATTTCACAAGAAAGCCTCTCACCCACATACACTTCTCATTTTATTTATACATACATACAACCAAGTGTACATTGTATAGATTTACAAGTTCTCACAACACCAGACACTCAAAAAACATCTTCCCACACACCACTATTCAGTTATTCTAGTACATTACTTACAACTTTTAATGTGTCTAATTAGAAAAAAAAACTGCTTAAAATGTATCCATGAGTATCACGGTACACACACATTTCTCTCCTAACAAACACACACACTCACAACAACATGACATGCGTTCGCTGCTTTCCCTCCCACTCAGCATACTCTAATTCCCTGATATCATTATCTGCATCATGGTTGTTTCATTTTAACCAGATTCTTTTTTTTTTTTTTTTTAACTCATTGAGGTTTATCATTTATTTGCTGTTGCCATGCAGCCTCACCTTATTTATTTATTTTTTGGTATGGTGACATTTTTTCTAGAGCATTGTAGTTGTTTCTTGGTCACTCTGACACATTTAGTTTTTTTTTCATCTTCTATATTTTCATTATAATTTCTAAGGAAGGTACAAATAAACTAAACTTTAACATGAAGTGCAGTGGAGTTATGACCTTTTTTTATATCTTTCTTGGTTTGAAATGAACCAATATCAGCAGGTATTAGTTATCTATTATGATTTTCAGACCAACAGAGCCAAAAGAATAGACTGTCACTTCAGTGATGCTGATTATCAGGACTGTATCAACTGCTCAGAAACCACCTGATTTCACACAGAATTAGTCGTTATGGAAAAGTAATATCCACAATTACATATTTATCCTTTTTTCAAAAGATAGCAGTGAAGTGATAGTACGTTTATCATTTGTTGCTCGGGTTCTCTTTCTCAAGTAACGTATTATTAATAGAGTTTAATTCATTTAGAATAGAATTGAATTTAGTTAATTAATTTTCCTGTTTGAGAGACTTTTATTTCTTATAAGGTTTTTTTTTTTACCAATTGCCATTGTGATTTGAAAACAAAAACCCTTAAATTTCAACTCAGCTCTCTTGCTCAGTTTTACATTCAGGTTTCTATATGCATAGTCATTACCTGTCATTCAGATTGCTCTCAGTGCAGCTCACATTTATATATAATTATATTTTCTCTTTTAAAAAAACCTTCCTATTCACAAAGGCTTTTTCATCTTAACTCTTATTACTATTTTCTTTATGTTGTGTGCTCTATGTTAATAATACTATAGCACTTTGAGTTTCACTATGAATGAAAAGTGCAGTACAAATGAAATGTATTGTTATTATTATTAGATGCTTGGCGAGCTGAGGATGACTCCAGGCTGAGCCAGTGAACTTTGTATAGGCCCTTGAAACAGGCCTGGTGCACAGTTTAGCTTGCAGCTAAGATGCATCCCCTCGTCGCAAGAAGGTCCTAATGCATCCTCAAGGACCCTCCAGCTGCTCTGCCTCGGTCACCATGGAGATCTGACTAATTCGGCAAACGATAGGGTTAAATAAGTATTCACATTCAGTCGAGCATGAACAGCAGCAAAACATGTAAACACTTGTTGGATGCCTGGAACAACGGAAATAGAGGGACTAGGCGTGCTGCTTTGATATGCTTTTAAAACTCACATCTTTCCCCTCCTCCACTCAAGCAAAAGGTTGGAGCCATCTTTTAGTAGCTGTTTGTGGAGAGACATTAAATGGGATCCGAATTGATGGAAAGATGGACAGAGGAGCTGGTGGAGGGATGGTGCGAATGTAAAGCCTGAATAGAATTAAAGAATTAAACAGCACTTGATATTCTTCGGGCCCCTGAGGCCATTAGGGGAGCGGCATGCTCTCTAAATTACAGTAATGAGGAGTTTTGTATCCAGCTAGCTACATAGAAAAAGACAGAAGGAAGGAGGGGAGTATAGGATCAAGACAGAAAGCCCATGATTCTTTGAGAGAGAGGGAGCGGGAGAGGAAGCAAAAATCACCAGATTTCAATCACAAATATCTAATTGCCTCTATAGGTTCAGAAACAGTTCTCTGATGAGTTTGTGTGCAGAATACATTTGAAACACTCAGGTTTTCGAAGGCACGGGGGGGGTAAACAGAGCAGGGAGAGGTGGGAGTGGGGTGTCCATGATATGAGGAAGAAGGAAGCTGGAGATTGAAAGAGAGACAGAAATGTGAATCACACACTGCTGCTCTGATCCCAGCATGTGTCCATCTCTGTCCCAGCCAGACCCCCCGCCTGGCCTCCAGGGAATATATGTGTGTGTGTGTGTGTGTGTGTGTGTGTGTGTGTGTGTGTGTGTGTGTGACAGAGAAAGAGTGTGCATTGGTGAGTGAGCGTATGCACGTTGGCGTGTTTCAGTGTGCGCTTGTGTGTGCATGTGTGTGTGTGTGTGTGTGGGCTCTCCCAGCAGGGGTGAAAGCACATGGGATGAAGGGCACATGCAGCTAAACACACATTTAGTCATAAAACAGTCGCACGGCAGAGGTTTTTCTCAGAAGCTTCCACAAACGTGTGTTGTGAAGGGAAGAGAGACAGCATTATTTCTCAGAACAAATGAAAAACAAGAAACACTCTTCAACTCCTGAATCACCAACTCACATGAACGCAACTTGATCTAAACGGTTAAATCGGCACCATTTTAACTTCTGACTGGCCTCAAAAAGACAAATCTTTAAAGTCCTGGCAGATGTAAAGACGTCAGGCCAAGCTAATTCAAACAATGCGCGGCACTGGATATTTAATGGGGCCACATAAAGTTGGTATTTCACAAAAAATCTAATTCACATTCACAGTCTGATGGGCAGCGAAAAGAGGGATAATGATCACCCAAATAAGCTGTTCACTGTTGTGACATCAGAGTAGACACAGAACATAAACACAGATATCTCACCCATTTGCCACATATTTCAGCAAATCACATTATACTGGCACATCTACTGAGCAGGACTTCATTTTGACATTTTAAATTGCATGAACCCAAGATGCAACAGTACAAGTTCCCATTTGCGACCCTGTCAGTAGGGCTTGTTAAGTGGAGAGACAAGAGCCAAGAAAATAAACCAAACAGTTTTAGGCTGACCAATAAAAAAATAAATGAATATATAAGTGAACATGTTATTTCTGAAGTTTATTATGTTTATTTGCGTGGGTTTTATCTGGGTGCGCACCTTTGCTTCCACTGTCTGAAGACATGCAGATTTGGTTATTTAGAAACTCTAAATTGCCTGTAGGTGTAAAGTGAAAGTATGAATGTGTCTGGCAGTCTGTGCAAGGTGTGCTGCAGGAATAGGCAGCTGGATACATGGTTTGTTTGGAGTTTTTTTTTAACTTAAAGGATAAGGCTGGCAATTTTCTATATTTTTCTTATTATCATCAAATCTCACGTACAGAGCCAAACTAACAATGAACTGATATTATTTACAAGTATTGTGCGTGTATCCAAAGCTTGATATATCGTATTCCCCTGTGCCTGTGTTGTTGTCCAATAACTATTAAAAACACGTCAATGAGCCACACTGCTGCGCTGGGTGACATGTTCCTTCTCCACAAACATTACGGTTACAGTAGTTTGTTTAGAAACATCTCCAAAGACTAATAACAGTGATATTTTCACTCTCAGGAGAGTAGTTTCTGTGTGACTTTGTACTGAAATTCTCAGAGAAATTTTCAATTTAGCACAAAGAGGTTAGATATGTAGCACAACAAGCTAACGAAGTGCCACGTTCCTACGTATGTGCAGTGGCATCTGCCGTACACAGAACTACTCTCCGGAGACTAAAAATGTGATCGCTGTTATTAGTTATTGGGGCAGTTTCTGAACAAAAATGTATAAAACATACCAGACTCTCATTTTCTTTAATAAATTTGAACAACCCTTAAACAAAAAGCTTAAAAGACCTTACCACTGTGCTTTGATTTTTTTTTCTTAAATGTAATTCTGTTTGGTGTTTAAGCTGCTCCCTACCAAGAAATGAATAACAGAGAACTCCATGAAGATACAGCAGTATGTTCCTGTACAGATGCAGAAATCTATATTGACATTGAAAAGGACATATCACACCACTAGATGATCCCGTGCCCAAGGTTTTGTAAAATATATTGGATCTACTACTTCTAATATACTGTAATCTCTGTGTCTCTGTATAAATTATGTTAATTTGACTAACATTATCACTACTTTTAAGGCTCATTTTCTGATGAGAAACATGCCTGTTCACTATTCGCTACAATTAACGTACCAGGGCGTCTATTCGTCTGCACACATTTGTCAGGGATTCTCCTGTTTAATTTCTCACTCTGCACTAAGACACGTCCATGTAATTATGTGTCAACGAGCAATTAAAGCACCAATTAAGGTTTGTTAAGCAGAGAGCATATCATGGAGAACAGTGATTAGGCACAATTGTCACGTGAATGTTTGTGTAGCTTGATAAGATTGTCAATAAGCTGATTATCTATATCTATCTATCTATCTATCTATCTATCTATCTATCTATCTATCTATCTATCTATCTATCTATCTGTCTGTCTGTCTGTCTGTCTGTCTGTCTGTCTGTCTGTCTGTCTGTCTGTCTGTCTGTCTGTCTGTCTGTCTGTCTGTCTTTCTTTCTGTCTTTTGTTTCTCCTCATGGTCTATTTGTAACTATCTTTTCTTATATTTTCTTACTCATGCCTCTCTATAATGATCACCTCCACTGATTGTGTCACCCCCTCTCTCCATCTTCAGTCCTCAGCCAGCCTGGACCCCCCTCACCCACCCTCCTACCCCCCTTCCTGATCCTTTTTCCATGCTCTTACCATCTCTGTCTTTTCTAATCATCCGTTTAAGTGCCTCTGTGAATCCTTCCAAACTCCAGTTTCAATCAATCTGTTTTCAGCAGTTCCTCTATCCACCTCCATATGCTTCCTTCATCCCAGCGGCCTCCCTCCCACCGTTCTTCTTCCTTTGTGTGGTCTTTGGAGTGCCGGTGGATGACAACTTCATCTCCATCCTTCAGTTTCTCTCTCCTCCTCTTCATCCCCCTCTTCTTCTGTTGGAGTGGTGCTACATGACAATCCAATATCCACCGGTTTCAGCATCCCAATACTCCCCTCCTTCTTCCCATTTTAGACTACATCTTTGTTTGTCTTACTTTTCCTCAATCCACCTTTTTCTTTTACTTGTTCCTTTTTTCTGTTGTGTGCTGCTGCAGTAAAAGCACTATTAAAATGTTAGATTTTGTTTTGTCATTTTTGCTTTTATGGGAAGAGCGAGAGAGAAAAGAGGTGAAAGAAAGGGGTAAGACGTGCTAAAAAATTGCAGTTGTATGGTGTACAAAGGTACACCCATTTTCAGTGAAAACTTTTTAGTGAAACTATCTTTTATTAGATTTGCAAAGCCACAGTACACCAAAAACAAACAACAGTACATTACAAAGTAGACAAAAGAGTAAATAAAAGTCACATTTACGTAACATACACACACATACACACACACACACACACACAGAGTACATTTCACACAGGACTTCCACAGACTCTTTTTAGATCAGGGCTTTATATAATTTGACTTCTGTGAAATAGGTCATTATCCCAACGTTGCCAAGTTTTGAGAAATATATACAGATGACATCTTAGATGATACGTGCATGAAACATTTTCCCAGAGTCCCATTTTAAAAACTGAACATTTTGACAACACTGTTATTTCTAAAGTCAGTGCAGCTTCATTTTGCAGGATGCATAATTGATCCCGCAGTCCCACACAAAGTATTTTGTTCTTATTTTGTTGTTGTTTTGTCATGAAATTATCATTATTTCCTTACATTAGCCAATGAGAACATACAAAATTCAAAAGGTCACTTGTTTGTACCAGCAAAATCACAGTTTATGACCTTACAAAAACTGTACTTTGCCTCATCTTCCCCAGGTTTTTCGTTCTTGTCCCTACACACACACACACACACACACACACACACACACACAGTTGCTCAAATCATTCCCGACTTCTTAAAATTCCCAGAGAAATGCTGTTTGCTTTCCCCTTTTGATCTAACTGCTTCATGCTTTAAGATCATTGTTTTTCTTGATAGTGCTGACAAACATGAAAATTAAAATGAGCTCACTGTTTTTTTTTTTTTTTAATGGGGGACACATGGTAACATGGAGCCTAAAAATGCCCTATGTGTCAGTGTCTGATGGCTGAGTCTAATGTTCCCTCTCTGTGGGTGTGTGAAATTCACACATGTGAACACACCTCCTGCCCGCCGAGAAGGGAGCCATCTGACCTTTTGCTTGTGGCAGATTTAATGAAGAGACTGTCATTTGCCGTCTCTGTGACTGCATGCACGTCTCACACATGCAGATGTTGAAAGTGCACACCCGTGATACCCTCCTCTTTGTTTGGTGGGTGGTGGGACTCATCATTTCTGTTGGTATTAATGAGCCAGTTACTCTGATAATCAGACTGCCAGTGAAGCCAGTATGACTGACTGGTCTATAGTGGACTGTTGAATCTGTCATTCACTTCAGTACGCTTTTTTGATTGGGAACCAGAAGACACCAGTGACATCCAGTGGCCATGTAATATACAGGGCTTCTTTAAGTCACACTAGGTCCGTTCAGGCAAGGCAGAAATGTGAGAAATGAAAATGAATGAAATAAAAGGTATCTGTTAGTAATTTTTCTCTTTTTCGAACTGACTGAATCATCATGAACTTCTCAGTAATCAGATGCCAAAACTCGTATTGATCTCAAATGGTGTTGAGTTTATGTGTGATTATTTGTGCATTTGTGCAGATAATACAAATTAAAAATGCGTTAAACCTTTAGATCCATTTTGCCGACAAACAATGATGCAATCAAACATTTAGAAAATGTCACACGTTCATGTTCACACATTTAAAGTCTTTAGGTCTAAATCACTTTAACATTTTGGTATTAAGTTAAATTCTTTGAGGGAAATTTTAATCTGTCTTTCCAAATAATAAATTTAACTTGTGTCCTCAACTGTTTAAAGAAAAATGTACCATCTTAGAGTAAACTGAAAACAAATTATAATACTATTAATATTACTATAATACTACAATATGACAGATGACCTGGTGGATAATTAATGTCAGATTCTTGGTTTAATATAGTCTGGTTAAAGTCTGGTTGTTTTTTTAATTCTTCATGATCTTTACTCACATAACTTAAACTATGTTCCTTTACTTTTTCCATTTACTCATTATTTTTTTGTTCTGTTGTGTTGTGTGTCGATCTGTCGGACAATTGTGATTTTTGCAATTTTGCTGATAAAATGTAAACATGATTTATGTGATATTCTTTGTACAAAACCAACAAAGGGCAACTTGTATGAAAATGCATTATATACAGTATACAATATATATAAAAAACAACTCACATGACTACCATAGAGCTGTGTGTGTGTGTGTGTGTGTGTGTGTGTGTGTGTGTGTGTGTGTGTGTGTGTGTGTGTGTGTGTGTGTGTGTGTGATTCAAAGAACCAAGCTGCAGTTGAAGTGTGTAGGGGGTGTGACAGTGCAGCAGCCCTGCAGACTGCTCTGACTGAATCCTTCTCTGATCGTCACGTTCCATGGCTCATTCACCATCACACTGCAAATAAAAACACACACACACACACACACACACACACACACACCCACATAATGACTCACATCATTCCCAAAAGCTGTATTTTATGTATTTATAACTGCATCAAATTAGCTGAGTGAATGAGGCTGAGTAGCGTAACAGCAAATGTTTGGTAACTGGATTATTCTAAAGGTATAAACACAAGATTAGTACAAACATCAACTTGCTAACACCCAGGCACAGATGCACACACACACACCTGTTGTACAGTTGTATGCAGCAGGTGACTAATTGTGAGGTGATGGTCACGTTGGTTTTGTTGAACTCTGTGCTCAGGAATTGTGGGCACTGAAGTTTGGGGATGTACAACACACCTAGAAACCCACAGAGCAATGACGTCATTCTGAAACATTTGAGTAACAGGTTATTTGATGACGATGTAGATTGAATACAAAGACATCAGACATTGCTATCACAATGATATTTTCACTGTGTATCTACATATAAAATAAAGTGCAACAGACAGAAAAAATAAAAATGAGTAATTAGTGCATTATATGTTAGTGTATTTTACCTGAAACTAATTGTTGAATATTTAATAATTTACAGTATATATAGTATATTGCTGTATAGTATAGTATATTTGCACTGTATTTACTATTACAATTTTTATAATAAATACAAATATATACTATTAAAATACTAAAAATATGATAAAACTATAATGCTAATTATAAAATATATTTACATTTTAAAATCGGTATATTCATCATATACTTTATATATTGTAGAGAATAGAAAAATGACTAAAATACAATAATAATAGAAAAGCAGATTTTGTAAAACATTCTTCAAGAGTAATCACAATATGTTGCACGCACTGCAAAATACGTGAGAAGTAAAAAACGTAATATATATATGGTAACACTTCACAGTGAGGTCACAAACTAATGATACGTTATATATACAAATGATGAAGGAGCAAATCAGGACCTAGCTGCCAATTAATAGCAAATAGCAGCTCCATAATGATCCACTTACTTAATGAGGTGAAAGATGAAACTGTTCAGAGGTGTTTTGAATCGTACAGTTTAGTAAGAAACATGCATTAAATTAGACAAATTTACAATTGTGAGCGATGGCCAGTCCCACACTCTTATGAAGTTAAAAAAATGAAAAAGTCAGCATGAACATTTGTGAGTGATTGACCTGCAACAATATACAGTACATGTTTTAGTAAGCTATCATCTAGTGTAGCTGTGTTAGCTATTAATATGACATACTGTGTGTGTGTGACTATTCATGTAAACGTGTTCTGAATATAATGATTAAAATCTTCTCTGTCGAACTCCCAGTTAAAACCCAGCAGTTCTCATTTTGGTTGGATGATACACTAAATAGTAAGTAATGTGTAGAAAATATTTTAAATTATATTAAATGTCTGGTGGTTTCAAACATAGGATTAAAATTAAATTCACATGGGAGACAAATAACTATAGCGCCAAGTTATACAAGAAATAATGTTATAAACTGGCAACAATGTCCACGTAATTTTATGTTTCTACTATCAGGATGAGAGACCCGCTGTTTGAATGAGGCATTACTGTACACTGTACATACACTGTGTGGATAAAAAGTCACACAGAGGCAAAGAAGAGTGAACAGTCACCTGCAATGCAAGCTGTCATGAAACAGGAGACGCTTCCTGCAATCAGAGCTCTGAAGCCACAGCTGGAGAAGTCAGTCCGCCTTTCTGGAGCCATTGCAGCTGGAGGAGGAACAGTTATATGTTATGATGTTAAAAAAATAATTGTACCAAGGACAAGAGTGTAACAAGAGTGACAACAAACAACAACAAAAGAGAAGAATTTTATGGTATAAATGATAAAAGGTAGAGAGGTAAAGCTACAGGCTACTTATTGTTTTCCCTTTCCTAATACATGCAACTGTATAATCCACACTTTCCACTGTTTTTTAGTCCCGCAGTCCCACTTCATCTTGTACTACAAAGAGATTTTATTTCAAGGTGCATTCATCAAGAGCTTTTCCTTTGACACGTCATGGGCATTGAAATTAATGAATGTTCAACTTGTAAACTTTTTCAACAAGTGTTTTTTCTATTTAATACTACCTTTCTTTTTCATAGTATTAGTTATTTTGCAGTGTTGACCCTCCATTTCTCATTTTGTTAGTTTTAGGTTATTTTTACATCTTTTATTATCCAGGGGAGGCTTTTGTTGAGCATATACTGTAGTTTTTGTCAGCGTCACCCTGCATTGACATTTGCAGTCACACACATTCACACTTCTGTTCTGGCATCTGTCACTTTTACATTCACAGTTGTGATGTGATGTATTTACATTTGCAAATAACAGTGTTGGAAAGTTGCTGATGGTACAGTATGTGTGTTTGAGAATGAGCGGGGGGGGGGATATCTTAGTTTCTTTTTTTGTTTTTTCTATAAGGCAGCCACAGGCTAAATGAAACAGACTTAACTTCTCATTCAGCCCACACACTGTAACTTGCCTGAATGTAACAGATGGATTCCTCAACACTTACTCCCACTTGTGCCAGCCAAAAAAAAAAATCAAGGACTCTTTCGTTTTTTCACCCTGTGCGTTTCTATGTGAGTGTGAAAGATTGCATTTGATGCTTTTTGCTTTGTTTTGTTTCATTTTTTTACATTTGGGATGTTGAAGTGCTACCTTTAAATGACAGCATATTCACTCAATCAGAGATACTTTTCACGATCAGAATATCAGAATTGTGGAACATATGAAAGCAGCTATATAGGAACTATAATTTTCCTGTTTGGCTTTGCTGCTCAGCCTGGTTAACAGATTATAAAGTGGCACTCACACAGAGCTCCAACTGACATCCCCAGGGAAGCAAAGTTGGAAAATCCACAAAGAGCGTAGGTTGCGATGGTTTCAGAGTGAACCTAGATGTGGAAACAGATTTCATCTAACATGAGTTACACGAGAAAAACATCCAATTAGACTTGGTTGCCTGTAAGAAATTACACTTTGCATATGTTTCCTAGGTCATATGTAACTGTTGGAGGCAAAAAAAACAGCTAGATGGCATTTGGAAGATTCTTCATTCAATGTTATGAAATTATTATATGCCAGATCCACATTTTATGCCTAAAGGTAATCATTTCAAACCATATACCATTACCCACCTCTATCACACCAGGGGATACAGAACAGACACTCTCAAGACTGTTAAGTCTTCTTTGATGGTGCAGCATGGTCTTATCAACTAAGACTGTTCTGTTTGCATGCAGTTTCATAAAAACCTTCATCCACCTCACAATAAAGCATATTTTCTCACTTTCCCCTTGGTGGTATCTACCCATACAGATAGTTTAAATTTGACCTGTTTTTAGATTCTTTCTGAATACTAATTTTCTGAATGTCATTTTTCACTGATGTGAACACAGTGAATCAAATTCAGTTTACCCTGATTGCACTGGGGTGGCAGATATCTCAAAACGTCTGGAAGTAAAACCTAAAAATAACATCATGGATACATCGAGTGAGAGGGAAAATACTTTTTTGAGACTTTGGTGATCGGAACCACAGATATTTTTTATACATAATTGAAAAACCAAGTCATGTGACTAACAGTTAATTGTAAATGTCTAATGCTGCTCACTCAAATCCTTACCCTGACCTTAAATATACTACAACAATAACCTTGTTGAGTTTTCTTATAAACAAAATTTCTGTCATGTTGATAACGCATTGTGTGTATCCTTGAGGTCTAACAAATGTGTTAAAGGCATTTCCTTACTTCAAAAACATTTGCAAAGGCTTTTTTTTTAAAGAAAATTGAAAACTACATTTTTCACATCCCTCTTTACTCTCTAGCACCTGTATTCTTCACTGCCACATTTCTGTGTTTCTTGGTGCATTACCGCCCCCGTGTACATCAGTGGAATAATGTGAAACCATTGGCAGGCATGCGTATCACACGACTGCTCGTGCACAAGAACAAATGAAACAAGGACCCAATCATAAAAATATTTCCTCATAGTTCTACTTAGTAGTCAAAATCTCCACTGGGTACCTTTAATGTATCTCTAAACTGATATTTAAATATGAACACGTCCAAAACCAAAGGCTGGGAAGACATTGACATAGTCTTGCCACCATTACTGGCATCAGAAAGTCAAAATTCTGGCAAACAAGCGCGAAGTGTTGAAAAGAAATAAAGAAAAACAGCAGTCACCATTGCTGAGTGTCAAGCTCTCAAACTTGCCTCTCTAAATGCCTTAATAAATGTTTAATAAAACAGTATTTGTGTATAATTGCCACTGAGACATCTATTAGAGAATTTAAATTACCTTTTAACATGGCATTGTGGATAAAAATATTACTTTTGACACTTAAGCTTCCAGAGGCCCAACTATGACTGATTCTTGCCACTTAATAAGACCTCTCTTGCTACACCAATTTGTCATTTACTTGTCTAGATGCTCCAACACTTGAGGTCATCTACAGTAGTTTCCTGACCAGTGCCCGTTACATGATTTTTACTGTTTTTATCCCAGTTGGAGAGAGGACAGATAAAAAGATTTACAAATTAAAAAAGAAACAAAACTGACAAAAACAAAGGTGAAAATATGAGTGAGACTTACAGACATATACTGCTTTACGTTGTTCACATACTCTGGTCCGCCTGCATTCCGCCTCTTAATGAACTCTGACAACTTCTGATAGGCCACAAACTCACTGAGAAATGTCTTTGTGCCAATCAGCTCAGCAACAATGAAGCTGTCCTCCCAGGAAATGCCCATCATGAATGAGAGCGGCATGAACACGTAGGAGCTGATAAGCTAAAGGAGAAACAAATAGAAGCAAAGGGAGTGTGAGTGAATATATGTGGGTCTATGTTTGAATATATTTTCAGAAGGTTTATGTCAAATAGTGTATGTGCACGTGTGTCTGGTCAGGGCCTTAACTGAGAAGCTGAGCTGTGGACAGTCCAACATCCCGCCCAGCCAGGACAGGACACCATCGAAAAAGGTCAAAAGTGCCAGGAAGGTGATCAGGTTGACGACAATGTTGGCCACTAGACCCACAGCATTGGTTGCACCTTGGGATGCCGCCTCCAACACGTTTGTACTCTCTCTGAGGAGACAGAGGCCACATTTGATTGGTCATGTTAAATAGTATCCTCACAGTATATCACAGCGTAGTGGTGCTGATTGGTTGACGACATTTGAAACATTGTGGTCAATTCTGTTGATCATCAAACGTTTAGGTCAGATAACAAAGTTTCTTCAAATTCAAAACTCATCTTTTTAAAGCCACTGCTGCAGCTCTTTGTCTTTTTTTTGTCTTTTATTCTCTTTTACTGCATTTGCTTTCTACTTTTAACACTGTGTCTTTCCTGCTGCTCCGTTGTTGTGAGTAACTTTTCTCCATTTTGTTTATCTATGTAAGGCATATTTGAGTGCCTTTTAAAAATGCTGTATAAAAATTAACATGTATTATAAATTCTGTCCTTGACAAAAGTAACACCAAACCACAAAATTCATTTAAATCATCAGATCAAAATATTTTGATTTTAAACAGTTTGTTTTGACAAAGATTTAACTGGGATCAAACTTTGTCTATTAAAGTTATACGTTTTTCCAGAAATTTTCTAATAACCTTGCTTAGCCTCAAATTCTGTCCCGCAGTGCTTTTTGCACTGAATGGAAAATACCATCTCTACTAACAGTCCTTTCTGTTAGTGAATTTTAAATTCATGAGCTACTTTCTGTTTTTTCAAACACAGTTTCACAATATTGTGACACCATCACAATGTGTGGTCACTAAAGCGCTGCAAATCAAAGTTTGTAACATCTGAGTATTTGCATAATACACAAAGAGATATTATTTGGAAATAATAGAGATGAACTGCCAACTCCATAATCTATGATGTAACATTTTGTACGAAGGACGGGAAAGTTCAGTCAATTAAACCAAATAAATTTTGTTTAATTTTTATTAAACCTAAACTAGAGTAGCAATCATCTATACAAAAACCATAGGTCGAATGCATACAAGGTTTCAGATATAACTAAAGACTGATAGGAGTGAGAGGATAAAGACATAAAGAGAGAATAAAATTTAAGAAATGATGAGAGATGCTTGAATAAAAACATACGTTTTTGAAACAAGCCAACAACAGAGTTTGTATTGTGTATACTATATGTGTTTATATCTGTTGGTTTATTCTTTCCTCTCCTACCCTTTGTCCATTTTGAGGTCATGACTGTCTGTTGCACTGGGGGTCTCGGTCTCAGGCCAGAACGTCTTGGCGATTGCCAGGGAGGCTGGAGCTGACATCAACGATGCGGTCAACAAGTGTGTTGCATCAACCTCAAAAGAGAAGCACACAGATGAAGACATAAATTCAGCTGTCAATCATTCACCTCCTAACAGAGCAGTTAAAGACCTGTGTACACTCTTGGGTAAGTGTCAAGGTCAGCCAAGAGTCGGTCAAGTTTCGGAGTTGACAGTTAATAATCACCCCAAGTCATTTGAAATCAGGTTATTTTAAACAGTGTTGTTAAAGTTGTTTTCTCTTATATCGTCCTAGTTCTTATGACTTTTGGAACTTAAAATGTGTGTTTTGTTATAAAGATTGATCACTCGCGTTCCCAGCACAGAACTAAACGGTTAAAGGACTCTTGACCCATCAGAGAAATTCGATTGTGCACATCCATATTTTGCATAATATTAAACAACTGTGACATCAAGCCAAGAACTGTCCTTTCAACTGTAATATTGGGCAATTTCTTAAAATTCATTCTTTTAAATATAGACAATTATAAACTCAGTGTCTCTTCATCCTCATCCCCTCCCCCCTTACACATCTTCTTCCTCACCCCAAAGGAGATAAAAGCTCCCAAAATGGTACCAGAGATGCTGGCAAAACCTCCTGTCATCACAGCGTGGATCTCAGAGCGAGTTAGCCTGCTGATGTATGGACGAATCAAAAGAGGTGCCTCTGTCTGAAAAGAGAGAGATGAGGTTGACGTTGAGATTAGTAGATTGGTGAATTGACATTATTGCATCAGTATTGCTTATTGTTTAAACGGTTGTGCACCTGCCCCAAGAATATATTTCCAGCTGCAGCCATTGATTCTGTTGGAGACGTTCCCATGGTAACCTGCATTATGAATCCAATCTGGGAATAAAACAAAATAAATTCAAAGGCAACTGAACGGTAGAAAACTATAAAATTAAATGAACACATTAAAAACTAAAAACGATGGTTCTCAATGTGTTGTTATGCTCATTCCTAATGACTATGTCTTGTACCCCTTAACCGGCCTTTCTTCTATGAAAAGTAAAATAAATGGTGTGAATTAATTGGATTTCACTTCCTCCGTGCACTCTATCCTCCCACTTCCTCACCTTGCAAATGAGCCATTGCATGAAGCCAGTGTAGTAGAGGATGGAGATGACAGAGCTTAGAAAAACTAATATAGGCATCACCTGGAGAGAGTCCACAATCATCATCGTTAGTATTATTATCGTTATTATTCTTGTCACTGTTACGATTCATGTGTGTGCCTGTGTGCATATTTGTGGTATGTGTCATACCTTGAAGGCGAAGAAGTGGTCTTTGTAACTTGCGCCAAACACAAACTTAGACCCAACATCTGCGTATGACATAAAACTCTGTATGGAGGAGATTTTGAAATGTTAACAAACAGACACAGAAAATTTATTTTGTATCTTTTTCATGTTCCATCCTCTTCCATCAACATATTCTATAACTATAAATCCCAAAATTGATGAGAAAACGTCCACCGGATACACTCTACAGCAGTAGACTTGTATGCTGGCATAGAAGAAAACTTACAAACCACTGAAAAAATATGCCAGTGTTTGTATGTGTGTGTGTGTGTGTGTGTGTGTGTGTGTGTGTGTGTGTACCTCTGCTTGTTTTCCAAGCCATTCCAGTGCACCTAAGCCAACTGTGGTCCTGAGGATCAGTAGACCAAAGACAAACTGTAGCCCGATGCCGCACAGCAAAGTTTGCCAACACCACTACAACACACATACACATGTACAATATGATCAATATGGCACATGATCAAAAATGAATTTGCAGCGTGTGTGTGTGTGTGTGCATGTAGAAGCTCGTATGTGCATCCCATACCCTGAATGGGTGTTTGGAGAACAGCAGCATTAAGAAGATCAAAAGAAGCAAACCAAAGAAAGACACAAGCTGTCTGGTTCCCCGCTTGGCTGTGTCCAGTGTAAGCCAGCAAACCACGGCCACCAGCAGTAAGATGTACATGATCCTGGAGAGGGAGGGAGGGGAGGATGACGGACAAGGCAGAGAAGTGTAAGACAGAGGAGAGAGATGAACAGATTCAGACAGTCTGTACATCTGTAATATGTATAATTATAATGCCAAGAGGAAGGCAAATGTGTTGTAAAGGATGACATCCCCTCCAATTCACGAGAAAACTTGTTATGTACTCAGCTGGTGGGTTGTTTAGAAAAGGATTCGACTGTGTAGTCAGCCAATCAGTCAACAACATTTTTAAGATGGTGCCAGTTAGCAGACGACTTGCAGCAGCTCGTGCAATCCTCTCCTATATTAACACTTGAGTCAAGGACTATTTATTTCAACCAGTGTTTATAAAATTCTGTTTAGTGGGAAAGGCTCTGTTCTTGAGGATACAGTAAATCCAAGTAGCATGTGAGTGGTTTATAAGAAGAACAATAAAACAAAACTTTTACCCCTTTTATTATGTCTTATTCATACCTAACCCTGCAATAGCTGATTTTCTGGCTCCTTGGAGGCAGCAGATACCAGCTGTGAATGCAACAGTGAGATATCATAACCTTCATATGGAGAGCTTGTTAGCAACATTCCCTTGGTGTCATGTTTCTGGCCGCCTGACAAAGTCAAATATTCCCTCTCCTTTAAACTAGTCTCCACCCAACTCCTGAGGGATATATCTGACTGTTAAATGCCCTGTTATGTCCACCAGTTAGTTGCTAACTTTAGCGCTGGGCAGGTAGCATACAGTGTATTTTTAGACTGGTGAAAGTGAACCAAAATAGTAAAGTTGGCTGGAAAAAAGCTCTGTACAAAGCGTCATATAAGGGGAACTGCAGAGTCAGGTGATGACTCTCTGTGGGTTCATTACTATGACTGACATGTTTCATATAGAATATTAGCATCAAAATATTGATTACTGTATAGCTGCTTTAAAGGGGACATATTATGGACATTTCCAGGTCTATATTTTTAATCTGGGGCTCTAGTGGAATATCTTTGCATAATTTTGAGTAAAAAAAATTACCCTATTTATCTTATACTGGCTCTTTAAACAGCCCCTCAGTTCAGCCTCTGTCTGAAACAGGCCGTTTTATCTCCTGTCTCTTTATGACCCGCCTCCCAATGAGCCCATTCCGTTCTGATTGGTTAGCTTCCAATGGCCACTCGGGACGCTACGTCATCAAACCATGAAACAAACTATAATAGAAGGATTTCACCACTTTTTCTTGCTCTTTAATCGAAACGTCATCTTCTCAAATACATCCGTACATGTTCGAGCCGGAATCTGATCTGAAATATGAGAGTGGACAACGCAAAGAACACATGGAAACACCATAGCAACAACCTTAGCAACCAAGTCTACGGAAGGCACGGCTGTTTATGGGCATGCACGACGAGCTGTCATAAAAAAAACGTCGCAAGAGAAATGTTCAGAGCAGGTTGAAGCCCTGGCTTCTGACTTGCAGGGAGCATTTCTTCACATTAACCTCACGTTTTGGACTTTTGACCATGTTATAACAGTATATAAATAACAGAAATCACAAAAAGCATAATATGTCCCCTTTAAACTACCTTTTCTTCCTTAAGCATCATTATTTTTTAAACTTTGCTGAAGATATTTTGGTTTGCAGACAGACATTAACGTTAACTATGTAGGCCACAGGAGCACACCGATGACAATGACAGTCAACGACATAAAAGCAATATAAATGTATATATTTTAAATAGAATAAGAATGAAAATATACAAAACAAATATACCAAAAAACAGCAGTAGGTAAAGCCAAAGGAAAAAAAAACACTTTAAAGACCCACACCAGATATAAAGCCAAATAAACTGCAGTTCAATGTAAGCCAAAGCGCAGGTGTGCATTACATTATCAGATGCTGCCTTTCAGTGGCTACACAAATAAATGAAAGTCTTGGGTGCCATGTCTTTGTTTTAAGATCTCATTGGGAGATCAAACTCCTAATGAAGTGGGTGATCAGGAAAGTATCTGTTAAGTCTTACTGTAAATTAATATATTCTACTCTTTAACCATTTGCTATATTCTTGTATTGTTATAACATTTCTTATATTCTATTTTGTGTCTCTGCTTCACCTCTACTGAGGTAACTGCCACCGATGTGCCCCTGAGCAGTGCAATTACCTTACTTTATGTGCACTCTAGCACACAGCAGTTCCTCTCACACTTTGCCATCCACTGCTCTTATTTCCTTTATTCTGCCCTGTTTGAAATCAGTACTCATGCTGACTTCACGAACAATGAATTTCCTCAGTCTGAGGATATTGTCGTTGCCAGGAGACAGAAAAACACTCAGCATGTCTGAACTGGCTTGCACATTATATAGATTAGTGCCACCTAGTAAGAGGGATTTTTAGTATACTGGATTTTTTGTATAGTTTTCAATGGCTTGTTGGGTCATTTTTTTGTTTTTTTTTAATGGTTGATTAGGAAGCCAAATACAAGCCAGAAAACAACAAGGTGAGAAAAATGAAACAAGAAAAGGCAATTTTATGTTTTCACATGTGTGCTGTGGTCTTGAGAGTGTGTGTCTCATTTCTCACCATCTGATCCAAAACCAGTTTCTGCTGAGAAGGTCTCTGATAGGATAGAGCTCCTCCCACACCCGGTCACCATAGCGTTCCATCATCCAATCCCAGACCAGGAAGAATACGGTTACCAAGGAGATGACCAGCAGCCCAATAGCCCGGTTGAAGTTCAAAACACATGCCGCAATCACTATGGCAACGAAGCCTGAAACAAATTTAGAATGAATGTGAATTATATCCCACAGCGCAGACAACATTTTACATATCCTTTATTAAAACTATTCTAATCTTACCATGCATGTGCTGCTTTACATCTCACAGTTAAAAAGACACAGGTGTAGTTAAATATCTGGTGTTACACAGCGGAAAGCTAAAGAAAGAAAAATTATGTTCTTAAAATGTTAAACAAATCCAACAAAGATTAGTTTTATGTCTGAAGTCCAGTAAAAATGGTCATTACATATTTCAAATTCCTTCAACTTACTCCCCTTTTATATCTTTTGTTTTCTCCTCTTAGTTTTTAAATGATACTGTATGTTTTGATCTTTAAACTTTCATGTCCTCTGACTTCAAATACTCAATTGGAAAGGATTTTGAAAAGAGTGAAACTATTTTTTGTAACTATTCATAGGGTTGAAAGGTGCTGGGTTAGTTCTTGATTTGAAAAAAAAAAATGTTTTCAAATTTTAAATTAACTAGCACAAAAGTTAGTAGAAGGTTAATTGGTGGAAATGTGCTTCTTTGACCAGGCTGCTGGTCTGCATAATCAGCCTTGGGCCATCATTAATGCTGAAAATTCACATGATTTCTTTTGAATATTTAGGTTCACAGGGGGAAAGGGTGGTTTTGACAACAGCTTATTGGTAAAATTCAACAACTGTGGTAACTGTAGTGATGTTGTTAGTGTTTCACAGTTCTCACTTATTTAATTCTCAGAATAAATTTGCCTATTTATGACTTTACATAAAGTAGAATTTCTTGAAAATCTCTCTCTACAATATTTGTAAAAAAGTGCAATGAAGTCATTTTTAGAGAGACGGGAGAGCAACATCTGTATGACCTGTTATTATCTTTAGGTCAATAAAATATCCCAATACAACTTGCTGCTCTACTACAGTATAGCAGCTAGCAAATGAATTGACAAGTAATTGTGTTTTTTTGCGTTTGTGTGCACGTACTTGTGTCTGCATAGTCTGGACACTACCACAGCACACATGCACACATTGCACATGTGTTCTCATAAACCATGGCTTGATTTTTCCATCAACAATCATACAATCATTCAATACTATTGTGTGTCAGATTGCCCTAGAAAGAAGAAGTGTCTGTCTGTTGTACACATATAGACACACACATGCCTATGTCAATATGCTCCAAGGCACAGAGCATGTACTGTAGGTGCACTATAACCGACATTACTAGTTAGCAAAGATATATGAAGCAGCCTTTTACAAGCCTTCATGCAGACTGAAAGTCCTCAAGCAAGACTAGAAATTGATTTTTTCGTTATCCTCGGATTTGGTAATTTAATCTTGTGCAGCTGCAAAATCAAAAGTACCAAACAGAGAGAATCGATTGTACAGAACAGTGGACACACACACTTGTCCTACAGCATCTCAACGTGTCATTTCAGTGGAACAAAGAGACTCTTTCATCCTGCAAATTTAAGAAGGAACTTCACCCTCATACTCAGGCTTGTGTAAAGACACCAGCCCTGTTAGCATGTGGGGGCCACCGGACAGATAACTGCAACCCATTTAGGGTCACGAGTTTTAGATTAACTCACATTTACAAATGTTAACAAAGATAATTCACCTGCTGTTAAAACCAGGTATATAAACAGCCGGATCTTGTCACTGTGCTCTGCCAAGAGACCCTGGAATGCCTCCATTTTCTTCTCCAGCAAGCTAAGCAAGCAAAAAGGAAAAAGATAACGGGGGGTAGATAAGGAGAGAGGACATAAATGTCACATCAAAGAGACAGGAGAAAGGCTTAGAAAACACACAGAAAATCTGACACGCAGAGGTATTTGGCAAAAAACAAACAAACACACACACAAAAAACCCACAACCTTTTGTTCCGTCGGTCTCCCTTTTGGTGTGCATCATCTGCAACTTGGGAAGGACTGTCCAAATCATTGTATACCTGTTCCTGCTCCTGACACACACACATACATACACACACACACACACGGCTTGAGGATAATTCATATTAGTAAAACTTTATGTTTACAAAAGGTTGCTTGCATTAAATATTTACTTAGAACCTAAATGCAGATTGGCAACTTGAAGGAGAGCTTCTTTTCGTGTGTTTGTGAGCGCAGGTGTGTATCCACCTGAAGGTCTGAAACAGTCTAACATATCCTGCAAACCACAGTGTAGAACTCTCTATACTGAACTTTACCATACCTGTTTAGCAAAAGCCATGTGAAGCTCAATTTTAGCTTTTTTTTAGAAATGCATGTTGTAACTTGAAGCCTACAAGTAAACTCTTGGTAGCCTGAAATGTTCCTATGATAATTAATAATGATAATTAGAAAATTGTTGTGATAGAACTTGCCAAACAAAGGGTCTGCTTCAATGCATATTAGCAGTGATATTGTTTCAACAAATAAATACATGACACTTGTGCATTAAATTGAGTATTACTGCTGACTACAGGAGTTCTCAAATGTTTCCAGTGCTTTAAAATGTTATTCAAGTCTAGTCAGCGCTCGCATATTTTACCTACCTCTGACTCAAAGGCCTTGTTGTCCTTTCCCCTTTTTTGACTCTTCCACTCTTTTTCATTCAGCTCCATTGTCTTGCTGTTCAAGTGTGTTCAAGCACTGGCCAGTCACTTACTGGGAGATTTTTTAAAGCACACCTGTCCTGTCCTCTTCCCCTCCCACCTTCCCTCCTTCTGTGACTCTCTATGTCTCTTTTCCTCCCTTCTCCTTCCTGGTTTTCTTTTTTTTTAAATTATACTTTGTTAACTTTGAAAGAACAGTCTGTACATGTACAATGTACCTGTGTTCATAATAATACATGTAGTATTACTCAGTAAAGCTCACTTTGTCTTTTTCCTAAGTCCTACTCCTCAGATACACTGTATTGTTTCTATATGGATGTACAATAGTTTGTGCCAATGAAACTGTACTTATATTTTTTAAGTACCAGCAGCAGCCACTAGAGAGCACCAGTGTATCATTTATCTGAGTCATAACACACATGGCTGGTATGTCAAGGTTAGAACAGGTTCATCTGAGTCCACATGACAATATTTACTGTACATATACTGGGTGAGCTCTCACTCAAAGCCATGCTGTGTGTATTCAAACATATAGTAAATACTGAATTATCAGTACGTACAGTTACGTATAGGAAAATGGAAAACATATCGCTGACAATTAGAATATAACCTCTGTAATGAGGAACCTAAATTAATAAGACTTGCTTATCTGTAAAAGCTTAAAATTCTGAGAGATGACGCATCCATTTTAAATATTACCCCCTTTCAAATGGAAAAGGCCCCTCATCTGTCCTGCATTTGTTCTGCAGGACTTCAAAACCCTTTTCCTCTGGGGAGAGCGGCAAGAGTTCTGTTCACTTCAAAAAGCTAAGTGTCATCCGGTCAGTCACTTTTAAATGTAAAATCCAAAAAAATCCAACGTTTCATCCTTTTACTAAGGACTCATGCGCCCCGCTTAAGACTTCCCTCCTACTATAATTTTCATGTACCAAATCCACATGTTAAAACCATTAATCAAGCCGAAGCCAAGAAGTTCAAGAAAACAAGGACAGAGCAGGGAAATGGTTGCGTCTGACTGAGGTTTGTTGTTCTAGAGATCATGTGCCAGAAACCCCTCAAAGTTAGTAAAGGAAGAAAAACACTGAATACACTAGATGAGCTGGTGTGATATTTTCTGTGCATGTGTGCACCTACTCGTGTCTACGGTGTCCCAATCATGACCCCATCTCACTACCACTCATAGCTTTGGGGCAAAGCAGGATACAAGCCCCTTTATTTAATTTTACTGGCCCACATGAATAAACCATAAAAGGATTTGGGTAAATGTTTGGACTTCTTCGTCTCCTCATATTAGGTTACATAGTATAGGGGACTGTGATGAAACAACAGGATCTTGTGATATAATATAATATAGTATAATAGTCTTTGGCCCATGTGGCAGTTCATTAAAACTTTAAAACATACACACACACACACCACATAACACTGACAGTATGAATAGTGAAGTGATAAAAATACGATACACAAAATATACACATGAGAAAAAAAACTGAAATAAAAAATTGAATAATTCACATTAACTGAGAAACAAAGTTTGCAATCGAAGAATATTTGAAGTTGACCGTTAAGTCCTGTTTGGAGCAGATAACCAGTTATTTTGTAAGTTCCTGTGCACTCTGCTGACACCAAGCCCGGAGAGCAATCACATGGGTCAAGTAATGCCAAGTCTCCATACATATCACAGGTGAATGTGATACAACAGGTAGTTGTGATGCAACAACAGGTGAATGTGATGCAGAAACTGGTAATCGTGATAAATGTCATTTAAGTTACGTACAAAGAAACAATGACTACTTTCATATCGTTGTAGATTCTAAATCTTTGGGTTTGGGACTGCTGGTCAAACCTCACCTTGGGCTTTGTGAACTTCTGATAGGCACTTTACAAAAAGCATCTGATAATAATGAGTAAACTAGACCGTTAATAGATTAATCAGAGATCATCTTTAGTTGAAGCCCTAATGTGATGCAACAATCAAACAACAAATGTTTGTGAACGCCCATTAGGCCATTGTGATGATAGACATAGGTGATTGTGATCAAACCGACAGTATCAGACGCCACGCAGCCAGAAGCAAAGATCTGTACAGTAAGATGTCATGTTGCTAGGGGAGCTGAGTGACGTCATGAGAACAAATACACGTCGGCCATCAGAGCGATGAAATCAATCTAAATAAGGAGGAAAATCCACCTTTGAGTGATATAAAACTTAATTGTATCTATTTGTGATTACACTATTGTATATCTCAGACTTTGTGTGTCATCCAGAGAAAAAAGCTGCACCTGGAGCTATAGACAAATGACTTTTATAGGACACACAGCACTCATGGTCAGTACATTTTCTGTGAGCCAGAGATCATGCAAATATATAGATTTTAAATGTATTGTCCAAAACTAACAAACTAATTCATATCAGTAGAAAAACAGGAGAGTGCGTAATGCTTTTTGTTTGCAGATGCCGACTTTGCTGTACAAACTTGTCAAGTTTCAATGGCAAGTGACACTTATTAAAACATGGTCTAACTCCAGATGTACATGGCAATGAACAAGGGACAAAATTAACAACAAACAACTTTGTTTATTGTGTCAGTAAGGACACTAATAACATATTTAAAACTAGTCAGTAGCAGCCATTGTATGCATGTACAGACTGGATCATTGTAAAGTGGTGATTAGTGTGGCAGCTGACATATTAAACACGCTGCATTATTGGCACAAGAAGCTAATGAGTGCCATATATGCTCACAGTGTTGGATAAAACACATCCTGGCTAATGCTTTGTTTATGGTTTGACAGACAGTTAAAGGTGGTGATTACATCTTTAAAATGTCACAGACCTTTAACACAGGCTGCAACCTCTGTCCAATTTCAAAGGGAACATAGATTAATTGGAATATTCTGTTTTTGAGACAATGTTTTAATTAGTACGCCCACACTGTTCTGTGCAGAATGCGTACACCCTGGTTTCTAAAGGCAGGCATCCGCCAGATTTGTTCAGACACAGACAGGGCTCCATAATTACACTCCTCTATTCAACAGCACTGCCTGTGCGTCAGCACAAACGTCATATTAGAGCCGCACATGGGGACAGGGCATTGGAGAGAGAGAGAAAGAGAGAGAGGAGAGGACTCCTCCTCACAGTTGTGCTGTGCTGGAGCTGTACTGTAGCTGCTCACAGGCAGATGCGCTGTCGTTCTCTTTCTCTCACATACAAGGTGAAAGATTGAGAGGAAGTAGCTCTGTTCTGTGCAGGTCCACACTTGTGTGAGGAAATACATCCAGCAGTAGGAGGTCTATAGCAGCAGAGTGACAGGCATGCCGCCATGTAGCCTCCACTATAAGATGACAGCTTATTGATTCAGGTCTGGTTTGGCTGGGAGCCCCATATGATTATGAAATATGGCCTAATGATTTAACAAGGTGGTGCTTAGTCTAGTACACGCCAGCTAAAGACTTGATGATTGGTGATTGCTCCCTCTTTCTCTTGTGGTCTCTCACTCTCTCAGATTTCGCGTCCACCTCTTGTTCTGACTTTTGGGTATTTAAGCACCCCACCCATCAGCTCAGTCACTAATAAAAATACCTTTATGGTAGTATTTTGTTGTTTCATGGCAAATGTTCTGTCTTTGTATTATTTTTTCCATCCTATTCCTAAGTATCTGTCTGGAATCTGGCACTTGAGTGACTACATAAATTCAAAATTAGGCCTGCTTCAGACAGCTCTCAGGTCTGCCTATGAAACGCCCAACATATATATAATGTGGATGATGGGAATGATTATGACAATGAAAGTCTGTAAATTGATAGCCTCTTATAACTTATTTATACACACAATCTGAAGCCAACAACCAAATAAATGAAATGACCTCTTTCACCCCTCCTCTCTCGCTCTCTCTCTCTCTCTCTGTCAGACAAGGACGCTCACACCTCTTTCACAACTCAAGGCAAGGCCGGTAAAGCCTGCCACAGACTGTGTGTGTGTGCTCTGAGAGAAGCGTTAACCCCTGACGGCCCAAAAATTAACCAGATGGGCGCCGATTAACCAGAAAAATATTCTGGGCTGATGTGCCCTTGAGCAAGAAACCCTTCTGCTCTGCACCTGACCCTTCCCCCAGACCTTCCTGCAAGTAGAGCAAGGAGCATTTCCCTCAGGGGGATCAATGAGGTGTCACGTTATATATGATCTGCTTTGATGCTACAGTGCCCGTGCTCCTCTCTCCTCGTCTCAGCCTTCACCCCTCCGTTATAAGGGAGGCGCGCGGGAACAGCGGTGCGCACCGCACGGCTCTCCCGTCCTGACTGTCGTTTATTCTGTAGCCTATCCACCCACCCAACCACCCGTATTTCTGGTGAGAATCATCCACACACTGAATACATTGTGTGTCACGGAGAGAGAGAGAGAGAGAGAGAGAGAGAGAGAGAGAGAGAGAGAGAGAGAGAGAGAGAGAGAGAGAGAGAGAGATCCTCCTTGGCACACACCAGTCAGTGTGGCAGTGTGATTTTGACTGACTGGCTGACTGACTGACGGGGGATTTTGGAGGAAACAAGCAGTAAAGGGACTCTCCTGGTTTTCTTTTTTTTCACACATTGTCGCTCTCTTGTCTGTCAGCGTTGACACAGCCGATGGTTTTCTAGACGCGCCGCCTGTATCCACCTCAGCATCGGTTTTTGCTTTATTTCTCCTCTCCTTGATTGGCTGAACCGGGGCTGATCCCAGCCAACCTGGGCCGGGCCGTGGGGCTGTTCAGCGAGCCCTAGCTGAAGTTGGCACCCGAGATGAGCGCATTGAGACCCGGGAGCGGGGCTCTGTCTCCGCCGAGGAGAGGGTCTTGGTCGTGGCGGTGCTGCTGGTGGTGGTGGTGGTGGGTTCTGGTAATCGGGGTGGCAGTAGGCTTGGGGGACCCGTGGATGTCCGCGGAGGCATGCCCGTCTCCTTGTTCCTGCAGCAGCACCAGGATCTCCTGCGTGGACCCGGAGGGGGATTTTAATGCTTTCCCCGTCCTGCAGAGCGAGGCGGAGATGGAGAACATCACCGACATGTGAGTGTCTCTCATCAGCATCAGATTTACTCCAGACGGGAGATGTCGGGTTCACAAGTGGTCCTTAAATCTTCATATTTGGCCTGTTTTTATTTCCTAACTCTTTCCAAATAGAGGAATGCCATCTTTTACCCCTCTGCCAATTATGTCTGGAGCTGACAGTCTGTCAGCTCGGTCCGCAAGGAAAGAACCAGAAACAGTCCACAATTTGACCATTTTTACAATGAATTTTAATCTCATGCATGAATTTAAGACTATTTTTTTTTATACATTTTCCGTTTCAACTAGTGATTTAAGTCCCGTTAATTTATTCGGCTTGGGTTCCACATCATGTGTTACCTATTGCATAACAGACTCGTTGCTATGAGGCAAATCTTTAAACAACAGAACCTTTAAAATGAACGGCTGATCGACTTTATTCTGACAAATAGACAAAGCCCAGTCTGTGTGCGGGAGAGTGCACGTGTGCGTGTGTGCGCGTGTGTCTAAATATGTGCACGTATACGTGGACACAGACAGCACTGTCCAAATATTAGCATAGACACTTCCCAAGATGGCTTATATGAGTGTATTTAAATGAACCACAGAAGCGGAGAAAAATCCATTTTCATGAAAAAAAAGGCGAGATTTTTCCAGTCAGAGTCAACATTTTGCTTGTATTACAGGACCTTCCCTTTTTGGGGGGCTGCTGGGTGATAAATCAATTCAAGATGACAAAATCTGTGTCTGTCATTGTGTACATTTGAAATATGTCATTTCATAAACCGTCACTTGGCCTAGAAATAAATTGAGACATGTCTAAGCGTTTCTATGTGCGAGCAATTAAACAGGAGATTGAAATATTTAATTGCTGCAATATCTTCCTTGGCAAAGATAAACGGCCTTGTTGATAATCACTTTTGTCAGAGATAAACAATCTTCATCGGCGGCCTTGGAGAATCCTTGGAAGCTGTTTGAATGAGCAAGCAATCTGGTGAAAAGCATTCACTGAGTGCCTTGCTAATGTAAACAGACAAATTACTGATGACCATGCGACGCCTAATTCCAAACGACCTTGCCAAAAAAAAACCAGGGAGATGGGTTATCATGTCCAAGGTCTGTGTTAATTGGTATCCTGATTTTATGACATGGCTCACATACACTGAAACAGCACAAACTGACAGAAAATTTAGAGCTTTCACTGTCAGCGTGCACTCATAAAAGGGTTTAAAAGTCTGTGACACATTATCTATATGACCTATACATTGTGTCATTTCCAGCCTGTTTAGTATAAAAGCTGAGTCAAACAAATCATATTTAGCTCCCATCCCCTGAGATAAGAACTGCTTTCAGGACTGGGGGATACTGACAAAAATATGATATTTTGACTGATAACTCAGATAATGTTGATGATATTGAAGCTGTGCAGTAATACCAGCTTTAAGACGCCTGAAAAAATACATTTAACCAACAATATAGCTGATTAATACCAACAAAAATCTACTTTTATATGACAATATTAGTATGTTTTGCCCAGCTCTAGCTGTAGTAACCTTATCTCCACCCTTGCCTGTACACACACACACTCAGACAAACACACACACACCAGTAAAGGGCTAATCAAACCTGATTAAAAACCAAAGATGGATATACGTGCATGGTCTCAGTATTTGGCAATGGCAATTGTACAGCAATTACTTTAACTGCGACACAGTTGCAGACGTTTAAGCTGCTTTATTTATCTGCTGACAGTGAAGATGCACAGTAATTGGTGATTTATTGCAGATCACAAAAGAGATTGTTAGCCCAAAAACATTTAGTCAGAATTGACTTTTATGTTCTGTGTCTTTATATTTTTCACAATCTAGTTAAAGTTATTTTATGGGACTACGTGGTGAAGATGGTGCTTCTTCTCCAAAGAAAGGGTTTCATTTTTCAGTGTTTCTGGCAAGATGCTGACATGCTATGTCGGTTTCTTTATTGAAAGACACATCAAATATGCTTTGTTCTAAAGTGTTTTTGCCTTTATTTGATAGTGACAGTAGAGAGCTGAGAGGAAATGAGGGGAGAGATGAGGGGTGAAATGCAACAAAGGTCTCCTGCACAGGAGATGTTGTGATTACACCGTCAGCATCTTAGACCCCTTATAGGCCCACCAGGACACTCCTATATAATATTTTCTATTGGTTAGGTGTCTTTAGTTTGAATGTAGAAACTAGAAAATATTTCAGAGAGGTCAGATACAACTGTTACATTTTATTTGAAGTAATTAGCAACAAAGAAATCAAAGCATCGACCGGAGCAGCCACGTAATGATGTCAAAAATCAATGAATCTAATTAGAATAGTTTTTGTTTCGGTTTCTCAGTTGGTCGCTGTATGTCTACCAGATGAAAAACATTATTTGATGACCTTGTGCAACAATAAGACTCAGGGTTTCAGCAGGACACCGGCTGTTACAGCTTGTTCTCTCTATAGGAGAGATTGTTCTCAGTTCACAGGTTTAATGTACTCAGATATCTGATTCCAGCGCTGTGAAATTTCAGAAGTACACAGAGAACGTGTTCACACAGTTATACTCATTCACAAAAGGGAGTTGCCCACAGTAACCACAATCATCTCCTGTTGGCCCTTAGACACTAACGGGTCAAGTGCCTTGCTGAGCAAAAGAGGCGCGAGCTAAAAACTACCAGCTCCCCCCTGTGTGCTGTATACAGCCGCAGTCCTTCAGGGGTTCATTTTTTAATTTGGAGCTGTAATTATATGGGCTTATTATGTTGCTTTGTCTTGTTGAAATGTTTCTGTTTATGTGTCCCTCGGTTAACAAATGAGCCATCTGACACACCACTTGTTTCTCCTGACAGTTACATCGCCAACCAGAGCAGCTTCTCCTCCATCAACGACAAAGACCTGCACTCCTACAAGAATCTCAGGAACCTGTGAGTCTTTTATAGCTCATATTAGAAAAACAAACACTTTGGTTCAGGGCACACACTCTAAATTATTGGACAAATTTGCTCAAAAAAGGATTACACGCAAATTTTTGTTATATATTTTATATTCTGTGGCCATTCTGTCACTTATCTTTATTTATCTTGCTTTAAATGTTCCTTTGCTGTATATAATGGTGTATTTTATAGGGCCACGATACATAAGCAGCATTTAAAGCAGAAAGAGGACCAATTTCACCACATTTTCATGATCATCCGTGCTTATTTGTTACCTTATAGTCCACTATATAAAACATATTGATTTACTTAGCTTAATCTTTGCTTAAGGCAATGTGTTGTCTGTGTCTGTTAATTTAAATTCCTGCTGTGTTTGTCTCAGGATGTTAGCAGTGATAGTGTTTTTGCTATGCATCTGTGTCTCATTTTATTTCTTAATCTAAAAAGAATTGTCTACCAAGCAGCAGTTTCTTGCAATGTAATAATCTGTTAAGTGGACACTACCTAATGTCCCAGCCAATATCCCATTTGGTAGATAGATTAGCACAAAGCTTTTACGCACTGCGAGTGCGTATGCTTTTAATTGTGGTCGGACCCAGTGGGAACAAAACTCTAAATGCTGGCAGGATGAGTGCTGTGTTTGAGCCGCTGTCAAGGACAACTGACACAATTACACTCTCTGAAGGTCTTCATACCTTATAAAGTTATCATGTTTTTTACGGTAATACCAATATCTTTAAATTGGTTGCTATCTAATTCTTTGCTCAGTCATCAAATCATGTCAGGCAAGATCAATCAGTCAGAGAACCACTAAACCAACTTCAGATTACATAATGATATTGTCTTACAGCACCTCCGCTAATGAAGCGCACAGACAGATTTTTGTACATGACGATGCTTTCTGTTGAAACATGTTGTATTTATATTTAGTTTCAGATAAACTGACAATCGTTTTGTTTTTGCATGTGAACAACAAGCTTCTTACATCTGTTAGTTTCTCTTACACCTATAACTGCACATCATAGACTTATCCTCTGCTGATGCTGACATTATAATAAATACAACATTTACAGTAGATCAATAATATCTACACCCTACTGTATGATTCCTAAATGTACAGCCACTTTCCAAAAAGGCATACTTTGTTAAAAGGATTTCATAATTTGAATAAATCATTTATAAATGCTTTACAAATCAGTATTAAGGCAAAAAGACGAGCAAAATATGGGTTGCCAGGTTGTGAATATCCTCTTAATCAAATGTGTTTTATCAGTCTTTAGGTCTGAGTGCCAGCTGATCAGTAACCTGCAGTCATGTTGTTGACAAAGTTGATGTTGCAGTTGTTGTCAATAGTTTTATTTTTAATAATGATGTTGACGATGAATTTGTTTTGTGTCAGAACGGTGACCAACAGCAGGCTGACTTATGTATCCAAGCTGGCCTTTCAAAACAACTTAAAATTACAGTACCTGTAAGTATAAACAATTCTCATGTTACCATAAAATGTGCTCCCTGCTTTCTGATGTCATGACAGCTACTGTATTTAAATATTATTTAAAAAAAATATAGAAATCACTTTTATTGAGTAATTTGTTTTACTCAGTTAGGATTAATACAGTTAACAATCAGTTATCTTTTGAAAATCTTTAGTTTAGTATGTTAATTTAATTGATCTATTGCATTACTTATTGTTTAAATTGATGAATGCAAATTTGTTTTGTAATACTTCAAGAGTAATATAGTATGTAATACTGTAATACTGTATCTCTATGTAATACTGTAGAGAGTAACTAGAAAGAACAAAATCCTCAGAAATTGGATGAAAATGAAGTGCAGTTCAGGTTCAGACTAAACAGGATTTATAATGGATTGTCAAAACTTGAGACCTTGTCAACATAATTAAAATTTGATACTTATTATACTGATCAAATGCACAACATAAAGGTTAACTGTCACAGTTATTAGAGGGCAAAACTTTTAATGAGAATTATAATGCAGGCTTGTTGGTGCACGCAGTAACAGTAGTGTGTGCTGTTGGTTGCAGTAACATCAACATCAATATTTTGTGATACAATCTCATACGCTGATGTTCGATTTAATTTCCAGAAATCTGAAAGATAACAACCTGTCGTCGCTGTCCTGGAGGATATTCAAACACCTCAACATCTCTTATCTGTGAGTTCAGTGCAGCTTTCTGTATCAGTCTGTCTGTCTACTTGTCTACTAACCTCCCAGGTAGTATCATAGATTTAGTGATCATAGTATGGATAAACATGTCCCTATAGCATCTGTGATGTCACCCATAGGTTTCTGAAGGGGTGTTTGAAGGCTTGGAGATGGGTTTATTGCTTCCTGACATCTTGGGATATCCTGGAACCAGAAAAAAATTGTTTTAATTTCGATTTAGGCAACAGTGTGGAGACTGAGATTAGATGATGTGAGTTGGGTAAACTCCAATTAACCACCACAGCTTAATGTTGGAAGCTGTGACCTGTCAATAAAGTCAAACACGCCCCCAAACATACCCTTTAGTAAGTTTCTCATTAATGTAATGAAGCAATAGTTTTCCAAGAGATAGAGATATTACATATACTGAGAAAACTAACTTTATGTTCTAACTTCTGTTGTGAGAATTTGGACATTTTGTCCGGTGGTTCAGTACAATTCAGTACAGATTTCCTTTCATGTCAGATGGGCATTGAAAAAACCGCATCTTAAAGGGATAGTTTGACATTCAGGGAAATTTGCTCATTTGCTTTCTTGCTGAGAGTTAGATGAGAAAGTCGATATCACTCTCTTATTTGTGTGTTGAATATGAAGCTCGAGCCAGCAGCCAGTTAGCTTAGCTTAGCACAAAGGAACAAAAGTACCTTCTTAAATTTGTATAAAAAGTAAAGTGTAAAAAACGACAAATTGCTGTTTTATGGGGGTATTATTTCTTAGCCATGAGCAGTGACTTCATTAAGTCTCTGCTGGTTGACTGGTAACCTAAAAGTGATGATGTGACTGTAGGAAGTCACCCTGTAAAACATCAACTTGTTATTTTTACACGAATTAAACATGGATTAAACAAATGAGATATTACATGTAGTGAGATGTAGAGGTGCTGGGAGATGAATTGGAGGTATGAAGGTAAAAACCTTTGGGCAGAGCCAGCCTAGCTGTTTCCCCCTGCTTCCAAGAAAGTGAGTATTTCCTAAAATGTTGAACTATTTCTTTAAGGCACTTTGACACTGTTTTTTTGACAGTTGCCACATAGTTACAATTCAACTATTGCTTGCTTTTTTTTGTGCACGTCTGTGTAGGATCCTGACCGGAAACCCTCTGCACTGCTCCTGTGAGAACATGTGGATCAAGCTATGGTTAGGAGAGGAAGCAGACACTCAGGAGCTGCGCTGCATTGAGGATGGAGGAGCACGCAAGTTTCTGTCCAGGCTGATACTACCTAACTGTGGTGAGGACACACGCACACGCACACGCACACACACACACACACACACACACACACACAGTAAGCTGTAAAAAGATATTCATAAACTGTAGCAGGGTGCAAAGTGTTGAAGCACCTGGAGGAAAACTGAAATCCTCATCTTCTTTGCTTAGATTGTGTGTGTGTGTTCCCATGTGCTTTGCATACGTCTGCCACATCTGTTTTTTAATGTAAGTGCAGTGTGAATGTGTTTACATAAACGTTTATGTGGTTAAGCGCAGGACATAAAGTACAGTATGCAATTTGCTATTGCAAGACTAGTGTGCAAAGAGTTTTGTTGTTTCTCAGGGATAAACTGGAGAAAGTGAAGTTTGTTGTTAAAACATTTGAGTACAAAGAATTAAGTTAATGCGTTGTCTCCAGCTGCTCCTATTAAAACCAGTAATATACCTGCTGGTATGTAAATTTCCACAGGCTGTAGCAAGGATGCTGCGCACAATGTATTTCTCTTGCTAAGGGCTCTGCTTAGCCTGTATATTGTAATTTCCCCAGACACTGTGCAGTGCAAAACGCTAAGATGTCTTACACATGAACAAGCAAACAAATGACCAAGTGAATGCATGCATGCACACTCTGAGCCCTGCTTTTATAGAGGGCTTACAATATAGTTTGGTTTCTGATGGATGTCACTAAAAGGCCATAGAGGCTAAATAGCCTGACGTTATTGCTGTCGTGTGGGGATTTTTCCTCATATGATGCACAGATGAGGTGCTAGACGGATGAGAGCGAAATGTGCGACATACAGAGTGAAAGCTGTGTACGTGTGTGTGTGTGTGTGTGGTTGTTTGAGAGATTATGTCATTGTATAGACTGGTTACAGTCAAGGGAGACATTTGCTTGTAGGTGTAAAAGGGTCGATGTACGGGACATTACAGGCAGAGGCAGAAAGATACTGAGTCGGAACGATGACATCAGTGTCTCAAAGATGCTGAGTGCAGAAAATTCACCGCATGTATCACAGTAAAATGAAGTGTTATGAAGACCATCTGCACCATGTCCTATAGCACCGGTGACCTGCTGTCACGCAGCAGATTTAATTTCCCTTTTTCTCTGAATCATCATTTACCGGTTGACTAGGAAGAAATTCTTTCTGGATTTAATGGGAAGCTGCTCTAAAAAAACTCAACTGCAACAGCAAAAATCACATTTTAGTTTGCAATGGGCAACTTATTAATGCATTTAATTATCATAAATTAATGAGAAAATGCAATGTTTTGGAAGGAATGTGTTATCTATACATCAGGAAGCATGTGAAACCTAAAAAATCTGTATTCAAACATTCTGATGAGCATTGATGGAGAAATTCTGAACTACATGCTCGCAGTAGGGCACAATTATTTAAAACACAAGTCAGTGTAATGTCAAGCTTTCAGACTTCCATAAACCAAAAGCCTTTTATGTACTTGCTTATGGACGTGTTTATCAAGCTTGAATGTATAAATGTCAGCAGTTAATTGATGCTTTATTCTTCCCTTCTTTATCTACTGCATGAATTTTTCATGAATCTCTCTATTTTGGACTCTCTTCTATTCATAAACAGGGTCAGATTACAGCTTGACCTGTCTCTGGAAGTCTCAGCCTGACCTGGTCTGATTCTCAGAGGAAAAATCTGTCCACATTCAGCTGGAATTTGTAGGTTTTTACAAGTGAAAATATGACTGAAATTGGCATTCAGTAATAATTTAGAGCTCGAGCTTGACCCAAGTAAACAAATGAAACTCAGATTATTCCTGCCTTTGGGGGAATCAGTCCAGTCAGATGCAGTTTGTTATTGTAAGTGAGAACATAAAGGAAACTTCATGTCTCATTTGAATTCATAAAACACACAATAATCGCATATTAATCAGAAAAGTTGCAGTACTTTAATGGAAGCTTTCCAGACCCCAAATTGCATTGTAATCTGATTCTTGCCCTGATAATCCAGAACATAAATCTGAAGGTATTTTTTTGCGTTCTCTGTTTTTGACAGAGCAAGTGATGTGGTCAAAAATAGCCCGGGGCAGTCAGGACGCACAGGACACAAACAATAAGTTAGCTTGCAGGGAGCTAATAATGTCATTGATAACTCCTATTGATCGGTCCCCTCTTCCTCCCCTCCATTAGTGGAGGTTATTTTTGGCATTAGCACAGTTACAGCAGGGCCCCTGGAGGGGTGGGTAGGGGACCCCCTGGCAGAAAGACATATGAGGAGGAGGACGTGATGGGGCAAGGGTTGCCAAATAATGCCCCAGGGCTAACAGCGATACACCAAAAGAACTCACAGTCTGGCCAAACTGCTGGCCTTTTGCTCTCTCTGTCGTTTTCTCTCTCATCTCTCCCTCTTTGCTCCTCTTTATTACTCATTTTCCATCTGTCTGTCTGCTCGCATGTATAACTGTCTGTCCCTCTGTCTGTCTGCCCATTTCTGAGTGACATATGAGGAGGGCACAAAGCAGAGGAAGTGCCCAACGATGCCCTCGGGCTGACACTGATCTCTCAGGCCACCCGCATGTGTCTCTCTCTCTGTTTCTCTCTACGGACTGTTTACTGCCGGAGCTCCACTCGAAAATACAGACTTCCTACTGCTGACCCACACAAAGCTTTACTAAAAAGTGCTGGTCTCATTTTACTGCAGTCTCATGCCTGTGCAATATGAAAATAAGTGAACCGTGGGAGTTAAAACAGCTGCAGGTGTAAGAGCATTCCCACTTTGCTTGATTACAAAGCCTATAAACTCTCTACTCTTGTTTAATTCCCTTTTCAACTCTTCTTCTAGTTGTAAGATTACCCTAAGGTGTTGTTTCTTAGTGTGGCAATCAAGAGATGTGTGCCTCCTCTACAATCTCACTCATTACACCTTAAGTTGCTGCAACTAAAAGTATCTGCTGAACGCTCAAAATCCATAAATGTTGATAATTGAAACCAGATGTCCTGAGCAAAGGTGCTTTTTTCCATGTGCTGTGGAAATGTCAGCAGATGGATTACCAGACCTCTGTTGGTCACATCACAGCGCTAGTCCACTCTGTCTTCATCTGTCTCTCTCTCCATTTGTCTGTCTGTCTGTTTGTGTGGCTGGATGTCTTTCTATCAGGCTTGGTCATCCCATTTTCTTTCTCTCTATTTTGATTATTGTTCAATTAAACTCCTTCTTGGCTATATCTATATATATCTATATATATGTGAAACACAGATGAGGCATGTAGGCACAGACACAAGCAGTAAATGGCAGTACAGACCAACCAAAGAAGGCCAGATGGCTCCTGTGTCTGTGGGCTTGAGATGCTATTCATATGTGTGAATTTCCTGTCGTCAGACAGGGAGAACCAGCAACAACAGCAAGACACAAAAACTGTAAAACTAAACTTTATATCAACACAGAAGTCACAAAACAAAAAAAATCAGCACGATGTAGATGGAAGAAAATAGATTAGGATGGTATTCATGTCTCGCAACCCTGATGTTTTATGAGGTTGTTAAGTCTTTTAAAAGTAATGGATGTGATGTTTAGTGCTATCCCACCTACCTCTGGCTCTTTTGAAGTCCTTTTTAGGCCACGGTGCTGTAATTCGCTAACAGAAGGATTCAAGATGGTTTAAAGTGGACAACCGCTTAATTAACTGGTCAAAACAGTTCAGTAAATCATCTTTAAAGAGAAAGAGAACAAAGCAATTGCTAGGAATTTTAAATGATGAAGAAAAGTTGTGTAAAGATACCAAACAAACATGTACAATTTCTCTTTTGACATTTGCCACTGGTCCATCATGTGATAAGAACGATACGAAGCAAAATCAGCCTGGTAGAATTACGTCCATTTCCTAGTTCATGTAGGATTTACTGTACGTGCAATGACAACATCCAGCGCCAATGCAAGAAGTAGTGTGTCCTTTATCTAAAGAGGTGGAATGCAGAGTGATGGAGAGGAGTGTAGCAAGTCCGACTTTCACACAGGAAACCAAAGTTTACCTGCAATTAACGTTCACCTTGTTATGGAAACCGTGATGTTTCCATAACTGTAACCAAGGTTTTTAGTTGCCTAACCTTAACAATAGCTTAATTTACTTGCTCATAAACTTCAGCGTACTGTAGTAACCATTTCCAGAATTTTAGAAACATGTCCACTCAATGTAAAAAAAACGTTATCAGTGTACGTAATCTGGAGTTTTGCAAAATCATCCAATATCAACGTTCTTATCTGACAGGATAGGATTCAGCTGATCAGTCGTGAAATAAAGAAATTTAACTTCAAATCAAGAGGGAACAATATGTTAAAATGTTAGGTTAAGTTTTTATGAATACTAAACACAATAACTGAAAAGTAGCTCTCTATTAGATAAAAAACAGTCAAAGAGTGACGGATAAAGACACGGCAGGCTTTGTGAGATTTACAGAAAACCAGATACCTACAAGTGATCTGATGTCAGAGTCAGAGCAGGCCAGCTGACAACCTGACTGACTGTAATTTTAGGCAGGAAATCAATAATCTATAACAGGCTCTAGATTTCAAAGCCTCTCTTTCTTCTCCCTGTTTCACTGCTGAATCATTTTGTGAATGCCTCTTTTTAATGCATTTTCACTGTGCCTGAACATAAGAACAATGTGGGGGATTCTGTGTCGTGTGACTCTCCAGCACATTTCCTTCTCTCCCCGTTGTGTATTTTGTCAAAGAATCTCCTTTCTTTCTCTCTCTCGTATGCTTCTGCCTCACATCAGAAATCACCACAGATGGAAAGGCTGGAGCATTACATAATAAATGTGAGCGCCTCTCCAAACACCGATACGGAGGTGCCTATTGTGGCCTATAACAAGGGCTGACAACAACGACGACACCTCCAACATTGACGCTGAAGTATGCTGTGGCGTATCGTGCCGAGGTCTCAATCCAGAGGGAAGCGGATGTTTTCCTTTTAAATATGAGCTGTGAGCAGAGCTATTCACCGGGGCATATCGCTGAAGTCGTGCTCATAATTCACAGCCCATTCATAATACCATGTTCGAAAAAAAAATCTAATCTAATCTAAATCTAGTACATGCACCTGGCGAATGAAGGCAAACTGGATTTGCCAAGGGGGTGTCAAGGAGTGTCAACGACTTGCATATACTCGGTGCTAATGTAATGTATTCTTCACACACTCATTCTTCAGGGTTTGTTATGGTGAAGTTTACTCATCCGGTAAAAATCGTTGTTTACAGGAAACAAAGTCCTTTTGTGACTCTGACAGCTCAGAAAAAGGCCTCTGGTAAAGTAAGAGGAATAATAGAGACAAAACACAAATAAAATGCGAATCATAGTCCCTCAAAGTAGTAAAAATTATAAACAATTACGTTTTATTTTCACTAATTTTCTGAAATCCTAATAGAAAAATAAATGACCAAAAAAGCCCCCAAACAAAATGAAATAAAATACAACATCGATATGGCACAAGTGCATTATTTCCAATTCTTACCTCTTACCATTTAAAACGCTTCCATCTTAGCATGAAGCCATATGGAGGCTGAAAAAGACACGTAAAGTCATATTAATTTGTTTTGTTATCATGTGAAGGCAGCAATTAAAAAAAAAAAACTTGAATAAATGACAATTAACAGAACAAATGCAAATGATTCTGTTCAGGGCCTGAGGGGTCTGAAAAGTCTTTGAATGGTAATTTTGAACGAAAATGATGGAACAACCTTCACTGTCACCAGATCACAACCCGCTTGAACTCGTTTGGGAGATTTTGGACTGGTATGTTAGACGTGACTCTTTAATACCATCATCAAAACAACCAAATGAGTGAATATGTTTCGAAAGAATCTTTTGTTCATCCCTCCAGTAGAGTTACACACTTTCTATGTCAGAGAGAATTTATGACATGAAGCGTTGAAGCTCTTCTGGAGGCTCTTGGTGGCTCTGTACTTTACTGAGACGCTTAATGATGTTTTCTTTAATTTGTCACTAATTTCTCCTGGGAATTGTTACATAAACTGAGCAATTTTCGAAAAAAAAACCAACTAAGAATAAACTTGACCTTGGAAATAGCAGTTTGAAAGAACGACCTCAAGTCAATGTCCACTTACTGTGTTTTTCTGGAGAACAACTAGATGGGTCTCTTGATATGCGAGCGCAGATGTTATGATGTCATCCACAGCACTTTTAGGAGTTCTCGTCTGTGTTGGCTCAACGTTAAGCAAATTCAGTGTTATTGGAAATAGTAGCCTGACAAAACAATACCTGCTCAAGCTCATCTTACTAGTCTCGGTGACAACTGATTTCTCTAATGTACCTGGATTGAATCAAATACAGGCAAATATATTATGTGTGGGTCTTGTAGCAATGATCAATGAGTCCAAATGAGACAACATCTAAAAGCTGGTTTGAATTATTAATTAGAGCAACAACATACTGAATGAGATAGTGTTATTAAAAAGAAAAACACAAAGGAAGAATTTTAAAGGAATATGGAATAAATTTATTACCTATGAGGTTTAATTTAATTAATCTGTATAGGTAATTTAATTATGTTTGTGTTGGTTTTTGGATTGAATGTATAGATTATTTGTACTTTGGGTTAATTAATTGTAATGCAGGTACATTAGAGAAAATGGAGTGTGTCCATAAAGGCATAATGTAAAATATATATACATACATATGCTCCAGAAAAAAATTGAATTACCTCGTTAAAATGCTTCAAATGATACCTACTCACTGAAAAATTTAGAATCTATGAATAACTAAATATTTTTCATTTCAAAAGGTTAACTGCTGGATACGAGGTGTTTCCTACTTCACTGTAAAGTCCATCCTCAGTGTTTGTGCACTGGAGGCTTCAAGTTTCCACACTGCACTTGTGTAAGTTAAATCCTGGACCACGATTGGCTCCAAACTAGTTGTGATGTCATAAACCCTTCTCTTGGATACACGCCTTAAACTCAGATTCTCAGTGAGCACAGAGAAACCTTCGTCTTTTGGCAGATGAATATAAACACAGCCTTCTAGTGTCAAACTCTGCACATACATCATTCCGCACAGTGAAGCTCAAACATTCAAGTGAAGGAACAAAAACAAAAACACATTTTTGACTGGAGGGAGACTTTAATGGAAATATATTCAACCAAACCAAGATTTTTTTTTAAACAGTGTCTGGCTTCCTCATATTTGCAGTGAATATTATGCATTAGGACACTACTGTGCTGTTGGCTCACCCTCTGCAGACACTTGACTGCCAGTGTTTTCCATATGTTTACAACTGGCTGCAGGTGGGCTGTAACTCAGCCAAACACTGAAGCACATAATAGTGAAATCTTTCCACGTAATGACTCATGTGTTGTCACAGACACAGACTGGTCTGCCATGCTAATTACGGCCTATTTCTTTTCCGGTTCTACTTGTTGATTCTGAACACATCAGCGAGCAGCGAAAGGATTACAATCACAGGATGTCACGGATGGTTTGACGACCAAAGCTGCACTCGTAAATAATCGAACATGGAAATAATTTTCTATGTACTGCTTCATGTTCAGGAGCAGGTCATGACAACTGCATTCACATCAAAACCATGTAGGTTCCCATTAGCTTTATTCTGATTCCTTTGCTTCCTGGGGTGTAGCTATGTGTTTGTATGTGTGTGTGTGTGTGTGTGTGTGTGTGTGTGTGTGTGTGTAAGTAACCTGACCTGCAGATGGCTGTAGTGGCAGTAGAAAGCTGATTTACTGAGAGCCTGTTAAGATATGTGGTTCTGATATGGGAGCTGGCCTGCCACCACTGAAATGACTGTTTTTTAGTGCGTCTCACGGTGATTGAGTGGGTTGCCGTAGTGATAAGTGGGTTGCCCTGGTGATAAGCATTCTGCCGACGGACAGAAGAGGTGGAAGAGGGGGAGATGGGGAGAGGAGAGGGTTCGATAAGAAATCTGTCCAGTTTTATCTGCAGTAGCTGTCGACACCCATTTCTTCTCCTCTCTCCTCGTCTTTCTCTCTTCTCCTCTTCTTGCTCTCCTCTTCTCGTCTTCTTTTTCTTCTCATCTCTTCTCTTCTTTTTCCTTTCTTCACCGAGGATGTTATTGGACAGGGGACAAGGGTGGCAGGACTCTGACTGAGTCTGATTGGTCATGCTCAGGTCACCTCCTGGTCAGAACTGTACACACACACACACACACACATGCGACACACACACACACACACACACACACACACACACACACACACACACACACACAGAGTCACCAGTGTCTTTGCTTTGACAGAGGCTTCAGACTGTGTCCAATCAATTTAGTACTTGGGCTGCTGAAGACATGCACTAGTAATCAGTGTAACCATTACTGTGTTTGAACTCTGTCTCTTTGTCTGACTGTTTGATTGGGGTGAGTGTGCTTAAATGAAAGTGAGAGAGAGAGATAGAGAGAGGGAGAGGGGGGATTGAATTCAAGCTTTGTGTGTCTTTCTTTTACTCTGTGGTAGTGGTTGTGTGTTTGCCTGCTTTCCCACTATTATTGTCGCGGTTGTTACGTGCCTTGTGTTTCAACTGAAAAGACAAGAGTCAGCCGTGAATCCTAAGTCTGCTTCTCTCCCCCCCCCTCTCCTTTTCTCCATCTCTATACCTTCCTCTTCCTCATCCGCTTCTCCTCCCTTACACTCCCTGGTTGTATGTAGAGGTTCCCATGGCAACGTTGAGCTCATCCAAAGTTATGGTAATGGAGGGGGAGAACATGGAGCTGTCTTGTACGACCTCTGGAGTGCCCTCACCTGAGCTGATTTGGAACATGGCGTTGGTCACCAACTATGAGGTTAGGCCACGCACACACACACACACACACACACACACACACTGAAACACAAACTCAAATATGTTAGGATTATGAGTATCGCATTACTTGAGAAAACTGTTGAAAAAATTAGCTAGTAATGCTTTCATGCTAGAGCTGAAACAAATCAGCCAATTAATTGACAGCTGATTTGTTGTTTCTGTCATTTCCAAGAAAAAATGTAAAATATTTGCAGGTTTCAGCTTCTAAAATCCAGCTCTTCCTATCGTTCCCACACAGTCTCGGCTCAGATCTTGTCATGCCTTGCCGATATCTCGGCATGGATGAAAGAACGCCACCTTCAACTTAACTTCTATAAGTCCCTCTATACAACAACAGATCAGTATCCAGCTCAAATCAACCAAGCTCATGCTTACAAAGTCTGCCCGAAACCTTAAGGAAACCTTTAAGGTTCACATGGCCTCAATTGCTTGGTCGTGTCGATTTGCCCTGTACAACACCTGCTCAGACCTACCTGTCTGAGCATGCAGCACAACTCCTGTTACAGGCTCTCGTAATATCACGCATTGATTACTGCAACTCCTAACTGGCAGGCCTCCCCGCATGTATGTTCAAACCTGCAGCGACACGGCTGGTCTTCAACCAGCCCAAAACAGCACGTCACCACGCTGTTCATATCCCACTACTGGCTCCCAGTTGCTGCCCGCATCAATTTCAAAACCCTGACACTCGCTTACAAAACAACTAAAACAGCTCCCGCCTACCTGAACTCCCTCGTTCAGGTCTACGCTCTCTCCCGCTCACTATGCCAATGAAAGGTGCCTGGTACCACCACCACAACAGGGCCCTAAGTCACTAGCCAGATTCTTCTTTTCTGTAGTTCCCCGGTGGTGGAACGAGTTACCAAATTCTGTTCGCTTCGCAGAGTCCCTCTCAATCTTTAAGAAAAGACTAAAGACCCAGCTCTTTCACAAACACCTCCACACTTCATGGACTGAAAAAAAACTTTGGACACACTTTGGATAAGAATGGTAAAATGTGACTATTTCGGGGTCTTTGTTTGTCATACTGAATTTAGGTCTCCAGTATGATAATGAAAACAAACATCGGTTGCAGCTCTAATTTCTTCACTGACACTTGATCCTAACTGAGCTCAGCTATATGTCACCATTCAGGTGACATATAGCCAGGATAAGATAGTATATATGTAGTATCTCTTGTTTGTGTTCAAAAAATAACCGAATCGTACCTTCATGCTGATATATGGATGTGTTCACTCTCTCAGATCCTGACATCAGGTCAGATTTCGGTGCTGCGATTATCCAACCTGTCGTCGCTGGACCACAACAGCAAGATCAGCTGCACAGCTGAGAACATTGTAGGAGAGAAGGAGTCCGCACTGCTGCTGAATATACTTTGTATGTTTACCCTCTGGCAAACAGCTCAGATTCAACGTAGATTAATGTGTCAGTCAGTGTGGTGTAGTCTTTAAATCAGAGCTGGAGAAGACAACTGCTTCTCTCTTCATTTAATCAGTGTGTTTTCAGGCTTCACTAGTTTTTACCTCTGATTTGCTCTTTGGCTTTATCCTGCTTTCTGTTTGTACATTGACCACCTCTATTCTCTCCACTACACTCAGTTCCTCCCAAAATCACTAAGCTGAGTGATGCAATACCAGACCATCACTGGTGCATCCCCTTCAGCGTGTCAGGTAAGAGTGTACCAAATCTGCTGCAAAGAATCACATCCTTTTGTGAGTCAGTTATGTGCAGCGCATCCACATAATGTCCATTAGTGGTACTTTTCTGTTCATGTCACAGTATATATAAGAATCGTGACTGATAATTTAAAAACTGTGAACCAATGAAAAACACAATATTGTCTTCATAACCTTTCTAGGAAACCCACAGCCACAACTGAAATGGTATCTGAATGATGAGGCAGTGACGGAGGGGATCTACATCATGACTATGATCCATGACGTCACAGAGAGAGAGTACCACGGCTGCCTGCAGCTGGACAGCCCCACACACCTCAACAATGGGCTGTACACGCTGGTGGCTGAAAACAAATTCGGATCAGACCGAAAGAAGGTGGAAGCCCACTTCATGCGCAAACCCTGGGATGGTGAGGAGTAAAACTTTACAATTCTATGTTTTCATCATGATTGATACAATATACTGTATCTAACATGCTATTACTCTGATGTGCAGCACAGAATGCTGTATGGTTGTTCTAAAATCATGACTTGCAAACATGTCTTAACATGGAGTACATGACGGGTAGAACAGTTTCTCCAGGCCAGAAATGATGTGGTATGAACGAGTTGCAAGCTCTTACAAATAATGAAGAAATCATCACTTTTACATCCTGTCTCTGCCACCCATAGCTTGAATATGAATGCAGGCTGCTGTTTATATATCTTTTGTATTCTGGGTAATGTTGCAGCTGTTGGCATGAATGCCAAAAAAGGGACACCATACTGACGAGGTCCTGATTTGTGTCTGCAATTATTGGTAGTCACCGCCTTTGAGGGAGGAACTGGTGTTATTATTTCTAATCTGACTGAACACAGAATCTTGCAGATTTGCGCATGTTATATTATGTTTAAGTATGGCTATGTGTGTTGTGTAAATAATTTGAGAAAGACAGAGAGAGTATACAGATGACGTGAGGTATACTACATGTACGTGACATATTTTATGAATATGCAGAAAGGTGGTCGTGTGCAGGATAAGTATCTTCCCACTGGATTAAAGCCCCTGCAGCTCTATTGGACTTATAAAAAGCCGCATTTCTACCCAATTAGGTATTCATTCATGGCCCACATGTTAAATATGTATGTCTGATACAACCCACCCTCTGCAACTTGAGAGAAAAATGAGTAAAAGAAAGATTTTATATTTATATTAAAAAAAAAGTTTTTTCAGTCCAATAAAGTTTTGGGAGCTTTAATCCATTGTGTGGCTGCTGTCCATGAAATGTTCTATCAAAGTCAACATTTGATCAAATGTAATCTTTTGTTGTCCTGATGTGCAGGAACTGAGCGAGAGCCTTACTATTATGGTAAGTGAAATAGATATCCATACCTACAAATGTTTTTTTTAATCAAATGTAAAAGTGCTTTGTTAAATCTAACACACCAGGTTTAAATTCATATGAGTACTTTTGGATAAATGTTTTTTCTGTTTAACATTTCATCATTTTTCGTCTCCATCAAATAGCAAAAATTACATTTTAGAAATCTTTCTCTTTCTCTTTCTTCTTCACAAGTTGCTGAGGGTGCGTTACACACCTACACATCCTTGCAGCTAGGGATTAGGGTGGATGTTGATCTTTTATTTTCCACACTGTGGCCCTTGTGTTGTTTTTATTTTTTGTTATTATATATTTTTTTCTGATATTTTGCATGTTAAAAATATGTTGTCTGTTGGTTTGTGTATTGTGTGTGTGTGTGTGTGTGTAATGTTTTTAAAAACAAGCTCAGAGAACAGGCATGATTGACAACATTATTTTTGAAGTGCATGTCAAAAAAAATTGCAATTGAAACATGTTTATTATGTTTGGAATCTAATTTGTCTCTTTCGTCCCTTTCTCCATCACCTCCTCTCTCCTGCAGACCTAACCACAGGTACTGCCATGACTTTTTATTTGCTCACTCTCAATCACAAACATCACAGTGCAAAAGACACCTTGAACCAACTAAAGCCAATAGCCTGTAAATCACATAAAAAAAAAACTCTGTTATTATTACACGTAGTACAACTCTCAACATCACTTGCTCGCAAAATGTTTCTTGAGTGGATCTTTTCCTCGTTTCTTTTATTCATCCCTCCTTCTCTCTCATCTCTGCATCAACAGAGGGCCCCCCTGTAGACCCACCTGAGGACAGAGTCGCTGTAAGTCACGTCTCACTGTTTTCTTCCATCTCTGTTTCTTTGCTGATGGTCTGTCAGTTGTTGACTGTTTCTGTCTGTTTTTTTCAGTTAGTTGTGTTACTTTTCAAGAAACACCGTAGCCGGATCAAATTTTTTAATGTTAGAAGGAATTGAAGGAGCCCAACACAATGAACCTCTGAGATACAGAGGTACTTTAGAGAATCTGCCTTTCTTGCACAGTGATATAAACACAGCCTGTGACATTCGCTGGCTTTGTGTGGCTGTCTGTGTTTGTTTGCCTGGGTTTGACTCTTCAGTGTAGGTGGGTTGTAACTCGGTGTTCTCATTGTGCAGGTGTACGTGGTGGTGGGCATCGCCGCTGTAGCATTCACCGGTTTCCTCCTGATGTTGGTTATTCTCAAGTTTGGAGGAAACTCCAAGTTTGGCATCAAAGGTAAGACTCCTGATGATGATCTGCATTGGTGGCGTCCGCCCTGTGGGGGGAGGAGGAATGTAAAGAAGCAGTGGTAATTTGCTGTTTGTGGTTCTGTGGTCAGAGTGTAACATGGATGGGTTCATGGATACGTTCACAAAAGAGTCGCCACAAAAGACTCTTTTAATATAGCGACTAACAGATGACAACTAAATCAAGTTATTGATGTTTACCTGTTAAACAGTAGCCTAGTGGTTGAGGTGCATACCATATAACCATAATGTCCTTCTATTCCCAATGGGACCCTTTGTTGCTCCTCTGCCCAAAAAATAAATCTTTAAAAAACATTGAACAAGCTTGTATTTATTCAATTTGAGCAACACATCATGATTATTTTCAGTCTACAAGTCTAACCTTTTGAGGATGCATGCCAATAAACTGATGATAAATGGTATAAAAACTGCTTGGCAATACAGCTTACCTGGATTTAAAATTGTCGCCCATCACTTTTGTTCTCCCTTGAGGAAGACTTGGTTAAATTTGTACAGTAGAAAATTGAAGGAAAACACACACCCATTCTGGTGAGGCGCTGGCTTGCAGACAGACATAAAAAAAATCTTTTTATCCTGGAGAAGGCAGAAGGCAGGGATATATTTGACATTTTCTTTCTTGCTGTGGTTGTTTCAGCTTATAAGGAAAAAGGAGACTCCAGGACAGTTTAGCTGTGTGGTTGAGTTGTGAGAAGACAAACTGTTCAATTAACTAAAGGGAGCAGGACTCTAAAATTCTTTTCTCGTGTTCGGTTTTGCGTTGCTGGTCTCATGCTTGTACGCTGTCTACAAACATTAAACCATCACGTATCCATGAATCCATCCTGTTCAGGTGGAAACAGGCTGCTGTTCGATGAAGGTTCACTGGGTCTCGGTGCTGCTGGTGAATAACATGCATGTCGACTAAACTGTAGTCTTTGTCCACGCTGATGTAAAACTACAGTGGTAGCCATTGTTGAAGCCTGCGCTTACACACACACACACACACACACACACACACACACACAAACACACACCCACACAGAGAGATACTGACCATTCATCATTTTTTTGCCTCACACTTCTACAATGGCTACAAGTGTAACTAATCTATTGTAGTATTTGTCATACTGACTTACTAGAAACTGATTTGTCTCTGTTTTGCTCATTTTGACGCTTGGCTGATATTTTCTCATTCTTTGTGAACTAACAATAACCACTGAACTACACTTGCATCAGTCCTCCTTCTTATACACACCATAAGTGGTTAAATATGGATATGATCACTGTGCAGCAAGCACACCTTTTTGTTGTTAAAGGGATTCAAGTTGAGTTAGCTGAGTGAAATCCTCAAAATACAGAACATAAGCTGGGTGTTGGACCAGTTTTCTGTGCTTTCTAGAAACAGACATTTCTGTTATTGTGTGTGTGTGTGTGTGTGTGTGTGTGTGTACTTTTATGTGTGTGAGATCCTCGGTTGGACAGTTGAAGTGCAGTATTTTGGCAGTGATTGATTTATGGCCCCCCAGAGAGGTGGGGTGCAAGACAGATGGAGCAGCCAGTATATACATTGTGTGTGTGTGTGTGTGTGTGTGTGTGTGTGTGTGTGTGTGTGCGGATGTGCATGTTTGTTTATGGTCTTGTGTGTGGTGTCTTCTTTCTCCAGGAGAGGTGAATGAGGTTGCTGTAAATGAAATGATCTCTCTAATGCCTCTTAGCATCCCCTATATATCTGTATTTGTGTGTGTGTGTGTGTGTGTGTTTTCTTGTATGTCTTGTGTGTCAATTTGTGTGTAGGATATAAGGTCACATTACGGTTTTGCCCTTCTGATTGTTCCCCTTGAGTCTTCATCCTGCTCTCTTTCCACTGTCTACTTCCTCTCCCCATGCGGTCCCGTCCTTATGCTCCAGATGTATGTGCCCTGCAGCATGTTGACACTGGGGTGAGTGTGTGGAGTCTGTGTGTGTGTGTCAGAGAGAGAGAGAGAGAGAGAGAGAGAGAGAGAGAGAGAGAGAGAGAGAGAGAGAGAGAGATAGCAGTGTTAAGTATATACAGCGGAGTCAGACAGAGAGCTGTGAGTAATCCACAGCAACAGTTGTGCCCACATAACCACTGTTTGTTTGAAACCTCCGCATACTTCCTATACCGGACCAATGACCAAAGTTCATATCAACAAGAGAAATATAACCGCAGACGGCGGCACACTAGCGCTAATCTAAAACAAACAGCACTGCGTCATAGCAACATGATTTCCTAAATTATAAACACATGCTCGCAGACGCACAGCACGCCCCCACACAGTCAGTCAGTGCTAACAGTAATGAACTTGTGATCAGAATGTGTGAAGAGAGCGAGTCAGGCCTTGCACCATATTGAACAGGTGTGCATCAGAAAAGCACCACCCACCTCACTGGTTCTGGGTGAATTGCTCTCCGTCTCTGTCTGATAGCTGAGTGAAAAAACTGTAGCTGCTTTACAAGTTTACATTATTTATAGTGGCTGCATTATTCTGCTCCTCTCTCATCAATAACACATGTGCAACATTTGGTACAGGTTCCTTTTCACAGTCTCCTTGTGATGTATTTTATATACTGTGTATAGGTATGTGTATTGATGAGGTTGTTTTGGCAGATGGGAGCAAGAAAATTGCTTGAAATGTAACATTAACCATGTAGTGAAAGTGTAGAGATTGAATGTTTTTAGCATGGCAAAACATTTAGCTATCTTGTCTGTCTTTCTACTCGATTGATAGAGGTTTTTTTGGCCACCTGATAATCATCATTTGGAGTTGTGTTTCCGTCCACCTGATGAATGTAAGTTCAATATTCACTCTCCTTTGAGCTCTGTGTTTGGTCTCCACCAATGCCTGAGAAAAATATCTGGCTCTTTAGCTGCTAACCCAGATAGCAAAAATGCTGTGGCCCAGATCCGGCCCACACCTGACTCTTTTGGCACCTTCATCCGGCCCACATACCATGTGGAATGATGGCACTTGGGCGGTCCGCTCCTGTTTCCCAGATCTGGGCCACAAGCAAGCCATAGCGATGCTGTATGTCAACCAAGAACAAACCAGATAAACTTGAACTGACCCACATACAGCGAGAGCACCGCATCTTCACCAAAAAAGGCCCACGTTTCATTTGGGATATTTGGGCCATATTTGCTATTTTACATGTGGGCCATTTCAGACTCACATCCATTTTGTCCGGGCCAGAAGAAGGCCAGCAGTCCCGCATCATTGCCTGAAGTGGCCCACTTCCATATGTGATCTGGGAGATGCTTCACTTTGTTCACCAGCTAGTCGCTAACTGTGTCTGTCTGCCTTTTGGTGCTGAGCAGGTACAGCTCAGTGGGGTTTTAGAGCTTTTCCTCTGTAAATGACTCCCTGTTGCAGCCAAAAACAACATTATGAGTGTGGTGAGAGTGAATCAAAACAGTAAAGTTGTGGGCTGGAAAACCAAAACAATTAGCTGAAAGATGGTAAAATGCTGAGAGGGACCTGCAGAGTCACGTGATGATTCTCTCTGAATTCGATACTATGAGCGACCCTCTCACATCTAAATTTCACCAGAAGCTGTTATTTAAAATGAACAGACAAAACTCAGTTGTGGAGGTTAGTTACGATCAGCATTGCATGATCATAGTTAAGCTTTACCTATTCATTCAGGAGGTCTCATTGAAATCGAGATTTCTTTTGCAAGAAGATAAAAGTACAAATGTACAAACTTTTGTTTCGCGTGCAAATGTTGTCGGCTGCTAAAATGAAAACCCAGAGATGTGGACCCCTAAGAGATGGAGATAAAAAGAAGCGTGTTGGCTTCAATAGGCCTGTTGGAAGAGATGCCACCATTTTACACATAACGATCCTCCCAGACTGACTGCAGACTTCTGAAAGAGAAAACACATTAGACAGTGCAGGCAGAGAAGGGAAGGACATAAACATCATCTATATGTGTTAATGTCCTCGAAGCACCTGTAGGGAGGAAAACATCAACATAAACTTAAGTTCTGATGCAGGAACGAGACAGAAATGTCAAGACAGACAGCCAAAAAAAAAAAAAAAGACGAGTGATTGAAAGTGAAATGGTATATGTGAAGTGGAAGAAGTGGGAGACAGACGGAGAGGAAGAGAGAGCCGATGCTAAAATTGACATTTGACAAGAAGTGAGAGTGAGAAAAGCGGAGAAGAGAGAGAGAAAACCAGCAAGGTAGTGAAGGAGAGAGACATTGAAAGAACGCAAAGAGGAGAAGAAAAATGGAGAAAGGAAACAGTAGAGAAGATGTTAAAAAACAGAGACCGAGCGAGTGTAAGAGGAAAAGAAAAAGCTAGAGATGGAAGGAGAAAGTCCTCTCTTGTCCACTTATCAATGATTCATCATTAGTGCCGGTTTCAGTTTTCTCCTTGTTTGGTGAAGTTGCACGCCTCCTCTTTCTCTCTCTCTCACGCACACACAGCTCCTCAGTGTTGATCGATCGATATGACACCCTCAAGGTCAGCTGAGCTCCATTCTAGGCCCGCGGCACTGCCGAGCATGCTCAGTGTAGCCATCACCTCCTCCTCCTTCTTTTCTTCTTCTTCTTCTTCTTCTTCCTCCCCTGCAGAAAGGTTGGTTGAAAAAATGGTCCCTTATTTAGATTAGAGCTGGGAATCGAATATGTTCGTAACGCTGAATGTCTAATGTCTGAATGTCTGTCACATACTGAAAGATGTCATTGAATGCTGGGAGTTTAGTCTTTAGTCTTTTTTAATTAGATGTTTCTTCATTTCTTCATTTTAGAGCATATTTTATTCAGGTTCTCAGATGGCTGCTTTGTATTGAAACAAAATTTAAACACTGATACATTTGGCCATTTTTGGCTCATTTTGTCAAACAGAAAAAAATCATAGATCGTAGATTAGTGTAATTTCAGTATAATTTTAGCATTGGCACAGACATTTGAGTATCGTATTGGCACTGGTGTAGAACATTTTTCAAACTATTATAATAACCCTGTAATAATTAATAATGCCTAATAATAAAATACATCTTGGAGCTTATTCCACTCAGGTGTGTTGGAGTTGGTGTGCGTCCATGTGTAAGACCTCGTGTCTTTTCAGCCAATCAGAAATAAGAAGGACATGTTTATGTCAGTTGGTGAGTAAAACTGTCTATCTTTACACGTACGTTTCCATAGCAAATGTAACAACTTGTTTGCAGGTCAGTAGATTATTTGAGGTAAACGGCTTGAAGCTCTGAGTAGTCTGAGTCACTGAAGCTCCACATGGAAACTGTAGATACTTGAACTGCCCTGCAGTTTAGTGCACTGCGTTAATGTAATTATTATGCACATGACCTGAGGTATGTGCAAAATGTGAATAAAAAAATGTGTAGATTGAACAAAAGAAAAGATTGTCATATTCGATTTTATAGTATTAATGTTTTGAACCCTCTTATTCCAAGTAGTTAACAACAAAGGCACACACACGATAATAAACCTCAGCTTGTTTATCAAAAAGCTTTCTGTCAAATATAAGATTGGTTGACTGTGTTAATTGCAACTTGACTGTAGAATAAAAATAATACAACAAGTGAATAATGAAAATGAATTTTTCATGATAAATGTATGTGTTAAAGCGGTGTGGCTGTGGCTCAGGAGGTAGAGCAGGTCGTCCACTAATCCGGAAGATTGGCGGTTTGATCCCCGGCTCCTCTAGTCCACAAGTCTCCTTGGGCATGATACTGAACCCCAAATTGCTCCCGCAGGCTGTGCCATCAGTGTGTGAGTGTGTGTGTGTGAATGAGCATTAGATCTCCTGATGAGCAGGTTGGCACCTTGAATGGCAGCCTCTGCCATCAGTGTATGAATGTGTGTGTGAATGGCTGAATGTTGGCATGTCGTGTAAAGCGCTTTGAGTGGTCGGAAGACTAGAAAGGCTCTGTATAAATGCAGCCCATTTACCATTTAAAGGTATCACCTGTGGCCTTAAAGGAAACAACGGTTTATTGCAACATGGGATTCATTTTCACTGCTGCAAGACTGACTGACTGATCTCAGGCAGATCTCAGTAATTACATCGGCGAGCAGAGCGTTATCATAACCGATAGAAATGATGGCTGGAGTTAGAAAAATAGCTGTAATATAGTTGTAATAACCATACTTTATATTTTATTTTAGACTTTAATTTAGACTTTTTTTAAATGGGCAAATTTATAAGCAAGGGAAGTAGAACGTTTGAGCCCCTGTGTATGCCTCCTCCTCCTCTCTACATGCTGCGATGGGCTCCAGCTCCTTGTGACCTGGGCTATAGAATATACTTTAAATGGATGGATGTGTCCTGGATCATGTTTTTCAAGGTGAAATTTTGTTTGTTTGCAGATTTCAGTATTGAGAGCTGGATGAAGGAAAGACTAAATGCCTGTGGCAGATCCTGAGGGCAGTTACTGTTTGAAGTGCTCTGAAAATGGAAACTGTTCTTTTCCAAAGTGAAACGTTGCCTGAAGACTGAAGTCTGTGCACTTGCCTGACTGCAGCTTTTCTTTTGTCACACATAGCAGTTTATAAGTGATTGTTTTTACTGATCTGTCCTGAGCTAGACACAGACAGGGTTTGTCTCACCCAGCTGCATTTGCTGCTACTCAGGATTTGTTCGCCACAAAATTAGTGTCTGTGTGAGTTACAGATGTGGAATCTTCTTCATTTTTTTTTTGTATTGCAGCAAAATTCTTGCAGTATAAATTTCTCTACCATCTATGGGTCTATAAAGTGTCTCAGTTGTGGAAAATCTTTTCAACAGGTGCCACACTAAATGTTTCAAACCTCAAAAAAAAAGGTCTAGGGTGAATTTAAATGGACTTTCTCTGTAGCTTGGAAAAGTCAAATCTCTCCTTGTTGTTTATGCCTGAATGGGAGTTTGCTAGAAACAGGCGACATTTCAAATATTCTGCACACTAAATTGGACGAACACACCACTCTGTGCGCTGTCACTGCTGCTTCGGGTTGCCAACTTCTGACTCTATCTGCAGAACCTCATTGAAAAGTTTAATTATCATCTAAACCGCTCCTTGTGATTTCTTTTTCTTTCATTCTTTAATCATTTTTGAGGATGTGAAGGCACGTGTGAAATCAGACATCAGAGAACAATCAAAAGTCTTAACAGTCTATTTTGAAAAAGGGGAAGTGTTGGTGGTCAGAGTCAAAGAACTTGAAGATAGTGGTCAACGGTCGGTGTCTCTCTCTCACTCGCCTCCTCTCATTTCTGTCAGGGAGTCCATTTTGCAGCCGTACATCATTTCCTGTCTTATATTGGTCAGCCTGACCTTTACGAGCCGTCAGAGTAGTGAAAAATTAGATAGTTGAAGCTGGGAGTGCAGTGTGGGAACAGGACTTTATGTATACATACAATGTGTGCAGGGCACAAATGAAATTTATTATAGACCATCTAAAGATTTAGATTTTCTAAACTGTTTTCCATTTTGACACACAGGAGCTCTTTAAAGTCAATTATCTTCCACTTAAAAAAATATGCACTTTAAAAATGTTACGTGTGACCTCATTTGATTTTCCCTTTGACGACTAGCATGCACTTCATAAATGGGCTTTAAATGGTCATACAAGGAACCAGAGAGTCATGAAGCTTACTCAGCACATGATGCACAGAAATCTACATAATGAGACATTAAAGATACCATATTTCTGGGATGTGAGGTTTTACGGAGAATAATTTCTCTTGTAATATTATTTTCAGATGGCTGTTTGCTTCTGAGTATAGATCAAACTAGAAATAATGCTTTGATGGAATGATTTTCACCGAACTCAGCGATCCACCATACCAAGGAAAATGATTTCATCGGTGATGATAGAAAAATAAAGCATGAAAAGAAAAAAAAAGATCTTTGTGATCCAATTTTCTTAGCAACACAAACAGCCAACACAAAAGACCCATGTTCTCTTTATACATCCATGGCTTGCACAGAGGCTGGCGCTTTTATCATAACAAACAATCCATTGTACAAAAGCAAGAAAATGTACTTTCATCTACCACACTTATAAGGCAGGCGGTGCCTTGTGCTGTATATGCCTCATCACACGCAAGGCCTTCAGATACGTTTTATTCCAGCAGAGCTTTCTGGCGACTTTAATGGTTGTGAAGAAACATTCACAGAAAATCCCTTTACATTGTGAAACTCACACTGTGTATGACAGTATTTGTTAGAGGTGAGACTAAGTCATTGATTTGCAAGTCTTAAACTTTGTGTTTCATGTCCTAAATGTCATTATAGGCCTTTAAGAAATTTAATGCAATTTTGAATATTTAAACAGAGTAACACTTCGTATAAACTGACAAAAAATAATAAATGCTTTTAAAAATGTGTCTTTATTACTTTTAAGCAAAATTAACATTTAAAATGTTTACATGTAAAAGCAAAATGATCAGGTGTGCATTAGTATGTTATTACTGTTATCCGTCTTTGAGTCCATCTGTCGTCAGCTCTCAACATTTGTAGCAAATATTAGTAAGAAAAAATAAAAAACTTTAAAATTTATATGAGATCTGTACTTTTTGTTGTAGAAAAAAAAAACTGCAGTTTAGGCAACTTATTTGTAATGACACTTGATCCAAATACTTGAGGTGCTGATTCAGAACTCTTAATCATATGATATGAGGGATTCTGACAACTAAAACCGGCGTGAAGTAGCTGGATCGCTTCACTTGAGAAGACTCGACACTCTGTTGGTTTTGTTGAACTATATAAACACACCGTCCACTTGTGAGTGAAGAGTGATGTTACAGACAAATCCGGCAGCTGATTTATGTGTTGCACTCTCAAGCTCTGCTGCCATTGTGGAACTGAACAGATTTACACTGAAAACGCAGAAGTTTGGCTTTTCACACTAGACAGTCGCCCCCCCAGACAGGATGAAAGTAGTCTGTGTGAGCGAAGAAGTTTTTCACTATCAAAAGAGTCATCTGAAAGTAGTTATGACATCACCTTTTTGGAAAAAAAACAACATTAACGTACCACCTCTGTCTGACCTCTACAGTTATGTAAGAGCGCGGTGGAGTAATTAAGCTCCTCATCACAAAATCATCAAACTTGGAGTCAATGATTTCTTGCATTGAAATAAGAAGAAATGCATCATAAACATGTTATTGCCATGTAAAAGCCAAGAAACATAACTTTTTGTCTTGTCTGTGCAACATGATTGGCTGTTGTCGGATAGGTTGCTAGTACATCTGTTGATTCGCTGCGCATTATTTTAAAACACACGTTTTAGTCTTTGGCCTTTGGGGAGGATACCAAGTCATTTAAAGTCAAAAGGCTGAAGTCCAAGTGATGTCACAAGTCTAGTGTTAAAGTCAAAGTTGAGTTGTCCTTTTTGATTTTGTCAAGTTGAGTTTAAGGTCTTTAGAGTCATGACCTGAGTGTGACTCGAGTCCAAGTGAAGTCACTAGTGCACACCTCTGGTCTTTTTGTGTGTACACATTTACACTGTGTATACATCATGTCAATGTTGACTTTTTCCTCAGACGGTAGGGCAGTGTGTTGTTGTTCAAGGTCCTCCTGGTTGCTCAGTAAATGTCACTGCTGCCAGATAGTGTGTACATGTTGCATCAATGTGGCTTTTTCTTGGCAGTACAGTGAATGTCTGTATGATAAAGGTCTATGTTAATGAGGCTTTAGCTATCGATCAACACCTAGTCCTGCTATACTCAGGCAGATACTCAAGTGGCCAAGACAAACACACACATGCACAAAAGCCCCCATGCAGATTTCCTGAATATGTATGAGAGTTGGCAAAGACGTATGCCAATATCGTTTACTGTGTCTGGGTGCTTTTGTGTTGTGTATTTGTGTGTCTGTGCAGCATTTTCTGCACAGCGGGGAAGGGGAAAAAGAGGAGGGGAGAGAGAGCGAGCGAGAGAGAGCAGCAGTACTGAGCGATTGGGAAAAGCACTATAACAGATAGAGGTTTATTGACGGATCAATTGATCGTTTGCCCGTCCAGACTGAGCCAGGATGCCTCTGTCTTCTTGGTCGTGCCTTCCCATCACTGCCTAATGCTAAGGTCAGCAGCTCTGCTCTGCGGCGTGCGTGTACGTGTGGACGGGAGGTGGGGGATAGTGGACACGTGTGAGTGACAGGGCAAAAGTAGGTGAAAGAAGATGGGGAGAGAGTAAACAAAGAAAAAATGAACAAGGAGGCAGAAGATGTTAGAAATAAAAGCCCGTCCGATTGTGTACGTGTCGTTTTTTGTTTTTTTCTCATGCAGAAACACGGGTTCATACCTGTGTGATGTGTCAGACTCTTACACTCAGACCTTTCTTTTACTACAGTACAGACCATATCAGGCCAGTTGGATTTACTACTGTGTTTCATGGTCCAGTGCCAAGCTAAGATTTTGCTGAGGAGTTCATGTTTTTTTTTTTTTTTTTTTCCTGGCATAATATTCACAACCAAGCAAGAAGCAGTACAAAGCTGACATTCACAGAAAATAAACGTTTCCTGAGAACATGCTGATCAAACAGACATAATGACTTCAAAAAGATGAGGACAAATGTGCTTTTATGTTGAATAATAGCTCATTTCAGTAGGCGCTGTATCACACAAATTGATTGTTTGGCTAAAAATATGCCAAATTCAACGAAGAGATTTAAGTGACTATCTTTCAAGAGCATGTATTACATTTGAAGATTATTATTATTATTAAAAAAAAGCAGAGGACCAATACCAATCTTGCAAAGTTTGTAAAAATAATACTTTTAAGAAGCTGTTGATTATTTGCTCATTAAAATATTTGTCATATTGTATTTGCTGACTTTATTTCTAAGCATGAACTACACTAGTGACATACAGTGTAATGCTTGTTAAATGGGACAGCTGAAGAAGATTTTCATGAGAATCACGTGAAGCTTTTGAGTGAAAATGATTCTAAATTGAAATTCACAACAAACTTTAATGAAGGGAGGGGGTGAGATACATGTGTTAGTGTGTGTGTGTGTGTGAGATGGTGGATAGTGGGCACATGATTATGTGATAGGATAAATCTTGATGTGTGAAGGATGGAGAGAAAAAGAGCAAAAAAAAAGAAGGTGACAGACAGAGAATATGTGAGAAGAAAGATTGTAAGTCGTTATAAGTGTTAGTGTCTGCGAGAGACTGAGTGTGTAAAAGAGAAGACAATCATTTTTTTTGTTTTTCCACATGCATAAGCACATGTTCATACTTGTTTGATGTCCCACAAAGTCTTCATTTTCAGAAAAATGTCTTCACTGCACATACTGTACGCTGCTTGCAGCTTCAGAGACAGATCGGGCCAGTAAGATTTATGTCTGTGTTTTTTCTCCGGTCCGAGGTCCAGTGCCAGGACCTGCAATTCTGCTGAGCCGTCCGTGGGTTGTTTAGCTGACATAAGACAAATAACAAAAAATACTCACAACCAAGCGAGACGTAGTATGAAGCTGACATGCAGAGAAAAACAAGCGTATTTCCTGAGAACATGCTGATTAAGCAGACAGATGGTCAAATGATGAAGAAAAATGTGTGTTTGCGTACATACAGTATGTGTGAGTTTGAAAAAGCGAATAAAGGACATTTCAGTTTTTTTTTTTATAACACAAATGGATTTTGTAGAATCCACACTGAAATCAGCTGGAAAGAAATATTTAAAAAATCATCAATTTTTTTAATAAACAAATGACTGACGGCATGAAACAAACAGGAAAAGAAAACACTCTCACAGATGTAACTAGTGTTGCATCTACAGTGTCTCCTCAGTTATTTTTAAAAAGCGGTGAGATGCATCCCTATTTTCCAACGTCAAAATCTGTCCAATGGGAATGTTGTTCAGTGTTGTTGACACTAGCTTTGAAAAATAGTAGTATGTAGTTGCTTGTGGCGCACGGAGAGGGTCGGTCAAAAAACTGTGTGTATGAGAGAAAGTGAGAGACAAAAAAAAATACAAAACCCAGAGAGTTTGTGTGAGAGCTATAGACAGTAAATGTGTACGTGTGCATATGTGTGTGGCTGTCAGAAGGTCTGCAGCGTGACATGGTCGACTTCCGTTGCCCCGTTGCATGCTGTTGCCATGGCAACCTGCGTCATTGCCAACCTGCGCTGCTCCAAAACTAAATCATTATCACTAGCTGAGTCTGGGAGAGGAGTGAATCACTACCTTCAGACACACACACACACACACACACGCACGCACGCACGCACGCAGAGACATGAAGTGACACCTGGGACAGACTAAACTCAGCAGTCGAGGAGGAGATGGGAGCAGACAAAATACATCAAATCGTAAAGCCTGAGTTCATTAACTGCAGCATGGTGCCTCCAGCTGAAAGATTTTTTGCCCCATTTACCGGCTTTGTTTATGAGGTGAGTCATGGGAAGAAAAGCATTTCTCACTCCTCCTACAGGGACTCAATGATTGGCAGCCAAACTTGAAATTTTTTTTTTTTTTTTTTACCTTCTAAACCCTTTTTGAGCTTGAAAGTGTAACTTTGTACTTTGGTGGTGTGCTGCTTTGAGATACTGAGCATCAAAAACCTTACACATCAAATGCCAAAACTGTAATGTGTTTTTATTTGAAATATTGAACGCCAAGTCAAACAACAGGTAGCTGCTTACCTGTTATAAACCTCTTAACAGGTGCTGGTCCAACAGAAAAACGGGTCTGCACACTGCGCCCCCAAACCTACTATATGTTTCATTTGATGAAATATGTCACAGCTGATCAACACATCGCATAAGAAAACATACATTTGACATTTACAAGGCAGAACGTATTCCAATGGGATAGTGACACAGTTTGTGTGTTGGTTTTGTAAAATTTGCCAACTCAGCTTTAATTTGAGTGTTTGCATCCATATCAGCCTAACTGTGTAGGAACTGTAGCTGCTTTTTATACATATTCCCCTCACTTTAGGGTGACAGAAGGTAATTACACCAATGAACAAGCGTCCCTTTGCTTTGTCAGGCCTAGACTGAAGTTAGTGTTTCCACTGTATGCTTTCAACAATGGTGCAGAGCTACTGCTAAATGATGAGCACCGCTGCTGAAATTTTGCATTATATATGCACAATGTATGCACACACTTCAAGCAGCTGACTGGAGCTAGTGGTGAGTGAATGGGAACACCGCCCCTGCCACACACACACACACACACGCACACACACACACAGACACAGTCACCATAGCTACAGAGCGTGTCCTGTAAGCAATTTTTTTTTTTTGCTAGGATAGCGACGGAATGACCCGCCCTACTCTGCCTCACTCTGGCTCTGATTGGCTAGTACTTGTAGCCTTCCTTGGTTGGGTTGGTTAGGTTTAGCCATAAGGAGTGAGATGGTTTGGGTTAGGGTAAGAATATCAGGGTCAGAGCCAATCAGATGCAGTGGGGCCTGTCTTTGCAGAAAATTCTGTTGCATCCTAGGAAAAAAAAATTGCGCTCTGTAATGCTGCTAGAGAGAGCGAACATGCAGCTAATTCTTTCAGACTCCAGAGAAGCAGTGGTTTATGGTAAAAAGGTCATACTACTCTTTAGGGCAAGCTTTTTATTTAGCTAACTTCTTAAGACAGTAGAATTATAACATAAGGAGAGTTCAGTAAAGTCAACGTTTCCGAATATCCACAGCAAAGTGGTTGTTACTAGCGAAGAGTGTAGACAATTTGTTGTGCACACAACAGCATCCCTGCTGAAAAAAAAATCCTAGGGGAAACACTGTCGTTATGTTCACTTCGTGCTTGTTTCGGGGGCCTCCAGTCTGATCTTCAGCAAATGAAACACATGCTGAGCTGGTTTGACTTCAGGTCATTGGCTCATTGCTACTTTGTGGCACTTACAATCAATTTAACCATTTATATCATGTCCTAATATATAAACTGTAACTTTTCTGGGATGATAAAAGGATTTTTACAGTTGACTAGTTGGACCCTAACCCAGTTCTGTCTTTGCTAAATGCAAAAACCATCATATGGAAAGCTTCTGTAATGCAACCCCTCCCTCTGATGTTACATTCCTCTGCTGTGTTCTGGGATTATTAATCCACTAAACTTCCACTGCACACCTACACAAGTATTCAGCTAGATCATTTTATCATAAAGCGAAGGTACAAATTAGAGCCTCACTGCGCCCTTTTGTTATTAGGTCATGATTAGGTCATGTGAGAGCCAGGAAAGGCGAGAAACGTTCCTCGAGAAGAAAACATTGTGGGGTTATTGTCTTTGTGGTCGCTGTAGCTGTAGTGAAGTAAATGTTAGTGACGAGTTTGTTGTTTTAGTCTTTCTTTTCCAAATCTCTGCGCTTCTCTCTCAATTTCCACAAAACAGAAATGACAAATCCAGCTTGAGGGGGAAAGCAGGTTGCTGTTTTTGGCTCGCCTCACCCTGTCCTTTATCATAAAGTGTCAGCTGCCTGGAATGGTTTTCTCCTTTACATTCCCGTCCTGACAGACGTCTCAGCCATTACTTGCCTGGCCTGACTTAATTTCCACAGTGCAAGCTCCCTAATTACACATTCCTCTTCCTCCATCCTGCAGCCGCAGCGGTGAAATTGTTGTAGGAGCCCTCAGTTCAGCTTCTGTCTCAAACAGGCCGTTTTAGCTCCTGTCTCTTTAAGGCAAGATGACCAGCACACCTCCAACAGGTAAACAACTTATTTTACTTTGCTGTGCTGTGTAATGGAAACACACCCACAGTGTGCCAGCTCGACTCGAGTCATGTCTCGGCGTGACTACCGCCAAAGCAATGGAAAAAAGCCATAATGTTAGCGGAGCGGAGCAGTGAACTGTTGACCATACAAAGAAATCTGTCACAAGCCAACGTTGGCTCAGGCTGAAAGTAGAAGAAACCAAACGTTCAGAGCAGACTGACGCCAGTGCTTTTTGCTCACAGGATCACTCAGGTATTACTTCGACATATGTTTACCTCATTATTTGACATTTTGGCAACGTTTAATACGAACATCTGATATTGTAACATCATATATATGACTGAAAACACGGAAAAGCATAATAGGTCACCTTTAAGGCTCAGTATTCCTAGGAATTATGGACAAATCCGTACCTCACAATTTACTTGCAATGTTAACGTTCAGTGCAGGAAGTATTTTAACTTTATGTAGCAAAGCACAAAGTGAGGGTGTGTCAGGGTTCGTAAACATGATTTATTAACTTAAGCTTAACCATTGCTGTCATGCGCAGATATTGCACAAAGTAAGAACTTTAAAAACATTGTCATGAACATAATCCAAGGTTTGCAGAATTATCCAATATCGAAGTTCTCGTCTGATGATCGTGTTTTTAACTCATATTCATAATTTTCTACATGCTGTTTTTCGTCAGCCACACTCCTATCATTCATTTTCCAAAAGAGGTACAAATACAAATAGTATTACCAGATTTTAAAGAAGAAAAAAAAAAAAAAGATTTGATACTTTTTATCTCTGGCATTTCACCTTTTTTGAACTTGTGCTTCACAATGAAAAAAGAAAAGGAAAAAGAAAATACCGCCGAGCCGTGTTACAACATTTCTGCGGCCCGACACAAGTTGCATTCTTCACTGAGGGATACGTATGGAGTTTAAAAGCATTTCTCTTGAGGGACATATTTCTGTTTGAACAGGCACTTACTGCTGCAGGATTTTTAAACAATTACAGAAGATGCAGTGTAGCTTTGGACATCCTAAATTCTTCCCTTTTTGACAAAAGTGTTTCCTTTCTGTGGACACACACCACCGACATGGGAAAATTGCTGCCACTGTTAAACAAAAACTTAAATTCCAGTAGCTGTGTGAGTTTGCATAAATTCCCTCTTAAACACTGTGGGGGATACAAGGCCAAACAATACGAGTAGCCCAAGTGATTCAAAGCAATGTGTTTATTGTGCGAGAGATTTGTGGCGCTGCAGCAGGAAATCACTACAAATGTAACAGGGGCCCTGAGGAAATAAAGTTGCTACATGAAATTAAATTGAACCTACTGCTGGGACACACCTGGAATCTGACTTTTTCTTTTTACCTCATCTCCATCTCTCTCCCCTCATCTGTTTGATGTTTTGCGAGGCATGGCTCTCTTCTCTCTCCAGCAGTTTTTCCAAACACAAACTCTGTCCGGGGGTTTTGTGGGGACATTTCTCATTTTCTCTTAGATATTTGAAATGCATTTGAACCTTAATGTCACATCCAGCAGAGGTTTTTATTTCTTTTGGCTGGCTCAGCATCTGTCGTAAACTGACAGGTTGGTAATACACATGTCATCCTTCAACACAGATAGGGCTGTTATGTTTGGCTGGCACAGACTCCCCCAGTGACATGCCAGGTGTTGCTATCAGCCTGTAATTTCACAAAGAATGTAACAACGAATGAACATGCAGCTGATTGTTTTTTTTTTTCAAAATTATAAATGTGTGTTTGTTTGCACACACAGATGTGGCAGAAAGTTGAAAAAACAGTTGGAAATGGGCCATTGTGCTATGTGGTATCAGTTTGCCATATAAGTAGGCAGTGTTGGGTTAGGTAGGTTACAGATTACTAGTTACCCTGTTAAAAATGTAATAAGGAATGTAACTATTTTAATTACTTCATCAAAGTAATGAAATTTATTACATTTGATTGCTTTTTGATTACTTTTCTAACAAATGTTTTAAACTGGGCAATAAAGCTGAAAAGTCATAAAAAAACATCAATTTAAACCAGGCAGAGGTGAGGTGTAAACCTCACAACAGTACTCAACACTGATTACTGTCAAACTTACATTAAAAGTTCTTCAATATAATTTGAATTAAGATCGGAGTGTTCTGATTTTAAAGCACAACCACCAAAAACACTGAAAGCACTAAAAAGGCGTTCTTGTCCGAAGACATGGCCACCCGCCTTGACATGGCCGGCTGGTCGCAAGCATGGCGGACTCAGGTTGCTTAGAGCAATGCACATTGATTTGATTGGCAGATGAGAGGCGATGCAAATTCAAAAAAGAGAACCAATCAAAAACAATGCCCAAAATTTGAGGGCATACTGCCAAATGAATTGAGCCTGTCTAGACGTAGAGACAGCTCCTACCCTTGATGGTGTTGCACTCAAATTTGTCCCAATGGCTTTGCTGACCCGCATTGTCTGGATATATGCCAATAGAAGGCATGAATGTTATATTCTACATATAAGCTTTTTACCAAAAATAATATATTCAGATGTGAGCCCTTTGTAATCATCAACATTTTGATTATTACTGTAATTTAATTACATATTTTTTCTCAGTAACTGTAAGGATTACAGTTGTGTGTATTTTGTAATTTAATTACGTAACGTAACTAGTTACTCCCCAACACTGTATGAGTGTGTCAATTGATTGTGGTGCGGCAGGAAGGCTGAGGAGTGTAAAGTCAAGTTCAGGTGTGTGTAGGATCACTGAGTTTATCGTTCATGCTGCGGTAGAAAAGTCGCCTCACCCTTCTTCTTTTTTAAACAAATAAGCACTTGACTGGGAAGCTGCTCTGCTGTGAATTTGTATAAATTCTTAGAGTGATTGTGACCTTTGCTGCATAACTGATAAATAAATATACTTCACATATGACACTCATTGATGTTGGGGGTGTGTACATTATACAAAGTTAAACAATGGGACTTATCTACGTACAATAAGGTATATAATCTTATTGGTATCTCTGGAGAGGAGGTCATCTATGATGTTTTCAGACTTTTGGTTTCTTTTTCTCTCATTTGAATTTGAGTTTTGATTTCTCATATTGCTGCGTCTTTCAAGAGGTCCATCCATCAATAAGGGGTAGCACAGGTTTGATCTGTTGTTGAGAGCCTGTTTGTTCACTACCTTGTCCTTCTGTAGGCTACCTGAAAGTAGTATTTGAAAAAAACTATCCCACATACTTCCTCTGACTCAGCTAATAGTCTCTGAAGTTATGTACCCTCTTGATGCAGTGGTGGCTCCAACATGCCCAAACCACCACCAACACAACCTATAACACAGCTTTGTGTTGAAAAAGAAAGAACTGCATCACTGATATTGATGCTTCGACCAAAATTTAACCCCCTGTGCATATGAAGCCAGGACCCTCGAGCCTTTATTTCTTGGTAATATAAATGCAGTATTGAACTGGGAAACAAGAAAAAAAAATCGGGTGCTGCTCTGTTGTGAATAACACATGGCTAATTTACTAAACCTGTCTGTTCTAACACTAGGTTTTAGAAAATTCATGGCTCACTGTACAGATGGAAAAACAATACAAGGTTATTTAGATATAGTTCCATTTGAAATATTGAATAAAACACAGATTTTTGCTTTACCCAGCATTAAATTATTGAAATTAAAAAGTTATTTCAAGCAAAAGCAGCGAAAAAAAAAAACCAAACTGCTAGAAGCCTTGTGTTCTTTCTCCATCCTACAGTACAACATTACAAAAACAACTTTCATAACAAATACTAAGTGACAATATTCTCTGTGGTACTGACACTACCAGCAACTAAGACCTCTATCATTATTATTATTATTATTATTATTTACAGTTATTTTCTTTTCTTACATTTGTTTTGTTTTTGCTATTGTTGATGTTGTTTGTGTTTCCCTTCAGGCTGTGTGTTGTTTCAGAACATCCCAGTGGAGGTGGTCTCACGCTAACGGAGACGGACACACAAGAGACTAAAAGACAGAGAGAAAGATTGCTTGTTTGTTTGTGTGTGTGCGTGTGTGTCTGTGTGTTTGTGAGAAAGAGAATGAGTGGGAGAGAGTGATAGAGAGAAAATTGAAAATGGGGGAAGATAAAGGAGAGTAGCACCTATATGTCCACCCAACATAACAAAAACAAAACAAAAAAAACAAAAACACTGTATAAGGAATGAAGGGAAGGGATGCTGTAATGGCTTACAGGACACACACATACACACACAGACACACACACAAGCAGACAGTCGCCAGGTGGATGTTGTCCATTATCAACCTCTAAAGGCAGAAGAACCAGGTAGAGCTCTGGGATGCAGCAGCCTGATCAACCAATCAGAGAGAGCCCTCAGAGACACATAAAAGCCTCCCATTGGATGAATTATTCAGATCAGAGGGACAGAGACATCCATTAACCTACATCTTCCCCCAAAACACACACACCCCCAACAGACCTACCCCTGCACACACACACACACACATTTCTGCAGATTTAGGCACCTTGGCTTCTGATTTTTTTGCATGTCACCACTCAACCCCTTGGTGCAGTATTTCTTCATGCACACAACACAAACCCTTTGGAGACACAAACACACATAATGAACATTACTTTGTAAACAACCCTGTGTTCAGGGTCCTGTTTAAATTCAAACCATCTTTCCTGTTTAGACCTTGTAGTACCCGATTTAATCAGACCCAAACATTGAGACGTTCAACCACTGCAGTGGCTCTTGATGATCCTGATGAACTGAAAGAATAGAAGACACCAGTTTTGAGTCTCATTAAATCGAGTAACCAACACTACTTTGTGGACTGCGGAAGAAAAAGCGGCTTTGAAGAAAAAAAAAAAAAAAAAGTGATTTTGTTTGAATTTGGCAGCAGCTTCCTGTTAGTGCAGCCTGCACTGCAGCAAGCCACATTCAGAACCAGCAACAGAAATGATCGGAGATATGGGAAAGCGTTTGAGAGAAAATGGCTTCACTTCCAATTGCCTCGCTCTTGTGTGCAACAAATCCTAAAAAAAAAAAAAAAGGTTAACTACGTGATGAGTTGAGCAGGTTTTCTGAAAGTCTTTATTACAGACTGTTAACACCAGGAGTGGCAGAACATGCTACCTGACTGTTTGGAAGGCACATAAACTGCAGAGTAACCATCAAATTAGTTTTGCAGGTATTCACCACACCTGTCAAAACATCCAGCACATCCGCCACGAAACAGATTCCTTTTCCACTCAGTCCCCTGTCAACTGCTACGTTATAGTGAAAAGTTGTGGCTCTATAAATCAAAGGAAGCTTTTTTGGGGGAAAACATTTTTACAGTGAAAGATGTTTAAGATGTTTCACACGCTCGTCTGTATCTCATTAGGGAACGCACACCTTGTCAGTATCCAGTGCAGACACACACGGTGACACGCACATCATAAATTGAAGTCTCTCTGTTAAATTAATCATCAGTTGCCTTCTACTTGTGGCCTCTCCGAAAGATGGATGTAGTCATGCATGCACATTTGTCTATAACAGTACATGTGCACACTAAGATAAAGATGCGAAAACATTCATACTTACATAGAAAACCTGCATTGGACATTTATAAAAAGCCCTTTTCTCAGTGTGTATATATTTCCTTACATGTCGACGTCTCCATTTTACAGAGACATAATGCTGTACAGCTCACTTACATCATGGAGACAGACAAATGTTTATATTCACAAATGCACACATACATTAATAATTGCATGCACATGTCAAGTGCATAAGTGCACCACGTATGCATGGCATGTCCCACATATACAGTAGGTAGCAGTTTACTGCATACAGTCGGCCTTATGTGCATGTCAAGTCAGTATGTTGGATGACTCTCTTGCTGTTTCTGTCTCTCTCTCTCTCTCACACACACACACACACAGGAAGAGGCTGAGATTGAGGTCAGGGCAGATGTACGGGGAATATTTGATTAAGAGGGTTGCAGGGTTAAAACACAGACACTTTCGCTGGTGTGGGAGAAGATTTTTGTTTTAAGCGACTCCCCATTTAATGGAGTACAACCTTGTTTATCCAAAACCCCAGACAGTCAAACCAGTCAGCAAATTTAATCAGGAACCTTGAAAAAGAAAAGAAAAAAAGGAAACACCATCTTCTTTTCAGATGGCTGATGTTTTCAAATCACATTATCTTGAGAGTGCACTCTTAAGTAGCCGCTGCATAAATAAGAAAGAAAATACTGGCTGTGCACTTTCACTGATGTATGAAAATTCACATTTCAAGTGGTGGTGATTGACCATACTGTGGTATGTTAGCTGTTCAAACTGCATTTAATGTCAACCTCAGCTTAAGGGTTCATTACTTTGTATTGGAGTGATTTGTAGTTGTAAACTACTTCTGTTACAGAAATATATGGTGTTATTTTCCCAGGGAAACTCGAGTATAAGCTTTGTGAAGTCTTTGCAGTGTGAGATTAATTGAAAGAACTCAAATTTAAATATGAGAATTAGGCAACAGACAGAAAGAGGGAAATATTTATTAGTTGGACCTTCACACTCAGTTTAGTTTGTAAGCTTAGTTCACTTGTGTAGTAATACAAAAGATTAAAATGCTCATAATTAGATGAAAACATCCCATTACAAACTCTTTTGGGCTTAGAAAAAATGAAAAATATTCAATGTGCCTAAGTGCTAATTAGGCATCAGAAACCAAATAACCGTTAAAAAACAAAAAGGTGAATAAAATCAATTAAAATAGCCCCGAAGCAATTCATGATAAAAGTGAAAATGAAGGGAGATTGGGAAGTGTGGGTGTCTCACTGTGTGTATGTGCATACATCAGTGTGTGTGTTTTTATAAGACACATGTAGGGAAACAGGAAGAGTGTGTGTGTGTGAGTGTGTGTGTGCGTGCGTGCGTGTGTGTGTGTGTTTTGTATTATAGAGGGAAAACTGATCAGTCTGTATCTAAAACTGTCAAAAAATTGTAGCTTCATCAGCAACTTGAATGTATTTTTTCACAGTCAAAATACAGTTTGTGTCTCTTGCCACAAGTGCTTACAGTTCAACAGAAGCTATGTTTTTTTTGTATAAATACAGTGCATGTATCACAACCTGAAATCTTCTTGTTAGGGGTGCATTCATCACTGTTTAGTGCAAGTTTCTTGGATAAAAGCAGCTACCAAATGGGACACGACCAATGCCTGGATAGAGTGGTCAGATGTATGAAACACCAGGCTCAGACACATGGGAAAACAGACACAGATTCAAAACAAAAAGCAAAAAAAAAAACAACATTTGTTGTGTCCATAATTTAAAAGAAAGAACAAAAAGCAGTGTGAGGCTGTTTTATATTCATGGGTTACAGTCAGGTTTTTGCTCCACTGTGAGCTGCATGAGAAACATTTGGTCCGTATTTTAATCTACCATTGGACCGATTTTATTTCTTAGGGTTTGGATAACCAACGTTCCTCCGTACAATTACAAACAAAACACAGCACAGTGCAGTTCAGAAGCTATGATTAAATGTCCTGTAAACTCTCACAGTTCCTACTATTGCCAGACTCATCTTAGGGTTAAATTGCTTTGATTTTTTTGCACATAATTGTACATATTTTATGTTTGACTATTTTCCTGTAAATTGCGTACTGAGAGTTTCTTGGAAATGTTTTGAAGATGTTTGAGCTAGAGGTTAAGAAAAAAATGCTAACACTGGGATATATGACAGTACAATATAATAGGGTTTGAACTGGAAATGAATATGCTTTTATGTTTTATCTTTATTTGTCCTTTTTGTTTTTGTTTGTACATTCTGATACACATTATTATTGTTTTATGACTGAACTGCTACCAAGTGCTCAATGTACCTTCTTATGGCTGTGACAGACATACATTACCATACCTCATTTTATATGTCTCCATCACTCCCTAAAGTCTCATCCTGCGAATTTAAAGAAACTATACATTTTTTACATTTATACCTCTGTGCTGCCAAAATAGTTATAAGTCATATCATACACAAGGAAAAGCATTTCAAGGACAAGCTGCACAGAAAACATAGCTACATTTGGAGTCACTAGGACGTTTTGGCCATGAAGCTCTTCCATAAACTGTGTATTGTGGCATTAAAACTGCGTTCAAGAGGTTGTTCTGTATTATTGCTTAAAAGGTTCATTTGAAAAAGATATATGACTCTTCAAAAGAAAGTCGGGGTTTTTCTTTTCAATAAAAGAAATCATTTATTGGTGTCCCTCGTGTGTAAATGTGTCTTTTTCATCTGAGAGTGCACAAGCTTTTCGGTGTGCGTCTGTGTGTCACTGCATATTTTGCACTGAGCGTTCCTTTCTTTATCTGTACAAAGGGCTCAGTCAGACACAATAAATGAAACCAAATATATCTGTGGCTGTCCTGGCTTTGAAATCAATGCCACATCCAAATCCTCTTTTACTGTACTTACTCTTTTCTATAAATCATCTTTTCCTTCGTATGTCTCTTTGACTCTGTCCGTCTAACTGTACAGACAGCAATGTTTCAAGTCATCAAGTCATCATTCCTTTCTTTTTTTTTTACTGCACAACTGTAAGGATTTTCAACACTGACAGCGACACTCGCTGACAGCGACACTCAGCTGTCAGTGATGACCTCCCACTGTCGCTCTCTGTAAAGGCCAGACTACCTCTAAACCCTTTTTCTTTGAAACTCAGGAGATTTATGAGTTTTAATATACAGTAGTGGGATGGGTTACGTATGAAAACTAAGTATTGAAGGGTTTAGGGCAGTAGTAAAAAGTATTCAGATCCTTTACTTAAGTGAAAATGTTACTTAAATAAAAGTATGTGAATATCATTAGCAAAATGTATCAAAAGTTTAAAGAAATTGGCCCCTGTTAGTGTTGTAGTATATATGTTTTATTTGAAATTGGTTTTACCTGCACATTGTTTGGGGTCCCACAGACTCGACTGCTTTATATATAAAAATAACAACAATAATTGCAAAATCAATTGCTTTTCCTTTTCTTCTGACCTCAATATTTGTACTTACTACTTGAGTAAATGTACTTTGTAACTTTCCACCACTGGTTAAGAAAGGAGCAGGTTGTATAAGGTAAAACATATTCAGATTTGAGATTTATCAAGATTTATTTATTATTAATTTAAGATGCATTAAAATTAGATGTCAAGGCAAGTTTGCTGACGTGTGATCAAGGATAAAGGTTTAGATGTAGTTTCTGTTGAATAAACGTGTTGTCACTTGGGTATTTTAATATTATTTGAAGCATTATTCGTCATATTGAACAGATGCTTGGTGGAAATTTTTCCTGCTGTGATTGCCTGATATTACAGCCCCGGAAACACAACAACACAATCTTTTCTGTTGCTCCCCTGCTTGCTTCTTCTTTTTCACATCTCTGACCACCTCAGAGTGCTTTAAGTAGGAGGAACTGGCCTTCCAGTGTGTCATCGGAGAAGGTGAATGTGGGTTGAATATTAAAAATAAAAAAGATCAAACTGAGGGGGCAACCTGGAAGAGAGAGAGAGAGAGAGAGAGGAGGATGTAGGAAAAAAATAAAAAACAAGAGGATGACAAAAGAAAACGGGTGGTAGACACATGTATGGTGATGAGAAAGGAGATACTAAAAGTGAGACAGATTTAGAGAGACAGAGAGAGAGAGGGAGAGGAGGAAATGTCTATTTTTATCAGTGGTATAGAGAAAAGGGGAATGTGATAGGCCTCTGCATTAGGCCAAAGAGGAGGAGGATTTGACTTGTACAGGCAGATTCATGTGGACATTTACCTAACTGCAGTGTAGAGGAAATTCTATCCATCGACTGTGTCCTCTGTCCTTTATTCTTCATTTGCTCTTATCCTCTATTCATGTCTAAATCCATCCAGTCTTTATACTCCTTGTGTGCTGTTTTATCTAAAACCTTACCTTTCTCTTTCTTTCTGTCTGTCTCATGGTAGGGACATATTTTGGACTCAAAAACAGACATTTATTTCAATGCTATTCCCAATCATATGAAGCCATTTGTCCCCGAAATGAAGCACAGACACTCTATATAGTCATAGGTAAAACTTCTTGCTAATAGGTTATATAATAAAATGTGATGCACGCTGTCCTTTCAATTTGTCAAAAATGCACCATGATTGAATACTATGAAAAAAAAACCTTTAAAATCCCTGCAAACTTGTAATTTGTAAGTATTTCTCTATAACATTACAGTAAGTATTCATGACTAAATAAGCAACAATCAAGTAAAGGTTTGAGAAATCACATCTTTAGTTGTGCTCATGGCTGATTTCAGACTTTAAAAATCTGAGTAGGGATTTCTGGCACAACTTCACCTACTTCGATGGTGCATGGAGAAGGAAAGAAGTCTTCTCCGTGCACCTTTCATCAGGGTCAGTAATGAACCTGAAGCTGAAACGCACAAGCTGAAACGTGTCGGTCTCATGATAAATTTGTTCTTTATACTTCAGACTTTAAAAATCTAAAATTTCATGTGCATGTACTCCTCTTCCTCCACTGTTTTTCTCCCTGTTTATCCTTCTGTCCATCGGCCAGCTACTCAGTAAATCTGCCACTCTTCTATCCTCTCAGTTTAGACTTCTTTTCCTTTTTGCCATCTCTTCTGTCTGTCTCTCTCCCTCTTCCTCTGGATCGATAGATTACTTCCTGTGTTCAGCAGGGTGACAGCACAGTTTAGAGACCACAGGGTTCATGTTACCAGTCATCTGTTTGTTTGTGTGTGCATGTGTGTGTGTGTGTGTGTGTGTGTGTGTGTGGTGTGTGTGTGCATATTGTGAAGGGCTTAAGGGGTCACAGATGCCTATTGGGGTCAACAGTGGCAGCAGTCTCCTCTCTGCCCTGAAGCCTGACTGACTGCTCCTCTGACTGCTCGCTGCTTTGATAAAACATCCAAAGAAACCAGAAGGGTTGAAATGAAGCGATTTCTTGACTTTTTGATTTCACTTTTGTTTGTTTGCCATCAACAGGCAAATTATGATATTGAAGCCAAGGTGTCTGTATTTGTGCCCATAAAATTATCAAGAATTTCGGAAAAAAAAAAAAAATCAGTCCAAGCTAGTGCCAAGATGGTTGCAGTACACTGACCAAACAAGAGCTACCTGTTCAATCTGATCTTTTTGTGATTTTGTAACTGTACGAAGGCTGGTATTACATCGTATCTAGGATGCCCCATCATCACCTCTCAAGTGTATCGGAACCCCATATTTCAGCCAATCTTGCACTCTGACCTCACTAAAGTAAGCTCGAATCATGAAATCCACTATTATCTGCTAACAACTGTTCTCGCTGTTCCTCCCTGGACACAAGACCTGGGTTTGAACAGTATATTAAATGTGACACTAGAAACAGTAAAATTCTTTACAAATGCTATGGAAATATCCAGAACGCATATACAGCCAGAGCCAAACCACTGCTGTCCAATTCTGATCACAACACTGTTCAGCTCGTTCCCATCTACCATTCAGTCCTTAAGTGGATTGAACAAATCCACAGAAGTAATCACAGCTTATATTAATTTCTGTGTGGATGTTGTGATACCTCAAAAGACAATAAAACAGTATCCCAACAAGTCCGACGTTACTACGGATGTCAAGGATTGTATCAGACACAAGAGGCCTGCTTTCAGGAATGAGGTTCAAGTGCAACTAAGATCAGCACAGAGGGAGCTGAACCAGAAACTCAATACAGAAGAAAGACAATGCAGGGAATCAATTGAAAAGGACTTCTGTGCAAATAATACAAAGAAACTGTGGGCCACCATGAAATCAATTACAAATATGACTCCCGCCAGGAAACCAATGCACACAGCAGATGCATTAGTATGGAAAATTACTTCTACATTAGGTTTAATTCACATGATTTCTCTGTAGAACGTGACAGTGTCATTAACACCATAACAATTGATGATTGTGTTCCAAGGATAGACATTAGTCCCGGAGAATTCACAAAACTATTTAAAAGAACAAACACCAATAAAGCAACAGGCCCTGATGGTTTTGATGGTTTTGAAGACATGTGCAGAGGAACTTACACCAGCCTGGGTCTCTGTCTTTCAAAGGTCTGTTGATTCACATATAGTTTCATCCCTCCGGAAAACGAAAATCATTACTCATTACTTCCAAAAAAGCCTGTTCCCCAGGAAAATAATGTCTATGGACGAGCAGCCCTGACCTCTATTGTAATGAAGTGTCTGGAAAAGATAATGGTGTGGAAGCTGAAGTCAAGCACAAATGGATGACTAGATTCTTATCAGTTTGCCTATAATAAAGACAATCCTGGCACTGATGATGCAGTACGAACATTAATACACTTCATTTTGCAGCATCTTGAAAACCCCTAGGCCTACACCAGACTGCTGTTTGTAGACTTCAGCTCTGCTTCAATACCCTGCACAGCCACACATCATTGTCAGTAAGCTCAGACAGATGTCTCTTAAATCATATATCAACAGGTGCTATCACTCATTTTTGACCAACAGGACCCAGTGAACCAGACATGATCTAAGTCTAAAGTCATTAGCGCAGACGTTCCCCAAGGATGTGTGAGTTCTCCCATTCTGTCTACATTATATACAAATGATTGTACAAGCAGTCATCCCAGCACTTTTATTGTCAGGTTTTCTGATGACACTGCTATCTTGGGACTTATGGATACAGACACTGATATTTCTGGCTTTAGTTTAGTGGCTTTTAGTTTAGTGCGATGACCATCATCTCATTGTAATGTAAACACTAAGAAAATAGAAGAAATGATTTTTGATCCAGGACATCTGGGGGATTGCTCACCACTACTGGTCCATTACGCTTGTATTACCCAGGTTCATTCTTACAAATACTTGGGTGTACATATTGACTGTTATCTGAATGTCCATGTAAACTCTGTATGCACTAGGATCCAACAGCGACTCTACTACTCAGACTCAGGGTGTCTGGGGTTGGACAGAGGGTAATGATGTTATTTTATCATGCTGTGATAGAGAGTATATTACGTTAAGGAATCTCAGCTCGGTTTGGTAACATATCAGTTTAGTTAAAATCACAAATAAACTGACTGGTCCACTCAGCAATGAAAGTGAAGGGGAGGGAGGGGGCATCCTTCTCTCCAACTGCTCTTTGAGAAGACTATAGTTATTATCGCTGACCTCTCCCATGTCCTGTATTCAGAATACGAACTGCTCCCATCAGGTGGACGCTACAGGGTTCCAATTAAATACAGGAAAAGATGCCTGAATAGGTATAAAAACTCTTTCATCCCTCTATCAGTGAATCTCCCAAACTCAGGACATAAAGAAGGTGTGAAATGAGGGGCTGTGTTGCACGTATTTGAATGCACTTGTCTGTGCTATGCACTTTATATCTGTTACTGCACTATAATTGTATACATCTTTTATGTGGCAGCCTTTATGTCCAAGACAAATTTCCCTAGGGACAAGTAAAGTAATCTTGAATCCTGAAGACAACCAAGGTGTTTTAACAGACTGACTGACAGGCCCTGATGTTCCTAAATCCCATAATAGTCTCTCTACATCCATCGCCCTGGGCAACATGCAGCAGTAAATGGCTTCAGTGTGTCTGAGGTGTACCCAGAGAGCCTAAGAGAGATCAATACAGTCACTCAAAGTCATCTTTTTAACTCAGCTCCAGTGTACGCCCCTGCCATAAAACTCCTGCTCCACTCCAGATCCAGAGCCCTCAGGCTCCCACAACAACACCGGTGTCACCGCACCGACTTAAAAGACCTAAAGAATGGACTGTCCACATGGACATATTCATGGCTATGTAACATTGTGAACACTGCGTCTGACTCACAATCATTGTTGTGTGGTATCTCCTGTCCTGCCACCCGTTTTCCTTGCAGTGGCTATTATATCAACACATTTCTGCAGGATGCTTTGTTGCATTTTGGCTGAATTACAGTTAATTCCCAGCATCCAAATATTGCTACATTAAGTGGAACGAGTATCAGCTGCATTTCTCCTGTATAAGTTAGAACAATTGTAGCAACAGAGTGGGTGTCCAGAAATGTCAACACCCGTTTTTTTTACACTACAGCACTTAAGTTTCTATTATCCCCTTGACATTCAAAAGGGAGGGGTTTTTCCTACTTTCTTGACAAGGTTGTATAACTACTGTATGTCGACAAAACACATCTGTTCGATTTTACCAAGCGTCTAATTCCCAGCACTCAACATAAACCTCTAATGAAGCGGGCCGCGTGGACTGAGGTCATAAATTTAACAATGCCGTTATTCATGAGCTGCACTGTGATTGGATGGCAGTATTGTCCAACCTCCCTTGACAGAAACAGCTGTCCTGACAGACAGATACAGGGCCATTTGTTGCGGTACACAAACTTTATTCCGAGGTAGATTCACTTAGAGGCAGTCCAGAATGGCTCGTTAAAATATTGCTGTTTCTTAACTTGAGGAAACTGGTGAAATGGTGATGACTACAAGTTTTATGCTTTCATGCTACTTAAAGGGAATTCCAGTCTCATAAAACTTGGGTCCTATGTAGTTTGATACTTTTGGTCATCATTCCTATCTGTGCCAATCGGCAACTACCACGGCTTGAGGCTGAAGTGGAAGTACCTTAAAGTGCAATGGCACTGATGGCTGCTAGACGCTGGCTCCAATTGACTCCCATTCAAAAAACTAAATTCAGGCCCTGTAATAAGTGTGCTGGTGAAAATTATTGCTCTGTTAATGAGATTTTAGTGTGCACTGCTCGGTGATCCAGTAAGAAAGTGTCCGCTGTTTCTAGAACATGAAAGGCATCACCTCACACTCCTTATTTGGTCCTGGATCCAAACGGAAGAGATAGCGGTGAACAAAAGCAGCAACTCTGAGCTTCAAACCGCAGCTGGCACAAATTGAGGCAAAGCTGCGTCCATGCATTATGAAAAGTTTTTAAATTTTAAGCAAAAAAATTTGTGTTTACCCCGACTTTAATTCATGAACTTTCAGTTAAATTTGTGAAGATATCAGAAGGTAAAATTTTGTATTCAGTCTAAACACACCCTAAAGATAAGTGAGGCACTATTGTCCAAAACGATGTACATATGAGTCACAATCCAAGCCACATAGATTAAGGAGAAGCATTTGAGAATAAGTACCTCAACAATCAGTTCCATGTTCCTTAGGTGCCACATGGTTTGCAGTTGCATAAATTAGCATGTAAGTGCCTGGCAGGAGAAGGACCCAGGGACAGAGAAAGAAAAAGAGATACAAGTTATATAATGATCATACAAGTTTTTCACAAACCCTTATCTATTTTTAATTTATATGTTGGATATTTTCAATTCATATATTGGATATTTGGAAGAGAAAACAAAGGCAAAAGGTAAAATTATTACCCAAAATGTGAAACATTCATCACAGTTTACAGACTGACTTCCTGCTTCAAATTTGGTCTACCATACTTGCCAGTTTTACCTCAAATTAAAGTAATTTAGATAATCTGGTTAAAACTGTTAGCTTGTTAGCTTGTGTGATCATCAGACTGCTCATTTGTTGCCCAGTAGGACTTTGTCATAGCCATCTCGTAGTGATTCCTGGATTTCAGCATTACTTTGGTGAGTTCAGTGTTATAACCAATAGAAATAATAGCCAAACCTATTAAAATAAGACCCAAATTGAATTGAGTCTCATTTTAACATTAAACTGGAATTGTCCTTAAAATAACATATTTAAAAGTTTAATCCACAAACACTATCCTTTGTATTCACCGCTTTAATTTCACAACACTGGCCTCTCAAAAAACAAAACAATCACAGTTCAGTGAGTGTAGGAGTAAAAGTGAAAGGATAAATTAGTCTGAACACATTGTCATAATTGGCAGTTTTAGCGCTCATCCTCCTGCAGCCCACCTTTCAGTCATGACCTGAACTTTGAAAGCAAGGCACTGTATTTTATTGAATGATAACGCAGGTCTTCTACCCAGCAGACTGCAAGGAGCTCCAGTCTCCACCAGTTTAAACATCGGTTTCATGTCTATTAACAGTGTCGGGTCGTGACCTGACCCCACTTATACCTTCACCTCTCCTGTCCATCTCTCTCTTTTCCTCCCTCCGCCTGCAATCTCTACATCCTTTCATCCCCGTTTTACCAAGTCACTCCCAGCGGACCCTCCGCTACGCCACCTCTCTCTGTCTCCTTCACACACACACACACACACACACACACACACACACACACACACACACACACACACACACACACAGCCCCCTATCGCCCCTCGGCTTAACGGTATTTATAACGATCTGACCCTGAGACCTCTGTGTGTTAATGATCTTCAGCCCCTCCCAACACAAACACACACACATGCTGACAGACAATAACCTGCGCTCTGGTGCGCGCTGTGTGTTTTTTCCTCCCTTTGTTACATTGAGATAAACTCAGTTAGGTATAAATTGCTATTAACTAGATGACTCGAACTGCTCTAAACTAATGGCATCATTTCTTAAAAAAAGAAGAATTTCTGCAGTGAGAGAAATTTGGAAACCAGGTCCTCTTTGTCAGCTGTGACAATGTAAAATGGCTGCCTCCCATTTACTAATAATGTTGGTACAGTTGAAATCTTAATTTGAGGGGTAATAAAATAATATTAAGAAGACGAATAAAATGTACCCCATCTTATTTACAATTAGTAGCACCTGCCTACTATTGGTCAAGGGATGAAAATCAAATATTTCAACATCCTGCAGCATCCTTGAGTGTTTGAAGGAGACCGAAGTTGTGAGATGAATTCACATTATTCCTTTGATTTTGAACATTTCAGTCAAGGCTTTTCGACAAATTTAACTGATGGTTACAATAAGAAAAAAATGATACAAATTCTGTTCAAAGCTCGACTAGATCTGATCAATGTCTGTATGATTGTAATGCTACTCTGGATGTTTTTATCATTATATGTGTTATTTTTGTTTGCATTTTTTTTTTTTTTTACATTTTGGCACTGTCCAGTGGAAACATTTACCTGTATTTGGTGATTTTTAGGTTTTCAAAGAAACTACAAAACTAAAAGATTCCATTCATGGGTTGACAATAATTCTTATTTCCATACTTAAATAAAAAAAAGCTGAATTATCTATAAATGTATTAAAAGTTGAGGTTTTTTAGAGGTTGTTTTGGAGGTGTTTTGGAAAGCGATTATTTTTTGAGTGTGAAAAATCAGGCACAGTTTTGAGTTATATTGGATCATAGCATTTGATACATAGCAAACCCAAAGGAAGCAAGTCAAGAGTATAATTTCTTCATTCATCCCAAACTGGTATGGTATTCGTCTTTTGTGCTCCATTACTATTTAGGGTCCATTTCTTTTTAGCATACATTATCATACCATTGTGGTCCTGAACACAGAAAGAGGCTGCCAGAAGACACACACACACACACACACACACACACACACTTACTGCACATATAAGTTCGCACATCTCCACACACACAAAACAAACTATTGTTCTCTTGCTCCCATTCTTTTTCTCTCTCAAGGCCTTTTCTATCCTCTCATGAGTCACCAACACCAGGTGATTTAGACTCTCTCTCTCTCTCTCTCACACACACACACACAGACACACACACATCCTACATGCAAACAAACTCTCTCAGTTTCTCCCTCTCAATCAAGTCCTGTCAGCAGCACTAGAGCCTGATATGAGGCCAGGGATAGGGGAAATGAACGATGTCAACCAGTGTTATAATTCAGCCAAACCGACCGCATGAGAGGGTGTACATCTACTGTATTTTGTGCTCATGGGAAATCAATCTCAACTCATAATACAATGTTTGCAGGCCTATGCTTGTGTCTTGGAGAGGTCTAGAGAAAGACTGGGTTTTAGGTGCACTCAGGTGTGTGTGTGTTTGTGTGTGTGTGTGTGTGTGTGTTTGTGTGTGTCAAGGCCATTCTGAATAATGCTTTCCTGTCCATGAGGAGACCCATGCTCTAACTTGTTTCTCTGGTGTTATTTTTTCATCAGCTGACATACAGTGAAGAACTGATGAAAGACAAAGACTAGAGATGGAAGCATCCAATTATGTTCTTTAAGAGAGCCTGATACACACACAATCACACACATGCAAACACACGTTTTCTTGTTCACACCCCTAAATCAGAGGGGAATACGTGAATACGATGATATTACAGAGTTAGAAGCATGAAATCGACAATCACTCACAAGCTTTTATTACAGCACTTGTGGGACAATCCACAGACAAGCTGTAATTTGCTAAACCCTCCATGTACCCGAGTAATTAAGATCATTTAGAAGGATTGCATGTTATCATTAAGTTATTTTGTGTGTTCGCTTCAAAAGCTCTCCTTCAATTTTATCATTTGCTAAGTGGACACAGTATAATATAAATTGAAATTACTCTAACATCATAGCAGACCAGCAAAAGAAAAACCTGACTTGTATGTGGGTGATAACAGAATAAAAGGAGCCGTGACCCTCCATCTATTTAAATAGACTGTGAAAATGTCATCACCTTGGCAAACTTTTCTCATCTTTGTGACCTTGTGAGCTTGTTTGCTATCAGGGCATAAAGGCAAATTCACACACATATACAGTTCTATAATTTGTTGATCATTAAAGCAGCTTTAAAGCGGCTATATCGTTATTTTTCATAGTGACAATTTATCAAATGTGTAATGTGAGAGGCGTCGCTTGTAGTGATGAACTTATAGAGAATTATCACTCGACTCTGCGGCTCTCCTTGGCTTTATAGAGTTTTTTAACGAGTTTCAGCTCATTGTTTAGCTGTCCGACCCACAACTTTATTGTTTTGGTTCATCCTCAGTGATCTCATTGTGAAAAAGCTCAAAGAACCCACTGTACGCTACCTGCTCAGCACCAAACAGCAGACAGACACAGTCAGTGACTAGCTGGTGAACATAGTGGAGCATTTAACATCTAAAGAGCCAGATATTTCACTCAGGAGTTGGTAGAGAGCAAAAACAGAGCTAAAAGAGAGTGAATATTGGACTTACATTCACCAGGTGGACAGAAACACAACTCCAAATGAATGATAATGTTGTTCTGTAATTGCTGAATGTGTAAATAAGGAACTGGTTGCAGCATGTCAGCTTAATTGGTATTTTTTTCCGCTGCCCCCAAGCAGCCAAGAAATCCGTTAATGCAAGTTTAAGTAACAGTTATACCGTTTTAACCACTTAAAGTACAGAAACTAGACTACAACAGAAGAAACTAATAGTCTTTTTGGTTAACATAGTGTAAAAGAATTGTCTAATGATAGAGACAGACCAACAGGTCATCCCATTGGAATTGTTGATTTTAAATCCAAGATTTACCAACCTTTTAGCCTATGTTTATTCTACCAACTCCTGAAAAAACACGTTGCTCACACCATGAACTATGGGTGGCTCACCTCTTTTTTGTGTGATGGGTCATAGAGAGCCGTTGGCACTCACACAGATGGATCAACTACCCAAAATAACAAGCAGAAAGTGACTCATTATGCACAGTGAGCGTGAGTATTAAGGTTGTATGTATTTTGTAGTTGAGGGCTGAGGTTACAGTTAGGGGTTAAAGGTGACAGAAACCCACACAGTGTTTGAAAGTGTTCAGTAGCGTGATTTCTGTGTGTATTTACCTATTTGTGTATGTGTGTGTGTGTGAGCGTGAGCATCCATGTGTGTCTGCCTGCACTTGTAAATTTAGCCGCAAGTGTTAGTTAGTGTTACATTCTGTGAGGAAAAAGCTGATATTGTTTGCGCTGGCACTCAACCTAAAAACACAGAAAATTAGCACCAATGTCATGAAGGTAAAAAAAACATGTGAACACGGAATAAGTTTCACGGACTGTTTTCAGAAACTAATCACACCTCCGTTCTGTTGCCAAAACAAATTGTTGGGCTCAGTGTCTGACTCATGCCACGTCACCTCTCTCCTGTTGTCTTGCTTTACATTGTTACTGCATTTTTGCCTTCAAAAATGTCTGCTGTGACACGTGAATTTTGATATCCCCTCTTGATTAGAATACGTTGACAAAATTCTGATACAGAGAGGCTTATTCTGTATAGACATATTTCACCAGATAACAGCAGTGTATAACAACTAAGACAGCACTGAATCTGGATTTCCCATTTCTTGGTTTTTACTCCACCAGGTTCCTAGATTACTGGAATTTGTCTTTTTGAAGGCATGCATTAATTCCCTCAGTTACCCTCCAGCTTTGTAGAAATATACTTTCATCTCTCTCTTCCCTTGACTTCATCATTAAATGCTGCAGAGCCTGACCTAAAAAAATAACCCAGCAGTCAAACATGAAAACAACCACTGGTGACAAAGTACCTAGTGCTATTCTACAGGTTTGGCCCTCTAATTGGACTCTAGGCTTAGCTCGTCTCTGCTTTTCCACATGTTGAAATGTGCACATTTGTTCTCATCCAGTCAAAATGACTCTAGTGAACTCTTTGGAAGCTACGTCTTCATCAACATTACTACTGTTGGTTCTCTTCTGACTTTGTACGGTGCTGTCGCACATTAAGACCTGTGTGTGTTAGCCAGCGTAATGGGGCTCATGCTGTCAGCACATTAATCTACCTCGTGCTTTGCAAGAAGGATAGGTGAAGTGTGGCAGGTCAGTCCTGACTACACCTGATGGTTAGAGGTAACCACAGGTGGTGTCAAAAGCCTGCTGTCATAAGACGCCTTTACTGTGCAATAACGATTATATAAGTTTATTGCACGTCACATTGTGTGAGACTGTGCGATATCAGATTGAGACGTCAGATTGTGTGCGGTGAATCATGGTGCTATGATGTAAATAGAAAAAATGTTTATGAAAGCAGTGGCACGTCATCAGCTTGTGTCATCCATCTGCGCTGCTCTGTTGTTTCTGATGTTTTGAAAACGCAGCAAAGTCACATAAACCTCTTTTTCCTTTCACCTCCGTCGTTTTGTTTTTTGTTAGCCATGGACATATTAAGGAGAACGAGTGTGTTTTCCCCCCTAAACTGCATTTACGAAATGGCAGCCAGTGTATTCTGTCATTTCATTTCGTATTCTGATTGGTTCTTTTGTAGACATGGGACAACTTTCATCTCAGACAGCCCACAATCACAGTGTAATAGGGCTAGAGAGAGTGGGGATAATAGTGCACAATCTCAGTCTCTTCTCGAAGACATTCGTGTTGTTGTTGCGTTTGTTTGTGCATACAAAAATTGATGGAAAAGAGAGCTTGAATCAAATCCTGCATACTTTCTAAGCTCCACACATTTGACCGGTTGCTGCAGGAAGCGGTTGTGCTTGTTGGATTGACAGTTTTGGAAATTTACAAATTGTCAGACACAGCCTTCTCCTTCCCAATGCTGGAAAGGTTTCGGATGAGGGGGTTTTAGTAGCAAACGACAAGCTCTCCTCTTAACCATTTCGAGTCCTTTTTGAGCTCTGTCAAATACAATGATATTAACAAACTGTAACTGTAGTTCTGTGATCATATTTGGAGCCATATTTGGAGTCTCTATGCTGTCTCCAAAATCTTAGAGGATGAGGAGTGTTGCGAAAAACACATGCATACAGATTTGACTGTATTGAGATTTGTAATTTCTGTGAGAGGGCTCTGACAGTGATTAAAGAAGATGATGATGTAATGATCTTTCCCTCCTTCTCCTACAGTAGATGTCTTGTGATCAATAATAACAGCTTAACCTCCCCTCGTTATGACTTCATCTCCTCAATCTTTGCTAATAACAGCTTAACAACTTGATTAACTCTCTTGTGTCCTTATACTATTAACATGGCTGGCATGTAATGCTTCTATTTTTCTGTCTCACGTGTAAGACCTTTCTCGATCATTGCAAAGATAAGATCAACAAACCAAACCGAGCGCCGCTTATCCCCCTCTCTCTCTGCTCTCTCAGGACCGTCTTCAGTGATCAGTAACGATGATGACTCGGCCTCTCCTCTTCACCACGTCTCCAACGGTAGCAACACCCCTTCCTCCTCTGAGATGGGCCCTGATGCAGTCATCATCGGCATGACCAAGATCCCGGTGATAGAGAACCCTCAGTACTTCAGGAGCACAAACAGCCTGCTCAAAACGGACACATGTGAGTAATAACCTCAGTTATTTTTAATGCAAATGAGTAATGTTAAGAATTTTTATCAATCAATTATGAGCTGTACTCCCAAGTATTCAAATGAACTGTATGTGCATGATACATGGAGGTTACCATGGCAACACATCTCCTGCTGTCATGGCAATGACCTTGGAGCTGCCGATGATAAGCTGTCAATTCTGAGGGAGAAGTGGGAAATAGAAAGTCCATATATACGCAAATGTGTGTCTGCGTGTGCGTATGACCCGGCACAAATGTTAGGCACAAATCTATTCATAAATTTTAGACTTTACATTACCGGAGCCACTGAGAGAAAAACATACATTACATCAGCCACTTCAGTAATAAGTATTTTTTCAGCCCCACTTTATCAAACCTCACAACATGTACACACTAGAAATTCAACAACGCAAGAGACAGAAGGGCAACGAGAGGTCAAAGAAAGTGGGCAGGAGGAAGAAAGACAAAGAGGAACACGAGGAAAACAGACACACAGGCAAAGAACAACAGTCAGATAGACACAGAGCACACAAGGATACTGACCTGGTCCATCAACGTGACATTATGATTATTGGCAAGTAATAAAAGCTTCTACAGGCTGTGGCCTTGTGTTGCAGTAAATTATGGGGCCGAGTGTGTTTGTGTGTGTGTTTAATATATTACAGTCATTACAACTATTACTCTGTGCGTGTCTTTGACTCACAGACAGGCAGCATAAATACTGAAAGTCTCTGACCGATTATTTGGCACTGTGCCTTTTCAGACCTGTACAATAGCCTTTGATGGAGACAGTTTGGCAAAGTGGCGCTAGGTTGCGTGCCAGGAGCTTTTCAAACAGCAACCTTAACCAGCTTGCGGCCTGTAATATTGAATACAGGAATCAGTACACTTTTCTACTTTGAAGGTGGCACGGACCTCTTCATTGGCAGCAATGAGGCAACAATTATTCTGCGGAGATGATGATCCGTGTGTAATTACGAGAACTTTTAGCTGTGTTGCAGAGCATTAGATGTGCGGCTTACCTCTGAAGTGAACACCTCATTAACAATAATAACATCAGAGGAGTTTCCATTGTTGTAAAGTGTGTCACATGCATTATTAAAGAGCTACAATAAGGCACATGCAGATTTGGATAGGTGGTAACACACATACACATATACATACACATATTAGGCAAATAGAAATACTGAGGTTATTGAGTCCATGTCCACCCAAACCTCCCTACAGCAATTTAATAATACGGGTTAGCTGTTCCATTTTATTTCCTGCAAGTTTAATTTAAATGGAGAGGTTCTTTCAAGGAAATTCAACAAAATCAACAAAAGATTATAAATGCAACACATAATTAAACTGAAAGTGTTATTTTCTCTATACTTAGTATCAGATTACATAATTCTGTCAAGGAAACTTCCTGGGAATATTTTAGGACCCGTAAAATAAAACAATACATTTAATTTCACAGCATAAAGGTCTAAAACCGTGTCCACACTGCAAGAAATACAATTCTGGTGGCAAAATACTGAATCCTTTAATATTTTGTTAGCCTATATTTAGTCAAATAATAATTAAACCTATTAAGAAGTCTAAAAATACAGAAAATCAGCTTATAAAATACCCATTATGTACACGTTTTTAATTGTCTCCTCTCAAGTTTAAGAGAAAGTGCTAAAACTCCAAAATTCCCAGAGAAATAATTAAGGATGTGACCCCAGTGTCCTCATTGGAGGAGAGACTTTTTTTCACCCTTCATCTTTGTTACATTTTCCTTTTTGCTTTGTGTATCTCAATTTTTCCAACATTTCCATCCCAACAGATCTTTTGGGGTTTGTATTTTTATTTTTTTATTTTTTTTAGGATTAACATTGCTCTGGAAAATCTGATTCATACAGTAAGCGAACATGTGCGTACACAGACACCTACACAGTAAGCTTATGAAAATAATAGGTCACAATTAGCTACACCTCGTGATAGGAGGGCAGACATCTGGGAGTGAGAGAAGGTGTGGTGGAAAAGAAAGTCATGACATTAATTGTGCGAGGAGTTTGATGGAGAGCAGATTTGAAGTCTCTGGTCGCCAGGTTTTCAAAGCATCTGTCAGACATGATTGTGTCTTTGACCTATCGCATTGCTCGGTTCAAACTACCAAATACATCATTTCCAAGCTGCTGGAGCTGTTTTATTTCAGAATCCATGGTCATAGAAAGATTTCGGGCAGATGAGAGAAGGAGGAAAGGAAGAAGAGGCAGGTGGAAAATGGGGAATAATTATGTCCCGAGACATTAATTTCTTTGGTTGTTTGTAAGATGCTGATTAAGGAGGATCGATGTGAGGGATGGCTCTTCAGGGAGATGTGGATAGATTGGAGGAGAGAGGGAAAAGACAGATGGGAAAAGACGGGAAATATTATTCCTCTTGATGGTAATGTTGTAAACGTCGTGATAAACAAATGATGGGAAAAGACTGATGGAGCAACAGAACGGGAGAAGAACATGTGTCTAGATGTTAATGTTTAGAGGATGTTGATTAAAAATTGAGGGAAATGGCAATAAGCAGAAATAAATGATGGAGCAGAATGACGCTAAATAAGGAAACTGAGAGTAAGATAATGAGACTGGATGGGGGGATGCTAAATGAGGGAAAATGAGTACGAAAGTACGGAAAATGGGAAAAGATCAGAGAATAAGAGTGTAAAGTTTGGTAAATGGGGAATAATATTTTTGTAGATCTTAATTAAGGATACTGGTTGAGGAAAAGAGGGGTGATGTGTTGCACAGATAAAGTTAATAATGATAAATAAAGTTTTATAATGAAAACGGGGTGGAAGGAGAGGTGTAAAATTGTCAGACAGCTGCCAAATTCACAAGCGACATGAAGGTATAAAAATCAAATAACTTAATTTTGGAAGTTCTTGATTGCTATGTGCAGAAATGAGGAAGGGTCCTTGAATATATGAATGCAAAATTAGTTGCAATGACATGTTGTAAATCTAAGCATGAGGACAAATTTTCCTGTCAAGGGAAAAAAAAAATCAGTAGTGGAAGCATTGGTCTGCACATCAATTTATTTGCTATTTGAGGGTGTTAATTAAGGAGAAGTGGTGCGAGGCGTTTTCATGGGTGAACGCTTATTACACAACCACAGTAGCAAATGGTGCGGTGAGGTAATTAGCTGGTTAAATGGTGGATAGTTGGCTTGTGGGGATGTGGGTTTATTGTGTGCTGCTGCTGCACAGGGAATTTTGGGTATGCGGTGATCTGTGACCTGCTATTGTACCTGCTGTTCTTTTTGTTCTCAGACAATAAACGCAAACGTCAACTTTTAGCCACACTGAGGATACGTCTACATACCCAACTCTATCACAACTGTATTTGGACATTGACTAAGCTCTTCATTCCTCTCATACACAAACATGCAGCCCACAACTCATCTTCATTTTACACCTTATACATAATTTATGTAAATAGTGTGAATGAACGTATGAACATAAAAAAACAGGATTGTGAAGCATGTCAATTAAAAAAATACACTGAATTTCTATTTTCTGTATTTAAAAATCATCATCATCAGAGAAGCCATAATTTCAGGATTTATATACTGAATACTGTACATGTGCAGAGCCTACAGATCAACACATACACACATGCATAAACAGACACAATGAATAGTGGGCGTGTTCTCCGCCACCACAATCTTACACTAAGAATTAGATGCTTTCGAGTATCAGATTCAGACCAGTGGTGTTTCTTATCTCTCCCTCTCTCTTTACCTTTCTCTCTCTTACTCTCTGTATATCTCCCTCCCTCGATCCCTCTCTCTCTCTTTCTCTCTCTCTCTCTTTCTCTCTCTCTCTCTCTCTCTCTCTCCTCTCTCTCTCTCTCTCTGTCAGTACGATATTGGGTTATGGTGGATCTCAGTATCTTACAGAGTAGATCGATGCAGCTTCTGAGAGTCTAGCTGGGCTTTAATGTGATATTCTGAGTGGACAGCTTTTCTTCAAATGCACCTCTTAATCACATCACAGATAAATCTCAGTCCTTTAGTGTGTGTGTGTGTCTGTGTGTCTGTTCAAGGATCCAAGTGCTGTGTATTATAGGATCATATGTGTTTCTTTACGTGCAGACAGTTTGCACATCTGGCCCAGAGTCAAGAAGACGGGGCTTAGCTAGGTTATAGTAAGGGCACCACGCTGTTAATCATTCTGTAGAATATAAAAAAAAAAAAAATCATCACCGTGGTGAGATGCCAAATTTTCTAAAAAGTCGGCTGGCATGGAGTCACGAGTTACTTAGCAACAGAGAGCAGGTTTGTCGACTCAGCAAGAGATTACATACATGAAACGGGCTTTATTTACATATATACTGTATCTTACATAATACAGTTTACATTGTAGTCAAACCTACAGCAGATCAGTATACAGTAAGACAGGAAGTTTGCTTATTTACTGCAGCGTCCATATAATGTGTAGACGATAAGATAAAATGATGTGCAGCAGAAAAAATAATCATAAATAAACTCTGCACGATTAAATATTGTTTCCACCTTTGCTTATTTTGTTTATTTGAACTATTAGAGGGGGGATATGCCCCTAGAAGAGGGCTGTATGTGTAATATTGCATCTTTTCCAAATTAGAAAAACTGCTAGTGGAGTCCTGGCACACTGCAAGAACAAATGATAGATGCACAATATAAAATCTATTTTATTTGTATTATATCACTAATACAAGATTATTATGTTGTTACTGTATTATTGATGTGTTACTGCATTGCTAATATTACAATAAACCGTTCCATATGAATTTAATTGATTGATGTATAATTTAAAAAAAATGTATCAACATTTAATAAAGCACAATCTATCAGCTATATAACCTTTTGTGCTTCTGTACTGTAAAACTAATATGTAAAAGTGAACAAACGTATGTTGTGTTTCTAAACCATAATGTTTTTTCTCTCTCTGTGTGTGTTTAACAGTCGTCCAGCACATTAAGAGACATAACATCGTGCTGAAGAGAGAGCTGGGAGAGGGGGCCTTTGGGAAAGTCTTCCTGGCTGAGTGTTACAACCTCTCACCTGACCAGGAAAAGATACTGGTGGCTGTCAAGGTATTTTCAAAGGCCTGAATGTCTTATTTTCACTTATTCAACTGCAAAAACACATTTCAAACGTAGAAAATAAGGTGTCAGTTTATACTGTTCAAATGTCTGTTCAAATTTTCTACAGTATAAAAAGAGCAGCCCTGACCTCCACACTTTCTGTGACCTCTCATTCACTTTATTTCATAAAACAAAAACTTTTTGTAAACTTTTTGTAGCTATTATAAACCAAAGAGCAGACACGGAAGGACAATTTGTCTTTGAAATGAAATGCCACCCAGTCGGTATATGAGGAGTCTAGTTTCAAAATGAGATATCAACCATTTTTAAATCCCTGCTCCTGCAGAATGATTGGTTGGCACCAAAATAAAGCCCATAATGTTATTATTGAAGGAGAAGTTATTGCCTTCTCTACTATATTTTGCAATGATATCTGATACCTGACATACATTTGAAATATTGAACAGTTTACAGCAGATAATCTCATGTTCCTGAAATGGATATGTGGCATTTTGAAATGAAATCCTTCATATGGTATCTGTACAGTATTTAGACTCCTCCTCACCTCCATTTCCTCTGCTATTGTTAGCCGCTTGTTCCTTTTAAGAGTTTCTCTGTAAGCAAAAGGTGGAATTACACTCAAACCACCGACTTCCGGGTGTCAAATTGAATGGTTTCCCAGAGAGCGTCCCCCAATCCCATCTAACCGTCCATCCATCTCTCCATCAAGGATGCTTTCTCTGCTAGTCTGCGGTGAAACAGGATCTGATTGGTGAAGAATTTCTCATTAACAATACATGACCTGTAAGAGACCCCCCCCCCCCCCCTTTCTCTCCCTCTGTCCTCCCTTACTCCTCCCTTTCTCACCTGCAGCACTTCTCCTCCCTCCTCTGCAGCTCTCATCTCCATCCTGACACTTTTTTTCCTCAAATCTTAAATCTTCCACCTTCTTTTCTCTTCCTACACTTCCTGTTTCCCTCCAGCTTAGCTTTAAACTGCTCGCTGGCCCACTGATGTTTGCTGCCAGCTTAGCTCCAGCTCAGTCTGAGCAGTCTGTAAAATATGCACCTGAAAATCCTGGGAAGCAGAGTTCTTGGATGTAAAACATGATGCCATGTTTTGCTGACCGCATGTCAATGTATAATCAGCGCTCTATTTACATTAAAAATAAATTTCAAACTGCTAAACGTGCGGTTGCCTATAGACGTAATGCAGATGAATCATTTAATCATTAGAGTCAGTTGATTGATTAAACTCTCCTAATTCATCAGATTTTTTTTTTCAATTAGCTAATGTACCATCTGCTCTTTTCTTCCTCCTCTTGTGGTCAACTGCTGTGACTCACCGTTTCTCTTCAGTTGTCTTTCCCTCCTCCTTGTTGCTGCATCAACAAAGAGAAAATGTGATGAAAGCTGATGGAAACAGATTTTTCAGACAAATAGTTGATGACATTGCCTTCACTTCTTCCTTAAAGTGTCGGTTCATCAAATACAAAACAAACTAATAGGGACTATTTCTTTGGTAGAAAGCGGTTGAAATGAAACCTGTTCACAGCATGGTCTGTCACCTCCAGGCTAGCCACTGCTCCACCAGCGTCTGTAACTCAGTTTAATTTCTTATTGAGTATTTATCTCATCTGTCATTCTGGAAAAAAAATGTAATATATTACTGGGTTTGCTATCCAAAACCAAAACTGGCTGGATGGCTGCATACCACTAGATCTAATTAAGGAACTATGTTTTTTGGCTGGACCAGTCCTATAACCCCAAATGTCTGTCACTGACTGACTGACTCGCTGAGTGATGACCATTGGTCGGCTGCCCCATTGTTGGAGTTTCTCCATTGGCCATTGCTCTTTCAAAATTAATCGGCGAGAACAGTTTCAATTACGTCCTCAGAGGGCATTAGAATATCAGGGTAAAGCTAGTCAGAGGCAGAGTAGGGCAGCTCATGACTTCGCCATCCTAGGAGAAAAAAAAAAAACATTGCTGACAGGTGTGTTTGGGGTGTTTGTGTGCTCAGAAAGACGTCAGGCTTGGATATAAAGTCACACAGCTGAAACATATGGATGAGACATATGGATGAGACCATATGTTTACAGACATCAGCAGATAGAAACAGATGACACAGCAGGGGGGAGTTAACAGATAATTAGAATAGCTATAACTACAATTAAAATAAGTTCTCTTTTAAATCAAACATCCCAAGATATGAGCATTTATAACCTTTTTCTTTTAAACTCAAATGTTGCTTAACCATGTCATGTGATATGCTACTTCACACTTTACCAGCAAATATTTCTGGGACCACGACAGAAAATTGCAGATGAACATTTAATATCCAGGAATTCACATTTTAGACACTATCACTGACTATCCCTGTAACAAATTGGCCACAATTACGCACATTGACCATACACAGTCCAGCCATATACTAGGTTTTGACCTCATCCTGTTATGATTCGGGTGTGCTGACCCTTTAACGTTTGGCAGTGTGTAGACTTGGCACCAGTGTATTGCTGCTGCAGGACATTGTTCGTGTTGACAGAGGGCAGAAATTAATTAATAAATGTATTCTAAATGCAGCTAAAACTAAAATGCCATGTTATACCGTATTAACATTACAGTAGAGATTCTGGCACTCTTTTGATTTGATATGTAATCTTTTTGCAAACTGATTTGCATTTTCTTTTGCTCACTTTCTGGAAGTTCACTTAAAATGTGCACATTCGCTTTAATTGCTTTTTTGATTTGTCAGTGGAGTTTCTCAACATTACAGTTTGTCTCTGCTGTTCAGCATAAAGAGACATGTAGTGTTTCGATTTCCATGCCCTCCCCTCATGAGTACACACTTATGTACAGCACATAGGCTACTTCCGTTGCACTCCGTTGCTACATTACAGAAACATGCTCTCCCCTGTACACCACATTACAATAACCTACACATACTAATAGGGCTTAATGGTCCTGGTTTTAGAGTCAGCTATCAATCAGCCAGTCAGCCATAATACAGAAAAAGTTTTACCGTTAGTGAATATTATACACTGTGGTGCCATTGATCACAGGCACGCTTTAACACGTGTGGATACACATAGAAATATGCATGCACACATGCCTATACACACACACACTGCTTACACTGCTGCATGTCATCAATCACTAACACCTAGCACTTTCAATAATGCTGCCTTCACACTTGTAAATGTGAGTCACTACATTCCCGAGCTAGAGGATGTTGATTGCTTTTTATTTGTCCAGGGACCTGAATGTGTGCAGACTGGATGACTAACAGCGTAATATTATGGCTTTTAGCCTGGGAATTAATGCAACATTGCATTCAGAGACTCAGAGCGTGACAGTTCATGTGTAGATGTCTGGCTCAAAGGGAAGTCTCTGTTGTTACTTTCCTGAGTTCAACATTGATATTGTTTGCACAATACTGTGATGAATATTTATTAGTCTTCATTTGATATATTGTGCAATTCAGGGATTGACCCCAATGGAACAGCGCCTACTGTGCGTTTGCCAAAAAAAAAAAGAAATATTGTTATTATCAAATTTTGTGTCCCAGATTTCCTTTTACTGCATAGGCGTACTGTATGAGAAATGAATTTATGGCCTCAGTAGACCATCATGTGTGGATAAATAAACAAATAGTCATAATAAAAGTAAGTAGCAGCCCTGAAGCATTTTGGTGCCACTACCAAATAAGAGACGCTTTATTAGGGTTTATAAGTATAAGTATTATGAACAGTTTTTTACTAATCAGGTTTATTTATTAAATAATACAAATAAAACATGACACAAAAACATAAATTCTAATGCTTTAGATTCGTTTTGAGCTGGTTGTTTTTTAGTGTTTACCATCATGAAGCTTGCTAGCTTATCAGCTAGCTTATCAGCTTTAGCTCATCAAGAATTGAACACATGATCTATTAACATTTATTAACTGCAGATGTGATTGCTTCTTATTAATTGACACAACCATTGATATTTATTAATGCATTACCAACATTTTAACTGCATTTTTATGAAATAAAAAGGACAATCATCAAACAAATGCATTTCTCAGAACCTGGTAACCCAAAAGTTGATCATCCTATTGGCTATAAATCATTAGTGAATGATTTATTAACCATTAATGAAACCGCTGGTTCCACTTTATGAACCCTTTATAAAGGAGGCCTGATTAGAAAGTGGTATCAGCATTTATTTTTATTATTTCATTTTCATTGTCAGTATCACACACACCCTCTGGTGCAGGGCGTCCTCTTGCTTAAGAAACCAAACAACACATTTATTTGCGCAATCAAAGTTAAACTAAGACAGGCGATCACTCTCAGCATGTGGGAACTTATCAGAAGAAACTCATCCCAGTTAGCCAACCCAGATTTCCCATACATGTTCGATATCATATACCAAACTGAGATTGGAGCACAGGATTTCATCCAAACTGTCATAATCCACCATATCATCATCATGCAGTATCATATTATAGCCTGTAATGTACATGACTAAGTCTCTGTTTCATGATACATATTTGGTTAAGTGTAGGTGGGTACAGTTACAGTCTGTCTCATTTTCTGGCATATCAGCGTTCCAGCTACAAGGTTCCAAGGTCATTTCCTTCTTCCTGAGCTTTCTTAGTGACTTCTTCTTGTCCTTTAGACCTTTATTTGTAACAGGAGCTTCTATCTGCGTTGTTAATACACAAATGGACAAACAAACACACACACACACACACACACACAAGGTGGTAATCAAACGTATATCCATGTCATATACAGTAGGAAGACAATCAATTATTCATGTAGGACAAGAGGTATTTTCTATATTTTTCTTCTTTCCTGCAACTCTCTCCCTCTCTCTGTCTGTCTCTATCTATCTCCCTCTCTCTGTGTGTGTGTCTTTTACACACACTTTTTCTTTCTCTGTCACAGATGCTTGTGTTACACAACCACCCTGACAGATTTCCTGATTCATGGAGGGGAAACAAAGATTAGTTTCAAAGGGAACCAGGGAATATAATGAATGTAAACAATGTTGTACTTTGTAATGGCTTACATTAATATAAACTGTCCTATTGTATCGCTTCTTGCTTGGTGCCAGTAATTTCACAGTGTGTGTGCTGAGCTGCTGTAACTCACTTTTACAAGGCAAGACACTTCAATTTTTTTTTTTTTTTTTACATAGTGGACATCAGCCAAATAAACTGGAGCAGACTGGGTGCACTGCGAAAGTGACTAATTGGCAGTAGTGTACGTGGCATAATGTGTGAGCTTTTCATTTGTCAGTTTATTAAAATGTCACTGTGCATTTCTTTGTGTGTGTTCAGACACTTAAAGAGGCCAGCGAGAATGCCAGGAAGGATTTCCACCGTGAGGCTGAGCTGCTGACCAACCTTCAGCATGAACATATTGTCACTTTCTACGGAGTGTGTGTGGAGAGCGACCCTCTCATCATGGTGTTTGAGTACATGAAACACGGAGACCTCAACAAGTTCCTCAGGCATGGCTCTTTGTTTCTTTGTCACATTTAAAACGTGTTATCAAGCTGGTAAATTGAGCATGTATCTAGCTGTAACTTTAAAACCCTCTCCACATGTTCCCTTGTAGGGCTCACGGTCCGGATGCAGTACTGATGGCAGAGGGCCAGACCACCAGACCTGTGGAGCTGACTCAATCCCAGATGTTGCACATCGCCCAGCAAATAGCCTCTGGCATGGTCTACCTGGCATCACAGCACTTTGTGCATCGCGACCTGGCCACCAGGTTTATCACTTACTTTATTATCATATATTATGTACAGTATGGACTTAATGAGTATTTATTTATGCAGATACATGAATTCAGATCCCTTTGCTGTTTCAGTAAAAGCCCACTTTTGGAAATTTTAGCACATGAGCTAAAATAAAAAACAAACAAACAGAAATACCACCTTAAAATGTCTGTACATGGTTGGAAGGTACTGCTGACAAATTCAATTGGACATGATTTATAAATTCAGAGGCTTGGCCCCCCATTAAACTCACATTCAATTTGTAAAATCTAACTGTCCATTAAATGAAAGCTTCTCTCTCTGGCGCCTCAGTGTTTATAGATGTTCCAAAATACTCATATTTCCAGAATGCAAGAAGGATGCTAGAATAATTAACACCTTACAGGTTAACTGGTAAAAGTTGGACTTGTCAGTTCTCAGTAGATGCATCACATTGCTGTTATTGTTCTGTACTTAGTTTGCTGTTGCTTACTGTACGTTTGCTGTCTAATAGGAATTGCCTGGTGGGTGAGAACCTGCTGGTAAAGATTGGAGACTTTGGCATGTCCAGAGACGTCTACAGCACTGACTACTACAGGGTAGGTGTATGTGTCGATCTCTTTTCTGGCCCTTCTTTTAGCCTCCCTCCTCCCTGCTGCATGGGTCCCTATCTGCCCCTCCCCTGCATGGGCATGACTGACGGACTCCAGCAGAGTTACAGTAAGACGCTTGCTGTGGGAGGTCAAAACTGAGTACAGCGCAGTGATTTAAATATACATCTAGCTGTGTGTAGCTCGCTGTAATGTTGTACTCTATATAATAGACTGATCTCAAGGGGAGAATAAGTAGCATGCTTTGTTATGTGAATTTGCTAAGTCACACCATGTATGGAGAAAAGGGCTGTTTCATTTGGGTAATTACTGTAGCATTCTTTGCCACAGTGGGACATTATACAGTAGTTGTTATAGAGGTTTTTTAATATAATTTATTTGCTATTATTGTATTAAGCAGGTGATCAATTTTAATTCAGGAATCAGAGACTTGGCTAACCAGACAGCTGCATGACAAGCACCAATACATTTTCTTACAATCCCCTAATGAAAATTATAGTTTATGAATTTATGTATACAAAAATAAAATCGGAAACTCTAACATACAGACGGGTGACAAATTAAAGGAAAAACAGGGAGGGGATCTGGAGGCTCTGTTATGCTGTGGGGAGCATTTTGCTGGCATGGTTTGGGTCCACTTGCCCCCTTAGAGGGAAGGGTCACTGCAAATCAACACAAAGTTGTTCTGAGTGATCACCTTTATCCTATGATGAAACATGTCTATCCTGATGGGTGGTGGTCTCTTCCAGGATGACAATGCCCCCATCTATAGGGCACAAGGGTTCACTGAATGGTTTGATGAGTATGAACATGATGTGAATCATGTGCTATGGCCTTCACAGTCACTTCATTTCAACCCAATTGAACACTTATGGGAGATTTTGGGCCGACGTGTTAGACAGCGCTCTCCACCACCATCATCAAAAACACCAAATGAGGGAATATCTTTTTGAAAAATGGTGTTCATCCCTCCAGGAGAGATCAGAGACTTGTAGAATCAATGCAAAGGTGCATTGAAGCTGTTCAGAACAGCAACACCTAACTAAGACACTTCATGTTGGTTTTTCCTTTAATTTGTCTCCCATCTGTATTTTAAGTTATCGCCTAAAAACGGATTATATTTTTGCTTAGTTGTGACTGCAAATGTGACATGTGGATCCTATTTTCTATACTGGAGATTTTGCTGATGAAATATTAAATATACATAGATCTTGAGGCAGTTTCGGTGCACAAGTTGAATCTGCTATTTATGTAATATCTGTTGCCTGAAAATATTTAATTTGTGACAGTGCAAGTATGTTGTTTCTCCTTTGAGAAATTGTATAAAATGTTATTCCGTGAAACAAGCATGGGAATTTTCTACAAACAGGGTATAATCTGTTCAGCAAAATTGCAAAATAGTTTTTTTTTCTATTATAGCAGCAGTAGCAAAACTGTGATTTTTATTCAAATACGCATGTTGAACCTAATATAATCAGTTTGCAAACTGAGGGGAATAGGCCGCTGTATGTGCACCAATGTACAGATGAGGCTTCATGGAGAGTGAAGGGTCACGTCAACCGCGCCTTACACAGGAATATACAGTACAACGGATCTATTCACACTGCAGGACGTGCAAGTCAGTAGAGGGTGGTGTAGAAAGGACCACTCTGCAAAAATTAAATGGAGTGGAAATGCAGCTGCATTTTAAAAAGAGATGTGTGGGTGTAGACAGTGTGTGTATGTGTGTGTTTAAGAGTATGTTTGTGTATGTGTGTGTTGCAGGTACATTTAGCAGCTCTGCTATGAGTGTCAAGATAACTCAGGGGTACAAGAGACAGCTGAGAGTATGTTTTTTTTCCCCCCTTCTGAACAGCAATTTGTCACCTTTCCAAAAGGCCAAAATCTAATAAATCGTACTGATTGATTGATAGTGACTGTCAATTTTCCTGCCCTTTTCTCCCATCCACTGTGACAAACTGACATGAGTCACAGTGACAGAGAACACAGAGCAAGCACAGATGGAGGGGAGCAGGAAAGGAGCACACATTCAACAACAAGAAAAATCTCTATTTTGGACAAATAGTGTCAACAAAAACATTCACAAAGATGATAATCATGTCTGTCTAATTCAGCAATGGCATTGATTGATATGTTTCATTTTAGATGTAAAGCATGTCTTTTCATATTCATATATTATATATTCATATTCATTCATTTTATGTAAATATGTATTTTATGAGTTTATTAAGAAACACATACTTTTCTAGATAATAGCTTATATCGAGATTTATTCAACTTTACAGTTACCAGAATATTTGACAAAAATATTGCTTTAATAGACACAACAATGCACATATGTTACGTTGGCAAACGGCATGGCAACGTAAGAAAATTACAGGTATATTTTCCTAATTTCTCATTAATAACACTTTAACTACAGTAGGCAAAAATAGTTTTGGAGCACCCCAGGTGGCCTTCTGGTTAAGATGCATGCCACATAACTGCAATATCCGTGGGTCGAATCCAGCAGCGAACCTTTGTTGCATGTCCCACCCCACCTCTCTCTCCCTTCGTTCCCTGTCATCTCTCCACTGTCACTATAATAAAGGAATAAAATGTCCCAAAAATTTCATGACACCAGAGCTAGACCACTCTGTTGAAAAGGTCATATATACATGATCCACATGGGCAAGTGCACAGAAAATTGACTTTTCATTGGTCTTTTTCCAAACGCCAGATTAAATTTGGAATAACTAGTTATGTATGGCATCCAATTAAAGATGTAAAAAGATTAAGGTCTCTTCTCTGTGGCTTTTCTTTTGTACTATGTCTGTGTGACGACACACAGCAACCCCCCCACCCCCAACCTCCTCTTCCTTCCTTTCACCCCACCTCAATAAAGCTAAGCGCTGAGGCTGTAGTCATGGCAACGGACGAAGGCAGCGGCGGTAAAGCCTCGGAGTTGTACCCAACGTTTCTCAGGAAGAAAAGTAATCAGAGAACTTCTGTTTAGTATGCCGAAGCAGTACTAGAGAAAGAGAGAGATGGAAGTGTGGGAGACCGAGGCAAGGAGGGTGGCAAAGAGATGAAAGGAGAGAAAGAGCTGGAAAAGAGAGATGGAGGGAGAAGCAGGAAAGAGAGAGAGGGAGGGGAAAAGAGTGGGAGGCCAGGGAGGGAGAAAACAAGACACGAATGAATATACAAAAGGAGAAAAGGCAGTAATAGAGCGATAAAGGAACACACACATGCTGAGGAGAGAGAGAGGGCAGGTCTGGAGGCAAGGCAGCCTGTAGAAGAGACGGTGCACAGCAGAGTCAGTGAGAAACAAACACATACTGGAGCTGCAGCTTTAGACAACCACAGAGCAGAATATCAGAGCAAGAAATGACAAAAGAAGACAGGGGTAGACAGACGGGGAGAAACAGCAAAGCAGAACACTGGTACATGCAGGATGGTGGGAGGCAAGATACACTGTTGGGGGGGGGGGGGGTGTAGAGTGTAGGGAACCAGTCATGTTCTTGCGTCAGACAGGAGCAAAGATGAGTCATAAAGGAATTGGAGCCCCCCCAGAGCTTATGTGTGTGTGTGTTTGCGTGAGGAAATAGAAGCAGAGGCGTAGGACTGATGGGGCTGCGACGACGTCATTGAATCCCCCGTTACGCAATGAACCTGACAGATGATTCAGAAGAGAGACAGGATGCCTCAATTCAAACCTTCCATGCAGCCTTTTTTCGGTGTGTGTGTGTGTGTGTGTGTGTGTGGGTGGGGCTGGACTTGCAGTTGGAGTCAGGGTAGGATAAATGCACATATACAGTATGTCACAGCACATTTATGCCTTTTCTCCCTAAACAGTTTTTAGGCACAAATGTGTAGGATGAAAGAGGATTTTAGTGTTTGAACCTGCTGACACACAGACTGTGGCAGCAGGTGCTGGCAACAAAAGCAGAGCTAAACAATCTCTGCAGAGTAATTTGGCTGGTGTGTGTGTGTGTGTGTGTGTGTGTGTGTGTGTGTGTGTGTGTGTGTGTGTGTGTGTGTGTGTGTGTGTGTGTGTGTGTGTGTGTGCGTGCGTGCGTGCGTGTGTGTGTGTTTTGTGTTTTTTTTTTTCTTACACAATCCATCTCTGGGTCCCGACCAGCACAGACAAACAGCATCTTAATGGAGCACCTGGAGAGGCTAAAGTGGAGCAGTTATATGTCCAGGAGGAGTGTGCATGTGGACTGGAAGGACAATATGATGCTGTCAGTGCGACAAGATACACATCAACACAGACGATACTGATACTGGTCAACACATATTAAAATCTACCTTGTGGAGAAGCACAAGCAGCTGTGAAGAAAAAATCATTTTTCAAACTAACCTGATAATTCTAGATAATTTGTATCATCATATATACAGAACCAGACAAAAGTTTGAATTCCAATCACTTGAATTCTTACTGTGGCTTTTTAAATAGTTCTATCATCAATATTATTATTATTTAAATACAAAACCATTTATCACAATTACATAAAGACACATAAACCTATCATACATTTAAGTGGACAACAAACACACCAACAAACAAACTAAATCATGATGCACATTTGACACACATTCCACATATCCCCTTAAATTCACATGAAGGCACAAGTGACATTTCACATATGAATTATAAAACTTCATAGCTGAAAAACATGACTTGCAAACGAAATTCTCGTATCACGACAGGTCGTCTCACAGTATCATTCCTCTGCCGTCTCTATGCACGTGGCTGCAGCTATGCAGCGAGGAAACACACTTCCAATAAAGGTTAAGGCTGTGTCCGAAATCACTCCCTCATTCACTCATTCACTACTCCCTATGTAACAGACACTAAATATGGAGTATTGCATTGTGGGATTGTTAGCAGAAAGTAGTGTATAGCAAATGCCGTGGACACTACTTTTTTTGATCCATTGTGGAATTTTTTAGGGCACTATGTAGAGGATAATTTACACACTACTTGGATACTCAAATAAAACTGCAGAGGGTACATTTATATACACTATAAAGACTTGTAAATAGAGAGTGATTTTCCACACAGCCACAAAGTTGGTCTCTGATGTCTTTACTGGAAGCAATGTTCAGCATTGCTTCCAAAATAATATTCTGCAAAACAAATTGAATCTTATAGCGATTAACAGAAAAAGATGTGCATAAACAAGAATTAGACCAAAGTCGTAAAAATGAATATTAAACTAGCTGTCAAATGATTTACTGCTGCCTTGGCACCTCATGCCACAAAGAAAGAAAGTAGGCCTATTATCAGAGAATTAGAGATTCATTCAAACAGCTAGTATAATCACTAACTTGGTTAGCAGTAAACTGATCACAGACAAACTAAATTAACAAATCACAAATCACCAATCACAAAACAGGTGTAATAAGAAGATAATACTGTAGAGAGTCGTTAGATAAAAGCCAGCTCTCAATAGTTGCTTGGTTACAGGCAAGAGCGAAATCTTCAGTCAGGCTTTGGGGAGGACCAAGTGGGTATATATAAAATTAAACACATAGCCGAGTAAATAATGTAGGCTAATATAATACTTAAACTTTTTTCTAGATTTACATGTGGTGTGAATTTCCAGGTTTATACAGTGAAACAGTTTGTAATAAAGCAGCTTTTCTCAGGATGAATCCTGAGCTCCATCACAGCTGTTGGGGCAGTTTTCAGTTCTGCTGTTTAACTGCAATGTCTGTGGTGAGATTACTGCACGCATGGAAGCGTTTCCATATACTGAACACACCCTCTCTAATCATTAAAGTAAATCATTAAAGGAATACCATTTTGTTGTATAATAAATTAGTTGTTGCCTGATTGGACAGATAAATCTATTATGCGCAGACAGGAGTTTCAGTGTTACTGTGTTCGGGGATTTGATGGTCGCTTCTTTACGGAGGTGAACTTTTTAGTTCCTCAGATACACCTGACATACACTTTCATGCCGGTCCATTTAAAGGGTCAGTTCACCCTGTTTTGCCTGTCTTACCTCTGTTTTATTTGTCCAGGTTGACAAATCTCTGTGCTGAAATGTGAAGAAAAGCCTGAAATACTGGAGGCAAAAAAACTTTGCTGCCTGCATCCTTAATACATCCATGTCCTATGTGCGTCTATTATGTGCTACCCAATATATTTCTCCCCCCTCCCTCCGACGCTTCAAGTATGCTAAAATTTTGCTCTGTTACATTAAAATACCATATTTTATGGACCAAACATATTTGGAGCTGGACCCTGAATGATCAGCCCTAACGACACTGCTGCTTGTGAGTGAACCTGTGTAGATCAGAGATCTGTGCATGGCACAAACTATGGCACAAGTGCTCACGAGCTGCTATTGTGTTCACTGTTGCTGGACATGAACAAAAACGAGACGCAGGACGTTTTCTATGAACAATACACATCCAGTGCGTTTTGGAGTTGGTTTAACACTTAATATTCAGGGCAACAAATGAGCTTTCTTTCAGCTTTGGAGAGAATCGCTTCTCCACTGTTTGCATCTGTGAACGCTTTCTTATGCTTCGCCAGAATCAATGCAATTTCGTACGTCGCTTCAGTTAATCTTTCAGCGGTTGCCAGTGACCGATCCATAAGCTTTTGTTGCCCTTTAATTAGAGCAGTGAGGTGTTTGATCTTATTCCTTCTCAGGCTGCTGCCAGGTGGGAGTTTGTCGTTGATGCTAGCATGCATTGTTTTAAAATGCCGTTCCAAAATTACATCGTTTTAAAACAGAGCACGTCTTCTGGCTTAGTAAGCACAGTGGGGTTGAATTTTTTCGACGTCAGTCCTTTTTACCTGAAACTTTCTGTGTTCATTTTCTTTGGCGCAAACCTTTGTCTTTTTGCTAACCTGTCCTCCCTCACACTCATCTTACTGTCCGTTCTCTTCCTCTCCATTTCCGTCCTGCGTTTCACACAATTTGTGTGCTGTGGTCTTTCTTTCTCAGGCCGCTTTTGTTATATTACAAAACGATCCATAATTCTTCATGGCCTTCTCATCTAATGGCAGTTTGACCTGCTGACCTCTTGCCACAATGAAAGCATAACAACAACGCACTGCCCCCAAGTGGTGGGAAGCGTTTTTTGCCAATTAATCAATCAATTAAAAGTGTTATATAAGCTCATGTAAAACTAAGAGAAGCGTGACGCGTGTGGCCCGGGGGCTGTGCAATGACTACCTATAATCTACATGAATGAATGCCATGTCTCACATAATGTGAAATCTTAAATATTGATAATGTATATGTCTTTTTTAAAGTTTTTCACTTATTTTTTACTTATTTTTCCATTTCAAAATTAATTAATTTTTCCTTAAGCTATAAACACGAGTAGCTTCATGCCATTTAAATGCTTTATTCAATTTTTCTGGTGTACTTTTAGTGGCAGCGTCACTAAAATAATCAGCAGCATGTTGTGTAAACCTACAGTATATGTCAACCATTTTGTTGTATCTGAGCAGAAAAGGAGAGCAAGCTAATTTCTCTAGGGAAAAAATAACACCAACACACACACACACACACACACACACACACACACACACACACACATACACATACACCAGCATTCTTGGAAAGAGTTTTTGTTTCCATAGCAACACAGAGGGCAATTAAGGTACGATTCCTGTGTAACAAAGAGTAGGCGGAGTTAGTCACATAAGCCCCGCCTACACCACATCCCATAATGCTTTCTTTTTAACCGGTCCAGTTGCCATGGATACCACAGCCTCCACGAGGTCACTACAGTGAGCCCACATCCCTCTGCTTTTTTGTACCTCTTTTTTTTTTTGTTGTTGTTAGGCTTTCCTGGAACACTCAGGCAGCGGTCTAGCTGAAATGATGCATATTTATTAGCCAGCGAGGGAGAGAGACAGACAGAGAAAAGGTGAGAACGAGTGAGAGAGAGAGAGAGAGAGAGAGAAGGGAACGGCAAAGGAGACAAAGACAAAGAGGATGGAGCTACTTGACAGCAGAGAGAAAACAGAGAGAGCTGATGACAGAGAGAGATGCACTGTCTCTACCTCACTGAAAATCTTTGAAAGTCTCGGTTCTTCACGACTGCTTCGCTGTAAACCTGACTTTCTTCATATTTGATGCCCTCACGCCACAAGAACATTTAATCTGAGGCTTTCATTTCTTGCTCCTTCATTCATTTTATTCCCTCTGTTTTTTTTTTTTTACTAAATTCTGATAATACTGCCCCTTCCTCTTCTCCTCATTCGCTCGCTCAAATATGCACTCAAATTGACTACACACACACACGCGCGCGCACACACACACACACAGACAGTTAACAAACATTAAAAAATGTAGCCCAGCAGTTCAAGAGCCCTGTATTAATATTTCAGACCATCAGGGGAAATGATCAGCCATGATGAATAAAACAAAAAGACTAATGGGTGTGAGCAGATCCAGACACATCAGTGAATAAATGCTGTCAGAAAACAAGAACAGAATACAGTAGAACTGAATAGTATAAACAATGAGTTTGCATTTGAAATCTCTAGAGGTCAGAGCAATAATATACCAATTAAGGATATCCAAACATGAAGAAAACGCATACTTCTGCCAGTAGGTGCACAGCTAAGTGAGCCACACTTCCAATAAAGGTCGACAAACAGTTGGTCTTTACCGGTTAGCAGAAGACTGATCGCAGAAAAACTAAATCAACAAAGCAACAATCACGAAACAAATAGTTCCAACCGATAATACTTCATCAAGACCATTTGGAGAGGAGATAAAAGGTGTCTGTCAATATTTGCTCGGCCACAGATCTGACAAAAGGACAATGTCAGTTAAACCGCAACTGCTATTGAATTGTCAGTAGTGGTTGCTACTAGCAACAGAACGCCCAGCTGAAACCATCTGCTGGTAACAGAGTATGTATACTGTAGTAAGGTGTATTTTGTAGTGTAGTTATACTGTGTAGCATACACAATACATAGTGTAGTAATGTGTAAATTATTTGTTGTCTTTTTTATTGCATTATGAACGATCACTACATTGTTGACCTTGTAGCACACTGCTTTGCCAACACTGTACTTCATTATGGTCGTGCCAGTTAAAAGCAAATTTGAGTTTGAGAGAGAGAGACAGGGAGAAAAAAATGCAAATGAAAAAAAAAAGCACACAACAGGAAGGAGACGTGGCGTTACAGGGAGAAAAGCAAGGGCCTGGTTATGAAGAGTAAGAGCTGCAGAGATGAAGACAGATATGTTTCCCCAGACGTACCAGTGAACCTGATGGCTATCTGTGTGACTGTGCACATTTTATTACTCCATTAAATAACCCACTGACTAACATAGAAACAGGCCAAGTGTGGGTACCAAGCCATTAATAACAGGCATAAACCACAGAAAATGGATTGCGCTATCTGTGTGGAGCAATGGAGCGCAGATCACTGGGTAGATTCATGTTCGGGGAGGAAGTAAAGGGAGAGGGGAGGCACAGTATAGGGGACAACAGGGTTAGGTTTCATTCACTTACACGGCAAGTTTGACCCCCTTAAAGGTCAGGTTTACAATTTTTCAAGTTTGTCTTAAAGCAATATTCAGGCACCCAAATGGCCTTTCAAACAGAGCTTTCTTACTATAATAATTCCTCCTGTTCATACTGGCCATTAAGAGACCCATTCTTAATGAACTCTCAGTGTAAGTGATGGGGGACAAATTCAGTCCTCCTTGTGTCCAAAAACGCATTTAAAAGTTTATCTGAAGCTAATTTGTAGCTTCAGCCGTCCAAATTTGTCAAATCAAGTGGATATCATTCAAAGTTACTGCCCTTTTAGTGCCAAATTCACAGTTTTTGTTACTCTCCTTCCACCACAGCTCAACAGTGAAAAACTGTCCAGGGAAACAAAAAGAGAATTTTATTCTAAAAAGAAAATAACTTTGGAAGGTATCCAGCAGACTTGACTAACTCAGACTGTTGAAGCCTCATTCTAGCTTCAGATCAACTTTTAAGTACATTTTTCAACACAACCAGGACTGTGGATTTTGTCTCAGAACACTTACACTGTCAGCGCATATGAAAAGGATCTTTTAATGGCCGGCATGAACAGGAGGAACTATCACAGCGAGCAAAACCTCTTTCAGTGTTCATATGGGCATCTGACTGTTGTTTTAAATTGTGAACCTATCCTTCAAACCTCACTGAACTGAATCTAATTTTTTGTTGAAATATATGAAGCTGCATTTTGAAAGAAATGTCCTTTTAATAAACATGAAATCCTTGGTATGAGTATTTGTAGGACAGCAACTAATGACTATTTTCATTATCGATTAATCTGTCGATTATTGTCTTGATTATTCAATTAGTTGTTTGGTCCATAAAATGTCTGAAAATGGTGAAAAATGTCAATAACTGTTTCCCAAAGATCAAGGTGACGTCCTCAAACGTCTAATTTTGTACCGGCCAACAGTCCACAACTCAAAGATATTCAGTTTACTGTCATAAAAGAAACCAGAAAATTTCCCATTTGAGAAGCTGAAATTAGAGAATTTGGAAATTTTCTTCTTAAAAAATGAGTCAAAACGATTAATCGATTATCAAAATAGTTGCCGATTAATTTCATAGTTGGCAACCAATCCATTAGTCGACTAATCGTTGCAGCTCTACGTATTTCCCTCAGTGTAACCATCTCATAGCTTTAATTATACTCTGAAACAAGCTGCAAAATATATGATACTGTGTGGAATAAGATGACTTTTCCAACCATAAAGCTTCTTAGGGGGAAAAATCATCAGTTAAGGGATTAACAGAGGAACTGTTTGTTGTTATGGCTGAGTGACATTGCCAACAAATTAGCATGCGAACACATTATAGCCTTTATCCAAACATAATTACATGGCAGTGTGTGCTTGAGGACTGAGGTGCTCATTCACCTTTTGTCACTGATGAAGCATGAAAAGTTTTTCACACTCTGACCTCTGCTGCTAGATTAACCTGCTTCTGGGCTCCGAATCACAGCCTGTGAAAATCTCAGCAGAAACGAGCTGGCAGTGTTTATGAGCAGTAAAAAAAAAAAAAAAACAGACAATGAATACAACGATCAAACCGGCTCCAAAGGCTCAGTTCAGATTAGAGCTTAATGAAATGACCAAATGTTTCTCAGAGTGCCTGCGTTCCCGTGTAGGATTAGCTGTTGATTCCTGCTCGCCGACAATTGCTGGGACTCACGGTGCTGTTTGATGCCACAATTTAAGTGATAATTAAGTTATTTTTTAATCAATTAGCTCTCCATCACATGGGACACCAGCAGTGTACGTGTACATACTGTATCGGATATTTACACAAAAGACTGCTAACATTTTGCTGACTCAAACAAACTGGCTCATTTTTTATGGCCTACATGTGACTCTTTTCCTGATACAGCAACTGAAAACTTCACATTTATCAGCCTTTTGTGATCTGTGCTCTATTGATTAGTGCAGCTCACATGTGCTCAATGGTACCTCCTTTATTAGAGCGAATATAAAACAACCTCTCCCCAGTAAGAGGACATATTGTGCTTTTTGTGATTTTCTGTTATTTATATACTGTTATGATGTTGGATATCTATGTAAAACATGGTCAAATTTCCAAAACTTGAGGTGAACAAATGTAAAAATACTTCCTGCAAGCCCAAAGCCAGTTCAGCCTCCTCTGAACGCTTTGTTTGAGCTGGTTGTCTGTCAGATTACGGACACTGAAGCCTACAGCTCTCTAAATCTTCATTTAATTTTCTCTACAGTTCATTGCACTTTATACTGACTTTATTCTCTCTCTCTCTCTCTCTCCCTGTGTGTGTGTGTCTGTGTGTGTGTGTGTTTGTGCTCAAAGGTCGGAGGTCACACCATGCTGCCAATCCGCTGGATGCCCCCTGAAAGCATCATGTACAGAAAGTTCACCACAGAGAGCGATGTTTGGAGTCTAGGGGTTGTCCTCTGGGAGATCTTTACCTATGGAAAACAGCCTTGGTACCAGCTCTCCAATAATGAGGTACGGTAATGTCATTTACATAATATACATTTGTCTGTTTCCTCCTCTAAACACAAAAACAGATAGATGAATTATGCTGTGAACAGGTGTCAAGCTTGTGAAGGTAATTGATCCATCAGATTGGAGTAATAGTCAAAAGTACAAAGCTTTCTGTTACTTTATGTACAGTAAATGTTACCTTGGAAGCACCTCTTAGCTTAGATAACAAACAAGATCTTGCAGCCCTGAGATATGAGAAAACAGCCCCTCAGTTAAAAGTAAACTAAATATTTGATCTATTGGGCTGTGTATTTCCCACAGGCATACATTTTCTGAATTCTTTGGCCTGAGTCATCCTATTATACAAAGCTAAGGCAAATCACTAACAAAACTCAACAAGTCGTTTATCATTTCATTGTGTCTTGAACTAATTGTGAGGTGGGGAGCTCTGAGCAAGCTGTGCTCTATTCACAAGTGAAAGAGGAGCACAACTGCAATGGAAGCTTTTGCTCGACTGTTGTGCTGGTTTTGCTCTGCACGCCATTCACAGTGTAGCAGGAGGGAAGATGCTGCTGTCAGGCATCACCGTCAGGATGGTGCAGGGGCAGATGTGTCTTTTTTATTTTTATAGAGGAGAGGAATTTGAAAACCCCACAAAATATCCCATATTTTTGGCGTGGATCAGACTGAATGTAATAAAAAATATCCTGCTCTTTACTACCCTGTTTTCAGAGATACAGTCAATAGATTCACTTTAAACAAGGATTTCTACCAAGAATAAATGCTGCAACTAACAGCTGTCTCCATTATTGATTAATCTAAATATTATTTTCTCAATTACCCCCTTTGTTCAGTAAAAAAAATCCTAAAGCCCTCACACTGTTTATTTTGTCCAACAAACCAAAAAATACTCAGTTTGAAATAATCTAAAACAGCCAGAAGCAGGGAATCATCACATCTGACAAGAAACTGGAACCAGCAAATGTTCAGCATGACTTAAACGATGAATTAACTATCGAGGGTCTAAGGATAGAGGATGTATTGTAAAGCCCCCTGAGGAAAATTTGTGATTTGTGATATCGGGCTATATAAATAAAAACTGACTTGACTATCAAAATATTCAACAAATCTATTAATCGAATAATTGTTTCTGTCCTCTCTCCTCAAATGACATGAAATTACTGACATAACAGGGGCTGAATCCCTCTATATACTGTGTTAAACTAACAGCCAACCCCAAATATCTTTGGGGCATTTGTGCGTGTAGATAAAGAAGAGCTGTCCTGTATCAGCAAAACATACACACACAAAAAAAAAACAAGTAAGCAAATAAATAAGTAAGTAAACAATTGGATGTGTCTTCTGAATAATTAATAACTCTTACAAATATTCCCTGTACTAAGGGCTTGACCCACTTTCCGGAAAACACTGCTGCTTCGGAGCCCTTCAACCTTTCACCTCAACCTTAAACTCAACCACATTATGACCTCAACTCTGGTTACAGATTTCCTTTTTTCTCTGACTCACTCTGGTTACACCCAAAATTAACCTTTAGCCTCTTTTCTTTCCCATTTACATTTATAAAATCTCTTGTGATTCCCAGTTCGCTCACCTCCTGACCAAAAGCCGATGCTCAGATATCGTCTTCACAGGATATGGAGATTTGTTGCAAAATGAGATATCAATTATTTGTCTACTCTCACAAACCGATTGCTATCACAGAGTGAGAAAGAAACTGCTCGATTGGCAAAATGATGACACTCTTACAGACTGGATCCATAATTATATAGAGATTAAATGATAATCTTCATGTATTACATTTTCTTAAAGGACCCGTGTGTTAGATTTAGTGGCATCTAGCGGTGAGGTTGCAGACTGCAACCAAATGAACACACCTCTCCTCACCTTCCCCTTTCAAGCATGTAAGAGAACCTACGGTGGCCGCGAAACTCTTACGGCTGTATGTGTTCCCTGTGCCGTTTGTCCTTTTTCCTCTCCTATCTCTTGCTCCGCCCAGATCTTCTACACCTGATCAGTCCTCAAAGAGGTGCACCTGGCCCAGGAAAAGAAGTGGTTAAATGCTCCAGGTTCCTGTTGCAGGGAGAGGCTTCTGGTTTGTGGATAGCTGGTCTTGCTGCCTTTCAGCCTGGGATTTTATTTAGTGTTGCTGTTGTCTTTTGACTGTCGTTTGTAGTCTTTATTTAGTGTGTTGGTTGTTTTGTGTTTTTTTAGGTTAATAAATCCCATGGTTTGGTGTTGTTAGAGTTTTACTTTGGGTCAATGGTGGAGTGTTGTTCACGCCATAGGGTCGACTAAGGTTGGGGCGTAACAGCTCTCTCTAGAGCCAGTGTTTGGTTTGTCCGTTTTGGGCTACTGTAGAAACATGGCGGGCTCCGTGGAAGAGGACCCGCTCCCTATGTAGATATAAAGGCTCATTCTAAGGTAACGAAATCACAACGATTCTTATTGTCATGGGATTATACACCAATTAAAACATACTAATAAATATTACTGTCCATTTCTGCCACGTCCGTTCCGCTAGATGCCACTAATCTCTGCACACTGGACCTTTAAATGGCCATAAAGCTATTTAGAAGACACAACTGTTTTTTGAAGGTTTATAGCAGCCGTTAGTTTATTAATTAGCATTCATTCCATGGACACAGCGGGGTGTATTTAATGGTTGAGGAAATTGTAAAAAGCTTAATTATTTTACAGGCTAATAACAGTATGAATATTTCCCAAACCGTTGTCAGAGAATGATATGTGCTCCTCGTACTGACAACTGAGGAGAGCTCTCTTTTGAATACAGTAGCTTAGGTTTCAAAAAATCTCCTCTCCTTGATCCTCATCCTCATCCTAAAGTAGATTTAAAGCTGAAATCTGTCCTTTTGAAATTGACTGAGTGTGCTGAAACACTAAATTAATTGCATAGGTAGGTAAATGTATAGCTGGAGACTTTCTTCTTACACTGCTATCGAGAAATTGAGTCGGATTTGTCTGGTTGACAGTTCCAATGTTGCCCAACTTCATCACTTCAGTAAATAATTTATTCACAGTGACATTTTTACTGTATGCTGCTGCAGTGAGGTGAAACAACTTTACCAAGCAGATGCTCCATCATCTTCGCTGGAGCTTGAAAGCACAGAAAGTTGTCAATTTCAGCTTGGATTGATGGGGATGTTCCTGTTTCTTTGTTCTGCAACAGCTGACGGTTCATTTGATTTTCTGTCTTTCTTTCTGTTTCTTCCACTCCAGGTGATAGAGTGTATAACCCAGGGCAGGGTGCTGCAGCGCCCTAGGACCTGTCCTAAAGAAGTGTACGACCTGATGCTGGGCTGCTGGCAGAGAGAGCCGCACATGAGACTTAACATCAAAGAAATCCACGGTCTGCTCCTCAATCTGGCCAAAGCCTCGCCTGTGTACCTGGATATACTGGGCTGAACACCGGAGGAGGGTGGAGGAGAGTTTTCGGACGTGCGTGTGTGTGATGTGTGAGTCTGGATTGTATTGTATGTAGGCGTGTATGTGCATGGGTGTGTGTGTGTGTGCGTGTACAAGAATGGACACGGTGAATGAGGTGTGTGCGCGCGCTGTACAGGATGTGAAGCTATTATCAAACTCTTAAAGGCAATCAAAAAATTCCTCGACTCATCCCCAACCGCCTCTATCCCTTTCTCCTCCTAATTTCCTCTCCTTTGTGCATCTCTACTCCTTCCCCCCTTCCTTCCCGAAGAGACATTTACTAAGAGTAATTTAACTTTGGAGAAAAAAGGCTTCTCACTTCTTTTCAAATGCTTTAAACTGACTGGGGCTCAATTGATCAAACCTGATTAACAGGAATTTAGTGACTCATCATGAGGAACGAGCAGCGGCTCCCTCCCTCGCTGCCTGTCGGACAACAGGACTCTTTTGAACATCCGGAAATTTCACCAGAGTAAACATGGAGGCGCAGCTTGGGGAGGATTTCCGGAAGCTCCAATCCTTTGCGTGTAAATATGAGACTGTGCGACAGGGAGACGTTTTCAGAGGAAATGGCTCTGTGTGATGTCGAGCCATAAAGACACTGTGTTTTCCCCTCTCACCCTGTCTGTCTCTTTATCTGTCCGTCTGTCTTTCTGTCTGTCTCTCAGAACTGTACATGAATATTAATGTCAGCATTCATCCAACACAGACTGGACAGGTGATGATTAACACTAGACTCTAACAGAATAATGACCCCCAAAAGTAGCGGGAAAGTAAACACAATCTGGTTTCCTTGCCTGTCAGATGAAATTAGGAGGTGAGGTGACAAAAAGAGGATTTCTGGTTGGCCAATTTCACAAACAACACGGTGCCAACTGAGGCTGAACTGAACTGCTGTGATGAACAAATAAGTTATCACAAGTGTTACAGAAGAAGGCTGAGTTGTGAATGCCGAAATGTAAAAAAAAAAAAAAAAAAAAAAGCTTGATCTATCAGGCGCTGATCTACAATATCTCAGATCATAATATGGATATATGCACTCATATCTGCATACTACATTTCACCACTGTTTACTGTTACATATTTACGTCATACAGCACAGGGTAACATGATGACTGCGTTTTTTTTCTCCACAAAGTGACAGATGCTTCACTCGCGATGTCAAGCACTCGTGTCAGAGGTCAATTGATTCATTTGTCCGCAGCTGTCCGACAATTGTGAGGTCTTGGTGTCGGGGGGGGGAGTAGGGAGGAGGGGGGTGTAAAAGGTTACTAAGGGAGGCTCGGTTTTGAGTGGTCAGATCACGGTCAGATGTGTGGGCGGCGGCGCTGTAGAAGGTGTGGTTCATTTGGTAAACCCCTATTAAATCATCAAGGCTCTCAGCACTCAGACATCCTTGAAAACCACATCTGTGCTGGAGGGGATGCACAAGACAACACACACACATACACTTACGCACTGTATACCTTATCCTGTCATGCCTCCATCTCCATACACACACACATGCACTGAAAGACACTCAAAACGGTCTGAGAAGGAAATTGAATTGTGCATGTTTTATTATTTGAGCGGTGCAGTGCTTTAGCCAGGCCCTGTCCTCTGTAATGGTGTAATGTATATTTCATTACAGCCTAATGGGCTCCATTAGCGCAGTCTCCTCACAGACATTCAAGACTTATTGTTTTATGGCTGAGAAGGAAGGATGGAGGGATGGAGAGGAGAAGAAAACAGAGAGAAAGAAGGGGGACTGGAATGAGTGGAGGAGCAGTGGAGAGGAGAAATAAAAGGAGAGGTAATAATGCATATTGGGAAGAAATGGAGAGGAAGGGAAAGAGCAGACGCAATGGAGTAGAAAGGAGAAGAAGGCGACGGGAGTGCGAAGGTACGAATGGGTCGTGTGGAGAAAGATGACGGAGGAAGAGAAGGTTGTGGGGTGGGAGGGAGAAAGGTGCGAGGAGGTGCAAATGTCCTCGGGGGGGGGGGGGGCAAGTGAGAGTGAACATCCATCATTACTGTGGCCTGCAGATGTTCTGTAAGCCACAACTTCAACTTCACACTCCCATCACATTCCTACGGCTGGCCACAACCACACACACACACACACACACACACACATAAACACATATTTTACTGGCAATCCAAACAGATTAAACCGAAAACAAACCCAATAATGCACCAGACATCGCCATTATTGAGAACCACTTCACTCACTTACAGCTCACATGCTATATCTGGTCAAACGCTTACCGACACTTTTACCACACTGTATATACAACATGCATGCAACGAGACACGTTTAATGTTTGTTTTTGCATTTTACTGGGGCATATTTTACTATTTACAGACATATTAAAAAGAACAAAAGTCATAATCACTGCAGTTTTCACTAACAGCCTTTTTATTTAGATGTCCATATGAGAATATGATCTGGAATTATAAGTCGTACTTGTTTATTAACAACAGCACTTGATGGTATTGATGTTTGTGTACTTGAAAATTTTTTGATTTTGTTGATTTATAGTCATTTAATTTATAAATTAAGAAGCATTTTGTACATTTCTTTCTATATCTAAGGTTGCCTTTTGCAACAACAAACTGAAACTGAACTTGGTTTAATTATGTTTAAGCAAATGTGTAAGATAAGTATTTTTATGTCAGGCTCCCTCTCAACAGCTACTTAGCCTGTCCTCATGTACTGTACAGTGGACTCTACAACAGGGATGGATGTTTTTTACCGGTCTGTCACATTTGTAGATTTAGTTTGACATATTGCATTATCATCACCTGTCAGAACATGAACGCCGGGCTAATGGCTGCACTATTGAAAGGGCAGGCTAACAGTCATCAAAATCCATCCCTGCTGTATAGTCAAGTAGAGTTTGCACTGAGTGAGCTCACTCAACTCGATTTCATAACTTGTCACACAATAACTCTGTGCAATAACAGAGGGCAGGGTGTGTGAGGGCCTGTGTGTACGCTGGAAAAAACTGTGAGACGCAAACACAGTGCATACGAACGCCTCAGATGTCAAAAGAGTACGTCGAAGCAACATCTCAGCTGGCTGCACTTGTGTGTGTACGTACCTGCTGTGTGTTTCTTTCTTCTTCTTTTTTTTAAAATTATGAACTGTGTCAAGCTGGACAGCAGTGACGTTTTGACAGTTATAGGAAGAGGCTGTGAGAGGGATGTTTGTGATGAAGAATTGGCGGCGCAACGCAGGAGCGTTTTTGTGAAACTTTAACATGACTCTGGCAAAAAAAAAAAAAAGAGCTGTCTTTGCGTTGATGCCTCAGATCAAAGAAACTGGTCAAACAAAGAAAAAGATGAGGACAAACAACAACTGCTGTATGAATGGGCACCTCAGAAAAAGGAGGGACTGACAATCACAGACTTCTCTCTTTCTCTCTCTTATTCAAGTGACCTACTGTAACATAGACTATTCAACCAACTTTCCTCTTCTATGCTGCCTATACTGTACGTGATAGTCTTAAACTTTGGTCTCTAGAAGTGCTACTTTTTCTTTTCTTTTTTGTAAAATGAAATAACATTGAGAGGAATGAACAAAAATACATGTACAAATGTGAATAAGCTGCTGAAAGAAATAAGCGTCGCTAACTGCTGTGTCCGAGACTGTGTCAGTATCTAGATTGTACTATTTTCTTCTTTTGTCTTAGAAGTGGAGGGCAGAGAAACGGGTGGCTGCAAGGGACTCACAAATACAACTGGTTACTGGTTATTCTCCCAGGTGTGTGATTGTGTGCGTGTGTGTGTGAGGAAGGCTGATTGATGCCAGAGTGAGTCAGGGGGGGGGATCGGTAGGCCCGGGCTCAGAATCTAGCCAAATCCTAGTTCAAATGCAACGAGATTCAACAGAGGAATCGGGAATCGATTTGTTGTTGCAGTTCACCAATTCATGATAAATGACTTTACCTGGACTGAGGTCAGTATTATGGCAGCTTAGATTAATGGAATCACTCAATTGCTTTATTTATGACTCCAAAATCAGCGTTCTTCGCTACACAACTTACTAAAGCCTGAGTTTCACAGAAGTATATCAGCAATATTAACAGATATTTTCCTTTGCCTATAGCCTTGCCACGAAATAAATATTGGGCTGAGTGTGGGCTAAACCTTGTGACTCAGTGGACTGAAGCATATTCCACATACAGACAGATACACATCATGACTTTGGGTGTGTTATGATCCATATCACATTTAATCCCCTATCCCTCACAACCCCTACATCACAGGCTAAGCTAATAGAGCTGAAATATCATAAAGGTCATCTTTAAGATTATCTTTGTGCTTGGATGCTTCTGGAGTCCCTCCATCCTGAAGAATGTAATACCCCAACAACTGCTTCTCTGCTAAAAAAAAAAGAAGAAAAGAAAAATGAAACTGTGATTTGCTATATGCAGCCTCTCTGTTTTTCAGTATTTCAGTATGGTTCTGTGCTATTTGTCTCTGTGTTTTGAGGGATTCGCTGCTGCCACCCTGGTAGAAAAAAAAAGGAGGCTTTTTGGATGTTTTGTGGATGTCTGGAATGTAAGAGGCTTAAAATAGGACAGAGAACAAAAACGCTGTATGGTCTCTCAACCCAATTATAAGGTTTCTGTTTGAAAGAGATGTTAAAACGTTATTTCTCGGCCTCAAAACGGCTCTTGAAATCGTAAGAAAAACATCTGCATTGCGAAGCACACAAGGTTATTAAAAGCTTAATGTCTGTCTTTGCAAGCAGGTTGTTATTTGGTGCCACAAAAAAGTTTTGACGCCACCCATCTGTGCTCTGCTGGTGAATACACACACACACACACGCACACAGACCAGAGGGGACTTGTACAGTCATACAGTGCGTGGTGGAAATTATCATAGTGAGTCATGATGGTAATGATGATGATGAAATGATTTCTCTCTGAATGTGGACCAGTCTGTCGTGATACAATGTAATTAATAAAAAGTGTTATGTCACATCAAAGCTCCTGCAACTGAATATACTGAATGGTTAAGCACATGTGTGTGCGTCTGTGTGTGTTTGTGTGTGTTTCCGGTCTTTGTAAGAAACCGACAAAGTGCTCAGGCATGCCCAGGGCGGTGTGAGAAACAGACAAATATGCTAAATTGAATTGAGTGATAAAACTGGAGTGTTTGAGTGATGCTACGTCTGTCCCCATTCTATTAATACCAATATAAATCCAGTGTCTTTTAAGGCGGGAAAAAAAAAAACGCACTTGCTTGGTTTGCAGATTAGGAGCAGGCTGAGGGGTTTTGCAGGGAATTGTACAAGCAAATTGGACAGGAGAGTACGCCTAAATCCCTGATGTAATTAAGCAACAGCTGAATTAATATGTTCTTTTTTAAACAGAGCTCTGTCTACAATTTATCTTTTAATAAAAACGTCACTGGAAAGGAAATGAGAAATGCACAAGGCGGCACAAAATTCACCTTGCAAGAGTGTGCGTGGGAGTGTGTGTGTGTGTGTGTGTTTGTTTGTGCGGATGTGTGGAGGGAGGGAAAGTAACTAGACTCAGCATATACTGTATGTGTGTGTGTGTGTGTGTGTGTGTTTGTGTTTGTATGTGTACGAGTGAACAGAAAAGTGAGTGGTAGTAGTAGTGCCCTCCTTGGTGTACAGTGGAGAATTCCTGTACTCAGCACTTCAACCTCATAAATAACACTGTTAATCAACTGACACACACACACACACACACACACACACACACACACACACACACACACACACACACACACTCACACAGTTGTAAGGATGAGGGAGACTATAAAAGCTGATCTACAGTACAGTGTGTCATGACAGGAAACAAACACAGAGGAACCGCTTTCACTCACTGTAAGACTGAGGGGCATCTTGGCGTTTCATTTGGGGAAGTTTTGTGTGACGTGTGTAATCTCGATGTCCTGAGTTTTAAATCCAGCTTTGTTACATCACCTCCATTTCTCTCCGCCTGAAGACGATATCACAACGCCCTTGATCTTAATTAATACACGCTTAACCTCAATATTTGTGGTCTAAAACTGTATTTCAGAAAAAAAAAAGGTGGGCAAGCACTTACTGTATAGTAGGCCCCCGACAACCAGAGGACACCACAAAATACAGTATGTAAGTAATGTCCTGGAGTCGTTTTAATTAAGCGGAACTAATTTGCTTTTTGAGCAATAGTAATTTGCTTTTTTGGCAGGTTGTTCTGGCTGCTTGCAAAGAGTGAGTTTGGGGTTTAGAGAGCCTGTGTTTGACTTAAGTTAACATCTTATAGTCAAAGCTCACTTAACAGTAATTCTGATACTTCAAATCATGATCATGCACCTGCTTTGCGTAACATTTTCAACAAATATATTGTCAAACTTATTGGAGGTACCATGGTTCATGGTATGAATGAGTTCATTTGCACAAAAAGCCCATTTTTGCCTCTTCCTCCCTGTCTTTTCTTATTTGCATCTGTTTAGAAGTCAAGTGTATTCATAAAGTACTTAATCATTCAAGTGTCAAGTGTAAATGACAACCCCAAAGTTGATGCACTCCTGCGAAACCTTATAAGACAGAACAGACCTTCACTGGCAGGGATCCCACCTTCAGGACGGTCAACAGCAGGAAAAGAAGGAATAAACACTGACAACCGAAGCACACAAACAAAACACACCGAGTAAACACAATGACAACGCCCGGGTGAACTTCATCTACAGTGACTCAGTCAATATTGTCGTCAACAAGGCCATCACAGGGATGTGAACTCAGCTGGTGCAGAGACATTCAAGGGGGGGATGAAAAGTCATAGATCACAAAGGATGCTGACAATGCTCAACCTAACAGGATATGATAGGTGGAGAAAATACTGAAGAAGCAAAGAGCAGACACCATGTTTGCTGTAAATAACGCTGAGTTGTGATCTTGATTGAATGCGACACACAGGAGGAAAGAAAAAGTTTTGTGTGTGATGCACTACCGACAATTAAAGTCTTCCTCCACTCAAAAATGTGCTTTTCTTCTTGTTATTTCAGTTGGATGTTTGAGCGTCACTGTGCAGAATGATGTATGTGCTAGAAGGCTGTTTTCACATTTATCTGCTGAAGGGGGAAAGTTTCTCTGTGCTCATTAAAAATTAAGATCTTCAGGGGTGGGCTTAGGAGCAGGATTTGTGACATCACAACTAGTTTGGAGCCAATTATGGTCCAGTATTCAACTTATACAAGTGTGATGTGGAAACTTGAAGCCTCCAGTGCACAAACACTGAGAATTGACTTTACAGTGAAGTAGGAGACATTTTATGTCCAGCAGTTAAACTTTTGTAATATTCATCGATTCTGAATTTTCGAATGAAGGAGAAGGAGGAGATGTCATTTTAAGGATTTTAATGAGGTAATTTGAATTTTATTTTGTGGAAAAAACATATAAGACAAATTATTATTCTGAGCAGAATAATTTTATATATCTTTAAACAATGTGGCCAATCAGTGCACTGCTAAAAAGCAGTGAGTTTAATCAAAATCTGATCAGTGGCAGCCAAGATAGCATAAAAAGGCTGAAAGAAGGCAAAAACTGCAGACAAATTTGAGGAAAATTTTTGTTTTCATCACTGAAATCTAATAGTTCTTTCTTTTAGCCTTGTTTTCTGACAGCAAAAAGCTTGAAAATGGTACCTTCAGACAAAGCCTCTCCGATGACCGGTGAAACATCCAGTTACTTTAGTGCTGTAAGACATTACCTGACCATGATGACTGAAACCCAAAGACCCTGACACCTTTCAACATTTTCCAGCCAAAGAAATAACGGCCACCAAGCTAGGGCCCTATGAAGCGTGCCGTACATCAAAGCCTCAGTAATGCTGTTACTAACTATAGCCTGCCTCTGCCCTAATACTATACTATTAGCAGTGGCCTCATCCCCGAAAGCATCCAAAAGCAGCGGGGAAAAGCAAATGTTGCTTGGAGGAAATGTGTGATTATTACAGAAACACAGGCTTACAGAGAAAACACACAACAGAACAATGGTTCAGTGGAGACAAAGACGAGGCAAACCAAAGCTGCTTTGTAATGACGTGGACCAATTAGAGATTTTTAAGGGAATGACAGGCAGTCATTAGTGGTTAATCTCTTGCTGCTGCACCTGGGTGGTGACATCATCGCCACCACAAGGAGGAATGTTTAAGTGGATGTGTTTCCCTATGAATGTGTGCATGTGCATGTGAGTGAATTATGGTCGTTTTCAGTGTTTTAAACGAACCTTTGTTCCTTCTAAATAGTATTATTTTGTTTTAACAGTATTCAACTGAAAATAACTGTTTTTTTCATTTTTAACCCAAAAGAAGACGACAACCCTTACGTTTACTACTATATCGTGAAAGTGCAAATATGTTTAGAAGGAAATGTAATACCACCAAACTATATATTTTATCAATATAATAAAGAAATGTTTGTTAATGAATGTAAAACATTGACTGACAATGTATTTAATTTGTTTAACCGATGATAACTACTAGTAGAAACTGAAGCATGATTAATGGTTTTTATGGTTATGTTTAGGCACTTAGTTAAAGAAAGGGAAAGATTGTTGTCTTGGTTTATAATGACTGTAACTTCTACAGTCAGCTGCTTGTTTTACTTTTGTAATCAAATTACTAAAATGTTCAGCCGTGACGTTTTAAAACATAGTATAACAGCAGCACCAGTAGAAGAGTCATATATTTACTTCATAATGTCAGTTACATGACAATATATGAAGTCTGCTAACATTAGTTAACATTAGCCAACAATAAGCTTCCAGTTATACCGGACCAAATGAGGCTGTAGCAGCAAAACAGAAGGTAGAGAGTATATTGAATTAGGTTAGGGTCTGTTTTATTGCTTATGAGTTCTTGAGGAGGGTTGTGTGAGAAAGTTATATAGTCTCTACTTCAATACTAAAAAACCAACAGTGACTTAAGGCCCAATTCACATCATGTTTACTTTAATGAAACTTTGCCGAAATTCAAACAGGAAGAACTTTTCCCTCACACTCTGCCTTTATTCCTCTGGGTGAATGTCTGCTATTTCTACCTGTTCTAATTTTCTTTGTCATGTCTTCTTTCCCACGCTGTCAAAGTCCCTACATTCACAATCTTGACTTCAACATACCTGACCAATATCTTTCTGCCCGTGTTCCTTAACTCAATCAATACCTGGATGCTGTTCTTTAAATATCGTTGCAACTCTGTTGTTCTGTCTTTCAGACCTACTATCTTATCCTGTCCTATCTCTTATCTTCATATCGGATTAACGCTTAATGAAGATGCGTCACATCGATGGAGTCTAAAATCTTTCTCAACGAATATCGCACTTCCAATCCATGCCTTCTTATTGAGCAAAACTTTTTGTGAACAATTATTTATTTGTTTTAAAGTTTTAACAGAACAATAGCAGAATGCAAACGTGAGAGATAAAGTGGAAATTGAAAAATACATTAACATGAGAAAAGGAAAAGAATCAGAATTAAATAACAGACACATATCATAAGAAACAGAAATATACAACCAAAACAAGCAAACAAATAAATAGTACAAATGTTGTTTGCAAAGAAAGCATGTGCTGTTTTAACATGGTAATTAAAAAGGTAAAGACCAAACATTAACATTAGCATTAAAGTGTCAGTACAATTGTATTAATTTTCATTTACAAACAGCTACAGTTCAAACATTTTGGACATTTTACATTAACATACACAAAAAAAACACAATTTCCACTGCAATGGATCTTTAAAGAAAAAGCGGAAAGAAAAAAAGAAAAAACACAGCTATTAAAGTAACAGCTGTATGTTAGAACAGCTGAGGAAAATAAGTAATAGCATGAGACCAGGTGGATAATGTCTCGAGTTTTGCACCATTAACCTTGGCTGATATAGAACAGTACAGCTCAGACTCTGTTCAAAGCAATACTCAGTTCGAACCCTTTTGAAACTTTTAAAAATGGTCTTTTTTGCAGCTGTTGAGGCAGCAAGAATGATTTGTTTCACTACATATGTTGGAACATATTTATCAAGTAAATTTACTAATGTTTCAACAATATGTACCCCGAGAGATTTCACGGTTACACAATCCCAAAACATATGCAAAGGTTCCTGGTTCAGAATAGGAACAAATGTCACATAGATCAGTGTAAATCTGCACCCTGGTGTAAGGTAAACTTAAAGTGGATCAGCTGATGAGCAAGGTTCTTGGAAGAGGAGAAAACATTAGTCCATATCTTAGGCCAATCCATGTCAAATCTGAGCTCGTCAAGGTCTCTATCCCAGACCGACGTTACAGTTAGGGGGTTAATGTTGTGTTTTGATAATCAACCATAGATCGAGGATACAAACCCAGACGCAGAATGAAAAAGTTTTACAAGGGGAGGGGAAACTGTGGGAGAATCCCAAGGTACTCCATACGTTTTTAGGGCAGTACGAAGTTTGAGGTAGAAGAACCACGAGGAGCCTGGTAAAGAATAAGAATCCTAACCATCCGCAGAGCTTGATAGGATAGAGTCAGCTGATTGGGATGTATACTGGAAAGAGTTTGTTGAAAGAACCCCATTAGCAGAGGATGTTTTCGGGTTTCTTATCGTCTAGAATTGAAGTGAGAGGTTCCATCATATCGTTGTTTCTTTTAGTAGAGGTACACATTTGATTTTGTGTTATTGAATTAAAAAAAATAATTTGAGAAACACTGTAGATTGGGTTGTAAAAGTTTGCAGAGCTGAACTCCTACTCCACTATGCTGCTCAGTGACACAGGTGTTTCTAACTGGAAAAACTAATTAGAAATGCATAAACACTTTTGAAGAGACTGTTGTTTTCTGTCGGTGCCATATTAGAAAAAAGTTTGCTTTTTCACAGGTTTTGTGTTGGATAGTTTAATTACAGACCCATGCATGAGGCTGTTGGAAAGCGACTAGACGTAATGGCTCCCTTAAAAGAAAAACAAATAGGATTGGAAACATACAAATATCAGGAGGGCTGAACAAATACAGATATGATTACAAACACCTTTGCGGATCCCTCAGATGAATTTATGTGTACATAATAAACGGAAAAGCTGCTCTTAATACACAAGAATGCTCTCTCTCAGAGGACACCGTCAAAACGGAAAACACAGAAAAACAGGACAACCTAGTGAACGAGAGCCATATTTCTCATCTTCTGTCTCCTGCTGCTCCTGCAAGAGTTTCCTGTTCCACCGAAACGGAACAGCCAGTGGCTTTATCAAGATTTATGAGCTAAATCATCATTGGAAATATAAGACACTTGTTGGGGCACGAGGGGAGATGAGAGAGGAAGGGGAGCAGGTGTAGAGAGAGAGAGATGGTGCCGGCTGGAGAAGGCGAGGGAAAAAAAGGAAAGAGGAGACAGTGAGTAAAAAAAAAAAAGGCAGATAGACAGAGACAAAGAGAGAAAGACAAACACAGAGAGATAGGAGGATTTTGGTAAGAACAGATGTCTAGACTTGATCCAAAAACCATCCTCAGTACTATCTTTTATGTTCCTGCTGTTTTCCTCTCTAAATGTGCTGACATCCCATTTGAAAGCTGTTATCGAGGGAAACACTCTAAAAAACAAGCAGAAGTGAAGCAGAGATAAAGGACTGGAGACAAATGGAAAATGAGGTGAATCTCAAAGTCCATCAGCCACAGTTGTTATATTAAACCACCCCTTCAGATGATGCTCTTATTTTTCTTACTTTAGGTAATTTTTTTTTTTTGTGCAGGAAAAGAACAATAACACACATGAAAGACAGAGATGTCAGACAGTAAATACACAAATCATACAGGCTCAATTACATGTTAAGTTGGGTCAAAAGGCTCAGGAGCAGAGGGAGTAAGTTAAGATAAAGCTTTTCACATGTACGTACTGTGGCCTGGTATAAGGACTGGAAACTAGCCTAGCTAGTTAGCTAACCTGGCTCTGTCCACAGAAATGTAAAAACAACATTTTTTAAAATTCTAGTTATGTGTTATGTGTTACAGATTACAAAAACAAAATTTATTGTGTCACTTTATGAGCATTGGAGTTGTTGGTAGGCATATTTTTTTAACTTTGGACAGCACCAGCCTAGCTTTTACCCCTGTCAAACTGCAACAAACTGTGTTCAGACAGACACAAAGCGAATTTTAGAGGTGGTGCGATTGAAATCAATAAAAAGAAAAAAAGTTTCTGGTGAGTGCCGAGTTCAGTCTCAGTCAAACGGTCCGGGGTGGCAAACATTCACTTCCCTTTAGTGACACAGTAAGTCTTCATGCTAAGCTAGGCTAACTGCATCCTGACTACAATTCTGAACTGATACAACAACTTCTTACCTTGACGCACTGATGTAAAAGTGTACTCCAGGTTGTGGTCAGTACTCTTTCCATTTGCTAATAATGCTCCCCTCCCCTCCTCAGTCCTCCGTCCTCCGCCGCATGATCGAGGTTCACCATCATCGAGGATTTTCCAATCCTCCAATCCCAATTTTCCCTTAAACACTTCTCACAGCAGACGAGGAGCGAGGTGAGAGCAGCTTCCAGGAGAGCTTAGAGCGAGGAACAACAGGTGTATGCAGACATTTTTTACCAGACAGCAACACTGTATATGAGGTAAACTACTTGTGGAAACCGGAATAACAGCACCAACAATATGCGTAATGCTTAAAAATATTCCTTTGATGTATTATGTGCAACAAAGATACAATTTATACATCAAGCGCAGACAACTAACCAAACGCATTTCGTCTAATTTGTCAAAATTAACTAATGTTAGGGCAGCGTTGTCTGTTTCCATCCCTCATTTAAACCTAAGCCATCTGTTCTATAGGGATCTGCTGAACAATCAATTGAAATGATGTCGAAAAAAACAACTTTAATCAAAATTCAAACTGTGAAGTGCTTGATAAATGCCAGCCCTCATTATTTTGCAGCCTGTCCCACCTTTAATGAGTTTAGCGTCTGTCCACTGAACAATACAACACTCTGTAAAATGACTGCTGAGCCGTGTGCTTCTGCAAATTAGATCAAGTATGTCTGCGACTCAGTTCAGTTTCAATGTATTCACAAATCAATTAAAATACAAGTACAATCATATAAGACATAGTGGAGATATGTGAAATGGGACACCCTGATAAGCTATTTGAAGCTTGAGAATAGGGGCCCAGACACTAAGTAGATAGTATTTAAAATATATGTTTACTAACATGTTGTCTAAATTTAAAAAAGTGAATGTATTATACAGTAACATTTACAACAAGTGGCAAGTGGAAAAAACAGTCAAATTTAAATGGATTTCAGTGAGTCTTTAGCAGAGTAACTAGTTTAGAAGTCTCTAGCTGTTCAGGGTATTCAAGCTTTAATATATTTTAGTAGCAACTGCTGCCTTAAGCTCTTTTTGAAAACAGACACATACAATGACATTTTTATAGTGTTATCAAGCTCATTTAACATCTGTGGACCTCTGCAAACCACACTAAAGCTTGTACATTTTAGTTTACCCTTTATAAGATGCTTTTTTCTAGTCTTAAATGTATGCAAAGGAGGGTCGGAAGTCGGAAAACTTACAACTGCCTGATTTTCGTATGATTTTCGATGATTTCTGAGATTTTAATAATAACTGCTTGTATATTTCCTGTTGTACACGGAGACGTGGGATTTTAGAGGTAGCGTAGGAGCGGCGGTGACAAGGAGAAAGAGATTGTGGGTAGTAACTGAAAAGATGTAAGTAAATCATTTGCTTATAGGTCACAATAAATATACTGATGACAGAAAGACAAAAAAGGGGCAACAAAGAGAGAGAGGATGATCAATCGAATAAAGGCCAAATAGCAAAAGAGCAATAATAAACAGAATAAAACAATGGATTCAAACCAGGTGCAGACAGTACAATCAAGCATCAGGAGACAACAAGAGAAAACACTTGGGAGCATGATGCAGAGAGAGCGATTGAGCCAGCAGCAGAAGGGAGCCAGGGAACGAGGGATGGGCTTTTGATGGAGTCTCATCTGGAGTGTTTATGACGAGGCAGCGCCAGCAACGTAATGAGTTGACTGATCAATCTCTCCTCCTTGCCCCGCTGGATCAATAGCACTGTTTTGACATCCTACATTAAGCTCTAACTAATTGCCAGATTGCTAAATGCTTTTAAGAAGGAAGAAAAAAAAACATATCCAGGGCAATCAATAATGCAATCACACCAGTGACTCTCCTGTACTGGCAAGGGAGGAGTGAGGTGCTAGTGTGTGTGTATGTGTATGTGTGTGTGTGTGTGTGTGATAAGGGCCAAATTGTTACCTGTTTCATGAATTGTGGGACGTGTAGATGTATTTTATTTGTTTGTGTGTGGGTGTAAGCGGTGTTGGGGCAGCTGGGAGTTGTGGTCAGGGGATAAGAGCAGAGCAGAGCAGAGCGGTGGTGTATTTGGGGTTTGAACCTCGGCGGCCTCAGCGGGACAGTTAGTTGGCTTGGCTCACAGCTCCGTGGCTAAACCACCAAGACTTTAACACGGTGCTTACTGAGCTTTAATGGCTTTGTCTAATGAAGGCTTTGTATGAATGCATACTGAACAATCTTCAGTCTTTACAAAGAAAAACTGTCAAACTACAGAGATATTTTTAGATGGCTTTAAAGGATAATGTTGGTTACTCAATGCAATCTCTCACTGAGGGATTCATTCATTTTTCTTTCTGAATTTTAAATATCTTTACTATTATTGCTATGCTTACAAAAGCTCCCATAACATTTACCAGCACAGCCATGATTGAAAATATGTTGCTACATAATATCCACAAACGCTCTCCTCTAATGTCATTTTACCAACTTTTTAGTCTTTGTCTCTCCTGTCTAAAATGTCTCCCTGTCCTGCGATTGTTACATCCATGTTTGGCTTAGTCACAGCTGAACTGGCTGACCTATAGATGTTTGCTGGAAATGTTCTTAGTTAAAAGGGAACTCCACCCTGATTTTACACGTCAAAGTCTGATGAGATTTACTGCATATGTGAAAAAAAAAGTTGCATAAAGCCTTTTGTGGCTCCGGGGGGAGCTGCGCAAAGTCTGATAAATTGTCAGTTGGGGCTGAAGACTACAAGTTTGAAAAATGAAAATAATCTGGGAGTGTGGAGTTAGAAAGACGTGAGGTTACCAGACCTCTACACTAGCTCACTCCTCATCTATGCTTGAGGCTAGCAGTTCAAGGCTACATTAGCCGTTAGCTAGTATAACACACCCAAATCTGTACAGTCGCGTGGATCAAGATGAGTTGCATTGTGGGTAATGTAGGTGCCAGGTTTTGACAAGGAAGAGAAATGTGTGCAATAAAAAACACTATATCTCTGGTTCTGCTGCATCGATTTTCTTCGATCTTCTTTTTTTTTTTTTTAAACGGCTGTCATCAATTCCACAGTGTTATTATAGGAGCGTAATGCTGAATTGGTGCAGTATTATTTTAATGCAGCTAGAAACATTAAATAAGATTAGATCACTTATAAAAATCATCCTGGATTTTTAATTATTTTTGATAATACAAAAGTCAATGAGAAGTTTTCTGAAGTTTCACTGCTATTAGTTATGATATCAATGAACTAATGATAATAGTCTCTCACTCTACTCGGATAATAATTTTACCATTCATCTTTGTTTTCCCTTCCAATTCCATTTGACCAACATGCAGGTTTGTTTAAAACCTGTCTGAGCTGTCTGGCATCTTTTTAGAAATTTTGTTGTGTTTCCACATCTCAATTAACTTGGTGAGTACAATTTTACCTTTAGTGATTGACAACATGGCCCAAACTACAAAAATAAATGCCCATGCCCAAGAGAAAGACATCTCTTCACTCTTTTCTCTTTGTTTTTAAGATGAGTATATGAGGAGTTGATTACACAGAGAGCATTGGGGTGAATCAGCACACAGTTCCTTGTTGGTTATGTTTATACATGCCTTTATGTGTATGTGTGTGCTTAAAGGTTGTTTTTGTTCAGGACTAACAGGTCAGGGAAGCACCGGTTGACGACACTGGATGCCAATATCCTCTTCTTATCCTCCTCCATGAAACAACGGGGGATAAAAACCTTTTTCATGAATTTTTCAGAGAAGCGGTGCTTCTCGGACTGGAGAGCCTCTCCTGTACAGTCGGTTCATGCATTTTTAACAAGGAGAAACACACCGGACAAAATGCCACAGATTTAAAGTGCAGGTATAAGGGTGGCTGACCTGGCGTCTAACTATTTTCACAATTCACATAATCCTTTTCACACAGCCCGACTGAGGAGCCATGAGTCGTGAGAAGAATTCAAATGGAGGCCCAAAAGTAGAGAATAGAGGACAAAACATAAAGAGGGAAGATTAACACATACAGTATGTTCTATTCACTATAAACAGCAGTAAAGGATGAAAAATAATGATCAAAATAGCTATTTGAGTAAAATTACACGGAAACAACCAGTGCCTGTAATGATTTCCATGTACTCCCCGACTTGAACTTTAAGCCATGTTGACATTAATTTCAGGGGGGCTGATTGTCGAATACTGAAGCAGATGCTAATTGCGTGCAGATGATACCATGATGACAGCGTGATTAGGCACCATGGGTCTAATTGCTAAACAACTTTTGATTTGATTTTTTAAATATCACTAATGAAGCAAATCCAAATTTCTATGCCAAAAAGTGTATACTGATACCAATATATGTAGAGCAGAAACAATTAGTTGATAAACTGATTACTTGACTGGAATCAATTAATAGTTTAAGTCATTTTTCAAGCAAAAACACCGAACATTCACTTATTCCAACTTCTCCAATGTGATGGTTTTCTGATTTTGTCTGTTTTAAATGATTGTAAACTGAATATTTTGGGGTCTTGACAAAACAAGACATATGAACAAGTCACCCTAGACATTATTCACTATTATCTGACATTTTATAGAATAAACATTTCAGTCTAGTAGTTGAGAAAATAATTTGCAGACCAATCAATAATGAAACAAATCATAAGTTTTAGTCAGATGCATTATTTACCCAAACTTCATATTTTTTAAAGTATTTTTTGTGACGTCCTCAGCTCATTGCTGCTGCCCTTAGGCAAATTATATTCTTTCGATTGAGAATCAATCACAAATTTTCTCACAGGGAGAGAAGGGATGCATTCATATGTTATGTGAGTGAAGCAGCTCCACTGAAACAGCTAAGGGAAAAGTGACTTGCTCAAGGGAACATCAGCAGCAGATGCTGTAGGAGAGATTATAATTTGTCTCTCATTGTCTCCATCCAGAGTTTAAGTCTGGGGATTTCTTTCAGCCTCCACAGGCTCATTTCTATTCTGCGCTCACTCTTCATCTAGTCCCTGCTTGTTCTTTTTCTCCTTCTCCTTGACGTCATCTTCATTTGTCCCTCTTCCTCCTCCTCCTCTGGCTCCACCCCTTTCCCTGACTATTCATCACCTCCTCTGCTTCCATATCTCTGCTATTAAAACAACTAAATTATTAAACCTATAGTGATAATCAATCAATACCACTCTTTCTTAGAGGGATAGACCTCTTAATAATTGACTAATCCTGAGGGGACCTCTGCCCCCAGTGAGTGTGTGTGTGTGTGTGTTTGTGAGTACGCATGCGCACCCCCGGTGAACGGCCCCAACTATTTGCATTTGTGTGCACCTGCATGTGCTTATTCTTCCCTTTGATTGAGGCGAGTGTTATTGAGGTAGACTTGCTCTGATGAGGGTCATGGCAGACTAATTAAACCCTTAACTCTCATTTCTGGAGAAGCAGGAAAAGAAAGCCATCAATGGATATAATTAGAATGACAAAGCCACAGGTGCAAAAGGGTAAACAAACACACTGCATGCAACATCACGCAACTCCAGTAGACTCTTTTATAGAGACAGTTTGGTGATTCATATAACTTTAAATCTTTAAACTTTTATTTCACATATGTAGAGTATGAAGATATAAAGGAATCCTTGCAGGCATGCACGTCTCTCTGGATATTCCTGCTCTCTCCCTCTGTTTCTCCATCCAAACCTGTTTCTACTGTATCTCAACCTCTAGCAACATTGTCCTTATTTAACCTGTTAGTGTGGAAACAAAAATCTGACCCCCTTATTAAAGACTGTGCAAGCTACATCTGTTTAGTGAAAAACTTTCCAGATCTTGACCCATGATGGATGGAAGTCCTCTGATGTAATAAAAACGTTCATTTAACAGTCACTGATTGTATAATTTATCACTGATTGTATCATTTATTTTAATGCGCTGTTAATTTGCAGCATGTGGTTTTATTGCTTGGGTTTAACCTGTAGGAAGATTGACAACTATTTTTTTAAGGTGAGTTTCACGCTGCAACTATTAAGGTACTTCACCTAAAAGATACAAAGGAGAAGGTTTTTTTTCACTTTCTTGCCCAAAATAATAACAGTGAACAGGGTTATATTATGGTTTAATGACTGTTGCTGAGATTTATAGCTCATAAAACTCACTTTTACTCAGCACTTTTGTTGATAAACAACATGCATTCTAATGCCGTTGCTATGTTTTTTTTTATGGACCTTTCTTCATTTCTTCAACTAACTAAATAAATAAAGTTAAATTATGATCCAACTCAGAGACTTAAAATATTCAATATTAAATGATTCCATAAGAATTAAAAAAATAAAAAACAATTTAAATTAAATTAAAAAACAAACCATAAAACTGTGAAATAACACAATACATTTTTGAAACTCTGTCATCCTGCTAATTTTAACAAAAACAGAGTTTATCACAGGTGATTTTTAGTTCATTACACCAGTTTTTTATTTCAAAATGTGCCTTTTCCAAAGTCTGTTTTGATTTTACAAAGCCATTTCTCACAACAATTTCTTTACTACATTACACTACTTTTAATCACAGTCTTTTTCTGTCAACCAAGACAAACAGCACCTAAAGACTGACAGAATTAAAGCTGGAGTGCGGGACTTTTGTTTCCCCCTTCTGGCAGTGAGAGTAATTACAAAAACACTGTTGACACGTGCTTACATCATAGACTACAGCGTAGCCTACTCCGTCACTACTGTTGTGGATAAATTGTTTTGAGCGTCACACAAGCCCCGCGAAATGACTCGTTTCACTATCATAATTTGATCCATTCAGTCCGATAACATTTATGGAAAGTGCTACACAATTAAATTATTTTATCCCCATTCAAGTTAGCAGAGAGCTACATACATATACATACAGAGAGATTTATCTGGCGGTCAGTCAGCATTGTGTGAACTAGTTTGGCAAGTGCTTGAATGTAACAGACGTTCATTTATATGTATGAGTTCCGCACTGCAGGTTTAAAGAAAAATGAACAATGTTATTGTGAATTTAATAACAATGAGCTGAGTTTTAAAAATGTTGTGAGATTATTTAACACACATTTTATGGTTACATCACATATTTTGTCTATATTCATTCATATGATTATTTATTTCAAGTCTTATTCATTCAATATTGAACACTTTGGGCTTCCATACTGCTCTAGATCTGTTGTTATCAGGTTCATGTATTGTATTTCACGTTCAGTGGAGATTGCTGTACGACCCACTCTGATATATTTTGGCTCCTGAGAGTCTTTGCTCTTAACATTCCAAAGAGCTTTGAAGCCGAGCCCTTTCAGTCAGGAATTCACCCCTCATCCCATCTCTGCCTTCTGCATCGATAACAACTCTCCCGTCAATTGCGACAGCCGAGTACCAGCTGCCTGCACCAATCCTTAAATTACCTTCTAAATCTTGGAGGAGGGTCACACAACTGCTTTTTCTTTGCTGATGGGATTGGAAGCTACCTATTACCTTGACACGTGGCTCGACAGTTGCTCAGTCAACTTTCGGGGTCACGCAGGAGGTCACATATTTTAGTCTTTGGTGAATTGTAGATGTTTCGATTGACAGCTAATTGGAGAAGACATAGCATTAGCAGAAATTATCTCATGTATTCCCATTGTTTGAAGAAAAACACAGGAGAAGACCATGTGCAAAACCGTGTGTTTAGACTTTGAAAAGCTGTTTTTGATTGATCGGTCAGGTCAGGGATGCTCAGGTCTTATACAAGCCTGTCTGTCACACACCTGAATTCCCAGCAGTCTCCTTGTTGCTGCTGAACTACCACATGTTTAAGATTCCTTCATCATCAACTCACCTTTGATAATTACCTCTGTCAATTAAAGTAAGAGATGCATGTGCATGCAAACAAATGTAAAGGATATTGTGAAAAGTACAATTCTACATAATTTTTTTATTGTTTGCATCAACGATGCAAATTCCTTAATCGATAGTCGACTGCAATAACAATCAAGATCAACTAATCATTAATAATTTAAGAATATACAGTAGATATTTTTCCATAATAAAACGCAAAATCAGAGTACATTAAGAATTTAAAGAACAGATTAAGTAAGTTACTTGAATTATAAATTAAATAACACGAAATAAGGACTTCATTTAAAATTGCCAGGCTCCCATCTGTCACTATTCAGATTCACAGGGCGTAGGCCTAGCTTTAAGCCTTTAGCTTTAAGCCAGGCTGTCGCTATTTCACAGTGTGTTTTCAGTTCATGAAAGTTAATTGTAACATTTTGGTCTAAGGAGTCAGCTGTTCAGTTTTTCTGTTAAGTACATTTTGTTTTAATGGTTTTAAGCCTGTTTTTCACTAGCGAAAATTAGCATTAGCATTAGCATTATCACAGTTAACCATAGACTGTAAATGTACCATGCTATCCGGTGCTAACCAAGCTAGAAGCTAGTGCTAGGTCAGCTCGACCCTCTCATCCCAATATGGTAATTTCAGGCTCCAAAAATCATAGACGGCGACGGTCAAATCCAAGATGGTGATGGTCAAATCACCGAACGCGAGGCTTCAAAACAGCAGTCCACAAACCAATGGTCTATGTAGCTATAGCAGTTTGTTTACTTTGTCTTTGTTCTGTAATGTGTAACCTCAGTAGCCTGCCAGCTAACAGCAATCAAACAAGACTCTAATATGCCCCCCTCCAGCCAGCTAAGACAAAATTCTTATATTTCCCCAAAGACCTTTTTTCTTCCTTCTAATAATACAAAACCTAACAATAGGCCTACATTTAAAAAAACATGATCTTTTTGACTGCAAAGAGGAATGATTAAATGTGATTTCAGTTGGACTTGCACATGTATGTACAATAGAGATACAGTAAAGAGGTAAAACCTCTACACTCATTTCTATGGACGTACATTAACTTACATATTAATTACACTCTTGAGACAGTGTGTGTGCCAGTCTGTCTGTGTGTTTCTCTCTCTAGATCTATCATCACCACTCACTCTCTGTTTCACCACGTTCATTATGTGTACTATTCTGTCTCTCCTCTGGCGTCCCATGAATTCATGCTGCTTTATGTCTTTTTGTTTTAAGTGTGTCCGTGTGTTTTATGCATGTATCCAAATAGCTTGTGTGTATGTGTGTAGTGTGTGTAGTAAGTCCCTGTGTTAACCTGAAGGTTATAGGCTGTTGACCTTGCTGGCGTCCATCCATTGACATCCCCAAGTCGCCTTGGTCTGGGGTCTGACTGGACGCTGACACAGGACTATCAGAGCTCGCTGTCTCTTTGTCTTTCTTTCCTTTCGTCCTCTCTTTCTTTGACAGAAAGCTGACACAATAGAACTGTCCCTTCTTCTCTTCTCTCATTCTCAATATCTGTCTCTTCCTGTCATTGTCCTCCATCCAACCTTCTAAATGTCTTCTTTTATTTTTTTCTTCCCATTATTTCCGCGCTTTCCTCTCCACATTTTTTCTGATGTCTTTACACATGGATCTCTTTTATCCTCTTGTGTGTGTATAATCAATCTTGCTATATTTTCTTCTGTTCTGCCATTCATTTTCAACAAGCTTCTCAAGATTTAAACAAAGAAAATTACAGAAAAAAGTAAATTTTGGTGGGGTAAGTCTTCACTAATACACTAGCACTACAGTTGGGTTTTCAATGTGTGTTTGGCTCAACACTACTGTTTACTACTGGGAGAGAGAAACATATTTCTGTGAACACTGACTAAATTATTGAAAGCTGATCCTACATTTTATATATATTTCCACACTGTACAGAACAGTATGTTTTTTTTCATAGCTCGAATTAGAGATGTAATTGTCACAAAGGCATTGCATTTCATTAAAAATGTCTTTTTACCTCTGAATCTGAATCTCTCTATAATTGATATGCTGCTCTGGAGCTCCGACATACTTCTCTTCTCCGACATACACATGTGCTCCACAACAGCAGGAGTAGTTGATCATCTATCTCCAGAGTTGTGTCCATGGGGCAATATATACTTCCTGTTTCCTGCTTTGCTGGCCAATGATAACCTGATACACCCTGGAGAGGACTGTGTGGGCGGCAAGGGGGGAAGTTGGGGAAGGGATGAGATTGGAAAGGAGGGAAGGACGGAAAGAAGTGGGCAGGCACGGGGAAATAAAGCAATGCTGTTTTGGGGTTTCAAGTAAAGACAAGAGTCAACCTATTCAGATGAAATCATTAAATCAGGCTCTACTGTACTGATAAAACATGCACATTAAGCAGGAGCTAATTTCCACCGCAAGAAAAAAAAACTAATTTAGATTTTTAGATCCCTCGCTTCCCTGTCAGAAGTAAATTATACAGGCATTGTAACTGCTCAGATGTTGTGTCAGTGGGTCTCAGCCACTACCTCTGTGTCCAACTGCGGGGGACACAATGCTGTTCGTTATTCAATTCTTTTTAATTGGTTTCAAGTCTGCCTCGTTTGCATATGCATGCTAAGAGGGCATCTTATTGGTGGAGAGGTGGGAATGGAAATGGGTTGAAAAGCACCCAGAGAGAGAGGGAGAGCACTGTATAAAGAACGGCTAAAAGGAGGAATGAATGAACAAACAAAGTGAATAACAGACGGGATGTGAGTAAGTGCTTCTAGAAGTCTCAGTCTCTCTGGTTACCATGGCAACGAGAGGTGCAAGTTGGCTCTGCTCCCTACGTAACCAATTATGTCTGTGTGTGTGTGTGTGTGTGTGTGTGTGTGTGTGTGTGTGTGTGTGTGTTAGTGTGTGTGTATCTACTATCTGGCTCTATTGATATGCAAAAGAGAAAGTGGGTCCATGAGAGCTTCTGTGAAATGTTTGCAGGGCATTTGATTTGAACATAGTGTGTTTGCATCTGTTATTTGTGTCAAACATAGACTGTATATAAAGATGGACGACGTGTCTCCACCTCCTACCGCTATGCAAAAGTGAAACCAAAATATCTAAATTCCGGGAGCTCCCATCTTGCTTGTGTGATGTCATTTGGAGCCAGTCTGTGCAGTAGAGTTGGGTTAGCGGGATGACGAGAAGGGTCTATCTGCAGTCTTGCAGACCTACACGACACACGCACTTTACTACATGACACGCCCACTTTACTACACGACACACACACACCCTGATGTTGTCACTGTAAGGTCATGCTACAGGACACACACCCCTGACCCCTGACCCTAACCATCTCACTGCTCATGCCTAAACCTAACCAAGTGGGTGTGTCATGTAGTAAAGTGGGTGTGTTGTGTAGATACTGCGAGTCCGCAGAAAGACCTACTTGGGGATGATGGCCCGCTGGATATGCCCCCCTCAGCGATATTTTTTTCATGACCCACCCTACTCTGCCTCTGATTGGCTTACCTTGATAGTCTAACCCTAACCCATTTCACTCCTCATGCCTAAACCTAACCAACCCAACCATAAGGGCGACGAGCGCTAGCCAATCAGAGGCAGAGTAGGGAAGGTCTTCGCCATGCTAGGAAAAATGTCACTATCACAGCTGTCAGTCATGACGTCACACCCACTTTTTATATCGTCAAATAACTAATTAAAAACAAACTTATTAGAAAAATGAGCACTTGAACATACAACAGCGTGATAAAAACGACTTAAAATGACAGAAACGATCTTTGGGAAAAATTTATTTGATGTGTACTTTGATTTTTTTTTTAGCTCAGTTAGTTTGGCTAATGTCCCATCCGCTAACATAGAGGGGGCAGGATTTATGACCTATACTGCAGCCAGCCACCAGGGGGCCGATCGAGATATTTTGGCTTCACTTGTGGTGTCAAGCTGTGTCATGTCAGTTTATTACCAGCCACAATTTCTGTCCTCACACACAAAACCCACCATGCTCACACTGTTGTGTTTGTAGATTGTTTATAAAAACCTGCACACAGGCGATTTACAACAGCACAATCAGAGGTGGCTCCCCCTAGTGAGAGATACCTGCTACCTTGAAGTTATAGATTTTTCAGCATTGATTAAAAAACAAAACAAAACAGGAATTAGTTGGATCCTTGAATATTATAAGGAAAAAACATATTGCAGGATTAGATGAAAATAAATACTGTGGTCGTTGTCGGGGTGAAATACTGTGTGTGGGTTTGAATTTGGTACCTTCAGCATTAGTAGCACCGTTTCTAACCATTCAACCATCTTCAAAAGCACTTCTCTCTAAATCAAAATGTGTAACAGCTTATATTGCTTAACCCTTTATCGAGGACTTCTGATACTGAATGACAATGAGATCAAGCGCACACACACACACACACACACACACACAGGGTTACTCCAGCCTTGTGTGCTGCTGTGACATGCAGCCTATACACACACGTCTTTGTCAGGCCGTTCTTTGTGGACTTGTACCTTTTCAGAGGAGCCATTCTGTCCCTCAGTGGGACCACCAGTGAGTTAGAGAAGCAGCCAAGTCGGACTCTGGCACTAATTGGCTACGCTATTAGAGGCCCACACAGCCACACTTAGACTACAGAAATAAGAGTCAGTGCGAGGATGGAAGCTGGGCACGGTGCCTGCGTGAATGCGTGAGACACAGAGAGAGACACAGGGAGAGATTCTAATTAGGGGTCTCTGATGAACATGAGAAACCTACAGAAGCAGTTCAAAACCCTTCACCCTGCAACACACACACACTTTCTGACCAGAGCAGTTAATTGGTTGGTTGGTTGGTTGGTTGGTGCTGGTGTTTGTGGTGGTGGTGGTTGGAGGTGTGGGTGTGTGTGTGTGTGTTGGTGGTGGTGGTGGTGGGGGTTGTCTTTTGTCTGTTGCACTTCAGCTGCTCTGATTGACAGTGGGGACAGGAAGTGAGGGCGTGGAGCTTAGAGAGGAAAAGAGCTTTTCTCTGCGCTGCCTTCCTCAGATTAACATTCTCCTCCACATCTGCAAATTCTTCTCCTCTGCTTTTCTTCCGCTCTGGCTTTTTACTCCCTGCCATGTCTTACTCTCCTCCTCCTCCTCCTCCTCCTCTGCATCCTTCTGTCCATTTATAACCATTTACATTCAGCATCATACAATACTTCTTTTAAAAGACATTTGCGCCCACTTTTTGTTGCCCCCTTCTCGCCTTGTTCATTTCCTCAGTTGTAAAAGATTGGTTGGTTACACGGGGCACTCAAGCAGCAGAGGTGCATTGCTAAACAAATGCTTATACAACTGTGCCACTGACACGAGGTGATTGAGTGTCTACTTATGCTCTATTAGCCCAGAAATAAATCAAACCAAACCAAACTCAGTGTTTTTTTTTAACACTTGACCAGGTAGCGGTGCTGATAACAGAGATGTTGGACAGTGTTTCCAGGCCAAATTAACCCGGCTTTTGTCAGGTTCGTGTCATAGTGTTGATAGAAACTCAAAGAAGACAGATTTACCACTACTGATGGCTTCTGTGACAAAAATGCAATTATTTTTTTAGCCTGCAAGACTATAGATTACATTGAGAGCTGCTGCGCTTCAAGGTTGATTGAGGACAGACATCGTCAGATTTTTAAGCTTCTCAAACTGCTTTTTAAAACCTTCTTAAAATACAGTGCAATTAGTTTTTCACATCTGTATAAGAGGAATCTCTGGGGTTACCTCATGCATTGCCACATGCATGATAACATCTCGATAGATAGATAACAGCAAGATAACATCTCACAGCCTGACAAATCTAATCTGCGGTCGGTCAGTCATAAACAAGCCGCGTCATGGTTACGGTCAGGAATGGGCTGTAAAACTGGCTGCAGCAGGAATATCATTTGTTGTTGCCCACCACAGATCTGAGAACAGACAGGCATGCAAAAAGGTGGAGTCCTTCAAGGCTGCCAGGAGCGGATTAGCTGAATAAGTGTGCTCTAAGATGACTATAGGCTTTGCTCACATCTTTAACTTTAAAGTTAAAGCACCAGCTCAGCAAGGTTTTAGAGTTTAGAATATTCTAAGTCAAGTCAAGTCAAAATGTATTTGTATAGCACATTTAAAACAACCACAGCTGACCAAAGTGCTGAACAGGCTTAAAAAACCAAATACATAAATATAAGTAAGTAAATAACAAATAAGAATAAAAGAAAACAGAAACAGAAAAACGTAATAATAAAAGAATTGCGGCACAATAGAAGATGAAGTCAAGATGTCAAATTGAATGCCAACGAGAAGAGGTGGGTCTTCAGCAGCAGCTTAAAAGTTTCTAGGGTCTGAGGAGTTCTTATATGAATAGGTAAACTGTTCCAGAGATTAGAGGCAGCCACCACAAAGGCTCGGTCGCCTCTATTTTTGTGCCTGGATCTCGGAACATCGAAGAGCATCTGATTGGTCGACCTCAGTGCTCTAACTGGAGTATGATGATGCAAAGAGTTTTGCTAGATAAGGTGGCGCCAGCCCATTTAAAACCTTAAAAACAAGCAATAAAATCTTAAAAATCAATCCTGAAACAGACAGGAAGCCAGTGGAGAGAGGCCAATACTGGTGTCACGTGATCACGCTTTCTTCTTCCAGTTAGAAGACGAGCGGCTGCATTTTGTACGAACTGCAGGCGACGAAGAGACGAAGAGTTTACCTTGGCTAAAAGTCTTAACTGAAAAAAGGTAGTTTTGACAACTGAACTAATCTGTTTATCAAATTTGAAAGAGTTGTCAAAAATCACACCAAGATTCTTAACAAAAGATCAATTGTAAGAAGCTAAAGGGCCAAGAGTACCATCAGTCATCCAATAGATCAGGTCGTCCAAACATAACAATCTCAGTCTTATTTTCATTAAGATTAAGTTTAAATCCATCCAAGTTTTGATATCTTTTAAGCAGTTCAGCAAAGGCTACACTGAATCTTTACTTTTTGTTTTGAATAGGCAGATAAATTTGTATATCATCAGCAAAACAATGAAAAGGAATATTATGTTTTTTGAAAACTGGACCCCAAGGGCAGCATATACAGTGAAAAGAGGATTATGTTCAAGAAGTATGTTCAATATTGATCTAGGAATAAAAAGCAAGAAATACAGTATGGTGGAAGATGTACAGCAGGAAAAGATGTTTCTTACTTCCTACATCTCACTTACATCCTTCCCAGTTATATTTTTCTCACAAGATTACACGACTACAGCCTTACAATAGAGTGTATAAGGTATCACAAACATGAGTAATCAGGGTTTAACCTCAACCCAATTATCTAACATCTGGAAGAGAAATTGAAGGTGAAAAGAAAAGACTACTTACACTTCCTTTACCAGGTTAAGAGGAAAGGTCTTCATGAGGACAAACATGGGCTGCATTTAATGTTCATGTGGTCAAGAGTTTTGCAGTCTAAGTGTGGCAAAGCACATAATGTTCTGTACTCCACAGTGTAGGTTAAAAAAAACACAAAACACACCAGACAGTTTACCACATTCACATTTTATTTCCTATATCTTCACTCTTAGCTTCAATTCTCGGCGTTACAATCAACTTAAAATGGGTTGCTATCTCTGTTTGTTTGCCCCTAAACAAAAATAAAACATAAGTAGCCCAGCATTGTGTTGACATTAACTGCTACAGACAACCACAACCACACACACAATTCTCGGACATTATTTCACATACATTACACACATATGCCCAGTACAGTGACCTCCCTGGGTTTGTAAGATGTTCATGAGTGACATTTAAAAGGAAGCAGAACCAAGAGAAAGATAGAAAAAGTGTGAATAAAAGAGGTTTTAGAGGGAAGGAGAAAGAGAGAGAAAATGATTGGGGAGAGTGAAGGAGAGTGAGAGGGGATAATCAAATTTGAAAGGAGCACACTGTAAGAGCATTAGCTGAGCTGAATAATGGAATAACTTAAACTTGTGCGCACGCAAGCACACGCACACGCACACACACGCACACGCGCTTGCCTCATATACATACCGGTTGCATCCCAGAAACAATACTTAATAAATTACAAAATAAAAACAACAGAAAAAAGCCATGCGCTAGCTGCACAAATGCAACAGAAATGTACCATCTCCACAACCAGAGAAAGAAAATAGTTACTCTCAATACAAAGCACCATCCGGTTTTTTTTTTATGCATGGGTCTCTCCTAAGCAAATCCACATAATGCACACACAGACTGGAGAATAAAAAAGGAAAAAAATAATAATTCCAGTATAATTTTTTTAAAAACATCACAGCAACATCACCATCAGCTTTGGGCTGGGCTCTGAGAACTTTAAAACTAATGAGGTGATTTAAGTTTGTTTTGTGTGTATAGTGTATATCCAAAGTGCAAAAAGGGTTTTCTGCTCTCTGCAGCTCATGCTTTTTTTTGTTCATCACTGCTATACTTGCTAACATTATAATACTGCCTATCATTAAAAACAATGAAAACACCGACTGTGCGTGTGGATATTTTACATTCCATCTTCTTGTTTTACTGCTGCACGTGACCCAAGAAACTCAAACCAGACTGTGTTAGTTTGTGGTGCATTTCATGTAGTGTACCAGGTTTGTCTTAAAGACATGAACATTCTATATTTATGTGATATAAATAGTTTTGGATAAAGCAAGGCAAACAGCACGTGGACAAACTGGCCATGTGCACTACGGCTGAAGAGAGAGGGGTTACAGAGTAGAGGAAGAGAGGTTATAATTCAAATGTAGTTAAATCTGAGGTTGCACTACAGTACACAGGATACTTTGGATGACCGATGTTAATCCACAGATGATATAAGATAAGGACATGTCTGGTCATTCCAACATCCCATTTAGACACCACTATCTTGGCTAGTCAGAAAGCAGGGAAGGCCCAAAACAACAACAAAAGGAGTAAAAAGTTAAAGTGCAGGACAAGACTAAAGAAAGGGAAAAAAGGAAATATGAAGGCAGGTTGGTTAGATCTCAAAGTTGGTCATTGGGGGAGATCCAGTTATCCCTCAGGCCCCAAAAATTATTCGGGAAAACAGTACCTACAGAGGCCACTAGCTCTAAAACACTACCACAGCCTTGTCACGTAGCTGTGAAAGATGAGCGAGTGGGCGAGGGTTCAAGTTAAGGATCGGCGGTGCCTGCTGTTTGCTGCTCTGGCTAGCTATGTGAATCTCAGAGGCTATATGGTGTCTGAGGTCAAGGGTTATAGTTCATTGTTCATGAAGGTTATTGTGTGACAGTGATTTTTTTTTTTTTTTTAGGTGAAAACATTCATTGAAATTCAAACTGATTCTTACGGAAGGCTTATTTCTGAAGTGAAAGGAGGCAAGTGGAGTATGCACCTTCAGGAGCAGCACAGATGGCTCCAGTGGGCCAACAAAATCAATCAATCTGGGAAAAAAAAAAAGCACCTGAATGGCGCCATTTAAGCTACGTACCATCATTTAGTGTGTGTTTAATAGATTCAGGTGTATCTCTAAGCTATTTACTCACCAGTGAGAGTGAGAAGTGTAGGCTCTAAATGTTTACTATTTCACCGCTGATATTTTTTTATTTTTTATTTTTTTTTAATTCAGATCAGCTAGCAATCCAAGCATTGGCTGATTATATGCTCAAATTGCCTGATATGAAGGAGATAAACACCTCCGCTCTTAGTCCCTGTGATTTGTCTCAGAGTCAGACAGCTGCTCGAGGTGATCGGGATTCTCGTGGACTTCACTGCCGTGCTCGTTCTCAGGTTCACCGTCCTCATCGTTGCTCTCCGCGCTGTAGTCTATCGCCTCCAGAAAGGACGGCTCGTCCTCCTCCATCACATAGGTGGTGGGGCAGCTGCTGGATAACAAAATAGAGTATCATTAACACGGGAGCCATGGACGATGGACATTTCTCTGTAGGTCAATGATGTGAATAAGTCTGTCACAGCGAAAACTGTGCATCTCCATTAAAGGACACAATTTTTAAAATCTGTCCAAAAACAATCAACATGTTTTTCGTGCTGTAGTTTGTCCTGTTCATACTGGTCATTAAGAAATCCCTTCATAATGAGACAAAAAAAAGGTTGTTTTTTTTTTTTTTGTTTTTTTTTTAACTAAAAAGACTATCTGTGGAAGATATCCACCCTATTTGACTAACTCAGACAGCTGGAGCCTCATATTATCTTAAGATAAACTTTTGAATACATTTTTGCTCTAAATAGGACTGAATTTTGGCCCCTTGCATTATCACTTACACTGAAAATCCCATTAGGAAGGGATCTTTTAATGGTCAATATGAACAGGAGGATTGAATTAATCTATTGTGAATTCTGTCTGTTGCAGTGACTGTGCAGACTGTAAATATTCTCTAAATTTGTACATTAAATTAATTGTATTTGTCCATATATAGTTATAACTATCTGCTATTTGGGAGAAGCTCTCTGACTTTTCTAAATAAAACACAACAGAATGTTTTTCAAATTGACTTCATGGTCCTGGAAATTTACAGTTGAGGAGCCCATTTCTTGAAAACACAAACCAAGCATGGCATAGGCAATTCATACAAAATGTAGGATTTAGAGCTGCAACAATTAGTCGATTATAGGTGATCGATAGAAAATTAATCTGCAACTGTTTTGGTAATCGATTAATCGTTTTAGTCATTTGTTTAAGCAAAAATGCCAAAAGCCGGCTTCTCAAATGTGATGATTTCATGCTTTTCTTTGTCATACATGATGGTAAACTGCATCTCTCTGAGTTTTGGACAGGTGGTCAGACCAAAAACAGGACATCTGAAGACATCACCTGTTATGTCATGTTTCAATATTTTTTGTCATTTTATAGACCAAACGATTAATACATATTGATAATAATTGTCAATTGCAGCTGTGGTTGCTTTTTTCGATGTGGTGTTTAGTTAGAAAAAATTAAATGGCAGCTTGTGGTTTTACAATCTGCCATTTTTTGTGTAAAAAAAATGATTTGAATGTTATAAAAGCAAAATGCAAAAAGACAGAACATTTTATAGATTAAAAATATATTATTTTAAAATCATAATCAAATAGCTATCAAACAGTGATTGTGTGCTCTGACTGGTGAGGCTGTTTTTTTTTTTTTTCCTGTGGGTCTTAATGGTTAAATGGTTGCTGGTTCTTTGAGGTTTTAGTGGCTTTAGTGGGTTTTTAATGGTGTTAATGGTCTGAAATGTGATCCCAGGGAGACAGTCGATCAGGGGGCTCAGACAATGATCTCCCACCAAGCTCTTCAGTGTGTGAGTGCAAGAAAGAGAGAGAGAGAGAGAGAGATTGTGCGTGAGTATATGTACAGTAAATGTGTGTGTGTGTGTGTGTGTGTGTGTGTGTGTGTGTGTGTGTGTGTAATGATCTGGACGGACAGACTGTTGTCCAAACAGATAATGAGAGTTGTGAGTAAACGATTACAGGCCATTACAGAAATATCCCATCTCCCCTTTCTTTGAGTTACATTTTCTGTCTCCAACTACTGCAGTCATCTGTTCACCACCGTAATATACACATCCACATACAGTATGTACATCAAAACACTAATAACCTTAATTCACATACCGATAAACCTCCACCTCTCCAACCCTTACATAAACACCATCTCTCTCTGTCTTTCCTACACACAAACACACACACACACACACACACAAAAACGCACCCATGCCTGCATCCACCCTTTTACGCACTCCGAGACACTCACTTATTTGCAGACGCCTCCCGATGGCCACAATATCATTGTTGTGATGACCTATTAAATGGTAAGTGGTACCATACCAAGCCCCACGCATAAAACCATAAACCCTGGATGAGAGCAATCTCAGAGGATGCTCTCGCAAACACAAGCACCAGAACACTTTTGGAGTCCCTTAATGATCAAAGACATGAATGATGAATGAATATATCAATATGAGAGTAGAGCAGGTTATAGTAGGAGAGAGACCAGTAGAGACAGGGAGAGTAAGACACACGGAGAGGTGAGCATTAAGTGGTTTTAAGTATAAAGCCATTCTTCCAAATCAACTGCTTTAACAAATCTTCGGAGGAGAGAACGCTGATGTTTAAAAAAAAAAAAAAAAAAGAAAAAGAAAGAACGAAAGAAGTAACCTTGGTGGTCACAGCTTGGGTTTGGCCAACTTTAATAATTTATTTGCGGTGGTGAACTAAAGTACAATGTAATCTGTGTGGGCCTCATACTTCTGAATAGGGAATTTTAATAGAGGTGATTAGATATAAAGCCGTGTGGCCATTTGTTAGGATGTAGAAGAGAGTAGAGCTGGCTCATCGTTTGAAGCCATTTCTCAGATAATGAAGAATAAAAATTCACTTTAGTGCTACGGCCATTTTTTGTGCGCGTCTTTATTCTAATTTGGTTCAGGATTTTAGAGTTAAAAACATCCTATTCATCATCCTTTAACCGTTATGTATATTCGAGGTCCTGGTGACCAGAGGCCTCCTTTCGCAGGAAAAGAGGAGGGTTATGACTTCAATGCTTTTTCATTTATTGGGTTCTAATAAAGTCTGAAGAAAATGAAAAACATATTTGAAGAAGGGCTGAAGAAATTGATGTACTTATAAAAAAAATCTATTAATGGTTTCATTGTCTAGCCTATAAAATGTCAGGAAATAGGGAAAAATGACACAATCACAATTACCCAGAGCCCAAGATGACGTCTTCAAAAATGATGTTATCCAAACAACAGTCTGAAACACCAACATATTCAATCTACAGTCATATAAACCAAAGCAAAGCAGCAAATCCTCATATTAGAGAAGCTCAAACCAGAGAATATCTGACATTTTACATGATAAATGCCTTAAAAGATTAACACATTAGCACTAATTTAAAAAGGGAAACACTGGCTGATTTTGCAGTCATTATTATTTTATTTACATATGCAGCACAGGGGTCTGTTGGACCCCAAACAATGAGGAAATAAATATAAAGTTAATTTTGGTTAGAGTAGGAGTTGTTTATGTGAATGCCAATACAGAGAAGAGAAAGAGAGCAGAGCATTAAGTTGTGAACTCCAAGACAATAATCAAAGTGAAAGCTGTAATGAATCACAGCTGATGCTCTTAGACAAAGCAAAGATGAGGTGACAGGAACTATAAACACTGATAAAACAATAGTACTGGTTCGGCTAGGAGCAAGTCCAGTGAGATTTGGGTTCTTACAGCTTAACGGATTAATTTCTGCCCTTTCTTCTTTTCTTTGTGCTGCTATATTAAAGCTACAAGTGACTGTGCAGAATGGCACTAGTTCTGTAGGTTTCATGTGCAGTCAATCCGCACAGTACCATCCTGTACCATCAACTGCACACTGTGGCCCCGCTGTGCAGGTGTAAACGGTTTAAAAAAAAACAAAATCTTCTGGCTATTTTACGCTCCATCTTAGAGAAATAATGACACTGCTGACAATTATTCATACCCATTCTTCCCTCACTCCAGAGTTTTCATTATATTCATCACACATGATCATTGATAGAATTTCAATGATGCTCACGGCAGCCGTGCATAAACGCAGGGTTCATTTGTTTCTTGAGTAGTGCTTCAGAGGAGAGCCAGAGTGACAGTCACACCGTTAAGTATCAGTTCCAAGGGGAGATCGTATCTGGCAGTAATGAGGTTGTTTTGTGCAGATAAAAAAAAAAAGAACAACAGTCTGTAACTATTTTACAATTTTCCTGAATAGAATAAAAGTTCAGAAAGAAAGAAAACAGGCGTACAACAGCTGTCGTGTTAGCCTGGCTTCTTGTTTCTATGAGATCACAGACTATATCCCTTAACTGTGCACGGAGCTTTGTTTCTGACCAGATCACTTTAAAGCAACACACTCTATCTCCTCTAAATGTGTGTGTTTCTAACCTGGCCACTTTAGTATGTGTCCCAATGATATCGCTCTCCAGATCCAGCAGGTGTTGGTGGTTGCGGAGCCCCGTCAGCCTCTTCAGCCTCAGCAGGGCCACACAGAACTGGGCTCCCATCTCCTCTAGCTCTCTAGTGCCAATCTGAAGACCCTGGAGAGAACACGGGCAAGGGCATGAAAGAAAATTTCAGCAGAAGAAACTGTCACACATAAAAATGTTCATGACAGCTCAACCTGTGCAATCACACATACATGTAGAAGTATGTATGTGTATGAAAATGCTTCCAATATACAGATATATTTAAAAAAAAATCAGAAGTCTAACATAAGCTTTAAAATGGCTGCTGTGGTTTTTTTATAGCTGCTCTGGAGCCTGGGGATGGAGCTGTTGTCCATCTTCAAACGCCCCAATTCTCAATGCTGGAAAGCACTTGGTGAGGAAACTTTTCATGTAGGAAGAGGATAACATATTTAATTTGCAGATATTCAAACACATATGCAACCCTAAAAATGTCTCCACAGCACTGTTCAATCAAGTAAATGAACATTCGTGCGAAGACTTTCACACACAGCCGACCCAATCAAAAAAAAAAAAACTTTCATGTTCCTTCTTCCCCTGAGCAGAGCTAGGAACATCTAAGTTTGGCTTGGCCACAGCGATATGCAACCACAAATTCAGTAGACATTAGTTCCTGCACATCTGGACAAATACTTTTCCACAAACCGGTGGGGGTGCTATTCAGTGCCAAAATGGCATCACAAGGCTGCCTCTGGGTTTGTTAGATGTTGACACTGCCAGGATTCAGTAGGAAGGAAATCAGCTGGGGTGAAAGGACGGAGAGTGATGAAGAAAGGGAGGTAAAGGGGTCAATAGAAAGGAGGGGAAAGACAGAGGCGAAGCAAAGGGAGAGAGAAGAAAGGACTGCAGCTCCACCTGGTGGACATTTGCAGATTTATGGGGGCACCTCCCTCTCGCTTACAGGGGGTGGACACAATAAAAACACTATAATGAAATCAGACACATCAAGCAATAAATGAATGCATCATTTGTGAAGCATAGTGCATAATGTGACTTGTCTGTTGAGATATTGACAGAAAGGAAAATTCTTCTGTTCAAATTTTGGGCCTTTTCTACAATCCATTTACCTATAACACAAACGATTGCTTATTAGATGTGAATATTAAACACTGTCTTCACTCAATCTCAACAAAATAAATAAGATTAGAAGCGCCACTAGAGGTAGTATTTGATTGCAGCGCAGGTTTTTTTTGTTTGTCCGCATCCTGTAAACACATACCTTATATTTGCCCTGGTCACAGCCACAGAGCGTGCTCTCCATTGTATAGCTGCGTTGTACTCCAATCTCTCTCCAAACAACAACGCGGGCGGTTGACTCTTTGGAGCGCTCCACAACAAAACTGCAGCTGCCCATGCTGAAGGCTGGGGCGATCTGGGAGAGGATCTTAGGAAGCGCCTGAAAAACAGGAAAAATGTTTAAGATGTCTGAGGGTGTATCTGGAGTGGAGGGTGGATGACAAAGAACATTTTGTAGTAGGGACAAATAATTGTGTCCAACAAAGACTCAATTATGTATAGAGCAGTTGCTTGGTAAAGCTGCAGTATTGACTGCTGCAATCCAAACTGTTTGCTGAGGGCTTGTAGCCTGAAGCTACGTGTCCACTAGGATACTCTGTATTTCACTGGCCTCTTTATTAGCATTCTACTCAGAGGAAACTTTTTTTTTTTTTTTGCATTCCCAAATGCAGAGAGAAACAACACACTGATCTTGACCTCACCAGCTTGACTGGTGAATGGAAATAAAAAGGTTTTCCCACCACTGTAAAGTACAATTCAAAGTGAATTATTGAAATTGATGTCAAACATATTTGAGCATGTTTTTCAAACAATCTGTTTTTAGGTGAGGAACAGGAATTGAATTTCAGTGCGTATACTGGATACACGTGTACTGATATAACCTGCGCTGATAGCAATCTGACTGAGGCTTTCCGCCAGAGTATAATTTAATAAAGGTGATCTCATTGAGTTCAATGCAATTAATATTCACTGATGTGAGAATAGTAATTTGACACATAGGAGAAGACTGAGAGAGTGGTAAGGAGGAGAATCTGTTCATTTACTTATGTGTGCGTTACAGGCACAGTTTGTGTGTGTGTTTGTGTGTGTGTGTGCTCACCCTGTATCCAAGGTCCTCCTGTAGGTCACTGGATGTAGCACTGATACTGGACTGCCAAACTGTCTCCTTCACGCTGCAGCCATACATGAACACATTCTTCTTTCTGGAATGACCGTGGTAGTCGCAGAACACCTGTGCATTCACACACACACACAATCAGGAGACACTGTTACAGGAACAGTTACAATAGCTCAAATCCGTTTCTTTGTGCCATCGTCAATTAAAACTGTAAAATCGTTTGATTTAATATTTAATTGCTGTAATAACTGACACGCTGTCGAGATGACTGTCTGATAGACTTGTGTCAGTGTGGAAGTATTCCTCAGAAGACATTTTCTCTGTGTAAACTTTAGGTCTGTTTGCAGAGAAAGAATTGCTGCCTCACCCTGCTTTGTGCCTTTAAGCAGTCACCCCTCTGCACAGTAAACAAATCTCCCATTAAAGGAATATCCCATTATATTAACTTGCTGACACAGTGTAGTACAGAGGCCAGCAGAGGCCGTTGTTTATTGTAACTGCATTAATGTGTTAAATCTAATGTAGTGATTTATTGATGTGAAATTAGTGGATGGTGGTGGACATGCAGTCAAGTATAATGCAGCTGAAAAGGCGGAATGGCGCCAGCATTAACAAGAAGTTAGAAGAGATTATATAGATTTCCTAAATGATGAAGTATAAGTCATTGAAGTCCAGTTAATTAGAGGTCATACCAGTGGTGCCCTTTGTATGTGTGCAAGGTACTGCAGCAGGCTCTTAGTGTGGAAGATGGTGGGGTGGAGCTCAGGATTGGGGTTCTGCCACTGGCGATTCAAATCCTCTCCACTCAGAGAACAACGATGACTACAGCAGAAAGGAGAAGGCAGAGGAGGGGAAGGATACAGAGTGGAGGAGAACAGAGCTAGAGAATCAAGAGTGTGTTTTAATACATATAAAGCTGTGACCATTGTGCAGGCCAAGGTTTAGCTGATGAATGCGTCTTCAGTGTGTGCAGTTGAAAGCCGTGAATGTGTGTGCTTTCATCGCTGCCCATCTCTAGACTCTTTTTGCTCACCTCCCATTTATAACTCCATCAGGGTTGAGCATGGGGACTATCTTGAAGATGTAGGCCTCTCTAAGGCTGGCTGCCAGCGGGCTGGTGCCCATCAGGAACTCCAGCGTGCCCTTCATTACCCAGCTGGCGTTGGTCTCCCCAGGGTGCACTCTGGCCGACAGAAAGATCAATGGACGATTCCCTAAAGAGGGAGAGTACAGCGCGAACACAAATACAGGAAGATGAAACGAGAACAAAAAAAAAAAAAAAGATTCTTCAATTTACAGTTTTTCACAGTTGAGAAGCAGCATCAGTGAACTAACTGCAAAACTATTTGGGAAGAACTAGCGTGCCCTGATCCCCCAGGGCTGTTTTCATGTTGTACATACTATTCTCCTTAATGTGCTTGTAAATATAAGCGAACAAGACTGTAAAATGCAGTTGAAAGCTCTGAAAAGCCTAAATTAACCTTTAATCTTAGATTATTTGGTTACATTTAGAGTTACCAAAGGTCAAGAATGAACTTCTCTGATCCAAACAACAGATTCGACTTGTCAGTAAATCTGTTTGTCTAAGATGACAACACACCCTGCTGAAAGCTGCCAGCTGTTTTTAAAAAACACATTTTGACTCCTATGCGAGTTTTCATAACAATGTGATCATGATTTTGTTGCACATTCACCAATTTTCCAGGACAACTCAATGTTATCTGGGACATTTTAGTCAATTTTGTATCATTTTCTAGCACTCCGTTTAAATTTCAACTTACTTTATTTAACCGGGATGAGCCGCTTAGTTTCAGTACTGATTTAAAGGGACTCCTCAGTACATATAACAAACAAAACATATCAAGCAGTAGTAACAGTTTGCAGTCTGTCTATCAGTTGTACTATTGTCCAGATTTTAGTTTAAATTTTTTGTTCCCTTGTAGATTTGTCCAGCTGAATCCAGACGGTGGCACCATGATTGGGGAAGCTCAATAAACATATTTTCCCATTTTTTGAGGATGCATGAGAACCCTGCAGATGAGATTGTTCTGTGCAGGTATGAGCAAAACATATGCAGATGGACACAAAGGTTTACTTACTAAACTGACAGATGTGATCGTTGGAGTTGGACTCTGGCATGGCAGTGATGGTGAGAAGGGGGCAGCTGTTTCCCCCCAGGGTTTCACACAAAACGTCCTGTCTCAGGTAGATCTGAGGGGTCCTCAGCGCCTCCAGCTTAGACAGGTGCATCTAAGGGTACAGTGAGGGAGCGACAGATTGCAGTTTTTACATTTCAATACCATTTGAGCCCCATTCCTCTTGAGTTCTCAGCACTTCATTGTTGCATTGTTGCACTGGCTGTTTACTAGGCCACTTGTGACTGAGTGATTCAGACATTGGGCTCTCCTATTGTTGCTTGTATTATAAGCAATTCTGCATAGTAGATAAAGGGAGACAAAATGTAATTAGAATAATACAACTATTGACATAATTAGTGTATAGTAGTTTGAGAGCACAGTAGATATCAGAGCTCATATAGATTACAAAACAGTGGAGTTTATCAGGAGGCAGGTGTATCTGGGGTCACACTGGAGAGTAGGAGAATAGAGTAATTATTACTGTATGAGCACATGCAAACACACAGTATGAAGCACTGTAGCACCAAAACAGTTTGCATTCTGTTTAAGAGCGTAACAAAAATATTACATAGTGGGTATGATGAGAATTTAAATATTTATAAGAGCAAAACCACAAAAACTAGACAGCATGGTCAAGAGAGTGGATAAAATGGGAAAGTGGCCCTTGTGTCTCTAGAAACATTTACACTACTAAATGCTAATAGTGTCTAGACTAGTGCTTCTCAAACTATTTCACATCAAGGACCCCGAAACTGACACAAATTAGACCACAGAGTTTGTCCCAGGGTCCCCCATCTGATGAGATTTTTGCTTTTAGATGTTTTATTACAGAAAGTGTATGAAACCCACGACCAACATTGTCATACATTCTGTCATTGTGTTACTTATGGATGGAATTATAGTAAAAATAAATTATTCCCCTTTTTGCTGGAGACCCTGGAACCTGCTCAAGGACCCCACTTTGAGAACCACTGGTCTAGACAACAGCAACCCACGGTAATGTAAAACTACCTTAAGAGAAGAGTACGTGTATGGGTAGTGATAGGCGAAGTAGCAGACATCATCCTTATGGCTGAAGCTTATACTGAAGGTCAGTGTATAATAGGACTTCCCTTTCTGGCCGCCGGCTGCAATGGAGCTCCTGGCAAAATGGTTTCTGTGAAGAAGGATGAACACTTCATGAGAACATGTTGTGGCTCCTACAACACATTCACTTTTTTACTTTTAGTGTTCTTGTGTGTCACCCTTTCCCCCTTAAAGAATGCTGTTAAAAAAATCTAACAGTGCTAATTACATTAACATGATCTCAAAATCACTTTACCTCAGGAGCAATCTGTAAAGCAGCTTCTAGAGAGTGTTTGTCTTTTACATTTAAACTCCTTCAACTGTAGCTGTAACACACATTCAAATTGTAATTCATGCTTTTCCCATCAATATATCCCTAAGTGCGGCGCAATCTGAGAACTGGTGGGTCTACCTACTTGTAGTAACAGATGTCATTTCCTGTTCTGACCCAGCGAGGCCTGCCACTGATCGCCTCCTGCACAGAGTACATCAGCACCTGCATGCCTGCACACACACACACACAGACACACACAAATGCTGAGAATGTTTGAGGCTTGGTCTAATTTAATGTAATATTTATCTTCTGTAGCTCAGATAGAGAACGAGAAACTGTTGGGTCTTTCTTTTTGGCTTCATCTGAGGTTCTGTAATCTCACCGTAGTTGAACTGGCTGTTGGATTTCTCACAGTTGATGATGTTGAAACGGTAGGGCGTTCCCACACGCATGCCGCTCACTTCAAAGTAGAACCACTGGTGGTAGTGATTACTGTTGATGTCTGAATTCAGCACGAGGTCATACTCATATCTGGAAAAATATCACAACATAAACAACACTGATGTAACATCTTTTTTTTAAAAATCTTATTTCTAATTTAGATAAGAGGTTAGTTAAATATTGTAAGACTATTTCACTACGGCCTTAACTATTATTCGTACGATTAAAGCTGATTTTATTATAACTCTATATCTAATTTTGAAGCATCTATTCATTTCAGTGCACCTGATGTGACAATAAATGCTTACTTTCTAACTTGAACTGCCTTTCTGAGGTTGCCAGACTCAAACTGAGAGTTGAACTTCAGTGATTCGCCATCATCTTCAATTACAGGACAACTGAAATGCAACACAAAAGACAATATTTAGGAGGGACAAAGAAGTCATTGCCATTTATGTAAATGCTGAATAATATGAATGAGAAAATGGGGTTATCTGCTTTGTGAATGTCAAGGCTCTCAACATTTTCAGAAAAAAGGACAAACTCTAGTTTTCGTCACTGGGATAGCACTTCAACAAAAAATGATGAATCACCAGTGAGTCACGCTTGCTTCTTCCTCATACATGCAATGCTTTACATTAGTAGATCTGATAAGAAGGACTCACCTGGGAATGTCCAGATCGTAAACTACTTTATCCAAGATATCGTTAGGGTGAATCAACCTCTCAATATCCTGGAATATCTTAGACCTGCAAGGTTAAAAGCCCAGGACAAGCTAATGGTTAACACAAAGGATGGAAAGGATGGTTGACAAATGGATGTTTTTCCTCCCACCCCATAGATCACATTCTGAGGCCAAGGCTCAGTGATTGCATAGTGACTTTGGATTGTCATGCAGGACCACATGATAGCAATTGGTAAATGTATGCAAATAATGCCAGGCAATTCTAAAACTTACTTCTTAAAAAGGTCTGACTGGAGCCCAGAAAGTTAAGTTTTAAATAGTGCAGCTCAAAAATTTTGTATAGCTTCAAAATATTACAAATACAAAACATTTTCATCAAATCTAGTTATATATAATGCATGGAAAACATTGTATTTATTCCTTTTTTCAGTTTTATTCTCTACCTTTTAAAGGTTCTATATGTAAGAATTGAGGCAAATAAATAATCATTAGAAAATGACATCACTTTACTGTAATGCAGCCTTTAAAACCAGGAAAAGACAACATTTATGCCATATCACAATATAACAATAACCAAAATCTAAGAGAATATCTAGTCTCATATCACGATATTGATATAATATTGATATATTGCCCTATGCTGACTGCAGCTCACATCACTATAATCTTTTCAATTTGCACACTTTAAATGACTTTTGCTAAAAATTTCTCACCTCTGTACGCCATAAACTCTCTCAAGAAGGGGTTCCCTAAATGTTGGGGCTACATGGCCAAAGTAATCTGGGTAAGCCACTTCAGCGTACTGGGGTACAGAATGTGTTCCCTTCACCATCTCCACGTAAAGGTCAGGGTCATGCAGTGGGAGGAGCAGGGCCGTGTCTGGTACCTCCAGAACTGCTCCTTCCCCTCCCTCATCCTCAGGACCCTCTGAGCCACAATCTGAACTCCAGGTACTGCTGTTTCCTCCTCCTCCCACACGACGGTTTCCGATACCCCCCAAAAGCAGAGGAGACTGTATGTGTCTTGTGGCATTGACTGGAGATCCTTCTTGTTTGACGCCTTTTACTTCTTCTGCATGTAGAGGTCCCTCCTCTTCTAGAGAGACACACTCCAACACATGTGCTAGTTCCTGCTCTATCCTCTGCCCTTGAGGAGGAGGCCTGCTGATGGAGGACAAGGTTGAATGTGTGTCCGGGGAAGGAATGTGGGCTTCCTCTTTTTTGTCTTGGTCCTTGGTGAGTTGGATTGTGTCCAGTTCCAGAGGCGTTAGAGGAGCAGGGGGAGTAGGAGGAGTAGGAGCGGGGGCGGAGGGAGGCGGCTGCGTGTGTTGTCCTTTGGTTGGTTTGCAATCCTCCTGAGAGCTCGGTGTGGGGACATGCTTTGGGGACAGGGCTTGAGCTGTGGGCACTATGATTGGCCGATTGAATCGAGTTGAGGCTGATGATGAGGAGAAGAATGATGATGAGGATGTGGTGGAGGCACTCCTAGAGCATTCAAAGTTATACCCCTGTAAGAATAAGATACATTGATAGTTTTCCTTTTCCATGTGGTCATGTTATAGACAATGTTTCATACTTATTTATTCTTACACACCGACACACAAGAATACTGATTACATAGCTGACACTTTTCTCTTAGTAAACAAATACTTACCAAAGACCAAACTGCCTAATAATGAACTAATAGGCTGTAGTCAGCTTGAATTCATATTGGTTTAAATAGATGTTCTGGTACATTTTTCCGCAGAAAAATCATGTTACCATGTGCTCAAAATGCTGACCTGGAAGTCTTCAGATAGCTCCAAGAAGAATCGCTCATAGACCCTCAACTCCTCAAAAGGACGGCTAGGGCTCTTTTTGGGATGCAGCTTGTTTAGGTCTGTCTCTATGTCATCATTCTGATGGAAAGGACACAAAGGAGCAAACACATTTGTTTAAATGTAAACTTCAAACTGCTCAAGTCTGCTGGTCTGATGATTTTAAGATAAAAAGAAAAATGAACTACAGCTAATGAGAAAATTTTGAATCTTGTGTAAAAACATCAAAACGCACTTATTGTGCATGCTGAAATCAGCATCAATATTTTGTGTTTATTCTTGGGGGATTTTGTAAACCTTAAAAAATTTCCAGAGAGGAAAAGTCCCTCTCTTAGACATACTCTGTTCAGGTGGAACAGTGTTTTGATTATATCAGTAATTGCCTCGTATCAGACACTGTTGGCATGTTCGGCACTAATTGGTGGTTTGTGGTTGGTGAGTTATGACTGCCCTCTGTTGGAACATTAGAGTAGTGCAACTGGATTATATCAACATCAGCTCCACATAAAATCCTGACACATTTAAGAAGTTCTATCCTCAAATGACACAATCTTTAGAGATTCAATCTTGTATAAGAAAAAGCCTCAAATATCAATAACAATTCTTATGATTCGTGTAATTGTAATATTAAAATTTCAAACAAAACTGCTGGTGTTTTTCATCAAATGACCTACTAATGAATTAATGTCCTTTAGCCGATTAGGGACAATTACATTACAGTATACACCACAACTATTTTTATCACTTAAGCCTACACTCTACACATTTTCTGTTTAATACCTACAACAACGTACAGAGAAAAGACACTCAACATTTTCAAAAGTAAGTGCAACCCATAATGTATTACCGCAGCGCAGCGGTCCTTTTCATCCTCTTCATTCTCAGTGTCATTCTCTGTGTCTGCCTCCATCTCCTCGTTATCGTCACTGTCATCCACCACATCATCCACTGGGTACACACACACACACACATACACATAACTTATTAGGTGAACTGTCCTTAAAACTGACATACCTTATATTTGGCTTTTTTGTCACCCACAAATGTATTATTTCTGTGTAGGACTGACAAATAACCAGTTTGATAGAACTCAGCTGATTTTGCTCACTGAGTTTCATTTCTGTGCCAGGAACAGAGAAAATGTTAACAAAAAGATGTGAGCAGCCATGATGAGTGAAAGATTTAGAGGACAGAAGAAATGTTGATTATATTTCTTCAAATACACTGAGCTGGTGATCTCACTGACAAGTCGATGTAACGGCAGTAGGTTACGACGTTTCACTGTTGTGCATGGTTGGTTTACTGACACTACTGACATTTTTTGGAAATAATATACACAGATTTGGCAACAGGACATATCACTACCTTTATTGAGTGCCTGATTGATTTTGCACTCAAAAAACACAAGGGGGGGGGGGGGGGGGTAATCTTTAAACTAAAATATGTGGACACCAACACCATTAAGCAGGTTCCCCTGAGCATAGTGCTACATGAAAAAGATTTTGATTGGACATTTTTTGTTTCAGATACGATTCAGTGAGGACAAAAGGTGTTAAAATATTTCACCAGACTGCCTGTGGACACAATGTAGGAAGCAAATTAGTCGAGTACAATGCAAGAACATAAGTCTACTAGTGAGCAAGCAAGCACTACATGATGTACACTACACATCTTCAATACAATGATGTGTTAGTTTAGTGACAGGAGACAGTAGAGCGAGGCGAATGAGAAAGCGGCACTGAGTGAGTCTATGTATTCTGAGCATGGAGTCGTGTCTTACGTACGTCTTACCCTTCTTTAAGGGCTTGTTGCAGAGCTGATGACTTGGTCTTCCTGTAAGGCACATTGTGTGTAGCAGTGTCAAAAGAGCATCGCCATTAACCATTTAGTCCGTCCAGCGACAAGCAAGCACTACTTGTGTGTGGGTGTGTGTGTGTCTGTGTGTGTGTGTATGCAGGATTGGATTTGCGTGTTTGTGTCTGTCTGCGCTGTATAATCATCAATGAAGGACGTGCACATACACAGTGATCAGCTGGGGCACACTCTAGTGATGTGTGTGTTTGTGTGTAAAGGGTCTGTGCTCTCACCCCCAGGAGGCTGGCTATACAGCTGCGCCACAGGCCCTGCAGCAGGAACATGTGGCAGCTGGTAATGGAAGGCCGATTTGATGGTGGGCAGAGGCAGACGGTTCTTAGGAAAACACTTCCTCATGATGAGACTAGAAGTGTTGACCAGAGGATCCAGAGTTCGCACAGGGAGACACTCCTATGGGAAAAAAAAAAAAACAAAAAAAAAAACACAAAGTAGAGTGTAGGCGAGATATTGTGTGTGCGCTTTAATTGCTTATCACATGCATGTAACATTCTCGCTCACAGTGGATGAGTTGTACAGGATCCTCATGCCATCAGCCTCTATGAATGCTTTCCTGCCGAGCTTGATGTTGGTGATGTTCCTGAGGCAGACCAGCAGCCCTTTGCGAATCAGCATGTGGCGATGCCGCGTGTCATTCCGATGCCAATCCAGGTACAGTGCTAACAAGACAGGCACATGGCCACCATCCACTGCTCGGCGAGCGTTAGTTTCTGCATGTGGGAGTGGAAGAAGGAGCAGAGGAAAGCATTTGAGAGAGAGCATCTTACAACTGTGGGCTGGAATGAGGAGAAGCATGGGAGAGGTGAAAAGGGAAGCAAAGTATAGCGAGGGGGATGTTGGGGGTCAGGTAACTTGCAATCCATGTTGAATAATCAATTTTTGTCTGTTCTTCAGAGGGAGGCAGAACAGAAAATCAGTCAGACAGACAAGGGATTAATGATGATGGAGGTGAGATGAGGCAGAAAGGAGCTTTCCTGCATGGACAATCACTACTCTACACTACTTAAGAGTCAAAAGTCAATGCTACAAAGCAAATTACTCACTGGATTTGAGCAATGCTCCCAGTGCGTCCAGAGCTACCCTGTTGATTTAGACACAAGGCAAATGGGTTACATGGTCTGCTGAACAAACGTCAAAGACAGATGTTAAAAAAAAGAACTCTGTCAGAAAGAGATCAAGGAGATGTAGCCTGTAGATGTCACTAGTTTGTTATTACACAACATTCATGCTGACCCATTAACAGAGTCAACCGCTTACTTCAGTAGGCTGGTGTTCTTCTTGCTGTACGGCGCAACAATCTTGAGCATAAGTTCCACCACTCCATTCTTGCCCATTGAAATAGCATTCACCGCTTTACAGACAAATAAATGAGGAGATATCAGGCAAAAGTAAAAAATAGACATCCAGTATCACTTACTGGGTAACAACACCAGTATATATGCACAGTATTTTTTACCAATTTGCTGTCTGCAGTACCATTACAATAGTATTTTTGGTTTGCTTGAACTCCAAGAGAGAAGTATAGAGTATTTCAAAGTTTAAAATGACTTACAGTTGGTAGAGTAAACCCTGAGAACCTGCAGACAGGGTAGAAGCAGCTTGGCATTTTGTAGGTTCTGTTTTACTAAGTTGACTGTGACATTTAGAGCCCCGCTCAGACGTGCCTTCACTCCAAACTTTCTGTCTGAACACACAGAGGCTGAAAGATCAGTATGATTTTGCAAAACACTAAATAACAATGCAGCGTTATCAACATAGACCTGATTTAATCTGATAATCTGAATATATAACATAGCAAAACAATTAGAAAGCAAACTCAATGCCAGTGTGTTTGTGTAAAACTGTGACATTAAATCTACCTTTTGGGCCAACTTTGGCCAGCAGTGAGTGAAGCTGCAGCATGAGTTCCTCACTGGGAGGCAAATCTTTACTGGCAGTGATCAGAATCTGGAATAATATTCCCGTTCCTCCTTTGGACACAAATACTCCCACCCTGCGACCTCTGCCTAACATAGAAAACAACCGATAAAAAAAAAACATCAGATGTGGGAAAACATAGATGAAATGGGGTCAGAATAACTGGGCCAGGAGAAAGAATTGGCTAAAGGCAGGTAGCCAGGAATTTGCAATGGAAATGAGGGAAAACACACAAACCATAACATATTGCTACATTATCAATCCCACTTAAAGTTATTATTTACTTCAATTCACTATTTACTAGATTTGCAAATTGAATCACTCAAGCCATTAGAATATGTTTACTACTTCTCTACGGTGGTTAAATGAACCCAACTTTTTCCCAAATTAGAAGTGCCCCCCAGGTGATTATCCAGCAAAGGAGTAAATATTGCAATCAGGATATGAAATTTTACTCACCCACAGTCATCAGCTCACTGAGAATGCACAGGATGTTCAGGGTGGTCTGGACATCCCGGCTATTCTGTTAAAGTCACACACAATACACTTAACAATACAACATTATAACAATATACATTGTTAATTACAAAATGTGTGCAGTTACCTCACAATCAAACACACTGATTAATCTGACATCAGTAGCAGCTGTTCATACAAATGCTTTTCTAATGTCTTGTTAAAGCTTATTCTGGCAAAGCTTGTAACATGGATGTCTATATGATCAAGAAGACGCCTCAAAGGGAAGGAAATACATCTTCTCAAGAGCTGACCGTTTCATATTTTGTACACATTTTCCTAAAAATACAAAGTAGATACAAAATCCTAATAATTACAGCACATGCATGCAATGATTTGAGTGCCTTCTTGCCCTCAGATGAGGCTGTTCACAGCTTTCAAAAAAGCTCCACCTGGAGTTTGACTGACTCCAAATGAGTTAGGGAAAAAATACTGTGTGGGTTTAAAGTGTCGCTATGTACTGAACTGCACCGCCATGGAAAGTTGTGTTGATGAGTGGGCTCACCTCCAGTGAGGCCAGGATGACCTCCATGCCACTGGAGCCTTTGGACATCACCTCCTTTCCACTCTTCTCTGTAAACACATTAAGTAAAAGCATCAGAAATGTGAAGATAAACATGCGCATTCTCAAACAAGTGTAGTGAGGCCTGTAGGTTGGCCTGCGTGCAGTAAGCTCGGTGGAGCATGAAAGAAAAGTCAAATGTATGCAGGCCGCTCTGCTTGGCTACCTGTATTTACTGCATCAGCAAGACAAATTGCTACACTGTGTCAAACATTAGTTTCTGCACACATGAACTTTGCCATTCTCCTCTTGCAAACTGTCCTTCCCAGCAGCATGTGCATTAAAGAGATCTTGCTACAACCTATTCGGCCTCTCTGTTTTAGCTCTCTTTCGCCACTTCCTCACTTACCTAAACCATACCCTATGTTTGCCCTGTAATTTAGGAGCTGACAGATTCCTGACCTCTTTGAAGAGGTGTGAGTGAGTGGTCCTGTCCTGTCCTGTCCCGCCATGAGACAAATGCAAAACCTCTCCAAACACAAACACAGGACGGGAACAGACACTGAATTCCTTCACCCTTTTCAAAATTACTTCTTGAGACCAGCCGCAATGTTTATAGAGGATTAAATAAAAAGAGGACAGAAAACATTTTCTAAAAAAAAATAAACAAAATCTACACGCATGGCAAAAAATGTCTGCAATGTGCTCAGTACATATCAAATAACCTATCTGGAGAGTTGCATCACTTGGTGTTGATCTTACACACGTGTAGGGTTTGAGTGTCTGGTGTTACACACTGCTGCTAATTAGGGGCACACTTCGATAGTACAAGTGCAGGTGAATATGGAAGTGAAAGGTTTCAAGTATTGACCCTTCATGATTTATGACCTTTCACCGTAAAGCACGTGAAAGTTGAATTATAGACCAGCAACACGACTGATGTGTGTACACGCGCCCACATTTTCCACAAACGCGCTCGCACAACTATGTGCATGAGCGTGTGAACACATACACACGTCGGAGCCTTGGAGAGCGGTAAACCCGTAAAGCATTTCTGTCATGCCAGACTTTTTAAAGCTCTTCAAAACAGAAGGGCATTTCAACACTAATCCTCAAAAACAAAACCAGGAGAGGATACCCATAGAAGCATTGCTGAAGAATATTTAATAATAATGAAAAGTAATAATTATTTGCTACAATTCTAACCATTTGCGTATTAGGCATTTAGAGTGTGCATGAATACTGCTTAAAAAAAATAAATCTACAAAATTACAGCTTAATTCAGATTGACAAAAAAAGTATAAGTCACCATTCAAAAGTAAAGAAGATCTGCACAATAACCGTTAGATGTTGGAAATAATTTAACTCAATACCCATCACTTATTACTTTTCTTGTGACTGCAGTTATTAGTCAGGCTGATTGCTAAATAGGGCCGCACATGAGTAACGGAGCTGTAGCATAGTGCTGTTCCAATTTCTACTCCCAGTCCTCACCTCACCCGAGAAAAATAACATATCTGAAATAGTTGGAAAAACAAGTGCCCCTTGAATTTGCATGGATTTTCACAAGTTAAATATAGCTTACCTCGGGCTGTTTCTGTATCTTTTCATCATTTTGAACCCTACCTGGTGAGTCCGGGTAGACCACAGATTGAGAGTATTTCCCGGTGTAGCGGTGGTCCATTTCATAAGTAAGGGTCAAAGTTTACCAGAGCCTTTTTTTTTCCCTCCCAACTTCTTTGCCGTTGGAGTCCTAAAAGTGTGCAGTGATCGTCTACTGTATGAATCTAAACATTTGAGAGTTTGATAGTCTACATGAAACCTCTGTCCCTCTGAGGCTAGTTCATCTGCTCCATCCTCCAACTCCAGCATACTGAGTTAGGAGGGCAGGAAACTATGAACCTAGTAATCAGCACCTCCCCTAGCATGCCACCAGAAACTAAACCACCAAACTGATAACTGTATACCTCCAATGCCCGCTTTGCTCTTTCTCTTGCCTCCCCCTTTCTCCTACACAGCACTGGGGGGAAAAATGAGAGCTGCCATACTCCAAAATGAAAACTGACACTAAATTTCTGATAGCACATGAGAGTGAAAAAAAGAGAAATGCTGCCTCTAAAACTGAACTGATTCTCCACTAAACTAAACCAAAATGTGATTTTTTTTTGTATGTTTTTATTTATCTTTTCATCAGATGTATATCCACCCACAACTCGTGACTTCCCTTTCTTTCCATCATCCTTGTTCTTTCTCTTGGTACCTCTCGATTGCCCACTAACCTCCTAAGACTCTGAACATGAGACAGAGTACAGCAAAGCCCATCCTGGGGTGTAAAATTACTGTGAACGGTCATATACCCCCCGCTTCCCCCTAAACGTCACACCCATACACATCTCAAGTTGAGGCTGCGGACAGGGTGTGACATACAGCCAAGCAGCTGATGGGAGAGGAACAGCTGATATATCATGATTGAAAGGGTCACAGACAGAAGCCTTTCCACTGTGCCCATCAGTCATGATGGATTAACTGCTAGTTTCCTTTGAAGGGGGAGGAAGGAATGGATTGTAAGAAGGGGAATGACGAACTTCAGGAAAAGTGAGAGGGAGGCAATTCAAAGCACAAAGTTTAAAGTATGCCTCTAGGCTCAAAATACTCCGTAATGATTCAACAGAATTCTTCATTCACACTGTAGATTCCACTACAGTTTGACTCAAGTGATTACAAGTTGTGCCCTTTAATCCACAATGAAAATGCTTTAATGGCACTACCTGGAGACTACATTAATCTATGAGTGACAAATAAAAAAAAACACAAAGTTTGTGGTTTAACATCCTCATGGAGAAACATACATAGGAAACATAGGAACATTTTTCCTGAGCTCCAGCAGTGGCCTGTGATGACACTGTCATTCTTCCTTTGAGTAGAAAATAACCAATCAATGGACTTCGATTATTGAGTAAGCCAGTAACTAACAATTATTTTCATTACTGATTATTCTGTCAATTATTTGATTTTTTTTTTCCCCATTAACCCTACCAGTTCAAGCCCAACGCCAACATGTATCTCACTATCCATCAATATATCAATAGTTATGATCCTTCTGAGCAAAATTAGCTGTCATACTTGTTGTGATTCCTCCCGTATCGTTATTGCGATCCAAACAGTTTGGTTGTGTCCCATTCTCATTCATGGAGAAGGAGGCTGTAAAGAGTTTACTAAATAGTGCCTGTGTTATTTTATTGGTTATAACACTTTAGTAAATTATTCACATCATAGGTGTTGAACCCCTGTGAAGTCAAAGAGATTAGTAACATGTCAAAAAACAGATGCATGGAGTGCTGCTTGGGTGTAGAAAGGTATCCCTCTGGTGCTCCTCGGTTTGGGGATCCTACTAGTTTAGAGTTCTTGAAAAGATCTGAGGCTCTCAAGACGGTAATGAACTTAAAGCTTTTTAAATTCATTACCCACTTGAGTGCCTCAGATCTTTTCAAGAACTCTAGATTAGTAACATGGATTAACTTGAGTAATTGTTTGTTATTGTACTAGTTATTTATGAGCCTGTTCTGAGCTCACATATTTCCCTAATTAGTTGGATTACTGTTCTGCAATAAACTATCATATTTGACACCTCAAGAATTCTAATAAAATACATTTTATCAAAGAATTCACTTTTCAATTATATAAACCTAAGAAAAGCAGCAAATCCTCACATTTCAGAAGTTGGAACCAGAGAATATTTTGCATCTTTCCTTGACAAATTACTTAAAAGATCCTCAAAAGTCAGTCAGTCAATTAATCAATTAATTGACTCATTGATTTAGCACTTGAGTAATGTCACTTCCATCAAAGATTTTTAATCATCCCAGCAGAGAGGCACCCTGCTAACAGACACACACTCATGTTTCAGTCTGTTCTACACAGTGATGCGAGACAATGCCTTCTTCTGCTGTGAGATCTTTTCGTCCGCTCTTCTTTCAAAAGAGTAATCAGAGAACCAGATTAGGGGACACTCTATCAATCCATCCACACATTGACTACCGGTGCTCTGACCCATCTCTATTTACACAGCAACTGCACTGGACATGTTTTCAGTCAGCCCCTCCAGCAAATTGCGGTCTTGCAATGGCAATAATTAATGCAAATTCAACCAATTTCTGCAATATTTGCAGGGGCTTGCAATTTACAAAATTCCCGCGATTTCTCTGCATTAAAGGTGCTACTAGGAAGATGTTGACATTAATATATCATTGTAAAGTTATTGTCCATACCTTGTGATGAGAATGAAAGACAATTGCAACAAGTCCATTGATATCCTCTATTTTGTATTGATATTGTGTGCAACTGCGTCGGATTCACAGGAGTTCTGCTGAAGGCATTATGGCACAAAGTAAGCCGTTCCAAACAAAACTTGCTTTATCAACAAAAATAACTTCTCATATAAAGTTAGCAAAACTCCTCAACCTCTCCTCTTTTTATCAAAACAAACCCCATGCTGGTTTACTGGAAAAAAAACATCAAAACAGGAAGTGACAGGGTTTATGGGAAATATGGTCTTATCATGAGAATTAGGCTACGAAAGGGAGAAAAAAAAAAACCCAATTCTTTTTCCTCGACTTGCAATTTTTGCCAATTCCTGCAATTTTACTGCAAAAAAAGAAAGAAAAAAAGAAAAAAAACTTTGCATGACAATTTTTGAGAAAAGCCACCGCAAAATCAAGCATATTTGATTGCAACAATCACAAAAAAACTCAGCAAAATCCTGGAGGGACTGATCAGTGAATTAATCAACTTGACCAGACGAGCTTCAGCTTTGCACCAAGACACTTTAAATCGACATGCTGACTATGTGCAAGTTTCTGTGCTGAATGCCAGTTAGGTTAGCCAATAATATTAATCACAAGACCTGAAATGATCATTGCTTTGACCAAACACTGAGAAGGAGTATATGGGTGTTGGTCATGCCACATTTATTGGAGATGTGTGGAGGTGAAGTATTAGTGTCTATCTAACTTTCCATTCTATTGTATATTGCATATATGATAGCAAAACAAACCATTAGAGCCTTTTTTTATGCATCAACCCACCTTATTGCTTTAGAAAATGTATTATAATCCATGAGTATAATGCAGATTGTATGAGGCAAAACTAATATAGAACCAAAAATGAAATCTAGGCTTACTGTGCTTCATTTAAGTTAAGTTAAGTTAACAAGAGGTGGCAGCAATGCTCATTGTTTAAGTTATCACACTTAGTTAAAGATATCACTACTTTGTCTATGAACAAGTAAATTGATTAACGTAAGCTAATGTCTATTGTTTCAGATCGAAAACAGGAGATTGCATGTTATTCTGTGAATGTGTGTTGGTGGTTTGCTTTCACCTTGTGTCTGTATGAGATGAAGTATCTTTGCAGTGACCTGTCGTGCCATCTCGGCATCCCTCCCCATGGCCTCTCCATTCATCCTCTCCAGTTGGCCCAGGAGCATGAGTACCCTGGAGTTACTGGGGACACTGACAACACATATACAGACACACACACGATACCTTTAGAGAGAATTTATGTAACAGGGTGATTTTAATTCCAAATGAATTCCTGTATATGTATTTGGACAAAAGATTTAAAAAAATAAGAAAATTGCAGACATGTAAGTAACATGATGCTTCATTTACAACACAGTGAGCGGATGCTATAATGCATGAGCTACAAAACATGTGCTCTTTGTCTAGGGCTGTGAAAGCACAATGAGTCAGTGTTATCATACAAGTGTTTCAAAGTAGTTAGGACTGGGAGACAAACATATGTGCTAAAAAGTCACATTTAGTCAATTGTTTTATTTATAGAAACATCCAACAAAAAACAGTCCTCTCTGTAAAAAAAAGCATACTGTTAAGATGATTGCAGACAATGTTTAAATACAGTTCAAGTTCCCCTTTATGAACTCTGTTCCATTACTCATTATAAAACTGACTGTTAAGGCTGTCTCCTTCTGCTTCACTTCTTGTGGGACAATGACCCATCCTATAAAATTAGCTCAGTGGCGCTCAGCTGGAAACATGAGGTTAGAGGTCAGTTGTTGGTACAGCAACATCAAACATGGGGGAAAGAACTCTGTGATTGTACCCAGTGGAGCACAGTTTCTCCTATGTCCTTATAAAGACAAATAAATAAAAAGAGAGGGGAGGCCAACAGGGAGACAGAAAAAGAAAAACGGAAAAATGTAAAGAATGATGAAAAAAGTGATGCAAGTATGAACAAAGTAAAACACTGAGAGAGAGTGGTACAGCCTAAATAAACACATTGCATCAGTCACATAGACGAACAGATTAACTACAAAATGGACAAAGTATAAATATTGACAACTGGTAAGGACAAATCCACTGAGAGGGTTTTCCAAGCATATTGGCTCTGCATTTCTGACAAATGTTATCATTTTTAGTCATCATGGCAAGTACATAAGGATGGTTCAAGCAAGACCATCTAATTATCTGCACACACTGCTGTGTTGCATGGACACACTCTCTCAACGAGATGACAGCAGGGAGAAACACTGCAAAGGGAGTTAAAAGGTAAAATAGAGAAGAATCCCTTCAGGGAGGGTGAAGGCAAGACAGAGAGACAGAGAGAGAGAGAGTGTTAACATGATGTTTTATTGTTTGTATGTTAAAACCTGTTCTTTTCCCTGTTTGTATTACCTTGTACAATATGCTTTGGCAATACTGTACTTCAATATGGTCATGCCAATAAAGCCTCTTTGAATTGAATTGAATTGAGAGAGAGTGTGAGAGAGAGAGAGAGAGACAGAGAGAATGTGAACAGATGGTTGTGACAGAGGACAACCTGCATGTGTTTGAGTATGCATATGAAATTGCATTTGTTTGCTGCTGAATGGCAAATCAACTCACCCTTTCTCTGTGGCCATTTTGGGTTTGTTCATTTTTACTATATCAACATTTCATGTCGTCTGCAAGAGAAAGAAAACAAAGACAAAAAAAAAAAGCACAAGTGTAAACATGCGGTACAATTTTAGAAATGAGTATAATCAACCTTTGCCCTGTGTGCCAAATGAGATCCAAGTGAACTCACTCTGTTGTAGTCTCAGGCTATAGTCAACCCTGCAACTATGCCAAAACCAGATGACACGAAATCTTAACTGCTCATAGCTGTGAATGTGTTGGTCTGTCCGTCTGTGAAAGCCAGGGTGTACCCTGCCCAACAGTGGGTCCTGGGATAGACCACAGCTACAGATAAATGGCTCATATCTGCTGTATCAGGACACAACTACTATCAGATACCTCCTGACTGATTTAAAGAAAACAAAGGGGCTACCCTACATGCTGTAGATCTCAGATGTCTAGAGACAAAAGAGCTGCAGGCAAGGTAATTTGAAGACAAGGTTTTGCAAAAGGAATACAGCAGCATTCAGCAAGAAAGTGCAGCAAGTGACTTCAGCAACAGTTCAATGCATTACATGATTACAGGTCTTAGAGTCTTAGATTAGCTCAGACAAGTGAATACAGAAGCATTTATGATCTGAGATAAAGATAAATAATAAACACAGCAGTAAAATTTAAAGCTATCAATTCAGTACACATCTACGAGCGCCAGATAAAAAAAAATACAAGTTTGTTTAAATAGCACTTTTACAACATGGTTATGGTGTGCTTTTAATGACAGTAATGATATTAAAACAATTTAACCAAAAAAAAAAAAACTAGAAACAGCACCACACATCAGAAAGATGTTTCCAATTTAAAACTAAGCTTTAAATTAAGCAATCTAAAGCTGAGCTTAGCTGCTCAGTGAAGCTTTTCCAAAAGCCTGCAGCCTCTGACTGCAAAATCATCTCTCACTAGACAGGTACAACAAGATGACCGCATCTGAGTAATATAAGGTCAGGCCGTAGATAAAATGTCAGACCACAAAGAGCCTTCAGTGTGTTGGGAATAATCTATTTGATGTTATCTTCAAAACTATAAATTACCAGGGGTCATGTTGTGGAGGCCAGATTAAACAGGACAGATGGTAAGTTAGCCGGTCTCCTTTCACAAACCAGAATCCTAAATCCATTTAAAAAACGTGGCAGCTACAGTCATAACGGAAATTTAGTGTATGCTATTGTTATCAAAGTAAAAATCTAGGCAAGACTATTTTATTTGCTAAGTTAGGCAACCTAGCTGAGGCTGGTGGCTGCTGCACCTGCTGGACTAGTCACTCATTAGTTAACGGCCGTCTGTCTGCGACAACAGCAGGCTAGCTAACGGCTAACCATACAGCTAAATAAAAAGCAACTAGGTGACGTTAGCTACAGCAGACGGTCTCTATAATACTTACAAGAAGGAGGATTTTACACACCTGCATGGAAAGGAGCTGTCGTCCGATTAAGGGTGGACCAATTCCTAGATAAGGGGGTTTGCTACTGTCTGAAACGCCCTGATGATGTTGTGATGAGATCAGCTCCAACTGTCAGAAAGCAACGCGAGAGTACGTTTCTCTGCGAGGTTTTAGGCACACAAAAGACGAGATTTACAGCTTCAGTGTAAAGCAAATGCAGTCTTCACCAAAATGCAACACTAATATTGTTTTACTTCTACAGTGGCAGGATTTTAAGCTGCAAGCCTTTCAGTGGGGCTAGTGAGGACTACATTTTTTTTCATCATTTTATTTACAGAAAGCATCACTTACAACATTTGTGACATTAATACAATAACAGAAAACAATTAGACATCGTAATGAAATAAAGATAACATAAAAGACATGACTTCACTTTCAGTTTGTTGATACAGTCAACATAGTAACAGAACAAAGGTAAAAAGTAATAATAATAATAAATAAATAGATAGAAAAATAACTTAACAAAAAAAGTAGGCAATAAAATCAGATTTCTTTCTTTAAAAAAAACTCTTGGAGCATACTAACTGTATGTGCACATTTCTTATTTTTTATAAGTTGGATAGACTCAAAATACTTTCTAAATTCAATCATGAAAAGTTCAAATACTGGGCGAGACCTCGAGAACTTGGATTTATGGATGTGAAATGTTCCCAGTAAAATTAATAAATTGACTTTTTTTTTGTTTTCATAGTCTAGTATTACATCCTTGGCTTCCAGCTCAATTGAATGGTTGGCTTGAGTGTCAAAATAGTCCTTTTTTTCCAGAATCCTGATCTACTTTTGTTATTGATATCCACAAATCTTGAGATGAATTTGTTGATGGGATATATATAATGCACAATTTTGTAATGTGCTACTACTCAATTTGTTGGGTATCAGAAATTTATATGGATGTAAGGACTACTTTTTTTTTTTTTAAATGTAAGGACTACATTTTTTATGTAAGACTACATGTCCCAGGTTGAGGATAGCCTATGACGTCACATTTGTGCGCGTTACACTCTACAGTCTTCGAAGAGATCTTTACTAGCTGCATGGTTAATACAAAATAGTAAGGTATGTTCCCATTTCCAGCTAAAATATTGCTTTCTAATAAGAATATTTGTATTTCTGGGTATATCATTAAATGGAACGACCTGTTTAACTGACGAAGTTCAGACGTTGTGTCCAGGAAATGTCCACTGTTGGGCAATATTAGCCTGTTAGCACACGATATTATAAGCTAATTTAACGTTAGATAGCTGCAACTTGTCTTATGCGCCTCACATCTTTTAATAACTTGCATGAGTAATCTGAACTACATCCTCTTCTTAGTGTTTTTGTATGTTGTTCTAACCTTTCATAAGCAATTGTAAGAAACAATATAGTGTATAGGTTGCATCATTGCGTTGCTATTGATGATAAATGAGCAGACAGTGTGGACTGTTACTCTTATTTATTTGTTTGACATTGTAAATACTCTCTCAAGTAAACGCCTCACAATACCAGACTGAAGGATATGCACCAATATCTTTTAACCCATAATTATTTTACCTGTAAGTCGTCTAGCTACATACAATTTTGCTGGATGTTTTCATTGTGGTCATTTTAATTTAGTAGTAAACTGACTCTACAGACACTGATTGCAGTGTGCCTGCTACCTCTTAGGTTACTAAGTAAAAAAAAAAAAAAAAAAACAACATGTAATCCAGAATCTCAGGTAGATGTTCTATAAACATTATGAAACAAATACACCACCATAAATCAGTTAAATATGACTCTAAATTCAGTCATACAGACATGAGATTAGATTTTTCTAAGCTCCCCCTAAACTGTTACAGTACTGACATGTTCTTGGTTCATAAGGTTAAGACTTTGCGGTGCACTCACTCAAGCCAGCAGTTCACAGACCATGGTAGCATGATGATAATCCTTTACTTCACTGTTGTCCTTGATATTAATGAACTGTACTTCCATCGGATGCAAAACATTAATGTGTAAAAGTTTTCTAAGAATATGCAGCAACCTGGAGGAAATAAGCAAGGAGCTAAATTTATGACTGAGGCTTAAAAATATTATGACATTGGACTACAGTGGACTATTACAACATCCATGGCTTCTCAGTGTACATATAGAGATATAGCCTAAACTTGTAAGCTGACTGTGCTGATTGATTGCACTGTGCGTTCGTGTGGAGAAGGTGAAGAAATGTTGCAAATGGTTGTGTAAATGTTTATTTTTCAGTTCACAATTCATACAGTAAATGTGTAAAGACAGCGCCTAATACACAACGTCCAATTCCACTAGACCAGAGGCTCTTCATCAAGTCACATAGTGCAAATATGTGTTTTCCTATAGACATTTCATGCTGTGGACAGTTTGACTTGTAAAATCAACGGTTTTATTAATAAGATTATTGATGGCTACATTTCATTTAAGTGTGCCAGCTTCAGGGTCCCGCTCTTGTTCATGGTGGCTTGTTTGTTTATGTCATTACTTAAACTTGTGCTTTAACTGCTATTTTAAGTCAAAAAGTCTGATGAAAGAAAAGTCTATTGAAAGCCAGTGTACAAAAATATGTTAATTTTATGTTGCTTGGATCACTGCCTTGTGTCTGGCAAATTTGCTCATGACATATTATATATCCAGACCCCTCACATCCTCTGATCAGTTACTTCTCTCTGTTTCATGTTCCCGGTCCAAATCAAAAGGTGACAGAGCTTTTTCCATGGCTGCTCTGAGACTGTCAGATCTTCCCCATCTATCAACACTTTTAAATCCCAGCTTAAGATCCACCTTTATAGTCACTTTTGAGTCCCCTTATTTTTTATAGCATGATAAAACTATTAACTTTGTCTATTACAATTTACATATCTATTTAATTTGTTTTGTTTTAATTATTTAATTGTACTTTACATTTTTCCGTAAAGCAGTTTGGTCAACTCCTGTTATTTTTAAATGTGCTCTATAAATAAATTTGACTTGATTTGACTTTTTTTGACACTGTTTTAGTCAAACCAAGTCCCACACTGTCACCAAATGTTTTAACATTTTCCCTTGTTTAAAAAGTATTGTAATACCTATTCTATAATATTTTAACCCTCTGTTCTGGTGTCTTTGTGTTTGTCTTTAATAGTCAACATGGTGATGAAGTCATCAGTTGAGGATGATGATGCTGGCTGGGGGCTGGGCATCCCAGAAAAGATGAAGAACAATGCCAATTGGGTTGATATTACGCATGAATTCAAGGGTGCATGCAAAGGTACGGACTCTGCAAGTGATTGTATGTGCAGTTGCTGTATGAAAGAGACCGACTTGTTCCTCCTCTTCTTTATGCTTTAACCTTGTTTTTTTTAATTCATGCAGAATTGAACCTTGGGGAGCTGCTTCATGACAAGCTGTGAGTATGACACAATACGTTTTGCAGACTGACTCTTTAAAGGGTTAGTTCAATAAAACAGCTCACTAAAACATGTTTTTCCACTTAGCCCTAAGTGAGAGGAGTCAGCTTCCCCCCTTAAAAAATATTTTAGTGCTGGTTTCAGTGTCCCAAAGTGGAAATACTGTTTTAGCAGTTTTGCAGCATTGACAAGAAAAGGTCATTGCAGTAAAACACACAATCATTATGATTTTTTTTGGCATAAACATGTTTGAATTTAAGCATATTGACATCATTGAACCGATCCACAAATCAACAACAGCAATCAAATCAACATCCAAAAGCCAAGATATGTTCAACCCTTGTAAACACACACACACTCATACTAAACTTTCTGCTGTGGTGGCAGGTTTGGCCTGTTTGAGGCCATGTCAGCCATAGAGATGATGGATCCTAAGATGGATGCAGGAATGATTGGAAACCAGGTCAACAGGAAAGTGCTCAACTTTGAACAAGCTATCAAGGTAGAGTACTTCTGACTTCCAGCTGCTGGACAATGCAAAGAATGAATTGCCTGGTATTAAGACACAAAACTTAATTTTCTGTTGTACAGCTCAGCATTTTAATAACTGCCATGATCAGTTGTATTTGGGTTTTTTTGTTGTTGTTTTTTTCTTTCATCAAAACAGTAAATTTAACCACCTAGTTGTGTTATTCTCTTGTGTCCCTTTTAGGAGGGTGCTATCAAGGTGAAAGACCTCAGTCTTCCTGAACTCATCGGGATCATAGACACATGTTTCTGCTGTTTGGTGAGTTTCACCCTCCCAACCAATGAATCTCCTTTCTCAGCCAATAAATGCTGAGAAGCATGTCATCATACATGTTAACATATGCTGTTGGTATATGTTCTCCATGAGGTTGTCAGAGCAAGATAACTTCTTCTATAAACTCAGGACAGCACTTGGGTCATTGAAGCTCATTGAATTTTAGATCAGCTCCACTGTAGGAAATCTAGCACTCATGTTTGTGTGTGTTTTTGTATATGTGTCTATGTACAGATCACATGGCTGGAGGGCCACTCCCTGGCACAGACTGTGTTCACCTGTCTGTATGTCCATAACCCCGACCTGATCGAGGAGCCAGCCCTCAAAGCCTTTGCCCTGGGAATCCTGAAGGTGTGTGACATCGCCCGAGAGAAAGTCAACAAGGCTGCTGTGTTTGAGGAGGTAAGCATCTTTTACAGTCTGTTTGTGTGTGTGTGTGGGTTAAATAAAGATAATGAATGATATTTCTGCTCTGCCTGTTGATGATGACGATGACTCAGTGTTATAGTTGTATGTCTGATTATGATGCATGTTCTATTTTTCTGTAGGAGGATTTCCAGGCCATGACCTATGGCTTCAAGATGGCCAATAATGTCACAGACCTGCGGGTGACAGGTACAGTACAGTATTGAGATAGTTCATTAAGTCTGCAGGTTTACATAAACTCTGGACAACTGAAGCTATTACTAATTAATACAAAGATTGCTGATGTCCTCTCTCTCTTGTGTGTTCAACCGAACAGGTATGCTGAAAGATGTGGAGGATGAGTTACAGAGGAAAGTTAAGGTAACTGTTCTTGACCATTTTAAGCTACATTTTTTTTTGCCTTTACACTACTGCTGATAGCAATGCTGCTACTGAGCATTACATTGTCTCTTGGTTTCTTTCCTACTCCTTCAGAGCACACGCAGTCGACAGGGTGAGCAGCGAGATCCGGAGGTTGAGCTGGAGGTAAGTCGGGTAATCCCTCCATGTCTATTTTTGCTGCAGATTGTTTGTGGAGTTTTCCTCTTATTTATATTGGAAGGCTTCTGGATTAGCATTTACACCATCTGAAACCTAAAAACTAGTGTAGCCACATACAGTATTTGTTTGTGACACATGTGATAGTAAGTTCCTAGCCTAGTATCCCCACATCTCATGAAGAAACTAAATCCTGAGTCGTCCTTGTCAGTCTCTGGCTGTTGTAATTTCATCTCCAGTCTGTCAGAGTGTGGGATTGATACGACCTTTAGAGACTCTCCTCTGGAATTTCCAGCCGTAATAATAATTGAATAAAAAAAGGCGACTCCAAAAATGGACTTCTTCTGGGTGGTCAAAACAAAAATAATATTTAGCCTTTGTTGTTTCTTGTGTCTTGCAGAGCTTCAAAGACTTGTTAGGAAATGTCTATTTATAGTTTTGCATGCATGTGTGTTCCTCTGTAGTGTCCTTATATGCTCTCTTTTTCCCAGCATCAGCAGTTCTTGGCACTTTTCAATAGAATCAAGTTCACACGACTTCTATTGACCGCACTGATCGCCTTTACCAAGAAAGAGGTAATACACATACAAACGCACACAGTGTCAGACCGTAGCAGAAGTCTTGACTGCCACACAGCCTTTAAAGCTTGTTTCTACTCAATACTATAAGAAGCTTCCAAGAATCTTCAAGACACTTGAATTGGTAATTGTCTTACTTGTGTTCATATATGTTTTTATTTATGCTTTATCTGAATCAGACCAGCTCAGTGGGTGAGGCCCAGAAACTTGTGGCTCAGGCAGCTGACCTCTTATCAGCCATTCATTCCAGTATTCAGCACGGCATCCAGTCACAGAATGACACCACTAAAGGAGGTAATACGTTCTCTTTCTCTCACACACACACACACACACACACACACACACCTCTCAACCATTTAGTCAAGCACATTCCTTGGCTCTGCATGGATTTACAAACTAGGAACACACACACACGCACACACACAGGATTCAGTTTGGAAGACAGTCAGTACATCTAAATTAAAATAAAGTATTGCACATACATTATATGCATTCCTGCTCTCCAGCCATCCAATAAAGTAGTTGCTGTAGCAACCCAGACAGTTACAATAGAGTACACACTAAATGTACTTCCTTGACCTCAACAAATTTCCACAAACTGTGCTGAAAAAGCCTGTTAAAAACTTTTTTTCTCACTTTACTCCATTACATTTGGCTGATTAGGGAAGATGAGTTCATAATTTAGAATGTGACCAGTGTTGACTTGGATTTTTTTCTGTGTATGCTGCAGATCACCCTATCATGATGGGCTTTGAGCCCCTGGTCAACCAGAGACTGCTGCCACCTACTTTTCCTCGCTACGCCAAGATCATTAAGAGGGAGGACATGGTGGCCTACTTCGGGAAACTCATAGAGCGCATCAAGACTGTTTGTGATGTGATCAACACCACCAATTTACATGGCATACTGGTGAATACAAATATTTAGAAACAGATATACACACAGAAGTACATTTCCTGGCCTTGAACTGAAAACATAAAAGATGAAGACACTCTAATGTTGACTTGAATGTTGTGTTTGTGGTTTTACTAGGACTTCTTCTGTGAATTCAGTGAACAGTCGCCCTGCGTGCTTTCTAGATCTCTACTTCAGGTGAGTTAATGGTTGTCATTCTGATTCACAAATCTGGAGAGGGACTGTTTTGGCTCTCTGATGCCTATAGAATGAACCCTTGACACACACATAAATAAACAAAAAAAAAAAATTTTTTTTATGCAGTCATTAACAGTTACGTTTTAATAGTTTATAAAAGTGTTTGAGACAATATTATACAATATAATAGAATATCAATATAAAACTCAGTATGATAACTAAACAGATTGTTTTCCTGAATCCAGACAACGTTCCTGATAGATAATAAGAAAGTGTTCGGCACCCACCTGATGCAGGACATGATTAAAGATGCTCTCAGATACTTTGTCAGCCCACCTGTCCTCTCCTACAAGTAAGTCTGACATTGGTTAAATTACTAAATCCTTAACTGGTGAACCTTTTAAAGTTATCTTGAGCTAAGCTCTGTCTCTCTCTCTCTCTGTGCGTGCACCTGTCCCTCTCCAGGTGTTGTCTATTCAACAACCACCAGGCTAAGGACTACATTGACTCCTTTGTTACACACTGCTCCAGGGTACGTTACTTTTACTGTTCAAGTTATAGTCTGTACATCTGGTGCATTCCAATACCACATGTCTAGGGCTGCAACTAACGATTATTTTCATTATTGATTAATCTGTCGATTATTTTCTCCATTAATCGATTAGTTGTTTGGTCTATAAAATGTCAGAAAATGGTGAAACGTGGTGATCACTGTTTTCCGAAGACCAAGGTGACAACAGCTAATCAATTAATCGACTAATCGTTGCAGTTCTACCTCAGTCGCCCAGAGCACTTTACTAAATGCTTTCACTTCAGCATAAGTTTGCTGAATAGTTTAGTATAAAGTTGCTTCATTAGGAGAGTTTGATGAGAACTGTGTTTTCTAGTAAGATGAAGGTAAATTTTTAGTTTTTCTTCTGTAGGATTTGGGTGTTGGTGTGACACTGAACTTACAGGCAAATCTATCATCAACCCTTCATATGAATTTAACAAGTGGTGAAGCTATCTTGGTGCCTTCTGACTGTGTGTTTATACTGTGTGTTTGTGTGTGTGCTTGTTAATTCTCCCTACAGCCATTCTGCAGTCTGATCCAGATCCACGGACATAACCGAGCTCGGCAGCGAGACAAGCTGGGTCACATTCTTGAAGAGTTTGCCACACTGCAGGACGAGGTTAACTGCAGCATTTTTTTTTATTACTATGTTTAAGCTGTAACACCACCACTTGTGCATTTTTTGCCACACAAGTTAGGCGGTGATCAGGAAATTTTTAGTTACATATTGACTTGTCCTTGAACCTTATCTTCTTGCTGTGGGTTTTTTCTCTCATCCATTCTGAGGACAGTTTTGATTTTAGTAATAATGAAGCAACTAATACTAAGTTCTGCCTCTGTGTGTGGCCCTGCAGGCAGAGAAGGTGGATGCAGCGCTGCATAGCTTGCTGATGAAACTTGAGCCTCAGCGACAGCATCTTGCCTGTCTTGGCACCTGGATCCTCTACCATAACCTGAGGATCATGATCCAGTACCTGCTGAGTGGCTTTGAACTGGAGCTTTACAGCATGCATGAATACTACTACATCTACTGGTAAAGAACACGCACAATTACGTGTCACTGGTTGTCACTGGCTCACTGTTATGACTCAAAAAATCAGATCTATCTATAATAACAATAATAATAAAAACTTTATTTATATAGCACTTTTCTTAACAATGTTACAGAGTGCTTCACAAAAATTAAATAGAACCAGGCAAGGCTGATAAAATGAGAATAAGGCCTGGGGCATGAGCACAGAGAGAGTAAAAACAATAAAATGAATAAGATCAAATAAATAAAAACATATCAAACATTTCCAAAAGCTTTCACAAAGAGAAACGTTTTAAGAAGAGATTTAAAAGAAGCTAGAGACTTAGGCTGAGTTGCACTAACAAGGTTTAATTTTTAAACCTGATTAACTCATGGTTTAACTTTAAACTATGTTGCATCAAAATTTAAAACTAGCTTAAAATTAAGAAAGATTAAATTTAAACCTCTCCAGAATTAACTTTAAACGTACACTTGAGGAGGTTTAACTTGGCTGCCTTTTTGAGATGGATTGAGCAAAATAATCAAGTTCCTCAAAGAAAGTTAAGAGACAGACTCAACCCAATTGAGTTTTATGATGCTGCTGATTTTTTTTTTCAGCAAGGAAACTGTTATGGAGCTGAACAGGAAAACTGGGCCAACTGTCAAACATGGCAGTGAAAGAAATGCAGCTGTACCGCTAGAGCTCCAACTCCTCGTGGCCCTGAGATTTTATGCCACAGGATTTACAAGCACAGGGGTAATGTGATCGTGCCTCTTTGTCTCGGTAATAAGTTGAGCAGCAGCATTTTGTACCAATTGGAGACGGTGGAGGGAGTAAAGTGCGTTGCAATAATCAAGCCGACAATAGATAAAAGCATGTACAACTTTTTGTGAATCAGCAATTGATAAAAATTACCTAATTTTAGACATTATCTTGATCCGAAAGAAACATGACTGGACAACATTTGATTTGATCGTCAAAACAGAGGTTAGCATCAAATATTACTCCTAGATTCTTAGCAGCCTGCTTAATATCATTTGACAGATTAGACCAAGATTAGCACCAAAAAAAACTGATGGAATTTGGGGGACTGAACAGAATAACTTCAGACTTATCGTCATTAAATTTAAGAACATTTTGGGACATCCAGGATTTAATATCAGAGAGGCAAGTTGTAAGATTTGCTAGGCTGCTAGGGTTTGTAGGTTTTTGTAGCATTTATAACTGTGAAAAGTGTGTGAAAAGTGTCGTCGGCATATATATGGTAAAGCACATCATGATTCTGAGTAACCTGGCCAAGAGACAGCATGTTTATAGAGAACAGAAGGGGGCCAAGAACGGAGCCTTGAGGGACACCACAATTCAACTGAGCCATCGAGGAAGTAGAGTTACGCAGAGCAACGGAAAACGTTCTGCTGGAGAGGTGTAAGCAAAATAAGCTAAGAGCTGAGTCCTTGAGGACTACCCAAGTTTCCAAGCAATATAAGAGGATACCATGATCAATTGTGTCAAAAGCGGCACTTAAATCTAAAAGAACTAAAATCGAGCAGTCACCTCTTCTAGCAGTAGGTCATTAGTAACCTTAACAAGAGCCGTCTTGGTGCTATGAAGTGCTTTAAAACCAGACTGGAAACAGTTAAAAAACTATTATTATTCATAAAATATATCAGTTGGGATGAAATTATTTTCTCTAGCACCTTAGATAAAAATGACAATTTGGAGATTGGTCTGAAGTTAACAGGGGATCCAAATTAGGTTTTGTTAGCAATGGATGAATAATAGCATGCTTAAAACTGTTTGGAAAAGGAGCCAGATAATTGTTAAAGATTTGCATAATAACAGGGCTAACAGTGGAAAATACCTCCTTGAGCACTTTAGCGGGGATGGTGTCTGAGATGCAGGAGGAGGAGGAGTTCATATGGGAGACTGTATTCTCTAACACTGAAATTGTGATAGGTTGTAACTGGGAAAAAAGAGAATTAACATGGGAAATAGACAGAATGCAATGGTCAGGCTGGATTTGGGACCTGATATTCTCCACCTCATTTACAAAATGAGCAAGACATTTTTCAGACAGTTCAACATCAGGTACAGAAAAAGAAGTGGAGGGACCATTAATAACAGAATCAATTACCCCAAACTTTTGCATTGTGGTGATTTGTAGATACCAATTCAGATGAATAAGCCTACAGCATGATTGGTATGTGTGTGTTTGTTAATGACTGCAGGTACCTGTCAGAGTTCCTTTACGCATGGCTGATGTCCACTCTGAGCAGAGCAGACTCCTCTCAGATGGCAGAGGAGCGGATTCTGGAAGAGCAGCTTAAAGGACGCAGCAGCAAAAAGACCAAAAAGAAGAAGAAAGGTATACTCTGCTGCAGCCTCCCTGGTTGAGGTGGATTCTTTGTGTATGACCACAGTATGTTGGCCAACATCTGAAAAGACATTTGGTATAATTTCTATGTGGAAGTATTATCCCTGTGAAGAGCCATTATTGAGGTTATGTTTGGGTTTACTCTGCAGTTCGCCCTCTAAGCAAGGAGATCACCATGAGTCAAGCATATCAGAACATGTGTGCTGGCATGTACAAGGTAGGACACCAGTACAGACACACTTTTCCTACCCTGTTTTACATATATTGAAGTATAAACCATTCTCTCTCTGCCTCTGGCTCTCTCGTAAGACCATGGTAGCACTGGATATGGACGGAAAGGTGCGTAAGCCTCAGTTTGAGCTGGACAGTGAGCAGGTTCGCTATGAGCATCGCTTCGCCCCCTTCAACAGTGTGGTCACCCCCCCACCTGTGCACTACATCCAGTTCAAGGTACTGTTTGTCTGTGTGGGTGGAATTTATATAGCAGGGTATTCACATTTTCCATTTATACCATCATGTTTGTCTTTTCTCCTCTGCACTCCACTATTCTCAGTTTTTCTGCTCTTTCTGACTCTTTGTCCACTTCAGGAGATGTCCGATCTGAAGAAGTACAATCCTCCGCCAGGCTCTGCTGACCTCTACCTTGCAGCCAGCAAACACTTCCAGCAGGCCAAGCTCATCCTAGAAAATGTGCCCAGCCCAGACCCAGAGGTCAGGAAATTTAACAATTATAAAATAAATTCCTGCTCTTACAGGAAACATAATGTTTTATGTTGGTTAGATTTTCATTTGCTAAGGAAGTACTCTAGTCAGGCCTGGATTCACACAGTGTGGTGCTCTAGGGTGAACACACTTGAAGTGCCCCCCTCTTCCCACTTTACATGTAAAAAAGTGAATGGCTATGGCTATAAAGACCATAGATTTACATGAACTCATTGCTAAAGTACAGGCTTTTACACAAAAATGTAAAAAAAACAAACAAAAAAAACCTTACACCATAGATAGACATGGGCCTACAAATGCCATACTGGCCCTTACACTGACGCTCAAATCTGAATGCACCTCACATCACAATGCAAAACGTCATGCTAAATATCATTATTTCCATTATAAATGGCCTGTATGAGGAGTAAATGCAAATAAGACAAGCCCAATAACGACTGTTGCAAGCAACCATTTCATCAGCTGAATGACCGCAGAGCGCCAGGGGAGGTGATGTGAAGGTATAAGGAATAGCACATAGAGACAATATACTGCAATGTGTAAGCTATTAGAAAAAATGGTTTTGTTATTCTGTTGTTTTCAGAAACAGAAATTGAAGGAATGAAAACAGAATAGTGATTTGATTTGTCATTTCAAAATCCACAAACAAAAAGACATTTTTTGTTTTCCTTTACATTTATAAAGGCCTTTTTTCCCTTCTCGCCTTTGTGAAACAGAAAATAAAATAATGTATGAACCGTAGCACTCAGGAATATGAAGGTGTACTTGTTCCACACAGGAGGGTGCATTAGTAAAATGGTCTTTGAACATATTTTCTATCAGCAATAAAGTGTATCTCGCACCTCTCTGTCTCTCTCCTCGCTCCTGCTCGCCGCTCTCCACGCCTCTGTGGTGCTGAAAAACACACAGCAGCGGCTACTTCCCCCCCCAATGGGGGTCACACAACAGTTTCTGCTGTATTGCACCAATCTAAGAGAAATGCTTTGTTTGTATGCAAGTTCTTACCTTCTCTCATGTCCTCGGATATCAATAACCAGGTATTAATGCTTGCTAACAGGTGACTCGTATACTGAAAGTGGCCAAACCCAACATCGTAGTTATGAAGCTCCTGGCTGGAGGGCACAAGAAGGAGACCAAGGTAACATAATACACACATTCACATGATTATCATTAATTTCCATGTAATGTAATATTTACATTATAGTGTGTAAATTTAAATGTAATTCAAGCTGCATGGTGTCAGTGGTTACTCATGACTTTCCAGATTCCAATTCTGAAGTGGATGTTTTATATGTAGAAAAGCGTGTGGTTTGCATATGGTCTGACAGTTGTGATTATTGTAATGTTGGTGTCTTTTTGGAGTAAAAAATGTAAAATTTCTGCATCCCTAGGTTCTCCCAGAGTTTGACTTCACAGCTCACAAGTACTTCCCTGTGGTCAAGATTATCTGATTCTGCTCTGCGCCGCGGGCTTGTATGAACGTCTCATCAATCATAAAGACCATACTTTCACCTGAACAAGTGTGCAATGACCCTGATCCAGTCCATGTCTGAACAATGTGTGTGTGTGATTCGCCCTAACTGTAACGTCATGTAAAGGACTGTTTGATACACCCGACTCTTTCTACACCCGAATGAGAGATGTGACACATAAAACCAGACCATAGAACTCACAACTGGACCTTAAATGAGTGACAATATCCACATCTGCATCTGTGAAAGTCTGTGTGTGTGTATGTGTGTGTGTCAGAGACAAGCCAAGGTGCTTTTGTGCAAAGAACTGGCCAATGGTATTTTTTATAAGCTGCCTCCAGAACAATCTTGTGAAGGCTTGAAAAGAATTGCTGTAATGATAATGGGTGCATATCATTAAATAATATGACAAAATAACCTTTCTATGCATCTGCTTATCTGAATGGGAATAAGCTTGAAAAAGCCACCTTGTTATACCTCAGAGGAACAAATTCACTTGAATACTCGATTGCAGTCCGTCTGTGTGGTGAAACCTAGGCAGGACAATCTGCATAACTTATTTTATTTTCTGAACTCTGAAGATTTTAGTAATCCAAAATTGATAGCTAACAGCCATGGGGGAGATACCTTCCAGGCCTCAAAAATAATCCAACAATCCAGAAGACAGAAAGCTACAGCCATCACACATCTCTGCAACAGAATAACATTTTTTTTATTGTGATATTAATGTTCATTTCTGTCATTAAATTTCTTATTGGAAAAGAATTCCACATGTTGTCCATGTTTTTAAGACAATAAAATCTGTTTAGCACTCCCTAATTTGAAGTGAAAAAATCCAAGCTTAATGACTGTTTCAGTTTCATATACTTTGCGTTGGAAAGGTACATTTTGAGGAAATGGTCCTGCTTCACTTTTTTGCTTCACTTGGCTATTTCTAAGAAATGTAAAGCTATGTAAACGTCTCTAGAAAATATACTTGGTTGACACAGACAATCAGATTTTATTTAGTATTTTACATTTCTTAGTGTTAATGTAAAACTGATTCAAATTATATCAACATATGATTGAATTACAACATAGCTTTACATCAACAGTGAGCTAGGAGGGAAATGTAGCATTTCGTATTTTTTGAAGTGGGGTTGTATGAGATACTCATCTATACTCGCTGTATTACCTTCAGTAGATTTGGGTCGGCACGCTCCCAGTTTGGACAAGAGTACCTAGCTGCAGACAGAATAGTGGACATGGAGGCAGACATCTTGGACCTCCGCAGTTGACAGGAAATCACGTGGCATTAGCAGCGGAAGTTGGTTTTATCATTTTTTCCCCCCATGAAGTAGCACACAGATAAAAAAGAGGTAACACTGTAAAAAAGATAAAAAGTTTATTCCTTAGAAATATATTTTTAAAAGTCAGTTGACATTCTTAAAGGCTTTATACAACATTTTAAATTGAGACGTTTGCAATTAGTGCAGATTTTAAAAATATGTCAATATAAAGTTACTTCAATAATTCTTTAAAAAGTCGTCAATTATTTTAAATGTCTTATGTAATGTTTAAATCGAAGTCTATGAGAAAATTACCCACCTTTCACTTGATTTATTACCCCAGTAAACACTTTCCTAATGGGTTTATGGTCTCAATGGCTAGTTTCAAGTCTTCTTCAATACTGTATGGTGTTCATTTGGTAAATTATGGTCTCATTTAAAGTAAAATAAAAGATAAAGAAAGGTATGCTTTAGGGCGTAGCTACCTTGTGATTGACAAGTCGCTACCACGGTTACGTAACGTAACCACGGTTTAACCCCAGAGTCACAGCGTATAAGTGTAGCTGCCGGTATTTCACAGTGTGTTTTCAGTTCATGAAAGTTAATTGTAACATTTTGGTCATCTAAAAAGTCTGTTTTAGCGTTTGGTTGTGATAAAAGACCCTCTAAGGAGTTGACTGTACAGTTTTTTTCTGGTAAGTACATGTTGTTTTGATGTTTTAAGGCCTGTTTCTCGCTAGCGAAAATTAGCACTTGCGTTAGCATTATCACTGTAAATACACACTGCTAACCAAGCTAGCAGCTAGCGCTATGGTCAGCTCCACCCTCTCGTCCAAATATGGTCACTTCTGGCTGCGAAATTCAAAGATGGCGACGGTCAAATCGCTAAACTCGAGGCTTCAAAACATGGATGTATGGGGGTTACGCGCTATAAGAGAGGGTTAAGAGAGGAACATGATTAGCGTGACAGAACACAGCTCATCAAAACTTTATCGTGCTTTTTTGAGAACATTTTTTACAACGTTAATTTTCCATCGAAATTGGAAACTCTGAGAACTTAACTGGGATTTAAAATAAGTTTTTGGGGGGTTTGCAAAATGCTTTGGTTGTTATAATGGACCTGCGGGAGAGTTTGTTAGCTATTGGGAACATTTCAGGTAACTTTTCATTTGAGCAACATAAAAATAGTGGTTTATGATTTCAAATGTTTCCCAGACATTTCAGTTTATCAACTCAAATTTCAAAGATGATTTTCCAGTAGAAAAAGGCAGTAGAAATTTTTATTTCTTTTTTTTTTTTTTAATCTCGATCTGCTCATCATGTTTCAAAGTAACTATACAAATCCAGAAAAAAAGTACTGATGACGGATTAATCAGATTAGTCACAACAATGTTAAAAGACAGTTAGAGAAGGGGGAAACCCTTTGACGATAGACAAGATTATCTTTCGCTTGATGGTGCAGCTCACAGAGGCAGTGTGTTCAAACCAGTTCAACATCAGCACTCCTGTTTACAGTGATGAACATGGACTCTCACTGTATTTCTGCCTTTTTGCTCGTTGTTGGTAGATCTTACAGGAGGTGTTCTGAGATGGGTTTTTTTTGTTTTGTTATGTCATTTTGTTTTCAGAGTCGCTGTTACTTATTGTGGGTTACTTTGTCTGATACCACAAAGCGTGGATAACCTCAGCTTTGTTTTGTCAGAAAGGTTTCTCTGCCTAATCATGTAAAAAGTCCCATTTTCTGAAGTCTGTGTACCTGGAGAGGAAATGATTTAATTTTATAAATTGTGATCAGTTATTGTATAACGTAAAGTAAAACAAAACAGGTTTCTACATAAAGTGAAATGAAAAGGAGGACTTTAATGGCATATACAGCTTTTAATTACACATGTATTACAGTCAGTTAATATACTGTATGTATGAGTATGAGTAAGAGCTGTGGCAAGGAGAGGCAGTACCATGTCCAGATAGAGACTCTCCAAAAGGGGAAGTTCTGTGGAGGAGCTCTGCTCAACACCCGCTGGGTCATGACTGCTTCTCACTGTGCAGGACAGTAAGAAACATCCAGCATCCCACATGATGTATCTGTGATGTGTTTTATAATGATGGAAAACCGGCATCAATCTGTGTCAATCCCCTGACAATAAGTTCTTCTCTTGTTTTTTGCAGGCTTGTGAAACTGAAGTTTGCCTTTAATGTTGAAGATGAGGAAGAGCATACCAACAATATCGTGCTCATAAAACTGAACGAAGATGTGGCCCCTGATCTTCCCACCATCCCCCTTCCTTCCACTGAGTGTAAGAGGCCAGAGCTGAGACAGCAGGTTGAGGCCGAGGAGCAAAGATGGCCGACATGAAAAGTGAGCAGCACCAAGATACTAGATTCAGCACTGCCTTTTGAACATAGAAGTCACTTATCTGATGTTTTGAACCCTCAGAGGCCAAAACCCCTGAAAGCTGAAGTGTGCCAGCACAGAGATTACTGAATGTGGTGGACATAATAAACCTGGTGGGAACTACCACAGTGATGAATCTACCACCATGTGTGTCTTTAAACCTAGAGTGGGGGCCTGTTTTGTATCAATATATAACACTTGTACATCTTAAGATGACAAAAAATACCCTGTTAACGCGTCAATTTTGAACGTTTTAAGGTGTTTAAAATTGGGTGCTGGAGAGAAAACAATTCCTCACTCAACCTACCTTGTATGAATTGAGGTTAAGAAATAATATTGATTCACGGTGACTTTATTAACATCTGCTACTGGATACTTATTGAGAAAAATGTAGCTTGTATAAAATATACTTGACATATTAATTTAATGTGGTGTGTTTGCCTAATTGCCCACTAGATGGCAGTATTAGAGCACAAATGGCAACCTGTTGAAAGTTAAATAGATTGGGGGGAAAGGTGTTCTGCAAGCCATTGTTTTCGAAGTAAAAAAAAAAAGCAGGCTATTATTGGACAAAGTTTCACTGTCGACATGATTCCTTTGTCCCTATAATTAGGCTACAACACACAGTTTTTTCTTTAGACGTGTACATTCCTTGTTATTTAAATCTCAAATAGAGACTTTCCACAATTTGTGGATAATAATCCCTTTGTTGAATATTGGTAACAATCGCATTCGTTGAGGCTATCATCTTTACCTGTTGTGTAGTATGAGCTGTGCAGATTAATAAAATAATTTGATTCAAAACCACTACAGTTTTTTGGCTGACTAGCAGAAAAAAGGAGTGTTTTTTTTTCCTCCTGGGAGCAGGGAACGGTGACGGAGCGGAGCGAAGGTAAGAAAGGGGAGCGATGGAGCAGAGCACACGCCCAGCTGTGTGGCTGGTGGAGCGGAGTGTCTTTTCGCTCCACTCCGGTGTGATTCGTGGGTGCAGCACACAGGCTGCGGTGGCTGTGTGCTGCACCACGAATCACACCGGACTCAGGATGAACATCTTTTAAGAAAAAGGGAGGTTGGTGTCAGTCTGAAAGTGTAAATGATTTTGCTGGTCTTCAGTGACTCATATTCTCTTATCTGGGTGTAACTGCCAACTTATCTAGCTTAGTATAGAGGCAATGAGACGCAGCAGTGTAACCTTGTGTTTCTTGTTTTTACATTGCACATTAAAATAAATCAATCAAATCAATATGTATACACGATCCTGTAGTTAAAACGATCTAGTTAGTTAATTCAGTACCAGTTAATATAGCCTACGCTTCCAAACCCTGCATAACCAACTGCATTATCACTTAAAACACAATGTGCATGCAGTGATGGAGACAGCAGGTACAAAACCCCGCTCCGCCCCTCCTACATGCCTGCTGTATTTCAGCTGTTACACCCAACAGCACTTTCTGACCCAAACAGCTGACCATGCGGAAGTTATATGGTTGAGAAAATATAGTGCCAAAGGAAAGGGCTGCCAGAAGGCAAGGTAAAGCGGTGAAAATATTCTAAATATAGCGTACATTTAACGGATATTGATTTTTTTTTAGGTGGGAGAAATACGTTTTGCTGCTGGCCCCGTCCACAGCAGTACATTGCTCCTGTCTGCTTCTCCAAACTGGAGGAGTGCAATTCAGATAGACAATATTTCATTTGTTTTTTCCACTGTGATCATTCAGTTTATTTTGGACAATTGTGCAAAACTTTATAGAGAAATGGGTACTAATGCACAGATGGATGTATTTGATGTTATTTTATATTTTGTGTTCAGTGGGTTGGATAATATCAACCATATAATTCAGCTTCTGACCATTCTTGGTAAATTCCACATCCACAAATCAAAATGGTTCCAAACCCTGCTTTCATCGGTTTGTTGTTGAACTCAAGCAGTATGACGCTTTAATCGTATATGTGAAGAAAAGCTACAAAGATTTTCAATATTTTAAAGGAACTACATTCTCCACCCACAATGAATGGACTTTGGACTCCTCTGGCTTGTACAAAGTTGTTTTTGGGGGGGGGGGGGGGGGGGAGTGCTGACCACCATCTACTGCAGGTAATACACTGACTATGGATGAGTACCTCATACACATTAAAAAAAACCCTGAACTATCCCTTTAACATATGTACAGCTCATACACAGAATCTATACTGAAGTACTGTGCATTAAAAAGCAGTGAGAGACTTTTTATTAAGGTTTTTACTGTGTGCCGTGTGTTAATGGTGTAGATTTTCCAGTGGTTTACTGTCTGTGGTATTCTAGCATACTGAGGTCTTAAATAGTAAATCGCAGTGTGAGAGTACAAGGAGAGAGTGATGTACTATGTTGTATATATAGTATATGGCTGTAACCATAACTACAGTATAGTGGTGATACAGGTTGGCTTCATGCTATCTGCCTTATCAAACCCTTCTGTAAATCAGACATTTGACATTCAAATGTCTTATAAAGAAATGACAGATGACACATGAACTGTGCGAGATCACATCTTTTTATTCATGGAAAAAAAAATAGAGATTTGGATTACAGATATCCTAATTACACTTTAAAATATTTTGTTTGCTTCCAATTATAAAATGTTTTATCTACACAATGTCGAGTACAAAACCAGTTGGCACTGACTCTCCTCTCCTCATCTTTTCAGTTTTATTCTAAAGTCGACTGCTTTGACATTAAATTAAGTTGATTTGACAAGTAATAATGCTTGAAATTGAAAAGCTATGAGATTGATATTAACTTTTAAAGTTCATTTGTGATCTCGGTCTTAACCTGTGAGGTTTTCTCATGGATTGTCACGCATGGTTTTTTCAATCCACTCGAGGTAATGACAGATATCCATCATTACAATCGGGTTCGCACATTTATCAACAGGTTCGTTGACAATTATCCCATACAAGACATCATTATACTCCACAGCTGAACCTGCATCACCCTGGAAGAGAGAGACATCAGAGGTGTGATCATTTTACATTTGTGATGGCATAAAAATAAACAAAAGAAATAAAAAAAATATAAAACTGTTTGCTTACAAAACAGGCCTCTACGCCAGCTTTAAAGGCACACATGGTGGTAGATTCATCACTGTGGTAGTTCCCACCAGGTTTATCATGTTCACCACATTCAACAATGTCTGTTCTGGCACACCTCAGGTTTTTGGGGGATTTGGTCTCTGAGGGTTCAAAACAAAACATCAGGTAAGTGACTTCTATGTTCAAAAGGCAGAGATAAATCTAGCATCTTGGTGCTGCTCACTTTTCGGGTCAGCTTTCTTTGCTCCCCAGCCTCCAACCTCAACCTGCTGTTTCAGCTCTGGCCTCTTACACTCAGAGTGAGGAAGCGGGATGGTGGGAAGTTTAGGGGACACATCCTCGTTCAGTTTTATGAGCATGATGTCGTGAGAAAGCCCTCCTTCGTCTTTGTAGGGAAACTGTTGTTTAACATCAATGTCTTGCTCAGTTTTTATGGTCTTTCCTTTAAAAAAGGTCTTTATTTTTTTCCATATTGACACATCAACGTTTAAACCAAACTTCAGTTTCACAAGCCTGCAAAAAACAAGAGAAGAACTTATTGTCAGGGGATTGACACAGATTGATGCCAGTTTTCCATCATTATAAAACACATCACAGATACATCATGTGGGATGCTGGATGTTTCTTACTGTCCTGCACAGTGAGAAGCAGTGATGACCCAGCGGGTGTTGAGCAGAGCTCCTCCACAGAACTTCCCCTTTTGGAGAGACTCTATCTGGACATGGTACTGCCTCTCCTTGCCACAGCTCTTACTCCCAACAATCCTCTTCTCAATAGCCCCTGATGCAGCACCTGACATACGAAAGAAGAGCAGGTGACAGCGTCAATTCTTTGCTTTTGCATACATTTTATTTGCAAGTATTTCAGTGCATCTGTCAGATAGTTACATAGAAGATAGAATAACTTCTTCCTAAGCAATGAAAAATGTTTTTAAAAATTAAAATCTGAATGAAGTGTAGTTGGAGGAGGAAAAACTCACCAGCAAGCACCAGAATAAGAACAAAACAGCTCTTCATCATGGTTCCTTTGGCTGTGGATCACTGGCTGATGCTTCATCTTTTTATATCGAGTATCAGACTTTGCAGTTTTTTTATTGGCTGCTGCTGTGGACAAAATTTGTGTTTCAAAGCCATAAGTGGCCATCAGCACCCTCCTCTCAGCCCTTTCATCACATGCCTTACATGGCAAACGCAACTGTTAAGGTGGAGTTGAGATTTAGGACTGTAGAAAGGGACACTATTCATTTTTTTTTACCACCATACTTAAATCAGATGACTTAGGTATTAATTAGCAGATGAGTCTTTTATGTTTTACAGAGTTTCCATTTAAATGATGGTAAATGATTCTATTTATATATAGCAAGTACAGTCTTGCATGAAATGTGAGCATCTTTTGCTGTTTCTTTATCACTTGAGGCAACATGATCTTGAAGAATATCAGTAATCAGGTCTTGATGAAGGTGAAAATGTAGCCTTGTGGCTGTTTCCTGGACATTTGTGTCAGTTAAACATCAGTCCACTTCTTATATCTATGTGGGAAAATATAACTAAAATATTTCACACTTTAACTGAGACATGTTACTGACAGTCTACTTGAAATCACAGCTACATACAGTATATTAACTGACTGTAATACATGTGTAATTGAAAGCTGTATATGCCATTAAAGTCCTCCTTTTCATTTCACTTTATGTAGAAACATTGTTATTTTAACTTGCCATTAATGTCAGACACTGAAACAGTTTAATGTTCTGTGGGAAGAAGTTAAATAGTGAATGTCAAATCCTTTAATTACAGTTTTATATTAAATATTCATTTGCTCTCTTCAGGATTGTGTCTTTGAACGCAGGCAAATTATAGTATTTTGAATATTCTGATATGCTTTATCAACTTCAACGGTCGTGTGTGGAGAGGAATATCTATAAAAATACTTTGAAACCAAATACAGTCACCATCAGATATCACTTCCCATTTGACTGCACATCAGTTTCCTATTTGCTTATCTGTTGAAATACATTTTAAAACATGATGGCCAGTGTAATAATAGTTTTACACTAATATTATTTCCATACATTGTGTATACTGTGTATTGGGAAGGGTATACTATTGGTATGACCGTGCTTGTAATCTACCTGTTTTGTTTTACTTTACGTTATACAATAACTGATCACAAAAAAAACCCAAACAAATTCCTTAAGAAACACATGTCTCAAAAGTGGTAATAAAAACAATCTTTATTTTCTATCATCAATAAAGCCTATAATTATTTAAACCTTTCACAAATTTGTTCAGCAGTTCAGAATGAAATTTAAAAAAAAAAAAAAAAATCAACAACAAATACGTTCATCCAATTTATAAAATCATTTTCTCTCCAGGTACACAGACTTCAGAAAATGGGACTTTTTACATGATTAGGCAGAGAAACCTTTCTGACAAAACAAAGCAGAGGTTATCCACGCTTTGTGGTATCAGACAAAGTAACCCACAATAAGTAACAGCGACTCTGAAAACAAAATGACATAACAAAACAAAAAAAACCCATCTCAGAACGCCTCCTGCAAGATCTACCAACAACTAGCAAAAAGGCAGAAATAAAGTGAGAGTCCATGTTCATCACTGTAAACAGGAGTGCTGATGTTGAACTGGTTTGAACACACTGCCTCTGTGAGCTGCACCATCAAGTGTAAGATAATACCTCACAAACTCTCCTGCAGGTCCATTATAACAACTAAAGCATTTTGTAAACCCACAAAACTTATTTTAAATCCCAGTCAAGTTCTCAGAGTTTCCAAGACGTGAAACAACATGCTGGTCTTATAAGGAAAAGAATATGAAATAATGTAATACAGTGTAGCATCTTATTTTACATTTTGATGGAAAATTAAAGTTGTAAAAAATGTTCTCAGAAAAGCATGATAAAGTTTTGATGACACCTGTATACTGTGACGCTAATAATGTCCCTCTTGATTCTCTAAAGTTGAATAAAAATACATATTGTACTGTATATTCTGTATATGCAGCATCACTGAGGTTACTGTATGTCATTATGTTAAGTGACAGTTTCAAACCCAAGATTTTTTTATGGCTGTGTCTTTACATGAAAAGAACACTTCTACATGTCTTCAGCATTTTATTATTTTAGACACGTTTGGCTAAAATGCAGCAAAAACCTCAGGATACTGACTAAAATATAAAACAGGTCATGTGGGACATAATGACGGATACGGGGGGCAGCTAAACTTTCAACTTTGGGGTTGAAGAGGTGGGAAATGCAATGAACAGGAGACCTGTACATGATCAACTGTCACTTCTCTCCTGCACACCTGTCTTAGTAACAGCCAAGAGCTGAACCGTATATACAGTATAACACACCCATTGTGTTTTAAACACCTACTGCATTTAAATCACACAGAGGAGGATATTTCAGTTAGTCAAATAACAGAACTCTACAAAGATAACTTTCCACCACATTGTGTATTCTTGGACTGCTGATAAGAAGACAAAGTATTATGGAAATCATGGCCATTCCAACCTTGTGAGTAACTGTGGGTATTAAGTCAAATTCACCGCTTCTGAATAAAGCAGCGTACCTGGAAACTAATATAAATGTCCTGTACAGACAGTATAAGTAACAGAAGGCAACAAAATATCCTGCCACAATTTTACATTTTTTTGTTATTTCTGATGCCTAATATTAGTTTATGTTTGAGCCCACCCACACAATTTCATGTCTAATACAGTTTTAAATTGAACGGACTGATAGATTTTAGCAGAGCTGCTGAATAGTTCACATCTACTGGATTGCAACTGCTTCGAGAAAATGTCTTTCATAATGTTACAGCAATTCTCACAGCCAGCCTTACTTATTACAACACTTTTTGGCAACATGGGAATCAAAAGAAGTTGCCGTTTTCCATTTAACTGGGTTCAGCATTAAAAAAAATAATAAATTAAAAAGAAAAAAAAAAAATCACAACTGGACTCTGTAGTGTAACAAGCATTTTAGCATATTTCCTTCATTTGTTGCTGTTATGCAAAGCTTCATTTGCGCTCACTCAGAGACTTTTTATAGACCAGAAGGTTCTGGCCACAGATCCAAAAATCAGCCTCCTTTCTATGAGACTCTGTCCAGAAATAACTTAAGGCTGTGTTTAAGATGCTGTTGAACCTCAGAGAGAGAAGAGGCGACAAGGGTCTCTGCACATCATCATCCCTTAGATTGCATTGAAGTTACAGTCATCATGGAGTGAACATAAACTACACATCAAATCACATAAAATCTAGAGATTTCCAGGCATGCTGAGATGTTTTCAATCCAACTGGTGTCTTGAGACGTCTTAAGTTGCATTTGCCATTCCTCAAAGAGTACAAACAACTAAGAAGGTGAAATGAAAGCACTTAGAAATAACGAGCACTTTCATTATCACCTATTGATTAACACCTATTGAAATGAATTTGAGCACAGTCACCAGAATAACAGCATCTCAGGGCTTTATGTGTGCAGTGAAATGCATGTTTGTGAATGGGGTAAAAACACATGTGTACATGCTTGGCAGACATTTGCATATTTAACTCTTTTTTGTGAATATGAAGTTGTAAATATTTTTACTCCCATACAGAAAACTTAAAAAGATCCCAACTTATAAAATATTTGACTTCATGTAATAAAATCAAATGTAAATCCAATTAAGATGAAAAGTAAAAGCAAATCGAATAAATTACAGCTCTCCCATACAGAGAATTCAGTTTGGCTTTGTTTTGTGTTCAATGAGTTTGGAGGGCTGTTTTCAACTGTATGACGGTGCTGTTGTGTTGAAGTGTAAAGCAGGTCCTGTTCCTAATGTGCAATGCAGGATCCTTCTTCAACTTCACCACTGCAAGAAAAAAAAAATCATCATGTGAACGACACCAGCAAATGAATGTGTGTATATATATAATATGTGAATATCTATATCTTTTATTGATTTTTAGTGATTACTATGTGTGATATGTTTAGTCAACATTATTATACTATATATTATTATTATCAGTGAGGAAGACATCAGTGTATACCTTAAATTTGAGCGAGCTCAGCTTCTTTGTCTGCTTCAAACTCGCCTTCGTTCTCATCATCTCCGTTATAGTCAGCCAGCTCCTCCTCCATGTCCTTATCTAGCAAACAGTACAATGTGGTTATTAACACGCTTCACACACACACACACACACACACACACACACACACACACACACACACACACACACACACACACACACACACACACACACACACACACACACACACACACACCTATATTTTCTCGGCCCGTTTACTCTGTTGCTGTTTCTCCAAATCGACTCCGCCCACTACTTGCTCGTCTGCGTCGTAATCTTCTGGCTCCTCAAGTTTCTGACCAGTAGTAGTCTCAACTGCCTTCCCCTGGCCAATCAGCATGCCTTCCATCCCGGGGTCTGCTTTTGGAAACAGGACCAAATTACTGTTTGATTTCATAAAAATATCACAACTTCTTCACTAGAGTTGCAACGATAACTCGATTAGTTGACAACTATAACATTAAAACTGTTTTGACAGTCAACTGTTTTGATACTCCAACAAAGCGTTGAGTCATTTTTTAAGAGACAGTAAACATTTTTATGACAGTAAACTGAGCATCTTTGGGTTGTGGACTGTTGTGGGCTCTGGGAAATGTCATTTTCACCGTTTTCTCACATTTTTACGGGCCAAAACAACTAATCAATTAATTGAGAACATAATTGACAGATTAATCGATAATGCAAGTAATTGTTAGTTGCAGCCCTACACTTCACTGAGAATGCCTGGATAAGAATAACTGACTGTCACTGCTTTCAGGACAAAAAAGTGATGGTTCCTCACCTTCTGTCTGAGTGCCGTCATGAGCATCCATCACCTCTATCTCTTTATCCTCAGTCAGATTCTTCTTCAAAAGTTTACCGGTCTCTGTCTCACCCTTGTCCGTTTTATCAGCTCCCACTGGTGGTAGCAGAACTTCCTGTTTGATTGCAGCAGCTGAGGGAACAGACTGGGACTCTTTTTGTTGGAGACCCTTTGCGGGAGGCAGGTCCACTGGGGCATCCGGACCTGTGAAACAACAAAGCAGAAAGGAAGCTTACAGAAAGGAGCATCCAAAAAAAACACGAGGGCATACACTTGTTTTCCTGAACTTTCCTTTTACCTTTGTCCACCGTGATTTCGTTGGTCAGTAGTTCAGGTGGTTCATTTTCTTTGGGCTGAGAGAGGCTTGGTGTGTGGCTTACAACAGTTGCCGTCTTCACGGCATCAGGCCCGGTCATTACTGGTCCCTCCTCTTTTACTGCATTTTCCTGTTGAGGCGTGAACGTCATCATATACCACATTTCTTAACATCATTAAAAGAACAGCTGGGTGGATTATATTTGTTAAAATAGGAAAATTCAAAGGCAGTCAAAGCTGTTAAAACACATTATGTACACTTAATGACCAGAAATACAGAGACCCTGCAGGAAAAGTAGGCTTCTCCTTTTCTTTTTGATTTTTCTCAGAAACAGGTGCATGCAGCACAAGGTGCTGCTAGGTTGCAATGACCAAAGGATCAGAAATGGGCTTATATAGCCAATACTGATTACTTTTTAAAATGGATTGATTGGCCCTGGCCCTTCACATAGTCTATTGTGAAATGGGAAAAATCAAACCACCTGCGTAGAGACACCAGAGGGAAGGATGAGCTTCTCCATTTTCTTCTGAAACTCAAGTTTAGCAGCTGCCACTCTCTCGTCACACAGTTCCTTCTGAGACAGGACCTGGGAGTGACAACGTGTCCTACATGTGTGTGCAGACACACGCAAACATGTTAACTAGGAACGACAGGAAATAGCAGCTCATATACATGTGATGTGTGTGTGTGTGTGTGTGTGTGTGTGTGTGTGTGTGTGTGTGTGTGTGTGTGTGTGTATATATATATATATATATATACACACAGTATATATAAATATAATTGTGTGACGATTCACTTACATGTCGTAAGTGAGCTTGTTGTTAAGGGTGTTGATGTTGCCTTGGCAACTCTGCAGCTCCTTCTGAAGCTTCCCGAGGTTATCACTTAGCTGTTTTAACTGACCTGCAAACACACAAGATATTCATTTTAGCAGCTCAGTGCCACAAAAGAATATAATTCACATATATTTTTGTGCATCTGCACATGATTTTTATTCTACAGAGCTCTGTTAGCTGTTAAACTGCAAAGCAATATTTGAGAAATAAAGTTGGAAGGTTAACAGTTCACACCTTTCAGTTCCTGTATGGTTTTGGTACTGGAGGAAATGTTCTGCTGCAGTGTGCCCTGCAAACAAAAACACAGCAACTATCAATATCCACATCTGCTTACAGTTTGTATCAGTTTTTCCAAAGAAAAAACAAAAACACTCAAGTCAAAACTTTTTTTTTTCCCACTGCTCCCAAATTTCCCTGGTAACTATATTTTCCAAGGACGACGACAGTTTATTGTCCAATTTGTCCCACCCAGTGGTGTTTGAGCGCACCTTCTCTTGGCTGCAGATGTTCTGGGCTCCTTCCATCTGTCTCTTGTAGAGGCTTTCTATGTGACTGATCTGCTCCTTCTGTCTCTGGATCTCCTCCTGGAACTCATTCTTCTTCATCTCTGCTACTCCTCGCTCCGCTGCTCCACGCCTCACCTGGCCCTCTAACTCATAAAGCTTAGTCTGTGTCAGAAACATAAAGGGGTTGAGGTTAGTTCAAGGTATTTTGCTTTTTTGGGGGTCATTAATGTGTGCTTAACTCATTTAGATAGAAGAGGACACAGCTAAGGATAACACCAACAATCTGACTGTGGAGTGAACATAAAAAAAAAATTTAATGCAATATAAAACACACAGACTGTGTTTTGGGAGTTTGTTCTTTGTGTTAGATATACCCAAGACAGTAAAAACTATCAGCATCAGAGTCAGAAATGTTTGATTGGGCCTCAGATCTATTCCTTTTCAGCAGGCAGTTATGCAAGTTAGTTTCTTACAATGACTTGCACTAAAGAAAGTGTTCAAAATGAATGCAAACTGCGATTGAGAAACGTGTAAAAGGAAATGACATACAAAAAGACGTTTCACAACCAAGACGAGTTTAATCACATGCTGGTAGCTAGTAGCTGACTGAATTGAATGGTAATGATCGCCAACACAGAACATTTCTAACTACATTCAGCTTCTGATTAATGTAGAGCCACAACTAACGATTATTTTCATTATCGATTAATCTTGATCATTTTCTCGATTAATTGATTAGTTGTTTAGTCTATGAAATGTCTTATTTGACCAAAAGTCCACAACTCAAAGATATTCAGTTTACTGTCATAGAAGACTAAAGGAACCTGAAAATATTCAGAGCTGAGAAGCTGAAATCAGAGAATTTGGACATTTTTTTTTTTTTTTAAATGACTCAAAACAATGAATTGATTAATTGACTAATCATTGCAGTTCTAGATTAATTTAAGGTTTAGTCCAAAACACAATGCAGCCTTTAAATTACTGAAGAAAAGATTCACTGTTTGTTTTGATAATTTACAATACTGAATCATTTGAGGCTTTACTGCAATTTTTCTGGTTTTGGTGTCACAAAAAAGGTGATGTTTGCACTGTTCACAATAGTTAGAAAATTACAAAAACACACGCAGATGAACCTACCTGTAGCTCCAGGTTGCGGGAGCTGGACACCCAGTAGTTAAAGCCCAAAACCAGGATACAGGCAATCAGGGCACCAATCATTAGAGGGGGTGATCTTCCTCCACGACGTCCATTTCCCAGCCCACCCATAGCTGTCTACAGACTGGAGACACACAAACCAATAATTCTACATATTTTGAAACAGACTTTGGTGTATTTGAGCCCTACATCACATCTACTATTTAAAATACTACAGGTACAGTTTTGGTTTTGCAGGTTGGTTATAGTATAGACATGTAAAGCTAAAAAAAATAACAGTGTGAATGTCAGTTTTATAAAACAAATGAATATGTTGAGAAGGTGTGTAAAAGCAGTGAACTACTGCTAAATCCACTGTTACATGTCACACTAATCATGTCCTTGGTCTATCTAGTACCTTAAACCTGAAACTTTGTTTATAAGTTGCACAAAAATGAAGACCACTTTTAAAAGAGCATTTTTTAAACTCACACCTTGTACCTTGTACTGCCAAATACTCTAGGAAGCAGCAAAAGGTCTCAGTTTGTTACTAAAAGTGCTGAGTCAATTTAAATGCAGGATGCTGAGAAAGCACACAAAGGTAGTGAATAACAACAGCTTTTCACCCATAACATCCAAAGCCTGTACTGCTTTCACTGCACCAAGACAGCGTCATATTGTCCAGTGGTGGCAACGCATACAGCCCATGTAACCAATATGCCCAAACCCTCCCTGCCTGCCTGCTTTTTCCATGCTTGGATCCTTTCAAACATAAGCCATCGAGGCATGAACCCGGTGCAAAGAACTATTTATATTGGCAGACTGTAATCTACTTCTGTAAACAATTTCTCATGGACTAAAATACAGACTTCATGGCAGAATAGTTAAACTGTGGTTATTGATCAAACACTACTAATAGCCAATACTGAGAATCAGGTGTGATTTACCTGAGTGAGGAGAAAATGGTTCAATTCACTAACCACTGGTGGAAAGTAACTAAGTATATTAACTCAAGTACTGTAATTAAGTGCAATTTTGAGATATTTGTACTTTACTTGAGTATTTCCACTCGATGCGACTTTATAATTCCTCTCCACTACATTTCAGATGGAAATATTGTACTTTATACTTCACTACATTTATTCAACAGCTTTAGGTACATTTCAGATTCATATTTTACACAATGGATAATATAACAAGCTTTTAAAATACAACACATTGTTAAAGATGAAACCAGTGGTTTCCAACCTTTTTGGCTTTTGACATCTTACATAAAGCAGTGTGTAGTCAGGGTCACATTTCAGATGTCTATGAGTTGTTCACAGCTCCACCAAATACTGATTTTTTTCCCCCCTCTAAACTTCTCACATGGTTTCATTTCAATAAATGTTCACCATAAATCAAAGATTAGAGAAAAAGTCCAAAAACTGAGTACAGATTTGTGTATCAGAACTTTGTTTTTTCTTCTTTCTCTCCCATTAATCACCTCACAACCCCTCAGATTTATCTGGTGACCAAAGAAGCACTTTTACTGCAATACTGCTTTTGCTGCTAATACTTAAGCAGGACTTTTACTTGTAATGGAGTATTTTTTACATTGCTGTATTGGTACTTTTACTTAAGTAGAGGATCTGAGTACTCCCACTACTGGCACTAACCTGATGACACGGATATTGACGTGGAGACATTATTGTGTTTACTGTAATAGTCTGTAACACAGCAGCAGTATGCAGTGTACAGTATACAGTACTAAGGCTGGCCGCAGGGACTCAGCCCAGCCTTAGCTCAAGATGACCAACAGTACAATGAGAAACTCCGGCGTCTGATGGTGCTAACCAAATCACAGCCCAGGCCTGGAATAAGGTTATACCGTTAAGTAATAGTAATCAGACTGCAAACATCTTCTTGTAAACGGTTCCTGTTAAAACGACACAGCTAGCCAAAATGAAAGGTCTCACGTAAAACCGACAAGTTATTCTAGTCAGAAGCGAGTCGGGTAGTTGCACCGCTAACGTTACATTTTCTGTTAAATGCGATCACACAAACTTAGTAAGTCTGTAAGATTGGAAGATATACAGTATAATCTATCAATAATTTGCCAAGCTATCAAATAAATGCGGCGAAGTGAATAATTAATATAAGAGTCACCGCTACAAGCAACCAGCGTTGCCACTCTGCGTTGCAAGCTAACTGCCATCGTTAGCTACGTAGCCTGTCCCTGTTTGCCGTACATTAACTTACCCCGTAGACCCCAGAATCACACAACAGGGGGATGTGGATATTGTCGGGCTGTGTAGATTCGGTGATACCCGATGATATTCGACAATCTGGCGGCGTTTCTCCGACAATAAGCAACAGCGCATTACCGCTTGGCAGTTAGCTGTTACCCATTATCACCATACAAACAGCCGAGCCCCTGTGTGTGTGTGTGTGTGTGTCCCTGCCTGCGAGTCAGGGTGCTGCCTCCGGGTGCTGTGGGAAAAATAACGTTTTGCGCCAGAGTCCATCATCTCACCGTTAATATAACAGTTCCTGATGTGCAACATGTATCTAGAAGATCCATTTAAAGTAAAGTGATAACTTCTAAATTCTTTCTGTCACAGAGTTGATATTATTACTTGAAACTAAAAGCATTTGATTGTTCGACTCGTCAACTAGATTACGGGTAATAGTTTACGAAGAGCTTCGAAGGCAGCACGGACAAAACACATCAACTTGACCAACTACACAAAAAATGTATTAATATATGATACAATTTATGAAATATGGAAATATTTAATAAATTACTTCTAATTTAAATTCAATAAACTAAAATTAAATTTTAGTCTGATATATATATTATATATATTATATATTATATATATATATATATATATATATAGACAGATACAACTACCTAAACAGTTTTTACTTGTCATTTAGTCTTACTTAAAACAAGGTTATATTTAACCTTTTATGATATGAAGGAACATGCAACCGTTGAAGAGCTTTATGAGACATTATGTTTACTGGTGCATCACATTTAAGTCATTCATAATACAACAGAAGATAAACTGAATGGGTAAAATGACGACATTTTAATGCTTTATCATGATGGACACACAACTGTGCACTTAACAGTGTAAAGAAAAGAATTGGCTGTACGGTAAGCTACTTTACAAAAAAGTCACATTATTTAGCCAATATAATTCAAATATAGTCCATAAACAGAAAATGTCCTACAAGAAAGTCAGACAACAGACTGTTGATGTATCTTCCCTTTGTTTTTTGTTTTTGTTTCAGGCACAGTGATCTATTTAATTCAAAGATAAAATGTATGTCAGACAACAATGGAATTCCACATGTGTTTGTTTGTTCACAGTTACTGCAGGTGCATAACTATTTATCTTTTTTATCCATCAGTCTGTGCCAATAAAACAAACAATTGCTCATAAAATAATATTAAAAATACATTTCAAAAGAGTTGGCTGTGCACAAACAGGTTGAGGCTTTACACAATAAACCCCCCTTTACAGTTACTGATCTCTACATAAACCCCTTACAGAAATCAGCTGGGATAGAAAACCCCTTACTAAGAGTTAACGTTTTCACTCTCAATCATTTCCTCATTGTATGTCCATGTCTGAGATACATCATCCTCTTTATTTCCTGAGATATGCTCAGTGTCATTCAGACTTCGCTCAAGAGGATATACATATTTAATCCTTTTTTAGAATTTCCAGCGTGTGCGAGCTTCTTGCTTTGCGTCCTCTTCTTCTGTATGTCAAACATCATCAAAGATTCCAGTTTGAGAGGGTGACAGAGACAGGTAACGTCCTCCTGTGCATCTACAGACATAGAGGGACAGAGTAAGACACTGAGGTGACCTGTTTAACATAGTAAGCTCTAGCTCTGTAGGCCATATTATCATTACACTTCAATTAAACAATATCTTCAATTGAATTCACAAAAATAAACATACCTTTTGTTTGGTGAACCTTCATCACTGGAGTCGTCTTGCAGTAAACTTGTCTGCTGCTCATCCGTCTCTCTATCTCTCCTAGTGACTGTGACACCTGAAAAGAACGATGTATATATACAGTATATATACAGTATACTGTAAGCAAACAGACATTCAGTGTATGTTGAGTGATGGTTATAAATGATCCTCATCCACAACAGTTAAAGGAAATGGTCTGTGGGTCCTTGTTAAAAGGTTAAAGTCAGCAGATTCTGGAAATATACATTGAAACCATCATTTATCTTATTTGTTGGAACTGTGTAGAACAACAGTTTGGCCCTGCTTACATTTTTTTTGTGACAGGTAGATGTTTCATTATGCATGTAAGATAACTTGCTTTGACTTCAGTCTTTTACAAAGGTGAGAAACTGAGAATAAGTTTCTGTGGTAGCACGTGACATCAAGTCCTAAAGTAACCCAACCGACTATCTACCGTGAGTGAGCGGGGTGGCCTCGGGCTAAAAGCAGATATTATGTTTCCTGCATAGGACAGTGGTCAACTATCTATAAACAAACTCTTAAAACTATTATGTGCATAAAATATGAAATTAAGCCAGCCATTAAAACCCTGTTGGAAACGCTTTATCCTATTAGCTTGAGTAGCAACAAAGAAAAATATGTTCTGGATAATCGTTTTCTTTAATCCCTACCACTTCTCTTGATCTCTGTGACGGGGCTGTTCTGGTTATCCTTTAACTCACTGTAACCAGCTCTGGTCCGCCCATTAGCTCCCTGGGCTCCATACCGCTCCCTCCAGGCCTGAAACAGAAAACCAAACACGCACATAAATACCAAGAACTAGTGAGCCAACAGGTTGGTTGGATTTTTTTTTGTTTGTTTCTTAGAAAATAGTGAAATTTAAAATTGTAAAATACCATGTTTTGAGATGTATTTAAAAATCTGCTTTGAATAGTAATTTCTTTTTCGGGACCTTTTTCCACAAAAGTTTAATCACCACGTTAAAATCCTTAAAATTACAGCTACTCTTTCTCCCTCACTGAAAAATCTATGATTGTGCAAATATTTTTTATTTCAGACGTTTAAGTGCTGAATGCAAAGAAAGTCCATTCTGAGTGTTTGTGCACTGGAGGCTTCAAGTTCTCACATCACATTGGTGTAAGTTTCATACTGGATCACGATTTGCTTCCAAACTAGTTACAGTGTGACGTCACAAATCACGCTTGCAGGTAAACCTGTTAAACTCAGATTTAAGGTTGAGCAAAGAGAAACTTTCGTCTTTCAGCAGCCGTCTAGTGTCAAACTCTGCACATACATCTTTCTGCACAGTGAAGCTCAAAACATCACAGTCAAGGAACAAAATGCGAAGCAGATTTTTGTGTAGGGTGACTTAAATAGAATACAAATTTCTAACCCATCTTCGATTTTCTGCATCCTCAGTTTTCTGTCGTTTCCTTCTTTCTGCAAAAAAAAAAAAGAGCATATAATGCATATTGTTAAAAAGCATCTGCACACACAAAACGTAGTGAGAACAATTTACTTACTATAAATTACTTTCACATGCACAACTACTTAATTGCACATCTACTGAGATGTGGAGAAATAAATAGTAAAAGAGTGAAACAGTGAATGAGAAAAAGAACCTGCTGCCTGAAGAGACAGACAGACACTGCACCTTTGAACAGAAACATTAGAAATAGCGATTAAATACGCAAATGAGAACTACCTCTTCTGATGAGTTCCTTTCCTTCATCCACAAGGTCGGAGGTCAAGTCATCGTCAGTAATGTACTGGTGGAAGCCCACGAGATTCAAACAGCGAGAGCCCAGACTACAAACCCAAACACACACACACACACCATTACAAAAACACAGTAAATTCTTCATGTGCAACATAAAGAAGATTCATCTAATAAAAGGTTTCTCTGAGCAGATTCCTTCTCCATACAATTCTAGTGTAATACTGTAAATCTGTTATCCAACAAATATGAAACAAACTGCATCATATCCATCAATCGATCACATTGACCATATTAAAGAGGAATGATACTGATACGTGAGTGTGACTCTACTTGACACACATAATGAAATAAAACTAAAAAATACAATATTCTAAGAGCATTTTGCAGAAATTGTGACACGTTTGTATTATAATAATTAATATTAATTATGTAATAATATTTATTGCACGTCACATTTAATTATATATATTTCATATACTTCATTTCTTTCTCCATAGCACAGTCCATATTTCTTTTGCACAGTCAATTTTTATATCCCATTTCACAACTATTATGATTCTATTCTGTAAATAATTAATATTATTTCTGTTTTATTTCAGTATTGTAAACTTATCTTGCTTTTGCTCAATTTTTATTTATTCCTCTGTGTTGCGTTTGTGGGAGCAAATGCTAAGACACATTCTTTGCTTGCATACCTGGCTAATAAAAAAACGATTCTGAAAATGAATTGATGAACGATGTGTTTTCCTTTGTCTTACTTGTAAAACGTGGCAAAGCAGAGCAGCAATATCAGCATGGGATAATAAATGTAGAACCCATCAGATATGAAAGACAGCAGATGCATCGAGCCCATGATCTGACAGAGAGAAACAGACACAAGAATGATCATTTCCATTACTTCACTGCACAGAAGATATGACACATCAACATAACATCAACATCTTTGTGATCATATGCTGTAAAATCTCCCAAATAATCTGCGATGGGTGTGATGCATGTATGTACAGTGTGAGTGTGTATTACTACATGTTGGCGTGACTGCCTGTGTATGTGTTGATACATTTGTGAATGTGTGTGTGTGTGTGTGTGTAGAACCCACAGAGGTATAGGATGTCTGTATTCTGTCCTGGTGTGAGATGGCGGAGTCCATGTGAATCAGGCCCAGAAAATTAAGGCACAAAGGAGGAGTCAGACGACAAAACAACCTGAGAAGAAAAAAAGAAGCAATATTATACCACAGAAATCTAACACTGTGAACAGAGCGGACTGAACTCTGCTTCCTCTTTTGAAACGTTACCCCTTTTACACTTCTTACAAGAGTTTACTGCAAAAGCTTCCACTTGTGTAAACAGTCTTCATCAAAATACCAACACAAAACAGCTGTGATGCTGAGGTTTAAGCTGATGTGTACATTAATTGTATTATTATATCTGTGTTTCAGAATACTGTGCCTTTTACACCTGTAATGTGAAATAAATATATTTCTGAGCATACAGTATAAGGAACATACATGCCGCTGAACTGCAGGCTGTAAGCATCAGTCTGGTGATGTGGCACCAGGTAATAGTAGTTGAAAATTCGTATCCTGAACACGGTGGAGTAGACACATACACACAGGAAGAGGATAATGACAAAGCACGCCATCTGGTGGAGAGAAACAAAACAACAGGTAGAGAGAATAGACAGGTTAGTTAGTTCAACAGTGTTTAAATCGATTCCATATTGAGTATTTTTTTTTTTTGTTCACAGTAAATAAAATTAATAAAATTAGAGTGTGTTCTTGCTTAATGAAACTTAGGCTTCTGTGTGCCTCACTAAATACACGCCACATACCTCAATACAAATGTAGTTGTATTGTTTTTCAGCCAACTGAATAAAGATGGCAAAGAGGGACAGGACCGGGTGTGTGCTGAAGAAAGTGCACTCGGACCAGACCACTGCTGCAGAGAGGAGACACAGGAGGACTGCCAGCAGCCTGTAGAAGCCCCGCCTGAACACACACTCCCAGTACCACTCTGAGGATGACACAAACACATACACACATCAATAAATACAAATGACGGTCAAAGGACAAGGTTCTCTGTGGTAATGTAGGGGTGTAAAAAGTGTCACAAAACTATATGTTCAAGCAGAAGTACCTTAACTTTTTACTTTAGCTGTGATTTTAAGATGTAGGTACTGACTGAACTCACCTACTGTAGGAGTGCAGATGAACCTACGGATCCAGCCGTGGTGTTGTGCTGAAGGGGAGCTGTGGATGAAGTGGCGGACCGGGCTGCTCTGGCTCTTAGCTACGTCTTCAAGATGAAAAGCCTGGTCTAACAAAATCGACCACTGAACCTGGGTCTGACCGTGCCTCTGCACTGCAGAGATCACCTGAAACACACGTGCAACAGTGGTACGTGATTATTAATTCAAATTTCGATGAGCTGCCATATTTTTTTTGCAGTATTTCCTTTAAAATCACAGTGTTATGTTAAAAATAATAATTACTTTTTTATGAAGGTTTACTAGGCTTCTTTTGGTGGGAAGGACATTCTGTTCACCACTAGAGCTTTCCACGTCTCTCCCCATCTCCACTTGGTACTCAGGGGGACACTGAAATGAGATGACATTAAAATAAAAACCACACAAACTAAATGTAAACACTATAAATCTGTCATCATTAAACTTAATCTAATGATCAAATGACTTCATCCATTTCTTACCTTTGTCAAAATGGTGTCCACACACTTCCTGAGACCGTGGTTGTACCTGACAGATTCATTGACAGCTGCCACCTCCTGATGATAAAAAATATTTTTGTTATTAAAGTAGAAATAAAAGCCAAAAATGCAGGAGATAAGTTGACTTTGTTATGTGGAAAATGTTGCTGTTCAAATATTCTCTTAAGGACAACACTTTCTGATTTACCACCTGTTGGAATCCAAACTCCTAACACTTGTACAGCACAAACTTGTTTGGAAAATCCATCAATATTAACCCAGTATAGGTGCAAGGTGAGGGAGTATCTACAGCTACACATCTTTCCATCCGCCCACCTCCATAACATCTGCTAGGTTCTCCTCTGCCTCTGCCTTCTCAGTAGCCATTTTTGCTGCCTTGAAGTAGGTCTTGGTCAGCAGGTAACCATGGCAAGATGCAAGCCAATAGGAACGTGGGATTTCCACCAAGCCGTAGCCTAGCAACAGCACCAGAAGGAAGAGGCCCCAGGTGTTGGCAGCTGTAATGCCGATTGTCTGGAGCTCTGTCCTGAACAAGTTTTACAAAGAGAGATAATCAATACACAGGCATAAGGTCTGCTTAGGAAACAAACCTGTGTACCTTTGTCTCAATCGTTTTCCTATTCTGAAACGAAAATCAGAAAATGAAAAATGGGGCTTTTAAAAAATGTTTTTGTCATTCAATTTGAAAAAAATGGATATCAAAGCATTTTCTGACACGAAATACAATTTATAGAAAAAGGCTTGAAATTCTGTTTTTCCAATCGCAAGTTTCATTTTTCTTGATAAGGAGCCCCCTGTCTAAGTTAATATAAACACTAACCCTTCAACATTATTAACAACAGCTACAACACTGAGAGTTCAGTTATACGCAGGCTGTGTCCAGTCTATAAATAAGCACAGAATGGCCCGCAGAAAACAATACGCGGGGTAATCTCCTGACTATTTTATCAAACCTAATACCCTATCCACATCCATGTAATTTCTCAAAATCGAAACTTTTCCAACCTCAACACGAATTGGCTGCAAATTTACTGTTACACTAACAGAAGTGTGGAATAGGTCTGGCAATGCGCAGTTATTGATTATTCGGTTGAAAATATGCCTAATGATAAAAGCTGCTAACAATAATTATCTTCCCAGGTGGAAAAATTTCCCGGTCGAAATAAATAAAACAAACCTTGTAGCCTACATATTAACAGAACATAGGCTATGGTTTTGAAAAATATTAACTGAATATAATAAATGTCCTCACATGGCCACAGATACTATTGACAGCCAATAGTTGCCTACAATAGTCTAATCGCCCTATGATCATAGTTAATTTAATCTCATCAGATTTATCTGCCAAAACAGAAAGATCCAACTGTTAAAAATATCAGTCCCTGACCATAGAATAAGTAAACTGACTATAACATATCTTAGTTTCTTCATCACTGTTATGCTAGGAAGGCAAGAAAGGAGTGTAGAAGTGACAGCACGGGACCAAAGGTTTCACTCGGTAACCTTTATTTAAAACAAAACCCTATTACAAGATACTATCTATATCTGTCCACCAGGTGGCAGTGATGTACCATAACACAACTCCTTACACTACATCCCCCTTTCTGTGTGCTATACTGTACAGACAAATAATTGTCTTTAGGAAGATGTTTGTTTTACTTAACACTTTTATATTTTCTTTCCATTCCTTTTTGTTAGATAATCAGTATTTTATAATAGTCCTTTGTGCTGTTACCTTGTTTCAACGTAAACAAACAATGTCATTTTCAACAGAAAAATACTTTTTTTTCTCCCCATTCAGCCAAATAGTATTTTAACTCAATTTTTTATGAACTATGATCAGCTAAACTAGTACCCAACATCAAAGTCCTTCAGGTACCTCAGAGGGTGGATAAGCAATTTACAGCCATGTTAACAATACAATAGGTAGTCTACAGGCAAATGGAGCAGAGAAGAATGCTTGGATCTCGCTTGTCAGGCGCTTCCAGAGTACGCACTGAAACGCCAAACCACTGAGCGCAGTCAGTCGCTGGCGTTTCTACTGTGGTCTGCGGTCGCCTTTAGTCATCTTGACAGTGGAAAGTAAATGCTCATACATAGTATCGAAGGGCAAATTTCACTGCGAGGATATAAAGCATAACCTTCAATGCCTTTCGATGTGCGTCGAGAACCTTAAAGATCATCTGCTTTTGCTTCGTGGCCTCTGCATTTCTGTGGCACAAGGCGCACGCAAAGGCAAAGTTGTGTGAGCTCAATGTCTGCCTGTGCATCGTTTCCTTCCTAACTAGCATCTTGTCTTGAATTAACTACTGGAGGAGAGCGGATCCATCCTCTGATATGCATATTTAGATAAACAGCCTACAACTACATGGATGCAGTCAGAGTCCTTGTTGCATAACCTGTCTTAACTATACTCTTATTATTTGGGTTGTATTATCTAACCAGTGATGTAAAGAAGAGATTTTATAGAATAATTACACTTGATTAATAAACTTGATGGTTCACTGTGTGTGTGTGTGTGTGTTTGTGTGTGTGTGTGTGTGTGTGTGTGTGTGTGTGTGTGTGTGTGTGTGTGTGTGTGTGTGTGTGTGTGTGTGTGTGTGTGTGTGTATGGGGCAAACATTAAGCTAGTGGCGCGCAATGCACCCCTCGGTGCCGACACGGATTTTCTTGCCCCGACCTGCTGCTACTCTGGCTAAAAATCATAGCTAAAACAAACGACAATGAATGCCTCCGGTTCACCTTTTAATAACAAAGACAATTTAAAATCGTCCAAATTTTGCATTTTGTAGTAATCGAAACTGGATTTTTTGTGTTTGACTCACTATATGAAAATCCGTAATAAGGAAACGACGCAAAATTCTATTTTCAGGACAAAATTAAATGGAAAACGGCTCTGTTTTCGTTTTTTAGACGTTACAAATATTGATCATTTAAAAAAGCCCCATCTTTCATTTTCGGATTTTTGTTTCAGAATAGGAAATTGATTGAGATGAAGGTACACGGATTGAAACACCACCACAGTACAATATAAGTCACACAGTTTGTGTGGACCGTGTCATCTCATGAATTAAAGTACGACTGACTTACCATGTGAGTTGCCACTGTGGGTGAGCAGCCACGTAGATGAGCAGAGAGATAAATATAAGGAGGTAGGTGCCGTAGTAGATTGCATTTTCAATGAGAGCTGTTTTAATTTTTCCAACTTTGGAGAAAGCTCCTGACCGTGCGTAAGACTGCATGAAGGGCAACAGCAGCCTACCCAGAAAAACAATCAAGAAACATAAAGAAGAGTAAACACAATTGTTTTTGGGCAGTTATAGTCAAGGTTTAAGTAAGTAAGTGACTGTGAGTGGCAGCAGGATCTCACCAAGTATGAAACTGAGAAGTCCAATATACAACTCTCCAGAACACTGGCAGGACACCATCTGGTATATAACTCCACGGCTCTTCACACACCTTTGATACACTGTCGCAAACATATTCACGCACACAAAAAAGTGAGCATACAGTGCATGTCACAGACTTAAAAAGGTATATTGTCATATAGTTGGATTTATCAGCTGCAGTACTGTAAAAGACAAACATTAAATGCAATGTCCTCTTACATCATATGACTTATGACATAACTGTGTATTAATCATTTGAATTGTAGCTGTTTACCACAGTGTATTTCTGGATACTACCACTTGGTGTCACCAAAGTCAGAAATACATGAAAACAGTTCACAGCTGGGTCTTTGGATCAATAGTAATTTGGAGTAACTGTGCCTTTAAGTTATATGTTGTAAGTCTAGATCCTTGAAAGTCTTTTCCAAACTAGTCTGCAAAACCTGTGAAGAAATGCTTTCATCACCATCACTCTACTGAACTGGATTTGACAGTGACTGTATTATAATAAAATTGAGCAATTAAGCCCACATAATCACAACCTTTAACCAATGAAGCACTAAAAGTAACAAAGTTATTGGCACTGATAACAGCCACTGAATGTATCACGTCATTTATTTAGTTAGTCTGGCTTTTGATTAGTGTCATTAATTATTTAATCAACTTGCTGTAGTTTAACTACAACAAACGTTCAACGAGGATTTGAGTTTATAATACTACAAGAATCAAGAGACTAAAGCAAATGTTATACCATATGTTTCATAGTTTCTATGCATAAATTGAAAATATCATCAGGAAGTGAGAAATTAACTTTGTGTGTCAATATCTGCAGGTTAGAAGTGTCCAACTTATGTGTAGCTCAGATCTTCATAACATAACACCATACCAAAACAAAAGTTTTTTTTCATACTTTACTTATCACGTTGGCTGGCTGAGGAACCTTGAAGCAATGAAACAGTGGCTTCAGTGCCAATAAATGAAATTGTGCCTTATTTACCTTACAGCTGGATAAAGAGATGAGCCGGCTCCTGTCCGATTAGTGTGTCTTGCTGGAGTTACAGGAGTAAGGTGGTGTTCATTGTCAAGAATACATTGCTTGTAGATCGTCTGAAAGAGTTTACACAGGCAAAAACACTCAACTCATATTATAATGGTACAGGTGAGATGCCAGAGGCAAGAGCAGTGTAAATAAACACACAGTTCAACCTCACTCACACGCAGCTTAATGTAACAACACACACGCTCATAACCTGTTTTGAACACGGACAACTCTGGTTAACATGGCTAAAATGAAACTTGTCTTCAGAGACACATCTCACAACTTTTCGTACCGTGCTGACATCAAGTGGCAGGATGAAGACGATGAGGAAGCAGAGGTACCAGGACAGCAGCGTCCCTAACAGGACCATCCGCTGCTGCCTCCGCAAATCCCCATAGCGGTGGAGGAGGTAGAGGGCCAAGAAGAAGACGACTACAACCACGACAGCCAGCGCCGCACCACTCATAGTGATGACTGAACAGACAGACGTCAGGGACTCATGGTGACAGACTGGTGGGAGCAAGAGACAGAGGGAGAGATAAACACAGAGTAACTCATTGGACAAACTGATTGGTTATCAGCTCTTATCTGCAGGATAACTGGGAGTAACAGTATGACCTGAGCACTGGCAGAACACATGAAGAAGAATGATGATAAAGCAATTTATATCCAAAAACCTAACCCTGAATAACATTTGAAGTGAAGTGAAGTGATATGTATATATGTTATATGTTCCTTTAGTAGCCTACTTTAAGTTTAAACAATATCAAAAATGTTTAATAGTGGTTCCCACAAACATTCAGTGGACTTATATTATATTATTGTACTTTGCTAATAGTACTTTTACTTGTCAGACTATCAAAGCAATACTTTCCTGTTTTTTTCTAGCAGATATAAATGTAATATAGTTTTTATTATTATTAATATTGAGGAATGCTCTCATTCTTTTCACTTCCAATAGTTGACTTTTGAGCACTAATTATTTTCACAATTTCTGCTCTTTGTTGGACGTCGTGGTCATTTAATGTCTATGAAAACACAGCGATTATCTAAGCTAGGTTGTGTTTACGTTATATCGTACGTTACGTGGTCGCAGATTGTTTATATCCTCCAGCCCAGATTTTCTAAAAACTACACCTATAATGACAACATTCGGAGTTAAAGTGAACCTTACCATGTCATTTTCTTCTCTCCGGCTGAAGATTGTAAACCTGTAAACTGTCTGAATTTACAGTCACATCGTGTTCTCAGACGTTAAGCCCGATAACTGTACACAACCCTTGAAACAACATTGCGTCACAACCGTTAAGCGTGCTTTCTGTGAATCAGCAGGGAATTCTGGGTATTGTAGGCGACGTTCCAAACAGGAAACTCTAGGCTTTGGCACCCTCCACTGACGTATACCCGTGGATGCATGCATATTCAATGCAACGATATATTGCAAAAATATTATGACATTAAAACGTACATTTGAATTAATTTTAAAAAAGGCCTATACAGTCAAAAATTCAAAACATGTTGCAAAAAGAGACAGCAAAATATCATCTTAAAGGAATATGTATGATAAAAAATTAAGGACGAGGATCAAAAAATGCATTTCAATAAAAGGGGATGAACTCAACCATGTATTTATTGTTTGAACTGTATAGCTTGTACATAATGCATATTGTGAACATACCTTTTTGGTTAATCTGCTTTGGATATTTACTCTTTTTTTTCAAGCTGTTTATTTGTTTATTTTTATAGGATAGGAAGAAAATACTACAAAAAATATAGTAGCAATAGTTGGTGTGACTATACTAGATGTTCCTTAAGCCACAAAAGATTTTCTATACATATAAAACCCTATATACATACACTTAAAACACTGTATCATTTAAATTAATTGTCTAAGGATAAAGGCTGTCATATGTTGTACAGATTGTAAAGCCCTCTAAGAAAAATAAAATGTGATTTTGGGCTATAACTGAAATTGATTGACTTGACACCATCTGTTACATTATTTTCACCAGTCTTTCAGTAGGACCCTAATATGTTTAAAAAACTGCTACAGCAATGAAAGAGATGTACATAAATCTTTTGTTAGACTGAAAAAGTGTCAGTTTACATCAGCATATGTTTTTCTCAAACTGGCATCAGTTATATGATGGGTACGAGGGGTATTTGAGAAAGTTAGATTCAAACATTAAAACACTTAGACACAATTATGCAGGTGAGGTTTTCAGGTGTATATTATTATGTTATCATCTCAAAACAGATTCACACACACACACGCATATTAACATGCATGCATTAAATCCCGGTTTTTTAATCTTGTAGGTCAGATAACTGATTTTCACAGCCTTTCAGAAGCCTGGTAAACTCAGTTGCCTGCAGATGTAAACTAGCCAAAAATGTATGAATCTTGACTCTCGCTGCACATAACATAGGATTGTTGTCTTGATGAATCTCTGCTCTGGCAGTGTGTTTGCATTCAGTCCAAAACCAATAAAAATCCAATCATGCTCTGACACACTTTCTATCCAATAAAAATGTCTGATCTTGTACAGTTTTTATCATCAACTCTTTGCATTCATTTAGTGTTACACATTGACCTAGAATATTCAGTTTATTACTGCTGGCTGCAACTGCAGTTTCACTGGAGAAGTTACAGTTTACAATATGTTCTTAGCTACAAACAAAATAATTAAGCATAATACAATGCATCACAACAGCAGGACAATAGATCTATTTTGGATTGTTATTAAGCCACAACAATCAAGTCCTTCCATATGAATCATTCCTGAGATTGATGTATAGATGTGATGCTGTGGAGGCAAGCTATTTAAGCTTATATTTTCCCTAAAATGGATCAAAGAGGGGTGGTGTGACAGTGCTGACCCCTTTTCTGTCACCCTTAAATGTCCACTGTGTCTTAAAGTAGAGGCAGTAGTAAAGTAGTGGACACACTGCACTCCTAAAATTCATTGGTTGTGGCGGAAGGCTTTGGTTTTCCCTCTGAGTTTAAATGCTTTCCTGCTAGATGAAAAATGTTTGCGAGAAAAATGCAGAAAAAGGCAACAGAAGACGAAAAAACATCTTTAATCCATTTCAGATGTGGTGGAACATCCACACATATGGGTCATCAGAAGACAGCGGGCCCAGTAAGTTGAAGCACACACCTCTGTGTTCCAGTAAAAAGTCCATCTGGCCCAGCAAGTCCAGACACAAATGTTCCACCAGATTCAGACAAATAGACCAGTCTTCAACTGCTGTGGACACGCCCAACGCATCCATCCAAACTGACCCAAAAATGTCCAAAGATTCTGGCCAATCCTCTAGAAAATCATCCACCAGCTCCATCTGGTTTAAAAGCTGTTTAAGGTTCACATAAAAACAAATGAGTCCTTTACTCTTCACATACTTAAGCTCAGTGTAGAGAAGTAGCCCATTCCTGCTGGCAGTGTTGGACCATTTGCAGCCTCCGATTGCTCCAATTGTCACATTACTCCTCTCTGCCTCCGTCTTGTTTCTGCAGTGCTCGGCTAATTGCCCTGATCCAAACACTTATAGTGCAGATAAAACCTGGCAGTGTTGGCAGGTGCTTAGTGAGGCCATCTGTCAGCCTACATTCTCACCATAACCCTCTCTCTCTCTCTCTCTCTCTCTTGGATTAGTGTAACAAGCCGTATGGCCATTCAGGCCATAATTATTTCCTCAGTATTTTCATTGATAAGCCTGTGAGAGTGAGATTCAGTCCCTCATTTATTGCAGAATATAGACTGATCGTGTCTTTTAGATCATTACTGTTCGTCATAACTGAATTGAGCCTTTATTTTTACTCTCTGTGGATCTCACCTACAGTCACACTTCACACACTTCACCCAACACACAGACAGAGATACAGGTCATATTCACACATACTGGAAAATATTGTCTCCATTTAAGAGAAACTGCTGGAACCTGGCATTGAAAATGTTACTCTTATTATTAACTTGTCTGTTATGTAAACTGTTACTGACAGGAATAGTGGCGCTGAATATAGTGTTGCTTTTTTATTTTTACAGTTGTCACCACTAGATGGAGGTAATGAATTTGTCCTTAAATGTGTGATTGCACAGTTCAGCAGGGAGGTAAATTTGTGAAAAGATGAGGCTGACATAAACAAACCTTGTAACACAGATTACCAGATGAACACATTCTTAGCAATTATAGAAGACCTTTAAGTTTCAGGTTTATTTGTCATTCCAGTAGCTGAAATGAAATATAATTTCTTTCAGGACTAGGTTATAGAAACTAGTCTATCCTCAAGTCAAGTGAATTTTTATTTATGTAGCTAGCTTTATATGGCGATATCACAAATAACAACCTTGAGGGGTTTTACAATCTGTACATCAAACAACATCCTCTATCCTTAGACCCTCAGTTTGAGTACGGAAAAACTTCGCCCAAAAGAACCTTTAATGGGGGAAAAAACTTTGATAGATAATAACCTCTATCAAGGCATGTCATCCATCACAACCAAACAATACTTGAATGCACAAAAAGGGAAAGAACTCGCCAGTTATTCATCCTGACGACAGCTCAGACCCAAAAAGCTCAGAGATGGTGAGACTGAAACCAACCTGCGATAAGACGAGATACTAGCCGTCTCCCCTTCATGCTATTGTCTTCTCTTGTTGGGTCTACTGCCGTTTATCACTTTAATCCTTTATTTATAGATGAGATGGGCTAGTTGTTTACTACACAAAAAAGAGGGGTGTCATATTTTATTCTTTGAACCTCGAACACATTTTTACAAAGACTCGGTCAGGTTTCTGGTCACTCCCCTTGGCACCACAGGGCACCGATTACTTGGGAACCTGAAACCTTGTACCAAAACCTTGAGGTATCTGAAATATACCGTACATTAAATGTTTATGTTCACTTTTTTTATTTAGAGTTTGTGTTGAGACTTTAAGCAACTTTCAAAGGAATTTTCTTGAGGGAGCTGCTCCATTTAGGGAGGTGTGGGGGTTGGGGGACACTTTATGACCTCAGTATTTCTAAAATCCTGGCTATGGCCATGTACACAGTCAATGACTGGCTCTATTTTTGTCTTGTTACTCAGTTATCAGATTCTCCTGTAATGACAAAAATTTGATTTCTCAACTTCAGGATTTAATTAGGTTACATGGTGAATTAGTTTGGTCACAAAATGTTGTGACAAAGCAAAACTTCAAGATCATTTTCTGCATCAGGTGAACGCTCGTTTCAAACTCTGGAACTATCATTTTCTCTGGTATTTATTTTGCTTCTCTTATCTTGTGATCACAACATTATTATCTTCTTTTTCTCATGATAACCAATTAAATGGCATGAATGTGTGTGTGTGTGTCTCCACTTTGTCACATTGTTGCACATGTGAGAGAAGATAAATGTGATCATGTATTAATACAGATGAGATCAGTGAAGAAATGATTCTCTATTTTAATGCTATACTCCCGAAGAAGGCAACATGTGCTGAAACACTGAGAAGTTAATGAGTGTACACATTTCCCCTCCTTCGTTGGATGATTGGTCAACCTGTGAAATTATTAAGATATGACACATGCAGGCAGATATTGCAACTACAATTATTCACCTAATTGTCATAAGTTTGAGAAAAGAATTTATAATTATCTTATGATAATGACATAAAAGAGTTGTGGTCCCAAAATACAAGCTGAAGTCATTTTGAGATAACAGCCTCTAGCCACTTCTGAACCTGTTTCTTATATTCTTATATCTAAATTAGTTTGCATGCATGCTATAAAATGGTTCATCTTAAATTTAACCAAAGACAATTTTCAACCATTTGACTTTCATCAGTATTAAAACAGTGCAGTGCAGATGTCACCCAAAAAGCAAAGACACAGGTGAACTCATTTTTTTTCTTTTGAGGTGTCTCATTTTGCTCTACGCTCACTCATCAGAAGGGATTCATGATCAGTGAGCAGGGGAAGTTTGTTTTCCTGTGTGGTAAACTGCTTCTGAGCCCAGTCTGCTACAGTTACTAAGTGTCTAGACTTCCTCTGTCTCTTCCGCCTCCTTCACTCACTCTCATTCTCTGCCCACTCTCTCTCTCCGGCTCTCTTTAGAGTTCAGCTCTTGTCCTCTTACCCATGTTTTTAGCATCAGCTCTGCTACACCCCCGCCATCCACATGCCTTCTGCCGCCATCACTCCCCTCCTTCTCCACGTCCAGACGATGAGCCACCGGGACCCCGTCCAGGGTGGCCTCATTCAGGTCAGTGAGAAATCGTCTCCCATCGTGCTCATTGAACAACAGCTACGAGTGCGCTGAGACTCCTGGGTTTGAAGTCTGTATCATTTGATCCATGGGAAACCCTTGTGCACAATGATGCCGGCGAACAATGTGGCCCCAGTTCTGTGTGTCCCCAGAGGGCCACTGTAGACTACAGATCTTATAACCTGTCCTGGATACATCACCCCCCTGGGACTGGACCACTCCCATTTGAGACGACTGGCCTGGTAGAGCAACCTGGGCCAGCTAGAGTTACACACAGTTAGTGGTGCTGAGATTGAGGGCATGGCCTGTGTGTGTTTACCATATGTGTGTGTATGTGTGTGTATGAGAGAGTTTGTGAGCCCAGGTCTTCTATAGTAAGCCTGTAGGTTGCTGATGACATCATGTACTGTAGTTACACAGTAGCAGCTAACCACCAGCCTCATTTTCTTCACAGTCTAAACGGAAAACTGCCTAAACTCCTCTCTCCAAATGTTTATGTAATTTGATGAGGGATAGCAACAGCAAGCAACCACTGCTTCCTCTTTTCAGGAGGCTAAAACAAAACACGAAGCCCATTTTATTTATTTTAATGTTTTTGCACACATGTCTTTCATCATCTGATTCTCCTCTTTGATCATTTTACACTAAATCCCAGCAGAACATGTGATACCATTAAAGGCACATGGCTCCTATGGTCAACAATGAATGAACAGATCATCACATCAGGATGGATAAACATAAACCCATTTTGTTCCACATTCCTCCTGTAATCTGTTTAACAGAACTGACAGCAGAGAAGTTGCTTGATGGCAGGAATTGTTAAATGAACTGCATTTATATGGCACCTTTCTAGTCTTCTGACCACATTCATGCCACACTCATTCATATACTGAAGAGGCTGCCATGCAAGGTGCCAACCTGCTCATCAGGAGATCTAATGCTCACATACTCACACACCAATGGCACAGCCTTCGGGAGCAATTTGGGGTTCAGTATCTTGCCCAAGGACACTTCGACATGTGGACTGGAGGAGCCGGGGATCAAACTGCCAATCTTCCGATTAGTGGACGACCCGCTCTACCTCCTGAGCCACAGTCGTCCTTTCTGAGCCATATGAAGGGTGAGAGAAGATGATGGAGTAAAACTTGCGAGACGCTTTAAGCAAAACTGGTTTTTAAAAATCCGACGGTGCATAACTTCTGTGACTTATCCATTTGTGTGATGGTGAATGGGATCAATGGATAGATAGATTGGGAGGATATTGCACTGGGTTATCCATAACCACAACACGCTTAACCCAATCCTACCCCTAATCTTAACCAAAAACAAAGTTATAACCTCCTTGTGGGGACCAGCCCAAGTCCCCATAATGTGTGAACAGATATTAGTCCCCTCAATGTGAGTGACACAAGTACATACAAACACACTCTAAAGGCGACACATTTTCCATCCAGCATCCATGGCAATGTGTCACATTCACCTGTTTCTTTGTTGTTTGTGTGAGTTTTACAGCAGGGTCCCTGATTCATCTTTTTTTCCTTTCTTCAGTTTACAAGTTCCACTCATCAGCCGATCCCTTTACTTTGCTCGCTGAAGACAAAGGACTCTGTTGTCTGTTGTTGCTTGTTGGGATAGCTGTGTGACAGATGCCATGTGGGTTGCTGCGGTGAGGGTGAAGAATGGTGGGGTCCCGGTTTAAAGCTTTCCAGATGAGCTGAGGTTTAATGATGGGAAAGACAGGAAACTGGCCAGGTCAGGATTGGTGACAGATACCCAATGTTCAGACAGGATTTTGCAATATTTTTCCTGGAAATAGTCTGAATTTACTAGAAACTGGAAAATCAGTTTCACTTTTCATATTAAAAGACTGATGTGGTGAAGCACTGACTTTTTCACATTCGATATTTCACACACACAAACTAATGTCCTCTCCTGACCAAATCAGATTGAAGATTAGATTAGTGAAATAAATTAACTACCTTCATGTGATTCAGTTTACTTTGAGAAAGAAGAAATGGCTCCTTGCTACAAACATTTGTGCAAGAAACACCTTCCTGTTATTCACTAAAGAAATAATAAGCAACATTTTATTGACAAATGATTTTTCAGATTTAATCACAGCAACAAGTTGTTAGACATACAAGAATATGCACTTGAACATGAGCAGCACCAAATGTCATCGCAATGAACAGCAGCATCTGCATGGAGCTCTAGAAAAATAAAGACATATAGGCAGTAAAACGTTTATTTTTATAAATGGACTACACTTATAACAGCATTTTCCAACCATTTATAGGATGTATCGCTGTACAGCACCTCTCACTTACTTAGCCTCAACTGTAGCAATTTGGGGTTCAGTGTCTTGCTCAAGGACACTTTCACATGGGAGGAGCAGGGATCCCTTCTCCGTAAAAATTAAAATCACATACAGTCACACGATAAGTTAACACATTGTTGAAGCAGCGTGTCTAAATATGTATGCTTCAACTTTTGTTTGCTAATAAAGCACATTGAACACAACTCTCTAATAATGAGTTGAGTCCATTGTAAAGGCAACAGTCTTAGGGAAGGACGGTGGATGTCCAGCCTCATTTCGTCAGTGTCTCTTTGTGTAAATAAAAATGTCATAACAGCAGTGATCTAGTGGGATTTGCAGCGCTGACAAGACAGCCACTGGTAATGATAGCAGGTCTGTGCACTAATAAGCCAATGACTCAGTCCGAACCTCAGACTGAAGTGTTGAGAGGAGCTGTTCAGTGTTTCTGAGGCCCAGGGGATGACGGAGGAAGATCATAACACAGTACAGATTCTTCTTCCCTGCAATTCAGTTGTTAATTGCCTATTTGTTCAACCCTAATGATGGTTATCCAAGCATCTCCGAGGAACAATGATTTCACCAACAACTCAGTGCTTCTCATTGCTGCTCCATTATATTATGAATAATGATTACATCACAAAAGTAGCAGGTCTAAATATTTGCTCTTTGCTCGCAAACATCTTGATCTGCAGTGTGTTCATACATGCTTGTTTGCTCAGACTCGCAGTGCTGGTTTAAATTTAGCAGATGATCCAGTACCCCACTTTTGTAGACCAAATACCACTTTGGAAATGTACCTTTTATCCTCTCTTTATTTGGGGGTATTTCTTTAATCAAATGTCCTTTTGGTGGTTAGCTGTCTTCCATTTGCAGGCCTTTTTATATCTGTACCATACAGCTATGACAGCATTATTCATTAAAGCTTTGACATTGACAAATTAGTTGGAATCACAAATACCATCTTTTAAGATTGACTTTGTAAGAGACAGGAAAGTTATTATGAGGCCAATCATGTAATTTCATGATTTAAAGGGACAAAATTAACAATAAAACTTATTTTTCCCCTAAACTTACTCCATCCAAATATTTTAAGTGTGATTTTCCAGATTTGGATGAATTGGTAGTGATAAAAGCGGCCGAAGATTAATTAGATATATAGACCGACACACTTACTACAATATATTTTTTGAATGTTTTGATCTAAATCTACCGTCTATCAAAATATTGCTACCAACAGTTTATCACCTCACAAAGGGAAGAAACTGGTTTACAACTGTCCCACTGTGATGAAATAAGCTGCAGCACTCAGCCGATTCAAACTATCTGGATGGATACTCAAAATTTTGGGTGAGAGGAAATAGATTTAACTGAGAATTCGAGTGAACTGTAACTTTAATCTATACCGTCAGTATGTTCAAAACGCTCTGTAAAAGAAATAGTCTTCCGCTTACTAGAAGTATACAGGGAACATGCCAGAGTCTGGTGTTATATAATTTCACCAAGGGGGGGGGGGGGGGGGTCCAGGTATTCCTCATGTTGTTGGGACTCGCCTCCCTTATGGGGACAAAAAGCAAGTCCGCTTAACATACATCTTTAATTTTAGGGTGAAGACTTGGTTTAAAGTTAAGGTTAGTTTAAGGTTATGTTAAGGTTAGGGTAAGGGTTAGTGTTAGGCATATGGTGGTTAAAGTTAAGGTTAGTTTAAGGTTATGTTAAGGTTAGGGTAAGGGTTAGTGTTAGGCATATGGTGGTTAAGGTTAAGGTTAGGATAAGTCTCCATGCAGGAAATGAATGTAAGTCAATGTAATGTCCTCTGAGGTGATGGAAACACGACTGTGTGTGTGTGTGTGTGTGTGTGTGTGTGTGTGTGTGTGTGGACTGACTGCTGAAACATTTCACAACAAACATCTCTGCCAAACATGGATTCCCTTGGTATGAGTCAGAAAGGTTACCTTCAATCCTGCCCTCGCTCACTTAACTCTCTCACCCACAGACACGTTCGCTCACATTTAAACACAGACACACCTCCCCATACACATCCTCTGTTAATTACATCGCACACGCCAAACTGTCAATTCCTGAATTTTGCTGCCAGAATACCTCCTGGTCATCAGCCTGTTTGTGTTTGTATAATCCTCCCTGAAACTGTTTTGGCTTTAAACCACTGTGTAGGTAGATGTTGTGTCTTTATTGTGTAATAACTGTCACAGTAGCACAGAAGTTAGCTCATTAGATACCAAACCCCTCCAAACTTGAAACATGTGTCAGTGTTCGCACAGATTGTTTCTTTCATAACCAAAAGTTCTCAGAGCACCAGTTGCACCACTGGCACTTGGTAAATATTTACTCGCTCTGTTTAGCTTAACAAACTAAAGACTCCACAGTGTTTCGTGAAAAGAAGATGACCAAGTGGACTTTGTATAGTGTAAATGTGTAATCTACTAAAATTCAGCAAAAGAAGGCTAACAGAGATTGATTGATGAGTGTGCCAGTTGGAGATGGATACGTCTATGAATGACTAATCCACTTCCATATTTTTTTGATGGATGGAGGACTTTTATTTCTCTGTTGACTTACTCTCCGCAGGAATCTCCAATCAGGCTGAATTTATCAAGCGTGAAAAACCATTTGAAAGGAGGGCTGAGAGGGACAGAAGAAAACAAGAAGGTCCTTTCTCTTTTTCCTGCTTGGAAAGCTCATTATTCCTCAAGCTCCCCTCTGTCTGAAAAGCAACTCCCTCCTCCTCTACCTTACTTCACTTTTTTTAGTCCCTGCCTTGCCTCCCCACAAGCCAACACTGTGTGAGTGACTAACACTAGTTTTTCTTCTACTATAGCACCGCCTCCATTCTCTCACTGGCTCTTTTATTCCCTTATCCCCGCCACAGCTCCCCCCTTTCCTTTCCTAACCCGTCCCCTCTCCTCTCTTTCTCTCTTCATTTCTGGTTGCTCACACCAACCAGCTCAAAGCCAAAGAGCTCCTCTGTCCCTCTCACACTGACTGAGCTTTAAACCAGAACTATCCCCCCTTAAAAACTGAGACACTACTCCAGAGGAAGTTATTGCTCAAGCTTAAAGGTACAGAAACTTCTTTTTTAGCATTTTGCCATTGAAAATGTCTGCAAATGCATTCTACCATTTGACCAGTAACTGTATTTTTGTGCGTCTGCATGTGTGTGACTCAACTTGTGAATCAGTATCAGCATAGACCCAAACTCTACACGTGTGTTGCAGTTTCTCATGTGTACTTTTGAGGAAGTCTGCATGCTTTCATAGATATGGCTGCAACACATGTGTTCTTCACTCAGAAGTGAATTTTGAGTATTTTTTTGGTTTTGTAATGCATGTTTTGGGAGTTTGCATGTTTCCACTGTCATTACATTTTCTACACATGAAAGAACATATGTCTTCCTCAGAGAATTTTCAATAAGGCATTTATAATTTGACTTTATTGCCAATTTTGTGGCTTTTTTGATGATTTGTATCCCTTTTTAATGACAGAGGTTTTGAGTGACTATATACAGTGTGGAAGAGTAGTATGCAATAGAACTCTACCAAATGGTAAAATAACAAACTTAATATCTGACTGGCCAAAAAGTGTGACAGAGTGTTGAGCAACAAGAGCTCACTAATCTAATGCTTTTAATACGTCTTTCCCTCTCGATCAGGCAACTTGTAAGCCTCGAACCAAAGGAGAACAGGTGTAAGAGACAGAGAGGAGAGCAACAGGTAACAAGTGAATCACCTTTGCGGTGTTCACATCAGTGGAGTTCAAGTTTCTACACGTTTAAAACAGATCTGAAGAGTTCTGCGGCAGCCATGACTCAGAGCAACGGGGAGAACCCTCAGAGGACCCGGAGTGGTCTCCACCAGATCCGGGCCGGCATCCAGTCCCGGTCGCTGCTGGCCAAGAAGAGAGTGGAAAACATCACAAAGGGTGATGTGAAAGGATTCTTCATAAGAAATGCCTTTGTGATATTTACCATCGCTGCTGTCATTATTGGTGAGTGGGATTGTTTTTTTGTTTTTTTTTAACGTTTTAATTGACTCAGCAATTCCAGATTGTGAAATCTTTTCATTATTTGGGATTTAGTTGATTTAAAACTTGACAATATTGGAGCTGCTCTCCTTTCCATCTATCACCACTTTACCCCTCCTCTGTTTAAACTCGTAAAGAAGAAGGCTCCAGATTTGCATCGCCCCAACAATCCATCAATCTGGTGTGACCAACACTCTTCTGGCAGGACGGAAGAAGGAAAAGAATAGAAACAAACTCAACAGATGAGAGAATAGGGGGAACTCAGATAAACTTAGCAGACTGGCCTTTATCTGACCCTGTCGCTGACCCTTGACCTGTTGCCATTAACCTTTGAATCTTACGCAGTAGGAAGTGAGCCAGGCCCACCCACTGCCAGCACATCTGCAGCCCTGGTAGAATTACACCGTGCCATGACGAACTCATTTGATTGATTGTTAAATTCAGGATGTGCTTTGCTTCAGGCTGTTGGGTCAGCCACCTGGGCCTGCTGTTGGATTAGTGCTGCAGTGGATAAAGTGGTTGTTGTAGGAATAGATTTCACTGATGATGAAGAAATAATTTAATAAAAAATTTAAAAAATGATAAAAGGACCATGGCAAAAAAGTGGCAGTTGCACAATCTTTGTGACGGGTGTTTCAAAGAAAATGATTAATATGTACTATCCTCCTCTCCTGCCAAAAGCCCAGTAAATTGTAATCATTGCACAATACAAGAATTCCCAGGAATGATCCCATAGTGACAGGCTTTCACCTCACCCCATGAGTTCACTGTGTTTTACTTGACTAAACAAATGTTTTAACGTTCAAATGTTATTTTGGGACCCTGAAATGATTCAATGATCATGTTTTACAGTAGTTGAATATGATTATATTCAACTACACGTGTCAAATCTGGGACTCTCTTAATACCCGTTCTTGTTGACATCAAAACATGTGATTTTTAAAATCGAGTTTTGAATTTTCTGCCATATCTGATCCTTGCTGCAGGTATAATCCTGGGATTCGCCCTGCGGCCTTACAAAATGTCTTATCGCGAAGTGAAGTTCTTCTCTTTTCCCGGAGAGCTGCTGATGAGAATGCTTCAGATGCTGGTGCTGCCTTTGCTGATTTCCAGCCTCATCACAGGTATGAGCATCAACACATATTGTATCAGGTCAGCAAAATGTACAGCCCTGCATTCATTTATTTAGTTAATTCACCTCCTACTATTTTATTATTTTACATATGATACATTTGTATCATATGCACACAAAAGCCAGACAGCAAGATATTGGTATTTTACATATGAGGCATATTCAGGTTTATGCTGCGTCAGTCACTGCTACAAGATATGAGTAAAATAACTCATAACTAATTCTATCAATGACATTAACACATAAGTATGACAATGTTGTACACACCTGAGGTGCACATAATCCTCTCACATGATTGTGACAACATTGCCGTGACTAAAGGTCATTGGCTATTTTTATTTCAAACGTGCCTCAGATACCTAAAAGCATACAGCTTAGACGCTTACAATTCCAGTCTGTGTGACATTGTTTTGTTCTAAATTTGTATCAAACAACTTAGTCACCACACAACACTATAGTGTACCTATCTCCTACTATCACAACCCCCCTAACATTAGGATTTGGTAGAAATAACCAAAAAAAAAAACCCTCGACCTTCTGCTACTGCATCTTCTAACATTGTATCTAGTCTGAAGTGAAAGTACAGCACAGCATCAGTTTGCACATCTGGGAAAAAGTGGGACCACTGTCTGACTCTGTTTAGCTATTTGATATTTGAGTCACATGTTTTACAGTTTTCTGTCTACAAGGTTTATTGCAGTAACAGTGTTGTATGGTGTTTTGTGGCTCCACTAACAACCATGTGCCCTCTGAGTGGCAGAGTGTTTGTTCAGCCGATGCTGTTTGTTGGTTTTGGATCCAGTGGTGGACAGAGCTAGGATGACCTCATGACAGAGAAAGAGTGACAGAGAGAGAGAGAAAGAGATGTTCTGGATGGACTGGTCTCAGTCACATGCTTGACCCATATTGTAATGGCCTTGATCTTGATACAGCACGACCAACGATATTGTGTCTTCATTGAATAAGCAATTCAGAGTTAGTTGACTGGATTACGTTGTGGTTTTAGCACAACTTGTGCCTCCAGCTGCTCGCATGTATTTAGGCCTGTATCTCAGAAAACACACACACACACACACACACACACGACACTGATGTTTTCACTTCTAATCCAGGCATGTGGTGAGTTCATTCGTCACTGTCGATATGGCTCATAAACCCATTCAGACACGCAGTGATGCTTTTTTTTCCAGAGGCAAAGACCTGTGGGTTTGTTATTGAGCAGAGCCGATACTTGTTTTGGAAGTAAAAGTATAGATAGACTTGTGAGTTTCCAAAAACACTGGTCAGCAGTGGTGACTGACAAATGTAGGAGGGACATAATGTGACCAAACGTCCAGTCAAAGAGCAGTGATTGACAGAGCGAGGGGCCAGTCTCCTGGAGCGATGGCACAGACCGATAATGTACGATAATAACCTGCTTTGTGTTGCAGCAGGGCGTCACATCATCACATGACCACAGCTACAACATGTGGAAACCAACAAAGAGTGCTGTTCTGTAGTCTTCAGGCAGACAGCTCGCATCTTGTGTGTCTTTCCTTATTCAAGTTTGGCCTCTTATGCAATGTTATCTGCTATCATTATACAAAAAAAGTTAATTACTTACATTACTAAAAATAACTTTACATCACTGCAGCTTACATTCACCCTCCAATGAACTTGAAACTTGCTTGAGTTTAGGTAATCTATCACAGTCACTGTCATGCTTCTGTGTGTGTATTTTATGTTTCATTGATAAGGTTGTGAGTAAAGCTTGATTTGTAAAGTCTTCACTGAATCACTGCACAAAGATAACAGACTTTATATTTATGTCACTTTGTGTGTGATGGCTCAGTTTTGAACAGACTTTATCGGCATCGGCCAAAGGTAGCAGGCCTCTACCTAGATCAATGAATAACAGCACATAGACACCAAGTTCAACCACAGTAAATGTACAAATCTTCACAACCAACAAAACTCGACCCTTTCAGTGATGTTTTGTATTCTCTATTTCCTTGTGTCAGTGGCTATCATTCAAATATTAAATGGTACCCATTTTTTAATGATTCTCACAAACCTATATTCATGCATTTAGTTGAAAACATTCAAAAATGTATTTTGATTAAAATTAAAACCGTGTTTTGTACTTTGAAAACTGTAAAACTGACTTTATGTATCCCTAACTGCCTTCTCCTCACTGTTAAACCTACAGTTAAGCCCAGTTAACCCGAGTATGTTGCCCTTTGTCAGCATCAAATGTCGTACTCATCATTATTCTCTTTAAAGCAAAGTTGACTGCACTTCCTTTTCACAGGAAAGGATGTATCTATGACCTCTAAAGCTTTATTTCGTTGCCCACATTGGGACTACTTCGTTAAACAAAGGATGACGATAACAACAAATCTGAAAATACAGTGTCTGCGTAGTGCTGATTTGGTAGACTAAGCCAATATAGTGTTCTACTGTATATGTGGAATAAATGTTAAAGTCAAAAGTCATTTGCGAATGATGCTTGACTCACGTCACTTTGATTCAGCTACATTGGTACAGCGTGTGCTTTTTGGGTTCACATGATCTGGTTACACCCTGCAAGAATGTAAGCACATTGAATGCAACTAACTCCCAGATGATATAATTATTGCAACACTAAAATGCACAAGTTACAAGCAACAGGGTTCCTACAGCAGCCCTGCTGGGACGCTGAAGCAACAGCAGCAACAAAGGAAGCTTTCTCTGTGGTTCACAACTGTGGTTGTGAAACACTGTTTCACTAAAACACACACAAATACGCACACACCTGCATTTTTTGTGCACACCCACGTGTTCACACGCTACAATATTTAAGGAATTTAGACTTTCGAAACAGAAGAATAGATTATAAAATAGATGATTAGATTGTCTTTCTCATATACGGGAAAAGTTATTACATAACTTTTATTGGCCAAGATGTTACTGTACATGACAATATTTTTGAACACCTGTGACAGAGCTGTAGACCCTTGATGTTAATGAAAGTCCCTAATTTTCTTTGAATTTTGGAGATAGAATAAAGACAACACCGTCTCCTGATGCTGAACTTAGGGTGGACTTTGTGATATTGTGTGATTGCTTTACATACATGACTTGGAGCACAACTTGGAGAAGAAGGTATGTTAGAGGATAAGTGCATAAGCAAACACGTGGCCCCATGTGTAAACTGACTGTCACACTCCCAAGACTGAATCATGCCTCTATGAGAGATGGGCTGTCCCAGTTAGAGGCACTTCCCTGTGAATTTTGATCCCATCTGAAAGTAAGGTTGTATTGGGACTCAAACTGTCCGAGCAGATTCCAGAGGGATCCCGGAAGTTAGGTAATGAAGGAAAGCAAGATTAGATTGGCAGGCAGAAGAGCAAAAGCTCAAGGATTATGAAAATGGTTTTTCCATGAGGGAGTGAGAAAGAAAGAGAGCAGATACCTCCAGGGTCCTCACCATGACCACATTTTCCTTTCTGTTTTTCTCTCTTTCACATGGACGCACTCGCTCACACTTCAAACTCAACGCGTGCTTGCAACAAAATCTATATTGTCTTCAGGCATTTCGTTGTGAGAGCTGAGAGTCCACCACAAAGTATTTATGGAGCCAAGAAGAGGCTGGACACAGACAGAAGGGATGTGGGGCGTAAAAGAGGAAAAGAGGACGATTACAGAGGAGTTTGTGGGAGGGGAAGTTTGACGGGTAAGGAGCTAAGGGGAAGACCAGGACAAGGAGTAAAGACAGGAAAAAAAGGGAAAGGAGGATGAAGGAGGGTATTATAGTAAATAACTGAACAGATTGTTTTTGGTTTGTTAAGTAACAGCAGCAAAGTAAAGGTAGAATTAAAATAATGAAGTTGTTCAATAAAGTTCACTCATGGATTCCAAATTTTACGTATAATATGTAAAAGTACGCACATCTCCTTTTTTATTAAGTATAGCTAAATTGTTATTGGTGAAGGTCCAGGTGACACTAGTTTTCTAATTTAGTTGAAATCAAGAATGCATCTAAATAAAACTTCACTCAAACATATCAGTGTCTCTTATCAAGTATAATTCGTTAATCTGAACTATCCCATTAATTTAAGTAGAGCACAAAAGTTTCACACAAATGGAAACATTCAAGTAAAGTCAAAGTACATTAAAACTGTACTTATGAGGACATTTCTTCTGCTTGATGGCACAAAAATAAGTCAGGCACTGACTCCTGTGCGTGTTAATGTTTTGACATACCAATTTTAACTGTATCCTAAAAGTGAGACAATGAAAAGATAAAGCAGCTGTTTTAATGACACTTACTTAAACCTGACAGGCTTTTTCTGGGATCATATAGCCAACAAAATGAAACAGAAAACAAATTTGCGTGCTAAAATGTCTCTCATCTCACGAGTATACGCTGTTTTATTGGAACAAAGTTAGCTCGTCATTTTTAACACTGTTGATTCACTCCACCAATGATGAAGACAACCACTAAAGTTTCATGGTGATTTTCCATATTGTAATTTTGCTATTTTGGTCTATTCTGTACACGCATCGTCTATTGCATGTCTATTGTACTGGAGATGTGATCCCTCCTTTATTGCTATTCAAAAAGCCCTTGAGGTAGTTTTTCCTTATCTGAATCATAGTTCTAAGAATAGAGGGTGATGTAAATTTGGAATTAATGGGCTATATAAACAAATGACTTGACTTCACTTAACATCTGGCATATTAAAAGGAAATGGATTTAGATAATATTTAAGGATTTAAGGAGTTTTCTGCAGCAAGAAGGAATTTGTTGCTGTGTTTTATTGCTCATGTCTTATTATGTATCGGCGCCATATTGTAACTATTGCAGGGCTTACTTTTTACAGACATTATTACATTTCTTCATTAACTGATAATTGTTTTGTTTATAAAATGTCAGAAAGTCGTTCCAATAACTCATGAATTGCATTTTTGGCTTGAAAAGTGACTCAATAACTTTATTAATAGTTGGCAGTAAGTGTCTAATCAATCATTCATCTATTGAACTCGTGTTGTGATATTTTCTGAGTGTAGGCCTTCAGGTAAAGCTTTGCTACAACTGCAGGTTTCATTTCTGCCCAGCGTCAGTGGCTGTTAATTGCCCTCCGGACAGACCTCTTGCAGTTCATGTCCTGAGCCTCAACTCTCTCCCCCCAAAGTAGGCCTACTTTTGTGTTTGATGAACATTCCCCATATGAGAAAGAAAGTCATTCTCCCTGCTCTCCTTCAATCTTGGTTCTTTCGTTCTTTTCAGAGGATGGAATTGGTGAGGCTGTGTCCGTTGTTGCCTGGACAACAGGTCGGGGATCATTGTGTGCGTGCGGGGCTGACAAAGTCAACAAGTTTTCCCAGGGCTGTCAGAAAAGGAATAGGAGGAGAGCAGAAAAAAGGGGGTTGGATGAGGGCGGAAAAGGGTGGCAATGAAAGAAGATTGCTGCAATAAGATCAGCGTGCAAGAAAAAGCGACGAGAGAGGCAAGATGTGGGGGTTGGAGAGGAGGTAGAGCAAAGAAGGGTGGGGGGGGGGGGGGCACCCTGAAACAAGAGGTGGTGATGGAGGGGTGGTAGGGAGAGGGGGTGAAGAATTTGGGAGAAGAGAATGAGGGGAGGGAAGGATGAAGAGGGGACCAAGAGGATCAAAAAGATTTGGATAAAAGCCCAAGTACTGGGCATGTTGAGACAAGAGGAACAGAGAGGGCCAAAGCGGGGGCAGTAGGTACACCCACGGACACACACTAGCACACACACATGCACACACACTTTAGTATGCACAGTGACACATATGAAAGGAACACATACATCTCCCATTACACAAAGACTGCTTTGCCTTGTACTGCTCTGAATGAAGATAATGGTCATAATAGGACCTGACACTTTGAAAATACAACGCCACTGTCATGCCTATTGAGGCAGCTTGTCTGCTTCCAAATCCAGTCCACTGAATGGCCGTATTTCTTTTACCACCATTATCCCCACAAAGTCTGTTTAATACTATTAGAGCTGCGGATGACGATTTAGCCCCGAGGCTATGTGACTCCACTAAAGTTCTCTCTGCCATGCATAAAACTTTTTGAAGTATTTTCTCTGCAGCGGTTTCAGTTCTATGCCATCATTGTCAAAACTATTTCTCGTGCAACCTTAAATAAAGTCGTGGCTTTTCAGCAGGCTTATAAAATAAAACTCATGACAGATTTTAGGTTATGTATAATTTGATAGTATTCAACCTTCCTTGCAGGAATGCAAATGCTGGCAGACATAGAAGGAAACAGAGTATTTATGTGTAATTTGATCATCAGCTGCTTCTTCAGAATTATGCTGCTTCTGTGTAAAACATTGCTCAATGTTGTATTTTCTCAGGTACAGCATATTCTAAGCTTTACTACTTGATGCCTCACAGTACATTTTTTCTCAAACATCTTTGCTGTGTCTTTTTCCCCCTGACACAAATAGTCAGTTGAGGTCAGGCTGTTTATCTGCAACTGACATCTCTGCTTAATGTGTTCACAACAAACCTACATCACACTTGGGAGTCATACGGCACTGTTGTATTATCAAATAAAAGACTGCGATTTGAATGATGCCAAATCACTCTGGAGTGAAACTCGAAAACCACAAAATCACAGATTTCTGACATGTTTTTCAAAGAGTTTTTCTTGTTGTTTATTAAGTAGCGATGATGTGAAGATGATGAAGGAATCTCCGCTGACACCGTCTTTCTTGTTTAAAAAGGTTTATTACAAAAAAGTTCAGCATCCAACAAGCACCATGGATCGCTTGGAGAGGATTCAGGGCCAATGCGAATCACTCTCCCTAACAGCTCTGAATCCCCACTTATATAGGCTAGTTGTTTACCCCAATAAAATGGTAAAACATATGGTCCTTGTCTACAAATAGTCTCACCTGTTAGAATATAGTAGAGACCCATCTCCAGGGGACCTTAACCTCTGGACTCTAACCTTTGAACCTTAAACTTTTGGACCTTAACTTTATGGCCTTAAACTTTTATGGTCTCTTAATATAAACATTCCTCAGTACTGCAAATGCAATGTGGCACTTCAGACACTACACTCTGTAATTTAGTGCATATGAATATACAACATGTAAACGGATGTTCTATATTAGATCTGCCCCTGGGTGTTGTACAGTAGGTGTTTTCCCACCAGTAAAGGTCATAGTCAGATTATGTTTCTTGCCGTTCTTTGTTCTCATAGATAGTTTTTCAGATAATCTGGATGGATGTATTCCACCTATAATTACAGCACCTTTTCCCAGGCTAACTGTATGCTCACAGGGACAGTTATTAACACCTGTATGCAGCTCTGAGGTCATGGGACAGCATGACCAGGGATGATGGGGATGTTTTTTTTTTCCAAATGCAGAAACAACAACAAAGATAGGAACATGCAGGGTTTATTATTAACTTAATTCTGAGATTGCTGCACCCTATTTGAACATACCTTCAATCTCTTTATACTATTACATGTGCATTTAATTTTGTGTTTCTTTCCTCATTCATTGTTAGTCATGCTTCTGATAATATGGTACCAGTGGATAACTAATTATTTTAAAAACTGTACGGAGGATAAACCCTGCAGCGCTGACATACAGTAAAATATATGATATGTCCCTTTCAGGTATGGCTGCTCTAGACAGCCGTGCGTCTGGTAAAATGGGTATGAGGGCAGTGGTCTACTACACCACCACTACCGTGATTGCTGTGTTTATCGGGATCGTCATGGTGCTCATTATTCACCCTGGGAAAGGATCCAAGGATGAGTTTACCAAGCAGCAGCAGATAGAGCAGGTCAGCCCTGCTGATGCATTCCTGGACCTTATCAGGTATCTGCACACACTTGGCCACCTTCAACAACTAGACATACACTCACAAGATTTCCCCTTTTAAATCTATGCTGATCACACAGATGGAGGTGTTGGTAAAAATATTATTGCAAGGAGGATTTTTAAGTTCTGTGACAGTCGAGATGTTGCTCAAAAAGGCTGACAAATGCAAATCATTACCGTATCAGACAATGACCCTTATATTTTATGCATTCCATCTACTGTAGGTTACTTGGTTTTGAATGAAGTGCATTCTTCATTTGTAAGTAATTTGTTCATCCTAATAACATTGTACTGTTTTACAGAAACATGTTCCCTCCTAACCTTGTGGAGGCATGCACTAAACAGGTAACTCTCCCTCCACATTCTTACACTCTCCTTCCTTATCCTGCCCAGTTATGGAAAAATGCTTTATTGCTTTTTATTAATTCTCTCCCTTTAGCATGTCGTCATCAGTACCTGAGGGTTCGTTTTGGAAATTAATTTTATACTACTATCAGCAATGAAATGACATTTTTCTATCTAAATAAAAACACAAATCTTGTGCAATTGTTAAATAAAAATTGAAAAAAGTTTTTTTCAGATGTTTTTTATGTGGACACCTAAGAGTGATCATTCTAAGCTGCCTGTGCTTACGCCTGACGTATAGCATTATTTGTGAACTGAAGCTCTTACACAGCATCACTTTCACTTCCTTATTCCAACACAATCTGTACATTTCAGGAAAAATGTAAGCAAGCTGGCAGGATTTAAAAATTTGTACCAGACAACAAACAGACAACTGTCTTCTTTCTGAATGGCTCATTTATTGAGCTCATGTCAATTACTTATCTCTTCCACAGTTTTCTGGAGACATGCTTTCTAACATATTCAGCCAACTAGATATCTTCTGCTAGAGTCTGACTCCAAACCGCCAGAATTTTTATTAATTAGATGAAAATATTTACACAAAACTAAGAGTCTACAGCCATGCTTGTGGCTCTGTGAAGCTGTTATTAGACACAGCAGCCCTACGATTTAAATGCAGACGTCAGCATGCTAACGTGCTCACAATGACAATGCTAACATGCTGATGTTAAGCAGGTATAATGTTTACTATGTTCACCCTCATAGTTTAGCATGTCAGCATGGTGATGATGGCACTAGAGGAAAAGTCAGGGGATTAACAGAGTTATTACAATCCATCCTGATAAAGACTTGAATGTGTGCACCAAATGTCCTGGCAATCCTTCCAAAGGTTGTTGAGGCATTTCACTCAAAGCCACAAATGTGAACTGTGAAATGCAGGAAATGTCAGAGGATCACCAAAGTCATCAGAGTTCATCCTCTGGATAGTGTGAATGTCATGGGAAAAACAAATTCATGGCAAGCCATCAAACTTCTATTGAGATATTTCAGTCTGGGCCAAAGTGTTGGCCCTACTGACTGTACAACTGACCATCTGAAAACCAGATTTTAATCACTGTTTAACCCATTCTTTTTCTTTTTTTTAAACCCAGTTCAAGACGCAGTATGCCAAGAGAGTAGTCCATGTGAAGATGACAGTGAATGATACGATATTCACAGTCAATGGCAGCCAGGAGATAGCCCGGGAGGAGATGATCCCAGTGCCGGGGGCAGTGAATGGAATCAACGCTCTTGGCCTGGTGGTGTTCTCCATGTGCTTTGGTCTGATCATCGGGAGCATGAGGGAACAGGGGCAGCCCCTGAAGGACTTCTTCGACTGTCTCAATGAAGCCATCATGAGGCTGGTTGCCATAATCATGTGGTAAGTGCAAACAGGGATGCATGAATGATAGATGAATTATTAGATTTTGCAAAATACAAATTCACAATAACACCTACTGATCCTCAGGTATGCCCCTATCGGTATCCTGTTCCTGATTGCTGGTAAAATTGTGGAGATGGAAGACATCACAAGCATGGGTGGCCAGCTGGGCATGTACACAGTGACAGTCATTTGTGGCCTGCTCATCCACGCCATCTTTGTCCTGCCGACGCTCTACTTTGTCATCACCAGGAAAAACCCCTTTGTCTTCATTGCAGGGCTTTTACAGGCACTCATCACTGCCCTGGGAACATCTTCTAGGTATGTGATTGTATTTTGTGTAACACAATACAGGTCAAGTGCACTTGAAACCTGAAGGGCTTTGTTGTCCTAAAAGTACTGTAGGTTTGGCCCAATAATGGTTTTTGGTGAACAAAATCTGGATTTTTTTTCTTCAAATCTACATATTGTGCAGATTTAAAAACACAAATGTTGCATTTTAAAGTCGTTGTTGGCTTGCAGTGAATTGGTTTTAGACTTTGGTATGCAGTTAGCCTCCCTGATGCTTCAGATGATCAGGGTCAGTATGTTTCACTACATTCCTCACGCTAATTGACTGATCAGTGTTAAAGAAGTCAGAGCAACTTATTTTCCCCTTCTCTCTCTTTCTGTCACCTTCCCTCTCCTCCTGTCCTCTCTCAGTTCTGCCACTTTGCCCATCACTTTTAAATGCCTTGAGGAAAACAACAAGGTGGACAAGCGTGTGACCCGTTTTGTGCTCCCTGTAGGTGCCACCATAAACATGGATGGCACAGCCCTGTACGAAGCCCTGGCAGCCATCTTTATTGCTCAGGTTAATGATTATGACCTTAACTTCGGACAGATTCTCACCATCAGGTATGCAACTTTCAGAACACTTGCAATTTACCTTTTGCTCCTTAAATGTTCAGGAATTGTTTCACTCAGTCAATATTTTGTGTCTTTTTAATGACTTAAATGGACCTAAAAGGATCTGAGTCAGTAAACCTTGCCTGCTCTTTGAGTTGGATCATTTTTGGATATACAGGAGAATATTTCTATTACATTTGTTTTCATTAAAGCAAGAAAATACTACTCAACCAGAGTGAGGCATCTCCAAGCCTCAAAAGCACAGGTTCCAGCTTCGTGGCGACCAACCAACCACCAGTTCCGCTGTTTGAAATAGTTGAGGAATAGTATTTCAGCCGAGGGAATGACTTTTAGTGACCCTGTTCAATGCTGTTACTGAGGAATGTTTGAGAGTTCAATCCTAGGACGAGCCTGTTTTTTTTTTTTTTTTTGCACTGTAATAAATAATTTTTTCAACAATTAAAATGTCTCTCTCTCTCTTTTTTGCACTTATTTCCACCAGTATCACAGCCACAGCAGCAAGCATTGGAGCAGCTGGAATCCCTCAGGCAGGACTGGTTACCATGGTAATAGTGCTAACCTCTGTAGGCCTGCCCACTGATGACATCACTCTCATCATTGCAGTTGATTGGTTACTGTAAGTATTGGCTATATGGTGTTAAATGTAAATGTTGACAAAAAAAACCCAAAGATTCTTCCCCCTAGTAAAACTAGTTAACTTTTGAGCCGCAAAACACTGTTCAAACAGGAAAATGTTGAGAAGAATGAAGAGGGTTTTGTCAAGAGGAAATAAAAAAAAAAAAAGGGGGGGGGGTATGAATTCAATCAATTTCCATCCTGGGGGATTTTAAGGGGTTAAGGGCTCACATGCTGTATACTCCCGAGTGGATTACAGGACAACTTCCAGAGACACTCCCTTCACATTCCACGTCCCTCAATCCATCTGGTTTTTATTCAGTCGGCATCCAATCCCAATGAAGCCCTGCTTCCTTCTATCTAGTGGCTGTGTTTCATGTGGTTTGACGTTTGTCTGGAGCAATTAAAACTATACCTCCAGTTTTCAAATGATATTTTTTATGTACACACAGATTTAATTTGCAGTCTCCTCAGTGAAAATGTTCTTCCTTTGTTTTCTCTTGTCTTGTCTTGTTCGTTCTCTTTCCCTCAGGGACCGATTGCGCACCACCACTAACGTCCTTGGAGACTCCATCGGTGCAGGGATAGTGGAGCACCTGTCTCGCCACGAGTTGCAGAATAAAGACCCAGAGGTGGGAAACTCAGTGGTGGAGGAGGCAGACAAGAAGCCTTACCAGCTCATCTGCCAGGAGAATGAGTACGAGAACGAGAGGCCTGCTGACAGCGAGACCAAGATGTAGTTGGAAGATTTTGTCAGAGGTTGCATGAGTTCCACAAAAACTCTACATCGAACCATTTTCTGTTCTAAGCTCTACTTTATTTCCCAATGTCAAAACCTTCATCTCACAAAATTGGAGGTCTCACCTGATCACATGTAGCTAGAATCAGTTTCACTATGAACCAAGATGAGTTCCAGCAAAGTGGAAGGTCTGATGTGGGCTCTGCCGACATATAATGTAGAGAGAAATGGTTCACTGTTGCATTGTTGTTCTAAGGGTTTGTGCTATGATGCTTCCTACATGTATCTACCATAGGGTGGCAGCTGTTTACTATTGAGAATGAACTACTCTAGAGCCTGGTGGTTTGTGGCCTGCATGCCATATCCAACTCCTCTCAGAACGGTCATGACTAATCTCACCCACTAGAGGCCAGTATTGGTGCGAATCTTAACACCGCAGCAGTTTTACAGCCCAAACTTGCACAGACATTATTTTTCTGGCTTTAAAGTTGTTGCTTTTGTTTAAGTGGTGTTGTGTGTTAAAAGATGTCAGCGAAGTGGGAGTGAAAATCTGTGGACTGATGTGAAAAGTGTTGGATATCATGCACATACACTGTGACCAGGCCAACTTCTTTGGGGGGAAAAGGGCTGCCTATTTACACATTTCTGTACAGACATTAGTGGCTTTATTCTCTATGATTTTGATGTTTTTGTACATTTATAAACTCAATGAATGATGTCATTTAAATACATTGAGGCATGCACATTTCCCTCCCCTCACTGTCCAAACCAGTGTGCTATTGTTAGGCAAAAGAAGCTGTTAGAATACCATGGCAACTATCATTGTGCCTGCCTTACCAGTCTTAATAGGTGAGGCAAACTTTTCTTTTTTTTTTTTGTAAAACATAATAGTGTGTTCTTCAAAGCAGTCATTACAATCACTAGGACTGATGAACCAAAATTACTCATGTTTTTACCTGTAAATTTGCTTAGCAGAGAATTTGAACTGTAATCGATTCAGAATCTTAAGCAATTATATTTTGACCAAAAAAAAAAAAGCACCAAAAACATTATCTAATTTTTCTGTAAGATTTAATTTCATACAATTAAATCATACCCACCTATTACCAAACAAACTGCTAACACACATAATAATGCAACGCTGTTTTAACAGGAAGATAGTAAGATAATGTATATCTAATAAAAAGTCATAGTGACTGTGACTCAAAGCCTGGAAAAGTAAGCTCTTATAACGGAGCAGACCCTCTAACATGGCCATGGAACTCAAAATTATTTAGTTAAAACATTCACGTATCAGTGTGGAATATCTACTTTATATTAAATTAGTGAAATAGGAGTCAGTAGATTAGATATATACATTTCTAAATTAGCTAGGCTACATTCAAGTCATGAATATTTCCAATTCTTTTTCTGGGCATAAAAATCCAATGCTTATTTCATTGGGTTTAATATGGATGCATGTTGTAAAGTAATGGATTTCAGTTGATTCCCCAGCTTTTATTTAGTTAGTTTGTTAGTTTAGTTATTTAGTTAGTTAGTGCTGCTTTGTATTTGAGCTAATTCATTATGTATAACAAATGCAACATTTACATAGAAGCTGCTTTGTATAGAAGATTCTTCTGAATATAATGTACTTGTATAGAGAAATGTAGATAAAATTGTACATTAATTGTAGATTCAAATTGTAAAAGGTTACTTGAGGACTGTGTATGTAAAGATGCTGTAACCCTGCTCCTATCAAACCTAATGACCAAACTAACAATTCCTCATTTTCCTTTTACAAATGCAAAACTGGCTGATTTAAAGGACCAAATGATTTCCTTTACACATTTGAGGAAATGGAATAGTTTGTTTACAGATGCTGGTGTCTCCCTTGATATGATCATTTCTCATGTGAGTGCGCATACGCACGCACACACACGGACACACAGACACACACACACACACACACACACACACACACACACACACACACAGACACACACACACACACACACAAACACACACACACACACAGACCAAATAGTTGTAGTTTTGTCTTGCATGGATTTTTAAAAATAAAAACAATGAAATCAGTGGTGTGTATTTATCATTTTATCATGAACATCTGAAAGACACAATATGTAATCTGTGATTTGATGACTATAGGCGTTTTAAATTCTTGCTTATCTGGTAAGTTTGCACATCCCTGTTTTTGTGAAGTACAGATACAGAACAGCTTAGTGCGTGCAAGTGGAGGCAGTATCTTGCTTGAGGTCATATTAGTGGTAATTGGAACTGCAAAAGTCCAGCCTCCTTCGGGCTATTGCTGCCTCACTCTAACATCCTTTTCTAAAAGTTACTTGAGACAATTTGAAATGACTTATAATCCTCATATTTGACAAATGCCAGTGCTGGCACCTTCAGGTCAAACAGTGATTTACATTATTACTGTATATCTTGTTGTTGGCACATCTTAAGATATTTTATTAAATTACATTCATATGCTTATCCTTTACCTGAATACTTCTATTTTAAATACTAATGATCATGATATCTAAAAATCACTTGATGTGATATGAACCCAACCAGACAAGACACAGATGCAAACACATAGTAATGCAAATAAAAAATGCATTTACTCAAACACTGTCCTTCAGTACAGTATTGAGGCACTTGTAGGATACTTAACTTACTTCCATTTTAGGCTATTTTATACTTCTACTCCACTACATTTCAGAGGGAAATATTGTACTTTTTATGATTTTTGACATCTATATAGCTACCTTGCAGATTTTAATATTTTATAAACAAACATATGACCAGCCTATAAAATATAATATATATATATATATTTCAGATTAAACAGCAAAGACAGTCTATAAAAATGAGCTCCACCTCAACATGCCTCAACATTAAAGTGGTGCTTATGTCAATGCATAAATAATAACAATCCAATAATACAATAACATTCTGACAAAGGGTTATTCTGCATAATGAGTAATTTTACTTTCAATACTTTAAATATACAGTATGTTGCTGATAACACTTCTTTATATTACATTTTTTATTTATTTATTTATTTTTAAATGATGAATGCAGGACTTTTACTTGTAATGGAGTATCTTTTTAAATTGTAGCTTACCCAAGTAAAGGATCTGAGTACTTCTTCCACCACAGCACACGCAAATATTTTCTAAAAATATTACTCATATTGTAATGTGAGTGTGTAAGGCAAAGGATTTTTTTTTGTATAGCACCTCAGAAGTGTAAATTGTAAATTATATTTTTTCCCTCTACACATTTGAGGAAATAGAACAGTTCATTTGTTTACAGATACTGGTGTCGCTCTTGATAAGATCATTTCTCTCATGAATTTACATGTAAGTGTGCGTACACACAAACACCCCCCCCCCCCCCCCACACACACACACACACACACGAAGACTTGTAGTTTTATCTTGCATGGATTTTTAAAAATAAAAAAAAATGAGATCAGTGGTGTATATTTATCATTTTATCATGAACATCAGAAAGACAAAATATGTAATTTGTAAATTATTTGAAAATGGAAATTTTAAATATCCTATACGGGTCATAATTGTATGTTTGAAGTGTAGTGAAGTGCAAAAAAAGATGTATGGATTTAAAGAGATAGATATGTGTGGTAACTCCTTGGCATGTTTCATCACCAGCAATTTTAATAATGATTTGTTTATATGTGTATAATATGTAATATGTACTACCAGACTTTACAGTTGACTGTACTGGAAATGGGCCAGAGAGGGTATCGTTGTGTTACAGCGCCCTCTAGCGGCTCAAATATGAAACGTTGCATGGCATTTTGTTTGGCGCCGATGGAGGGAGTCACTCCTGAGATCTTTGGTCAGTCAGACGGCAGAACTTCCGGTCGGCATTTTGTTCTACGAGAGGAGAGCCTCTTGATCATCGCAACAATCGTCATATTTCTCATTTACTGTCGAAATTGGCTGCACTCATTGTTTATGTCAGCGCAGACCGACTGAGACTCCGAAGAACGAATGTTTCCCCGTGAATGTACGTTGAAACATTCACCCTTGAGTGACGGAAGAAGAACGAATCAGTCCGACCCGGATTATTGTTGATAGCTAGCAGGCTAGCCCAGCAGCTAGCTGGCAAACCAGTCGAGTTCCTTCTGGAGGAGCAGCGAGAGAAGAAAGGGGGAGCTAGAGATACGGACACGGACACAAACCGAGCTAAAACATTCCCCTCCCTTTGGGCGCAACATCCCGAAGGTAAATATATCCACCTATCTATCTTTATTAAGCAAACTTTTAAAACTGCGATTATTAACAATAACATGAATAAATACTCTGCTGCGGGACCACCTACGGCGTCGTTAATCGGTGACCGGGAGGTAACGGAAAGCTAGTGGACTAGCCAGCCAAGCTAGCTAGGTGTGTTTTCGCTCCGCCGAGGCGCTCGGCCTCAACTGGATGTCATTTGTCGAGCCCGAGGATTGGGCCGTTGCTTCTACATCTACTCACTCAAACTCACCACCTTTTTCCTGAGCTCAGGAGGGAAATTGGCTAACATTCATTAACCCCGAGTAGCGCTTCCTCGTATTATGCGAATTGTCTTCCTTTTTATTTGAGCTGGTAGCAGCGTTAGAAGCTAACTGACAACAGTTAGAGCTAGTTAGCATAACTAGCTAGCTATTAAAACACGACTATTGTTGATAGCGAATGAGCTGTAGTGATCTTAGCTGCTATCGTAAGTGGTAACACTAGCTTCGCGGTTAGCTTGGAGGACCCAGGCAGGCAACTTCTCGTCAGTGGTGGTTTTTGGTTGCAAGTAGCGGGTAGGAGCTGGCGTTTTAGCTAACTAATATAAACAGTATAATGGATGCTAATGTCAACTATACGTTAGCTAACTGTTAGTTTATCATTATTTTGTGTTGTTTGTCTCCCAGCGTAGTGTTTTGGTTTGCTGGAGCTTTTGGCAGGGCTAATGTTGGCTTTGGTTGCTATCCTGTTTTGAAATGTTTTGACTTGAGTGCGGACTGTGCAGAAAGCTACGTTATCTCTCCTATAGTTACTTTAACTGTTACTATCATAGATTAGTGGACTTGTTAATGTTGCTAGTGGGAATCGATGGATACTTTTTGCTTCCTAGCCGCGATAAATGTAGTTTGGTTGTTTTCTGCAGTTAGCCAGCTTGCAGAAAGCGCACGGCGGCTGTTTGCTACTGGAGGATGCAGCCCCCCACTACTGCCGCCACCATCACAGTGCATCTGTTCCTTTGTGCTGCCTCCTGCCTGTCAGTCTCACAGCTGTCAGCCTAGCCCCTACGCACTGAAGTGCGAGCTCGTAGACTGAGCATGCTAACGTTACAGCGAGCTAATTTAATGTTTACAAAAATCCATCTGTTGATTCTGAGTAACAGTTATGTCGTGCAGAATCCGTTTCGCGTATTTACTATTTGACCTCAATGATTGGCTTGCACTCAGGCTTGGTAGGAACTTTGTGTTTACAGATTTACATGCCATCAGTGTTGTGCTGAAGTTGCTGAAAATGTTGTTGCATTTCCTGAGTAGCAATTTAAGAGATGCTTTCGTATTTGGTTAACAGAGCTGCATACTAATGCATTCAACACTAACAGGTCACTGTAAATATTAAATGCATGTTTGACAGTGGATGTTGTGATGCTCTGTGTGCTGTTGTTTTCAGTTCATGCCCTACCAACCCTAAGAAGTGTAATATGCAGTTGCATGTCACAAAGTCTGATGCGGTGCCATGTTCTCTTTCAACAGATTGTAGGAGTAGGACTTTTTATCTGAAATGTCAGTGAGTCCACCCGAGACTGCACAGAATTCTTCAAAAAGGTATTTGTGACAGAAGGCAGTGGACATGCTAATGGTTTGAATGATTGTACAGTTCATAACATTGACTTGTCATTGTTAATAGTAATAATGCCTGTTTACTTATTTACTTAACTGAGTCAATCAAGACTGTTTATAAAGTGTTTAGAACGGGCTTGAGACTAGTGTGTGTAATCCATTTCTTTAATTTTGATGCCTGTGATACAAAAGCACATCATTTATTGTTTTGTGTCGGGGAGAATATTGTGGATAAGGAGAGCCCTGTAGTGGCCTTCTCTCAGCTTGTTGTAGCAACCAGGTTTATCCGTGAAGCGTGGGCTGTGTCTAGATATTCTGAAAATTGCAACTGGCTTTTTCACTGTGTTTTTCTTTGACCTACTGTACAGTCTTGCATGAGAGGTCAAGGACATCCAAAAAGGAAAGGGCTTTAAGACAAATTAAGAGCAACACAGGGTCCTAATTTGTGCATCTCGATCATAATAAGCTGTGAGAGAAGAGCCCTATGGTCTGAAATGAAGACGGTGTAGACTTCTATGGTAGTAATACAAGATGTACATCATTTGACTGATATTAAGTGTATATATAATATGTAAAATTCAGTCACTGGAGAATTGGAGAGAAAATAGTGGAAATATATTGTTCATTTTTAGTATGTACCCACACATGGTATAGTATGAATTACTAGGGCCAATCAGAATGTCGGGGCTTATTCACTGGAGTACGTTATCACTGGGACTGTATTATTCAAAACATTTCTAAAGTGGTATCAATATGACGCATGCATATATTGTGCTGTTGTGTTTACAACTGTATAATAATATACCCTCCATGCAGTGGTTTTCATTTTTGGGAAGCCATCAACATGTATATTTGGTATTAGGGGAAATCTATCATTTCATGACAGTTCTCTAAATGACTTATAATATACATCAGTCAGTATAGGCTGAACTATGATTTACTTTACAAGGCGTAACAAAAATCATAAGCATTCAAAGATTTTACTATCAATACACTGGACTTAGTTAATTCATTGTTAGTTTGTTGTGGCTCACGGTGTGCAATAGCACTGTAATTACATAGCATGATTGAGCAGCAGGATGGTCATATAGTTTGTGACCTTGTTCTCCAACCAGAAGGCCTGGTCCAATCCTCTGTGCATTGATATGTGAATAGTATAAGACATCTAACCTCAACCTATGCCAATGCCATGGTATTCCTACACCTGTGTCCCTGTATCTCAGACGGAGAGCATTAAAAATTCCCCCGTTATGGATCAGTAACATATATCAAATAATAGTGTACTAGATGTAAGAATGGAAAAGGTGATTTCCTGCTTGAATATAGAGCCAAGAACATGGCAATTTATCTTGATTGACAAGATCTAATAAAATACGTGGATTTGCAGCTTATAGATGATACAACAGGCACCATTTCTCCTTCACAAAACATCAGGCCAGACACAGCAGTATATACAACAATATTCATTCATTCATTGTGCATTTGATTCCTTGTTTTTGATATCCCTGCATATGATTAATGATTTTATAATTTTGATGTGTGTTAATTTCTTCTTCTCCCCTCTTTTCTATTTCTATTAAACTCCCTTGTTAATCTCTGCTTTCTCGCCCCCACTAACTTGTCTTTCTTCACCCTTCTTCTGTCTATCACTCATGTTTTTTTTTTTCTTGTTTCTCTCCCCCTTACTAACCTCCTTCTCTCCAAGGTGTCAGGAGATGTGAGGACGGGTGTCGTCCATCGACCCCCGATCTACCTGTGTATCAACACACTCCCCCACCCTCACCTTCAGCATGAATGGGGATATGCCTCATGTTCCCATCACCACTCTCGCTGGGATCGCTAGCCTCACAGACTGTGAGTGACACAGTCTTTTTTCCAAACACACACTGTCACAGTTTTTGTTCTGCCTCTTCAAGTGTAAAATGCCAAGCTTAAATATTCTGTCTGAACAGATGTAAATTTGCAATTGTGATTGCATATTCTCTCTCTTGCCTTCCTCTCCTTATTTTTTTACCCCTGCATATTCGTTATTGCTCACGTTTGTCTCCTACCCTTTTTGTCTCTTTTTCATCCTTATTTCTTTACTTCGCCACCTCTGTCCTTTCCATCATCTCTCTCTTCTTGTCCCAGTGTTGAACCAGCTGCCCCTCCCTTCCCCTCTCCCGGCCACCACCACTAAGAGCCTCCTTTATAATGGGAGGATCGCGGAGGAAGTTACCTGCCTACTGGGCTGTCGGGATGAGAATCTGGCCTCCCAGCTAGCCCATGGCCTCAACCAGGTCTCCACAGAGCACATGTGAGTGTATACGTGAGAATGTTTGCAAAATTGTGTCTTGGTCCTTAACAGAGAAACAGATCCAGCCTGAGGATTTGAGGCCTGTTAAAAAATAAAATCAACTTCAGTTTATTGTATTTATAGTAGTGGTGCGTAATGAGAGGCTAACATTTTTATCATGGTATGTCCTTTTATATTGTGGTATTGAAATATTGATATAAATCCACTGAAATAAATAACCAACAAATCAATGCAAGTCAGTTACATTGATGCAAAATTCCTGCAAATCCAATTTTGCCAAGAAGCAGATCTGCTCACTGATTTGAAACATTGCTCATAAAGGCCTCATACAGCAAAAAATATTAAGGGCATAGCTTCTTTGTACATTGACAAAATATCTACAGGTTGATAAATGTCTTTCTTCTAATGTTATACCATATATCATTAAATCTCCCAACCCTAAATTGTACATAACTATATAACTGTAAAATCATGATTTAATACATATATTCAATTATATATATATATATATATATATAATTTGACTGAACCAGTTCTTTGTGTGTCTTTTCAGAGAGCTGAAGGACAACCTGGGTAGTGATGAGCCAGAGGGAGACGCACCACTGCTGCTGCAGACCATGCTGGCCAGGAACCCTGGCATCTTCAGGGAGAAAAGTACGGAGACGCTTACCTGTGCACATTATAATACAAAGGCATACAATCATTAAGACGAGCTTCATTTTGACATTCATAAGCAAAATATATTGTATTTTCTTACTTGTTGTCCTACTGTGTTGGTATGCATAAACATAATAATACACAATATTTTTTTTCCCCCATTTCTGAGCAGACGTTATGCAGCAGCCAATGGTACAACAGTACAAGATCACGCAAAATTCCATGCATAGCCCGGCCCAGTCTGCAAACTTCCAGCCGACAGCAATTTCTCCCAATCCATCAAGGTGGGTCAGGCTGACTAATGTATGATGATATCAAAAAGAGTAACTAACAATTGTTGTTTACCTGTTTTTTTTTTCATTAGTATATTCCAGTTGCATCACAATATTTAGTAATATCTAGTTTATCAATGAATTGTTTAATGTATATGTAGCCACAATTACTCCACAGTATAAATTATTTTATTGAAGGATAATACAAATATATTGTCTGTGTGCTGAATAATGGTAATTATTTTACTGTTAACCATGCCACATCATTCTACTTACTTGCTTATTTTCTCCCCTCCCTGTTCTTCCCTCCAGCCGCTTTGTGGCTTCCCAGACCAGTTCCAGTAGTCGGTATATGGGCCAGCAGAATAGTCCGGTGCCCAGCCCTTACACTCCACAGAGCCCTGCCACTGGTTACATACAGCAGTATCCCCACCAACAACCACCCAGCTACAACCAACACCAACAGATACAACAAGGTGAGAGTGTGTGTGTGTGTGTGTGTGTGTGTGTGTGTGTGTGTGTGTGTGTGTGTTGTATGTTTGTGTGCATGCATGAGGGGACACCAAGGTTTTGTTGAATATAGATAAGTGCTTCCTTATCTCTGTGCGTGCGCACAACCATCTAAATGATTTATTGCAAGACATCAGCGCAGTTTTAGACTTGTGTGTGGTTCACATGCTAGCAGCATAGCATTAGACAATTATAAGTACATAAAAGTAGAAGGTTTAGGGTGTTGTATTTCACACAAGTCACAAAATGTGTGCAAAGACCAAATATTCCAAGGAAGATCTGTTTTTTTTTAATATGATTTGTGGGATTCTTATTTTAAGCCGGTGATAGTTTGCTGGTACAGTTTTACTTTCTGACATAACAGTGATCTCTAGCAGCTGTTATCAGCTGTGCATGAACTGTGATGATTTGGTGATCTGGTGGCCATAACTAAATTGTTTTGTCTTGTAAATGCACTCTGATGCGAGTGTTATACTTGCATATGTTTTGCTGCTGTGGTTGTGTAACAAAATTCAGTTCCTTCATTGTTAAGCCACTGTTTCTTTTCTTTTTCACATTTCTTTTTCAGTATATTTTACTGCTTAGAATTTACAGCTAAAGTCATCTTTACCAAAGATCTTTGCCAAAATTTGTGGTATTTATGTTATGTGTTTATGTAAATATCAGCCACGGTTTTGGCTTGGAAATTCATGCCTCCTGAATGTGAATAGAATTTGCATTTGAGAGCTGCACAGTTAATTTTATAACAGCTTTGACAATTATTGCTCCCACAATGAAATGTAATTGGTTGCAATATTGTTGCCTTTAGAGTGCTTACACTGGTGTGTTAAATTACGCTCCCAGTTCACAAGAAACCTGACCAATAACAGGAGGAACAGGTTTATTTCAAGCAATGATTTAACAAATTTCTGCTTCCCAAACAGGCTTGCAGCTAAAAGCCAAAAAGCTCTGCAGTTTTATAGACCAACAAGTTTTCTTGGTGATTCCTGCAAACACCGAAACCCCACTTAAGCAATTACACCAAAACAGTTTATAGTAAAATCCTTGGTCCAGTAAATGCTTGTTTATTTTATTAGCATTTTTCAGACATTTTTTGTTATTTTTTTCTGTAATAATCAACAACTCACTAATAGATGATGAAAAAAATGACTCCTTCTCTTCTTCTATTTGAAAGTGTCTGTGGCCAGTCCCATGGTTCCAGGCAGCATACGAAACATCCATGACGGCAAAGTATCAGGGCAGATGGCCAATGCTGCCAACCATCACTCAGACAGACATGGCACTGAGGACTACCTGAACATTGTGCACCGACTGGGCAATGAGGTACGACTGACAAAGTCTAGAAATGAATGAATGAATAAATTAATTATTAAGTACTACCCAACCAAGGCAAAAATGTATGAATGAACAGCAAAGCCAAGGTGTTGAATAATGATATTTTTAAACAGGGGAAGTTTGGAAGGTTTATATATTATATATACTGTATATATTTGTTAAGATGGGGGGGGGAAATGGTAAACACTACTAAAATATTAAATATCTATTAAGCAAATTGCAAAAAAGTCAGACTTAAGATTTTACAAACTGCTTATGAATAAAGATTAAAAAGGTAATGTCACATGATACTTTCTAAGCAGTGGTTATGAATGACACCTGTTGAGCCACATTTTTAGCCACAAGTGTGTGTGTGTGTGTTTGTGTTGGTTTTATTTTTTTTCATAGCTTAATCTTAAATGGGTTCAATTTCAAAAATTCTATTGTTGTTTTCAGTTAGTCATTCTCTGAACTGACACAGGTTTTGATGTGGAATCTTGATAGTTTATTTCTGTTTTTTTGCCATTAAGGGAGGAGGCCCCAAAGAAAAAGAGATATTTTTCATTATCGGTTAATCTGTTGATTATTTTCTCGATTCATTGATTAGTTGTTTGTTCAAATGTCAGAAAATGGTGAAACATGTCAACCACTATTTCCTAAAGCCCAAGATTCAACCTTAAATGTCTTGTTTTGTCCCAACCAACAGTCCACAACCCAAAGATATTCTGTTCTACTATAATTGAATACTCTATAGAAACAGAAAATATTCACATTTCAGAAGCTGGAATCAGAGAAATTTGACATTTTTTTTTCTTTAAAAAATGAGTCCAAGCAATTAATTGATTATTAAAATAGTTGGTGATTAATTTAATAGTTGACAACTAATTGATTAATTGACTGATCGTTGCAACTCTAAAACACATAAAACGCTAAATAATGTGCTCATCTCAATACGATAGGCTTTATTGGTGATTTATTGGTTTATTTGGACAAAAATTAGTTGTGTAGAGCTATTTTTGCAACAAAATTTTGGTTGAAAGTCTAATGTGAAGCTAATGCCATGTTGGCTTACATCTGTCTTGTCTGTGTGTTATCCAGGAGGGTGACTCCACCATGAGGAATCCTTCTTTCCCTCTGAGGTCTCCACAGTCAGGCTGCTCTCCAGCAGGGAGTGACGGAACGCCCAAATGTAAGGACACTGGAAGAGGACAGGAGGCATTTAGGGAGAACCCACTTTTGGCTCTGAAAATACTCATAATCAAACTCAAAGGGACAAAATGAGCTGAATCTTATGTTTTGTTCGGTCGTGATCACAGTGTTACATCTGGTGTTATGCACGTTCTTTTTACATGCCTTTATGTCTTTGACAAGGGACTTTCTTTTTTTTGTTTGCTTTCTGCTTCCTCACAGCGGGTTCCCGCCCCCCGCTGATTCTGCAGTCACCACCTCCCTATGCACCCTCACCAAGGGAGGGAGGACCTGACCAGAAACAGCAGCTCCAGCAAAGGAAGAAAACCCCAGCGGTGAAAGAGGAGAAAGATATGTACGACATTGTCAGCTCTCCAAACAAAGACTCCACCAAACTTACCCTCAAACTGTCCAGGGTCAAGTCAAATGAGTCTGACCCCCCAGGTAAGTGAAGATTTTGGATCAGCTCAATACTAGCTGGATCTTCATTTTTTAAAGTAAGTTTAGTTAGTTTTTTTTTCACATTGTGTTCCAAGGTTTCCCACACACACATCCAGTTTCAAACTTAATAACTTTCACAACTATCAAATCAATTAGCAGCACTAAAAAGAGGTATGCCGTTCATACATCTTTTAAGAACAAAAAATCTCATCAGTCAGAACCTTTCTAGTAATGGAAACCATCAACCATTTAAATACAACCTTATATGAGTGTTTTTGTTAATATCTCAGGTGAGGTTGTGCCAGGCATGGACCAGAACTCGGACAATATGGAGGCAGAACTGGGCTTTCAGCAGGTGCCTGTCCTCCAGCAAAACCTAGTAGCCCGGCTGCAACCGGGCTCCCTGGCAGGTGGTGCCAGTGGTCTCCAGCCGCCCACTTCCCCTTACAATGAGGCAGAGCTAGATGCACTCGCTGAAATTGAAAGGATAGAACAAGAGACGGCTAGTGAGAAGTGTTCCAAGGAGGTGCAAGATAAAGGTGTGTAGGATATCTCTACATTGTATGAATAAAAACTGAAAAAAACTAGAGTGTTTGAGTATGTTTTATATTATTGTCTCTCTGTTTACAGACAAGCCACTGAAGAAGAGGAAACAAGACTCTTTTCCCTTGGAGCCAGGCGCGGGGGGACCAGGTGGCCCCACAGGTGCCCCGGGCAGTGGATCAACAGGAGGGGGCAATGCAGGCAAACTGACCCCGCAAGAGGCCACCGCAGCTGGGAATGGTGCCAGCCGACCTCCCCTCATGGTGAGCATCGAACTCCCGCAGGCTATCCGAGCTGATGGCCAGCTCGAGCCCTGTCTGGCTGCCCCTATTCCAGCCCTTGAGGCCCAACGCTGGCCCGAAGAACCAGCTAGTGGGCCTGCTGCAGTGGAGGGTTCTGACACAGCTTTGCGGTTGAAACCAGATGGACGGCCGGAAGTCATCAAGAACAGGGTCGATAAACATGACAGCAGGAGAGAAGGTCGGGAGTCATCAAAGCACCGGCATGATGAGAAGTCCTCAGACAGACGGGGAGAGATGCCGAAGTCATCAAACCGAGGCGAACCTGGCCGAGACAGGGACCGAGAATCTGACCGAGACAGAAGGCATCGCAGCGAGACAGGTGGTCGAGACCGACGCTCCCCTGATGCTCGCTGCCGAAGTGACCGAGATCGGTCTGGCTTCCGGGCTTCTTCCATGGGAGAGCCCGGTCGGAGCGGCCATAGGCAAGATGGTTCCAAACCGGCCTCATCTGCTTCTGGTGCTAAAATTCCAGATTCTTTCCCTGCTCAGCTCCTGGGAGGGCATAGTGGCGCACTGAAGAACTTCCAGATCCCTAAGGTGATCTGGGCTGACCCAAACCAAATACATACCCACCTACCAATCATTCAACTGTCACTGCCTGCAATCTCACAAAACCAAATCACACCACTGCTCATTCGTTTTTGTTTTTGTTATCCCATTTATAAGCCTTTGGTTTATCCCAGGGATTGTTTTTAGAATTCTATTAACACATTAACCCCATACCTAACCATCTATTTAAAGCAGAAGAAACAGTTTTGTTTGATTTTATTATCAGTCCTGTGTGTATAATCAAGAGCAAGAATCTTAAAGAAATGCTCCACTGCTGTTTCTCAGATGTTGCATGTGGGTAAATGTCTCCTGTAACCACTCAGTCATTCACACTATGGAAACTGACGCCAAACTGAAACACCTGGACTCAAAAAAGCCATTTTTTATGTTGACAGTCAAGCTTCCATTTTTTTTCCCCAGCCTGTTTTTTTTTTTTTTTTTTTTGATGTTTTGTTTTTAACAATACTCTATTGTCAATGCAGTGTTCAGAGGTGCAACCCACAGCCACATGCCATAACCCAGGTGCATGCTCCCACCACAGTGAAGTGTTAATCAGAGCTGATATTTTAACACGGTAGCGTTTGTGTGTTTACTTACAAAAAAGCAAACACAATTTTACATGCATTATTTTGATGCATAACATCCAAACAATGGCTGCTATTGCAGTACTAGAATGAAATGTAACCAACTAACATACAGCTACTGTATGTTAGACATATTTAGCACCCAAGCAAGTGACATTACACTGTTGGTAGTTTAATGTTGCAATTGTAGTCGGTAGCAAATCGTGGTGTTGGTTTTATTTGTTAGTTTCTCTTTTAAAAATATCCCTGCAAACCAACATACAGCATGCATATATTGGCAACATTTGAAGTGTTACTTCCTTGTAGAAACACCCGCAACCGCCATTCTCAGCTTTGGCAGGGCAGAATTGCTACCTCGACACTACATTGTTGACAATGTACCATGTATTGACCATTATGCTGTGAAGTAATACTGTGGAGTATTCCTTTAAGTCTTTGTTACCAGAACTATAATGGAAACTAACATCAAAATCACTAATCTCATGTCAGTCAGTTTGATCCATTGTTTACATTTTTATTATCTTATATTATTTTCTTGTCTGTAAACATATTTTTTCTGTCCTAAACTTGGAAGTGTGAATTTTATTAAGTTTGAACTTCATTGAAAGACAACTCAGAGGGCTTTTCTGATTCTCTTCTTTCAGATCAAACGCGATAAGGATGGCGGCGGTTCAACCGACAGTCCAATCTGGTGTCAGCCAAAGGTTAAACTGGAGAGGCTGGGTTTGGTGCAGGACTTTGAGAAGAGGCCCAAGCCTGTGGTGGTTCTGAAGAAGCTCTCCGTTGACCAGATCCAGAGGATCATTCGGCACAGCAAGTCTGGAAAAAACAGGTTCTCAGGAAAGTCAAGCAAAAGTAAGAACATGCTATGGAAAAGCAAGCACTTTTGTTCATTTCTATGTTATTGAAATTAACTTGAATATAATAACATCTCTATCTCTATTATGCTGGCATCGTGTGCATCTTTGAAAGCCTAATGAGTTGTCACATGTTTAGGTGGTATGGACCCGGCAGTTCTGAAAGAGCTTCCCCCAGAGCTGCTGGCAGAGATTGAGTCAACCATGCCCCTTTGTGAAAGAGTTAAGATGAACAAGCGGAAACGAAGCACTGTAAATGAGAAGCCCAGATATGCTGAGGTCAGCTCAGATGAAGACACAAATGGAGAATGTGAGTCAAATTATTTTATCCTTGTCAATTCTCGCCGCTAATCTTTGCACAAAGCCTATCGAGACTATTGTGTGTGAACCTTTAGCAGCATGAAATCTAATGTCAGTCTGTCAGTCCACCACTTTGGTCCAGATATCTCAACAATTATTTGATGTCCTGACTTTTCTTCTGGCGCCACCAGCAGGTCAAATTTTTCACTTATCCTGTGAAATATCTCAACATCTACTAGATGATTGGCACCAAATTTTGTACAGATATTCATGGTGCCCAGATGACGTATCCTACTGACTTGGGTGATCCTCTGACTTTTCCTCTACAGTGAGGTTCCCATTTGTGGTTTTTAGTGAAATGTCTCAACAACTATTGGATTTTTGGATGGATTGCCATGAAATTTAGTACAGACATTCATGTCCCCCTCAGGTTGAATTGTAATCACTTTTATCCACTGACTTATCATCTAGCGACATCATCAGACATTTCCATCATCCTCAGCATCTTCAGTTACTGCTAATTGGCAAACATTAGCATGCTGTGTTAGCACTCAGTTTAAAAGCACTGCTGTGCCTACGTATACGCTTCACAGAGCTGCTAGCATGCCTGTAGACTCTCAGCCTCGTTAAAGTCACTGTAGCAAAGAGCTAGTGCTACTTTGATATTCCGGTTTATTTTTTATATATATTTAGGGCCTATTTCTTTTAAAGGATCTGTCTGAGTTCAGAATGTTTAATCTCTACAGCTGCAAGGAAGCGTCAGCGTCGAGACAAAGACAGGTCCTGGGAGTTTGAGGAGAGGGAGCGCCGGGGTTCAGGGGAACATCGGAAAAGCGGGCACCGGGACAGCCGAAGAGGCTCAGGGAGCCGCTATCGAGACTCCTCCGAAGAAGATTCACCACCACCTAGCATGAGTGAAGGTTTGTGTTCAAAACATGTACCACAGCATTGCACATTATGTTTGTTTTTCTTTTGAACTGTGTGTGAAAGTGATAGAACTGCATAGGCCTTCTGAGTTAAACCTAATGCCACAATAGATTGAGGACTAATGTTCTTATTTCCATAATGAGACACAAATAAGACATGGCATCAGACCACAAAGCATAAAAATTAAGATGAAGTTTCTCTGACAGTTGCCAGAAAAATGAAGATGAAGGAGAAGCAGAAGAAACGGAAAGCATATGAACCCAAGCTTACCCAAGAAGAGCTGATGGACTCGTCCACATTCAAGAGGTTCTTGGCAAGCATTGACAACATACTGGAGAATCTGGAGGATGTGGATTTTACTGCCATGGGTAAGTATCAGAGCTGACTGGCTTTCAAACTATCACTGTAGGCTAAAAATAACTTTGGATTTACAAATCCAAATACATCATGTTCTATTGTGATTTTGTTTGATGTTTTTTTTACATTATGTCTTCTCTGTGTGTTTTCCAGCGGCAGATGATGATGAGATACCTCAGGAATTGCTGCTGGGTAAACACCAGTTAAATGAGCTGGGCAGCGAGTCCGCTAAGATTAAGGCCATGGGCATCTCCAGCAGGGTAATGGGAACTATATTACAAATACAAACATACACAGACTTTAGTTGGACTGTTGTGGATAGTGACTAGTTGCTGCGTCCTACGTAGGTCTAAATGATGGTCTCTTCTTCTTCTAGATCCCAGCAGACAAGCTGGTGAAGCTGCTGAACATACTGGAAAAGAATATCCAGGATGGGTCCAAGCTTTCCACCCTGATGAACCACGTGAGCCCCCTTTTCCTTTTTTGTGTTAATATTCTGTGCAGTGGTACTTTATTGACATGTGATTGTACTACAAAAATCCATAAAGTATCCATGTAAGAAAAATGAAATAAATTGTCACTGCTGACAATAGAAAAACATTGACATCTTTTTTTCCCACTTCCAACCTCAGGACCACGATGCAGAGGATGAGGAGAAGCTGTGGAGAGACCTCATAATGGAGAGAGTCACAAAGTCAGCAGACGCCTGCCTAACGGCCCTTAACATTATGACCTCATCGCACATGCCGAAGGCTGTCTACATAGAAGACGTCATAGAGCGGGTGCTACAATACACCAAGTTCCATCTCCAGAACACGCTGTATCCACAGTATGATCCCGTCTACCGGGTTGGCCCACATGGAGGTGAGGATAAAGAAAAAAACGACACCTCATACTGTTGTGATCTGAGTGAAACTGTGTGTGAGAACCCTCCACCAGCATTTGGTAGAAATGTATGATTGTCCATAAAGTTATCTAAGAATCTAAGCAGAGCTAAGCTGGATGATGGACAAACTTGTCAGGAAATTATCCCTAATGTCTGGGAATCATAGGCTATCACTTCTAATCATAGGCCATCACTTCCTATCATTATCCTTTTCTGTCTTCATGGACTGTCTGTTATGATATACCACAGAGTCCCTGTAATTCAGGAAGGGTTAAATTCAACAGAGTGCCTGCAAAATATGTTTTTTTTCCCGTAATGAAAACCCACAAATTCTTGGTTCAGAAAAAGTTTTGGAACAAAAGCACTTTGAGAAATCAGTATAACAGGGTTACTCTCATCCATGTAGGTGGCATGTTGAGCTCCAAGGCAAAGCGTGCGAAATGCTCCACACACAAGCAACGTGTAATTGTCATGTTGTACAACAAAGTGTGTGACATCGTCAGCAACATCTCTGAGCTCCTAGAGATCCAGCTACTTACAGACACCACCATACTCCAGGTAAAAACTAAAAATACTTAAAAACTGTTTGGTTTCAGTTATCTGTATATCTGGGAAAAAAGTGTTTGACAAAGTAAATAAACTATTGGAAACCAGATGATGTAAGATGATTCCTTTTTTCCTGCCAGTACCTCTTTGTTCACTACAATAATCATTTTTTTTCTTCTAATTTCCACCCTTTTCTATTTTTGCTTCACTTCACTCTCTCTTTCCTCTGCTCTTTTCATCCTATCCTCTGTTTTTCTCAGGTTTCTTCTATGGGAATCACTCCATTCTTTGTGGAGAATGTCAGTGAGCTGCAGCTGTGTGCCATTAAACTAGTTACAGCGGTAAGTTTTTTTTTTTTTTTTTTCCTGTCCAAAAAGTACAGACATTCAGTACTTATCTGAAGATGCTGCTTGCGACCATCTGTATGAATTCTGTTTTATCGCCTACAATTTATCGCCTCGCAATTTACAGTTAAGCACCTCCTCCTCCTGACTTTTGTGTGCATCACCTTGGATGTGTTCGTACAAAACCACTAAACTGTGAAGGTAAAGAAAACCTGCTTTATTATTTCTTGCCTCCAGGTGTTCTCACGTTATGAGAAGCATCGGCAGCTGATATTGGAGGAGATCTTCACGTCTTTGGCTAGACTGCCCACCAGCAAACGCTCCCTCAGGAACTTCAGGTATGTTGTTTAATGAGAGTTCACCTTTATTTATGGCCGTTATGGTGTTGCAGGGACGATGCAGCAAATGAGAGGCTTGATTATTGTTCAGCCACTGATGTAGCAAAGTGATAGATGAAGCAGAGGTGACGATTTCCCAGTGCAAAAGTATCTTCCTTCTACCAAGTCCATTATTTTCCTGGATAATACCCATGATGATAATGTATCTCGTATCCCTATCTCTAAAGGCTGAACAGCTCAGACCAGGATGGAGAACCGATGTACATCCAAATGGTGACAGCCCTGGTGCTGCAGCTCATCCAGTGTGTGGTCCACCTCCCCAACGACAAAGACGTTTTTGATGAGTACGACAGCAAGGTAGGAGAGCACGCTCACACACAAATGCACCAAACAAGGAAGCAAATACACCTCACGTCCATACAAACACGTATTCAGTCATATTATTTTCTAACACGTTCACACACGCTGTTCAAGCTAATCTTACAAGTTCTTTTTTTCTTTTTTTAGGTGGATCAAGATGTGTTGATAACCAACTCGTATGAGACAGCAATGAGAACAGCACAGAATTTCCTCTCAGTCTTCCTCAAGAAGTAATTACTTTCATTTCCATACTGCCCTGTGTGTTTTATACTTGTTGATTATAAAGTTGTCTTGTACTAAAGTTGTACACACAGTACTGTAGGTATTTATCCTTAATGTTACCATAATATATGTCCATAAATAATGCATAAGAAAAAGGCTAAAGAACTACTACTTTCTGCTCATTTGGAACATTGCTACCTTTCAGGTGTATTATTGACAGTATTTCTTATGCTCTCTGCAATCTGCAGAAATGTGCATCAAATCACCCTGTGCATGCTGGTACTGCATGAGACACAAACAATACAGGAATCCTTTGTCAAAATATTGCCCTATTTAATATCGCACATCAAATAGCCAAACAAATAAGTGGGTTTGGTATCTATTCAACTGGCTTGCTAAGCCTTACATATTTTAATTTTCTGTGTCTTAATTTTCTGTTTGCAAATGCTACCAGTACTTTTTTTCTCATTATACTTTGTTTCTGTTATTTTATTTCTCTGTTATTATTTCCTTGCCTTATGTTTTTCCTTCTCTGCCACTTTCTCCCCTCTCAGATGTGGCAGTAAGCAGGGAGAAGAAGATTACCGGCCACTGTTTGAGAACTTTGTCCAGGACCTGCTCTCTACAGTTAATAAACCAGAGTGGCCGGCTGCAGAGCTGCTACTCAGTCTGCTTGGGAGACTACTGGTTAGTGTGACAAAGCTCTTCCTTTTAAAGTGGAAATGCAACTATATGTATTTCAAGTGTTTCCAAGAGTAGATCATCCAGAAGCTATTTTAACACTAGTTGTGGTTACAACTCATTATTATAAATCTGATCATATGTATTCTTTGTATTATAAGCAAAGAACATGGAAGTGAAAGACAATCATGGTCTCGAGTGTTATATTACAATAGTGTCAAAACCGTGCATTTCTTGCTGACGTGTTTTTTTGTGTGTTCTTCTCTCCTCTCTGTCTCTGTTTCCATCAGGTGCACCAGTTCAGTAATAAGCAGACAGAGATGGCTCTGAGAGTGGCATCCCTGGACTACCTGGGCACAGTGGCTGCCCGCCTGAGGAAGGACGCAGTCACCAGCAAGATGGACCAGAGATCAATTGATCGAATTCTTCAAGAGGTAGAGAAACCATTTCACTGCAGTTAATGACTGCACTTTGAACGTATCAGTTGACATTCATAGTGACAAAAGGAGGTAAAATGGAACAAGCATATAATGTGTGCAGTTTCTCTTTGGATATGGATTATCCCCTCATTATGTGAATTGTACTTTTTATAATCTTCATCTCTGGTTGTGTAGTCTCCAGGTAATGATGAGACCCAGCAGCTGCAGAAGGCTCTACTGGACTACTTGGAAGAGAATGCTGAGACAGATGCTTCACTGGTGGTGGGTTTACATTAGACTGTGCAAGTGGTGACTTTAAACACTGTGTAAATATCTACAGTCATGTGCATGTTGTGAATGTTCTGTTAAATTGTCTTTTTAGCCACATATGTAATTTTTCTTGCACCATCACACAGGTAACCTCCATGTGTCAGATAAGCATAAAAGTGAAAAATGTCTATTATAAAACTGTAAGCCATAATCTCACAGCATAATCTGCTCAAATTACTCAACAGTGCACCCCGTCTTTCTCTTTATTGTCTATCTTTTTTACTGACTACTTATTCTAAAGAAATATTTATTTTCTTGGAAGCTTAAACTGATACTGAGACGTCCTTTCTTTTCTTTCTTTTTCTCTAGTTTGCTAGAAAGTTCTACATTGCCCAGTGGTTCCGGGACGCCACCACAGAAGCTGAGAAGTCCATGCGGAACCAGAATCCGAAGGATGAGGACTCATCGGACGGACCACAACATGCCAAGGAGCTCGAGACCACCGGTGAAATTATGCAGCGTGCTGAGAAGCGCAAGAAGTTCCTGCGCAACATCATCAAGACCACGCCAGCTCATTTCACCACACTGAAGTAAGGGCATGTGAATGTCTCGTCAGTGTATTCAATATCAGTCGTATAACATAAATCTATTTGATAACTCCAACCTTTCATGATTGCACTGTCCTGTCACTGTCTCTGCCTTTTTTGATATCACAGCTGCCTGTAACCACAGTTACAGTCTCACTGTCAGTTATATGACTTTTATAATCCTTTAATATTCTTCCTTTTCTCCCTTCTCTCCAGAATGAACTCTGACACTGTGGACTATGACGACTCCTGTCTGATTGTGCGTTATTTGGCCTCCATGAGGCCGTTCGCCCAGAGCTTTGATATTTATTTAACACAGGTAAGTTTTGAAAATTCTTACCATATGTATCTTGATTGTTTTAATGACCCACAACAGCTGCAGAAAATATCTATAATGGGTTTACTTTTAATTTTTTTTTTTTTTTTATTAGATCTTGCGAGTCCTTGGGGAAAGTGCCATCGCTGTAAGAACTAAAGCCATGAAATGTCTGTCTGAGGTTGTGGCTGTGGACCCCAGCATACTGGCAAGGGTATGTATGGATCTGTGTTTAAAGACAGTCTGCCAAGTGTGATTTGTCCTTTAATTACTTTCACATACTGTACATGATGTGGGCTGTCTTACCCTCTGTTCTTGTCATATTCTTGCTCTGGTAAACTCTGTTTAACTTAAAAAAACAACAACGTTATCTTGTAGTCTTTTTACTGTTTTGTTTTTTTTTTTTTTTTACTGTGCTGACACTCTTCTCTACTTCTGCAGTCGGACATGCAGCGCGGTGTCCACGGTCGTTTGATGGACAACTCCACAAGTGTGCGAGAGGCAGCTGTAGAGCTGCTGGGCAGATTTGTGCTCAGCAGACCCCAACTCACTGAGCAGTACTACGACATGCTTATAGAGAGGATACTGGTAAGTTGCCCACTCATGCGTAATAATAATAATATAAGCATTGTGTTGTAAGTTCCTGGATCTCCATTTGGAATATTTCAATAAATGTGTAAATATAAATATGTGCTCAGTGACCATAAAAATAGGCCACTGTTGATACTGGCCTTCGCTCAACACTGTGTCTGAATGTATCCTGTGATCCTGACACAGTGTTAGCACTTAGTTAACCATTGTACTATGGACTAGCAGTTGACTGTAATGGCACAAGCCGCCCAATGTCACCCATATTAGTTCATCAAGAGCCCTTTTACATAGTATACTTCTTGAGTACTTTGTGAGTTTTACACTTAAGCTTATTCTTGGTAAACCATTCACATGCAAAACTAGCATGTAAATGGAGCTGCTGTCGCATGTACCTGTTTTAACACGTATGCAAATGGAAGAGCAGGGCCACATCTACAGTGGCAGGAAATGCTATTTTCTCTGGTCACTAAGTTTACATTGGTCAACAACACAAGAATTGCCTTTTAAGTTGCTTAAAGTTGTCCCTTACTTTGGATGTTTCAGGTTTGATTTTACACTATTGAAATAATTATATAAGGAACAAGTTTAGTAGCAGGATTAACGCAGGTCATTAAAGTGGCTGTGGTATATGTGCTATTGATTTTGGAATGCAATCCAACACAAAAGCTTTGCACTCATTTTTTGTACTCAGCATCTGAGAAGCGAACACATTGCTGTGCCTGTTGTCATGGAAATGTTCATGAGGGTTCATGAGAAGTTCACTCTTCATCATAGTCTTGTACTGCCACTTATTGGAAGAAAAATGCTATTGCACCCCATGCAGACATTTGTAAATGGAGACAAAAGCCTTGTTTTTGACAAACTTTTGCAGGATGTTGCAAAACCTTTATGGATTAAGTTGTTCTTTTGTGCACAGGATACTGGTATCAGCGTGAGGAAACGGGTGATCAAGATTCTCAGAGACATCTGTCTGGAGCAGCCAACCTTCAGTAAGATTACTGAGATGTGTGTGAGGATGATCCGCAGGGTCAATGATGAGGAAGGTATCAAGGTATGGATCCACTCAATCAATCTGCACCTTTTGTCTCTCCACAAATTTAGTTGTTTTGAGACATTACTTTGATTCTTTTCTCATTTATATGCCTATTTTGTTTGCATTAATTTTCATTGTTATTTATAGAAATTGGTGAATGAGACATTCCAGAAGTTGTGGTTTACTCCAACTCCAGCCCATGACAAAGAGACCATGACCAGAAAGATCCTCAACATCACTGATGTTGTGAGTTCAGCTGACGTAACAGTTTGTTGTATCCAATAATAACAATAATAAACCTCAACAAAAAGACTATCTTTCATCAACCTGATCCTTTATCATTTTTGTCTAATTTGATCACTGTTTTCTTAATTGTCACATCTGTTTTCTTCCTTAGGTTGCAGCGTGCCGAGACACAGGCTATGACTGGTTTGAGCAGCTTCTTCAGAATGTAAGTGTTTGTTATTGGATTCACCTGTTGCGCAATATCTCAGTTTCTAAAACCTGCTAAAATGAACATTTTCCCTCTTGCTCTAGCTTCTCAAGTCTGAAGAGGATGCGTCGTATAAACCAGCCAAAAAGGCCTGTGTTCAGCTTGTCGACAATCTGGTCGAACACATCCTCAAATATGAGGAGTCTCTCGCAGGTATGTAAAACCATATGAGAGTGTACTTGCAAAAAGTAATCTGTGAACTTCATGAGTGAAACGTTTCTTTGTGTTTTTATTTCCTTTGTAGAGAACAAGGGTGTAAATTCAACACGGCTAGTGGCATGTATCACCACCTTGTACTTGTTCAGCAAGATCAGGGCCCAGCTCATGGTCAAACATGCCATGACCATGCAGCCTTACCTGACCACAAAGTGTAACGTAAGTGGCGTTCATTAAATTAACTTAATCAGTAATAATGAAGAAGATGCCATAATGAAGACGTGTTTATTTGTTTCACCTATTTTGATTGGTTTTTTTCTGATTGATGAATTTAAGAACCATCAGTCACTGTTGGTGCCAGTAATGAGTGTTGTATTATGTCCCCTGCAGACTGCCAACGACTTCATGGTCATCTGTAATGTGGCAAAGATCTTGGAGCTTGTGGTACCTCTGATGGAGCACCCCAGCGAAACTTTCCTTGCCACGATCGAGGAAGACCTCATGAAGCTCATCATCAAATACGGCATGACTGTGCGTGGCAGCGGCTTTTTAGAAACTTATATTGCATGCAGCGCTGTAGTAGCAGGTTTACTCTGTGAAATGTAATCCACGTTTTAGCATAGAGATGACATGATTGTCTGCCTTTCTCTAGGTGGTCCAGCACTGTGTGAGCTGTCTTGGAGCTGTTGTTAACAAAGTCACGCACAACTACAAGTTTGTCTGGGCTTGCTTCAACAGATTCTATGGTGAGATATGCAAATAGCAACTTTGATATTGTATGCACTGTTCTTGCAGTCTGCCAAAGTCAGCCATGTTGAGCTTTGAAGTGTCACCTCTTGTACATTCCAAAGTACAAAAAAAGTAAAATAAAGAATACCAATATAATACTTACTGTGTTATACAGTAAGTATAACGCTGTATATAGACACATAGACCAGTGTGGTGGTCCAGAAAGCAAACAGGTACACAGTTATACAGTAATACTTAAAAATACTTGAATGTTTCTGTCTTTTTTCTGCAGGTGCACTTAACAAGCTGAAGATTCAGCATCATGAGGATCCAAACAGCACGACATTAGTAGCGAACAAGCCTTTCTTACTGCGATCGCTCTTCACTGTGGGTGCCCTAGCTCGACACTTTGACTTTGATCTGGAGGAGTTCAAGGGCACCAACAAGGTAGATAGCAGCTTATGTTTAATAATGTTTACAATTTGACATTAAAGTTGAGGAAAGCAGTGGATTGCAACAAGTTCAATTATTAGTTTTTGGACTCTAAAACAAAACAGCCACTGATGGAAAAAATGTTACTGTGACCACCTGTGACCGCCATGACCAAAATTAGGTTAGATGTGCAACCAAAGCCATCGCTTTACCACATTTAATGCTGCTACAACAAATAATAAAGAATACACTGTCTCACATTATGTGTCTATGACTGTTATATACAGGTTGTTATCAAGGAGAAAGTTCTCGAGCTGCTGCTATACTTCACCAAACACGAGGACGAAGAAGTCAAGACCAAAGCCATCATTGGCTTAGGCAAGAACATAATTTTTTCTTAATGATTAGGTTTGAAAAATGTAAAGGTCACCATATTTTTGCCTGTAATTTTTTTTTTTAGCCACTGAGCCACTTGAGATGTACTAGGCAAGATTAAGATTTTCTTATCCCAGCAGTTGGAGATGGAAACTGTATCAGTATTCTCAAGATGTCTTTGCTGTTCTCTTCCTTCAGGGTTCCTTGTAATCATGCATCCCAGCCAGATGTTTGTGCAAGAGGTAAAGACCTTGTACAATGGCATCCTGGCTGATGGCTCCTCTTCCATCAACCTCAAAATCCAGATCCTCAAAAACCTCCAGACGTACCTTCAGGAGGAGGACACACGGATGCAGGAAGCTGACAGAGAATGTATGCAATTATTGTATTATTGTATGGAGTTATTGTTGTTGCTGTAGTTTAACAGAGTTGTGATTGTGAAACTGCTTAATACATAGTGAATAATGAATTGTTTTTCAGCATTTATACATTGCAAAAATACACTGTGGTACGTCAGCTTAATACACATATATAGTATATTGGCTAATGAACAACTTGTATTTTGTGTCCTTGCAGGGAAGAAACTGTCAAAACAGGAGGATCTGAAGGAGATGGGAGACATCTCTTCAGGGATGAGCAGCTCCATTATGCAGCTTTATCTGAAACAGGTGTTGGAGGCGTTCTTCCATACCCAGTCCAGTGTACGGCACTTTGCTCTCAACGTCATTGCTCTCACACTCAACCAGGGTCTCATCCATCCTGTGCAGGTAAGCAGTGAGAGCTAGAGAGACAGGTCCAGTAATTAAAGCACTTCAATTCACTCGTGAATTCTTTGGAGCCAATCGACTTTTTGAAAACATGGGCAGATGTTGTCTTTTCCTGAACAAATCTGTGCACAGAAGAAGTAGAAAAATTGTCAATATAATTTTGTCACACATCACACATTGCCAAGTCAACAAACAAAAAAGAAATATCACAACACAGCACAACAGTCCATTCACACTCTCTGCAGCCTCCCCACTTCTCACTCGACCTGCGTTCAGTGTTTCTGTCCACAGAAGCAGCCGTCTGTCAGCTGCAGCTCCTGCAGAGCTGAGAGGACAGTGTCCAGCCAAACTGCCTTCACCAGGCTGACTGACAGCAGAAAGTTACTGAACCAAAATAGTTTGCATGTCGGCTCCATGAGAAGAAATTGACAAGTGTTTGTATTTAATGATTCATTGAAACAGCTAATAAGTTGAAAACACATATACAGCGGGATATTTGTGTGATTTAAACAGCTGCCTGCTCAGATTATGCTTCACTAAAGGTGACAGAAACAGACTCGGAGCGTTAAAAAACACAGGGGGTCTGTCACGTCCTTACACACACAGCTGCTCTGATGACTTCCTCCTGTCCTGTGCACAAGCACAAATTTGTGTCTCGGTCGGAGCCACTTTGTTTGTTTCCCATTTACAGAGCCAATGCTGTGTATGAACACCAGCACACACACAGACCAGACAACTAGCAGACTGTGAGGAGATATTCGCTGAATTTGACAAAAAGTGTCTTGAACAATCTTTCTCCAGAATCGCTGACACTATTAACCTCACAAAAATAATTAAAACACTTTTTCAATTGTTAGTACACAGGTGACTGTAGGCCAAACTACATAGTAAAAACTGGCATGTCACTCAAAATGTAAATGATCTTATCAAAGAGACTTTTCACAATTCACTCAGTTCTGATAAATTCAGCGTCATGTTTCACAAAGCAGAACTCTGATTTAATGAAATCAAGTATAATAAAAATTTCATGGATGTGCTGACTGGCGGTGTTTTAGAATGTCAAACAGTAACATTACACGTTTGTTCTTTGGTCAATTCTTTTCTTTTTCTCCTGCCCCAGTATCAGCCATAACCACAAAATATAACGTCAAAAATAAAATTCTCTGAAGAAGAATCTCCTGCTTCCTTTTAACTAGCTAACATACTAGTCACTGCGAAACTTTTCGTGGGAAAATGTAAACATAGGCTCTTCCAGTCTGCGTGCCGTGAATCGTTTCGTCTGATTTGGGGGGGAATCGGACCCGGGGACAGGCATTTAGAATAACTATATAGAAATAGCCAATCTTCTCGCTGATGGTCTCCTTTGCTTATGTAGGTGATACAGAGGCATCAGTATTAAATTGAGACTGTTTCATAACCAGTTAAAAACTCCTTGTAGTTGCTTTAACATAACATCTCTTTTTTTTCCCTATACAGTGTGTGCCCTACCTCATTGCCATGGGAACAGACCCTGAGCCCAGCATGAGGAACAAAGCTGACCAGCAGCTGGTGGAGATCGACAAGAAGTACACAGGATTCATCCATGTGAGTTGGTTTTCATTACTGTCGAGTTCAATAACTATTGCACCAGGCAAGCTTTTTGTACCTGGATGAGGAAAGAGGAATTTCACCTTAGCCTATCACTTCTCCTCAAATAGCGTTTGTGCAGCTCCCTCTGGAGCCACAAAAGGCTTCACTTTTTTCACATATTGTATGTAGTCGTACTCTGCAACACCTGTAAACAGACTTGGATGTGTAAAATCGGAGCAGTTCCCCTTTAAATCCACCATTTGAAACTGTCATGTAGCTGCTTTGTTACATTTACTTGTTGTGACTGACATCCATATACGGACCTTTTACTTGTGCTGCAGAAATGCTCTAACATGTATTTCTGACTCATTATTTTCTTGGCATTTTCCCATTGCAGCAGCTGTCTCAACATTTGTCTCCACTGCTAATTTTGTAACACTTCCTCCTCACTGTATCTGTTCCCAGATGAAGGCAGTTGCTGGAATGAAGATGTCATACAATTTGCAGCAGGCCATTGAAATGTCTCGTAAGACCATCATAAGAGGTTTTAGACAGGACGAGACCCACTCAGCGCTCTGCTCCCACCTCTTCACCATGATCAGGGGGAACAGGCAGCACCGGAGGGCTTTCCTCATCTCACTGCTGAACCTCTTCGATGACAGTGCGGTGAGTAAGCCTGCTCTACAAGTATAGTGGTGTTGCCTCATTGAACGCATGCCAGTTTAAATGTACCTCGAGCTTGCCAGCAATCTTGTTGCTCAATTGTCTTGGCAGGAAATGTGATAAAAGGTGCAAGTGTTTTATACGACTTTCATAGATACAGACAACACTATTCTTTTTAAAGAAACACCTATTTATTTATATACGGCAAACACTGTGGAGTTGAAATATGTCAAATTCCATTATTTAGCTGTCTTCCAGACTAGATAAATTTGAATAGTATAAATAGTAACAATTTTTATAAGTGAATTGTGCAGTGTGTGTTTGTACTGGGTATTTACCAACCTACTCAACCTTGCTTTTCCCTCTTTTCTTTCTTTCTGCAGAAGACAGAAGTAAACATGCTGCTGTTCATAGCGGACAACCTAGCCTGTTTCCCATACCAGAGCCAGGAGGAGCCTCTCTTCATCATGCACCACATAGACATCTGTCTGTCTGTGTCTGGCAGCAACTTGTTGCAAACCTTCAAAGAGGTAGGATAGCATTTTTGAAAGTACCTCACATCAAACCTCTAGTCGGGGGCACGCGCCTCTTCAAGAAATATGGTTGAAAAAAAAAATTCTGAAAAGCACACCACAGAAAAAAGAACTTAGTATTAATATTGTTATGGTTACATTTTCTTTTGTCTCTGTTCAGCTTCTGATGAAGGAGCCGAGGCGTAAGGAGAAGAAGGAGAAGAAGGAGTGGAAGAACATGTCGGATGGGGAGGAAGAAGAGGAAAAAATGAACTGCGACTCTCCCAGGAGCGACGAGGGAGAAAACAGCAACAGTGACGATGATGTGGTACGGCGGCCCAAAAAGGCCAGAAAACCAGTAGCAGACTCAGAGAGCTCAGAGTCTGATCTGGAGGATTTGGATGTGGATGATACAGAAAAGGTAATGAGGCTCCTCCCAGACAATCCCTCAGGTCTCTTGGACTTCGCTAACGCTGTTCAGGGCATCCTGTTGCTGCTGGTGCTCAAACAGCATCTGAAGAACCAGTATGGATTCTCTGACGGGTAAGAGCTACAAAACCTCTGTCTACAGCCTTTATCTAAAACAATATATCTGAACCTTTTAGTGTGGATTACTTTTACTACTTCTGACATTCAGCCATGTTGGTGACTCCAAGTTTTATGTCTTTCAACAGTAAAATTCAGAAGTACTCTCCAACGGAGTCAGCCAAGGTGTACGATAAGGCAGTGAACAGAAAAAGCACTGTTCACTTCAACCCACGACAAACCATCGACTTCATCTCCAACAACATGGCTCACGCCACATTGACAAGCGATATCAAGAGGCGGATCGTCAAACAGTACCTAGATGTAAGTAACAAAGCTACATCAGGTTTGGAGTCATTGACAGTATTTTATGTACATCACTAATAGCTGCTGCTGCTGCTTACAAAGCTGTCGTGTTGTAGAAATCAGCATTTAAATACAAAGTGATTTCATCTGAAGAATACATTTTAATAAAAAAAACTTTTTCAACTTGGATTTGAAATGAATAAAATATGAGGAGTGAACTGGCTGATGGCAATGTATTTTACATTCATGGTGCTAGCTTCTGCTAAATTTCAATGTGCAGATTCCACTTGGTTATTATACTGTACATGACCTCCACTTGTCTGGCATCTGCGGGATATGTGTGTCTGCTCAGAAAGAGTTATGCCCTTGAAATCATTGAAAAGCCTGTTAGCTTGCACCGCAACTCCACTCTGTCAAATTTGTTTCTTAGAGGTCGATGTGGAGCGTGAAAACTCGACTCTTAAAGTAATTTTCTTGTCTTTTCACTCCACACAGTTCAAGGTTCTGATGGAACATCTGGACCCAGACGAGGAGGATGAGGAGGGAGAAGCGTCTGCCAGTGCTAACATCAGAAACAAAGCCATAAACGCCCTACTGGGAGGCATCGGCCCCATGTCAGGACCGAGTCCACGCAATCAGGCGGGACCAGAGACAGATGACGACGACAGTGATGGCGATGAAAGGACCCCAGGGGTGAGATATATAGAAACACATGATGTTTTATAAAATAAATTTTTTAAGTGTAGAGGAAAATAGTACAACCATTTTTTTTTTCTTCTGTCCTCTCTGCAGTCCTCTCGAAGGTCAAGGCGAGCGGGTGACTCCTCAGACCCCGGCCGTATGAGCGAGACGGTGGATGCTATGGATGTGATCGCCCTTTGCTGCCCCAAGTACAAGGACCGGCCGCAAATAGCTCGAGTCATCCAGAAGACGTCCAGTGGATACAGCATCCATTGGATGGCCGGCTCCTACTCGGGGCCCTGGGCAGAGGCCAAGAAACGCGATGGCCGCAAACAGGTGCCTTGGGTGGACACTATTAAGGAGTCGGACATCATTTACAAGAAGATTGCCTTGACCAGCAACCACAAACTGAGCAACAAAGTAGTACAGACTTTACGCTCACTGTATGCAGCGCGGGAAGGAGGGGCTAGCTAATGGCTCCCGTGTGTTTTTTTTTTTGTTTTTTTTGTTTTTTTTCTTTTGTTTCTTTTTGGTCCCCCTGCTCCATTTCTACTTTATCAAAATCCTCTTCCTCCCTGCTCCTGCTCCTGCTCCTCCTCCTCAACCTGCCACCTCCAACAACACAGCCAAACTTCACTGGATTCCTACCCTCCTCCTCTCCTTCCTCATTTTTGTAAGAAAACACAAGAGGGCAAGAATATTTGACACTACATACTTTTACATGAGTTATTCTTGCAAAAATGAAAATGACACAAAACATAAGACTTATTATATTAGAGGGACTGCTATGTTTTGTTTGTGTACAAGCGCAGAGGATAGAATCCAGAAGGCATTAAAGGAATAATTCACCCAAATTATCCCTTAAAATGGTTATCAGAAAAGAGACCTGGAGGGAAATGTTTTGTCAACATTGTTGTGGGAGCTCCTTCGCTGTTGTGCAGCAGATTCTAGTCGCTCATTTCTACTCCCACTGTATCATAGTTTAACACGACAAAAAACTAAAATGTTTATATCTCTGAAGACAAAAAAGCTGTAAAAAAAAGAATAAAACCTTAAGTGAATGTTGGAAATTAGTCTTTTTGATGTTCTTATTAAAGTGTTTTTGGAGTTTATTATACTACTAGCACCCTGATGGTTTTTTCCTTTTAGCTTTTAGATATTTGAAAGAAAAAGAAGAAAAAAAGAAAAAAAAAATAAGAAATTTTATTTTTGTTCACTTTTATTTGTCCATGCTGTACAATGGCAGAGTGCTCTGAATATAATTTATTCTATTTCGAACTACGCATGCAGTATATGTGGCCTATTGCAGGAGGATATTTTGTAAATGTAGATTTTGTTGTATTAGGTCACCCTAGTAATAAGAGGAAAGGGGATTCATACCCTTTTGGTGGAACAAATACTGCAATAAATTTTCTACTTCTCTTTGTCACTTGTCTGCTCCAAGTGTTAATCTGATCTTTTCATTTTGCAAATGAACAAAAGTGTAGGACCTGGATACTGCTAAAACACAGACAGGCCTGAAGGGACTAAGAGTTGATCATTTACCTGAAACAAGTTGTTCAAACAAAACAAAAAAGCACTTTTAATTTACTCTAATTAAATTACTCTAATTTATCATTTTGATGTAATTCTGAGTTCTTGTGACAAGGTTTGCTCCTAGGGTAGTCAGGCCTCTACAAAAGATACCTAACTGTTGTTTTACTGGATATGTTTATGCTGACTGTAAAGACAAGTACATACAAATAATGTGTTTGATCAAAATTATAGTCTGCTATAATCAGAGCTACATTGGACAATGCATTGATACATTACAAACTTTTTAAATAGTTTCATGCATCCAACTGATGTGACCTCCAACTTTTTTTTTCAACCTTATAGCTTTTTTACATCACATTCAAGTTTACAAATATGACTTGAGAGCCTTTTACATGCTGAACAAAAGACTCATGCAAGAAGCACTTGTACGAGAGATTTAATGTGATATTTGTGGCATTCATCAATTTTCATGAATAGATCATCTCTGCCTTTCTTCACTAAGGAGAAACACTTGTTTGATTATAATGCCCTGAATTAGTTTGAATAGTTTGAGTTTAAATATGATAAAAAATGAATATATAAGTAAGACAAACTTAGTGCAAAATTTATATTGTATACCATATTTTTATCATCATGGCTGCCAATTTATTCAAAAGAGGTTTTTTTTTAGATTTTATGATTTTTATGGACATATTTTGGCGCAGCAACTTCTACATTTCAGCAGTTGTTGGAAACTCTCTGTCCAGTGTCATGTTATGTTGCAGATGACAGTGTAACATCACCTGTAGACTATAATATTCTCCTCTAATATCTCTGTGACTGTCACATGACCGCCTCAAATCACGGAGCGCTTTGCTTTAAAAAGACGTTTTTTAGCATTTAACTTCACGTCAAAGCATTCCCCTTTTATTTCTGTCACAGTGCGGAGCTGCGCTGATGACATATTAGCTGGATTCATATTTCTAATTGTTTCGGGTCTCCTACTGTCACTCCTACATCTTGTCCTTCGTTTGTCTTCTGGTTTCTGGAAGCAGGACTTGGAGCTGCGCGGTGTTTTTACTCTTTGGGAGCTTTTTATGTGAATGAAAGTCACCCACAAACTGAGTGGAACACGGATCTTTATATGGCAGTTTTAGGGGCTTGGGTTATGCTAATAATCACGTCTCACGAACGCGCACCTCCTCATGAACAGGTAGCATTTATCAGGCTGAAACGAGCGATTTTTGACACGTTCAGGCAGCAACAGTTTCATGGATCGCGCGTAAGATTTACTTATTTTCCTCTTATTGCTTTATGTAAGAATAAATATGCATGAAGCCCACTGTTCGCACAAATTGCGTGTGTGACGCTGGGGGATAAATACTATTTTTGTAGAGGGCGCAACGACGCATTCTTGGACCAAGTGGCTCTCCGTAGTCAGGTAACGTCACCATCCGGAGTTTTGTATTGTTTTGGCGGGGTTTGCGAATTGGTCGGTTCAAATGTTTGATTCATTTTGTAAACATTAACTTAGCTCTCCGGCTACGAAACATGGAGCGGTACGTCTTAAATTGTTATCTTATATTATATTAAAGTTATCTTGGTTCACTGAAGATATTCAGCCAATAACATTTGGTACAATTTAACGGTTTTGGTAATTTAGCTGAAATATTGCCAGCCAGCCGCCCTTATTGTGGCTTTACATTAGCCGCTGTGAACGTTAGCTACCGTTGACGTTACGGTTCGTTACCAACTTTCATAATAAGTTTACAGTTAACTTTAAGCTACAACCCGGTAACGATGTGTGTTTATATTAAGGTTGGATAAACTACATTTTATTCGGCGGGTTGAGTCCAGTCTAGTTAACGTTACGCTGGTTGGCTAACTAAGCTAACGTTACTCATAACATTCACTGAGATTGTGACAGATATCGCATCAACGTAATCTGTGTTCATATCTACTGACATTAATGTAAATAAGTAGCCAACACTATCGTACTAATGTGTAGTTTTATGTATTGTGGGCGGCTTTGTAAACAGTAAAATGACGTTAATGAAAGACATCTGTTTGTTTTTGTGTAATAACTTGTGTGCAGTGGAAGGATGAGTCGAGCATCGGGCAGCAGGCCATCGGAGCTGTGCCCTATGCGAGTTCAAGACAGCAACAGGATGAGCAACGTGTACACGACGCCTCAGAGGTTGGGTTAAAGTTACTCTAATAATAGTCAACAATTTTTAAAATACATTTAAACAAATATGGTTAGATAGCTACTACTTCCCTATATCACATACTGAGCACCACACTTGTAGGCAAATTTGTGGTTGGTGTAATATTACAATTATACACTTTATTCTTTGACTATTTCTAATATAAGGTTATATTCAAAATATTACAGAGTGATTGCTTAGTTTTGACAACACTGTTGACAGAATAAGAGACAAACAAGATGTTGGTGTAGTTTCATTCTGTTTCCTATACTTGTGATGTTAAACTGGGACACATACTGGGACACTGTGTAGTAAGAGGCCTCATAGTTAAGAGCTCTGCTTATTTTTGGGTGATATTTAGAAACTCAATGACTCTGTGAAGAAAGATGAAGAATAGATGTGTTGCAGTTTCTTCAAATGTGCCTAAGTCAACATGTGTCAACAGGCATTTTATTCACATTTTTTGTTTCTTTACAGTAAACAGCCTTCCTTTGGAAAGCTCAACATACCCAAACCACAGTCTGTGACCTCTGAAAGGCGGACTAGCTTCTTTGGTGCACGGTATGTGAATATTTTCTTAAAAAACAACTATAAAATACTTAGAACATACAGTGTGTACACACAAATATTAAAAAAATTAGTTTAACACAGATTGTACCAGTACAGTTACAGTAGTAGTAAGATGAAGTAACGTAAGCAATGAAAATTTATATTCTTTATCTTACACACCTTTCTATATGAATATCCTGTGAATAAGATCCCAAAGAGAACAATACCTCTGTGAAAACATCAGCTGACTGACCCTAATTACTTTATTTGAACCAGTGTCATGTAGTAACAATTGAGAGGATTAACAGAATAAATGAGGTAAAAAGGTACTGAATTGAGCAAATTATAAAAGAAAAACAAAGTTTCATTGTAAATTACTAACCTAATGAGTGTGTTTTTTAATTGCCAAGTAACAAACTTGTTGTGGTGTGTTAATATTGTGTTAATATTTTGACTGCAGGACTAGTGGAGCCGGCATGCGTCGCAACAGCACCATGTCAGGGTTTGGAGGAACTGAGAAGATCAAAGATGCCCGACCTCTGCATGATAAATCTTTTGTCCAGCAGTGTATCAGACAGCTGCATGAGGTAAAAATGCTTTTCTCAGACTACGTAGTGTATACACACAAAAAGGTTTGTCTATTTTGACATTGCAACACCTGTTTACGTTCACTAAACCTCTGCAAAGACTGACTGTGGAAGTGGCTTTTTATTCTAATTAGTATATTACAAAAAGCAATCAGTGCCTCCAGAAAATTGTGATTTTGTGATCACAACAATTAACCCAAAGTCAAGAAATCTCTGCAATATTTGTGAGAGCTTGCAAATTTGCTAAATTACCACAACTTTTCCGCATGAAATGGCCAAATCAACAGACCGCTTATGATTTGGACCAATTATAGCATTTCGTGTCGTGGTAACTTACGTCATTGCAGCACATTCAGCAGGGATTGAGGCACGCATTCGGGTAGAAGATGGACAAATCTCACCTGCCAACAAAAATTACTGCCATAGACCGAGCAAAACAATTCCCAAATGTTCCCAAATGACATTTGCATTCAGTTAGTCAGAAGAATACAAGTTGATGTGTTGTTCAGGCAACAAAGATGGACATAATCTATCTCAAAAATAAAAATGGACACTTTGGAAATGAAACTATATTTTAATGTTAATGGATTTATTTTAATGGCATTATTGACTGATTTTATTTGGTGCTAATGTTGATGTGAAGGTTTAATTAATGAAGGCCTATAAATGGAACTCATTGGAACATTTTTGGCCACAATAATCACATAAAAAATGCTGTGACATCCTGGAGGGACTGAGCAAATAGCACATTAGCAACTGAATTATAAGTAATGTGGTCTTAAAATGTAGCTTAATCTTTTTTTTTGTACATTTTTATAGTTCTTGACCGAGCAGGGCTACCCCGGCACTTTGTCCGTCAAGACCCTCCAGTCCCCCTCTACCAAGGAGTTTGTGAAGATGTTTGAGTTCATCTACCGCCAGCTAGACCCGACTTTTGAGATGCCGAAATCAAAAGTAGAAGAGGAGGTTCCAGCTATCCTGAAAGCCCTGAGGTAAAATGCTTTATTTGTCTTTATTTGTATTATTTAGTTGATTTAGCATCCACACAGCCTTTAAGTTCATGTTTTGACAAACATTTGCTAGACTTTATCTGATGGAATATGCAGTAAATAGAGCAACGCTTGTATTGGCACTCGTACTGGCTGCTCTACTGAATTCAGTACTCAGTATCTGCGTTAGCTCTGAAAAAATGGTATGGACATTGGGCAGTTGGGCTGTGTGTATTCAAATGGCAGATTAATACCATTCAAATTTACAGAAAGGTATAGATTAAACAATGCAAGTTACATTCATAGAAAGCAAATGTTTATATATAAATACAAGAATAATAGAGAAAATATCTTTAAAAAAGGCTACAAAATAATACAAAATCATAGTGTAAGAAGTCTGTACATGTAATTACCTCATCTATAGTTTAAGAAACATTGCTGACTGTCTCTGTCTTTATTTCTCTTCCTGTTTCTGATTTTTAGGTATCCGTTTGTTCTCTCCAAGTGTTCAATGTATTCTGTTGGAGCTCCTCATACCTGGCCACAAGCGCTGGGTGCCCTCATGTGGCTGATTGATAATGTCAAGGTGAGAAGCAAACAGCACTTTCCAGTAGAAATTAGTGAACCGGTTTTATATACAACCAGGTTTATTTGTATGATAGAATACAAATTGCAACAAAAAGAACAAAAAAAACCCCCAAAACAAACTCATTTAGTATTCATCACTAAATTCCCTAAAAACTTTGTTCTTATACTTGATCTGTGTTTGTTTGTGTCAGATCTACTGGGGTTCGAGTAAGCAGGAGCTGCTTTTCAGTGACTTCTGTGAAGACAGTGACAACATCGAGGAAGGGGCTGAGTATAACAAGGTACAGGCTGCTTTTAATAGCACCCAGAGACATGAATACTCCACTATTCTTTTAACTAATGCTGTATTGTAAAACAACACATAATAGATAAGAAAAGGTTATTATTATTTATATGAGACTTGTCAGTTGTACATACTGTATGTCTGTTGTTTTTATTACAAGGTTAATAACAGTTTGACTTTTCTTACTAATGTGTCACAAAGCCTACGTTGTTGACCAGAGTGAACACTTGTCTTTACCAGAACATTATACAAGTCTTCTTATTTTGTCTAAATGTAAACATGATTTTTTTCTTTTCATCTTCTCTTGGATTTGATTCCTGTGCAGCTCTTCTTGGACTACACAACTGAGACATACTCTAAGTTCATGCAGGGTGATGACACATATTACGATGAAGATGAAAGATTCCTCACTAAACTAAGTAAGCACAGCATCTCTCTGAAACAAGTTGTTTTTTAATATTGAATTGGTTTCTATGTATATTTGAGCATCATGTTTGTTTTAACAAAAATAATTTTATTCTTGCTGTTCTTACTTTTTTTGACACTAAGACTTCAATTTATATTTATATTTTTAAAGAAAGAAGAATTACATATTGTATTATTTACAAATCAACAAGAAATTAATATAAGTATGTTACATTTAAGTGTGTGTTTTTTGTGTGTTTGCAGAGAAGCTTTACAATGTTGATGAAGCCCTGTTGGCCTCGATGGCGGAGAAACACAGAATACTAAGTGATGAGGTTGACCGACTGGAGAAGGAGAGCCAAACGGTCAGAAGACTTTTAAATTCACACATCCTCACTCCTCATACAGAACACATATTTTTAAAATTTCCTTCTCCTGAATAGGATCGTCTAATGACGAAGAGGATGGAAAAGGTGAAGCTGCAGTCAGACCTCAAGAAGCTGCAGAGTTATCACAGCAGTCTGGAGGTCTTCAAAGCAAACCTGGAGAGCAAAGGCTCAGAACTGAATGATGAGCTGGACAACACTGGTAATTATGGGAAATAAAAGGTTCCACCTACCAATTTCAGGCAGCCAGGTCTTTGGCAGGATGGGCAATCAGAACTGAGATGGATGTGATTTATTTATTATTATTATTTATTTTATTTATAGATAGATAGATATGTACATACACACATATACACATACATACAGTGCTGTTAAAGTCATTTCCCTCCCTTTTCATTTCTTCTACTTTTGTTTATATCTCATACTAAATGGTTTCAGATCTTCAAACTAAATTAAAATAAAGGCATTTTATTTATTGAAGCAAAAAAGTTATCCAGCACCTATATCACCCATGTAAAAAAGTAATTGCCCCCCTAAACTTAATAGCTGGTTCAATGTTTGTGCAGCAACAACTGCAACCAAACATTTCCAGTAACTGGAGATCAGTCTCTCACATCGCTGTGGTGGAATTTTTGCAGAACTACTTTAATTCAGCCATATTGGGGGTTTTTCGAGTATGAACCGCCTGTTTAAGGTCCTGCGACACCATCTCAATGGGGTTCAAGTCAGGACTTTGACTAGGCCACTCTGAAGCCTTAATTTGTTTCTTTTAAGCCATCCAAGGTTGGACTTGCTCTTATGCTTTGGATTATTATCTTGCTGCATAACCCAATTGCGCTTGAGCTTCAAGTCACAGACTGATGACCGGATATTCTCCCTCAGGATTTTCTGCTAAAGAGCAGAATTCATGTTTCCCTTAATTAGGGCAAGTCGCTCAGGCCCTGAAGCAGCAAAACATCCCCACGCCATCACGCTACAGCACCATGCCTGACTGTAGGTATGATGTTCTTATTGTGGAATGCTGCATTTGGTTTACACCAGATGTAACGGGAGCGCTGTCTTCCAGACAGTTCCCCTTTCGACTCATCTGTCTATAGAACATTCTCCCAAAAGGTTTGAGGGTCATCAAGGTGCATTTTGGCAAAACTGAGGCAAGTCTTAATGATCTTCTGTGTAAGCAGTGGTTTTTGCCTTGCCACTGTCCCATGGATGCCATTTTTGGCCCCTGTTTCTCTAACAGTAGAGTCATGAATGCTGATCTCGATTGAGGTGAGAGAGGCCTGCAGATCCTTGGATATTGTCCTCTGCTCTTGTGTGACTTCCCAGATGAAACATCGCTGCGCTTGTGCTTGTTGAGACCTTTTAGCCACCTTCACATTGCTGTAAAGTTCAATGTAAGTGATGTGTAGAGTGAACAGGGCTGGCAGTAATCAGACCTGGGTGTGTTTAGTCCAACTGAACCCAATTATCAATGAAATTTAGTAGATTTGTAGATTTAGTAACTACAGCAGTAAAAACTTTTTTACACATGCCAAGTTTGCTTCAATAAATAAAATGATCATTTAAAAACTGTATTTTGTGTTTACTCAGGTTTCCTTTGTTATAGGTTACATTTTGTTTAAAGATCTGAAACAATTTAGTATGAGATACATACAGAAATGGGAGGGGGGCAAATACTTTTTCATGGCAATGTAGATCATGTTTTTTTTCTCTCATTTTGCAGTCAGTCATCTAGAGTCTCTGAAACATGAACGAGATGAACTGCAGCACCTTCTGCAGAACCAAAAGTTTACTCCAGCTGATGTAGAGAGGATCAACAGAGAGAAGAGGGAGCTCCAACAGACCATCTCCACTCTCAGCAAGTCCCTTGAAGATACTGAACAACACAAGTGGAACGAAGAGATCGCTCTGGCCAAAGTGAAAGAGAAGGTACCGTATATACATGTCTAGTATGTATGCAAAAATGAGCAGTAAACTAAACATGTGGGATTAAATGGATGAGTGTTTAAATGGAAAATACATCATTTTGTAATTTCAGTAAATTATGAAGGTTTGTCAGTCTGTGGCACATATTTTGACCTTTGATTTGCCTTTTTTCTTTGCCCCTCCTGAGTCTGTCCTGTTATTTCCCTCAATTCCAGGCGGAGTTGAAGCTAACAGAGTACCACAAGCTGGCACGTAAACTGAAGCTGATACCGCTGTCTGCAGAGAACGCCTGTGGTCATGATTTTGAGATCAGACCTTTTCAATGTGGACCCAGCAGCATGGTCCAGCATAAAACACAGATACAGGTACTTAATGCTTCTGATTAACCAAAGACGTGATTTTGTTGACATAACCACTTAAATAAGCATTAGAACAGACTTTTTGATAATGAGACACAGTTTAGGTTATTATCCCAATGCTCAGTGCTTTCTACTATGATCAGTTATTTGTAACTTTAGTAATGTATAGTACATCTTCTTAATATTATTATATTTTTATGTTTACTCCATTGAATGCTATTGAAAATGTGTAATTTTATCATGAGGAGATAGACTTTGGTATTCTGTGTAATTGTTCTAATCTCTGTTGTGTGTTGTAGATGCTTCTGAGAAAGCTGAACAGTGATGTGGAGGAGGAGAAAAGTCGATTAACCAACACAAAACTCAGTCTGGAGGAGTCTTGTGAACAGGTAACAAAATTTCTGCAGTCGGCAGCAACAGCCACATCTTAGTCTGGTTGTACTGCGGCATCTATAATGGTTGTATATGTATATGTTTGTGTCTTCAAGGTGAATTCTAATATTTTGGACAAGTCCAATGACCTGAAGCAGCTGAAAGAGCAGATTCGCAAGCTGGATGAATGGCTGGGTTCTGACATGCAGGTACCGTCTTTATATGTAGTTCAGTTGGCTTTATGTTGGTAGAAACACCATGTCAGTGGCACACAAGGAACAGACCTTTTGATTAGATGTGAAAACAGCAGACATTTAGAAAAAAAGTCTCATCTACTAAACCAATTAAAGATAACATGAAATTTGTATTTGCAGTGGTAATTCAGCACTGAACTGTTTGTCTTCCAAGCTGAAAAACGGGAAATAATTAACATTTTAACATGTCGGACAATACACAGTGTGTCATAGATGTGCTAAATATAATTTTCCTGTGATCATATAGGAGTTAGCCCGAGAGGAACAGGATTGGGCAGAAGAGGTGGACTCAGTGGAGAACCATTGTAAACTTCTTGAGAAGAATGTTAGTTATGGTTACGATGAGGCAGTGCAACAACTGAAGACAGCAGAACAACAGTAAGTGACTATTATATATTTATCAACAGTATTAAAGTCTTAAGGATTACTTGTTCATACTGCTGGAGCCTATGGCCACTAATAAACAAAGCGCTGACAAATGGCTAAATCAAATGGTCCTGGACATACTGTTTCAACTTGATACCTCCTGCCTCATTCATTCACATATTAATAAAATGGATCTCTGTTTCTGTCTGCCTAAATGATGAGGGTTTTTTTTGTTTTAGAATAAAAGATGTGGTCTTCTCTCCTTCAGGTACCACCTGGTGCTGCAGGAGACCAAGGAGAAGAGACGAATAGTGGCTAACAACCTCGCATCTGTCTGTACCACAGCGACTAACCACTTGTCGGTTACAGAGGTAACTTGCCTACAACCCTGCATCTGTCCCTAGTCCCTAAATAACAGACAAATCTGTTTTTAAACTCTTAAAGCACAATAATCATCTTAATCTAAACACATTTAACATTTGGTTCTTGATAATTTGCTAAGCATGCCTGGCCTGATAGCAGCATTACTCCTGTTGTATTTGCACCTGTATTTTTATTTTTCTAATATGTTAATGTGCAGTGTAAATACGGCGAGGCGAACTTCAAGCTGCTTTTTGCTCACTGGTTGTTTTTGTTGTTCCTGTAAAACAGAAGTGTCTGGAGGATCTGCACAGCAGAGTGCAGTCTGTTTGCTCCAAGGCTGTAGAAGAGGATGAGGCAGCTGTACAAAAGCTGCGGGAAACTTTGAAGACCTTCATGTGTAAGGAAAACAGTTTATAAGGAGCGGCAGAAGGATGGAAACCTTCAGTCCTGTAGGTGGAAGATAATTTGAGGGACTATGAAAGTTGGCAGGATTTCTCAGTTGTGTTTTTAGTTTGTTTCCATCTATAAAAAAAAATGTACTAGATTTTCACTCATTTGATCTTCTTAACACGTTGTGGAAATGTATTGTATGACTTATAACCACAGATCAACAACAAAACAAAAAAGAAAAAAAAAGCATTTATGGTCATTTGTCTTTATTTGTCTGCTGCACACTGGCAGTTTTTTTGTGTGTAAGTTATTCAGTTTTTGTAACAGCAGTGTGTTTTTTTTCTCCATCACAGTAGGACATAAATACAAATGGTTGCATCAAGAAGGAGGTTTTAAAGTTCTAATGCAGGTGGTGATGACAGACTGGATTCTCCCTTATAGTTATCTCATATTTACAAACTCCAGATTTTCATGTGCTTATGTTCTGTCATTTTGTCAATATTTTTGTGGTTTTAATAAATAAACTTTCATAGGCACAATAAAATGGCTGTAAACCCTCCAATCTGTATTTAATTGTCAAATATATGTATATACTGTAAATATGTGTCAACAAGACACCAGAGGAAAAAGGACCAGAAAAAAGTGGTAAGTGGCACATTTTAGTAGTAGTAGTTTTTAAAGGAGCATTCAGTACAGTATGTTGTTGGTGAACTCTTCAGTGTTTGTGGTTGTCCCGCAGGTAAATCATCAGCCCCTCCTCATATTAATTGTATTGAGCTGAAGCCACTAGAGGACAGCACACACCACTGTCTTCTCAAACTGTTCAGGTTGATTAGAAAAACAGATGAATATGGCGTGTTATGCTCTTTTAAATGTTCCTTTTAGATTTACATTTCTTTAGTCAGATAAGCAGCGTTTGACATAATCTGTGTCGGACAGAAACCACTGCTGTCTCGTCAGCTGTGGATCAGCTGACCTGAGCTGCTTCCATTTAGTTACTCACTTTTTTTTTTTTACCTTTCCTTCTGATGAAAGTAGGGACACTTTTTTCTAAACTGAAGACAGAACTGTTGGTCAGTTTATTTAACCCTTCCTTGACCAGAGTAACTGGCACGCAGGTTCTCTCCTTGCTTGTTTTCTTGCCTGCATTTGTAGTATATGACACCCAATAGAGCTGATTTGTGTTAGTTTAAATTTAATCTCATTTAATCCACTTTTTTTCCTTCACTACTACAATTTGATCAATTTCAGCCAGTTAAATGACCTGATATTTTGTCATCAGACAAAATACTTGACTTTTTTCTGCTTATAAATTGTTGATCCAGTCTTTTTTAAATATGAAAAATAATGGCTATTTAGAAGTATTTTCATAGTACAAACCCATTAAGCTTTGAATTAATTAACTTGACTGCAGCTAGACATCCGTTCAGTTAAACACTGGTTAACAAAGAAACCGCAGGCATAGTTTCCATTTGTTTTATTCTCATTTATGCTATTTTTACAGGGAACATTAGAGCATTTAAGTTCCGCAAATCAGCCAAAACCCATAAAACAGACTGGCTCATTAGTAAATGAAGCGTTTATTTTAGGAGCAGATAGTTTTCTGCACTTCTGGCAGGAGCATTTATTACAAATCATTTGGCTGCGGCTACATTGGCAGTGAAGACACAAACAGGAAGTGAGCCATATATCCACAATGCTTTCTCCAGTCATGGTCCACATTGCTCATTGTACCGGTTTCTAATGTACTCTGCATACTTGGCCTTCAGAATTAGTTTTTTTTTTTTAAATGTCTATATCCAGTCCAGAGATTCAGTCCAAAGAACCCGGGGCAATCTGAATGCAATTCAAACTATCATTCTGGTTTATTTTAGATTTTCCCAAAAATATTTTGAATTGTTCTTTATCCTGTAATAAATGATAAATGGGCTGCATTTACATAGCTTTTTTATCCAAAGCGGCTTTGATCCAGTGTCTGTCAAACTGTCTTGTGAAACTTCACAGGGTTCATACACCCAAAGGACCTTTTGTAGATTTCTGATTGAACTGCTCTTTTGGACATGGTGGTGTTGATTTATGATTTCACAGAAGTGCATCTTTTTCCAATTCTCTCATGTTGTTTCACTTTAAAGGGAGAGTCCACTCAAAACTTGTACAGTAATGTAACGTGGAGAGACAGTTTAGTTACAATAGGAAGAAAAATGTCTCAGAAAAAAGTCACACCTTCAGTAAGTGTCCTAAAAGCCCTGAAGGGAATCTCAGAGGTGCATTTAACTGTTTTGATTATTCACTTAACCGCTCTGGTATTCCTGCAGCCACTGAGAAAAGTAGCTGTATTTAGTGTCTGATGTTCTCTCTCTGGCCAAGGATTTGTTGCTTTTTTTAAACCTGTTGAAAAGCATCCTGGGAACAAAATAAAAATCGAAATTAGAAACAAAATAGGACAATGGCTCAGTTTACACAGAATGGCAAAGTACAACATTTTAGAGCTGAAATTGAAAAATTATGATGATTGCTCAATCATTGGAGTCATTTTTCAAGCAGAAACACTTGTTCTAGCCTCTCAAATGTGAGAATTTGCAGTTTTTCTGTGTAATATCATTGTAAACTGAATATCTTTGGCTTTTGGACTGTTGGTTAGACAAAAGAAGACATTTGAAGATGTCATCTTAGACTCAGAGAAATTGCAATGGGCATTTTTTCACTAGTTTTTGGACATTTCATAGATGAAACAATCAATTAATCAAGAAAAAAAAGACTTCTGACACAGAACATTATTGACGTATAAAATCTACCAATGCAGCATTTCCTCTTCAAAAGTGTTTCAATCAAGGTTGGAGAGGCATCGTGGGATTTGGGGCGGTGGCCAAACCCTAAAACCTCTCATCATGTCAATACAGTGAAGTCTACAGACATTTTTACAGAGGGAGGGACGTTTGAAAACCGTCAGTGCTGCAAGCGTGAGAGAAATGTTTTGGCAGATGTGATGAGGAGAGATGAGGTGATTGTGAGGGGCTCCGCGGAGAAAAATGTGATGGATAACTTCCACTACTAGCAGAGGCAACCCGGGACTGCGTGAGTGTGTGTTGGGGTTGGGTGGAGGAGGAGGGAGGAGAGGAGGAGGTGTGCAGGAAGTGAAAGAAAGGAGAAAGGCCGGTGCCATGTGTTAACAGCTACAGAGACTTAATTCAACTAAACAGGACCGACCTCGCTGTGTTTATCAGATCCCATACAGACAGGTGGCATCCATAAAAGCCGTTTTAAAAGACTCTGTGTGTGTGTGTGTGTGTGTGTGTGTGTCCCTTTGCATGTGTGAGAAAATGAATGTCATGATTTGTCTATCTTTATACCCCCACAGGCATGTACACGGTGGGCTTAACGTGTACGTCTGTGACTCCTCGTGCAAGAATGTGCGTGCTTATTTCTACGTAAACCTGTTTGCATTTTGAATGTTTTTGCTTATTTCCATGTTTCTGTTTGCATGTTGTGTGCTTGTCCCCCCTTTTTTTCCCCCCTAAGTGTGTGTGTGTGTGTGTTCTCCCCTTGCCTCAAAGACATGCACCATGAATTGTTAATACACTGTATGCTCCCGCTCTCACACGAGGGGATGTCAATATGACCCTGCCGAGGGCAAAGTCTTAACTCTTCCAGGGATTGTGTGTGTGTGTGTGTGTGTAACTCTCACGGGGCCTCTAAATGTAAGGAGGAGGTTATGTGATGGCGTGCACACGAGACAGAGACTCAGGTGCCATGAAAAAGCAGGAGATGTAAAAACAAAGCCAAAATGCAAAGGTTATATCCTTCCCTGCACCGTGACCTGGAGCAGGCGTGTGTTGTTGCTTTGCTGTGTACGACAAGGCTTTCAGCAGCTAATCTGTCATACCACAGACAGGCAGACACAGTAGAGCAGCGAGGTGTTAATGTGGAGTCTTATTAGGGGTTAATCTCACCCATCCGCCGCTGCAATAATCTGTTCTACAGATGTGGGAAATGAGAGCAGAGAGGAGCAAGCTGTCTTATAATGCAGCCACGCTCTCTCTCCTATTTTCTTTCTCCCAGCCTCCCTGTCAAAACATCGTTGTGTTTCAATGTGTTCAATGTGTTTCAATCTGTCTTCCTTAGACCTACATTATGACTGGCTCTGGCATTTTGATTTCTGTTCCAGCAACTAATTGTCTCCAGATTTAGAAGACAGATCGACGTCTGCTATAAGCTGTGTGGCAAACACGCACGGAGCTGACGCAGCTGTCGTAATAAGATTCAGATCTGAGAGAACGTCTATCTCGTCTATCTCATTGCAGACAGGCAGCTGTTGACATTTCGACCTCGACATTAATAACAATAACACAAACAATTACACCAAGTTACGCCGCATCATGTTGTGGCTTGTTCTCTGCAAACGTCTTGTTTGAGCTGCTGCTGAAGATTTCTGTGCGGTAAATCGCATCAGCAGCGTCGGTTAAGGTTAGTTTAGCTTGTCTACATGGGTTTGAAATGACTTAAAGATGAGGATAGACAGATACAGACACAAATACTCCGGGTTAGACAGTTCTGTGTGCAAGATATGCAAATGTGTAATTCAGCCCAAAATGTGCATGGGAATGTTTTCTTTTCCACACTGGGTGGACAGGTGTCTTGCCTTTCCATTCTGTGGTCACTGTTGTTGCTCTTGATTTCCAGTCTGGTATTAATTTTGAAGCCTTGCTTTTACATCAAGACAGTCACGTAAGTTGTTATTGCCTTGACATGGTTTTCATGTATTGTATTTATGGTGTTTCTGCTCACTAGAAAATGGACATTTATGAGTCACATTGTTTGCTGTTCATTCTGTGTAGGGAATAAACTGCAGTTCTGTACGCATGCTCTATCTCTCGGACTGTGGCTCAGCTTTTAACAGAATCAGGCATAAAACTTATCGTCATATTTCATCATATCATCGTAAAACTAGTTGACCCTGGTCTGCCTATATCCACTTGCAAACATGATTCTGGGCTTTATCACCAATAAAGCGCACCGCTTTATCACCTGTCCTCCCAGGAAAAAGCAAATATCCCAAAAACAACATATGTTAACATTCAAATGACAAACTGTCTCGGAATTATGACTTCTGTCTGAGCAAAGGAGGAAGTCAGGTGACATTATGATAGAGCCACAATAAAATACTGGCATTGAACACTTAAGACTGCTGTTAGTTTCCCGTGTTCGTCCCGACAGTCACCAATTTCAGGCATGGAGCAGTTTTAAATTCCCATCATACTTAATTCAATACATGTACACATTTCCTCCTGGACAACTTTCCAGGCTCACAAATCTGTTCTTGCTTTAATCCATGAGTGCTTACTTTAACACAAACCACAATCTTTCCCAAAACCTCACCAAGTTGTTTTTGTGCCTAAACCTAACCAAACCTTAACCATAGCGTGGTCAGATTTATTTTTCCAACTGTGATTTGTAACGGCTTTGGAAGGCACAGACAAAAGATGTCCTCCTGTTGATTGTGGCGTCAGATCATAAAACGCTTAGAAGTGTTATACTAGAGGGTATGGACATGCCAGCAAGGTCTTTTGTTGTTTAATTTGGAGGACTTGATATACCACAAGTATTAGTAATAAAACAAAGTTTCTGCAGAGCAGCACAGTTGCCTTCCCGGGCTGCTGTCATGTTACACATGAAGATCAGTTTACTCGTCATGGGGAGTCCTACTCAGCTTGTGAAAACAGTTGAAAGGATGAAGGAGCTTTGCCAAATCTAAGAAAATAACCCTGATGACATTGAGTCCCCAAACTTTATGGAACAGCAACACTACATTTCTGGAGTGCCCCTTTAACACAATGTAAAATTCAGATTTGCTGACGACTCTACAGTCCACAGCTTGGTCCACAACAGTGGTGAAATGTCATGATGATGTAAGAGGAGAATGATCTTATTCTAAACATTGACAAAACACTGTCACAAAAACACTCAGAAAACATCTGGACACAGCAGGCAGTCCCCGATCTAAGTCTACTGTGGACTAAAGTAGCTAGTCCTGTCATCAGGTGTGTGTGTGTGTGTGTGTGTGTGTGTGCGACAGGTTTTTCCGTGGGCTCTCCCACTGCTCCAGTGTGAGACCAGTGTTTCCTTCATGTTATGGTTCCTTTGAGGACAGTGTGTCGTGTTGACATTATGGCAGCTTCCTGTGTGACTCCAGCTCATGTTGACAGTTTCCTATGTGTTTAGCCTCACTGTGAAGCGGTGTAATTAGGGTATCTTTTGTTGAATAATAGATCCAATGAGTGACTGGTTCAAGCGCAGCGGGTTTTTCCTTTTCAGCGTGCTCATAATTCAGCTAAAGCATGAAACAAAAACAGTTTCTTAAATGTTATTCTTTTGTGTCAGGACAATTTATCAGTATGGGAGATCCACCACAGATTTAGCCAGACAACAAGACAGAAAGTGTGTCCCACAGTCACGTATAGAGAAAAAACAGCTGGAAAACCATTACACACTTCACACACTGTGTTTTTCTGGGGATGACAACACTTTTTGTGGCTTGCCTCCAGCAATTAGGTCATTTTAATATAAAGACAAATTACTGGAGGTCCATGTGTCTTCATCTTCAACTTTCACTTTGTTGTCGCCAAAGAGAAATTTGCCTCACAGCCAAGCGAAACATAGAATGCACAGACTTGAACATTAGATACATAAAACATAAGAAAATACATTAAACATAGTATATATTAGTAATATTTATGCTAAAATTGTTAATCTGTTTTCTTTTGCACCTGTTAGATACAAAAATGTGACTTATTTATTTGTTCTACTTGTAAGAAAGCTTCTAAAAAGCATTTGGAGGAAGTCAAAACACAAAACAGGCTTCAGTTGCTTTTAACACTAGAAGAGCAAATAAAACATTTTCCATCTTACAGCTTCACATCGACTTCTATTAGATTGATCAAATTTAGAATACGTTTTATCTTGGTTTGCAGATTCCTTTTTATCTGCTGCAGAAACTGAGTGCTATTAGGTTAATTGTCTTTCTGGGAGTGCTGGAAAAAGGAGAGAAAGAAAAAAGGATTTAAGTTGTCAGCTTTATGTTTAGCTTTTACTTTTATATCTGTGGTCAAGATTTTGTGTGAGAGGAGATGTTTTCTTAGACCGTTACTGTTGTTCTGTGTACCTCAAAGGTTAGAGCATGGCGGAAACATTGCAGAGGTCAGGGTTTTATTTCCTGTATTGGTAATCTCTGTCAAGAAAAAAAAAAGTGTCCACAGTGGTATGGGGCACTTTCCACCATATGGAATAAATTAAATGAATCAAAGGCCAAATAAACATGCCATGTTATTATCCACCTTCTTTTCTCCATGTTTCTCCGTTAGATCCGAGTGAAAAGTGCCTTTCCTCCCTGAAACAGTCAGCGCGCGTATGTGTTTGTGTGTAAACGAGTGTGTCCCTGCTCAGCGGCTGCATGCTTGCAAGCAGATTGCACTTGCATGCGGATTTTGGTCAGAGCTAGATGATGTGTGTGAGTGAATTACAGGGCAGCGAAGCATCAGATATCACATTTCCATCGGCTCTGTCTCTGCTCACTCAGGCCTGGATGGGGGTTATTAAGGCACCACGAGGGGTCATAAGAAGGTTGTTCTAGACTATGAAAGGTTATAGAGGGGTTATAAAGGGGCTGTGAGTCAGAGGTTTGAACTGTTTGCTCCCTGCTTTTGCTATGTGAGTCATTTTCTGGCTTAGTAGGATCCATTTCAGGGTCCATTCACCTCAGGGGGGAAACAGATGTCTGTTAAAGGATCAGAGGCTTGTAAATACTTGGTGTAGGTATTTTTGGGATCTTACACACTAATATTTGGATCCGGTCAGGAGTTAATAAGTGCAAGTTTTGATGGTTATCTTGTTTTTTTCAGTGCCTTGACTGCCGGGGTGTAACTTGTTGCTTTACATGATGTGTGCATTTCTTAAGTTTCCTTTTTTGTTTCTGGCGCTTTTGTGGATCAGTGGGCTGATCTGGATGTGTAATCACAATGTTGTGAGCCTGAATGTGGCTCATGCTCTTTGTGCACATGTCACTTTGAATACATCTTCCTCCGCAACGTCTCTCCTGTTTCTCTCCTCTGCATACTATCCACTACTGCAAAACGTCACACGAAGACCATCACAACTTAGCTTAAATATTCATATTTGGTTGAGGTGTAAATCTGTTTTTTAAACTTTAAATGACCCCCCGACCTTTTGTTTTCATGCTATGAATTTTCCTTAAAGGCCAAAGATGAAAAAAAAAAAAAAACACTTGTGCAATGCTGCTTTTATTTCATGATCAGTGCACAGCTATCACAGAGGAATGCTTGCTTATATGGTTGGGGAGCCCATATTGTTTTAGCCTCCTGATGAGCGGTTGATTTATGTATACACACATGGTTCGGTGGTATGTCAGTTTTTGGCATGCTGCAGTGTTGTTCTTTCCATTTGGCTCGAGTTCAGAGTATAGATGTGGTTTGTGTTAGATGACAAGGATACAGTGCTTATGTGTTTGTATTTGTGTGTTTGTGTGTGTCATATTGTCAGTTAGATACTAAATATGGTACTCCCCCCCCCGATGCCTGAGTTATGTTCATCAGATTTATTGTCTTGCGGGGCACAAGCACACATGGTGCTCACAAGACCACAGAGACACGGAGAAAGGTGAAGTTTATATGAAACTCTAATTTAGTTTTTGATAAATCACAGTCATTAAAAACAGGAAACAAAACATTAATAAGGCCACAATTATAAATCTGTGCCTTAACAATGCAGTAAATTACAGTTACATAAATCTCACCTCATGAAACAAAACATAAAACAAAAACAAAATGTCCACTAAATACACTACTTAAATGGATAACGACATAAAATACTCTGCTAGACTAGAACAAATGAATGGAAGCCCATTTCTGCTGCTTGAAAAAACCTCATAATTATGAGAAAAGTATTATCTTATAATTATGACTTAATATCTCATACAGTAGTTATTAGTTACTATCTCATATTACAAATTAAGTTATGTTAAAGTTTCCCATAATTATGAAATATTATGTCGTTTTATGTCATAATTATGAAGAAAAATTTTAATTATGAAAAAAGTGTCATAAGTGGATTTAAAATGTTTTTCATGAAGTCAGTTTACAGCAGGTTGGCAGCATGTTTATTAAATTTAATGTTAATAGTTTTTCTTTTTCAAAAAGAAAGAAAAACAGTCATATCAGATATAAGATCTATCTCAGATCTTACATCTAATATCAGAACTGCTCCTTTTCATTGCGTGTCGGTGTCTGTGTTTGATTGACAGCAGCTGGCAGGCTGACCTCTGGCAGTGGAACAAGAGAAAAAGTAAACAAATGTGTGCTGTAGCTCATAAGCCGCGGGCAGACAGAGTGTTGTTAGCAGTGACATTGAAGAGTAAGGACCACACCAGCATCTGAACAGGCAAAAGTGACATTTGCAGATAGGTTTACATGCTGTTTAATGTGCTGCAGCTGAGCAGAACAAGACGTCTAATCATGATTGTAAGTTGGATAAGAAGGAGACTCCAGCCGGAAGGTTAATGCGGGTTGTTCAGTCTGTGGACCTCGTGTTGTGGAGCAACTGTTCATTTCAGTTGGACTTTAAGACATTTCAATAACTTTTGATGTGTCTAATTTATGAGGCGTAACTGCAGTTACGCCTCATAAATTACGAGTCAGAAGCCCTCGCTCCAGATCCTTTGCATACCACTGAGGTGTTCATGGAGGAAGTGAGAGGTTCCTCCCTTCAACACCAGGGAATATACAGACACACAAGTGCATGTGGATTTACACTCACAAACACAGGAGGCTGCAGACGGCATGCCAAGTCCTGCGTTTATTCACAGGGGGTAAAAGAGAACAAGAAAACAGGAGGTAGAAGGGCTGGAGGCATTAATGGATTAAGCTGAGGGGACATGAAAACGCAGGGGGACACCAGGGAGAAGGCAGAGGTGGGAGGATCTGTGGAGGTAGTGAAAGATACAAAGAAGACGGAGTGATAGTGAGGAGCAAGAAAGGGATAAAGGGAGGTCTGCATTTTCCTCATGAGGGGAGGATGAATGGTGAGTTAGGAGTCTGGTTTGCCTCCTGGGGTCTTAGACACATACACACACACACCACCACACTGTTTACAAAGGAGATTAGAGCAGTTCCACTCTGTACCTCAGCGTAGCTTCAGAGCCATATGTGTAAACGGTGAGAGGAATGCACACTGATGTATTGACAATGTATGCTATGTACATAACATTTATAACCTTTATAACCCCAGAGGGAACAGCTGTGGTATGTCCCAAATTCATGTTTTCTTTGTTAAGTGACACAGGCACAAAGAACAAAACCTTAAAGCGGACATATCATGCTTTTTGTGATTTTCTGTTGTTTTTATACTGTTCTGATGTCAAAGGTCCAAAACTTGAGGTGAACGTATGTAAAAATGTTCCAATGTTCAAAAGCCCGGGCTTCAGACTGCTCCATTTGCAAAGTTACCTCCACTTCCTCCTCATGATGACATCAGATTGTTCGTGCATGCCCACAAATGGCCGTCCGTTCTGTAGACTTTGCTGCTGAGGTTGTTCCACGAGTTGTTCGCGTTCATTCGCACTTGCTCGAACAAGTTTCCATTTCGAGTAAAGAACTACTACTGTTTGTTTATGCAGCCTCTGTGACACAGCTTCTGGGAGCTAACCAATCAGAACAGAGGGGGCTTATTATTAGGGGGGGCTTAAAGAGACAGGAGCTAAAACCAGCCCGTCCTCACAAGAAAAAGGACAGTATAGGATGTTTATGGCATCTAGCAGCTGTAGTAATTATGACCCGGGAAAGTGACACAATTCAGATGACGTCTTATTAGGAGGAGGCGGGTTGGGTGGATGGCTAGATAGATGGTGGACTCTGCTGCAGGAGACCACCTTTCGTGAGTCGGGACATTTTTAGAAAAACGTAAAGTCATGACGACTACTTTAAGGAAGTATAAATCATATTTCAAGTGATCATTGTAACCCAAACCATGATCTTTTCCAAACCCTTACCAAGTGTTTTTGGTGCCTAAACCTAACCAGACCTTAACCACAGCGTCAGACCAAAAAACATCATCATTTTTTAACAGTGATTTGTAACAGTTGTGAAAAGCCGGAGTGCCTTACTACGGCTGCCCAATGACGTAAATGTAACTATATGTCATTTTTCCTAGCTTGAATTTTAGACCTATACTGTCCTTTTTTTATGAGGATGTGTTGGCTAAAACGGCCTGTTTCAGACAGAAGCTGAACTGAGGAGCTGCATAAAGAGCCAGTATAAGATATATACAGAGTTTTTTAAACTGTAAACAATTCAAAGATATTCCAGCAGAGCCCAAGACTAAAAATATAGACCTGGAAATGTGCATGATATGTCCCCTTTAAGGACCTGAAATTTAAATTATAGCATTTACGTAACATTTTACGGCTGTTTAAGTTCATGCTTGAGGTTGTTTATCATAATTGCTGTTTTCAGGGATTTAGGTTTTGACTCAACACCAGCAGGATTATTAAACTAAAGAGATGAAAATGAACTCCGGGCACAACTTTAGCTGAGATTACTTGTCGTTCTGCCCCTGATCTTACTCACGTCCCAGGAAAACAGTAATCTTAAACAACGCTTTCTGAATTGGTGTTTTTCAGACACCAACTCAACCACCAACCACATGATTGATGGCTGACCTGATCTACCACCTGAACTACAGCCCCCTTTTCACATTTTGATGGACAGTAATGTTTTTCCCATAAACTATTAACAGCCAAATAGTTTTAAGTTAACCATGCTGGAATGTGTTTATCCGAGAAACGAGTCCAAATTCTCAAACCAAACTTGGCTATTCAATTTGAAGGGTTGAAATGTCACTGAGCAGTACACGCAATCTGTCAGTAACAAGCAAGTTTATTTACGTCATTGTTGAATTGAGTTGACTTTGAATATGTTTTTATCTGAAGTAAATCTTGGCTGGTCAAAAGAAGGTCAAATATGTGTTTGTGTGTGCGTGTGCGTGTCTTTGGCTCTGTCATTCAGGATCATCACACCCTTTTCAAACATGCAGTCACATCATCTCATCAGTACCCTCTTTGCTTGATGTAGTGTGTCACATTGGAGAGGACGGTTTCCACCCCAGCAGCGCTACTGTCTGATGTGTCTGTGAGCTGTTTCTTATCATTACACACTGACAGCACAGACAGAAGCGGATGGAAAATCACTGTCTGCACAATGCCTATGCAAGGGCATACATTCAGAAACGGGCTTACACACATGAACTCCCAAGTGTACTTCCGGCAGAGTAGAACAAGAAAGTTTAAAAACTGTAAAAGACTGGAAACAATTTTCTCTTTTTATATTACGGTTAAGCTGGAGGACAGTGTGACTCGGCGGTCTCAGCGGCTCCTCGACACAAATCCTGAGCTCGAATGGGACTAAAGCTGTTCTGTGAGAGTAACACAACACACACACACACACACACACACACACACACACACACGCAGACACACACACACGCAGACACACAATGATGTAGCACAGGTGTGAGGCAGAAGCAGAACGTTGTAACGCACATTCTCAGGTTTCACGTGAATATTTAACCATCCGAGCAAACACCTCATAGACACCGACACGCAGGTGATAGTGTTACATTTGTGCCCCTCGCCACTTCCTACTGCAGCACTAAAAGTCTGGAGAGCAGGTGAGATATAATAATGTTTTAGAGTAGAGCGAGTGCCACTGTCCGATGACAACGATCCAGATTTCAAAATACTCAAGCAAAGGAATATTTGTGTCTGAGCCTGAACTTCAAACGATTTAGATATACAGTATTTTAGAAATATCAAGTGATTACATCATACGTATTGTGAGCTGCAGACATATCTCTCAGATGCTCCCTTTCTTTTGATCCTCTCCTTGTGTTTCACCACTGTAACTGTCTCCTGCGAGCTCACAAAAAGTTGAAACCCCAACAAAATTCAGCACATTTTCTCGAGAAGTCGACTTTTTAAAGATATTGGGTTCTTTGTAAACATCACACCACTGTGGTGTGAGAGGATGCAGACTGTTCCCTCTTGCTGGCCATTAGTTGAATCACTGTATATCCCATCTGCAGTTCACTACAGTCATGACTGATAACACGTGTCTATGTGTGTGGTAATAGTGATGAGTGGGGAGCCTGCGGCCGGCGGTCCAGACTGGAGGTTTGGCGATAGTCCAGTTGAAGATGATCAGTGCAGTGTGGTTACAGCTCAATGTTAATTCCCTCTGCTTTGTGCTGCAGCCTGTCCAATGACAGCAGAGGCAGTGTTTCCTGATCTACAGCACAGAGCGCTGAACGGGTATTTTCTTTAGACTTTTTATTTCACATAGCAGAACTCTCTCCTCCTTTTGTATTTTAGTTTTATAACCTTCAGGCTCTTATACTTTTTGAGAGAATTTCTGATTAAAAGATCCAGACTCGTGGAAACGAACTACTTTTATCAAGTGTGAATATAAAAAGATAACAGATCTCAGAGCTTCTTTAGATCTTAAAAACCGGGTTAGACAGCCTCAGTATTGTGTTGTGGTAAAACTCCCTGAACTGGTAGCTGCATTGTTTTCATCTGTGATGCCTCTCCTTTCTCCTTCTGTGGCTGTCTTTACAGATGACTCGTCGTATAGCCTGAGTCATACGGACAGATTCCAGAGCAGCGGCACAAAGGAGCTCCTTGTGGTTTGACAGATCTCTCACGAAGACCCGATGACATGTTTGATATAACCTTGATTACATTTAGGTTATCGTTTGTGTCTTTTCTCATGCCAGCTGGCACGATAGTGGCAGACAAGGCTCTGCCCACAATTGCTTCCTCTGGTAAACAAACTGGTCACTGATTTGATGATGTTGAGAATTTGAGCTGCTATGCACAACTTCTTATAAAATAAATCTTGAAACCATCATGAACCCAGAGGGTGAGACACAAAGAAAGTTGGATTTTCTCCTAGAAGTCGGAGAGATCGACTTGTAAGAGCAGCGTCACCAGACTGGTTTGAAAATGAAGAAAAGGTCTTTGAGTCTTGAACTGCTCTGGTAAAAAGCCAAGGTTCATTTTTAATACTCTAATATTGTAATAAGAAAAGCTGATTTTCTTATTTTCATTAAATTAAGTTTTTGTTTTATGCTGTTTTCTGTATTATTAACTCCAAAAGTATTCTTTACTTTCATGTATTTAAAATACTACATATACAAAGATCTATGGGATGTTTCAAGCTTTGTTCTCAAAGCTTAAAGGATCGGTTCACCCAAATTACAAAAAATAAATTTTCTCACTTACATTTAGAGGTATTTAGCCATACTGATAGTTTTGGTTTTATTTTTCTTCATGTTTCGAGATATTTTAGATCAGATTTGATTTTAGATTTAGATTTTTGAGATCTCCTCCATCCAGAAACAATTTAGGTGAATGTCTTTTGTTTGTGGGGCTTACGGCGCCAAAACAAATTATATTTGGAATATTCAACAGAAACTTTGTCTCTCTAGAAATATGACCTGGTTACTCTGGATAACCCACAGAACTTTTTACAGAAGAAGTCAAGTTCCCATGAAAATGGCTCATGGTGGCGTCTGTGTGTTATCCAGAGTAACCGGGACATTTCTGGAAAATTGTATTTATTTTATACATGACAATAAAATATATAGTTTTTGTAATTTAGAGCCCTTTAGAGTTGTTTATGTACTGTCAACATATCAACATGTACAGTTCTGCCAGTATTTAGCACCTGTTTGGAACACCATCCCCTTTACCGCCAACACTTGTGTTGTATTACACTCTGAAAGATTATCCCTCATTACAAGCTCCTCTGACACTGTGAACAAAAGAGCAGAAGACTCATCTGACTAATGACACTATCCTCTGACTGTCAGTTGACTCTAATGGTTTCTTCTGTTGTCTATAGTTGGGCCAGTGATGGTTTGGCACCGTCAAAAATGTGTATAACAAGAAGCCAGACTACAGTTTATTATAAGCAGATGTACTGATATGTTAGGCCATGTAAGCCACACTGTGGGTGTTATGCTTTAAAAAAATATTTATGTATCAGGTTTTTGACTGGTTCTTTAGGAGAACTGGTTCATCTGTGGTTTGGAAACTCAAATAATGAGCAGAAGAAGTAGAAGAAATAGCTGTGTGTGCTGTATTTCTAAGTTGAAAGAGCAAGGAAAGTATAAAAAATAAAATTGAACTTCGATTGGAACGCAATTTAAATTTATAGAAACATGCATACTGTGAGCAACCAGTTTATTACCAAGTTACTGCCAATCATCTTCTATAAAAATGCTGTTTTATAAAAATGTTACCATGGCGAGGATTTAGAGCATAGGGACGTAAACTTCTTCATGACTCTTGGTAATGCCTGCAGAGCAGAACTGTAGAGCTAAACACGACTACCAGTGAAACCCCGACTGTCAAACTGTATTAATCGGCGACTCTGAGCATGACTGATGTATCATCTCTGGCTGCAAAATCACAAAGTGTTGTTTATAGAGATAATGAGTTGCATGAAAAATGAGAGAGACTTGGCTAGCCCAGTTTCACCCTGTCATTGTTGAACCAGGCTGCACTGACTCACAGTTCAGGAGACAGGCAGAGGAAAGGCTGTGAAATGTGGGAGAGCAGGGGATGGATCAAATATCGACCGCTAACATTAGTTAAGCAAGACACATCTTCTCTTCTCATGTTCTCTAACTCCCACATCATTGTCTTCTCTGGATATTTGCCACCTTTTACTCATCTTATCTGTTCATTGTCTTCCCACCCTCCTCCAAAACATGGCTACTTTGGCTCTTAACTGTGTGGCTCGTTCTTCCATGTTGGTTTCTTTATGTTGCAAGCACCTTTTAACACTCCATCCATCTATCTTCCATGTGCGTCTCACCTTCCTTTTATTCTTTTAAAGTACAGTAGGTATGGATACTCCATTCCTTCTGCTTACTGGCTGTTCCTGTCATTTGATAACATCCGATTCTGTTCATCTTTTTATCTTTTCTCCCATGTATTACAAAAGGCTCAATAGAGAGGTGCATCTCTTCACGCAGAAAGTGACAGATTAATTGCTGCTACCATTCTGTTTCTTCCCCTTAACTCGTCAGTTTTAGATCAACGTCAGGTCTGTGTAATGACGTTAGAAACCAGAGATCTGTCTGAGCGGAGACTAGTTGTTACGAGGTAGACAGATTAATAACAGCATGGCTTGTTGTCATCTAAATTAATTTACATCGGACTGAAACACAGTTTCCTGCGTGTTGGTAAATACAGAATACACTATACTGTGTAGAATGCATTTATTAACAATTAAATGTGACAATTTAAAATGAATACTGTATAAAAATAAATCTTTAAAGTGAGGAAATCTTATTTCACTGACACAGCAATTAGTGTGAGGGGACATGTAGTTAACAGTGAATAATCATCTACTGTTCTTGAGCTGAAACATTTGGAGACAAGCTTTTCTCATCTCATTCAATTTAGAAACAAATGGACATAAAGCAGTCAGATGACACTAAAACTTGAAGGAAAACATGGAGGAATTGTAAACTGTGAAGGAAAAAGTTTAACTGAAAGATTTTCATTAAATCAAACCCTGTTTTTGATACTATTTCCTTCATTCATTTACATTTAGTAATGACTCCTCTAGTTTTCATTGTTAGTGGCAGAATCTGCCACTCTCATGCTGTATTATAATTGCCTTTATATGCGCAGGAGATTCACAGGAAGTGATTCATGCATGTAATCCAGCATTGCTGTTTTCTTAATTTTATCACATTGATTTCAGCCTCACTGTTTACTGTTCACTCTCCTACATCCATATCAGAGATGTATTACGTTACTGCTAATGCATACTGAAAGTTTCCTACTACTGCTGCTTTCAAAGTGTTCCACTGGCCAAACGCATGGTGGCTTTTTGTGAAGCAGTCACAGAAAACGCAATGTATTTGTCACTGTTATCGAGGAACAACGGTCATTTTCAGCATTTTTTAGTCGGCAGATCGTTTTTAAATATTCCAGGGAGTAATGGAACAAGACGGAGACGCCACGGTGAGCTGTTAGATGAACATGCTGCACACTGCCAAACCCTCAGCAAGGTAACCAACACCTTTTATTGTGTAAAGCTACTCGCAATGTGTGCAGCATGAAATCACTTTGCAGTTGCTCATAACTAGATGGAATAAGGGTAATTATTGACTGAGTTCTTTATTAAAACAAAGTAAGTTTGTTTGGCTGCACTGTAAACACATACAGCGATTGCTAAAGGTGTGTTTGCTGCTCCCAGAATTCAGATAACCTGTTGTATTAAACCATACCTGCTGTTACCACCACTAACCACAGGTTAATGGTTAATGGCCAAATCAACCAGGACTGAAGTCTTTTGGATTAAAAATCATTTTGCGTTGTAAACCACTCCGTCCTGCTTTTGTATGGAAATCACACATGAACTAACATTTTGATTTTGAACCTTTGGCATGATGCGAGATATGACATTACAGTAATAAATAGCATTTATTCTTTTTATAAAAACAAAATAAATATCAATAAGTTAATAAATTCAAGATTTCATAAATACAATTCATGTGTATAACTTTTTCATGTTACATATGTGCTATACAGTAGACACAGTGAGCCTGCTGAATCATCAATTGTGTCTGAGTCTGACTGAATTCACTTCTTTAGGACGAGTATTCACGGACATATTTTAAATCACACTGAATACATGAGTGATATAAGGTGTAGACTCTAAAGGAAATCATGGATATTGTGATGAACCCAAGGAGGGAAGAGAATCCTTTACTGATGGACTCAAGTATGCCAGAAAGTTTCCTCACAATGGAAAAAAAAAAACACTCAACATCATACTTCAAAGTGGGAGTGAATGTAAAATTACACAAAGCCTGACACCGGCTCTCACTCCCTACACACAACCACATTTCCTGGCGGAGTGCTTCCTCACGGTGTGGTAGACAAGGTTGTCATCCAGAAATGAGAGATCATCGTCAAACGCTATTGGCCGACAGCAAGCCTGAGGGGGTGTGTCTTTGGGAGGAAACCTCCTGTTGTGAGCGAGGTTGTAAAGGATTTTGTCATAGTTGGTCTCGGACTTCCTGCAGGGTCCAGAGCAGTACCTGAATATCATTTCCTCACCGGAGCGGTAGCCCAAGCCGAGGTCTGACACATTGAGGTGGATCTGTTTGAGCACGCAGCCCTGTCCCCGTCCACTGCCTCCTCCTCTAACCTTCCTTCCCGTCTCTCCCCTTCTAGTTCCTCCTCTTCCTCTTTCACCGCTCTGCCGGCTCACCCCCTTCTTCCTTTCCCTTCTGAGTCGAGTCCTGGTGCTCAAGTTATATTTGGAGGGGGAGGTAGTTGGGGAAGAGGAGGTAGATGAGGACATGGTGGACGAGGAGGAGCGACGTTTCCTGCTGATGGTCACCTTGATGAAGTCCACCACATCTTCAAACTCATTGGAGAGGGGCTCCTCCATGCTGTCTGAAACACATTAAGAGAGATAGCACTCTTACAGGGGTGTATCATTTTGAACATTTTTCACTTTTCAGCATCATGCCTGATGGTGTGTTGTGTCAGAAAATGCATGCAAATGTGGAATGGCATAGATATTTTTTCCTGCAGAGCAATTCCATGTGAACTTATTCATTCAAGTTAAAAACAGATCTTGTTCCTATTTGTGCATCAGTTGTTTGAGTGGACTAGTTGCCTTTAAGATACATCAGCCTTTATGCAGCCAAATGTGCTATAATACTAGAGCTACAACAATGAATCGATTAGTGGATCAACAGAAAAATAATTAACAATTATTGAGATAATCGATTAATTGTGTTTTTTAAAGCCAAAATGCAAAACATGAATTGATTCCAACTTCTCAATTGTGAGGATTGTCAGCATGATTGGGGTTTAGACTGTTAGAAAACAAGCAATTTGAAGATGCCACCTTAGGCTTCAGGAAATTGTCATCATTAGTTGCAACATCACACGCCTCTGTTTAATAATGTCAAACACTAAGGGCATGTTTTTATGTGGGTATGAAGAAAGTAAAAGAATCAAGGTCCTCTGGCTCTGAATGAGGCGGCAGGCCCAATTAGTAGGAAAGTTGGAGGCCAGAATGAGACAGCACTGCAAAATGTTTCAATAATTGGAACATCCACTGAAAAAAATGCCCAATTAAGTACAATTTGTTAAGCACAAATTTTTCTGAAGTGAAACATTATGTGGTCACTTTCACGTGGTTTTCATTTTTCTGTTCATTCAGTCAACATCTTGAACAATTTTTCCATTGGACACATGTAACAATCTAATTATTTGTCTTAACAAATAAAAAGGAATTCAAGAATTCAAGCCTGCTGCGAGCAAATTACTTTGTGGTAGTTGTTGGCACTTTCGGCACTCCATACTAAACCAAAAGGTCTTACATTTTTCTCCTCCAGCCAGCGTCTCCTCCCAGTCCTCTGTGTCCGCCTCAGCGCGGCTGATGCCCGGGGAAGTGACAGATAAGCGGATCTGAACCGGCGGGAGCTCCAAGGGACTCTCCTCTATGCGCCCTCTCCTCTTGGTGGACGTGGACTGCTGTCGGCTCCGGAGGATTGGGCTGGCGTGCACGGCGCTCAGCAGTATCAAACAAGTGGTCAGGCTATCCCATAACTTCATTGTCCACTTCAATCCAACAGAGGGACATGGCGCGATGCAAAATCAACAGGTATCATCTGGCAACAGCGGTCAGCAGCATTGTGAGGGCGTTTAGTTGTTGGGAAGAAAAGGGTGGGTCGCACTCATCAGCTCATGTTCCTGACACAAGGTGATGTTGAAGACCTATGTAGCTTATTATTGCCTGCACACTGTGAACAACACGCTATCCGTCACATATACCAGCTGGCAAATGTTGTGCAGCGTGGCGCAACATCCAAGGCGCACGAAAGCAAAGACAGAAGCGCAAAATGCGATGTCTTCCCTCCCAAGTTCCAAAAAAAAAGAAAGAAAAACCAAAAGAAATGACTCCCAGTTTACAGTCCTTCACTTATTCAGTTCCACGGTTTCTATTGCAAAAACGTAGTGACGCTGACTCCCGTCCATCCCCACTCACCATCAATCCTGACTGAGCCGTGAGGAGAAGCGAGAGGTCTAACCGGAGAGATGGGGAGTGGTGGTGACGTCCGATGGTCCATCCTCTGCCCTCTTCTTGTCTCCACCCATTCAGAAAAACTAACCACAGGGACGGGGTCCAAATTCATGATTGAACTGGAGGTCCACACTTGGCGAGGATCGAGGAGTTACTCTGTAATCTGTGTACTCAGATGGCTGAGAATGAGAGGGAAGTTTCACACTTTCCACTAACAAAACACCGGATCCCCCATCCGGCTTTTTAAGTTTGGTTGATATTGGACGGGAAACGTGCTTCTAATCAGCCCGTCAAAACACGAGTCTGGATTTTATTGCTACTTAGGACCACATTGTGTTTGAAATCACGTTGTTTTCTCTCCTCTTTGCACTTGATGAGTAGATGACATTTAACATCAAGGGCTTTGAGCTGATATCCATTACAGTTCTACATCTTTTTTTTTTTTTTACACCAACACTTAGCAATAGAATATTTTACTTGGTTGAGATTATGACTGAGTATTGTATCTGCAGGTGTAAAGAAAATGCCATTTTATTATTCTTCTGGCACAAAGTTAAGTGTAATTCTGACATATTTCTTTTAGTAATGCCAAGGCCACATGTGAAATACTTAAAAGATCCAAATGAACACTTAAGAGACATCTTCGATGTTGAAATCAGTGGTATTGCCTCAAGCATTATGTGAAAACTCTTAGATTTCTGTTGAGTAACACATGTTTGGTAAAAAATGTGTTTCTCTATTAAATTACATAATATATTGTTGAAGACAGTTCATGAAAATCAAGATGAATTCACACAACAAACAGCATGTACTGCAGATCAGCTTACCACATGTGTTTTATGAGTGAAGCTGTTAAACAAATGAAACAACTGCTAACTGCCTTTGGTTGACTGGGCTGTAAACCAGCCATAATGAGTGTCGATAATAAAAAAAAAAACCTCACAACTGTGAATGAAGCTGCAGACGAAATCCTTCTGTTGTCACATTGCGGCCTCACCCCAACACTCCCTCTGCTCCACACGTCAATGAAAGAAAGTGAACGAGACAAATTCCCAAAATGTCAAACGATATTGCAATCCGCCTGTTTCTCCAATAATTTTTTTTTTAAAGAGAGCATAAAAGTTACAAGACATGAGATGTGAATGGCGCTACAGTGTGTTTAATGATTGAAACCAGAGCAAAGACGAGCGAAAGTGATCTGAGGAGTTTATGTGCCTGCGTGTCAAATGTTCTTCCAAGAGTAGTTAAAAGTTGTTTATTTCACTTTGGGCTAACTGCGCACACACAGCTGTAACACTTTAAGACTTTTTGTTCAGGGTTAGCTCAACAAATAGTATATGAATGATAATACAAACCACATTGACATATTGGATTCGAGGTCCAGGAGACAAGTGAAGCAGAGACTGCACCATCATCACTGCAGCCATTTACAGTATGTTCTCATTGGTGGTCAAGAAGTGCTCATTCAGTTTAATAGGAAGGTGTGTCCAAGCTTTTGACTGGCACTAACAGACTGTTCATTATTATGTGAAGGAAAGTGTAACATTTGTTGTTGTTTTTTTAAGAAGAAGCAAAATCCTTAATTTTCACTGTTCGTTTGCGATGATAAATGTGGATAAAATTTACGACTGTTGCGGTGCACGCAAACTTTTTTTTTTTCCAGCCAAATATTTCCAGGAAGAAGAGAGGTATTTCTGTTTGTTATAGAGCGGTTTCCTCGAGCCCACGTGAACCTTCAATGAATCCGCATGAACAAAGATGATGTGAATTACAGTACGTAGATACATGTACATCCATGCACCCTTGAAGCGTAGGGTTTCACGATGAATCATGTTCGTGTCAGTGCGGCACACATGTTAGCCACATTGTATTGTAATCACCTGACTACAGTAAACACGCAAAAACCATCTGAGCATCTGAAGCTATAACTGTAAAGTCATAAAGAGCAACAGTTGTCATCCGGTTGTGTTTTCAGAGGTTTAATCACTCAGAAGAAGCTTCCCTTTGCACTGCGCTCACTTAACTGTATGGAAATTCTTCATCCTCAAGCAACTGCACCATTGCCAAGCAGCAAATACACCAAACAGATGTCCATTTCCCTTCTTGCAAGACATGAGGGCTAATCTGGAGCTGATCTGTAATTGGATCTGTCAGCCATTTTGGGGCTCAGTTTGGCTCACATGTAGCGGGCTAATTGCACGGGTCATTTCACCCGTCATTACCGGCCAGCATGAAACTGCGGCCCCAGAATGGCTTGTGGGAGGGAGGAGCTGACAGCTGGAATGGACGTCTGATTTGGGACACGGCTGCCGGTGTAGTAATTAGCAGGGAAAAAGAATATCCTGACTCTCGCATTGACAGGGAGGATGGGGGGAAATCTGCGATAATATGGCCTGTAGTCATGTTTTCTGCATTTTGAAGTGCATTCAAGGACGGGTTCACAACAATAGTAGTTAATCGGGTGTCCAAGTGAACATTGAAATTGTTTTTTCTTGCACTAATCATTCCTCCTGTTCATACAGGCCATTAGAAGATCCTTTCCCCTTAAAAGAGAAACTTTTCAATGCATTTTTGCACAGTCCAAATTAGTCAAATCCTTCAACGTTACAGTCTTTTTAGTGCCAAAGTCCCTCTTTTTGTTACTATACAAAGAGGGAATTTGATGTTATTGCCTTTGGATTCACTTAATTCAAAATGTGGATTTGCATCAAATTTAACATTTAGTATGAGGAGTTACCAAAAATAAGAAAATAACAAAAAATGACTGTCCATATATTAGCAAATCAACTGGTCCTAGAGCTGTTTTTTTGTCTAGGACACAAACCTTTTTAAAGGAAGTAAAGAACAATGTACATTAATGCTCATGTTTGTTGCATCAAATCAATTAAGAGTTGTGGTTAAGTGCAATAGTAAGAGTTTCCATTGGCGATGATTTTATAGCTGCTCATGGATTTGGGTGGTGGAAGGATCATTGGATACATGGTAAAAATCACCTCCTTGGTGAACCACAGCGGTGCTTAGAAAGTAATCCACACCATATGTAGCCTGGTGCTGCTGGAGCCTCAGGGTGGAGGTGATCAGACTACAGGGGCTACGCCGTCTGCTGAGCTGAACCGCTGGGAATTGGCTACAAAATGTTAAAATGGGGTCAATAACATTTATGGTGTTTACGTAAAAAGCCCATTTACTCAATATTTGTCTCCAGTTTTGTAATCGTGGGTAAGTGTGATATTGTTCCCCACTATGTGGCTGTGTAAAAGTTAAATGTCTGCTTTCTTTCAAGGAATTAGAGGTGGAACACAATGCACCCAGTAGTGAGACAAATGGGATAAAACTATGGGAATTAGAAACTGGATTGAAAACACTGAACCTCCAGATGTGCAGACTCCTCTCACACATGTGCTGCAGGACTTAAATGCTGCCTCTAGTGGACACTGTTTACTGCTGTTATTATCACGTGTGTCACATTTACAGCATTAAACACATCACTGGCATTCACACCTGATATTGATCTTTGCTTTTTTTCTTTCTTTATCTTGTGTGTAACTACAATGACTTAGAGACTTATTAAAAACCTTATTTTCTGCAAAGCAACACCCCCTCACCTTCTCTTTAACGGTAAAAAACACACACATGGTACCAGGAAAGATTTTAAATTCTTATTTACAATTATTTCCCATATGTAAGGTAGTAACAACATGTAAGCTGTATCCTCTACATGTAAACAACTAATAAACTAATACATATTTTAAAGGTAGGGGAAGAGCACATATCATAAATGGGAAAGGACAAAACCACTGACACAAAGTAAGACTAAAATCAATTTATCTTGACATTTGTAATGAGCATTGTGGTGTGGTGAGAAAGAACCAATTAGTTCAACACAAATGATGTCAAATCCCATTTAGTGCAAGCTGCTGTTTTTCTCATTGAGTGAAACAATTTTCTAAACCACCAGTCTGGTTTATTTGCTTGTTTTTGATTAAAATTAAAAAGTAACTTTTTTATTTTTACACTTTAGATAATACCTTGTGCTACCATTGAGTGATTTGGAGAAAATTCCTCTTGCTTTCAGCAAACAATCATTGTTAAAATGATTTAGGAATAGATAAACTGGGTGTTTTTATGATAATGTTATGTGAAAAAATATGGTTTTGTTTTGTCTATGGCAGCACCTGCCAGTCTGTCTGTTTCTGTCTCTGTCTGTGTTTTTACTTACCAGTCTCTCCATTTTGTGTTTGTCCAGGAGATGGAACCAGTGAGCTCCTCACATGCAATCTGGTGTCCGTCATCTTGACCATTGCACATCATTTCACTACCCTTGCATAAGTACTCTGAGAAGTTTTACCGAATGAGTAAAATCCTGTTATGATTTTCAGATACACTAAAAACAGGTCCGCATCTCAGCTTGGTTGTCAGTCAGTCAGACATTCTTAAACTGAAATCAATACAGATTTGCACTGTCAGTTAATGTTTTGGTTTAGATTCTTAGTGAAGCTAATGTTTAAAGTAAGAAACACCTACAAAACCCTTTAGGTTCCAGCCATACATCTTAAATCCAGGCATTAAATCCTGGTGTTGTGTAAAATAAGAGAATAACACAGTCAAATTGACTGTTAGGCCAGGCAAGTCTACTGAGGACAGTAACGCTGAATACTACTTCATACAGTATATAGCATAGAGAATACAAATCAACATCATATCTTATACATCGGGGCTCAATCCTGTGGTCAAAGTTTTCAAATCACAGATTAGGTGAGAACATTTAATCTCTATTATTCCAAAGTTACTGTCTACAAACTGTTGGAAATATTTCATAACCAAAGACAAAAAGTGCTTTAGAGCTTCTGTCAAAAATGTAGGATAATCAGTGCTTAAAATAAAGTTCTTCTCTTTCTGCAGAGGTGTTCTCTTCGTGCTGTTCCTGTGTGATATTGGATATATCTGGACTACTGCAATGCGCTCCTCACAGGGATCCCTGATGCAGGAGCATCCAGAAGCTCCAGTACATTCAGAACAGTGCTGCCAGGATCCTGATGAGAGTGCGAAAACAACACCAATGTTTTCATTGGCTCGCTGTCTCCTTCAGGGCTGACCACAGAGTCCTGCTACTCACATACAAATCCATCAACAGACATCCACCTGCCTACCTACAGGAACTGATCACACCACAAACCTCCACCCGCACCCTCAGATCTACCAGTAGCTTGCTCCTCTGCTCCAGTACTAAGCTCTGCACCACGGGGGGGTCGAGCCTTCTGCTCTGCTGCACCACGCTTGTGGAACAACCTTCCTAACCATCTGAGAGCAGCACAGACCCCAGACTCTCTTAAACAAGGCTCTCTTATTACTACTTTCTTTATGTTGTGTGTTCTCTGCTATTAACACTGCAGCACTTTGAGTCTCACTATGAATGAGAAGTGCGGTATAAATGAAATGTATTATCATTTATTATATTTAGGCTGATAATAGCAGATGAAGAAAAAGGAAAAATCAGATCACGTTTAGTCTCTGTGACCCAGCGAGTGTGTGATTAATATAAGTGGTAGATGTGATGTGGAGATTAACGGAAGCGAGTAGAATAGAAATGAACTTTGAATACCGCAGTGAGACTAATAAAATGTATTTGTTCTGAAGGTCTTTGATGATGATTGGCACTCTGCTTTTTGCAAATGTCTTGGTGATCAGTGGTAACCTAGAACTGACAGCTGCTCATCTGAAAGGAGGGCAACACATAGATGAACATTAAAAAAAAAAACCCAGATGTAATATAATAGTCAAGTGGTGTTGGAGCGTCTGATGCAAAAATAACAGCTCTGCTTGATTATTTTTGTCCTTCTGCTTCAGGATTTTCAGTGTCAAAATTTTATTACAAATCCTGGCGCAGTCATTTGGAGAGCAACTATTACTACACCTGATATGAAATGGCTCTCTGACTGCAGAGAGGAATGCCATTACTGCAAAGGAAATGGACAACAACATTTTGTTAAAAGCAGTCGACACTTCAATCAACATCAATCCTCAGGGGACACGTCAGTAAGACAGCTGTGTGGATTCTGAGAACAGGTACATCTGGTTGATTCTCATCTACTTAACCCTTTCCAGTCCCTCTTTTGTTTTGCTCTTTTAATGGTCTCTGTCAATACTCTTAAACCATAAACTCAGCATAAACCAAGCGTCCCCTAGTTTTTTTGTTTTTTTTGTTTAAGAATTGTAACAGCGTTTAATAGATTGATGGCACTTTCAAATTTAGGTAGCTGTGTCTCCTCATCTGCCTCGGTTTGGCTGTTCCTCTTTTTTAACTGACAATAGTAAAACCCAGTGGCACCGGTTTTGTACTAATGTTCAGGGGAGCACAAGTAATATGTTAATGCCGGCTGTACGGAAAAGACAGAGCTGTCACGTTATAACCTCACTCATGCAGATGAAATGATGTTATGTGAGCACTACATGACAGCTACGTCTTCGACAATATTCACCTTCGGCAAGTCTTGGCCTCAGTTTAATAGCACTGTTCTACCTTAAAAATAATCACTGTAAAAAGGGGGTTTTGATGGATAGGGGAGCATGATTTGTACTACTAATCAAATGGAGTCATTATAAAAAATGACTACCAAGAACTTGTAAAACTACTGGAGGAGTCTCGACAAAGCTGCTGTGTGTATTGCAAGTCCTAAAGATTTAGTTTAAATCTCTACTTTGTGCCGGACATACATGTAACAAAACTGCATTTTCACCTAATGTAATCAAAGTCAAACAGTGTTAATTGTACTATGTGCCTGGTACTACTAGTAGTATTTGTGCTCACAATATTGCTCCCTGTCCTCCCTTTCTTTGGTCCTCCTTGATAAGAAAAATGCCTCTGATACCATGAAGTGATTTAAGAGCTCTCCTGCAAACACACACGCACACACATTACACGCGCACGTGCACGTATGAGTTTACACTTGCTCACAGACAATGGATATTACCACTCCTCTTGTTCAGACATTACCTCTTTTTGGTCACTCATTAATCAGTGCAGCAGTTGCTTTAGGCAACATTACAGGTTTCTTACAGTATGTTTCCACGCACGGTCCAATACTGAGTCCACATCTTCAAAACTCTTCAACCTGACCAACACACTGCTGGCAGCAAATCCTTCCAGCAGACACTAACACAAGAACTGGTGTCAATCAGAACACACTGAGATAAAAAAAACACTAACAACAGGCAACACATGATGATCTTTTTATGGCAGTCTTTGAAGTAGTAAATCACTAGTTTTTAATTGTTGATATTATTAGTGTACATTGTGTATATGCTAAGATTTGTTCCTCTCTATGGAATGAACTACAGTGTATTAAGGGGAAGCATCAGGAAAGGTTTCAGTGGGCTTTTTTTGGACAGTTTTTCTTGTTTTATGGTGGAGGGTTGGTTGAGTAGATGCATTTCAATGTGATTGTGACTACATATTAGTGTTTAAACAGAAACTGAGTATGTAAGTGTTGGGCTGCAGATTAACAGTTCTGTTGGTTGTTTGTGTTTGAGTGGGAAAAATATTCAGGGAATTTGAAGGCTGTAGTCAATGAATGCTTTTTGTGTGAAATGTCGTCAGAGTTGTATTGACTGTGTGAGGAGTTTTGAAGATGCAATATTGAACCATGCATATAATCGTAAAAAGCTGTAATTAATGGATTCAGTGTTGCACACACACACACACACGCACACACACACACACGCACACACACACAGTATACTTCTATGGATTTTCTGTAGCTTGAGCGACTACCCTGCTCTGCGTCAAGACGTGCTCTCCATCTGTGTCCAGTGTGCGGATTAGACGCTTATTATCCTCTTAGCTCTAAATGGCCCCACGTTCCTGCACATCGCTGTCCATCTCATCTGCTGTCTAAGACGCGGACCGGAGCTTGACACGAAAACGAGATTCATGCGTAAAAATGATCGTGCCCACCATTCAGTTGTGCTAGTCGTTGCGCATTACGCGTGAATCGCCGGGACAACAGTCTCCATCGTCTGTCAGCGTGCCTGTTGGGACACAGCGGCTGTCTGTCCGTCCAACCCACTGATCTTTTGCAGACTGTAATCTTATCAGTGTCAAACCGAAGCTGCCCTTTCCTCTCGGGCGGTTTTTGCCTCTCTTTGGATGGCGTTTGCGCCAAAATTTGGATAAAACCGTGCTTTTATTAGAGCAAACTTTCATCGCCTTTACATTTACAGTTACCGACGCGTTTGAATTTGCGATAAAATGAATATTTGACCCTTTGAAACTTGCGACCAGAAGAAGACATGGAATCTACATGTAAAGAAAGGAGTCTTTTATACTTACTTCTCTTTGCAATATGCACGGCCAGCGTTTGCTTTTGTGCAAGAAGATCAAATGTTCGGAGATCTGGTAAGTTCACCAGCTAAAACCAGAGATGATGGTGTAATAGTAATAATACTGATATTGTGGATTAGGGCACTTTTTAGTTCCAATTTATATGTATGTGCTCATCTGTCCATTAATTTGATTACACCAGTATTATTACAGTAAGCCTGCTTTAAAACTTTGAGGCGTCACATTTGAGTTATTAAATGACTTCCAGCATTCTTTCACATTTAAATAAAGAGCACAACAATCTGAGTGACTGTGAAGTCCCAAAAACCTACTTTGTTGTGACAAAGACTGGAAATTATGAACTTCATTGGATGCTCATCTTCAGGTAAACACATCATCATCGTCATCATCATGTATTAATCTCCACTACATCCATATTCATACCTTATAAAAGTGCTTCTATAACAAAAGCTTCTGTGCAACATGCTTTTAATCACTAAGTAGCTGTATTTTACCCATAATCAGTGTGCTACAAATTGGTGCCTGAACACTGTTGGCATGATGACAGCCACTAACTGCCTGCATAACCTGTAATTTTAAGACTTTGCACACAAAGCTTAATGCATTTGATGTAGGAGTGTCATGGCTAAGAAGGAAAGGACACGGTTATGAGTTGGTGGTGTTTTCGTTCTCCAAACATTGTTTGTGTTTTCAAAATTGTGACTATATTTATTAATCTCACAATGTGTAAATGAGTGTTAATGAAAGAAGGAAATAGAGACAGAAACAAAACAAGCAAACAAAGGAAAATATTCAGCTTTAGAGCAACAGCACGCCCATCATCAAACATGCCAATGTGCTCCTTTGGGCAGAAAATCCCTGGATGTTGATTTCGTCATCTCCACAGTGTCTGCTCTCTCTCCTTGTCTCTATCTTTCATTGTTATCCTGTCACTTTTTCCGTCCCTGTTTCCTGCCTTTTCCTCCTCTTTCTCTCTTTCCATCACTTCCCTTTTCTCTCACTGTCAGTCTCGCTGACTGTCTCTCGTATTTCTCCCTCGCTCACTCTCTCTCGGACCCACAGGCCATAGAAGGCCGACTATTACATCTGTCTGTCAGCACAGACAGCTCACCACAGTTGGGACTGTAGTTCTGTCTCCGTGACTGCCAGTGACATTTGTACTTGTTTTTTTTTTGTTTTGAGGTCTTTCGGGCTTCGTTCTGAAGGAGGGGAGAATGTCAACAGGGCTCGATGTCTAGATGAATCACATCAGCCCTTAAATAACAAAGCTGGTGGTACTGGGAAAGGGTTAAAATTGAATGACATCTCTCCCCAAGGTGGTCTTACTTTTTTAAGAATTTGACATCTTTATCCCAGGTTGAATTATTTAAAGAACCATTCAGTAGCTTTATTTCTTTACACTTTACTATTTTCTACTGCAATACACACCATAATGTGCACCCAAACTTATTAACTTTTTATGAAAATCATGCATTTTAAATGATCTGCTGTGTTGTGTCACTCAATACATAAAACATTGTTTGGTGAGAGACGATGAAAAATGTAATCAACGTGAGGAAGTGTTTGTTTTTTTCAGGAAATGACATTTCGCAGTATATCTCCTCAGATTCCATGTTCGTATAGTATTCCCTGAGGCATGTTTAAGTGCTGCACGGCAGCATGTGTCTAGTGCTCGTTCACCTTCGGGTGACTCAGACCTGGAGAGAGCGGCACTTGTGCATGACTGGCTCTCAAAGTGCGACCGCAGAATCAGCATGACAGAACAGGTGGTTTGTTCGGGAAGAAGGAAATGATTTATAATAAAGTTAGGGCACGTATTCTAAGAACATTATTGGAACGGACACACAGAACTGTATATTAAGGTGGTGGAACAAAAAGGTGCTATTTTTAGGTAGGAACAAAAAAAAATGTTCAAAGGGAAAGTCAGAGTGGAGGATTTTTGCTATCTCTCAGATACCTGAGCTTTGATGGTAATTTGTGTCCTGTGCATATGTGCTTGGTGGATTTGGAAAAGGCCTACGATCATGTTTGCTGTGTTCTGTGCCCTGTGTGAGCTGCTGCTTTGAGCTTTATCATCCCTGTACATATCAAGAGAGTGTGAGAAAACACTGTTTGGTGACATTAGAATGGCATCCTGTTGGCTTTTTGGCTGCAACGAACATTGATCTCCTGTGTATGTTGAAGCAGTTTGTCTAATGTATGTTTGGCAAGATGAGAGTCAGTAGCTCCAAGCCTGAGACAAGGAAGGTCTCGCCCCGTCTGTCCCAAATTTAATGGAGTTAAAGTTGTGTGGAGTTAAAGGGGGTCATGAGTTTGACCACAGGTGAGGATTAATGGCAGAAAGAACGTGCAAGCTGTCGTTTTATCGGTTATTTTTTTGTTCTCTTCCTCTCTTTTGATGACAAACTCAGGTCTGCTTTGGATGTACCCACACTGACTATTTCTGAATGGCATCTTACCAACTGGTTTTGTACATTTTTTTTCCTTTATCCTAATAGTTAAGTATCAAAGTGTCCAAACAACCAAGACTTGAGGGCAATGTTGCTTAAAAGATGCAGTTTGCTCAAAAAATGTAGCTTCTGCAAAGAGGAGACACCTGCAGGAGCAAAGGGCCACGATCAATACAGAATCTTACTGGCCAAAAAATATCCAGATGTTCCATGGATTTATGTCAAGATTTTTAAGATTTTTCAATTAATCCGAGTATTGATATTTTGTACCGAGAACAATTATACTCTCACACATGATGTACTGATGTGTCGATGGACATAAAGATGATGATTTAAGACGCTACCTCTCTATCTGCTCTAATTCTGTGAATTCACTTCACCTGTGCATTCGCCGGGCCACACCCCTGGGGAGATGTGAATGATCAGGGAATTCAGCTGACATATTGCATTACCCGCTCTGATGGAAGAGCAGGGAGAAGGGTACAAGAAAGGGGGAGGGATGCCGCCAGGTGAGGATTCAGGAGAACAGAAGAGAAGTCAGCAAAAAGGAGGGAGAAGAGGGGAGACGCAGAAAGGAAAGTGGAAAGGAGCAGTGCTGGAGCTACATGAGATTTCAATTTACTGAGCTCTGCTTTGCTCTTTCTGTTGTTTTTTTTACTGGATCTCTATCTTTGTCTATACCAGTGAATTCAGTCCTTTTGTCACCCAGACATGGAAAGGTCAGTTGTGGCTAATATTTGGCTTTTGAATTAAATCCCAACATAGTGCAAATCATAAAAAAGACACAAACATTCCCTTCATTTGTAGGTAACTGTGCCTATAACTGTATAAGCAAATGCTAAGTGCCTGAAATCCATAATATTCAGCTATTGTACAATATATTGTAGAATTTTAAGGACCTTTTTGATTTTCTGGATATAAAAATCATCTACAATGTGTAAATATTATGACATAAAATGTATGGCTGGGACAATGAAAGTCCTTGTCCGCTCATGTTTCTCCATTAAAGCCTGGTGATACATATACAGTAGGTCATCAGGAAGGTTGATGATCTACAGCTCTATAGCTCTTTCTCTTTCCTGCCGCTATAAGAGCCTTCTGAAGTATTTTCAGGCGACAGCTGGACACTGGAGGTACAATCGCAATCTCTTGAAGTGTCACAGGGTTTAATAACTCATGCCATGAAAATAATGACACCTGAAGTCAGAGCCGGTTGATATCATAAGCCAGCTCATCAAGCTACAGGTTATGTCATTTCAAGTGCTGCTTTTTCCATCCTTCAAAAAGACTAAGGTGAAATATAACGCAGGTTCTGTTCAGGCTATTTGGTGAGATATTTCAACAGACTTGTTCAGATCTCAGAAACAATTGACGAAGCAACAATCAATAATAGGCAGACAGCTGAGTGCGACTTCTTTGCATATGCTGAGAAATAGAAAAATCAATTTGTCAGGAAAAAACAATCTCTGCAAGGATGAAGTTTGGATTTAAGTTGCAAAGGTGTGTCCTTAAGCATTGTATTTTCAAGTTTTTAAAAAAGGTTATTTTAACTGTATTTTATCTCCATTAAATCTGCATTTGCTGATATTTTGACCACTTGAGTGAAACAGAAACAACCTGTAAACACAACATTGGCATATTATACAGTTGCTTATTTCCACACATCCAGCAGACACAAAGCAACATTAGCATTCATTCAAAGTTGTGTTTCTGGGCAATATAAATCTAATATTTACTTCCTTTTAGCTCTGGTTTGGTCTCCACTAACTCTTGAGCAAAATATCGGTCTCTCAGCTACTAAATGTTCATTAGCTAGTCGTTAACTTTGTTGTGGGAAGTGAGACTGAACCATAACGGTAAACTTGCGAGCAGAAAAAACAAAACAATACGCTGAAAGACACTAAAAAACTCAGAAGAGCTAAAGGGGAGTCGCAGACTCAGGTGATTAATCTCTGTGGGTTCACCGCTACAAATAAAATCTTTCACCTTACATGCACCATCATTAATTTAAAAAATTAGATTAGAGTAGTTTTAACTTTTACTCAGTTAAATAAGGTTTAATATTTTATGCTGATCTTGCATTCAGAGTTGTAAGATACTATGGTGATAAAGAATCACATGATAGGTCGAGGACACGAAGGTCACAGACAGCCGTGTAAATTTAGCATCAATTGTCTCTGTTTATTAATCCATTGCAGGTAATAAATCAAATAAACTGTTTATTACAGCTGCTTTAATCTTTATAACTTGTATTTTTCCCTTTGTGTTTCCTCTCCAGATCGTCTGAGTCCTCCATTAGACATCCAGTTGGAGACATTCAACTGCACTGCCTTCAGCGTACGATGGAAGATGCCCCGGCGACATGTTAGCACCATCACTGGATACAAGGTAGTCCCAAACTGTGACCTTATAGTAAATAATACAATGCCCCTATATTCATTTTATGTGCTCTCTCTCAAAATGCATTGAAAGGTTTTCAACCTGGCAAACATAAAAAAAAAAAAAAAACACTTATCAGATGTGGCATAAATCAAATTTTTGGACACTGTATGGATTCCCATTTTCCTCTGCAAGCCATTGAAGTATGTGGCCCGCACCTCTTTTTTTCTGCTTTTAAAGTGCCTCTCAAACTCATTGTCCAGCAACATGGCCTTGAGGGCCAGATTGATATTTTGACATTTCTGGTGTCTTGATGGAACCCCACCACCGACAAATTTATGCTTTTTCTGAGGCAATATAGCTTGGAAAGATGTGGTCACAAATCTTTATTTAGTGCCTTGTCAATAGACTTTTTTTGCTCCACTCGAGGCAAGCTGTGAGCTTTGAGCACAAAGTGGGACTTGCTTTTCTTGGTAGACATAATAGACATTTAGCAATATGCAATGGCAGGTTTGTATTGTAGCTATTATGTGATTTTTTATTTGAAAAAAGCCATTTAAAGAGTCTTTTCTTTCATTTTCAACTTTAAAGCCTCTCCTATGTTTAATTTGTAAAATATATTTTTTGAATAAGCTTAATGCCTTACAAAAACCCTGTTTCCTTCCTTCCTTTCCTCCCTCCTTCTTTCCTTTCTAGTGTTTGTTTTGAGTCAAACATTAACAAAGTGTGGATCAGTATAACAGTGTGTGCTCTGCTTTTGACCATATGTCTACACTAAGAGGATTAGTCAGCTACCTAGCTTCCCCACGACTCGCAGATAAACGTGTGTTCATTTGGCCAATCACTTTAAGAAGTTAATAAATAATCCTGTTTCCTCATAGTATTTCCTCCTCATGATGTCTTGTTTACACTGTCAAAAGACTTTAATGCTTTAATGAGAGACGTCAAACATGTCATTTATGAATGCCAAATCATCACTGTCATAAAATTTCTTTGTAAACTACATTTACAGTGAGACTCTGACACTGTTTTATATAAATACATTATACGTTTGTATGTTTGTCTTTTTCTTTGACTATATATGTGTATGTTTCAGGTCTTCTACACTGAGATTAAAAATGGCCGTCCATTGGGCACAGCCTCCTTGATGGAGGTGCCTCTCAGCTTGGACATGCTGACCACTGTGAGTACAAACCGTGCTGCTTCTCTGTCTGTCACTTTCAAATCAGTGGCAAAGACCTTTCTATTTCAAAGTCCTCCAAATACCCAAATACTTCCCCCAAATACTTAGTTTTACCATGTACTCCAGAACGACACATAGAAGCGTTTTCTATCAGCAGTAATCAGCAGGACATCATTTGTCTGTGTTGTATAGGTTTAAGGACATGGTTCATGGTTTGGGTTAAAATGATCCGTTTGTTAAGGTTAAAGAAACATGTGGTGTGGGTTAAAGTTACTACTTCATTAAAGTTAGGCGACCTTCCTCATCATGGCTACAGTAATAACCACTGGGTTAAGGTTAGGGCATGATTGTAGTTATTTATTTATTTATTTTTAAAAAAAATTCCCAACTCACGGTGGGAAATGTGACACTTGCGGTTGGAAACAGGAAACAAACAGCGGCCTCCGGCGGCAAAGTCCACCGCTTTGTTTTAGCCTCCATATACCCATCCTCAACGTATATAGACGACGACGTCATCACAACTGCACCACTGCTCCGGGTCATAACCACTTTGGTTGCTAGGTGGCACCTGTCACTCAGACGTAACTATATGTCACTTTTGAGCGACTGATATTACGACCTATTCTGTTGTTTTTCTTGAAAAGGCCAGTCTGTGATCTGCGTTTAGCTTCCAATTTGGACAATATCAGGTGTGATAGTCAACAAAGTCAGTGTACAGCAAGACATGCTTTGAAAGTAGCATTAAAAAAAAGAAGAAAATAAATAAAAACTAAATATTTAATGTCAAACAGTATGGAGAGATGGACTGCCTTTCTACAAAAAGGTGGTGGTGATGTTTCAAACTTGTTATTAAATGACTTTGTTGGGACTCAACTGCACTCAAACATTTATGAATATTTCTGTTCTTATTTTCTCAAAGGGGCAATTTGATGGACAAGCAAGCTTTGTAAGTATCATTTGGCGTTTTTTTTTTGTTGTTGTTGTTGTTGGTGAATTAGACTCTGCTGCTGCTCCCTTATCACAGTTGACATTTATGGCTGGATTTGACACACTTTTCCACTTATCTCCGGAGGAAGATTCTGAAAGAATCCCAAATCAGTAATTTAGCCCTCTCTTTCTCTTCCCCCCCACTCTTTTTCCTCCCTCTTCTCTCTAATCATTCTTTCTGATGTGCTCTCGCTCTTTTAACCACATCCGTCTTTATCTCTACCTCCACTTCACTGTATGCACCCTCTAGGATGTGGAGGTTGGTAACCTAAGGGTGAACACTAAGTACAGGGTCAGCGTTGGTGCGTATGGTTGGGCAGGGGAGGGTAGACCCAGTATGCCCAGAGACGTCAGCACCGCCTCACATGGTAAGAATATGTGAGTAGTAGGAATCCATTTTACTGCTGATGCTATTATTCCTACAGTGATATTTGCTTTTATCTGTCACTTAATTTAATTTCTCTTCCTGCCATTAGAAATGTGTATGCCCCCGTCGCCCCCTACTCAGCCTGTTGTCATGGCTGTATCTGACACAGAGCTGGCGTTGTCATGGCAGCAAGGGGAGAGCGAGGGAAGCGCACCTGTCCTTCACTTCCTGGTGGCTTACATCAGGTCAGTCGTAATGGATTAATCAGCTGACAATAAGACATTGATGAAGCTTTGTGTTTATTAAACCAACCATCTGAGACCTCACCAGTACAGCTGCTGTCAGTACATGCGCATACGTTCATGGATGCAATGGTATTTGAAAGAAATAGTAAAATCAGCTTTCTTGCAGAGAGTTCGATGAGATGTTTAATACCACGCTCATGTCTGTATGGGAAATATGAAGCTGCACCCAGCAGGTGCAGCTTCATAATTAGCTTAGTTTAGCGCAAAGACTGCGAACAGAGGGAAACAACTAGCCGGCTCTGTCCAAAGGTTCAAAAATAAAATTTTGTTAATTTTAGTTTAGTTTCTTTGTCTTGCATTTCTAACAGAGCATTACTTGCATGTTTTCATAGTTCGTCCCAGCTGTTTTGTTGCAGCTTCTTAGCTTATTCTCAGTGGATTGTAGATGAAATTAGTCCAACAAATCCATTTCTTTAAGACTTTGCATTAAAACATGGATTAATTATTTGTCCATTTGTCCATCTTTCACTGAAGTTTTTATTCATTGATGAAAAATACATTTTTGTCATAGTTCTCATTTTAAAAGATTATATTTATTATTATTTTAAAAAAAGGTTGTCATTGTTTTTCTTGATGAAATTAACACTGCCTATCAGCACCTACAAACTTTACAAATGAACATGTGAAATCTCAATCTCTTAATTTTAAACAAAATATGAAAAGGTAATTTGTAGTTTCATGTGTTGTGTTGTGTGCTGGGACTATTTCTTGGTGACCAGCGGATGGATGCAGTGACTTACTGTTACCCCCCGAGAGGCTGCCAGATTGTGGTTCTGGCATGTAAACAAAACACTAATGAAGCCTTGTAATAAGAGATAATCAACTCCAAACTTCCATAACCAGACCACACGCATTCACTCATTGTCACTTAAGACAGAAAACAAAATTCTCTTTTACAGTTAATTTCGTGAGGCTTTTGCTGGTCTGTTCAGTGTACTGACTAAAGTTTTGACGTGAGGGTCAGTTGGGACATGAGAAAAGAAGGAATTTTAGTCTGAGAATAGCTTTCTCTGTCTAGATTTTACAGTAGTTGGCAGGCTCACATACAAAGACATACACACACAAAGGACCTTCCACGTCTAGACAAGTCTTCAGGCTGCAATGTCAAGGAAGCTGAGGTCAGAAATAATTTTCCAGGAGTCGTCTGATGATTTGCCAGACGCAAAGTCAAAAAAGGCGGATTGAGTTGAAAAACGCTCCCCTACAAAAACAGACGTGTTGAAAGAAACAAGCAAAGTTTGTAAAGATATAAAAGGAAACAAACATAAAAAGCAGAATACTGTTGCTCTTGATAGTGCAGAGTTAACAACTGAGCAAAGAGAGACGGAGGCAGACAAACTGTCACTTACTGCCAGAGAGTAGACATGAATCAGTGGCTGTTTTTGCATGCGGGGGCTTTTTTCGACACAAAAGAGGCCATCTCAGAGGCAAATCTTTCTCCCCTCACATCAAAAGAGGCCCTGCTGAAGAGAGACATTGAGTGGTGTATTCAACACATACAGTAGTTGTGGCTCCAGGCGCCCAGAATCAGCACATGATGATGGCAGCTCCAGAAGGAAGTTGGACATGATAGGCAGAAAAACTAAAGTTCAGGAGTTCATCTTTTTTTTTTGTTTGTTTATTTTGCTTCACTTTAATTTCTGATTAAAGTGGAAAATAATGTTTTAAGACTGAAATAGCCTCAAAAATCCCCTCAATCAGTTGCTTGTTTTGTTTGAAAAGTATTCAGCATTTTTGTAACTTTAAGATTCAGCACTACAGTCTCTTGCAATTCATTATAGGCATTGTCAGATATATATGACGCCTGTACATACAACAGCATTTGAAACACCATTAAAAAGATTTTAAGCTTAATTATTATTCATATTATTATGTCTTTCTATGTTTTGTCGTTCGCAGGCCAGAAATGGACACGGAGTGGACGTATATTCGTGAGCCTATTGAGACTAACTCCATGGTGCTGAAGGGATTAATACCAGAAACAGAGTACCAGTTTGTTGTCAGGGCGGTCAACGTGCACGGAGTCAGCCCACCCAGCCACATCAACAACCCTGTGCGCACTCTCGGTGAGGCCCCATGTCGATCTCTATGTCGAGCCAACATGCTGATGTGACAACCAAGAAAGTTTAGTTTTCCAGCTCCATTGTTTGTCTAATTTGTACCACATTTCAAAACAAAGTGAGTTTCAGTTTAGTTTCAACTCTACACCCACACAGAAGTTAAGTTTTTTTTTTTTTGTTTTTTTTTTTTTGCGTCACAAAAGTTCTCCTCACAATAAAACTTTTACTATGTTTAACCACACTGCATAAACCCCAACGTTTCTGTGGAGACAGTCATGTTTTTCTCCCAACAGTGTGAAGGCATGATAAGTTTTACCGACTGTATTTCAAAATTCTGTCTAAAAAACAGTCTAAATGAAAATATGAAGCTGATCATTTTTGCCATTATTAAGGTGTCGTCACAAGTAACCCCACAATATATTCATCACAAATCCTGCAATGTTTTGTGTACTTTTTCCAAATTTATTCAAATTGTGCTATATTTTCTATGTTTTTTTCTGTTAGTCTTGGTAGAATCACACATCCTCTTCAACTCATCTTGTAAGAAACACCCTCCAAATTAAAAATGAGTAGAAAAAACTTAAATCACAATGTGCCGCCTGACAGTTTGCGTCTCTCAACATTTGCTTGAATGTAGGACAGTGGGGTTTTTCTGACCGCAGCCTTGGATGATGCAGATATAGAACAACAGAGTCATTTACTTTATTATTTTTGATGTCGTCAGCTGCTGGTGGTGCGTGGGGGAAGGTGAGGGGGGTGGTGGGTGGAGGGGGGTTCGGGACTGATTGATATTAAAACACACAAACACACACACACATACTCACAGGTGTGTGCCAGATACAGTATATACACATACATGCATGCAGCAATAGCAATGTCTTAATGGATCAAGGATCATGATATTCAAGCAGTTTACCTACAGATTTGTGGACATAATGTGTGTGTGTGTGTGTGTGTGTGTGTGTGTGTGTGTGTGTGTGTGTGTGTGTGAATGCAGGGGTATGACAGCAGACTATACATGACTATTAAAATCACACAGCTGTGTAGACACAATCACATTATTCTGAGTTCATTCTGTGACCCACAGATCACTCTGCTGACTCTAGAAAGCCTGCTGCTTCACACGCTATGTTAGTTGTCAAACCGTTGTAAACCTGATTGAATTAAGTGCCCTAAGTTAATTACATGCTAGAGAGACAGACAGTGAAAAAGACAATATAAGAGAGAAGCTGTCCAGAATAATGTCAATGAAAGTTACATGAAACAAGACAAAATGAGCCGGTTAGAAAGAGATGGAGAGACAGACGGTCGGAAAAAACGATGAGTTAGAGAAGCGTGGTTTCTCAGCAGGGGATAAAAGCGGGTTATGTCCGAGTCTCATCAGACAGGATTAAGGACGGGATGCCAGACCCCTTCTCTCCCCATCCACACCCCTGATGGATGCACACGCACAATTACGCACACATGCACGCACACAATGCACCACTGCTTGAGTGGACAGGAGGGGTGTGGGCTTGACTGACTGACATACTTTTCTTCTCGCTCTCTCGGAGACAGTTCTGGTGTGTGTGTGTGTGTGTGTGCGTGTGTGTTTATAGTGGTTTGAAACAGGGTGGTATGGATTGAGGGGGATTGTTACACAACAGCAGATTAGTTTGCTGAGGGCTTTTTTGGGCAATCCCCCCCCCCCCCCCCCCTTCCCCACCACCACCCTGTATGTCAGCGCTCAGTATTCAGGATTTAATGTTATTAGGCTGCGCTAATTAGCACTTTAAATCTTGGCATCCATTCAGGCTTAAAAGTCAAGTTTGTATGAGGAATTTGATTACATTAACAGAATACTATCTATATAAGCTGTCTAATATCACTCCACAGCTGTCAAATATATTTCAATTCCCCATCTCGCTTAAAAGCGTGGTGAACTTACCAGCATTTGTTACTGTATAATTGAGACTGATGGGGCGGTGGAAGAGCGAGCAGACAAGAGGGAGGGGATGTTGTTATGTAAGCTATGATTAAGCTTTCTCAGGATAGGGTGGATGGTATGTTGACGGTTTTACATTGAAATTGTTGTTCCAAAGGACATTTTGAACATCTCAGACTCAATAGTACCCTCAGTCTAGCAGTATTTTGTTTATTTACACACACAAAAATGTATAATGTGCTTTGGATTCAAAAGTAAAATCTACATATTATCTTATATTGTCCAACAAATACTGTATCTGTCAAATGTATAACAGCACATTTAGACTGTACTGTAAAGGATCTGAACACGAATTAGTCTATTCGTGTTCTATTCAACTATTTTTATCAAATTTATACCATATGTTTTTTTTTTTTTTTGCAATAGTAGCTAACCAAGAAGTTTGTCCCATGCTGGGCTCGCAGTATTCACTGTCTGGCTTTGTATTTGTGTGTTATGAGCTGCCGCTCTGTATCGAGGAGACACTTTTCAGTACGTGGTGCAGCAGCCTGGGTACAGGCTAACAGGTAGACCCACTGTGTCTGTGTCCTGTGATAAACATTAACTCATGATCACTCATCTAAAGGGGAACAATCATAACCACAGTACAACACACCCGCAGAATCTCTCCAGTGAATGGGGGGAAATCATTGTTGTTGCAGCCATGTTCATTTTTCTGTCACTAAAATAAAATGGCATTACACATGATGGTGATACTGCAAATACAATATGGAGGGAAAGTCACAACCTGTGCCACTGGTGGTCCTTTATATTCCAACAGTACAGATATGAATATGATATGAATGACGAACGGTGAACAGCAATTAAAATTGTCACCATTACAATTCATCAAAGCAACGTAAATTTCAGAAAATATCAAGTCGATTTATTTACAGTATCTTTGCAGTGCCACTCTCACAGTTTCTTGTGTATTTAACTCTTGAGGTGTATTTCATCATTTAACCAACTCAAATCATTTCCCATCTCATCTTTTTTTTACTGTCATCAATGAATGTAAGTTGTAATAACCGTCATTTAACAGTTATGACTGATCATCCCAACAGGTGCATCAGAAGTTGGCAGTGGTGATTACGGGCGTTACATCACAGATCTGGGGAGCAAAGACGAGGATGGCTTCGACATCGATGACTCTGATTATGATATCTTTATTGAAGAAGTAAGTTATTATGTGTATTACTTTGTAAATCTAATCAAACAGACAATATGTTTCATATTAGCTTCCTCCTTAACACATTAGTGGGAAAAAAAAATGCAACGCCCGTATTCATTTCATCTTCTTCCTCTATTTTCTTTCTATTTTCTTATTTTTATTCTTAGTTGAAGCCATTCCCAGGTATCAATCAAGACAACAGGAAATCCCAGCTCCGTTCACGCTCCGGTCCATCGTCTGGTCAGAATGTCGTTTACCGCATGAACACCATCGCTCCTCCTAATGTTACTGCCCCTCCAGCCTCCACCACCCCGTCCATCTTCCAAGTCTTCACAGATCTGGTCTTCTCAACCGCCTCAGAGCCGAGTAACACACCCGACACCACAACCGCTGCCTCACTTACCACTGCGAGGTAAGATGTACCATAAAAACCTTCTCATGATAGAGATATATTTGTTGTACTGAGGGAATCTGTTTGAGAATAAGATGTCAGTGCTGTTTGTAAGCAACTGGAGACGGTGATGACCTCTCTCTTATAGGCAAAGTTGAACATTTACAGCACCAAATATTTCAGCAAAATCACACTTTGCTAGATTGATGGACAGAACTGATCAATGTGACAGATACATGACAGTATTGCAAACAACAACAAGGTTTTTTTTTTCTGATCCATCTCAGCACCACTTTGCCCGCCACCACTACCACCCCAACTATGTCCCCCTGGAAGGGCGATGTTCCTCGAGTGTACGACCTGAACTGCGACGATACCGTGTGCCCCCCCGACAGCTTCTGCCTCAGCGACTATGACAGCGGAGGCTCGCGCTGCCACTGCAACCTCGGACGAAGAGGGGACACTTGCTCTGAGAGTGAGAGAAGCATACAGTAGTTGGATTTCTGTTTTACCTAATTTTATCTTTATTTGTATGTGTAGAGCTGCAATGATTCGACGATTAATCAATAAGATGCCAACTATTAAATTAAATGCTAAATACTATTTTAATGTTTGGAGTGATTCTTAAGGAAAAAAATTCTCTGATTGAGCTTCTTAAATGTGGATATTTTCTGGTTTATTTAGTCTTCTATGATAGTAAACTGCACATCTTTGAGTTGTGGACTCTTAGTCTGGACAAAAGAAGACATTTGAGGACAACATCTTGGGCTTTGGGAAAAATTGATCAACTTTTTTTTTTTGAAAGTTTTAAAAGTTTAAAACAAACTCTTGCAAACACAACTACCATCAAATGGCCAATACACGTGTCTTTTGTACACTTTTTTGACAGCTTTAGCAAAAGGACTCAGCAACCACCAGTACATTTATAATGTTTTTATCCTTCTTCTGTTCTTCTTCAGTGGTATCGTTGAACTTTCCCAGGTTCTACGGCTACTCCCACATGACCTTTGAACCCTTGAAGAACTCCTACCAGACCTTTCAGATCACTTTGGAGTTCAAGGTGAGGCACCGTGTAGTTTTTATCCAACTGAGTTCTGTCTTCCGCAACGGCGGACACGTCTTTCAAACAGTTTGTCTCTGGTGCAGGCAGACTCTGAGGATGGCTTGCTGCTGTACTGCGGTGAGAATGAACACGGACGTGGAGACTTTACCTCTTTGACTCTGGTGCGAGGCAAGCTGCACTACAGGTGAGGAAAACAGTGATGGAAACTTTGGACGTCCAGTGTGTTTTACTCGGGTTTAGATCTAGGATATTTCCATTTGATTTAAAGCAGCCATTAAAAAAAAATGGCACCATGAATATTTTACTAATTATAAGAAGTGTTTCAGTTCATTTAATTTCAATTATAATTTCAAAAAATACAGAATATACATGTGATGCAGGTAGGGAAAAGTTTTCTGCTAAATTTGAACAGACTTAATGAGAGTTTTAAGGGGACAATTTGAACGAAAAAGGTTAAGACTTTACATATAACTCCTGCTTTTTGGAGCATTATTTTTCATAAATTGTTCTGTTTTCCTTCAGGTTTAACTGTGGGACAGGAGCAGCTCAGATCATCAGTGAGAGTCGTATTGTTGTTGGTCAGTGGCACACAGTAACCGTCTTCAGGGACGGGATGAGCGGCTGGCTCCGAATGGACAACGACACCCCCATATCTGGTCGCTCACAGGTAACAATAACACAAACAAAAAAGATAAAATTAAATGTTGTATTATTATTATTATTACCCAGTATTTTGGTTGTCAAAATTGAAATATTGTTTTAGAAATGACATTCTCTTTGCTGAGGAAGCATACTGAAGATTTCCCCTCACCTGTTACATGTTATTATAACAAGATGTTTAATCTATACGACTGTCGGCCTCAGTCAATTCAGGGAGCAGACTGGCTTTCAAAGTATTGAAGAGTGCGGTTAGAGTTACTGAGGATGAAGCACATTTTCTTCTCTTCACTCTTGCTCTTTTCAGGGCCAGTACACTAAAATCACTTTCCGTTCCCCGCTGTATGTGGGTGGATCCCCAAGTGCTTATTGGCTGGTCAGGGCGACAGGGACAAATCGTGGCTTTGTAGGCTGCATTCAGAGTCTGACCATCAACAACAAGGCTGCAGACATCAGACCCTGGCCTCTGGGCAGAGCTCTGAGTGGGGCTGACATAGGTGAGAAGGCATGTTTGTGTGTGTGTGTGTGTGTATGCGTGAGTTTGTGTTAATCCTTTTCGGCTGGTATAGTAATGCTCTGGTACTTCTCTCAGGTTTTGGGGCTCAGTCATATAGTTTAGCAGCTTCAGAGCTCTGTAAGAGGATCCGTGGGTCTCTGTGTAATCCTGAAAAGTAATTTTGGACTTTATTTATTGCACAACCTGGTGCTATTGACATTTATTTAAATGACTTTATTTAAAATGCAGATGAGAGCTGCAAACCCTTTTTGAATTCTTATTTAACGTTTACTTGTATAGGGACAAGTATATAGCATGAACTCATGCCACATACCACAACATTTATAGCCTGTGGGCTTTTAAAATACATAAAACTCAGCAGTAAAATACATATGAAACTGCACAAGACTCAACAATACATATATATACGTTTATGCACAAAACACAAACAATACATATGCAGACTTTACAACACGAAACTCAACAACAAAGTACATACAAAGCAGCACAAAAACACAAACAGCTCATAAACAAACATACCATAAAAGCTCCATAAAACAACAAGCACCAGATCACTCATGTCTACATGACTGATCCCTCTTTAGAAACTGTTGGAGTTTAAAATGTTCCCAGTCATGGTCCATTTTGAGTTCTGTGGGTAAAGAGTTCCACATGTTGATCCCCCGAACAGAAAAAGCCGTCTGTCCAAGTGAGGTCACTGAGCGCCTGAGGAACCTGCCTGGTTATTCAGGCATTTATAGATGAGTTTAAGGTTAGCAAATGTAATAAAATTTCTTAAGAACATGGCAGTGGTGTGATCTTATTGGTTTCCTGTCCAGAATTTTAATTGCTCGATTATAAATTATCATATGAGGCTTGATTGTTGTAGATGCCGGCCGAGAGGCCGAGAATAGATGTACTTTTTTTTTTTTAATTAAGAAGGAAACAGGCATTGCTGTGAGAGCTCAAACTATTAGTTGCAGGAAAAAGAAAAAAAAAGGGTTGAGAATAAATAAAATAGCTTTTACTTTTTGATTTAGTACTGTCTGGGCTCCAAAATCAAATGTTTAGATATTACATGTCTGTACATTTCTCTATTTCTGTGTGTAGACAGTCAAGTTAACTTATCCCCTTTTACTTAACACATGGAATTACAATTTATGTGCGTGTGTCTGTGGTCTATGTGTATTATTTTTGAATTAGTGTTACCATTCTGTTTAATTTTTTAATGCTATATGGCCATAAATTCAAAAAAAGGTGTTCAAGATGGGATGCATCTTGTCAAAACAGATATTTTGTTTTTTCATATTTCTTCCCTGCATACTTTACCCACTATTGGATTGTATAAACTCATAGACAAAATTAAACCACTGAAAGTTATTTGTTGACTAAAGCATGTTTTTTTTTACCTGTATGGAGAGCTGAGTTTGTCCTAATCAGTGCCCTTTGCCCCACTGTGCCAGGTGAGTGCAGCGAGAGTGTGTGCGACCTGGTCAGCTGTGCCAATGGCGGCGCCTGCTTTGCAAACCGTGCTGATGGCTACATCTGCTTGTGTCCACTCGGTTTCAGAGGAGCACTTTGTGAGGAGAGTGAGTCAACGCTACTTTTCCTTTTTCTCGCACATACACACGCTCACAAAAAAAACGCACACACACTTGTCTTGTTTACGAGATGGGTTTTGTACCTCTGTGAGGGTAGAAAGCACAGTCCTTTTGTGGTTTCTTCTTTCTTGATGGCTGTCATTGTTTGTCACATGGACCTTTTACGGTAATTACCGAACAGTTGAGTGCAATATGAGGGAAAAATGCTTAAGATGAGGATTATTATTTCTTATATAAAGCAAACGGGATTGATTGCATGTCAGACCAGCTTTCACACAACACTCCACTCTCTTTTCCTCCTCCCCATGTCCTTTCTCTCCACTTTAGTCTGTTCTCATGAACGTCTTTTACTTCACTCTTAATCATCATGTTGCTAACACCTCTTCTTTCCCCACTTCTGCTTCTTCCTCATGTCTTCTCTCCAACCTTTCAGGTTTCTCACTATCCTCGCCACTCTTCAATGAGACAGTGTTTTCATACGCTGTCCTCCCGTGGCCTCAGACCTCTCAGAGTTATCTGTCCTTCATGGAGTTCGAGCTGACGTTTCGGCCGTCAATGCCTGACGGGGTGCTGCTGTACAGCGATGACGCAGGCAGTGGAGACTTCCTGGCTATCAACCTGGTGGACAGATACGTAGAGTTCAGATTTGACTGCGGCTCTGGAGGTGCTGTAATAAGGTACCAGGCGGATGTGCTCTCACTCTATTCTCTGTCTCCGTCACTTTCCTATTGCTGTTATATTTACTAACTAGAAGTCATGTATTGTATGTGACAATCTGTGCTATAGGAGTGAGGAGCAGATCAGTCTGGATGCATGGCATGAGCTGAGGGTGTCTCGCACAGCAAAGAGTGGTATCCTGCAGGTGGACAGCCAGAGGCCAATGGAAGGAATCGCTGAGGTATTTTGCATCTCTGTGTTGCTGCACTGTGTGATTTTTGGCCACAAGGGGGCAGAAGACTTCACAACAAACACTACAGCAGCTGATCCCTCATACACACCTTATTAAGTTCTTTGGGCTGATGTGTTAAAAGACATTTGTCTAATTACACGTTCAGGAGAAGCAAAGCAACATTGGTGTTTCATTGGAATCACCAGTTTAATGTCCATTTACTCATGTTTTAAACCTTGTTTGGTCCTCTAGTGTTTTTATTTGCATGTTTTACAGAGAAGACCCTTTATATTCTATGCTGAATTTGCTGAAAAAATGGCTGACATAATTAATCAATATCTCTCTGTCCTATTGACTCTGCAGGGAGCTTTCACTCAGATCAGCTGCAGTTCACCTCTCTACATTGGTGGAGTACCAGAATATGATAAAACCAAGAGGACAGCAGGTGTGATAAAGCCCTTCACTGGAACTATTCAGAAGGTATTTCCACACACTAACACAAGGCTTATATCGTCTCTACAGGCACAAAACTGACAACTATGACAAATGTCAAGTTGACTTTTTACACCCTCTCCCTCCTCTTCGTCCTCTCTCTTTTCTCTGTCCGTCTCTTTGCCCTTTCCTCCCCAGTTGATACTCAATGATCGCACCATCCCGATAATAGCTGGCTCCGCTGGAGGGGTTAATGTAGATAATTCTGCACACCCATGTGTGGAAAGCCCCTGTGCCAATGGAGGGACCTGCAGGCCAAAGTGGGATGGATATGAGTGTGACTGCCCTCTAGGGTACGATGGCAGGCACTGCCAGAAAGGTCTGTTGCACTATGAACTATAATTTATATGTGAACTGCTATCTCTTTGGGGTCATTTTTTGTTGTAAACAGCATGTAACTAATTCGGGGCATTTTCAGTGTTTGGCTAAGTTTAAACAATTGGCAGCACATCCAAAGGTTGATAGTGATGCACTGTGATTAGAGGCTAGGAAGAAGTAAAAGTTTGTTTTTGGCTTGTCTAGTTTTTGTAGAGTGAAACTATACACTCAGTAGTCTGTGAGTTTAATAAAGAATAAGAGCAGAACTCAGATTTTAATTTAAAAAAAAGCAAATAAATTAATGATAGCAATGCTTAATGCATGATCTATATAGTTTATGTCTATATATGGCTTTAATGGCATATTTTCATCTTTGGCATATATATAGATGGCATGATATTTCCTGCTCTCAGATTAAATATGTATTTTATTTCTGTTATCATGTAAGGTAATATAAAAATAATGCATTGGACAACTTAATCCCTTAAGCCTATCTATGCCTTCTCTTTTTTTTAATGCCTTCACTGAGCAGAGTGTGGAAATTACTGTTTGAACAGTAAGTTTTCTTGTATACATTTATATATCATAAAGCAGATACCGCTTACTTAAAAAATACTAACCTGTCATCAATTTTGAAAACACACACCTCTTTCCTACCTACATTTCCCTTTACTGTGTCATATTTAGTCTTCTAGCTTAGAATGAACCAGTAGATACATGTTGATGGTGCCACCTTGTGATGATATGGAGTAAGTGCATTTTATTTGATTTTTTTTTATCTTCCCAGCTGTGACTGAAGCTATCGAGATCCCACAGTTCACCGGCCGAAGTTACCTGACTTACGACAACAGAGATATCCTGAAAAGGTTGGTATTGGAAGGTGTTAAATAGGACTGCGTCAGTCAGTATCTCCTGTTTGAATATTTAAAGGCCACTTAACCTTACCTTATTTTAACCTCAGTCTTGTCTGTGAATATTAATTCTTTGTATTAAACTGACATATGTGTACACACACACACTAGGTACATTTTTACTGAAAAGGGCAGGCATAGACAGGCCTGGAGTGTTATTTGATGTCCTCAAAATAAAGTGAACCTTAATTTTTAACCTTGCTTGAAGTACTTGGTCAATAGGTAAATGTATCCTTTTTTTCAGGGTGTCTGGGTCCAGGAACAACCTTTTCATGCGCTTTAAGAGCACAGCCAAGGACGGCTTGTTGCTATGGCGAGGAGATAGTCCAATGAGACCCAACAGTGACTTCCTGTCTATGGGGCTGCAGGATGGTGCACTAATATTCAGGTACTTGTCTGCGTGTTTGTGAAAAACATGAAGGGCAGTTTAATAAAGTTAGAGTTTTTCTGCATTTGATGGCTATTTCTTGGGGATTCCTGGATCCAGTATATTAAAGAAAAAAGCAGCTGTCGAAGCCTATTTACTCATTCTTATTAAAATAAAAGGGTTATAAAGAAAAAGTCCTGCTTGGCACATGTTTGCTCTTCCCTGTCCTTTTGCCACAACAGGAGTTTGTGAGAAAAGGGCAGATTTAAGCAAGAGAAGAAAGTTTAGTGCAAGAGGAGGATGAGGATGATGAAGAGGGATGCTGATTCCCCTCCAAAGGGCAGGGAGAGCTAAGCAGCCAGGCAGAGCTAAAAAAAGACCCGGAGTCTGAGGCATGACTATGACCTGGAAAAGAAGCAGGATTTATCCAGGCGGAACTCTATAAGTGTGAACCCGCTGTAACCAGGAACCAGCTGAACTCATTGTATGTGTTTCCATCTTGTTGTAGTTATAACCTGGGCAGTGGTGCAGCTAACATTGTTGTCAACGGGTCCTTTAACGATGGAAAGTGGCACAGAGTCAAAGCTGTGAGGTAAGCACTGAAAGATCTCTTTATTTAAAGATTTCCTGTCAAACAGACGTCCGCTGCAGTAATTAGAATTAGATCTACTTTGCTTTCACTTTGCTTTTCTCATACTTAGACATTAAAGCTGATCTGTTGTCCTCTTGGTGGCAGCAGAACAAACTGTGAACACAACACTGACTTATCATCACCTTAATATAAAGTTAATATTGTTAGCAAACGGTTGCCTATTTACACATCAAATATCTGGCTCTTTAGCTGCTAAATGCTCCACTATGTTCACCAACTAGTCGCTGACTTTGTCTCTCTGTGGTTTGGTGTTGAAAACAGCTGCCTGCTACTGCTGGAAATAAGGTTGATAAAACTGCTGAGACTGTGAGCTAAAAGACAATAAAATGCTCTGCAGAGCTGAGGGAAACTCCAGTTGTGTGATAATTGCCTTTGGTTTTGTTGGTTTGAGAAAAATTGGAAAACAAAAGTACAGCCTTTGGAGGATTTTTGCAATCATAATACTTCTTTCATAATCTTTGTACTGTTTCTCAAGTTTAGAGATAAGTTTACCACTCATGTCTTTAGGGATGGCCAGTCAGGGAAGCTGACAGTGGATGATTATGGAGCAAAGACAGGCAGGTCACCTGGCAAGATGAGACAGCTCAATATCAACGGACCGTTATATGTCGGTAAGTGGAGCTCACAACTCATAGCCCCATAAAGTCCTGCATATGTGGGTGACTCTTCAACTATCATAATTTTTGTGTCCCTGGAAGAAATGGACAAAAAACAAAAAAACATTTTTTTTATTTTTGTCACATTTACTTGACACCAAACTGAACATTTAAAAATTAAATAATAACTTAGTCATTATTTTTATCATATAAAAAAAAAATTCAATCCTGCTTAATTAAATTATTGTAATATTATTATAATAAATACAAATGACATATAGATGCATATTTCATATATTTGATGCTAACCCAAAAACTGACATCAGTGGGCTAACAAATCGTAATTGAAAGAAATGTGACAAAATGTCATTTCCACCACATATTCAGGGTGATGGAAAAGACATATTGTGATGGAAATGAGAAAGGTTGGTTGCATACATTGTATGGTAGGGAAGTACAAACACTGTGGAATTTCAAACTTTATAAAAGGTAGTTTCAATTTGATTGCATTTTGAAATTCAACTCACTAATTTGCAACTTAAAAAATATAAGTTTCAATTTGTTACATTTTAAACAGATTATGTAATTTCAAACTGCATAAAACTGAAGTTCGGTGGAATTTTGAGGTTATATTGTCAATTTCTTTGTTTTGCTCTTTGTTTTCCTTTTAAATAGTAAATTGACCCTAAATCACATATGGGAGAAATCTAATGTTACGCTGCTCTGTGTTGAAACCTTATGTTGCACCTCTGGCCATTCCCCAATAAGGAGGTCAGTATTTTCCAATAGCAGTCAAAGGTAAAATAGTGACAAACAACATTGTTCACCAGTGTAGTTTGTCACAGCCACACCATGTCATCTCCATCGCAACACATATTTTTATGTGTAAAAATACTCACAATAATAATATTTTGTAGTTTTGAAAATTGTGCAGTTATGGTCACAATATATTTATAGAATTGGAAAACTCATGATTGTACAATGTAAAAATATGTCTGAAACACTTTTTGAATCTGTTTTATCCTGTTTCTCATGTAAACAAATATCTTTAAAATCCTGAAAATTCATGAATTTATATAAATAGGCAGGTCAGTGTGTGAGATTTTCTGAAATATTTTGGAAAACAAAGTATGTCATTAATTTTGTTTAAAAAACAAAATCTTTTGTTGTGTGGTGGAAATGATGATTTCCTATGAATATTGTGATAAAATGCCAAAAATTATATATTATTTAAAGAATTTTGGCACAGTCACTATCAGGAGGTGTTTCTACATAAAACTGAGTAATAAAACATATCAATATATTTCTATAAAAATGTATTAGATTTTCAAAATTTTCCCAAACCAAAATGGACCACAGTTGAAGAATGACACATATACTGTATCAAAAAACATTTTGATGTCTACATGTCCATATTCTCTCTCTCTTATGTCTGTTTTCTCTATATTCTCCCCCTGAAGGTGGCATGAAAGAGATAGCTCTACACACAAACAGGCAGTACATGGGAGGCTTGTTGGGTTGCGTGTCCCACTTCACGCTCTCTACTGACTATCACTTGGCACTGGTGGAGGACGCTGCCGATGGCAAGAACATCAACACCTGCTCCAACTAGACTAGTGGTTTCGAGAGATGGGGGTCCGATTACAGCACAATTTTCCACTGAAGTGAACGCCTCGACCGGCTGATTTGTCATCTTGAAACACACCTGCCAGCACCAAATGAGTAACAACTGCAACAATTACATTTATGTTAAAAGTTGACCAATTCAGAGCTGACACGTATAAGCTCAAACTGGAAAAAGACTAACATCATTGTTACTTTGAGTAACAAGAACATTTTTTTTGTTTAAGTGGCTCCTGTGTGCAAAGTTTTCAAACCAACTTTCCCCCGCCAAGTTGTAAGATTTATTTTAACAGCAGCAACTTGATGAATTGCTCTGGAAAACAGTTTCGGCCCATGGCAACAGCAAAAACGACCAGAGATCACCAGAGGATTTTACAAAGCACAAGTACTCTGTGAAAGGAGAGAAAGAAAGCTTAGCGTTATGGGTAATGAGGGTCTTTGAAAAACCTTTTGAAGGACATTTTTTTCACGGGATGATTCCAATCTTATCTTTATTTTTTCTACTGCAAATCCTTATTTGATTACTGGAAGAACCAAGTGATCTGAGGGATCAAGCGTCATCACAAGTTTTTCATGAACCTGACCTAGTGCATCTAGCAGAGATAAACTTCTTTGTAGAGGATTTCGGTTTTGGGCCCTTAGAGGATTTCTGTTCTGTTTTTGTTGTTGTGGCATTTGTATTCTTGTTTGTGATGTGGTTATCGATCTGTAGACTACATTTTTTAAAGTCTGATTGATGTCAGGTTTTTTTTTTTTTTAAAAGGTTGCTAGTTTTTGAGGGTGAAGCTGTCGGCTGCACACAGTATTTGTTTCTTTTTACCTTCTTCTTTTAGTATACATGCTCCTTTATCTAAAACTCTCAAAGTAGTCACATGAAAGTCTGATGTCGACACAGTGACGCAGCCAAAATCCTGGAGAAACTGTGCATGACGGTCTGATCATTTGACACAGACCACAATACTGTGGATTTCAGCCTTTAAGTTGCTTTGTAGCTTTTAAATAGACAATTTCTCTTATGTTCAGGTTTAAGACAAAGTTGTCAATATATTGCTTTTCCATGCCGAAGCTTTACTCTTAAAGGGATATTCTGCGAATGTTCCATCTACTCTGTATTTAATGAATTATCTTTAGTTATCGTTGTTGTTGTTGCCCTGACAGCAATGTCATAATTAGATGGTTAGTCCATGAGAGGATTCAAAGTTTGAATTCGCAGCAAATACAGAAATAAATCATCACTTATTCAAGAGTTTACATCTTTAATTTATTTTAGGAGAATGAAAGACTGTCAGTGATCGCCTGTGGCGTTTTCAATAAGTGTGTCAAATCTGAAAAGAATTGCAATTGACATGCATCTGTACACCATGTGACTGTGGAATGTGAATCAACATGAAGTGAAGTGATCCACAACAGGGTGATCAGATGGGTTGATCATTCGCTGTACAAAATGTAGCAGATATTGACTGTATCCATCTGATGAAACATGTTTATGTAATAGCTGGTAACCATAGACTGTAGAAGAAGAGTTGATGTAGCGTCTGTGATGTCAGCATGTTTTCGAGGCCTGAAGTTTAGGTCTACGCTTGCTGCCAGCTTCGTCAGATAATAAAGGCAGATAATACAAAATGTATGCAAAGGGCCAACTTGGTGGGACGAGCAAGCAGGAACCACCACGGCTGAGTGTGGGCACCCTAAAACATACTACTACTCAAGCCTTAATATCCCCTATAATAATCCCCGGAAAATTAAAATGAGCAATTAATAGTCCTAAGTGTGTGTGTGTCCACGTGTCAGCATTTGTTAGATGATGAAAGATTGATTATTGGCAAGTTTGAAAGTACACTTTTTAAGGCTTGAAGTCACTCCCCATTGCAAAACAAAAAAAATTACAAACATCTGCTGCCAATTTCTTTTTTTAAATTGACATACAAGAAATGTTCACTGTATTTGTAATCTAAACACTGTGACAGCTGAAGATTAGACTCTCCAAACGAATGCTAACCAAATAACCTGCTAATTAAATAACTTGCTAACCAAATTTGTTATGGATGTTAGAGCTCTTGACATTTTTATTTTGGGGAATGGTTGTTTGTCCTTTGATCACAATCTTTCTGTTTGTAGCCCTGATTACACATTTGTAAGGTAACATTCCAGATGGTGTCTGTCTGTCAAGGAATTGAAAAAAAAAAAAGTCAGACAAGATTTCGATTCAATTATAGTATTTTTTCCCCCCCCAAAAGAAACAGATTTGACTTTTACCAGAACTACAACACAAGCTGTTCCTGTCTCATACTGTGTGTTCACACAGGACAGGCAGGATGTTCTGAACCTGCTGTGCTGACTGAGGATTGTTTTATACATAAAGAGGGAGATGGAGGTTACAAAACAGCAAGTCATATCATATCTTAAACAGCTGTCCTAACACTAACTTTTTTTTTGCAAGGCCTGGAAGGAAAAACAAAAAAAAAAATACATCTGCCTACCCAATATACCGTTAAATTGAAAGCTGGTTATTTCACAGCTGACAAATAGCAGCAACAAGAAAAGAATTTGGATTTCTTGACTCTCTGAATAATTGGAGGAAATGAAAGACATGAGCTCATCTTGTTTAGGTGCTGGTAAACAAGATGTGAGTAAAAATTGAAAACAAGAGCATTGGCACGTGTCAGTTGTTCTTAAAACAACTTTCATACCTGAGACTGTTGTTTATGTCTTGTCTCCTTCCAACAGTTAACGCTAGTTTCTTTAAACCATGAAGACAATCTTCCCCTAAACTCATCAAGTAGTTCTAGCTGCTTAAACTTTGTCATAGGGGTAGAAAGGTCATTGGGATTGAAAAACACTGACAACAGTACCTATTTTGTCATTTTGGTATAATACACGGGCGCACTGGAACACAATGTTCTGGAGTCACATTGGATTCCTGTATTTTTACTTTTGTTGTGCTTTTGTGTGTTCTTTTTAAATCCTGTCATTATTGCCCTTTTCTGATGGTCTTTTCAATCACGGCCATGTCACAAGTTATGACATTACATTTCACAACACACATTGTGACATCCATGTGGCTACGACATTTTTCTATTGTGCTTTGAAAATAGGGCACTTTGATGCATTTTTGTAAGCTGCAATACAATTCGATACAACCAGCCACCAAGTATTCCACAACAATAAGAGTCTGCAGGCACAAAATGTATTTTATCTGTATTTCAAACACTTTATGTATTAGTGAAAGCAGAAAAACGTGTTGCACTTGGGGAAAGCTGTTGACTTATGTTCTTTTTTAACTCCTCTTGATTACTATCAGCATTCAATGTAACTTCTTTTGTTTTCAGTCACTTCTAAAAATGATTACTGCAATATGTTTGGTTGTCTAAATGCATATTGGCAATCTAACTCTGTCAAATCCAGATTTTCTAATGTCTATTTCCTGATCACTGTTCAATTGTGTTTTTTAGATTTGAAAAAGGACATTGTCTTGGTTAGATTCAGCACACATCTCAATCATGTTAATGTACTCATGTCACTGATTAAAATTCTCCTCGTGATGCAAGCTGCTGATAGCGAGCTAACAGATAACCTACATCTGCTTTCCCCTTCATGCAGCTTGAGCAATATTACCACGTCTTGGCATCTCTTACCACCTCGTTTGATGTGGCTGGAGCTCAGATGACACCTTAAATTGGTGACTCTCAGTGTCGCTCAGTGGAATATTGTATTGAGTTTCATTCGATTGTTCTGTTCCTGCTGTCGAGTATCACCTAAACGCACGCAAGAGCGTGTGTACACACAAACAGTTCTGTTCTCATCTCCCTCCTGCTGTGGGCTCAATACTTGCAGCATCACAATCATGAGCAGTATTACTCCATGCCTGAAACAACAAACTCCAGAGCTTCAAATGAACTGAGGGCAGTGATAACTGATCAACTCTCGCTGTTTCATTTAGAGGAAACCATTTAGTTGTATTGAGGTCATCCGCATCTTATCACACTTTAAGGTTAAAGGTAACCTCTGAAAAATCTGCCTTAAATCTGCTATTTACAATTTACTCAAGATAATGATTAAATAACTAATCGGTCATATTTTGATTTGATCTGCTCATGTTGTATGTTCCTCTTTTATTATTAATGGAGTCATCAGAACAGTTACCTAACTCTAATCCATTGTCTCATTCAGAACATTAATATTGACTTGAATATGGTAACAAATCATATTACATACTGTACGCTGGGAACACATTAACCTCACCCCGAGGCAGCTCCTGTTGCAACTGAAAAGGGTCTATTAACCTAAATTACCATGTTGCATGAGGCTTGATTTAAGACAAAAGCATGTCCATATGTGACAATAAATGGAAACTACTGAACTTTCTATGTTTCTATGAGATACCATTAAAGGACGGAGATACTTGATTTGACTGATTTGGATGGCTGAAGTTTCATATTAGCTTCAGATAAACTTTTAAATACCTTTTTCAATTCAATTAAATTCAATTAAATTGTATTTATTCAATACACTAGTGAAATATAAATGCATGATACAAGGATAAACATTGAAAGATCTGTAGAGAGACAAACATTAAACATTTGGCAAAGACCTGCTCATGTGTCCTAAGTTGCTCTGCTGACTCAAAGACCCTCAAGCTTTAAATCGAGGAGAACGAGGGAAAAGTCACTTGACATTTGTGCACATTGCAGGAAGAGCTTAACTTATTTTTTCGGTCTTTGCTCACATCAGCTTTTAGGAACTGTGTTACCAAACAAGGTGATGTTCTGTTGGATTTGTATTTGTCCAGGTTCCTGACCTGAAGAAACATAGTGTTTTTGAAAAGAGGTCACTATTTAGTCCTGCCAAATAGGAACTTATGTTAATTTAATAGTTTCCACTGATTTCGCCTACCTTACTTTGTACAATCTGAGAAAATCTACACTTTAGATACAAATTGAAGAGGTGAAGGATATGTCAATTTAAGCACATTTCCTTCCTTGTTTGCTGCTCTGGTTCTGCACACCGCAGTGTCGAGAGTAATTTCATCTCAAATATCTCAACAAAAAAAGGCATGAAAATTATTTATTTAATATAATATTGCCTTTAAGTTATCCTCACCTTTCCTGTAGAGACTTCAACTACAAGATATGGATAATACGGAGAATAGAACACTCTGTTACAAAACCAGTGTACTATAACAGTGCATGTGAAATGAATTAGTTAGTGTGTGCCCCATCAATGATTCAGTAATCAGATGGAACAATACATTAAAAGACAGCCTGTATAAAAAGGATAAGAATATCAGAATCTGCTGCCAGAGTCTGACGTATAAGCCGCGACGCGTCTTAGAAGACTTTTTAAAATCACTGATTGAGACTTTTTCCCTTTTGTCTGTGAACATCTGTTTTGTGATATTAACCAAGTGGTGTAATACTTCATTATTGACATTTAAAGGCTCTAGTATGGAAGAGGATTAGGACCACATGTGAAAATTTTTTTTTTAGTTTTGAGTTTAAAGTCAGAATTAATTCTGATTTTAAACTGGCCCTAATCCTCTTCCATACTCTAGGACAAAGGTCCACCCCTTTTTTAATAATTTATTTTTTCCTTGTTTTGTTACCCAACAAATCCTTTTTTTAGAAACAAGAGATTAAACAAGTTTTAAGGACACATGAAGACACAATCATCCGTGATTTACAAATGACAGACTAATCCTCAAAGCGCACAAAGATTACAGCACAAGGCCCTGAATTTAGAAAAAAAAAATTTTTTTACTAAGAAAACTCTCTGATAAGTACTCAATCAGAGACTCAGGAGATGTTTAATACTGAAATTAGATTTTTAGTGCCATTATTCATGTTGGGAACATGAATTAACAAGGTCTGGCAGGGCAGAATGACCAACGTTATTATCTATCAGCTAGTCCATCATCCCATCGTGATTTTCTATTTAAGCTATGCTATATCTGTAGAGACATTACACACAGGCTATTTTAAAAACACAAAAGAAAATAAAAAACAAAGATAAAGTATATGTGAATTTAAAAAACTATTTTCAAGACTGGGTCCTCTGGGTCAAACCACTTTACCTCACTCTGATGGCAGAAATTGCTTAGGGTCTGCTCATGTCAAAAGCAGTTTGCGGTGCCAGTGTTTGCTGATGGTGAAAACAACATCAAGCACCTGTTAAAAAAGGCCGGTAATCTTCCCTTCCTCCTCAGAGACGCTAGACACAGAAGTTTCTCCTCATATAACTAATATCACTTCTGTGTGAATGCACAACAATGCCATTCAGTTTTGTCAATCGGCAAAACAAAGCCCACAGAGATGTGTAGTGCTAAATGTGTAGTACACTTACAGTGACATATCAAATATAATTCAGGCTTGAAGGCATTGATGTGGAGGTTTATTTAAAGACCTTAATGCTCACATTCACTGCATGCTGCAAAGTGTTTTACTACTGGTGCAACTTCTACGTGCCACTTGCTGCTGTTGCTACAGTAGGTATTCTTCTTTTTTATTCACTCAGATGCGTTTGCTGTAGAGGTCTATTGACCTGACCCAAGAACCCACTGCTGACCTGAGACTGATTTCCAGGTTGTGTCTGACTGAAACTCAAACTTTTGACATGACACAACTATGAATTAAGTTTTACTAACATTAGCAACGGATTCTGCATTATGTGTTTTAATGGCCCAATCAAATATTATTGAAAATACTGAATAGTGTTGCAGCTTTGCGGAGCAAGAGGCAGCCATGCCAACTAATCCCCCAGTGAATTTTAATATACATCAATAGTTATTTTTATGCATTTTAGTTTGTTCTCATTGTACTGTACATTCCTATAAAAGGAAATAAAAAACAATTTTTGAGAAAAATGTTTGGCTGATGTGAACAGGTTAATTAACGTTTTTTTCCTGGCCTGCTTAGGGATGTATAAGGTAATGTAGGATAACGAACTTAGGATCAGAAGAAAAGTTTAATTCTTTCAAAAACATTATGATTCCTTTTGGCTTAACAGTCTGTCTGTGTAGGTGCAGGAGCACACACACACACACACAGACCCAATGACCTCTGACCTAAAGGCATAAGGATGTCATGGAAACATTGGACAGAACTAAAAACCCAGCCTTCTCACTACCAGCCACGGGAAGAAAATGGACAGTTTGGGAAATTAACGACTTTGTTTTTCTTTTCAGATACAAACAGACTGCCTCAACCTGGATGGACTATCCTCCCTTCTTCTACTAACTCACTATCTCTTAGGTTATAAATTTTGGGAGAAGCCACATTCCTTTGAGTTGCTCCCTCTCCTCCTCTCCTTTTTCATTAATGCACAATAAGTGTCAGAATTGATCAAAAAAATGCTACTAAATGTATATATAAATGTGTGTGTATATATATATATATATATATATATATATATATATATATATGTAACTTGACTTGTCTGACCAATGTTAACTTGATGAACTTGATGTTAACATTGGACCATGAACAATTTAGTTAGTTTGATATGGAAATTCAAACTCTGCTTTAAAATATGTCAATTATAAGTTACTATTGATATTAACCAGTGTAAATGTGTTATTTAGCTATGGTTCAATTGCTAGGATAATGCTTTCTTAATAGATTTAATTACAGATTAGGAAATTAAGGTTTATTGATTTTATTCTGTGTTTTATTTGGTTAATCAATATTACAACTAAATGTTTTCTCATTGGTTCTCATGATGTGTTAACATTGACAACAGAATGAGTCAATATTCACGCAAGCGCATATAATCTTCAAATATTCTATAGGAATAAAATTATTCCCCTTTTATTTGAAAGTCAGTTTTTCTGTCCACACAAGGAATTAATTAGTAATCAATGCGGTCCCTCAAAAGAGCACCAAGGATCCTCTTTCTCCCAAAACATGCCTTGTAGGCTATAAAAACTTTTACAACTCTTTGTCAGGCGGCTGTTGCTCTTCTTTTTTTTTGCCCTGCTGACCGCGGCTGCTTCTTCTGTGTTCCTCTTGGCAATTTGATTTTCGATTACTGAGAGCTGAGAGATCCAGAAAGAGACTCGACTAAGAAGCAAAACTGCAAAGCCAAGCCACACCGTTTGCCATTTGAATATATATCATTTTCGTAATTTCCTATTTTTATCGTGTAGTTAAACTTTTTAAAGACTTTTCCAAGGACTTTTCTGATTAGTGTAGAGCTCCATGCATCCAACTCTGCAGCCTGCCACTGAATGCACCAAGACCTGGACACCTCTCTGCTGTGTGTGTCCACTACTCAGCCTCAGCTAGTCTGAGACTGGAATTATCCTCCTGAAAAGCAGTGAACCAAAGCCTGTTTCACTGAACCTACTGCAACGGTCCTCATCTGGCTGTCACTCCTTTTACCCACTCATTCATTTTAATTGTATATATTTACATCTGCTTAGTGTTTCCCTATTCATCCCTATTCATTAGTAGTTCAATAAATATCTTGGTTTATCTCCAAGTCATTGTATTTGTATTCCTTTATATCAGAAGATATAAGAGTTCATGACTTTCAGATATAAGACTGATTAATTTAATTTAATTATTTCCCCCCTTAATTAATTAATTAATAATTCATGAATCAATGGAGGTGGTGCCCCTATAATTTTGCAAGTGCATAATATTAATTTCCAAGTGTAGTGTTATTCCTACAGTAACATGATCAGAACTCTATGCAGGCTCAAATTGGAGGTTAGCACATCAGCACATGATGCAAACTTCTTTCTGAGATGTTGGTTCAGTTTAAGTGTACACCTGCAACATGCTTTATATAGGTTTGACAATACATTTTAAAAGTTGCTAAATATAAGGAAAACTGCTTTTGAGGGTTTGAGGGAGATATTTGATGATTGCAAAAGTGCACATAGGTTTTGACATCCTGGGAGACCAACTGATGGATCCTCTGGCTACACACATTTTGCTACAGTACTGTAGGAGTCCTTGGCAAGCACAGAAGGAAGCAGCATATGCTTGTTTCCTGGAGGAAACTTAATTCCTTAATTCCTGTACTAAAGATTGAGTCGTGCAAAAAAGTCTTACACATGCTATAGCTGCTGGATTAATCTCACTTCTGTGTGGATCAGGAAGGTTGAACACATACTAAGTTGATGTAAGGTTTGGTTCTTTGCTCAGGTTTTGGGGGATTAACTACAACATCCCGATTGCTGCTGCTCACTGTCTTCACATGCTGGATAGTGTGTATCATGGGGCTCTGAGATTCATTACAAACTGTGGATCTCTTACTTACCATTGTGTTTTATACTCAAAAGTGAATTGGACTGTTTTATGTGCACGCCGCCTCAGTCATTGGTATGTTTTTATTTGCAGAGTTGGCAAAATTCCTACTTACTTGTCTTCTCTTTTAAACTTGAAATATAAATATTACAATCTCCGTTCTCAGGACATTTTGTTGTTCCCAAAGTTTGAACTGAACTGAGAAAGAAGTCTTTTCGGTTTTCTGCACCTATTGCATGGAACAATTTACAGATTGATCTTAAACTTTAAAACATAGTATCCCTGAACAATTTTAAAACTATGGTGAAATCTATTGAGTCCATGTTTTCTGTGTGCAAATGTTTTATCTGATAATTTTAATGTTACTCAAATCTATGTGCTTTTATGTTAATTTATTGTTGAAACTGTCATGAATTGAGGAGCAGGTGGACCCAAATGCAGAGAGCAGGGCTGAAGAAAACCGTCTTTTATTCAAGGACTGAATAACTGACTGCCAAAAAACAAAACCAGGCTGAGCTGAGCAGGTGACACGGAAACTCAGCAAACAAACAGCAATCAGACAACAAGGAACAGGTGGCACAACACGAGGGCAGGTTGGGAACTGATAGGCTGGAGAAAACACGAGGAGCAGGGCAGGACTAACGAGGCTAATGCAGGGCAGGTGAGAGAACATGAACACAGGAGGAGTAAAGGAACACACAAGGGAAACACAACACTCAATAACAGCCCAGCATAAATCCAACTGTCTCTGAATAAATAAACCCAAGCTAACCAATGATCTAACACAGTCTTTCAAAGCTACTTCTTAATGCTGCCACAGCAGTTAAAATGTTCTCCCGTGATATATGGTCAAACTAATGTCATGAATAATCCCTGACAGAAATATCCATTAGTAATACTTTGACCAACATTTTTATTTTTTGGACTATGGTGTAATGGCATACAAAAGGATTTTAGATTTCATAAAAACAAGCTTTAAATGTACTGTAGTGCTGTATAATGGCTCATGTTAGGGACTTACTTAGGTTGTTATGTTATTTTGATAGAGAGTGTTTTCTTGGACACAATTATTTTGACGCATGAAAAAGACTTATCCAAATTTTTTTTTTTTTGCTGGAAAAAAATTGACATTTGTTCTGCTCTGAAATCCTTGAATATCACTCACGTGTTCTTTTCAAGAAATCACAAGATAATTCATGTGAAAAGCACTTTTCATGGTTGGAAAAGTGGTGGAGAAAAATTTTAATTTTCTGGTTTTGTGACTCAGCAACACTTTTAAAAAGTCCATCTCTTGGCTCAGATCTCTGCATTGTATTCAGATCGTGTAACACTAGAACACTATTTGGATATTTCCACCGTGCATTAGCTTTTCATTCATTCACTCCCGATGGAGCCGTTGTTGCCTTCTTTCATTATGCTTCATGCTCTCTGTTTTGTTAGTGGCTATCCCTCTGGTGCTCCCACTGGTGCCTGTGAAGATATGATGCCTCGTCATGCTGGGGTGCTGCCACAGCCTTCACCAGCACCCTACACTCTACGCACCAACATGGGGACGTTTGAGCCAGGCGTGCCCATTACAGGTAAGATGAATTATATGAGAGTAAACGACTAGTTTTAGAGATAACATAAAGAAAACACCAAACATTACAATTTATTAATAAACCAGTATACAAACAGTAGTTTTAAAGGATGAATTCATAAACAAGGACATCTCTTTTTTTACATTTGTGTAAAAGAACAGTTGATGAGAAATTTGTTTTATTTATGGGGTGATTTTTATAGCCTATAGTCTAATCTATGTGCATCTTTAGATAATAATAAAACCTTTTTGTCTTTCATCTGAGCTTAGTTTCATCTGTGCTGGTTGGAGGAGTAGTAAGAGTTTAAAGCTTAAAGCTCAAAGTTTAAAGCTTTGACTGTGTGTGTGTGTGTGTGTGTGTGTATGTGCTTGGTCTGTAACTGGTGTTCATTTACACTGATATCAATTTTTTTCATCAGTGATGAAATAATATGAAATAAATGAAATATGATGAAATAATTCCTGTGTATTGAGTGATGAGGATATAAGGTATTTTATGGAGGCTTAAAGTTCTTATTTTTGTATAATTTTAGATAATAACACTTGTGTCCAACACATGTTAGCAAGTCAAAATACAACTGCTTTTTTTTTGCTGTGTTTTCCTGCACAGTGACTATTGTTGGACCTGAATACAGAGGCGTGCTACTGGAAGCTCGGACAGACAGCAGCACCAACGCTCTGGGGAGCTGGAAACTTCCTCCTCCAGACACAAAGTTCCTCGAGGTCCGTCTCAAAGCTACTATCAACAGTTAAACTCTCAAACAGCTGCAAACAGGCAGAATGTTTAACAGAACATATCACAGATGTCGATGCTAAATATGTGTAGAGAGACATTTTTAACTGCTAAAGTCACCAAAATAAGCAAGAGTGAGTGTTACACTACAAGTGAAATCGTCAACAGTTCTTGGTAATAAATGTGGATATTTTATGTTCACAGTGCACAGGGAATCCACAAGGTGCTATTACTCATGCCAACACCAACCTAAAGGGCAACACCACTGTATACAGCTGGATACCACCCAACTCTAGCCCAAGCCCGGTCTACTTCATGTATGTAAAGCAAAATACTTTTCCATCTGTTTTTACCATCACAAAAACCTACTTTAAACCAACGTTAACCATCGTCTAACAGGATACACGCGTCTATTTTCATGGCATCTTCTGTAATAGCAAGCTTTTATGAACACTCATGATGACATTCCAAGGATTCAAAATGTGCTTTTTCTTATTTTTATGATTTTTGCTAAGTTTATTCAGTGTAACTGTAGACAAGATACAGTATTGTAGAAATAATGCTTTTCTTCCAATTTGACCCCAAAGAGGAGAGGAGGTGAATTTCCTTACAAACTAGATATTCTGTTATTTGAATGAAGCACAGGTATTTAAACATAAAGCATCATTACAGCATAACTCTGTGGTTTTCCAGGGCCACGGTAGCCCAGCAACGCACAGTCTTCTGGGTTAACGTGAGGTCAAGCACTCTGAGCAGAGGTAGGTACAGAAGTTTAATTTCAAAAGAATACATTTAGAGAGAGAAATATTTGTGATTATTTGTCCTAATCCTCTGTTTCTGCAGGGAAACCAAGAGGTCTCGGTCTGGCTACTGGTGCAAGCGCTGGATTGGCTGTTGAAAAACTTCTGCTTGTCCTTGTGACGTGTTTCCTGATGTTACAGGTGGTAGGGTGAACGCAATGTGAAAAGAAAACATTTCCTGCAGTCTGTTTGGCTGTGACAGTCTATTAAAAAAGTTTTTTTATGAATTATACATTTTGTAAACAGATGATATTGTGTCATATCCAGCACGAATTTCAATTATTTGGTCTAGACATAGAGCCCAGAAATATTTGAGCGCCTGAATAAGTAGAACATACTAATGTGGTCCATGGATATAGACATAAATTATTATCAAACCTGAGCTGAGAATGCACTATGCATTGAAACTATAGTTAACACATAACAAAACATGTGGACAAAGAGAAAAACTAGGGCACATTTGCCATTTAAAGCATTTCAGCACTGTCTGTGAAATAGATTAAAAGTTTCCAAGGAGACATGGTTAGTCATCCCGATGAGTCACAGTGGTGTAGTGATATTTAATACGTTACAGCAGCACAATGATACTGTCTTATTCCCACATTTTACAAATTTTACACACAAAATACATGCAAGCTGTTCAGTTATTGTTGATTGTTGATTAATTATGAAACTTGCTCTGTCACTGAATTTTTTTTTTCCACCAAAAAATGTGATTCTTCTCATATTATATCTCTACTTTATGTCTCTGATGATCATGTTAATCCATCACTTCTCATAATAAAAACACATCAAATTAATTGTGTTCCTTCAATTTCAGAGAAAGAGAGGTGGGGTTGGGGGGGGGGGATAAAGACAGACAATGATAAAGAGAGAGGGAGAGTGATACTGATTATTGATAGAGAGAGAGAGAGAGTCAGGAGCTCCAGAGTCCTACTGTGGTGGTTTGTTATTGACTGAAACTCATTCCACTTATCGAAGAGCACGTTATGACCTGCTTTTTCCACGTGGTTGATCTATAACCTAGATTCCCTGTATGTTGGTTAACAGAAAGCCTGCAGGGAAAATGTTAAAGAGGCTTAAGACATGCATTACGTGTGAGATTTAAAGCTCTCTGCCATATCCATCATTTCCTGCTTGCCTCATATTTCTCTGCTCCACATGTTGCTTCACCTTGTATAACATCTGTGCCTGAGACCACAGATTTCTGTCTTTACTAAAGCAGGTTTAGCTTTTAATATACGTTTAGTGTTTTTATTTGCAACCAGTTCGGGGTGACAAACTGCAAATTATGATAGAAAAAAAACTCCCACCATCCATTTACTGAAAAAACAAACATACATGCACAACAGCAGGTTTTACACTTTCAAACTCTGTATGAAGCAGAAAAAAGGGGGGAAAAAGGCAGTTTATGTGTCACAGTGCTCCAAAGTCAAACCAGTTTATTGCTCCTACAAAAGGTATGAGCATGCTGTGGTGTAGGTGAAAAGTTTCTCCCATGTATTACTACACTTCGACAAAAATCTGGCACATGCGTTTCAATATTTTAAGCTCTCAGATGATTAGGTGTGCATGTTTTAAGTGGGTGAGTCAGTAATCATTGCTTAATAAGACTCTTCAGGGCAACAGACACCTGACAGCCATTCTGCTGTGGTCGGGCTTATTTGTTTTTCATGCGTATGGTGCTCTGTGCAATATCCATGACTCTATGCCCTTATGTGGTAAATTATTGATCTCCCATTGACTCATGACCCTGAGGACGCAGTCCTGGTCACAGGGCCAACACCACTCAATAATAATTAGTCTCTTTCCATTGTGTGCCAAAAGCCATGCTGTATCTTTAAACATGGGATTATCATCCGGGACTTAAGCACCAGTTCTACTAACTGGTTCAATAGTAATTGACTCATTGACATGTGGAATACTGACCTCCATTGTCCTGGTCGTAGTCTATGAATCCCACACCACTGATGTGTTTTTCCATTAAGACAAGGTCATTTAACCAGATGGTAGGTGTGAGACAGAGGAAAGCTACAGATAATTAGCACTCTAAAGATCAGAGACATGTTTATAATCTGACTACTTTGGAAAATCAGTCTACAATAACAGAATGTGAATTTAATTTTAATGTTATTAAATTTAAGTTTTTTTTAGTTATTTTTTTCTTTGTTTTTAATTTGAATGTGCATCATTTTTCTACCACTGCCTGCTCACATCTGAGAGAGCTGCCATCTTGCATAGTGCATAAGATGACTGACTTCTTTCATCTTTCTCTAATCCTTTTCCGACTCGAGCTTGTTGCACAGACTGTATTAACATGACAAGCAACCTTATAGCCACAGTCAGTGTAAAGCCAATCAACATCTAATTTGACCTGGTTTCTGTAATAAAAATGGCTTCTAGTATAGTGTTTTGTTTTAACTAAAGTAGATTTCTTTTGAGATTTCGTCAGTTCACAATCTACATTATATTTTAGATAATTTGCTTTACTTATTTATCAGAAATGTTTGTGATCAGTAATGTGTCCTTCATAGCTATTCTATGTGTAAAACGCTATAAATGCAAATTGCAAACATCAAACATAGAAAATCATGAACAACATCAAACTGGCTTTTTGTGTAGCAGTACATGTTCTGTTGTATATTTCCCTGCTGTGCTGACATGTAAACAAACACTACAACCATGATTAGGTCATCAAGGCCAGCAGAACCCTATAATCCCTGGAAACATCTGCCCATGTGTTCTGTGTGATACTGTGCACATATACATACTCATTAGGACACATGCGTACATATGTGGACACACATGTATGCAGGCACACACACACACACAAACACACATGCGCACACACACACATACACACACACACACACACATAGTTGACACATAGTATCATATTCGTTCTTATTCCAGGCGGATCAAACAGTGATCCACATGCATGCACAGTGTGCAGATTAAGGCTATCCCTTGCTGTAGGGGCTTAGTTGACATCTCTGTCTAAGCTCTACATTCTTCACCTCCCTCTATTCCCTTCATCTCCTTTTATCAACATGTCCAGCACCATAAAAAGCCATGACCAGCAAATGTGGCATGCTGGACTCCTCCAACCTACAGTATGTCCCACTGGCAGTCATAAGAATAACATTCAGAACAGGGCTTTAGCTTATCCCATTCACTGTTATCACCGCTTTTAATTAAAGTCTCCTTATTGCAGACCATTTGCACACATGTCTCAGACACACATTGTGCATCCTTAAGTGATTTGCCTTATTTAATATGTATTGATTGTTTCACAGATCTCTGTTGTTACAGTGTAAATTGTTATGTGTATACGTATACGCTTCACCCTATGTCTGCACATGCATATCTGTTTTATATAGTCTTTACAGTTGGTCCACATATTAGATATCTACCTGATTGAGAGTGATGCTTTTATCTTACAGTATTTCTAAATTTCTTATAAAATTTATATTGAGCAAACCTATATGATGACACCATTACATTATTTTTTCTTTGGGGTTCATTTAAACATCATTCTGAGGCTGGGGAGTGTGATTTAGATATATAGCAGAGAGGATGAAAATTTTCTCTTCTGCACATGGTCAACCTGTATCTACAGCTGAAGGGAAGCATATAAAATGTTGGAGAAGTCCTGAATCAGGAGGCTGGAGTTGGAAATGGGAAGACCAATGAATTTCCTGGCCCCATGAGGGATCTTAAATAGTCTGTGCATGCTGTGAGCACAATGATGATGACAGCAGAGTGTGCACCATTTGAACAAAAAAAAAAACATGCATGTCTTTGTGCAGTATGCATGAGTGCTTGCGTGCATGCAAGAGGTTTCACAGACTGGTCAGCTTGTTAATGACTGCTGTAAAGAGTCGTTGACTGGGACGAATCAGTGGACATGAAAGGAGACGTACATTATATTCACGTCTTGTATGCAAAGTCTAATGCATGTCTGAGCTAAAATGGCTGTGAATACTGGTAGTGCTAGTGAAGACCATGTCTGTTATGTAAGAATCTGGTAGTTAAAGGGTTAGAGCTCAGAGCTGGGCCGTATTACATGAAGGGTGGGTAGGGGTGAGAGAGAGAGAGAGAGAGAGGAGAGAGAGTCAGTGCATTTGAGCAGAAAAGAGAAAGAGTGAGGAAGAGAGAGAGAGTATGACAAGGGGGCAGAGTAGAGAGCGCAACCCACAGCAACATGGGACAGTGAGGGAGAGACACATTGAGAGAGAGAGAGAGAGAGAGATGAGAGGTTAGGACTTGCTAGTTGGCAAGATAATCAGAGACAGGCCACTGATTCAGAGGTTGGTGCACAGCTGGTGTGACAGGAGAAGAAGCTGCAGGCTAACACTGAGTGGACGGACAGTGACAATGTGCAGCGAATGTACAGCAAAGTGCCTGCATGGTTGAAATTAACATACTGGAGAATAATCGGCTGAATAACTCATGTATCAAAGAGGAAAGGTTTTGAGATTGCAGGTGGAAGACAAGTTCTGAACTGCAGACCAGGAGGGAACAACATGGATGTTGCTTTTAAACTACATTTGGAGATGTGCACGGCTGTGGACTTCATCTGGTATTTTCTAACACTCAAAGAAATAACAAAGGAATAAAAGAGAGATTTTTTTTCATGTTTTACATCTTATTGCAGATTTTTTTTTCTGAAAAACTTAACATTAATAACTTGGTAACATTTTGTAAGGATCACCCATTTGATATGGACTTGATTGGATCTGACATTTCACATCTCAACTCTACGACAAATTGGAGATCACCTCGTCCTTCCTAATTAGAACAATGTACTGGATTATGGATTATGATGGGAAGGACTCTTGAAAACAGTCAAGTGAATCTTGATCAATCTCGACCTTAATGTAGCGCAATTTGCGGAAGATTCTGTACAGCTTCATTGCACTGACTTTCTGCAAATGATACGACTATGGAGGCCCGACACAAGCAAAAAGAAGTGGATTACAAACTGGTGAACCCACTGCATCCTGCCAGGTTGACAGTCCTGATGAGGTGGTTGAACCATGTGGTCCACTGAGAGCATGGAGCCGGAGAAAGCTCACACCCAGAGCAGCTTCTTCACCAAGGTGGATGTGCCTGACCATGCTCACTATATCGTCGCAATATTCGTCTTTGTCATCGGGACACTGGGCATCACTGGCAACGCCCTGGTTATGTTTGCCTTCTATAGGTGAGTGTGTGTCTTCCCGTGTTCATGTCCTATTCAGTGGATTCACCCTGAGCATTTAAACGACAACTTTCATCCAACTGTACTAACCCTCACCATGTTGAATGCCAGGTCTCTCCTTTAATCAAAGCCCTGAGAAGATGTTGTACTCACGCAGAGATGTTCTGATCTGACAGATAGAGATAGACAGATGGAAAAACAGGCAGCAAGACTAAGTTGTGTGTGTGTGTAAGCAGGGGACATAATACATCTGCCAAAATACAATCTGCATGCAGGTTAAGAGGTTTAAACTCACTTAAATTCACTGCAGAGTGAAGGTCAGCGTTTGTCATGTCCTTTACTCTCCAGAGGATCAAGAGGTTTTCGATAAAAGCTGGCGATTACCAGTAAACTAATCTTTGCATGTTAGTGTCCTGGTTGTAGTTGTATGGCAACAAAGTGGAATGTGGTGTTCATAGGTGCAAAATCTGTCCTCTATGTGAACTGCAGTATGGAAAAACATGAAGAGGTTCCACTTTGAATTTGAATGAACTTTCCCTTCTTTTTTTTATGATGCAAATATTCTTCTGTGCAGCAGGTGCAAGGCCATGAGGGATATGAATTCACAAATGAGGCCCTAACGTGGGTATTTTTTTTTTTTCATTTTTATTGTTAGTGGTTTAAGCCCTTGAGAACATAATGTACAATAATGGTAACACTTCTGTCTTGCCAGGAGCCACAAAACTCTTCTGTTGTAGCCAGCACAGCATTGTATGGTGCTATCATGAATAGAATATAATGGAAAATAAATTATATACAGTATAAGCATGAACAACTGAAACAGTTAATATGGCTACATAAAGGTATTATACATTTCTCCATAGATCAAGTGCACCAAAATCACACAGGCAGTTTTGTATAATATGCAACAGGTACTTGTGTATTATCAAATATGAGGGACTTTTTTATATTGCATGTCATTCTGAAAAATGTGGGTTTTTTTCAATTGTAAACTGTGAGAAGTCAGGGAAGGAGTATGTGCATTACGTGATGTATAATTTGGACTATTGACCTCTTATTGTGTCACTGACGTTAACTGATTCACAGAACAGAAAGTGGGTCAGAGATGGAAAGTGTGTGTATGTGTATGTGTGTGTGTGTGTGTGTTCTGGGGATTGTCAGGAGCTTTTACACTCCATCTGCCCATCACAGTAGATGGATTAGATGGGTTCTCCATTGTGTTGCACTGATAATTTGTGTTTACTGAATCAGAAATGTACATGATGTTATGGTTTCCAAGAAAATCCATTTACTCTCTCTGACAGAGAGGGAGACACACACACACACAGAGGCGGAGGGAGATAATTGTCTTGCAGGTGGAATTTCACTTGATATGATGATTTTCTAGGAATTAAGGGAATGCTGAAGTAATATGCACACGCATGCACAGACACTTACATACACATGGATACACCGGCAGTCAGATTAACCCCTAAACTGACACTAATTAGACCACGGACTGCCACTTTTGCTTTTTTTATTAAAAAAGAGTATGAAACCCATGACCAAAATAGGGAAAATAAATGATTCCCTTTTTTGCTGGAGACCCCCTGGAAACCCCCTCAAGGACCTCTGGGGGTCCTCTGAGACCACTGCTCTAGGGTGGCCACACTTGAACTGCCCCCCTCCTCCCACTTTAGACGTAAAAAGTGAAATGTACTATGGCTACTAAGGCCATAGATTTACATGAACCTATTGCTGAAGTACAGGCTCAACACACATACTACAGAAACATGTCAGACACAACCAAAAAACCATACATAGACATGGGCCTACAAATGCCATACTGGCCCTTACACTGACGCTCAAATCTGAATGCAACTCACATCCCAATACAACACATCATGCTAAATATGATTGTTTCTATTATAAATGGCCTGTATTTTTTGTTTCCCTGATCAGAAACAGCAGATACGCCTTTGTAAAGCAGAAAATAAAATAGTTAACTAATGTATGAACCGTAGCACTCAGGAATATGAAGGTGTACTTGTTCCACACAGGAGGGTGCATTAGTAAAATGGTCTTTGAACATATTTTCTATCAGCAAGTGTATCTGCTGTTATTACTGAAATAAACAGCGCTCCCCTGCTCCCTCTCTGCCTGGCTGCATACAGACCAAAACTGGCAGTGCGTGAAAAACCGCAGCCCTCCCGTTCCATTCCCTTCTGATAAGTCCTTAAATGCATTAATCCGTAGCGTATTTTATTGTCTCACTGGTACCTCAAACAACATGCACCACCGCAGACCCCTGCACCATTCGTATTCTTATTATTTATATTCTTATTAATAAGAATATAAAGAATAATAACAAATAAATGATAAAAATCAAGTGATTTATAGGTTAAATGTTGTATTTGGTGTTTCTGACCATCAAAACAGAAAATGCCTTTTATTTACATTTTTCTTTTTCTTTTTTCACGTTGGTGCTCCCCTTACACAGCAATTTGGCCCCTGGGCCCGATGCCATATATATATATATATATATATATATATATATATATATATATATATTATAGACACACATGCACACACAAACAAGTGAGTATGCATTCACTCACAGACATAACAAATTTTATTCTGTTGTGTTTAATCAGGCTCAGGGAGCAACCAATTTTAATTCAGGAGACACAGACACAGAATTTAATCAATGAAGAGCTGTGGGGGCAGACAGCAGGTCAATATAGTGCTTAATCAAGCTGGTATGAGTACAGGTTCACGCAGAGTTGACCAGTTCAACATAATAGCTTATGTCTGATTAATGCTGACAACGAAAACAGTGTGTGTACATCAATGAATGCATTTGAACAACTGAGAGGGACAAGTGTGACTAAACTTGTGACTCATGACTTTTTACCCTTTCCTCTAAAAAGGATAATGAAAATGCCTTGCAGTGGTTGAATTGGAAAACTTATAAAATAGCAGATGGTACATTCCTTCTAGTTAGCTGTGCTGAACATATTAGTACAGCTTGCACTTGTGATGTGCAATGACCTAACATCAGTCCTCAGGAGGTCCTGTGAGAACGCATTTTTAGAATACTTGAAAAACACTTGAGGCTCACACAGTTGGCATTTTGGATGATGAAAAGCACAGTGGCACGAAGTCACCAACAGAAAGGCAAACAAAGGGCCTATAGCCCAGATCACTCAATCATGATGATAATCTGGGGTCAATTTCGCCAAATTTGCAGCATGCCAGCTGCAATTTGCAACACGACGTGATGTCCTCTCCTGTTAACTGTGATGCATTTTACAAATCAAAGCAAAACAACTGCCATGACATATTTATAAGCACACACGTATTATAAATGTATGTACGATCAATGTTAGCAATAGTCATTGTCATATAGCCAACAGTCACAGTAAAGTGAAAGAAGATGATTAAATCATGTTCATTCATTCATACAGAAGCTTAAATTGACAATCACAATAATCACAATATGATGCCAAATGTTATTTATATTATATTACCCACAGTACTCACCCACCCCTCAACAAGTAAAACTGATTATTACAACTAAACCTTCTCTGAAAAATACAAATCAAAACTGTGTATACTGGACATAAAACTTCCCTGTGTGTGTGTGTGTGTGTGTGTGTGTGTGTGTGTGTGTGTGTGTGTGTGTGTGTAGCAACAAGAAGCTTCGTAACCTGCCTAACTACTTCATCATGAACCTGGCGGTCAGTGACTTCCTTATGGCCTTCACACAGTCCCCCATCTTCTTCATCAACTGCCTCTACAAGGAATGGATATTTGGAGAGATGGGTAACTCTCTTCTTTCTTTTCTATTACGAAACATTCCACTCAAATAATGACATTTTTATAAAACACAGGAGAAAAAGTGTAAATCTGGTATCAAACCAGTACCAGTCGAATGTTTGGACACATTTTCTCATTCAAGTGTGTCCAAACTTTTTAATTGATACTGTATTTGTATGTCTTCCTTCCCTTCCAGGCTGTAAGATGTATGCGTTCTGCGGCGCCTTGTTTGGCATCACCTCCATGATAAATCTAGTGGCCATCTCTATTGATCGCTACCTGGTTATCACCAAGCCGCTGCAGGCCATGCACTCAAGCTCCAAACGAAGAACCACGGTGGCCATCGTCATAGTCTGGCTTTACTCTCTGGCTTGGAGTCTGGCTCCTCTCGTTGGCTGGAGTGAGTTTTCCCTCAACTAGGAAGTTATTTACATTTGAGTCAAACATTTCTTATCATCCTACGTCACTTGACAGGGAACTGGGACATCACATCAAGAAACAAACTGTCTTTAAATCAAATAACATGCTCTACCATTGATAATTGACCAGATTTCATACTTTCTGTAACTTTTAGGCTCTTATATCCCTGAGGGCTTGATGACATCATGTACGTGGGATTATGTCACATACACATTGGCCAACAGGAGCTACACGATGATGCTGTGCTGTTTTTGTTTCTTTATTCCACTGGGAATCATCTTTTACTGCTATGTCTTCATGTTTCTGGCTATAAGGAAGACCGGCAGGTGAGTCTTATACGAGAGTGTATGTGTACAGTATTTCGGGCTTGTGAGTAAACGAGACGGCAGTTAAGATATATTAATAATATTAATTCATTTTTCTTGCTCAGTCCATTTATTTCATGAGTACAGATTTGTTTTATTCTAAAAAGTATCTAAACTTTAATCTTTTTTGGGATCTACTGTAGCTCCTCCTTCAACTAACTGCTCACTCCATGCTGCTCCATCTATAGGGAGGTAGAAAAGCTGGGAACTCAGGTGAGGAAATCCACCCTGATCCAGCAGAGGTCCATCAGGAGTGAGTGGAAGTTGGCAAAGATCGCCTTTGTCGTCATTGTGGTTTATGTCCTCTCCTGGTCACCATACGCCTGTGTCACACTGATTTCCTGGGCTGGGTAAGACTTAATTTATTGTATGAATGAAAATGTTAATGTTGTACTAGTTTTATGTTTCTGCTTGTAAATTTTTAGATTTGTTGATAATTATTGATGAAGTAATAGTATGGACAATGTAACCAGTGTGTGCTCAATATTTCATATATCTTTAACCAATTACATATTTCATTTCATCATTGAAAGACACATAGTGACAAAGACAACAATTAACAATCCCCACAGCAAACAGACAAAACCCCACCAGACGAAATGACAGTCATCCTAAAAACTCAAGGGAGATCAAAGACACTTCACTTGACTTCACCGCATGTGACTTTGAGGTCACACACCCCATTTTTTTTTGCCTCTCACTTCATTTCAGCACAGACTTACATGCTGTCGGAGATATTCCTCATGCACAGTGTAATATGCTCCGCGTTAGCATACCAAACATGTTGAAACCTTATATGGAAGGCATACTGTCTTTGCATGTTTAAATGGACATTATCCTCAGTTTAAAGTGGATTTCCAAATTGCCACTGGGATCCTGATTAGAACGGCATATACAGTACATTTTTTAAATAAACACAATGTTTTCTTTTATTATAGATTGCAGATAATAGAGACTTTCTTAGCGCAGAATGCATTGTCAGTAAGCAACAAACTGTTTGACAGAACTGTGTTCGAGCTGACTGATTTTCATGTTGTACTGCGGATTAAATATTCTTCTCTTCCATCTTTCCATTATTAATATCTGTGATTTCTTCATGCAAGCAGTCACAAACTAAACCACAGCAAACATTTATCTAGAGATATTTGCTTCATTATATTCAGTTGCATCATCTTACAGTGCACAATATTGCATTACAGCGAGGCAAAATCTAATCATATCACTCTGCCTCCTTCTTTAAAAAAACGTATCTATGCATGAAATTATTCATTATTTTGTTATTGTGTATCAAGAATCAAATCCAGCTCAGTTGGAAACATTGAGGAAACCCACATGCAGCTGATGCACAGAGGCATGGCAGTAATACTTCCATGTGATCTGATGTAGAATATGCATTTGTGTGCTTTAAGTAAAAATCTCCCCAAAATGGTGTGAAATGTGTCATTATATAATTCTGTGTCAGCTAGAGTCCAAATATCCCTAGATGAATGACATACAGCACTGACACACACACACACACACACACACACACACACAAGCAAACCCAAAACCACCCCTCTGTGGCAGCTGGAACATTTTGGCTAATCCCTGACCCAATATAACCCTTCATTATATTACAAAATATAGAGCGATAAAGGGACTTTGAGTTGTGTTGGGCTTTTTGTGCTTTTTGTGCTGCAAACAGAAGGTTTATCCATTTGATTTCGCTGTTCTGTCTCATGCAGGCATGCCAACATCCTGTCGCCATACTCCAAGGCTGTCCCTGCCATTATCGCAAAAGCCTCCACCATCTACAATCCTTTCATCTATGCTATCATACACAACAAATACAGGTAAATGATGAATCAGTGCAGTTGTGTTTCTTTCGTAATTCTCTTGTGTATTGTAAAAATATTGTATTGTAAATAGACTGTTTTTTTGGGGTTTTTTTTACAAATTTTCACAAACTACAGTTTGCAGTATGCGTAAATTTGAAAGTAATCTGAGCCTATAAATATTTTTACATTGTTCTGTACTCATTAGGATGACTCTGGCAGACAAGGTTCCCTGCTTGCGGTTTCTGTCTCCCACTCCTCGAAAGGAATGCATGTCCTCCTCCATCAGTGAGTCCTCTTTCAGGGACTCCATCATCAGTAGACAGTCCATTGCATCAAGGACTCACTTTATTACCACTTCCTGCAACTCCACTGACATGGTAAGAGATTTTTTCTCCCCCCTGAACCCCTGAAACATATAAATAATTACATATAAATATGTAACTATTTTGTAACACTCATTCAACATTTGTCTTTGGTAATCATTTTTCTTCTTCAACCTTACATTTTTCAGTTGGTCAAATAGGTTAAATGGATGTGATTGCATTACTTACAGGTTATCAAAATCTCAAAGACACAATCTTCTATTGTTTTTAAGCTATTACGACTCAATCATTATTTTTTGCAGCATAGTTGCAGGGGAAAATTATTTCAAAATTTTCTATGAGCTACGTCGGACAACATGTGAAACATACAGTAGAAGTGAACCTTCCCAAACTAGACAAACATCCTCTCTGCAGCTGTGAAAAAGATCATTCTGTGGCTTTTACTCTCAGAGGGACGTGTTTATGTTCATGTTTTCAGCTGAATTATGGAAGAGTTACTCTGTTACATCTTCATCTGAGGTGACTTAATCTTTAATAATTCAGATCCTCAGACTAGTTGTTCTCTCCTGCAGGTATTGAGGGATGTAGAGATGGAGCCTTTGGGCAGGAAGTCAGACGATTCCTTCAGAAGCATGTCGTCATACAGTCAGTCTCGCAGAGCCAAGTCCTACAAGAAACATTTAGAGCGGCACACCATAAAGACCCATGCAGCAGAGAAGGTGAGAAAACATAAAAAAGTGTGAAATCAGCTCAAATGTGTTTTGTGTAATTGCTGTATTTTTTTGTACCCGTGTGCGCCTACGTGTTTGAATGGACCCTGCATGCGTTCATGTATCATGCACTCACATTTTGTGAATTATTTTGTTCTTATGCATGTGTATTTGTGTTTGTATGTCTTTTGTTTTTGTTTTTTTTTTAATGCCAGCATCCATCTACCATGAGAGATTCATCCAACATCTGTGAGCATGAACTGGTTTCCAGCTCTCTCACCATCGCCACTGTCCCCCTACTAGTTCTTACCAGGAGGCGGAGCCAGAGTCTGACCAATGAGAACTCGGACGCTGGGCAGGAGAAAGGCAGCATCAGAGACAGGCTGCGCGGCCACAAGAGCAACTCTGTCGATTCCATTAATTTTGGAAGAATACCATCCACTGATCCAACGTCGCCTCAGAGTGTCCCACGCATAATCGTCATCAGTCCGACGTCTGAAAGCAGCCTCATCAACCATGACAGTGTCTGCTTGGAGGACAGTGCTGAGGCAATGGAGAACAATGTTTTTGTCAGCCTCAACTTCTCATCAGAAGTCTTTGAGGCAGTGGAGTTACTCTCTTGACCAGTTATTGGTTTGATACCCTTCTGCTCTTCTCCACTGAAACTCAATTATTTCAGACCACAACAAACTGTTCACTACAGGTTCTGACTTGTGTTGGCTTTAAACATAATATTCGTCCACTGAGCTTATGAATTTATTTTCTGTTTTTGACCTTGTTGTCTCACCCTGACAATCAAAGTTTTTTCCATTTGTACTCAATACTGACAACACAGAAATATTTAAAAGGTTTTGTCTCTCAAGAAAAAAGTAATAGCCCGATACCGATCCTCAACTTTCACTTTGTTGCTGGGAGAACTCGTGTATAGAAGAAAAGTTGGTATGGCCAATGAAACACTATGACCGGGTTCTGGTATGCAGTGCGCATTGTTTGTCAGACTTTGGCAGGGACAGGGGCTCCCAGAGGGGCAGCGTGGGTTGCAGCATATTTTTGTTAGATCCCCCCCAAATTGACAAGCGTAGCAACATATTTTCATGAGCTTGGGGCCCAAGTTTGACAGACCGGATTCTTAGTTTAGGTATTCAAGCTAAGGTACAACAAATTGTGCTTCCTGGAGACTGAAAAGAGGACATTTGCATCTGAAATTAGACCAGTGCTTTTCTGTTTTTTGCTTATAACTGAATAAAAAATGTGTAAAAATGTTATACCGTTGCACAATGAATCAAGAAGATGCCCATCTTGGGAAAAGGATAAAAAATGACCAAAAGAAACAAAGTTTTTGCTCCTCTTTAGTGTAGCCTATTTTAAATCATTCCAACTACTGTATAACAACTCCAAGAAAAGTAGGTAAAACAATCATTTTTGGTTGTGTAGTAGCTCCTTTAAGCAATGTGGACCTCTCCAACTTTTCATTGTCAGTTAGACAGCGACATATTGAAAAAGTGACTGTTGATACCAGTCAACTGAAGAAGGGTCAAATGTGTGTCATAAAAACAATGAACTTTCTTCATTTTCTTCGTGGTGACTTTTAATGTCTTTGCTCATTGTGTGGACACTGTAACAACTTCACCACTATTCCTATTTATATTTTTTAAAAAGTACTATTTTTGTTGCTTGTGAATTCTACAGTGTTGTTGCCAGTAATCTGAGTCAGTGTGTGTTATAGGGAGGATGCACCAGCAAAATGGGTTTATATACACACGACCAAAGATGTTTACTATAGATGTTTTTCAAATGTTTTTTGTTTGTTTGTTTGTTTAATTTGGTTAATTTATTGCACTTTCAGACATCCATTCTTTCAGTTCAGGCAGACTCACTCCAGATAATGAAAGATACAACAGATCTTGTCCCTAAATGGCTGCATTCATGAATGTTTGTTCATATTCTAACAGTCTGAAACCAACAATTTCACCAATCTGAGAAGAGCATGATTATCCTGATGTTATAAATCCAACAGCAGGGATGTGTTACCTTTAACCTGATGTCTGAGTACTGTTAGTTGAGTAAACCCTATCGCTAGACAGAACATGGATGATTGTGCAATACCCTGGATTACGTTTAATGACCACATTTTTGCTGCTTCAATGCCAACATTTATTATATTATTTATATCTGGATGTGCATGGAAATTACAGTATGGTTAAAGAGAAAGTTTGGCTACAATATGGCAAATAACCTTTGGTTAAGGTATGATACAGCTGAGGTCCACATCAAACAATTCAGTGACGCCCCAGTGACCCACAATTGACAACAAACATTTGAATATCATCTTAATCACTGAAAAGTTAAACACTGCTCTGAAATTTTGTGTACATGATTAATGACATGTATTAATATGGTGTGTAGTATTAGGGTTACACCACAGGAGCAGATGATGAAGCTGAATGTTTGTGTATTCATTTTTGTTGTAAAACTTCAACCATCATTCTCATAAAATCCAATATTTCAGTGTCAGAGTGAGAAAAAAAAAATCCTGATGCTGAACTTAAACAGTTGGTGCAGCTTATTATGGACAAGAGGAGGAGAGGCTCACTGAAGGTCACTCCATTATTGGATAATAATGTTTCTAATGAAGCACGTTATGTGCCGTGTGTTATCATTATTTATATTATTGTGATTATTACTATTTTACAGTCAAATTATACAAAAGTAAATAGAATAATGGTAAGAGTGAAATGGGGGAGTGATGTTATTGTTGCATTGGGGACTACAGTGTTGCCTTTGACATAATTAATTGCTCTTCCTCCTCTGGTTTTACAGTTTCACCAGCACTGGGTTGAACTGTTCTTAAGGTTATATCACAGACTACAAGGCTGATTGTTCTCAACATTTGTGACTTTCCAGAAATATCCTTTAGTACTGAAAACTGATTTAGCAGCACGCTCATCTGTCACTTTTTGCACATTGGTTTGTCACCTATCAACTCAACACCAAAGAGGGGGCCGCCTTCCAGTGCTCTCTATATAAAAATACAATATAGAGCAGATAGTGCCTCGGAGCGTTTGGAGTGAACCAATAAAGCAGTTTTTCTTCAGAGCCTTGTTTGGAGAATCTAATTCCCACTTGCAATATTTTAACATCCCACTATCCATACATCCATGACCGACATTATAAATGCCACCACTAGGGCCCTCTGTCTTTACAAGGTATTTGAACACATTGCAAACACAGCTGCGCTCAAACACAGCAGACTTCACTTACATCAGGTAGATGAAAATGCAGGATTTAACAGAGATAAATCCCACGTTTTTACCCTCTCGATTTAGTTAATGTGTTTTCATGTTGTGGGCTGATTGTGTGATGTGTGTTTTTTTTCGTGGCCACACTGATGTTTGTATGATACTTCTTTTTCTCAAGATGGCATTTGTTGCTGTTTTATGTGCTGCTTTTCTTTCCCTTGTTCTGCTGGAATAATGTCTAAGACATAGTTCCTGCTGGTACAATAAAGTTCATGAATTTACTTTTTTTCAGCATTGGACATTTGAGGCCTGCTGAAGTAAACTACTGCATACGGATTCATAGTACAATAATTATTGTTTAAACTGAGATTTACTTTGACCAGAATTATGCTCTTAAAATGAATAAAGCTGTGTAGAACTCCAGTCTGCACAACTGCTTCGCTGCAACAAAGTAGGTAAAAAAAAAAAAGCTTTGACATAAAAGAATAAAGGAAATAGATTTACACAGATTTTGTCAGTTTTTTTATACGAATGTGACTATATTTATAATAATCTTAGTCTTGTTGAAAGATGGGTCTGACTGTTTGCCTCCAGCTATACTCTATAGCTGTACATGAGATTGTAAGTGGATGTGTTCCTGAAAGATGCTTCATGAAACCCCTTCAGCAGAACAACAGCCTGAAATACAAACTCAGACCGAGACTTTGAGGTTCATACCTGCATGTGTCTTGGATTTCCAGAACAGACAGACGGTGGGTTTCTAATTGTTACAGATATTTTTACATGTTACAGCACAAAAAGCACAGGTGTAATTAATAACAATAACAATAATGGCCGCATTTCAATCAGGTGTGCCAGTTTCAGGGCCCTGCTCTTGTGTAATCCACAGTGTGTCCACACAGTCATTTTGTGCAAAAATGCATTTAAAGGTTTGTCTGAAGCTTATATGAGGCTTCAGTAGTCTGAGTGAGTCATATCAAGTGGATATCTGACACATTTACAGTCTTTTTAGCATCAAATTCCCTCTTTGTGTTTCCTCAGACAGTGTTTCCCTGTTGAGCTGCGGTGGAAGTATAATAACAAAAAGAGGAACTTTGGCACTAAAAAGAGTAACGTTGAAAGATACCTACTTTATTTGAGTTCATATTAGCTTCAGATACACTTTTAAATACATTTTTGCACAGAGGGAGACTTTGGATTTGGTGAGATTTTGGTCTCCATCACTTACATTGTAAGTGCATTATGATGGGATTTTCAAATGGCCAGTATGAACAGGAGGAATGATTGTGGCAAGAAAAACCTATTTCAATGTTCATTTGGGGACCTGACTGTTGTTTTAAGACAGTCTTGAAAAATTGAATTGAACCCATGTTTTAAGGTTATTAGTTGCACATCTGCTTTTCCTGGTATGACAGTTCAAATGTCTGACATTAAAAAAGCACTGACACAATGCAAAATGCTTCCTACTAATACATACACCATACCCTACTATCACTGGGCAGTGTCAGTGTATGTGGTTATTTTATATGTAATGGCAGCAATACACCACTAGAGAGAGGTAGTGAATCATATTTTTACTGGCAATGAATTCAGTAGTGTCAGAATAATTGGAAAACATCATATATGCAGAATCATGGCAGATGAAAGTAAATGTTTGGTTGGTGGCAAGAAACTTACTACTAATTCACTTATTGCATATCAGTTTTTTGCTCACATGTAATTTGTAATATGGTATTAGGTTGTAACGGTTAGTTTCTGTCCACGTAGAGTGTCCTAGATTAGCTAGAAAAGTTATTTATTACCATTAACCCTGATAACAAGTCAGGAAAAGCTATATTTGAGTGATTTTAGGGAATGTACTGGTGCAGCAACAAGTCTGGGACAAAATTCAACACATTTTCTTTGTAGCGTCCATGTTCTTTCCACATTATGACTTCGAAGCTCGTAAACACATCGAAGTCGGAACAACAACTTCACAACTCGGGGAACGGGACCATCCGAGGAGCAAATGAATGCAGCATTTCTTTCAATATACTTTACTTTAAAAGTGGGGTCATTTTAGACAGGAAAGTAAAAGAAAAGAGTAAAATGTCACTTAACTCACCCTCATAAAGCGAGAGAAGATGCACCTGTCACCCCAAACATTCAGAAAACTGAACTTGACATTTCAGGCAACAGGTAGGCCTATGACATGATTATTTCACCACATGATGATTGATAATACTGACATTATGATGCTAAATCCCACCTGCTGTTTGAGACTGCTACAAGTGGACAGAGGATGAAATATAACCCAATAAAAAACTACAACCATATAATACACTGAATGCATTATTGTCTATGCACCCAGCATTTAATGACAGACAGATGTACAAGAGTGTACTCTGAGAGAGAGAGAGAGAGAGAGAGAGATTACATCACCATGCAGGGAAGCGTAAGCGCGTGCAGTGAAACCAAAGCTGCTCCCAACTGAAACTGGAGATACACAATAACCAGTTAACAAGCATAACTGGCCTCTGATGTAAGTCATACCTGACAGGAGACACTCTCCTTTAATGTAGACCAATAAGGCCGCTTTTGCCACCTCGCACGCGCAGGGAGCCCATGCACACACCTGGTCTGAGGTTTAAACCACACAGTATCTGTCATTGTTGACGTATGTTAAATTAATATTTTTAAATTAATAAAAGCAGAGTTCACGTAATATTCAATTTCATTCTTGATTAGGGTCCAAACCCACCATGTCAGTTGCCACATACATAACTTAAATACGTTTTTCGTCCACAAAATTTGCGCAAAACACCTTTGCAATCAGGAAAAATGAATTTCACGCTGCGTTGAGCCCACTTTCTGGCTGTAATGACCTCGCTACATTACTGATAGACCTGCCTTTTCTCACGCAGAGCTCGGTAAGTGGCGGAGGACGTCAAACAGATGGTGGACTGGCAGCAGCAGCAGCAGCAGGGCCGCGTGTCGACAGCGCGTGAGCAGTGAACACCTGCAGCTGATGGTGGTGAAAATATTGCTTTGTCTACCTTGAATGCTTACACTGGTAGTCATTTTTGTAGTTTAATTGGGTTAGGCTACATTTTGTGGTTATCAGCTGTCATTTCTGTGGTATTTTTCCACTTCTCATAAAATCCAGTTTTAAAGGTTCGACTTTATTTCATGCATGCTAGGCTGTCTCAGTTCAATTGGTGGTATGCTAATTGGTAAGGAGATGGGGGGAAAAAGAGAAAAATATGCTTTTCTAACCTTACTGCCTTTAGTAAATCACTATTTTGCATTGTCCTAGATGGTGTTAGGCTATATAGGTTTCTTACAAATTTGATAATTTGTTAAAACTGATGTTAACTTACACACATTTTATTTGTGCTGTTGAAACAAGCTCAAAAAGTACATCTCTGGTTCTTATGATTGGTTGTCATTGCAAGTTAAAGATAAAATGGAGATACATGAGCTGAGGGCAGATGGAAAGACGATAATATAACAATGAGCGGCATGTAAATGTTCTTTATCCAGTAAGATTAAGCTAATAAATAAATAAATAAATGGTGGAAATAAACACCCCCACACATGACAGAGGGAGGGAGGTGTAGGAAGAGTGTGAGGGGGGGGGTGTAGTATTGATGTTTGGTCATGCCTTAGTCTGTGCTGAATGGAGCAGATGCTTTGATCTCCCCTTGAGACCCTGCTGATACTAAAACTCTGCCTCTGGTCACTGATATATGGGCTGGGGTGGTAGTGTATTTACACACACACACGCACATGCACACACACATGCACGCACACACACATGCACAGTTAAACATAATGTAGACTGAGGCTCAGTTGAATTGTGATTACTTTGTCTGTCATCAGTTCTTTCTTTTTCTCTGTGCCTTTTCCCATTTTCCCATTTTGCCACCAGATGTCAAGCTTAGTGTAAACAAGCCATAGCTGAAATATGAAAAATAAACACTTTCATTTCTAACTATGCTGTCTATATAATTACAAATTATGTTTATAGTGTGTGATGAAATATGAAAGTGACAAGCGCAGGGATTTAATGAGGGATGTGAAATGTAAAGTTACAGTTTGATAACCTCGTCTTCATCCCATTTATGTGGCCATGGTACAACATTTGATGCAATTTAGTGCAAAGGCAGGTCTGGGTTAGGGGAGGGCATTGTGCTGTGGGTGGGCTTGGCGCGTTCGACTCCTGTTTTGGGTTGTCTGCTGTGGGTAGGCTTCATTCCATTTCAAATTGCCGCCGGTTGGCCATAATCACAGCTATCCGAAACCAAACGCCACTATCTCTGTTGTCAATCTCAGTTACATAAAATAACACAGATACCTGTCATGTGACAGCACATGCCTGACTGGACTTCTGAGCCTACTGGGCTCCACCAGCATTGGCTCACTGAAATAAATGGGTACTAACAGCCTCCTGAACCTACTAGTGGACATATAAGCCCATATATTTTTGACAGATTTGTGATGTTAACACCTATTAAATAGGCTCAGTCAAATCGGGTGTGTGATCTTTTCGGTCCTACTTCACCTCTTTTTCTTGATATCCTGTGTTTATTTCTTCCCTCTCTCTCTTTCTGCAGTCCACACAGAACAGCTACTGTGAAGGAAGTAACGCATTGGAAAGGCACAGACGTTTACTCACTGCACCGCAGACCGTCTTCTCTATGCTTGTGAGTTCATGTGTTGGCCTAAAAGTGGCAGGAAGCACACCACCATGCATAATTCATCATCTACCAAAGCCTGTGTCATGACATTGAGGCTGATATAATGAATGCAGTCTGATCGAGGCGTGACTGAAAAGTTATGACACAGCAAACTGTCAAGTCAGAAGACATCTGTGATACAATCAACACATGCTACAGAAGATATTACTGGGCATTTTGAGCTGTGTTTAAGGGAAAAAGTATTTTGGTCATGTTGCTATGGTTTAAATGATATTTCTTGAAGACTAAAGCTTTGTCCAAGTTATGCAGTATATACATTAGCATTATAAAGTATGGTCTAATTGCCATGTTTTTTTGGGCAGTAAACAATAAAAATGTACCTTGCTGTTTTGTGTACAGGAAATCATACTAGACGTGCGCCAGTAGACATCAATCATACTGCAATTTGGGACATTTTGGAAAGCTACTGCCAATTTCAAATCTGGAAACTTAACAAGAAGAAAGAACAATGTTTTTTTTCCCAAAGATTTATTTTTTGTTTTCCAAGATGTCCCTGGAGCTGTGTCACCACTGCCCATCTTTCAATTGTCCAGCTGCAAGTAGCCGCTCCATTTCTGTTGTGCATTGCATTGTGGGATAATAGGGTCCATCAATACTGCACTCAAAAACCCTGTAGATAGTGTGCATACTGACATCTTTGAGTTAATTCTGTCACTTTTTCAGTATCTATACACTAAAGGCTCAAAACATAGTCATATATAGTTTGTACTGCAGTACAGGCTGGGACCAGGATACAGCACATTTCTGTAAAGAACTGCTAGTGTCCCCTAGATGCTGCAATGTTTAAGACAACCCACAATTCAAAGGTATTTCATCTTACAGCCTCACCAGTAGTGGGGTTACTAAAGTACAGTGTGTCCTCAGTCTGATCCTAAAGGAAAGATAGTGGTTCATCCTCTGACGGGCATGAATGTGCTCATTAGTTCATGACAATCTGCTCGTAAGATTTCGATTTTGTTTGTGTGTAAAAATGGAACTTTACGTCAGAGGCTGGCGCTACAAAAAGGAGAAGTTAGTGAGTTTGAGTGTTTATGACTCTCCTTCCAAATAGGCGGTGGAGGGAATGATTAAGAGCAGCTGATCCCAAATGGTCTCTTTAGAAATTTGTATACTGTATTTCCCAGAGGCGACATTACGCTTGGCTTTTAAAATGCCCCTCTTTGATTGACCCAGACTTGACCCAAACATTAAGCAGTTATGCAGTTATGTGTACATTTGTGGTCTAAGAGAGAGAGAGAGAGAGAGAGAGAGAGACAGAGCAAGAGAGAGAGAGAGAAAGAGAGTGTGTATGTGCGCGTGCACCTGTGTGTTCATGTCTCTGTGTGGTTGGAGCCAGATTTCTCTCAGTTTATCTTCCTTAGGACGGACAATGGCTCGGGCTGAGCTATCTGTCCCTCAGCGTGTAAGTCTGTCTATCTCTGTCTCTCTGGTTGGCTGGTAAGCTGGGAGGAATATTTTCCACTGTGAAAGCGAGCAGTTATAAACAGTGACTGAGCTCACACAGGAGATACAGGGTTCTGATAATAAGCCCATCTCTGGATTCCAGACATGCTGTCAGTGTTTATGTGTCTTGGGACAAAACGTGAATCTTACTAATAACATTGACTTTGTGTGGTATGTGCATTTCCTCAGTGGTGGCGACGCTAAAGTTTACAGATTTACAATATAGAAGAGAATTATATATTATGTCCATCAAATCAAAATCCTCAGGAAAAAAAAAAAAAAACATAGGAAAGAAAACGCTACAGCACTAACTGTGCAGTATTTACAGAGATGGGTTGGGGGATTAGTAAGGCTTATATCAGTCTGGAGGGGTCAGACTGATTAGATGGCTAGCAGACAAATACTCTCCCCAAAGTAAACAGCTTATACACATGTTTGTCTGCCTACCTGTGTGTGTGTGGATATGCGTATATACACCTGTAACTGAATTTATGTTTGTATATAGCGTAATTTGTGCGTGTTGTTATGGGGTTTTGTGTGTCTGCTCTCTCACTGTAGGTTATTTAGGCTGCCTGTTTCCTCCGAGTTCAGTCTAAGTGATGGAGACAGCAAAATACCTACAATTTCCACTCTTCTATTTTCCACTAAACAAAACTGCCTTGCCAAGGTATTTTGAAGTCATTTATTTACATCAGCATACCTTTGTTTTGTCATGAAGCTGTAAGGCAGAGACATCCCATTCGTAACATAAAATTACCTCTAGTCTTTTTCCCACAGTCTTAAACTCCTATTTATTCAAAGAAACCTGACAGAATAATCTACCCTTTTTTAGCATACAGTTAGACATACTTACACCTGAGAGTTCCCCGTTATAGTATATTTATATTTTGAATATTTTACTGAATAATAAATTTCACTGAAAGGATTTTAAACTAGTTTAGAATTATTGCTTTTCACCTCACAGCTGTTGTCTTCAGATTTGACGTGAAACGAATAATTTATACACGAGAGGGAGAGAGATTGTGTGAATTCTGTCCCTCCGAGTTGAGTGTGTGTGTGTGTGTGTGTGTGTGTGTGTGTGTGTGTGTGTGTGTGTGTGTGGGCAGCTGGCAGAATAGGGGGCGGGTGACCCCCTTTTATTCACATGGATGATGCATTAAATGTCATTTAGAGGGGCAGATTATCATACCATTAAGGGGTGGAGCTTGTCTCAGTGTGTGTGTGAGCGTGTGTGTGTGTGAGCGTGTGTGTTTGGCTGGGGGCTGCTAAGCTGTGATCATTAAGCGTGTGGAGAGGTGAGCATATGGGGACTGGAATAGATTATTTGACAGAACAAAGGACTGGCAGGGTGTCTGAGGTTTTGTGATATAGCACACTCTCTATTGTTAGTGTTTGATATCAATATCCTGTGGCCTGAAAATCTCCTTTGTTCTCTCTTTTACAGTTCTTGGCCAGTGGCCATTTTTGACAATACAGCCAATTGATCAAATGTCTTAAGATAATGAAATAGATTGGCGGGCCCATGGGAAGGCCCATATTTTAGAAATTATATCTACAGTGGACTCAAAATCAGTCCTCTTCTTACATGGGAATTGGACATTGATACACCAGACATATGCAGCTTCTTACCCACAGTTTTTTTTTTTTTATTACAATTTCGTTGTTAATTGGAAAGTGGTTTCATATGTATCCTTTCCAGGTAGACCCCTTTTTCAAATCTTTGTGTTTCTACGAAGATGGCCTGTTTATAAAACCAGTCATTAAATCTGTGGTTGAGTATAACATCACTTATCTCTGTGGTGGTTGGTTTCTGTTAAATCTGACAGGAAACAACAATTTTACCCTTAATTGAAGCCAACTTGTTCATCTTTAATGAAGATAATGCTGGGCCTCCTGTTTTGGACAATCTGTTAAATAAGGGAATCGTCACTAGACTGCACTAGAAAGAAGGACCCTTTGGTCTTTCACTCACTCTTAAATTACACCTTGAAGTTCAAAGTGGTCCTACTCAAGCAACGTTTTTGGATGCATTTCTCTTGATATGTAAGACGTGATTTACGTCCTTGAAACAGTTTGTTGTGTCACTGTAATAGTCATAGTCACTGTAAACCTGCTGAATGTTACAGCCCTAGTGGGACATTTTACATAGTCAGGCCTTAAAAAGAATGACTAAGCACACGGGTAAAAGGGATTAAGCCTCCTGTGGAGACAATCTGTGCATACTCTGGACTGTTGATACTGTGAAGTGTTTCTTCCTCATGACAGTCAGACTGGAAACTTTAGATTACCAAATAGACTGTCCTGTCCTGAAATCAGTAGCATTAGTCATTTGTCCAAACAGCGAAAAACAAAAAAGAAAAAACAAACAAACAAAAAAAAGGCCATTTTGGACTGACAAGCAACCTATTTTGTTTTTTGGTGTTATGACTTTTTGTTACTTAGATTTGTTGTGACTATATTATTAATCACAATACATACACATTCCACATTAACTGTAACTGTAAATTAACTGTTTTTTTCTCACCTTTTTGATTTGGCTTTACAAATATTTAATTCTATCTTGTGTACCTCCTACAGGCCTAGGTTCAATATCATAGACTTAACAGTTCACTCTCCTTTCTCTTTCTCTGTGTCTCTCTCTCTGTCTCTCTCTCTCCACAGCTGACTTACTGTTGGTCTCTGTTTACCTTGGATACCCCTGACCTTATACGTTCTGTGCTAAATGAGGGCTGTTATCTAGAAGGGAAAGAAAAGGATGTTATGGTAGCTGATGTGTGGCCGGCTGTTGCAAGATACATGTGAACAATGATTATATCTGATCTGTGCCCTGTTTTTAATTAATTTAACCATCTGGTGAAAATTCTCATTGTACCTTTATAGCAGACTCCCCCTGACTGCTGGCATTAACCTGGTTTATACTGGGCCAAGCAGGTCTGAGAAGGGTTAGCTCCCATGGTGTTCACCATAGGATCAAACAGGACCAACCAGGGCTTACACATAATCCATGTCATCTCCCCAAATAAAGTTGCGGTTTGTCCTTTTTCCAACAGGCATGAGCAGCCATCTGTGCTATAGCTTAAAAGAAATACAGTGCCTTTTGTAATTACATTTGCAGTAAAATTGTAGATAGCTCTAACCCCAGCAAGACCCCCTCAGCTCTGCAGCGGAAACAAGGTTAATGACTCTTCCGTCTCTGCTCCTCCCAGGATTTGCTCTATTGTTAAACCTGGCTGCTCTGGAGAAGTGCACCCCGTCTGTGTTAGACAGTCCGTGGGAACATTAGCAGGCTAATGAAGAGCATCTCATGTTTTTTATGTGCGTGTTTTTGAGAGTGCTCAATTTTCCCATGTATCCATCATGATGTTATCTTATAGAAGGTGTTAGAGGCAGGCTAAATGTAACATTCATCTTGTTTTATGGTGGAAAGGTCAGATGTTAGCCTGCTTCCTGCTTCCCCCTCCTGGTTCTCCACCTTAAATCTGTGTAATTTCTCTCTCTCTCTTTTTATCTATCTTGAAGATCTTCCAGTTCCTGTACAGCCACCTCCCTTCCAAGTTTACATCTATCTTCTTTCTCAAACTTCCGCTCTCCATCTCCTCTTAATATTTGTTGCTTTTTTATAAGATCATCTTTTGACTGTTGACTCAGCAGGCTGCTTTAACAAGCCCAGTGAACAAAGTGCAGAGCTATGACTTGGCAAGATTTACTACGGTGTGTGTATGTGTGGTCAGGGCCAAGAAAGGAATTGGATGAGCGTTTAATTGAGCCACTACTATATCAGTCTAAACACAAAGTCAATATTGATCTGTCTGGGCTAGAAAAGGGGAATGGATAAAAGCCAGTGTAGAAGTGCAGGAGAAGAACTGCCAGCTGTCTGGATATAAATAATGAAGAAATGTATAAATAAAGATTAAATGGTGGTGCTGCACTTAGGCACTAGATTGTTTATTGATGCAAAATAGAATCCTCATCTCTGTAGCAAAATGTACAGACGTTAAAATTATTTATTTGTTTATTTGGATCTCTTTGCACAAGGATAGTCTCCCAAGAACATAAAAAATGTACAGATAAATTCAGATTATAACAGATATCAGTTCATCTCTTGGTTGGTTAAACTTTTTTTTTAAATTTATAAACTAGGAGGTAGAGGCATGAAACAGGTGCACTACTGAAGTTTATTTGATTAGGGCCAAGGCACTTGGACCATTTAAAAAGTGGGCGGATGCAGTCAATTTAATGGTGGTTTAAACATGTAAAAAATATGTGAGGCAGCTGAAAGACAATCTCATCCCTGCATGGCTTTTCCAAAATGTTGGGGTAACACTGCTGCAGTAGTGAAACAGTTAGATAAAGTGACTGAGAGCTTGTTTAAAATTGACATCAAACCATCGTGTCCTTTAAAGGTGACCTTTGAGAGACCTTTTAATTCAAGCCTTTGGGATGTGTTCTCGGGTCATGATCTGGCTATGACTTGTTCCACCTTAAATGAGGCAGCCTGCAGCTCTGAGTCCATGTTCCCAAAATATCCGGATGAAAGATAAACCGTCCCCTCTCCTCTTCCTCCCTCCCCTTGTCATTTTCTCTGTGTGCACTGCTCCCACACTCTTTTCTTTAATCCCCCCTTTAGCCCCATTTCTTCTCCCCCCTCGTTTTCTGAGTGTTGTCTCCTCCCATCCCCTAATCTCCCCCTTCATATCATCTCCCTCATTTCTCCTTCTCTTCTGTGTTCCACTCACTCCACCCATAGCCAATACCCCTCCTCTTTCTCCTCCCTCTCTCCTCCCATCCTAACCTCCAGCCGTTCTTCCTCTCGCCTCCCTCTTCTCTCCCCTCCTCCACCTTTCCCCTCCCCTCTGTCATTAGCCAGTATATAAGAGCATTGCATCTCTCTCTACCTCTTTCACACACACACACACAGTGTGTTTGCTGGGAAGGGGACAGTCCAGGGGAAACTAGGGATTATATTGTCTACCTGCCTGCAAAGGAATTATTTTCCTCTCTGGTATTTCCATTTAAGAGGTACAGCCTTTTTCATTCATATAATAATAGCACTAAATAATAGGAAATGTGCTGCAATTATATTACTGTTAGCTGTGTAAATGTCCTCTGGTGAGGGTTTTCTGGGGGGAATTGTAAGTGTTTTGTGCTACTGAACTGCAGCAGCGTACTCAAGAGTGGTGAGATAAAAATATTTTACTGCTTTGCATGTGTATATATTTATATTTTCACCTGCTGAAGAGTGTGCAGTCAGTTCTATAGTTACATTTTTAATCTTTTTTTTTTTTTTACATTCTCTGCCATGGAAATGAATGTACATTCTCTTTATTGTATGTGGCTATAACTTCAGTGTTTTGATAATATACCATATATATATTTATATATATTTTTTTGTAATTTTCTTTTCTCTTTTGCTTCTCTTGTCCTCTCTTTGCATCGTCTGCTTGACCACTTTTTTCCTCTCCTGAACATCCATCACAAAATTTCCTTCTTGCCTCCTTTGTCTTATATAACCATACAATAACAAATCTAATGTATGCTTTTCTGTCATATCTTCCCCTTAGATCTTGGAACAACATCTTAAAGGGAGCCATAGCACTTCTGACTGAATTCTTACCTATCATCAAAACTCAGTGACATCATTGTCATTATCACCTGATCTGCGACATATTTTCCTGCCGTCAACATCATCGCCTGCCGGCAGCATCGACACTGAGCCCATTTGAGATCATCAAGGAGACCATGAGCAGCAACTACAGTGTCACTCTCTCAGGCCCTGCCCCCTGGGGCTTCAGGCTGCAAGGAGGGAAAGACTTCAACATGCCCCTCACCATCTCCAGGGTAAGACTAAAACACACACATATAAATCTGACACACAGACACATGATGATAGGTCTACTCAAACACACTTTTCAGTATTTTGTATAATGCAGTAACAGCACATGCTCCTGTTTTGTCTCCACACATGAAGAATGGCATTCCAGCAACGCCATATGGCTGATAAGTGATTAAAAAAGATGAGAACTGTTTTCCATGCCTCTTTCCTTCCCTTCTTACTCGCAACCCCCTCTCCATCTTTACACCACTCCACCTCTAGTGTCCACTTGACTCAACCCCCACAAGCACGCTCGCGATAGCTCAACTGAATCATATGCCATCTGCCATGTATTGACCACGTAGGAAAAGCTTTCTTGCTTTCTATGCATTCCACTTCCACTTTGAATGTCTGCAGTGAATGTACAGCAATCAAAGTTCTGGCACACAACTCTTGGCTTCAGTCCCTCTGCTTGAAAAAGTAACTTGATGGTCCCTTGGTTTCTATGTCTTTCAGTGTCTACTCCTAACATTACCTATTGTTGCCCTCACCGTCTGCTGTTCACTCCCAAACCCACACATTAAAAGTTCACACAAATGTTTCCCTCACCACTTGAACTATAGTGTGATGCTGAAACACGATAATCCATTTCTAAGCTTCTGTTATGTTCTGCTGTGGCTTCATTGGCACACACACTTAATACAGTGAAGCGTACAGTACATGTACTGCATCCACGCGCACACACACACGCACACACACACACACACACAAATCACTAAAATTGGCAGTCTACTGGCTTATGGCAACATGAGACTGATGATGAATGGCTTGCCAGGTTCTATGCCAATCCCCCTTGGGGCCGCTCTGGGTTGCCATGTTTGTGTTATTACTTTGGATGTGATACTTTTCCCACTAACTGAAGCCATGTGAATTTTTACCACAGTTGTGTGTGTGTGTCTGCGTCCGCGAGTGTGTGCATGGACACAAAATTGTGGAAGTCGCTATTTGAATAACTTAAGAGAAAGAAGTGACATATAGGTGACAGAAATAGCAAAAGAAAGCAAGTAAAAGAAAGAGACAAGTTAAAATTATACATAGACAACATGTTCAAATCTGTATACACAATCAGATTTTTTTCCTTGTGGACGCTGTCACATCTGAGATTCTGACACACAGTTCTGCACACTATTGCATTGCAAATAATGTATTTTAAAGAAAGGTGATATTCTATAATGAAAAAAAAAGATGATAAATGGAAATACTTGGTGATGAAGGTTTTTCTTCTTCCCAGAGAAGTTGGCAGTAAGTAAATTTATAATTGTCTCAGCAGCCCACTCTGACCTTTATTGCAGTGTCACAATGACAGTTATATGGTTTGAGGTTTCAAGACATTGGCAGGAGCGAGAGTAAAGTACTGGTGCAGTTCTGGGTGCTGATACAGTAAACGTATGTTAGGTAAAACCATGGAGTGTACCATAAGAGGATGACATAAATTTATATACTTTTATATTTATGGATATATTCATATTAGGGTCTGGTGGTCACATCTAAAAATTTCACTGAGTGATTCTTTTGTGTAAAAAAAGCCAGTTGTATCCCAAGCAATGTATACTGTTGCAGTTTCTTAAAGGGGATGTGCACATCAAGCATATTTCCAGCTCTATATTTATATTCTGGGTCTCTACTGCTATATCATTGCATGATTTACAATTAAAAAACGTCCTTATTTAACTTATACTGGTCCTTTCTGCAGCCCCTCAGTTCAGCCTCTGTCTGAAACAGGCTTTTTTTAGCTCCTGTCTCTTTAAGGCCCCCCAACTCTGTTCTGATTGGTTAGTTTCTGGAAGCATGAACAAACAGTAGTTGTTGGGTTTCGCTTCTTTTTCGCTCTCTTCACTCGAAATATAAACGTCTCAAATACATCCGTACAAGTTCAAGCTGAAATCTGATCTAAAATACGTGAGTGGACAATGTGAACAACACACGAAACAACCTTAGCAACAAAGGCTACAGAACAGACGGCTGTTTGTGGGCATGTGCGAACAATCTGATGTCATCATGAGGAGGAAGTAGAGGTAACATTGCAAATGAAGCACATTTGACTTTAAGGAAGCATTTTTACACATGTTCACCATCAACACAGACATCTGACATTATAAAAATAACAGAAAATCACAAAAAGCACGATATGTCTCCTTTAAGACTCAAGATTTTTGTTTTTTTTTTGAAAAAAAGAAGAATATTGTAAGAGAACAGCAGTGCATCTGGTTTGGGAAGACTTAAACTGAGCAGAGGGAGGGCATTGTTTAACTAAGAGGAGGGAAATGTATATTAACAGAGGAGAGGGAGAGGAAGAGAGAAGGAGCACATGACTGAAGGTAAGGTGATATGATATGTAGTGCATGGAAATGAATTTAGACACAGTATACAGAGGCTCAGGGCGACTAAAGACTGATGACAGCCTCAGCCTATGTGACACAAACATATGATGTCACTCATCAGCTCATCTATCTAGATCTCTCTCCCCCCCCCCCATTCTTGTCATACCTTCACCCCCTCATACCTTCCTATTTGTTTCTCTCCCTCTATGTATTTCTTAGATCTTATGTAAGACATGACTCACTCCTAACAAACAATATATAGTACCAGTCAAAAGTTTGGACATACCTTTTCAGTTCCCTTGAATGAGAAAGTGTGTCCAAACTTTTGACTTTTTACTGTAGTTTTCAGTCTAGATACAAGAATCAAGCCAGATCCTAATCGTATCCAACCCGTTAAATCCAGATAATGATGATGAAGGGCAATGTTTCTGACCACTGATCACTGACACATACCCACACATGCCCATATACACTTACACACAACAGGAACACACACAGATTGCCAGTGTAACCATAGATTTGGTTCTAGGAAGGGACCGCAGAGTACGGGTTATTAGAGAATGCAGCACTACTGCCAAACCACACTCACCCTAACAGCTGCTGTTGCTAAGCTCTGGATGTATGTGAATATACCGTGTGTTTCGTTCATGGCACTAGTCACAGCCGCGGTATTATCACATTGTACCAGTATTGCATCATAGGGTCGAGTAGTTGTAACCACGACTGTATATCCTGCTCCATCTGCCCAGTAACTGCTCTTTATGCAAATTATTCTCACCGCTTGTTTTTCTTTTCTTTTTTTTCTTTTTTTTTGTCTGCTTTTTACAGTGTAGAAAAATAGTTTTATAACAAGCCGAGATTGACGGTGTTGCTCCTAGAAGTGCCAATGAAACATTTTACCACGGCATCCCAGTACGACATAGACCACAAAAGGAGACATTTGGAAAAGAAAGGAAACACTTTTAGCAAAATCAGCCAATGTGAAGGAGAAGCATTGTTAGTTATCCTCAAATATATTTATTGGTAGCCTGCAGTTGAATTTATCTTGCATTTGTTCTGCAGCCTTTTCCTAAATTCTATACACCGTCATACAATGATATTATGAACACAACAGCTGAACAGTTAGATCACAATACACAATTCAACTGATGCTTTTAACCATTCTGGTTTTTCTGTGAGCACACAAGTGAGGGTCTTGCTCAGGGACAAGTGGCTGAGTGAAAAGAGAGTGATGGTAATTGACGCTGTAGGTTTTTAGTTACATTACGGTCTGTAAGCAACCATTTAATTCATATCCTGCTAAAATGATTTTGTCGAAAAGAGTCTAGTTACTGTTAATTCCCATTAAAATCATGTATTGTTAATATCCATTTACTGATCCGGGGATTTTCAAGAACAAGGTCCCTCATGTGAAGAGACTGAAAATACCATCTATTCCCAGTTAAATTTACGGCACAGTGAATCAATATTTAAACCTTTCTGAGGGCAGCACATTTACAGGATTCGCTGCTAAAATAATTTAAGGGAAGCCAGCCCAGGGGAGCATGTGCATTAAGCTTCTAAGAATAGATGCATCATTTCACAGGTCAGCTACCATGACCACACCCACTCATGAGAAAAACTGGTGTCAGAGCTGTAGTCCTGTTTTAAGAGCTCCTCTGTCCAGACTGGATGTTGACCAGAGTGAATTTAGGGTATTTCAGAAATGACAGAAATGACAGAAATGACAGACTACAGGAGTTTTTTTTTTTTTTGTATCCTGTTCTTAGCCCATAATATTGCATCTGAATGAACTACCGATTCATCTTTTTCTAAAGCTCCATATAGAAATCTCTGTTAAGATAAAAACAGCTTTTGAAGAATTGGTAATCACACTTGATAAAGTTAGTGCTGTGACTACAGCAGAATGAGTGGATAGCTAATCTATATTAAAACCTTTTTCGTGGAAGAATGCAGTTCCTGGAACTACATCAGTGATGGTTGTCTCCTGCTTCCCCAGAGATGCTTTTCAACAGGCGATGATAACAACTGACCACAGCGGTGGGTCTATTTCAAAGAAGGTTTAGTTCTATATATAATCTCTCTCTCTTCTCTCTTTCTGCCTCTCTCTGTCCCCATCACATGCTGAAGTGGCCCAAATCCAATTTTTCTTTTTCTTTTTTTTTAGTTCAAATCTGATTTTTTCACCGAAGTGGGAACAAACCAAATCAGATTTTGTCATATCAGATCTGGGTAACTTGCATATGTCGTCCTAGATCTGATTCAAATCTGATCTCTGGCTATGTGACCGATGTCAGAACAGTCAGATTAGAATTCAGGTTGGTTTTTTTAACATCTCATTTCTCTATGCACGTGCTTATTGCCTGTCGTCATCGTACAGCGTTGACACCTCGCAACTTGGTAAAAATAAACATGTCGCCTTCTCGTTCTCATTCTCGTCATTTGTATTGTCTGCCGACCTCCACAACAAGTAATCCTGGACATGTATGCTAGCACAGCCATGTCATCTGTGTTTATGATATGACTGTTATTCTTGTACACATGCAGCTCACATTTCAGTTAAATCTGCACATGTGTGGCAGTTTAGGACCTCAACGGTGTTCACGCCAGAGCTGGATATATGTCTCTTCTAAACATGAATGTGAACCATCAACAAAAACGATCAGATCTGACTAAAAAAAACTGGAATTGAGCATTAAGGCCTGTAATATGAATGTAGCCTTACTTGCACACTACTTTACTCTCACACTCACAGTGTTTCCCTGACCGGGTCTCACACCTGCGATGTCGTAACCTTTGCGTTTTAACCTTTCATACCAGACAACCAGAGCTAGTTGACAGCTCCTCCTTATGACTTAATAATACTTATATCTATCTTAATCAAACAAGCCCCAGCATACTTTCCTCTGAGTAGCTATCTATCTTAGTGAAATAGTCCCAGAGCCAGAATCAACAACTTATCATTTCCTCTCCCACAAATCAATCTGTCAGTGTTTGTGCGTGTGTGTGTGTGTGTGTGTTTGTGTGTGTGTGTGTGTGCGCGCGTGCAGGCAGACATGTTGTATTTGGACACCATAAAGGAGTGGACTGAGATTTGACATTGCCTTTCGAGATTTGGTGCTCATTCTCTGTGGCTTATTATCATATCTTTAATTTTCTGAATTTGTCGGGTTTGGTGTGCATTAGTATACAGGTGTTGAGTTTAGAGGATGTGCACATTTGATGTTGAAAGGATTTGGTCCTACCGGTGAGCTCACCAAGGCATTTCTGTCTTCACCGGTAATGGACTGACTAATCCATTGTAAAAGCCTTGTTAGTGTCTCACATGCCAATACAGGAACCATGCTGAAAAGAAAATCACACTCAAAATACTTTAAGCAGTCAAAAGAATTTAGTTTTTCAGACAGGGTCATGTTTGTTATAGTAGTTTTGAGTGATAATTTACTTCATTTGAGGTCTTGAAATAACTCACAGCAGTTGAAAGACTGATAGTGAACAAACCTTAGGAGGGATTTTTATCAAGTAACTTATCATCAATTTTAGGACATAATAATTACTATCATCATTAGTAGTGTAATCAAATGTTTTAGCTGTTTAATGGCCAATAGATAAAACATTTAAAAGCAGACATCACACCTTTACCACATGTCATTAAATATGTTTATTTGAGTAAGCCCGGTTCTTGAAGGAATGCTACTTTAATGTAACTGGAATGAACAGAATCGTTTCAGGCCAGAAAAGTTTTATAATCCTGGCAGAACAGCGCAGCCAGGTCATAACATGTACTTCAGCGAATTCACAATGAAGAGACTTGAATAACCTATTGTTTAATGTGGCTATAATGAATTTTCCACAGTGGCTGCTAATCCCGCCATGTCTCCTCTGTCTTCCTCTCAGGATACAGGGCTCATGGCTGGTATCATGCTTATTCTTTATGATATTGGTTGAATACAAAGACTGACATAAATATGATTTAAATGGCTGTGGTAAAGAAGTCCAAAAGATGCAAAAGATAATGGTGTGTGTAAAAGCAGAAACTGTGCTTTTACTTCTCTTCTGAGGTTTTGTTTTAACGTTGTGAAATGAACCCTAGACCCTTATGTCTCATGCCTACTGGTCAAACAGAGGACCAAACTAGTGACGGCAATAATTGAACCAACTTTTAACTACTCATTTATAAATGTCTGTTGCTTGTTTGGTGCCCTAGATTTGGATTCAGAATTGGATTGCTTGTTTTAAGGACTTTACAGGTGCTACTTTCTTGTAATCTTAATATCAGATGTTTAGGTTGTGTTCAACTCTATGCTTTTACTGAGCCCTGAGGTACAAACCTACTTGATTAAAAGCATAGTGAGTAATAATACTTGCATAATTTTGTGCAGAATACAGGAAAATAGTTGAGTCTCAAACCAATTTTATTGTTTTCTGGCCAGATTTCTCTTTTCAGATGTTGACTACAACATATTAGAATGTATTGTACACACATTAAACATGGCACATTTTGTAAACTTAAACCATCAGCCTCTTTTTTGATTAATTACACCTTCTGTGTTGTAGGTGTGTGGCACTAATGACGCACAACTTACTGTGTGTTCATCTGGAGTAAGAACAATTCAGTCTTGTGCTCATATGGCTGTATTCCTAAATGTGTGTCCACCGGCTCCACTCATGCTAAGTCCCCCAGCGCCATGACAATCACATCATTGAGTCTGGCTGTGAATGCTGGCTTGTTCACTTCTAGTTTAGCAAAGTGCTGTTAGCTTTTACAACACAAAATAATGACATGAATTGGTTGATGCTGGTCCTGTGGGATTTTTTAAATAATATTGCCCTCTGTTACTTTATTTCACTTTATTTCCATGTAAAGGTCCATGTTATAAAAAAAGTCCACCCTTCACTACTTGAATTTTGTGAAACTCAAAAATATGACAGGAATTATATCGTGAAAGTGTTTATTTTGTTGGTGTGCGCACTTGACCTGCCTTGTCTACTGCACTACCCAAAATGACTTAAGCACTTGGTCACAAAGCTTTGTTTTTTGTGCACACAATGTACAGGGCCAAGAAAAGATACACCACACTGACTCAACACATTATCATTAGTTTCATTTTTAGGGGAATCCTGGTTTTTCTGGTGTCTAAAACAACATAGCATTAGTACTTATTTGATAGACGTAATACCAGCTGAAGCTAAATGATGCCAGCTTGTATCAGCTGGATTAATGAAGAGGTTCCTTGTAAACAGTTCTTGGCCAAATTCGCAATCTCGTGTGTAAAGCTTTATGTATAATGTGTACAATGTGTTCTTGTGGGTTTGGCAGCCGTAGCTGCAGTGAATGATCTATGGGAACCCAATTCGATATAACTTTTTATTATTATGGCCTCTATCTTTAACACGCAGCTTTAGGGAAAGAAACCGTTATTTTCAGATGGTTTGGTTACGTTGCAAATATGTGTGTCTGTGTGCCAGCATAAGGATATGCATGGGTACACACGTGCACGTGCAAACACACACACTATGCATATACTGTTACAGGAACGTTCAATCATTTAGAAAGATCCACTGGTGGGCTGAGGCCCTAAAAAACCTGCTCGATACATTTTATTGATATGATATATTGATGGCAGTTGGAGTTCTGCCTTTTCTATAAAGAATATAATCTCCAGAGTCTCTATTGAATACCTTTCTCCAGTATCTAATTTATATAATTGTATCATGCATGGCATACTTTAAAATTCTCATTCATTAAACACATTTTCAGTTCTGTGTGCTGATGTTATGGCTGTAGGACACGTCAGTAAGGTGCACTGGATGTTTCTATACATTACTGGTGCAGTGGGTCTTACATTCTTTGGTCTGATCATCATTTCCAAGAACTTACCTTTTAACCTTCAGCCCGTCTGCCGGCAGCAGACAAAAACATGGAAGTGAAATGCACTCTTTGTACAGCTGAAAGACTAGTGGATTTTGTCGGATGAACACTGGATCCTGTTTCAGGTATTTCCATGATGGCGCTAACATAACCGCATGATTTACTTCATTCAGGACTATAAATTTCGAATGGAACATTGCCTAACACAGTTTACTGTGTGTTAGTGATGGATCCATAAAAGTAAGTTGAGGTGATGTCTGCCCCTGCTTCTGTCTCCTGCACTTTCTTAATCTTCCCCCATCTCTTTCTGTTACCTCCTTCTGTTTCAGTCTCTGTACCTACAGGCAGCGCCAGGACATCATGCTTGGAGAGGCTAAAAGTCAGCATTTATTTCTTTAATTAACGAAATAAATAATGAAAAAAAATACTTCGATGAAGCCATTTATATGATCACATCAATCTAATGCTTTTTCAGTCTTAATTCTACTTTATCTCATGTTGTAAATTGTCACATCACATCGCCAAATGTGATGCAACAGTATTAGCATTGTAAGGCATTTCAAGAATAAAACATGAACCACTGAAAAACAGACTACTTAACGGCATTAACCACATTAACTTTATATTTTTTATGCCATCTATTGGCTGGGGAGTACTTTATTAAATATAGGCATTATTCCGTTATTTCTGTGCATTTGCTGGAAGAAGTTAGTTTGCTCTTGTTGATGAAATCACTGCAGTGCCTGCGGAGTCACATTGCTTCAGACACAGACGTGGTTCTTAGTCTAATCTCAGCACATCAACACCAACAACTTACTTTGCACTGCTTCATCTGAATACCCCCCCCCCCCCCCCCCCCCCACCTGTTTGTTCTCTCCTCCCACCTGTGCACCATGCGTGCTGCGCTTGGCACCAACATACACAAGACAGGCAAAACAAATTCAGGAAACGGTCAGAATGCTGCTTGCTTTGATTATTATAATCAGTAACTAGTGGCTTCAGCTGTCTCACTGCTCACTCTCTCTCACCAAAATAACTTGTTAGCTATTGCATCCAAATAACAATCAGCAAGCCAAGTAATTCACAAAAAGCTTCAGCATAATATTTCCATGATCATTTTGGAGAGGCTTAGCCTCCCCTAGCACCACCTATTTCTGTACCTCTTTCATAAATCTCACTCACCCCTTTATTTCTTCCACTCTGCCTCACCACACTTCAATCTGTCTCTGCTTCCTCATATAACAGTCTTGTTATTATTTTGTGGTTTTCTTTGTTGCTAAGAGGTCAGAGCACTGTAGTTATGTTATTCTGGAGCTGGCCAATAAACAATAATGTGTTTGATAACAATTATATTAATAGAAAAGGGGTTCTTGAGCCTTTTCCTGAGCATAAATACATTGTTTCCCACACAGGATTCAAACATACCAATATTTTCTGTCAGATCACACTAAAAACGACCTATTTGACATATCTGATTCTGTCACAGCAAGATGTAAGTGAAATACATATTTCTACAAGGTACAATCCAAGTATCTGTGTCTCCTGCTCTCAGTGTTTCAATCATAGCATGATGTGAACCATCTGCCTGTCATCTCTGTCACTCCTTGTGCTGAAAGCAGGCATTGTTCAAAGCACTCAAACTGGTCAGTGTATGCTCAAAACAGACAATGTTGCAGCACTCCAGCAAGCTTTTATTGCTATGTGTTGAAACCTGATTTTTTTTTTTTTTCTCAAAGCACTCAAATCAAACAGTTTATGTGTTGAAAACTGACTTGCTGGAAGCATTGTGGCAAGTTCAGCTGTGAAGACTTTAACACACTACATGTGTGTTTCTCAGTCTTTTGTATAAGTGTTGACACAAGTGCTCACCCTTTCACTTTTTACATGAATATTTAATAAGGTTGGGGAGGTATGCTGAATCTATATAGTGGATGTCGAAACAGCAGAAACCAACTTTTGTACATTGTAGCGTTTAGTTAAAGCTGCATTAAGTGATGTTTTGAGCCACCTGGAGGCAGAAGAACTCGACAACATCCTGAAAAACACTGATTTCAGATTATATATTTATCATTTTCTAATGGATAAAATGTTTGCAATTGTGAACAGTACTGTAATTACACATTTGACAGACACAAAGTAACATTAGCATTCAAATTCAGACATTCTGACGCCTAATTAATGCACGCCCAATAATCACCCCTTCCTTTAGCTGTGTTTTGGTCTCCGTCAACTCCTGAGAAACATTTTGCTAAATTTGTGTGTCTGCTGTTTGGTTCTGGTACAGTTGGTTTATCAGAGCTTGTTTGATGAAAACAGCTGCCCGCTGCTGCCATTGGAAGTGGGTTTGATGAGAGAGGAATTTGCAGGCCATGCAACTGGAACAGAAAGAAAAAAGAAACTAAAAAGCTCCGTAGAGCTATAGTAAAGGTGGGCATGCATTGAGCACGAGTCGAGGGATAATTCTCTATGGCTTTGTTGCCATGAGTAACACCTTTCACATTAGAAGTTGTCATTTCATCCATTGTTAATACAGAAAATATTGTTTTAGTCGAGCTTTAGAGCAGATTTGAACTCTATTACACTGTCTGACAATGATCACAAAGCAGCTACTGTCCCTGTTGGTGCAAATGTGAAGAGCCCCAGTCATGAAAGAAGTGAAGGAGAAATAATGTTCTCATTCCACATTGTTGACGGTGCTTGTTATCTGTTTTACTAATTCTTTTTTCACTGTTTGAATGTTAGTATTAGTGGTTCATCAAAGGGATTCCTGGGGAGTTATTATTATAAGTTGTGGTCAAGTGTTAACCGATGTCTCTGCACAATTGGAGCTGAACTCAGCTGCTGTCAGACAGAGTGCTTGATGAAACAGCATGAGCATACATACATGTACGCGTGTGTGTGTTTGTCTCCAGTGGACATGCGGGTGGTGTTAAAGCTGCTGTTTTCGGTCATGGCCCAAGTAACAAACCCATAAATCAAATATCCTGAGAAAGTTGAAGCGTTTGGCTTGTTGCATAGATAGATTATTTGGATTTCTGTTTCTGATTTTCTCAATGATTTCTTTCACTCTCTTTGAAGTGAAAATTGAAACTACTTTGAGCTTTGAAATCGTTTTAATCATTGTGATTGAAAACAAATGTTTGCTTTCAGAAACAGATTTCCTAGCAGCACGGACAATTTCTTTAGACTTATATGGAATTAAGATTATAAATCAAATTAAAACTTCCTATCTATTGTTTATCCTTGTACCTTTTTTTTTTAATTCAGTTGAATGCTCTTATATGTATGCAAGTTGCTGTGATGTAGAAAAAAAACGAGTAACTAATTTAATTGTTGTCATTTACACCACATCATCACAAAGTGCAGTGATTTCAGTTGAATGATATTTGGAATTGGGTTTAAAAGGAAGCAGAGCAGTGTTTCTCCAACTCACGTGTGTTTCTGTTGTAGGGGACAGGAACTGAGCAGTAATTAGGGGGGAAAACATTTTGTGGTGAGAATTTAGTTCATGACACTGCCAGTGGTTAGCATGAACACACCACTGGAAATAAGTCAAAATGTACAGAATAATTTTCCTCCTTTTCCATTTCTTTCTTCCTTCCTCTCCATGCACACAATTTTAATCAATGTCAAGTCAATCCCTCATTACCTTCTTCTTCCTGCCCTCTGTGGTTGTGAGTGGTGGTGAGTGATGTTGCGTGTGTTGGGCTAATATGACTATAAAAGGTTGAGGCCACAGAGCCTTAACACTAAGCCAGTTGCAGAACCTCTTTTATTAGCCCTGCCTGTGTCTGTCTGTCTTCGTGTGTGTGTGTGTGTGTGTGTGAGTGTGTGTGAGAGAGAGAGAGAGAGAGAGAGAGATAGAGGCAAAGGAAACGGAAAGAGAGGGGGATGTAACACACCAAAGACGTTTCTACATCTGAACATACACTTTCTCATCCGTTTTTACATTCGGCAGAAACACATTTTGTTGGAGAGGCACCAAATTCAATAGCTACACTTGAAGTGATATATACTTGTCAGCCGAAAGAGTAAGTACCACTTCACAGAGTGAACATTCAGCGTCCATGTGTGTGTTCAGTGAAGTGGTCTCTGTGGTCCTTTTTCATGGTGTCAAAAGAAACAAATGACCTCACTCCCCTTTGGACACACTTGGACTTTCTGTGTGACCAAGAATGGTCAGAGCTACAGCTGCAGGGCGCTTTTGTTCTCTAAGGACTCAAATATATCAGTGCCATCTTACTGACATATAACACAAAGCCAAGTTGCGTTTGATCACTTGAGGTGAAGCTGTTAGTTTGACTGCTTACACTGTATGCTCACTGCAAAAATTGAATGTGATGTTAGGAGAATGAATTGTTGTAATAACCCTCACACCGGTTTTAGGTGCAATGCTTTGGCGTCATGGGAAAAAGACAAGTGATACAGTGTGTAACATCCTACGCACATTTCCAAATTTGTCACCGTCCTCCCTCTGTCTGCTGATAAGAATGGCTCTGGGTTATATGACACATGCTGACACAATAGTATTGCCCTGTCTGTTGGCGACGGTGACTGTCAGTTCAAGAAAGTAATAAAAAAACCCAGTAACAGATGCTAATACTGTATTTCAGGCCAGAAAAGTTTGTATTGTAGACAAAACTCACCTTACATAATAATTCTGCAGTGAATAAACAGAATTTGATTTGATATTTCTCCTAGATTTTTCACCCATAAGACATTATATTTGACTCATCATGGCTTAAAAGTCAGATCTATCTCACCTGTATAAATCTACTTTGATAACACATACTTTAACTTTACAAAGAAGGAAACAGGGCTAATTTCAGCATCATGCACGGTGCACAAATAGCACATAATTACACATTTAATCTAATTAGATTTTATTTCGGTGTGGACTCAGGCCCAATTGTGTGCCTGTTAAATGCTTTGTTGCCTTGCAACCTTTCTCCAACTCTTGTTTACAAAATATGTTCAGCATTGCTCCCAAATACGTGGACAGCAGTGGGTTACTTATGGGTGTGGAAAATGTTGCAGTTGTTTCCATTAATTATAATTATTTATTCAACAGTACTGTCGAGAACAGAATTGATACAATACAGCATTTGTGCATGTTGAACCCATGTTGAGCAGTAAGGGTTAGTATCAAATACCAGTCCTGCTGTTCAACATGGGTTCTTTTGTGTGGCTTGAATCTGTTTCAAATTAACCAGCTTCCCCTAGAGTGGGGGAAGCTGCAATTAAACTTTGTTTAGATGCAGATACTAAAAAAGCATACCCCCAAAAAATCATGGAAGACAGTGAAAAACCAGAGACAAGAGAAATGGAGTGTATTTGTATTTTATGAAGCATGCAAACTAAGCATTGTCTGGCTTGTAATTGCTGTTTCCTCAAAGTCCATAAAACTGGTATGTGTCCACACTATCCCATTAACCGTTTGTCACCTTTTTAACAGCATTTTGTACAGAGTATAATGGCATAATTGCTTTTTACTGGAACTAGATTCACTTTACTTGATCTTTATTGTAACAGTAATAAACCTCATTCTGTTTGCATACAGATGTAGACAAAACACTAACATTTTAGTTACGTTTACTGCTGCTATTTAAATTCAGGAAAAAGGTCCTGCAATATCAGTTTGCTCTATGCCAACGTCTATATGGTACAGCTCCTACAGTAGATTATCACTATGCTCTTTGTAGTTTAATTTAACTTTTCAATGTTAACCCAACCACACATGCATTCAAAATGTGTTTTTTTCATCTTCCTGATACATTTTTAGTGCATGTGTTGATACAAGAAGTTTTTTTTTGTTGTTGTAATTTTCATGAAACCTACCAATTAGAAATGACTACATGATATAAGGTAGTGAAGATATTGGACACAAGGCATGCATTATGGCTGTGATATTTTTTCTCACACATGCTGTGGTTAAAAGACCTTTTGAGATACTCTATTTTCTCTAACAAGCTGCAAGCCCAGTATGGCAGCAGGTCTTAAAGAAGAAACAAAGGTAACTCAAAGATGAAGGCTCCTGCTATTAGACACGCATCAGTGAACATACAGGAGGCCATCCGTCATGTGGCAGAGAATCGGGTCTTTCATTAGTTTTGTCCAAACACTTCTGTGATGGAATAGATCCATAAATCCTGTGATAAGTACAGAGTGAATGTGTACTACTACTTAATGATGCTGACTGTGATGCTGCAATGGTTATAGAGATAATTGAATCTGTGGTTATTTTGTTTCTGCAGCTGACGGACGGCGGGAAGGCAGCTAAAGGTGGTATTGCTGTTGGAGACATGGTTCTGTCCATTGACGGCATTGCCACAGAGGGTATGAACCACCTGGAGGCCCAGAACAAGATCAAGAGCTGCGCTGGCAACCTCAGTCTCACCCTGCAGAAGTAAGTCATGAGGTCATAACCAGTGTGTGCGTGTGTAGTACTGGGTTATCAAACCGAAACCAAGCCACTTCACTTTACAATGATTTAATGTGTGAATGTGAGTGGTTAGCCGTTTATTTCTATGACCGCACAGGATCCATATATACTCCCTTCAAAACATTCCCAAACAACCTATCTCTGCATCAAATTTGAAGCCCGTGCTTCCCCTTTCAACCCCGGACATCCCGTATACAGGCAGATGTTCACTGTTGTTGTAGGAGTTAATCTTAGCTCTAACACACTACACCACCATTAGTTCTGCCTGATCTACCATTCCCTAAAGGGAAGACGACTAACTGAAATCCCAGCGAGAGCATCACACATGTGGACCACCCCCTGTTCCCCAAGGTCTACTCCTCAGCATTTTGGTAGAATCCTGTTGTACAGTGGAGCTGATTTATCACAAGCAGTTGTGTTTAAGTGTGTGTGTGTGTGTGTGTGTGTATTCATATTGGTTCTCATGTGGTTTGAATTGCCTGGTTCTTTGGCAGCACTTGTAGGCATGTGTGTGTTTTTGTTTAAACACTGCGAGATGTTCAGAGCTCCCACACTTGTCCTTTTAGTTTCGTCATCATGAAAGAAAGAGCAGATATGCTCTTTCTGATACCAGACATACAGAGATAGAATCAAATAACCTGACTGAAGTAATAAAATACTCAGTTTCCTTTTCTTTCTATGTGTTTTGTTGTGTCTTTTCATCTCTGCCTGTCTCCATCTTTGGATTTAGCATTCTGTCCTCCCTTGACCACTTTTTGTCTTTCTTTCACCCCTCCCATCATTTGAGGCTAAATGAGCATGTCCTTTAATTTGTGTCCAAATAATAACAGACTGAAGATGTTTTCTTTTAGTTGAGTGGCAGAAAACACATCCTGTAGGACGACAGGGCTTATAGTAACTCAAGGTCAGTGTGTGGAAAGAGAGAACTATGATCAAACTCTTTATTAAGATGAGGGAAGCAGGTCTTAAAATAACACATGGCTAAAGGTCATTGATGGATGAGTTACCTGTCAAAGTGGGAGTTCATATTCTGATGGATGGCCAAGGTTTTTACACTAAATAAAGGTCACGTTCAAGTTTTGCTGACAACAATGTTAGAAGATATGCAGCCACTGAAACTGAAATGGTTTTTGCAGGGAACAGTAGCAGTCATACCTGAAGTTATTCCGAGTATGCGGCGCAGCCTGACTCAGCAAATGGATAAAACATCGAAAAAGGTTTCTTAGTGATTAATTTTTACAATCATTAGTTTAAAATAGATCAGGGCAAGTGTAGTTTGTATTTAGAAGTGATCCAAGCCCTGGCTCATAGTTTATATAGTGACATAATATAACCAACCATCTGCTTATATAGTTTGTCTCCCTAAAGCTGCATTAGAAACATGTGGTTAATAGATCCAGTATTTCTGTGCTTCATCTTAGGTTTGGCATAGTGAAAGAGGTTGACATAACTATGGTGCTTTGCAAGAATCTTCACATAACAAAAACCTGTCAAACATATTATTTGTTACTGTCACACCATGCATCTTTTCTTAAAGGAATAGTTCAAGATTTTGGGAAATTTGATTATTCTCTTTCTTGTCTAGAGGTAGATGAGAAGATGAGTCCTGTCTGTCCATTAAATATGATGCTACATACAGTAGTTTAGCTTAGCATAAAGACTGGAAATGGGGAAAGAGCTAGCCTGGCTGTCCAAAGGTTAAAAATAATCGGTTCAGTCCAGCATATAACCCCTTGTAAAGCCACAAATTGTCGTTTGATGTTTGCACAGATTTTTTTTCCCTTGCGGTGGTATTGATCTTCTCTAACTTGCGGCAAGAGAGCGAATAAGCGTTTTTCCCAAAATGTCAAACTACTCCTTTAACACTAGGGGAGAGAATCTTTGGGAATCTCATGATTCTATTCCGATTCTTTGGTGTCCGATTTGATTTAGTTCGAATTAATGAATTAATTAATTTGAAAGCATTTTACAGTCTCCTGCCGGTATGAGAATAACAAAATGAGGGGGAGGCAGAGTGCTCCACTGTGTTGTTATTAATGTCATGTCTCCAGCAGTGGAGAGCAGCCTCTCTGCTGCACTGTTAGCTTTGGGGAAAACCATCGTTTGCCAAAGTGCTGAGCTGCCGCAGGGTTTTTGAGGTGAAACAGACTGAGCACCGAGTTATTTTCTTCACCTCAGAATTGGTTTACGTTGTTTAATGCTGCAGTGTGTGTTGTTCAGCCAGTCTTGTTTGTTACTGCTGGAGATCGCTGCCACGCTAACATTAGTCACTGAGAGACGGTGTAGAAAGATCACAATATACTTCATTCAGTCACTTAATCAAAAAAACGCTTGCAATCGTGGCTTTTTGTGAAGATGAACTGCAGATAACTCTAGCATGTGTAGTTGAGTTCTGCCTTTTTTGTTCCGCCAACATCACGTTATTAACATTTAGAAAATCGATTTTTGACAGTTGTGAATCGATGCAGAATCATCCATGTCATTTAGATGCATCTAAGAATTGATTTTTTTCCCCCCACCCCTATTTAATACTCATTAATCTTTTCCGTGTCAATGTTTTCAACTGTTGTGACGACCAAAGCGAGCTAAAGCTAAAACTGTCATAGGCCTTTGTTTTCAATTACTTCATTAAGGCGCCAAAAGAGCTGCCAAGTGCCAGTGTAACTGAACAAATCTCACGTAAGGGTGCGCTTCCAGACCAGTTATAAGATTATCTGTTCTGCATCGCTCTGTACTTTGTGGCAGACATCAGCCCTTGAGGGGTTGATTAATACCTTATTGGAAACACATGGCAGGGCTTGTTTCATTAAGTGGTAGTATTATATTATTAACGCTGTGTGACCAGGCAGCCGCTTTGGGGACAGCTGGCTCCAGCTTCTGCTTTACTGGGATACTATAGGGTCCAGAAGATTGACAGTAATCCCTTTGCCTTCTTCAAACTCCATTTACAATAAGAAGAGAGTTTCAGGGTTTCTGTTTGTTGCTTGGCATTCATTGGCACTGTGAGTTTGACATACTGTATATTCAAAGAATGTCATGCATAGGGCAACATCTGGACTTTAATGGGTTTATATGCGTAATGGAAAGAATCAATCTAGTCCGCTGTTTCTGTTAATTTTTATAGGCGTCACTCACTCACATTTTTCCTTTCTGCCTGCACATTTTGATTGAGTTTGTCACTGGGTCAGATAGCAAAAGGAATGATAACAGTGAGAAGATACAGAGAAATGCTAACAGTGCAATGTGGTGTCTGTATGTGTGTATTTTAAAAGGAGACAGGTTGTTATTACTTTTCCAAATAAAGGGGTGATTTAGGAGGAGGGATGGGTGGAAAGAGAAGGGCAGCAGATGTGGGAAGGACAAGAACGAGAAAATCTGTAAAGTTGTCTATAGAAGAAGAATTTAAATGGACATAAAGCTGATTTTGTCCCAGCTGCAATTATTTTTTTAAAGATGACATGGCGGATGTACATAAGTGGGGCCAAATGATCCTGGCACTGACCAACCTCTCCATCCAGTAAAAAAGCTGGAACTGGACCGGGATTTATTAACTATAAAGTAAAGCCAGATAAATGCATGAATGCAAATACCATGGCTACAAGAGTAACTATTGCACATCAACATTCATTTAGCTATCTGTGAGACTTACTTACCAGTGGAAAACATATTAATGCAATCAGGGCTGAAATTGTAAATACCAGGCAACAGGTGCCAAAGGTTTGTTGTTGTTCCCTTCATCCCAGCTCAGATCAACCAGTTTCAACTGATCTAAGCTGTGTAAAAACAGGTTTAAAAGTTCAAATGAGCAACGAGAAACCTGTGCCTTATGTTAAAAAGATTTCACTTTGAGGAGCAGCAGATTAAAGACGTCTTTGATATTCTCTTACTCTTTTTACAAACTCTCGCTTCAGATTTTTAAAGTAGGTTCTTGCAGTCAGCGGCTGGTTCCTCTGTTAAACAGCGCACCTTTTACATGAAACACAGATCTTACACACATGGAAGACTGCTTTATCAGTTCCTGTCATCTATGAATGATTGTTCTTTTATTCTTTTATTGGGTTTTTAAGCTCACAAAGATGACAGAAATACTTCCTAGTTGAATAGTTTCTGTTTCTGTCTGACTATTGTACATGCAGAGTGCACAGACATATTGTTCATGATTTGTGTTGAAGTCCTACATCTCAGAACTGTATTTGGTTACAGCAAGTGTCTGGCAGTGTAGTGTGTAAATTAAATTACATGGCTTTAAGTCTTTATCACAGTGTGACAGACTGACTGAGAGACTGTAGATTTTCAAAGATTAGCATCATCAGTGTCATATACAGAAATTCCCTTAATGGTCTAATGGTCTGCAACGATTAATCAATTAGTCGATCATCAGAAAATGTAATATTTTGATGATTAATTAATCATTTCAGCCATTTTTCAAGCAATACAAATATTTGATGAATCCAGCTTCTTAAATGTAAAGTTTTGCTGTTTTTCCTTTGTCATGTATGACAGTGAATTGAATATCTTAACATTTTAGACTGTAGACAAAACAAGAAAAACGAAGACATCACTGTGGCATTTGAGAAATTGTGTTCTTGTGTTTGTTATTTTACTTAAACCATCACTCTTTACCAGAGTTTTTTCTTCTGTCTAGGAATGCACTCTGTATTGTTATGTCAATAATAGCTCTCAAAACACAAACTTTTGGTTCAAGACCTTTGGAACCTTCATGGCTTTCCGTCAAACAGCGTCAGTGAATGTGTGTATTTGTGTACGCAGCTCTCCTGCTAAGAGAGGGAGGTAGAAATACTGATAGAAACAGGAAAGGAGGAAGGATGGAAAGAGCTAAAAGGCATCAAAAGAATGCAAGTGGAAGTAACAGCATGGCAAAGAGATTAAAGAGAGACACATAAACAGTGATGGAGATGGATTCTCCATGGCCTACAGTTTTTGATCAACTTGGCTGACATCTGCAGTTTCTGTAAACCATGGATCACTCTGATGGCACCAAGTGAGAATGTTAAAACATCACTGCCCCATGTTTAGATTCACAGATATCCATAAAGTTTTACTATGATTGCTTACGCACGGCTGTGGAAAAAATGCAGTCAAGTTTCTGGGAAAATTTTCTTTTCAATGAATAATTTTTCCATTCTTATCTTCAGTATCAATCTGAATTCCATTTGATGAGACCCATAAAAACAACTATCTTGTTAGCCAGGCGGACTGTTTTACTTATGAGGGAGATGTCACATGTGGAGCACATGTGTTTGTAACACACACACACACACACACACACACACACACACACACACACACACACGCACACACACACACACAGTCAAGCACAGTCAAGCACAAATAGACTGTCAAAAGGCTGGTTGGTTAGATTTTGGCACATTCCACTGGAAATCCTTGGTTCTAACAAGAAAGAACAGATGACAATGGACAACTTTATCTCCCTTTGTCTCCTGTCTTCTATATAAATTATTTTTATATACAACAAATATTAAATATCAGCAAATGTAAAAAAAAAAAAAAAAAAAAAGGCTCTGCAACTAAAACATGATTACATTTTTTGTGGTTATGTTTATTGACTCAAAGCACATGGGTGCTTTGAGTGAATAAGGTTAGAGAAACATTTTGGTTTTATTTTGTGGTTTGATAGTGAAAGTCAACAGTGATATAAAGCAACTAACATCAAGCACTTTTCCACACCTAAACCAGAGTGCTTTTGTTACCTACACCTAACCATATGCGGCAGTCAGGTTGCAAATCCTGATCTCCAAAGTCCCGCCCTATTTACTCCCACAACCCAATCTCACATCAAAATGTGTAATAGCTATATTGGTCCACAGTGCAAAACCTATTAGTTTCACAATAACGGCTCTAAAATTGTGAGATGCCTGCAGTTTTTTTGGCCCACATCACATGACTGTCACGTAGTTGCATGTCGTTTAAATCATTGTCTTTGCGTTGTGTAGTTATCTGAGCTGTTATGTTATTTGTGTTATTTTATGTAACTGTTTGATGATGTTCTTTCAATAAAAAATGTAGATTTTAGAGTGCGGAAATGAATTGAATTTGAAATCCAGAATTTGAAGCTTTGCGATTGGTTGTGTGTTCTTAGGTAGAATGAGGAATAGGAATAAAATGTAAGGGTTGAAGTGAAAAGTAAGACAGCGGAATGGGGTTTAACATTTGGATGTTTCTGGGTAATTACAAAAGCAGAGGGATGTTTCCTCTATGCTGATGGTTTTGTCCTGGAGCAGTCCCACTAGTATAGGGTAATCACAATGTTTCAACACTTAAATTAGGCTCTTTAGCAATGTAATTATTCTCTTTAGAGGTACACCAAAGTATTAAACTGTTCATTTCAACCAATCATCCCGTACCTCAACAAAACCACCTTTGTGTTTCACTGTTATGCACATCAACTGCCAGTGTCTGGCTAAATGCTTTATTCCCCACAGTAAAGTCTTTTCGAAGCCCATTTGACTATTTAATGGGCCTGTGTGCATGTGTGTATTTGAGTGCCTTCCAGTGGTAGTGGCACAGTCTCAAAGTCTTGATGTTGTTGAGGGAGTTAAAAGCTACAAACTGAAACATAGTTGACCTGATGCACTCACCCACATATGCGTAGGCACATCACGGTACGTAGGGAATGAATGCATGATTTGAGCAAACAATCTACCACGCGAAGAAGAAAGGTTTTGAAGCAGCTGTTGTGTTATGCTGAGTTAATTGGTTCCACTTCTCTTTTTATCAGAGTGGAGATCTCACTCTGTTGAAAGGACCTCAAACAGAATAATTACAGTGCCTGACAGGCCTGCTCTTTGTGACTTAGTGTCTCAATGGTGGAGTTGTCACATACATTTATAATAGGGGAAGTTATGCATTCATGCAGAACGCCATAAGGACAGGCCATGGTAAGCCATGGGTAAACACAATCAGCTTTTAGATCTCTTGTGCATGTGTGGTAACACTGGTTTTCCACGCAGTTGGTGTTGTTGTTTTGATGTGGCTTTAGTGATTTACAGACCTCCCCTCCTCACAAAGAAAAACACACACACATCAGTCAGCAAAGATGTTAACCTCACCTAAACAATCTCTGTCTTGGAGTTTCTGACCTCTAGTAGTGCCATGGAGCAGTTTTTTTGTTTGTTTTTTTATCAGTGGGTCCCCGTTTTGTTTCTTTGTGTATGTGGGGGATACAGGATTTAAAATACTTAAAGGGGACCTGCTTTTCCTTATTTTCAGTCATATATATAATGTTACAATGTCGGATGTTCATGTTAAATGTGGCCAAAGTGTCAAAATAATGAGGTAAACGTATGTATAAAGTAATCCCTGTGAGCAAAAAGCACCGGCTTCAGACTGCTCTGAACTCTCAGTTTCCAACGTTTTTTCTACTTTCAGCCCAAGCCAGCGTCGGCTCGTGACAGATTTCTTTACATGGTCATCTGCTCCACGCACAGTGCTCGAGTTCACTGCTCCGCTCCACTAACATTATGGCATTTTTCCATTGTTTTTCCATGACTCTGTTACACAGCACGGCAAAATAATTTACCTGTTGGAGGTGTGCTGGTTGTCTGCAGCTCTTCATCAAACATCATCATTACTGTGGCTGTTTCTGCTTGTAGTACTCCTCCCTGCATTATTTCTAACTAATCCACTGAACAAATAGCTCCAAATATCTCCATATCTTGTTGTATTGACCGGTTTTTAGTGCTGCTAACAAAGCCCCGCTAATTTGGTGAGGAACGTGTTTCATTTCCTGTAAATTCTTCACAATAAATGTGACCCAAAGGAAATGTTGGGTTTGCATCAGTGGTAACTTAACATGACTCTCATACAGTTGCCTCTCGTGAGGCTTCCTGAAGCTGGCCAATCAGAACAGAATGGGCTCATCGGGAGGGAGGCCTTAAAGAGACACGAGCTAAGACTGCCTGTTAAGAGACAGAGGCTGGACTGAGGGGCTTCATAAAGGGCCAGTATAAGATAAATAAGGAGTTTTCTGAACTGTGAATAATGCAGAGCTACTGTAGTGGAGTCCAAAAATAAAAAATATACAGCTGGAAATGAGCATGATAGTTCCCTTTTAAAAATGAGCTCTGCAAATGTTTTATGAGGAAGGAAATACATTCAGCTTGTTTGTTAGACCTGAAAGATACACACAATGCGCTTTGGTGAATAAGAGTCATTGTAAACATAGCTTTTGTTTGTTTACAAGAAAACTCCACAGTGCTCCTTCAAATTTGGGTGCCTAGCGACAGAACAATAGTGACAGAGATACTGACGGAGATAATGGTGAAGATCCTGAATGTTTGATACATACTCCTGAATGTCTCAGGAGTATGCACACTTGTACACATTAATGTTCACTCTTAACAAACTAATGCACACAAACATAAAACACACACACAAGCATGCACACTTGCAGAGATCTCACACTGGCAGCTGCTTGAGTTATTTTGAGTCAGGAAGTTGGCTCTGGGTGCTTGGGCAAATGGTTGGGTGAGGGAAGTTTATGTAGGGTCAGGGTATATGTTTTCATTTTGTTTACATTGTGTTCTCTGAATAGAGACAGCGATATCCCAGAGTTGTACTTGCATATATGTACTTGCATATATTGATACTTGATGCACAGCCACGTGTCCAGCAAACACAGGCATATACTCATGCACGTGCAGTGGAGATGTCAGTTAACCATAGCTTGGTATAATCTAGTACCTGGCTATTGGCTACTTCATGGATGTCATGTTTTCTTTAAAATGTATAGATGTGAATTCACAAAAGACTCTACACACATCAGTCCTTATCAATACCTATTTATAATGTTATTATCCTTACAGTGAAATCTGGAATGGTCTGTGTGTGTGCACATACTGAACGTCTGACCTCTCATCATATCAGAAATATGACAATGTATCAGTTACATAATCAGTCATTTGATGTATGGGGGGTATGTGTCAGTTACCTGTTTGTCTGCAAGACTGATACTTTCATCAAATGATCTATTGGCTGTTTGCTAGCTTACACTTTGAAATGAAACCCAGAATGGATGGCATGCTTACTTGGAACTGACCCATGTGTAACAAGAACAGCATGTTTGAATCAGCCTGGCTGAGAGAGATAATTGGATTCCCTATTTACAAAAGACTGTAGAGACCATACTTCAACTAACAAACTTGCACCCTCTCATAGCAAAGAGAGGCAACTCCCTATGAAGGGGGACATAGAGGTGTGAAACAGGACATTTCTATGATCAAGAAAGTGTCATTTTAACCAAATAAGAGCCCCCTGATCCAAAATTATTGCCTCTTGCCCTTATATGGCTGGCTCATTATAGCCCCACCTTCTAATTTTGATGGTGGTGCCTTTACCAACACTGCTGTTCTGTGTCAACAACAGTTTATACTGCAGATGTCTAACTCACTGACAAAGAGGCCTATTAACTTAACGGTTAATAGCTATTAACTATTAACTATTACCTCTTATGTTGATCTGCTTGTTAATAAAACACCCAATAAAACTAGTCAAAATGTGGCACATACTGATATTACAAGTATAGTATTGGCTTATCAGTTAGAACTTGGGAGAATTGTACTATAGCTGCAGATATTCACAGCTCTATGCAAATCCTCTGTACTAATACACACCGTGCAGCTGCCATTGTCACTTACTCGCCTCTGATATTTGCCAAAGATGTTTCAAATCCAAGGGTACTAAACTGGGCTCACCTGTCTCTGTCTTTCACTGGTTTGCAGTATTTGCCAAAGATCATCTAAAACTGATGGCCGTCATCTTTGGCAGGGCTTGTAGTATTCTCCAGTAATATCCTAATACCAAGAGAATGCAGCTACAGCTACACACACCTGTCTCTGCCTGTCTTTTGCTAGTCTGTTGTTTAAGCCAAAGAAAATACAAATCCCAAGAACATTAGGGGTCTGTGAAGGTAGCCCACAGATATTCGTAGGCCAAGAACACTGTGTTAAGCTCATCTGTCTCTGCTTTTTTTTTTTTTTTTTTTTATTCTTTGCTATTTGCCAAATATATCTTACTGTAAGCCAAGAGCACTCATCTTTAGGCCAGCCAGCATTGTTGAATGATATACAAATGGGCAGCTGGAACACTGTGAAGAATCATCTGGAAGGATTAGAGGAGAATAATAAGAAGCTGCATCTCATAAATGCTGAGAAATTACTATAAATGAGTTTCAGGGTGTAAGGAACAGTCAGGCCATAAACTGCACACTCAGCAGTTTTGTTCCAAATAAAATAAACTTCTAATTATAGTTACAAATGAATCTATAATAAATTGTAATCAAAATGTTTTGAAACCCAATACAGTTACAGTATGTCCCAGACACAGTTTGCAGTTCTCACTCGAAGCTTTAGTGGACGTCTACTGTGTTATCAGCTCAGATTGGCCAGGATACATTTAAATTCAGCCAAATGACTCACTGTGTGTTTATTTTTGCCCTGATTTTATCACATAATTAGATGACACCACGTTCAACTCAGAGAGCGTAATCCCAAGAAGCATGTGAGGTTTTGAACGTGTGTCTTTTTCAGATAAAATATTGTCAGCGTTACTTTTAAACACGACGTACTGTACGTTAATGACAAAATACATATGCATGAATATACAATATGAACAGTTTTACATAATAATGCTACCTTTTTAGCGTGTACCTTATGCGCTCTTGTCCCTCCCTCACCTCTTTCCACTGTTTTGCTCTCTAAGCTCATCTGTTGAAAACGCTACGATTTTATAGTGGAAAAAAGAAGTTGATGGAATTCCGTATCTTCAGGTATTTGTTCGATATCAGAGCCAGGATCACTTTACAATCACTGCCATATCACTGTTGTATTACTTTATAAGGCATGTGACTCTCAGTGTCACTCAGAGAGAATAACTGGAGCACCGGTGTGTGTGTGTGTGAGAGTTAGGAAAAGAGCCAGAGAGAGAGAAAGCAAGAATGGGTCCAGGTAAATAGAAACAGAAAGTTGGACACCGAATGGAGAATCCCAAATACGATGGAAAAAAATACGGAAGGAAAATCAAAAACAAGCCAGTAAATCGTGCACCTCTGCGAGTGAATCTTTCTGAGTGATACTGATGCACATTGATACCCATAACCCTCTCAACAGACTTAAGGCCAGATGTTGAATATGGAAAACACTTCCTTGTCCAGCTGTGGATCATTTTGATGGGCAGGCTGTCTCAGCGCTGAGTGCTGGACCCAGTGGGTGTGCTGTCTCTTTAGCCTGTCTTGTCTTGTCTTTCTTCTCTAAGTGTTAAGTAGACAGCCCTAAAATGAATTTCTCTCTCTCTTATTCACATTAAATATACATTTTAGGCAGTTTCGTACTCTTCATTATTCCATTGTTTATTCTCGTGCTGAGTACACATAGTAGTGTTGATGTAGTAAGCAATTTGAGACCAGAGTTTAATGCTGGACAGATCCTACAAAACCGCAGCTCTAAGGGCTCTAAAGGAGTTTCTGGTTTAATTCATCCCATTTGGGGCCCCCTTGAATCATGTGGATGTCCTCATCCAGTTTGGGCCCCCCGTACCACTGCTTCCCCTTAGAGAGCCCCAGCATGTACAGAGTTTGCCTTTAAGGCAGGGATTCCTAAACTTCTTCTGCCCAGGACCCACACTTGAGACAGCACAATCTTCACCTGAGTCTTATGAAATCACACTGATGCTTTGGTAGTGTTGGGACTGTCCAGCTTTAACCTTCGTTGTGTAATCCCAAGGAACATAGTTTGGGGTGTACCTTCGACAGCACTCACACGACCTTGATAAACCCAGATTTGCTCCGGGGATCTGTCTGGTGTTTCTCTGCTCCTCATATTGTATGGTTTGAGTCAAGCTTGTCATAGTGTATTTCTCAATCATCTCCAGTGAGAAAGACATGGTTTTCTGTTTTTCTTTATATACTGTATGTGTGGTTGCAGTGTAGATATGAATGTGAGTCTTTCACAAACAGGCTGGCTAAACTCCAATGACAGTCCATGGAGTCATTAATTTATTCAATTGCACTTTAAATCTTTTGAACGATGAAGGCAATGTTAAGTGTGGGAGTTGCCATGAAGTGAGCACAGATGTATGATTCTTGGCTGTTTTCAAGGTCAAGAGTCATTAACAATGAGTTTAAAAATGCTTTAAACATGCCAGGGTCTGTTGGAAGGAAAACATTGCGCAAATGCGTGGGTATTTGTGTTTTGTGTGTGTGACTGTATGCCTACGTGTGATGGTGTCAGTCCCGTCTCTGTTTGTCTTTCTTTGTGCCTCCATGTGAGCTTCTCTGTTTATATGTACAGTTTTTACTTCTTTGTCAGTCTGCTGTGAAACAAAGCTATAAAAGTTTAAATTAGATTTCAAAAGACAACAGAGGAATCCAGTCCTCCCATCTACTGTTTTACTGCCCCGTGACTCCAGAGACAGGACAGGCAGTCAGACTGAGGACGAAAGCACAGTCAACTAAATTACTCCTATAGACCCTAACATTAACTAGGCATTACTGTTTCACGTAAAAAGAAAACATCTGTCCTCTGTGCCTTTAAAAGATATATATACATATATTTTTCTGAATGCAATGTTACATAAAATTACTTTTATGATCTTTGGAAAACATCTAAGAAGAATTACATGCTGTAAAAGAGAGTACCTAGACTGTTCATCTGTTTTATTACCCTAAATTTCATATAAATATGAAGTTTGGTGAGCCATTAGATGTATATGTTAGAGCAGTATTTCTCCTTTGATGTCGTAAAAATGTCCATACAGTGTCTAAGATTTTACGTTTTGTCTCAAATATATCTTCTACGCCCTTTTTATTTGCAGTTTAACAGACTTCATGTTCCCGTTGTCCAAACTTACTAAAATATATTCTTCCATTTTCATCCAATTATTTTGTTTTATTACCTTTATTTAGTCAAGATAGCTTTGCTGAGCTGTAGTTGGTCCTTGCTGAGAAGTAATAGATGTACTGCTTCCCCCCCCTGCTCCTGTGCTCTGTTGGGCTTTAGATGCAGTACTGTTGAACTGCAGGCTGTTGGAGACATTGCCTCCTTTCTCCTGCCCTGGTGGGGTTAAACTTAATGTGTCTGTTTCCTCTCATGGTCTCCTTTTAAAACTCCTCAGGGCACCAGTCCACTGCTGTGTGTTTTTGTTAGAAAGTGAGCTACTATAAAATGCGCTTGTTTGTTTCTATGTAACGACAGAAGATATGGTTTCATTATTACATGTTTGGGCGTTTTCTGACAGTTCGATGGCTTATTCTGTGTTAACTCGCAATTAAAAATGATTGTGATTAATCAAAATCTCCTGATTATATTCGTATATTTTTATAGTTTCAACCAAAAGAAAGTAATAAAAATGTGACACATCTACCAGCAAGCTTAAAGCCAACCATGTAGTAAGACATATTGATCTCAATGTGAAACAGATGGATTGTAGCTCATGCCAGGTCTGTATTGATTTTGTGCAAAACTTTTGTTTTCTATTAGATAAACAAAAAACAGGAGGCCTGGACGATTTGGACAAAATCAAATATCACAATATTTTTGACCAAATACCTCGATATCGACAATATTTTAGGGATGACTACAAAATATTTACACAATGAAATTTTTGATAAATAATCATCAGTAATGAGGATATAATGACTAAGTGGGTTAAAGGCAAATAATAGAACAGCTAGAACAGTCTGGTAAGTTCAGAAAATTACATCAGTTTACTGTAATGAAGCTTTTAAAACCAGGAAAAGACAACACGTATTCCATATATTACAATATCCAAAATCTAAGACAATATCTAGTCTTACACCACAATATCAATATAATATGGGTATTTTTCAGCCCTAGCAGCTAATGTGAGACCCTCTTTTATGGTGAGAACTACTACACCGTGGATTTGTAGCCTCAGGCTTTTTGTCTAGACATATTGATCTATAGCAGGGGATAAAGAATCATGAACATTACACCGAATGTGTAACATAATACTGAATTGCTAACATTAGCTACATGACGTGTTGCTTGCCGTGAATGAGAAAATGTATTAGTGGGCAAACTGACGGAGAAGCCATTGTTGAAATTCAACAATGGAAATTTCAAGTTTTTCTTCAGTCTTAAACTGTCACTGTTCAAACAAATGGCAAATTTCCTCAGAGTTTATTTTACTGAGTAATGTTTTTGTAGTGAAACCGCTGCAGTTTTAACTTTTTTTTTTTTTTCCTTCGGTCTGGTCAGTGTCACAGCTTCTTTCAGGATCTCATGTGATGTCATACTCAGCTGAAAGGCCTGTCGAGGCCTCAGCGGAGATAGTAATGGGAGTTAGTGGATAAGGAATGGGGAGGATCACACACACACACACACACACACACACACACACATCATGGAGCTCGCACCCTTAATACACAGACCTACAGTACTTGCCACAGTATGTGCTCTGTAGGTGACCCCTGTCTCCTATGGTCTTGCCTAATGTGAGGCCTGATAAAGACTCAGCTTCTAGATCTATTTAAAGGTTATTTCCAGATAAACTCACACATTTGCCTTGAAATAGCAGAGATACAATACAGCTGTTTTTTGTATTTAATCACTCCAGCAAAGAAATGTTACACCAGCTGGTGAAATCAGGAGTTATAGTCTACATCCACTCATCATCTTTCTTTCTCTCTTTGAGTATGTACCCATAACAACATCTTACTTGCACTGAGTCCCTCTCCCTCTGCCTAACCCCAAACCGCCACCACCACTACAAACACACGTACACACACACAAACACATAAACTCACTTACTGTAGACACCCAAACGTTGAACCACACATGGCAATGATTCTGCCAGTCACTCTGTTCTTACGTGGTGCCCTGGCATCCTCTCCTGGTCACGTTGGTCTGTCTGCTTCAGTTTAAGGTAAAACTAAAAACCCCTGAAACCAAACCAGCCCACTCTTTTCCCTTTTTTTCCTAATAAGGCACAGAAAGGGAAATAAATAGAGAAGGGCTCAGAGCGTGTGTCCCACCTTCAGGAATGACGACTGCATACATTTTAGAGGGCTTTGTTGCAATAATCATTATCACTTTTGTTTAAAAAAGGCTGACCTCATTCCAGGGAAAGAAAAAAAAAGGAGGGCATGAAAGGCAAGAATGAGTAAGTAAGAGGAAGAGAGCGAGATGATTAAAACAGAACAGAGAAGAAAGGGAAAGGTGCAGAGAGGGAATAAAAAAGAGAAAGAGTGGTTAGAATAGAAAGAGTAACAAAAACAACAGTCAAACGCAAAATGTTTTTTTTTTTAGTTAGACTGAAAAAACAGAGCTAGAGCCATATTTTAAGTTAATGGCTCCTGGGCGCAGTTGTGCCTGTACATAAACTGCCTACTACTAAGCGCGACAGTTCCTGATTTACAGAGTAAGTAGAGGAAGTGTCTCCCTCTGTCTGAATCATCTGTTTCTGCGTCCCGTGGGAAAGAAAGAGAAGTTTGATCTTATCAAAGCGTGGGTCACTGACACACACTTCACATACATGGATGCACAGACGTACAAAGACAACGTTATCAAAATTTAGCCACTGTGTGAGATTCTTTCTTACAGTGTGTTTCCCATCACTGCTATTGTGTGCTACCAAACTAAGTTAAAGGGAAGGATGGGAAAAGCAAGATAAGTAAGACAGAATGAAAAAAAAAAAGGTGAATTAAAATGATTTTAAAAAGTCAAACATGAAGAACACTTGATTTTTCAAACGCTAGACTGATTTATTGACTTAAAGTGTTCTGACATTTCCTTCTGTCCTTGGCGGAGATGCAAAAGTTACCACAAAAACATGCTAGAGCTGCCAAGAAACGTCTCACCAAGAAAAATTGGGTGCAAATCTATGATAGGATCACAGCTTATAAAAAAACTGCCTGGATTTGAGGAAAATAGGACTTGAATACAGCTCTGGTGAAGAAAACTGAACCATCTTTAACTGGGCTGATCATGTTTTTTACACATTAGAGTATAACAAAAATATTTGGGAATATCCAAAGTGCAATTCATCTAAAAATAAACTTTGGTGCACACGCACTGTGTGTCTGCATGTGTGTATGCATTCATTTGCAAGGTGCTATAAACTGTATAAACTGGTCTTTGTAGTCTATGTTATTGCACTACCCCAGTAACATTTCCTGGGCCAACCCGTCAAGCCTGAAATCACTGTCACCCCACCCTGCACAATATATCACTGTGTGTGTATGTGTATATACTTGTCTGGGTGTTTGTGCATGTCAACTGGCCTTTGTCCGTTTATTACTTTTAACGATTGTATCATCCGAATGGCAGCGCACTTCATTGAAGACCTGCTTTCCGCTGAAATACACTGCCGTGTGTATGGGTGTGTAGTTTTGTAAATAAGGCAGACAAACATATATATTTGCAAGGAGCTGTATGTATGCATGTATGCAGCGTGTGTGACTTTGTCTGTGTGTCATTTTTCAAGTTACGCCCATGTGGGTAGTTTTTGTGTTTGAGTAAATATATAAAAGACTGTCTGACCCGCTCACTTTATGAGGGGTCAAACACATGAAGGCACCACGTGACAGAATCACTTCCACTTGTAAAATTCCTTCAGACGTGTATATAGCGGGATTGCGTGTGTGCCTGTTTGTGTATCTGTGCCTATATTTGTGTTTGTGTAGTATAGAGTGAGTGTTTGGCTTCTGTCGGTGTGGCTAACCAGTCAGTACCACCTCCACTTAAACCACTCCAGCTATGTGACCACCCCTATTTAAGACATAATACCACACATACGCACAGACACGCATGCAGGGAACAATCTCTTATTGATTCAGTATGGCTGGGTGCTTGCTGGTGTAGTTGATGGCATGTCAGGGCACAGCCCTGGAAACATCGGTCAATGAGCTCACTGGAGTAAGAATAGACTAGAGAGATTAAACGCAAATGCACAACTAAGAACACAAGAACAGCCGCGGGACCAGGGGTGATTTGAGAGGAGATAAAGAGGAGATGACATTCTCCTTATTATGACAAATCAATTTGATGCATATAGTTGTAGACTGTAAGAAAAAAACTGATATGATGTATGATATCCAAAGCAACATAAAAGTAATATACGAGGACACATTAAAACAGAAAATGTAGTTGGAAAGAAGATATGACAAGAAAATCATGCATTTTATAGAACAGTTTTGTTCTTGTTAACTTAACTGCAACAATGCACATATTATTGTGTAATGTTATATAATAATAAACAACATTTGAGGAGATGTAGATAAAAATGTTGTCCAGAGGCTCAATGAATGGTAGAAAACACGAGGCTTGGACATAATAACAGGAACACCAAAAAAAAAAAAAAACAATTTGATACAACACTACACAAAATGGGCTAAAATATTAACATATACTGTAGTTTGACACAGGTACATGAAACAATTTCACATTATACCAACAGTATTTACTGTGGGGCTGTTGTACTGGATTGCATTGTTTTGTAAAGTGCCCTGCTGTTTTGTCCATTGCCTGAGAGTGGAAACAACACTGGGAAACTGGAACAGCCAATGAAAACATGTTGCTTGCTATCAGCGTTACATAAAAGCTTCGTATCTCCAAAAAATAATTAATCAGGAAATCACCAAAAATCAAATGAAGGAAAGAACTAAGAAAACATATTTAAAATGATTATACACACGCAAATACTGTTGACCAATCTTCAAAGACTTGTACAAGCAGAGTAAATATTACCTTCAATTATTTTTATACTTAACAAAATATGGAAATATGTTTAAGCGCTGCCACTGTTACCACAGCATGCACTCGGATGTGGTGAAGTTTCAAAGCAAAACCAAAATAGCTGTCGCCACAAAGATTTGCTGGGGAAACACAGACTCATGAACAGACCTATTTCTCGGTTATATAATAGAAAACTTCCATGAACATGAGACCGAGTAAAGGAAATGCAGAGTCTGACAGTTAATACGTTAAGACACATAGTTTCGAATGCGAACACAGGGAACAGGAACATGTTTTATAGCAGCTGCTCTTAAACTGTGAATCAAATTAGATCTTGGTGGGTCTCCACACAGAGAAGCACATACATATACAGCCTCGTGATGGTCTCCATTTAGTGTCCAGGAAGTGATCATATGAAATGTCACGTTTGTCACTGTCGCATTGTCACTGTCTGTTTTACATCCACTTAACTCTCTGACCCTCACACATTTGAGTTATGGAGAAACATTCCTGTGGCTGATACAAGGTGCAAGGTCCTGTAGTTGTCTTGCTATAAGGAATGTCAGCACCCAACACAGAGGCTCAAACTCTAGTGACATGTTTTTATGTTTAGTTACTGATATTTTAATGTGTCCAGTGTGCAGGCAATGCAGCACAGATTGCACAACTTTCTCTAAAGCTCCACTGATACTGACAGATTTCAGAAAACTAAACCTACTGAAGATAGTTATGAGTAACATAGGCTCTTGCAAGGCCATGCAAAAACACCAAAAACATCTTAATAAAGCAGTGATTGTATGAAAGCCTAAAATTACCTTTGACTATGCAAATCTCCAACGTTTAAAAGCCTCTGAGTTAAATTAGACTCTAGGTTCTTTTTCTCCCTCTTACCAAATGAGCCCAACACATTTCCATGTTGGTGTTTCCCGTTATAGCTGCAGTGTAATAGAGGCTACAGCACACAGGGATGACGGTGATGTATTTAAAATACATACTGAGTTCAGTACAGATTTTCTGTTAAGGCAGCCTACAAATCCCACCTTCAGGCATTGTTTGCCTTATTAAATAGCGAGGGTTGAGGGTTGACAGGAAGTGGGGAACATCATGCAACAAAGGTGCAAACCTTGGACGTGGATGTGGCGGTTCATCAGGGTTCTAACAATAACCCATAGTATGTGATTGGTAAAGCTTGTTGGGTACAGTATGCAGACTGGGAGGTTCACTTTAGAGCAGATTTAGCCAAGACGTATTCATCTTTCTCCTACTCTCCTCTCCATTCTTCTTTAAACTTTGCTCGCCCTCTTAGTTGGATAGTACACCAAGCACCTTCTCTTAAAAGATTATAGCCAAAATACTCAGGTATGATGAAAGTTGTCATGTGACTGCTCAAAATAGGACTGAGGCTATTTCCTAGAACTGCTCTTGTGGCAGTTCAGGGGAATAGTCGAGTAATTTTATGGCACAATGTCCTTTTGCTTCTGGTGTTAATATCATCTAAGACTCATGTCATCTCATGAGGAATAAACACGACGGCAATATCAGGGCACTGTTGGCACACTAAAGCCAGCGGGGCACAAGAGTCAGAGAGCAAGAGGCCAGTCGTATGAGTAGCTGTATGTGCAGACCGACGTGTTTCCTAGCTACTGCGAGGCTGTCGGTTCAAATTTACAGAGGTGAAGGACATGAACGTCCCCGAGGAAGTTTCTAGAAAGGCTGTTCTGATAGGAATGCGGGGCTGCTGACGTTCACATGTCTTCAGTTACTGCACAGTTTGCATAACCTTTAATTTACGCATTTCTTTCCTCTTTATCGTGTTCAGTGAAGTTGTGATGCACTGAACAACCATTTAAGCTGCATTCTTAATTCTACATTTCATTCATTTTAACTAAATAGCAAACAAATTCACTGATCCTTAACTGTAAAGTGCTGTCCTATTGCCTAAATATCATCGTAAGCCAGGCAGGTCAACTAAGAACAAAATGTATAATCAGTGTAAACAGAGATGAAATGATCTCAGTAAAATTAATGTTACGATGACACTTGAAACTAATATGACTTCTGGGTAAATTGAACAGTGTGGATGGTTACAGGCATGTTCCTCAGATGACCTTTAGGGGAGCACATTGCCTCAAGAGGCATCAAGAGTATCAAAACCCAAGAGTATCAGATTGATACAGGCCTTTATGGACTAAAAACAGCTGCCTTCAAAAGCACACAAACATTATGAGAGGCCACACTTTTCAGCTCCAGCAACTCATGTTTCACAGTCTGACACGCACAAACATTGAGACTTTTTGGATTCTCTCATAGCCGATGACAGAAACCTCTCCATGTTGGTCTCTTTGCTGAGAGCTCAGGTTTAGTCGTAATTCACCATAACCACATTTTCTCTAAACCTCAGTAAGATCTGAAGATTTTATACTATAGTCTTAGCAGTTGTGAATGGCTCCATAAATAACAGCACGTTTTTGGAAAGCTTGTGCTATTTTGCAAACATGGTGTTGGTTGACAGAAATTTAGGCTTATAATAAGAATAAATATACTAATATCTAAAACAGACATTCTTCAAATGAAATATTAAAATGAAAATGAAGTTTTGGGGTTGTGCAATCTTAAATAATGGCCTGTGTCTCCCGTTTCTTTTCAGGGCCGCCAGTGTTCCCAAACCTCCTCCTGTGGCACCAAAGGTAATGTAACAGAATCACTGAAATAACAGAATTGTTTTTTTTTACACTTGTGGACATTGTGTTTATTTATGGACACAAGAAAATCATAATATATCATATTTTACTTAATGCAATGCACGCCAGGTGAAATATGAGATTCTGACTCAGTTCATTTGGACATACTGTATTTTCTTAGAACTGCATACTTTGAATATGAAAAACAATTTCTACGTTTGGATGTAGCTTTTGGTGCCTAATTTGGCAGTTTGCTTCCTAACACAAATGGCTTACAGAGGCCCTTTGTCATTTTATTGGGTCTTGAATGGGGGAAAAAAATGTTTTTTTCTTTGTAAATTATGACCTGCGTAGTTATTCATCCTCATCATTACAAAAGTGATTCAATTAGTGACGGATTTGTTATGACAGCATTAAAAAAAAAAAAAAAAAACTGTTCTCCTGGGGTTCCATGCTGTAAGTGTTTTTGAGTGATTACACCCTTCTGAAACGATGCCATACATACATTTTTGTTGCATGAAAACTTTCATATTTTTTATAGTAAATGACAGTTAATCATACTGATGCTTCTCTATTCCCAGAACACATTTAGGTTCATGAAATTGATTGATCACACTTTGATATATGGACAATCTATTACCAGCATATAAAGCCAATAGGACCAAACCATTTTTGAACCCATAAATTATATATATAAGAGGCATCAGTATAGTGTGTGCTGTGCTGTGATGTGTTTTCTGTGTGTATTTGCATGCTCTTCCCTCACGCCGGTAGGTTGACAGATCAGACATCATAAAACCAGTGGCCATCACCCATCCCCCTCCTCCACCCCATCCCCACCCTCACTCCTCCGGCCCTTCCACCGTCCCTTACAACAAGGCCCCCAGACCTTATGGGGGGTGCGGATCAGAGAGCGAATACCCACCTTCACAGTCCCCTTTTGCTGCCTTCATCCCATCCCCATCCTCTGCCTTCACCCCTGCCTCCTCCCACACCAGCCCTCCTCCACCTCCACCTCCACCACCTGTCTCTTACCCATCCTCTTCCTCCTCCTCCTCCCCCCCTGTCCTCGTCCCGCCTCAGCCATCAGTGTATAACACACCAATCAACCTCTACTCCACTGAGAATGCGTGTGAGGTGGCCATGGGGCAGAGGCGGGGCCTATTGGAGAGTCAGGGTGGAGCCTTGCCAATGCAGTTTAATGGGTGAGTGGCGGTCTCGCTAGAAAAATCAAATAAATCAATTCTTGGTACTTTTACTGTCCCTGACTTTCCCTGTCTTGGCTCTGCTCAAGGTGTGAAATGGGAGCTTCTTGATGTGTCTTTTTTCTTGCTGCTACTTTTGGGAATATCCGTTACTGTGTCTGTTGGCTGTCTGTTGATACATCCCTCACAGAGTCATACAATTTCAGAAGTACAAAAAGGCATTATGAAATACCAGTAGGCGCAGTAGCCACACCATTTGTTAGATGGTGTTTGTTAGCTTTTGTAAAAAAAAAAAAAAAATTAAAAGAGGTGTTGAAAGTTTGAATTAACTACATCAGTATCAACTTTTGAAGTCTTAAGTCCAGTTTTGAAGTGTACTTAATTTCTGTTTAAGTTAGAGAAGTATACAGTTTACAAGAAAATCTACTTCTGTCATGATTTATAAAGTTGGTATTTTGCAAAGTTTATGTTCCTTACTAAAAATTGTTTACTCCCTGCAGCCCCCTAACCAGGCGTGCTAGACTCCATCTTGGAATCTTAAAATCTTGGCAATGATTTTCAAAGTTCCTCTCATCAAATCAGAATCAAATGTGTGTTGGTGTTTATAGAAGAAAAAAAAACATGAAAAAAAGAAAAAAAAAAACATAGGCAATGTTTGCTGTACTGCACACAGTATTGAGGTACATGCTGGAGTTAGCAGGAAAAGGCTAATTATGATGCATCTGTTTGCTACTGTTGTTTATTGTAGTGTTAAAAAGTGACAGTCTCAGCTTAGGAAACTTGCCATTAAGAAAAATTATACAGCCAAACAGAAATACTGTCGGTTATTTGTTTACTGTGTCATGTCAGAGAGCTCAAGCAGTCTGGAAAGGCTGATATGTAAGCAAACTGGAATGGATTATTGTACCATTTATTGTAGGAACTCTAGAAGGGAAATTCTGTTAAAAAACAAAACAAAAAAACTGAATCTTGTGTTGGAAAACATGAGAAATTATAGATTTTAAATGAGCGTTTGTTGTCCTGTTAAAAAAAATGTGCCAAAGTATTTAACATAAACATACAGTTTGTTATATATGCAGGTTCAACAGTGGTCATTAGCATTAATATGTGAAGAGAACCCGTATTGGGTGAAAACCCAACCTCATCTACTACATTTGCCCTCTCTACCTCTCCTCCTTCCTCCTTCCTCCTTTTCTGTCAATATACACTATGTGTTAATTCTCCATGTTTCATTTTTCCCCTGCCATGCTTCACACCCAAGCTGTCTGCTCCTATCTTTCTCAACATAATTCCCACCATCACCTCACCCCACCCCCCCCCCCCTCCATTTCTGCCTTAACCCCAACACTTCTCTGTCCAGAGGCATAGTGAGTATAACTATGCTATGATGCTATGACTAAGCTGGGTATATATAGTCTGTGTTGGTAACTCAAGCTGTGTGGCATTCTCTTTGCTCTAGTAGCAAATGAGTCAGGGGTTTCAGGGTTTCAGCCCTGAATCCGTGTAGCTTTACACATACTCTCTCTCTCCTCGCAGACTAACACACTTTCACCGAGCGTTTTTTCATTCACTTATTCAGACTGAATGTGCTCCTTTTCTTACAATCTCTCTGTTTATTTCTTGTTTATACTCTCCGTGCTCTTTTCTCTGGGCAATACACTGACAAAAGGGTCGTTGGTTTCTCTTTCTGTGAGACTCAGCAGACACCACTGATCTGCACAATATAATCTTACACCGTGCAGCCGTGCACAGACGCACATGCACACTATGTGCAATTCAGTTGGGTACATAGCTTTCCCCAAGTATCACAGATTACATTTAATAGGGCACACTACTTTATTAAAGCAGGATATTGATCTGTCTGTATTTGTATAGTTTTGACTTGTTACCTTCACATGGACATTTCCTTGTGAATGTTCATTTATAGACAGGTACTGTAGGAGTGGTACCTTTTTTACTGACTTTGTGGTAGATCATGCAGGCAAAGTCACTAGTCAGTACACTGTGGATCAGACTGGACCATAAGGTAACCTGTTAGCTTGACACTATTTAATACTTGTAGTTCATTAATATTGAGTGTGTGCATTATCAAGTTAATGTAGTATATTTATTTTATATTTTATAGCTATCAGTTCAACAGTAGAGATCAACATACACTCTAACTGATGATCAATATACAGTTGCAGGTATAATGTTGTGTAGGCAATAATGAATTATGGGCTGCATACTGTAATAATGTCATGACTCTTTTTGGGAAAGCACTTTTCAAGAAATGTGTAATATTTGAGAATTACTCAAATTCACATTTTACCCTGAAAATTCAGCATTTTTTTTCTTCCACTACTAGTGAATCCATTTGTTGCGGACAGTATAAGGCAGCATGTGTGTCCATCCTTGCATGAGCCGTGTGGTGTGCTTCGTTTCAGAGGGAATTTTTGCTTTACAGTTTTGAATAATTATACTGTAAAATGGCAAGAATTTGGACATGTGTATGTCAGTGTTCTCTGTTTTTCTCTTTTCCTTTCAAACTGTGTTTCTCTGCTTTGCAGACTGCAGCACCTCCTCCAGTCACAAAGTTAGTCTCTGAAGCATGCCTGGTTTTGACTGCATCCCTTCCTTTTTTTAACTTTCCACCTCTCTTTGTATCTGTGTGTGCCAACTGTATCGTGACATCTGCATGCATTTGCTTATTAGTCTACTGCAGAACATTATTCCTGACAATGTTTTATAGTTTATTTTTGCTTCATTTCATTTCATTTCATTTCATTTATATTATGCAAAAACTGCACACATGCATGCAGTTAATTAAAATTAATCAAACTCTTTGTATGTGATAAATATGCCAAGGCTGCAGTATATTATTACCTCAACTGTAAATCACAAATAGTGATATTGACAGATGAGCGTCTCACACACACACACACACACACACACACACACACACACACTATATTGTCAGACGCTTCCAGTATAACTGTAAGTGTGGGACCAGGCTCGCATAGAGCTGTCAACATTCCCACACCCACACAGCTGCTGCTGTGACAAGAATGTGTTGAGAGACACTCATAAATCAGTCTATTCAATGTGCTAGGTGAGTGTGTTGCTGGATGTGTGTATTTATAGGTGATTTATTGACAGCAGTCCCTAAAAAGTCTTCAATGCCCCTCTGTGTGTATATGTGTGTGTATTTGTCCTAGGAGTTGATTTATCGACAGCCAATTAGTTAGGGGCCTGTCAGCACCCTGTTGCCAAGGAAGATTGCACACATGCACACACACACACACACACAAACACACACGTACATACAAACATCCTTCATAAACACACATCCAATTATAATGCTGCAAATTCACCAAGCAAAAAAAAAAAAAAATCTCAATACTTTGCACAAATAATGACTAACAGTGGAACACTAGACAATTCAGCAGCGCCACCATGTGGCTGAAAATAGAACTGACTTCATTTACGAGTTCACTTTTCCTCATCTTGATGTGAACAAATGTCTCCATAGATATCTTGGCTCTGTGTTGTGCATGCACTGGCAGTTGTGGTCCATAAATTCATGTTTTCTACTTTCTTCTCTTGTTAACACTCACTTCGATTCACTCTTAATTATTTCATTAATTCTCAATACTTCTATTTCTTGATTGCCTTCTTCTATTTTACCTTCCCTCTAGTGGACCTCAAAGTATTTTGAAGTAAGTCTTTTCACATAATTCCATTGTGTCTATATGGCTGTTGTGTATGTGTCTGTTGTATTTTTCTGTGCCTTTGTTTAGTATATTTCTGTTTTTTTCTTTCTCCTCTGTTTTTCTCTGTCATTGGTTTTCAAGAAAACCCCTTCCACCAAGGTATCAGACTGGTTCAAACCTAGGCAGTAAACACATTTAACAAAGTGTGGTGTGATTTTCCTCGTCTAATATGAACATATTGTAGTTGGTTAGTTGTGAAATGTGCCTCATGCCATCTCATGCAATATAAACATCGACAGTTTGTCATTCCTCTAACTGACTTACTGTGTGTTAAGAAATTTCTTTCATCAGTTTAAAACACCATATTGAAAGTAACCACCTAAAAAAACTAAAACGTGTCTTTGCCTCACATCATACTGATCGATTTACAGTAGTAGGTCAAATATTATAAAATGTTTTATAGGTTCCTGCAGAATTTCACTTATAGGGAAACTTGGGTATTTTTCAACCTGGACCTTATTCCCATCTTTTTGTGTCTAAGTGACTAATGGGGTCAACAGTTTTTGAAATTGGTCCAGTATTGAGCGAGAGTGCTGCAGCCAGCAGCCGTGAAATGGGCCGTAATGTTATCCTTTGGGGCAAATGCGCCTGTCAATGTACGTCCACTAAAAGTGCTTGTTTTTGCCACTGACAGGCTCAGATTGTTGTTATACGTGTCAGACAACATAATGGAAAGGACCATACAGAGAAATGAAATGTTTTTTTCTTTACCGTTCTCTTGGTCCAGTCTGTTTGTTTGTGTTTAACCAAGTCTCGCTCAAGGAGAAGTTTCGTTCTGAAATCTCATGAGAGTTGAGTTGTTGTTGAAATCAGCTAAATATTCAGCCAGTCACTTACACACTGAAAGATGGGGAAATAGGGTCAAGGTTGAAAAATACTGAAGTTTCCCTTTAAGTAGGTTATAATACCATCACGGATGACATAAGAAATGTAAAATTAATAGAAAATTTGCTCATATCATCTATTGTGTTCAACTCCGCCCTTCCTCAGAGCTCCCAGGAAACACGTTGTGGACACAGACATTCATTTTTATCATGTGCCCACCCATGCTGATGCCAGCAGGAAACGCATAATGGAGGACACAGAGGACTGGCGCCCACGCACTGGGACCACCCAGTCCAGATCCTTCAAGATTCTGGCACAGATCACTGGCACTGAGAATGGTACATTACTGACAGATACACAGGCTGTTGTCACTGCGCTATTAGTAGTTCAATACATATGGTATACACATATACCTGAACTATAGTGCTGATATGGTATCATTTCTGTCTAAATCAAAAGCTCAGTAAAGCACAAATTAAGACTGACAAATTATAAATGTTACAGGCCATGGTGTTCTCAAAATACGCTCATTAATGTTTCTGTTCTGTCCCATGTACAGTAGCTCAAGATGAGGAAGCCGACACAGCCAAGAAGACAAAGTAAGTGCATGGCAGTGGTTGTGACAAACCTTGATATCGTATCATTGGTGGTGGTTGTCTGAAAAATCACATTTTGTGGAGCAGCAATTCTTATTCCAGTGGATGGATGTATCTTTCCAATTGATTTTCATAATCTTATTTCATTTAACCAATTGGCTCAGGTGCCTTTAACATATAAAAAAAAGCGACACTTATGCAACAACAGAACAAATCTCAGTCTAAATTTCTGTGGCACAGATCAGGTCATTATTGTTATGCAAGGGAAGAATTGTATTGATGCTGTGTGGGCTCTTCCTGTCTAGACAGCAGAGAAAAGATCACATTTGTGCCATTAATTCAAAAGCCAGACCTCTGTACTGCACAGTATGTCCATTCTTAGGAGCTCCAAAAGTTAAGAAAGCACTTCTGATTAAATTGCCCTCTCAGATTGAATGTTGATTTTGAACACTGTTATGTCAGCGGTTGAAAGTGTTTCCAAAAGTCAAAAAGTGTGGATAGATGTGATGGTTGGTGTGCTCCTCGTGGTCCTTTGTGCATTTGGTTGTTGCAGTGCTGCATGTTGTATAACTTGTGATTGTGTTGTTGACAATCATGGCTGGACTGTGATCTTGTTCTCAGTGTGATGTGATCCATTGGCTGTCCATTTCTCTCGCTGGCTTGTGGCAATACATGTGATCACCACGTGTCCATGATCACTCGTGCTAATATGCAGACACTCCCACTGGCTGCGGGCGTTGGTGTGTGACTTCATGACTGAGTGAAATCATCATTTCAGGCCATATTGGCGATGATTCATGGGCAGTATTTTGACATAATAAAGAGAGACTGGTAAGAGTACTTTTACTGGAAAGCGCCATTTCTATCTCTACCTATACTGATTTCTGTCATTTTCTATTCTGATGATATCAGAAAAAAAGAAAAACTGGCCATCGTCACTGCATCTAAATATTTCCTGTGTGTCATCAGCTTTTTGTGTGTGGTAATAGCTCTTACTGTATCATCCAGCTTTCCTTGTGGCATGGCTTATAGTGTGTCTCATCGCAGTTTTGCAGGGCAACTACTTCTCCTAAATCCTTCTTTTCTCTCTCTTTTGGTTTGTTTTTCTCTTCTTTTCCCCTCCTCTTACTCATGTGTCCTGGATGGCAGAGTGAACAAGACCACCACTCGGTTGGTGATTGGCCCTAAGTACAACGAGCTGAGAGACTGGCACCACGGAGTGTCTGCTCGCACCCTCAATGTCCAGTAGACTGCGTGTGTGTTTGTGTCTCTGTGTGTGATTGTCTGTCCACCTGCGTATGTGCACACATTATATCAATTTGACTGTTGTAGGTGGTTATTTATGAATTGGACTGTTGAAGTGCTAAAAGCTTGAAGACTAATGGGAAAAGGGAACGTAAAGAAAAGACAACTGGGATGAGAGCTTGCAAAAGAACTGCTGGAGTCTCTCTGTGTTTGTGTGTGTGTGTGCGGGCTTGTCCTTCACTATTATTTTATGTGTCTGCACTGCACTCGCCTCATTCAGACCTTTAATTAAGTGTTGGATACGTGCTGAGCCCACTCCACTGAAGTGGAAAAATGTGTTAATACACATCCGTTTATCAGTGTGTGTCCACTTTGACCTCATCATACATTCATTTTGAGTTTGATTACAGTGCATTTGTATTCTACTTTCTGTGTACACTTGAAATCTGTCAGTGATTTCATAAACATGGAAGTATCTTCATGCTAATTAATTGCAAAACATTAAATATGATGAGCCCATAAAACCTACAGGAAAGAACTTATACTTACTTATACTATAAATATAAGTAAGTATACATCGTTTTCCAATGTAACAAAGATGAGAAACAAGAAATCCAAAGGGATCTAATCTAGTTGTCAGATATCCACCTGTCAATCCACATCAATACCTTTCTCAGTACTCACTACAATACATGTAGTCTTTACTGCTGTACGTATACTGACTGACTGTGTAGTATGTAGTACATATGTGCCGGCTGTCAGTGCCGGCTGCCATGGAAACAAAAAAAAAAAAGGACCTGTTCCCACGGTAATGAAAAAAGAGGAACAGCCTGAGGCAGCCTGCTGAGAGATGTACAGACCAAACATTATGAATCATTCAGTCCACATTAATTTTGAAACATGGTGATGATACACAGAAATTCTGATTTATGACTAGACACACCCACAGCTACTGAGAAAGCAACACATGGAAAAGACTGTTATTCCCACTCTTTACATATACACTACTTTACTAGACTATTGTTTCACCCTTGTAGCCTTCTGTACCACTATAATGTACATGTAGTATGTGTGTGTGTGTGTGTGTGTGTGTGTGTGTGTGTGTGTGTGTGTGTGTGTGTGTGTGTGTGTGTGTGTGTGTGTGTGTGTGATGGAAGAAGGGCTCTAATTTAGTAATTATTTAAGTGGTAAAACCAGCATTGGTCTACCTGAGAGTACAACATGTACATCTAAATGCAGGAACTCGATCGTGTTTTATGGATTTAAAAGCTTTAACGGCTTGTTTACATCTGTTGTATCTGTTAACATTGGCACTAATTTGGCCTGTGTGTTACAAACAGTGGCTGGCGTTTGAAACATGGGAAGACATTACAACCTGTCAAGCATTTATGTGTATGCTACGCCACTGGGATGTAACAACCCAGATTGGTGCTTTGAGACATTTTGTATGGTACAAGGATTATGCAAGTAAGGATGGCTCTTTTCAGTGAGCAGGTTATTGAGGTTTGATGGTGTGCAAAGTGACTGTATAAATGCTATAAATGGCTTGTAATGCAAAAGTATTATTTTATGGCCCTTGCTATGTAAAATATTTCTCCAGTGCCTTCACATTTACAGTATGTCACCCCTATGTTTACTTACTGCAGATTATGCTAACTTTGATTTTAGTGTCTTCATAGACTGAAATAGTGTTGCCTTTTGAAAACCGATGGGAATCTAGTGGCTGCGATTTCTCCTCTGTGTTTTGAGTTTGAAAAAGTATTATTCTCTATTGTAGACTAATAAAGTGATTGCATTTTTTTCTTGTCTCCTCTTCTCTCTGTTTCTGGTGTCCCTCCTTTCTTTACTCACTCTTTTTCCTTTCTTCCTACCTCCCCTACTACCTTGGTTCCTTCCTTCACTCATTCCTCCTCTAGTTGCCTCACTGAATCTAAGACAGACAGTGGGGAGGTCAGGTATAAATCATGACCTAACTGAATTTGTGACACCACCTTTTCACCTTGTATTGTCCCTCAACACAGTAATCACTTTTAAATAAAACATTAAATCACATGAACTAACTGACCACTTCTAGTCTCTTGTGGAAAAAACTATAAACACTGTACAATAATATTCTACAGACTGAAGATTTAATCCCTAAAGTTTCATTTGATGCATCTGGATTTTGCAAGCTATACCACTGATTTCACATAAGTGCATCTTTTTTACACTTTCAGTTTCACACTAATTAAACTAAAATAAACTCCAACTTCTATTTAAAGTGTTCCTTTAAAACACACCAACCCAACAGTATTATGCTCTGCTGTCTGTTATCTGCCAGTGACAGATGTCCAGTACATCAATCCTCTGACCAAGTTGGCGTTTTACGCACAACCTCCAGTGGACTGAATGATGCGGAGGCCACGTCGACATCTGTTTACTTTGACCAACCACAGCCACAGACAGCAGTGTCATCTGCCAATCAGCAAAGGCCAGAGGAGGATGCTACAATACCCAATAATGTCCTCATTTCCGATCCTGGCAGCGAGGTCCAAAATCAAGAGAACAATATATCATCTACAACACACCTTCATGTAGTTGCCATCCCAATGTCAAGTTCTGTTGACATGCTTTGTCACATGCACCCAACATGTTCGTCTAATATGAACTATCCATTAGCTCCAATGCTGGTACCTTTAACCTACACTGGCCAAAGCCAAATACCATCCTCCCACACCCAAAGGCCAAATGACACTTCACTTGATGCAGTGTTTTTGCCAGCCAACATACCCCAGTCTTTTCTTGGGCCGAGTCCTGTTTGTACCCAGACTGTAGCATCTTATTCGCCTGTTTTTAGCGTATTACCGGCTCAAACAGTAGGACTTTATTCCTCAGCTGGTAGCAACTCTTTACTAGTTCAAAACCAAACACCAGAGAGATCTTCTGATCTTGTCGCTGTCCAAAGACCAGCTGCTTCAGATGGCGCCTTCACAGAACCACCAAGCTTTCAACTGTGCACCACTGAAAGGTACATTGAGCCTGGGATGTTTTATGAAAGCACACACAATTACCCTAAGATGCATAAAAGGTCCACAAAAGGCTTTGACAAAAATCTAACTTAATACAATTTTTGCCCTGGTCTAGCAGTTCCCCTTTGCCACCACTAGAGGACAGCACAGACTCAGAAAAGGTTGGGTCCAGTAACCATGTGACAAGGCATGATGACCATAAATTAAACAGCACTGCTATTGAGTATCAAATGGCATCACCAGCTCAGTTTGATCTTTCACCTAAACACAGGTGCTGTATACAGCTTTAATGCATTTTGCACATGAAGTAAGCTTTTTAGTGACAGGTAATTTAATTGATTTAACTACATGTATCTGTCCAATCTCTGTCCTCTCAGTTCCCAAGGCCAAGTCAATAGTCGTCTATCTCATATATCGGCACGTCATCATGTGTTATCTACCAAACCAGTCAGGTACAAGGTTATGATGATTTTTACTTAAATATTTACACATTAGTTCACTTTGCATTCAAGCCAAGCTGCCACACTTACTTACTCAATGTTTTTCTTTTGTATTTTTTGTTGAGACATTTAATAGCACCAGCTGTCCAGTGCTCCTATCTTGTGCTATTGTCTTACTGTATATGGGTGTGTGTATGTGTGTGTGTGTGTGTATTTGTAAACAGGAGAGAGCTCCTCTCAAGTCCTCTGGACTTCTTGCCCAGAGCCGCACCCTGCCCCCCTCCCCTAACCCCCAGTGCTCCAAAACAGCCCACACGAAACATACATGCTGAGTGCTGTAGTCCATTTCAGGCAAGGTAAATAGAGTATACCAGTGTAGTGTGCGTTTGTATACGTGTGTGTGGATACTTTCCCTCTTTTTGTGTATTCTCCATCAACAACCTATTCCTTTCAGCTTTTAATTGAATTCCCCTCAAACCCTTTTGTCTTCCCCAATGTGTCATGAATGGTCAGAACAAATGATCAGAGCAAACCCTGCTGGCCTCCTGAGAAGGCAGCGTCTCAGTCATTATTGGACGCCCTGCTCATCACTCCAGTAACTCAGGCTCCGCCGCTACGCTTGAGGAAGAAGAAGAAGCATCGTAGCGTCAGTGAACTGCACCTGCCAAAGAACAAGAGGTAGACAGGGCAGACCTGGACAAAACTAGCATTAGCTGTAAAGCTAAAAATAGTCTAAACTGCTTGAGAACTGCTGTTTTGCACTATTATTAAGTCAAAACAATCAGTGTTTAATTCCAGCATTCTTCATATTGTTGTTATTTTTGTTTCTTTTTTTTAAATACAGTTTTGTCCAGGTCTGGATCCAGGAAAGAGTGACTACATGATATAATCATCTAGTTCACAAATAGAGTGATACAATGTGTTGAGACTCATTCACTGTGTATATCAGCATGCTGTGATGCATGCGGCTCCACAATAATAGCTCTCATCAACTAATAACCTAGAGACTTTAGAATAGAAAATACTGTATATTGTAATTGTTGTAACATTGGGTTCTAAACTCATAAAATTGTTAAATTAGTATTCTAAATATTTTGGTTATAAGTATACCTATTTTTAACCCACAGTGCAAACAAAGTCCTTGAGTCCACTGTACATATCACTCATGGCAATGCAAAAGCCGTGCCTTTTTCATACCACGCCAACACCAGAAGACACGGTCCATATGTCTCTGTGGAGACAGTTCATACCAACTATGACATTCTGTGGTCACTGTGAAACAACTTGGCAGCATCTCACAGAGATCAGTCATTAGTGGACACAACTGTGCACATTTAAACTGTAAAGTATGAGGAGTGCGTGTGCGTGTGAGTCTGAGTGGGTGTCTGTATGGATGGATGTCTTTGTTATTGTGTGTGTGTGTTTGTGTGTGTGTGTGTGTGTGAGTGTGTGTGATGCATGGATGGTATAGTGTGTGTGAGGATTGAATTTGATCCAAAGAATATCACAGTGTTAAATTATAGACCATCTGTTGTGTGGTGGAGAGAGCTGCTGGACGGCAGTCAGCTATGTTAATGGACCATTTGTTCAATGCTCAAACAAAACCAACACATTTATGAGATGCATAATACAAGTTCTTGTTGGAGCTACAGTACACAAGGGGTTACTTTACATATGTGAGCAGTGGTGGGACTGAAATGTACTGTTTTTGCCTCATTATCATTTAATACCAGCAAACAAGAAGTCTCATTATCAGGCGGCGTGTAGTGCTGTAAATAGACTTCAGGCAAACAAGACAAGACAAACACAGAAACAAGAAGAGAGATGCAGAGCAAGGCCACTGATACGTTTGTGATACATAAGTGTAAAAGTTGGTGGTGTATTAATGTAAAAAAATAGAACAACGCACAGACAAAACAGGGAAGATAAAGACATAAAAATAAAAGAAATGTATTTGTCTCTCTGTCTCTTTTTCCTCCCATCGCTCTTTAATCATCCCTTCAGTTAACAAGGTTCGTATGTGGCCCAGTATGTCCAGATGGTCAGCGCTCTAACAGGCTACTATTGAATCAAAACAGAGGGGCTCTCCATTAATCAACCAATCACAGTCTAGCAGAATACAATTAAGCCCCCCTGTAATTGTCCTGAATGGTGGAGAATATTAACGAGCCGCACTGTAATTGGCTCTAATGAATGAAGGACTGGGGAGCATCTTATTTCCTGTTCTACTTGTCACCTGTTGTTAGCCAATTACCACAGCTAATGTGAATGAATGTTGTTAGCTTGTCCGCCCAGATAATTTGAATAGATGGCACTATAGCCTCTAATCTCACAGAGCTGAAATAGCCTAATAGCATGATGAGGATGATGTGTTTCCTGTTCTTTATAGGGCCATTTTGCTCAATAGGATGACGTTATCAAATTAAAGGCAAAGCCAAAAAAACATTTGAGGGGGTCACAAAGCAAAAAAAGTTTGGAACCACTGACTAAAGTATCAGAATGCAGATGGGAAAATCAAATGATTTATACAGAGAAGTAGCAGAGTCAGCAGCAAAGAGTGACTTGTTAAATGAATCCAAACCTGTAAATCGTTAGAAATAATCTGATTACTCTCATTTCACTCACATTTACAAGCAGTTAAAAATATTGCAGAATTGGAGAAAAGAAACTAACAGCAGGGGTGGAGTTGCTGTTGATTTATGCAAAATTGTTATAATAGTTAGAATGTAAATGTAATGTAATAAAGATGGTAATGGGATGGCAGCCATTTGGCACTGCCAGGCTATGGCCAGATTCAGTTCAGTTTTATCACTGGCTGTAGCTGTAAGAAGTTAGTGAGCACCGTAGCGTACAAAATAATCAGCTTAATGAGAACGGAGAGATATGTTCTGCAGTCTGACAGTCTCTTTCCTATGGAGAGTACTTAGATTAAGACTGTGCCGGCTATAGGCTGATTAGTAGGAATCAATGCTAACACAACAGTCTTCTGGGTGCATTTATCACGATGCTTGTCGTTACACTGAGCTTGTTTAGTGTTTAACAATGTGTATATTAATCAGAGGCCTTTTCTAACCATTTATCCATTCAGTTAAGATTCCCCTTTTCAGAGTGCACTGAAAGTAACAACTACTGAATGGAATGTGACTTGTGTGAGAATGCCATTCTTGACCAACTCTCTCTGTCAAATGGCATTTATTGTATTAGTTTATACACTGTATTCTATTATATTTCTCTTCTTACATCAAAGGGTGTCTTGGCATCAATCAGGCACAGAGGAGGGAGACCCTCTCTTTTCCTCTCCGGTTAATGCTGTCTATGTCTTTAGGTAAATTTACCCTACACACATCCACATATCTCAAAACTACTTTTCCAAAGTTACATAGTTGCACTCTTCAAGTTTTTAAAGTTTGTATCAATGATTTTGGAAGTAGTCCTGTGTGATTTCAATAAATTAAACCTCCTGCTCTTTAGGGACCATTTGATATTATGGATGTCCTGTTCAAATGAAGTGTGCGTGCACAGGGAATGTCACGGCCGAGGCAGGGAGGGCAGCTGAAACACAGAGCATCTACTGAGATGAAGCCAGGACACACACAAGTGCAACATTCTTCCTCTATCCTTCGCTCTGTCTCTCCCAGCTTGTCTAGTCACCTCTCATACTCTCTCTCTCTCTCTCTCTTTCTCTCTTCTTCTCTTTGACTCTCTCTTTCCCACTCACACAAAACATACAGGCACAACTCAATGTAACTATGACTGCAGTTGCCATAACACTTGTCTCCCATGAGTCCCCTAACAGCCAGGCACAAGGGGAAGACAGCAGTGATCCAACTGCTGGCATTGGCTACAGCTATGTATTATGGGTGTAATATGTCTGGGGAGAGATTGTTGGCCCACCCAAGTTCCTCAGCTGCCCCTGATGAACACACACACACACATATTTAAACACACATACACACACACACACACTCCATGTTACTCATAGAGAGGTTATTCATTTTGCATCATTTTAAAAGGCAGTGGAGAGTTTGAGGCCTGGGGCCATGTTTGATTGAAGAGCAGAGACATTTTGCTCCCTTTACTTCGATAGTTGGACGAGCTCTGCAGCAGCGATGCCTACGAGACAGGAAGTTAATGAGAAAAGGTGTTGTATGTGATCCTCCATACTGTTCTTTAAAACCTACAAAAAATATTTTTAAAAAAATAAAATCCAGGAAGTCTTGCTAGATATTTGTCCTTAAGTGGTGCAGACAACCATGGAAAAAACTAATGCACTCCGTCTTCTGGTTAAATAATTTAGTGGATTTATTCTTTGAGCGTAGGCATCAGGGTCTCAGAGAGTCCCTGATGAAGACTTAGAGTCGATACGTGTTGGTCTACTTGATCGCCTATGCTCAAAGAATAAATTCACTGTTATTTAACCTGAAGACGTAGTGTTTTTTCCATGGTTGTCTGCACCACTTAAAGACAAATATCAAGCAAGACTTCCTGGATTTTATTTCTTTTACTTTTACCTGCCCCACTAAAGAGCACCTGTCGTATGAGCCTTCAGAATGCAGGGCTTCCTCCTCCTGTTGTAAAAGATATTTGTATTTGATCCGATGCAATCCCATAATTTACTTGAAGGAAATGTGTGTCTCCCAGAAATGTTTTTTCTCCTAGTAAGAGCATGTTTGGCTCTGAAAAACTGAGGGAGTATTTTACTCAGAGACACATGTTTTGTCTTGCAAGAGAACATTTTGACCTGAGAGAGAATGTGTGACCCTCAAAGAGAATATGTTACCCTCAGAAAAAAAATGTGCTGCCTTAGATCTTGTCATGTTAAACCTTGGGCCAGTATTCAAAATAATGCCATGTATATAACATATTTCTTTAGAGACTAAATCTGTCACCCTCTGCTACGCTGCTATTCACACAATATGTACACAGTGCTATTTAGAGAATATGAACTGAAAACCTAGCGTAGCATTACGTGCTAAATGTATCTATTTTGTGTAGAGAGCTGAGAAATATCCTCGGTCCCATGAGGTCATTTTCTCTATTCCGTCATTTGAATTAGTGTACTGCCATCATTTGATGTGATCACCACTAAATTTTACTGCAGTCATTTAAAATTACTCAGCCTTTGACCCAAAATTTGGTTTTATTTCTTGGGGCCCATGAAAATGGACAGCCAATGTTACCACGGGGACCCTTTGAGTTTCCTCACAGCCTCAGAGAAGTGTCCGCAGCCATACGATGTGCCTTCAGAGGGGGGTGGCTAGAATATTAACTGTATGTGCAGTACTTGTTGAAAAAGAAAAAAAAATACACAGATACTTCACAGAGCGGAGTGAAATGAATGTGGTCAAACTCTGTGCTGCAGCATGAGAACTTGAGTCTCCCCTCCATCATTAGCACTGGTAGTCTGGCATCTGTCTGCAGTACATCTGGAACGGGCACTTTTGTTCATTACACCATGCTATATTTCACTTCACTGTTGTCAATTACTCTCTGTTGAGTCATTTAAATTGTGCTGTGCAAACCCACTCGTCTCCTATCCATCATTAGCCGGGGTGGCCTGGACTCTGTTCTGCTATGAAAGTGGCACATGGGCAACATTTTTGTGCGTACTGTACTCATAAGTAGGAAGTGCACCGTGAAGCTGAGTACTGTACTGTTTTGGCTGCAGCTGCATGCTGTGTTTTGGTTGGTACCATATTTGTCTCTGCTCTGTCAGCAGGTAGGTGGTCTGGAGTCTGTCTCCCTGTATTTTGACAGGAACTTGAAAAATTAGATTGTGGTCATCTTTTTTTTTCTTGTCGTTGCCCTTTATTTTTTGACTGTAGCTATGAGTACAGTGCGCTCTCAGAGATATTTTGCTGGGGATGATGTCTGTAAATAAAGAAAGTCACACACATACTGTACAGTACATACACACAGAAGACAGATCACTCTGAATGAGCAGAATGCAAATGGTAATTATGTATTTTGCAATTTAGGAATGCAAATTGAGTTCATTAAACATTTGATGTGAACAGTAATGGTTTCTGGTATGTTGTTTTTAATTAAATGAATTTAATTACGAAACATATTGATTTACATATCATCTGTTTCTCCACACAGTGAGGAGGGAGAGGAGCCAGAACTCAGCAGCCATGAGTCTGCAGTTGTCAAGACCATGATCAAAGGCCCTGCAGCGACCCAGGGTAAACACTGTGTGTGTGTGTGTGTGTGTTCGTTCTCTCCTGTCCACTGGTGATAGCGGCACATCTTAGAAGGGTTTTCATTCACTTTTTTCACACAATTCACAATGAGCACTAGTAAATATCATTGCCAGCTGTCATTTCCCCTGATGTGTAAAATATGATTTATGGACTTGGACCAAACCACATTTGGCATGTCTCTTATTAACTGACTGAAATAACATTTCCACCTTCATGAACACATATTGCAGATTACAGTATAAATACATAATACATGGGTTTCAGTGACTAAAATACATTTTCTGTTGAACCAATTGCTGCATAAAATCTGTGGAATAGTACATTAAATATGCTGCCAAATCCAACAAAAGTATATATGTGTGCCTGTGTGTGAGGGTTTTTCTTTTTTCTGTAGGCATGTTGTGGTGTTTTTTCACTAAATTAACTAGCGGAGTAGGTGCCTGAGCTGTTTTCTTAGAATAAGTCACGGGGAATGCATGCATACTCAAAATGTAGACTCCCCCAAATATATTGCTCAAAATAAACTCATTTAGAAATTGAACACAATCTTCTTTCAAGTATGTACTTTTATTGATGAATATATTCCCCCCTACAGTTAAAAAAGTGTTATTTTTTCTCATACAAAAAAAATGTTCGGTTTCAAATCTTGGCAAAGTGTAAAAATGATTTACTGCTGCAGGACTGAATGTTGTTGCAGCCAGTTAGCAAGGGGAAAGAGGCTTATTTTCCATGGTTGAAGCGTGACATATGTTGTGAAATAGGTCATTTCAGACTTTCTTTTTCTTTTTCTCGTCTTTTTCCTCTGTGGAAGCCCATTAAGCAGGCGAGAAGGCCCCGCTCTTGCTGTGGTGCCTTGCTCAGTCACACGTGCAGCAGCTCTACTCTGTCAGAAAGATAATATTTACTGAAGGGACCTGTCAGGAGTTATGAATAAAGTTTTAAGGGCACGCCACAGAGCTGCAGTATAATGCCCGTGCTCCGCCTGCACTCGGCCCAGAGATTCCAAGTTTGAGTGTTTTTTCTGTGCATTATCATCTATTTACTTAAAATGAATATATATATAATTATTTGTCTGTTTATTTGCAAGCAAGTTTTCCCTATATGAGCATAACCAGCCTATGCTTCAGCTTTTATCAAGTCTATTCCTCCATTTCTCTCCCTGATGTAACTGCCGGTCAACAAAATCATAAATGTAGTCACTCACTCAGGGACCATTGCTCATGAAAATATACTACTAGCCGTATAGTGGCCCAGCAGCAGTAAGCCACTGACCCATTTTGAATGCTGAGCTGCAGGTGAGCTAGCCAGGCCTTCACAGCCTTGTTGCAAATGCCCATTGTAAAAAAAAAAAAAAATTGGCATGGTGTTAAAATTTGAAAACACACGCACATGCATTAATGCTGCATCCTTCACTTAACTGCTCCCCTTCATTCCTGAGCGAGCTTCATCTTCAACACACAACCTCGTGAGGTGCATGTTGCTGTGATCAGTGGCTTCAACGAGCTTCAACTTAAGCCATCTTTTTATATGATGAGGGCTTAAGTTAATGCCCTGCTAGCTAACATCAAATATAAAAACAGCCCACCCCCCTGCCCGAAGACAGATACTTAAACATGACATGTAATGGTAAATCCAGGCTCCAAAGGCAGCCGTTCCCTCACCATGCATACACATACAAAAACACTTCTCCATCCACCGCGTGGAGATCAAAGGCTAAGCTACATGTTTAGCCAGGTGTCTGGGTTTTAGCTGCGGGAATGTCTTGGTGGTCTGTGTATGTGTGTGTGGTTGTGTGTGTTTGGTCATGTGTATGCATGTACATATGCCATAGGAATGTGTCGAAAGTGGAGTGAAAGATTCTGTGTGCTGCTGAAGATTGATGTGGTGAATCCAAGGTTGTGACAGCAGTAGTCAGCCAGCTGCATGCACCGCCATGACACCTGCTGGGTGTATAGACAAAGAGGGTAGAGGTCAAATTACTTCCACACCTGGGAAGAAAACACAGACGCACACATACACATGCATCATTTGTGATGTTGCAATGCCTCACTTCTTTGAGTTTCTATCTATTCCTCTTTACATTTCTGCTTCTCTGTTTCTTAACCAATTTGGCCTTCACCCCCCGCAGGTCTCCGTCCACGGATTGGTTTAATCACGCCGTCTTTTGGTATGAAGGGTAACGGAAGTGCTAGTGTCCCAAGGGGTCCTGTCCCGGCCCGACCTGCGCCTCAGCCCCACCCTAAAGATGAGGACTCTCTGGTTCAAATGGCAGAACACATCCCTGCTGGGACTCGCACGCCCATGTGTGCCCACTGCAACATGGTCATTAGGTGAGGGAAAACTGGACCGCTGTATATTTAATTGAACACAATCAATAAATATAATAAATGGTGGTTAATTAGGTAATTTATCAACTTAAGAGGGAATTAAGAATCTCTGTACATACTGATTTGTAGTCTGTTTGATATCTTAATTTGACCTTTTTTAACTTGACAACATAATTAGAATTCTATACAGTGATCATGGTGGTAGTATCATTCTTGACAGGAAATAGGAAGGAGAAAACATGTCATGGCCAAGTTCCTCATCATATCTTGCTCATACTCTGCTTGCACTAGGATAATGAAAAAAAACAAAACAAACATCTCTTCAGGTTGGCAGCGAAGACATCCACTTGTACTCAAGCAAACTGACTATGGGAAAGGAAAATATATCTACTCCTCAATTATTCAGTGTCCCAGTTACCCACTTAAAATAATTAACTTGAAACCATGTCGAGTAAGTAATCTGTGTATGAAACTGTAGAACTACAAAGATTTGTCTGTAATGTAGATAACGTTAAGGCGAATTAAGTTGCTCTTGCGGTAGATCATACTGTAACGAGATGTTGCATAAATAGACACACTGTTGCACGCGTGTGAGTGATACGATCCCTTGTTTTTCCTGTTGGGTCAGTTTTGCAGTTTGATTTGGCGTAAACAAAAGGACAATTTTCCATCTACAGAAAGTTTTAAAATTCATCATAATTGTCCTATAAAAGGTAAAATGATTATTGTTTTCTGAAATCCAGTCATCATTACAGAATCTCTCCTCATCCTCCCTGCTGTCTACCCACCTTCTAGCCCAGCAGCTGATTGCCCTTTACCGAGTTGTTATCTCCCAGCTTGTGTCACCTTACATAACATATCACTAAGGATAGGGTTGCCCACATGCTAATGGCTGCCAAGCTCGGGTCACTATCAGAGTCACTATCAGATAAGCACTGCTATTGTGTCGAGTAAATTAGTCTCTGTAGTTTTCCCACTTTACCTAATCATCAGATTAGACAGGGTTGAGGTGCTGTATGAGTGGAGGCAGAGGATGGTGGTTACAGAAGACCTTTGGATTTCTAAAATGTGTTTCTGAAGTAACATTTAATGACCTGAATGGAAAGGTGAAATGTGAAAATGTTAGATCATTGTAAATATAAAACCTTTGGAGTGTTCATCTTGGACTGTTCATTGGACAAAACCACCAATTTGATCATGTGACCATAGGGCTCTGTGTAATGGCCATTTTTCACTATTTTCAGACATAGTGTAGAATAAGTAATTAATAAATAAATAACCAAGATTAAACAATACTGAAAATAATCAAGTTGACAATTCCAAAAATCACAAGATCAATATAGGTTTTATAAAATCATCTACCTTCAACAGTGCCCTACTGTTTACCTCTCAATAGTTAAATCCTAATAATTACTAATTACTGTATTCAGTATTGTGTAGAAGAAGAAAGAGCAGCAGGAAAGAACCTGTATGCAGAGTTACCAAGAGAAAGTAAAACTTAGCAGTCAGACAGAAATAAGTCAGCCACATTAAGTTCATTGTTCCTTTATTATCAGCCTATTCGCCCCCTAGTGGCTGTTTGTAGGCCTGACAGTGACATCAGAGGGCATTCACTTTATGAACGTAGCACATCTCTGCTCTGGTGATCTGTAGTACTCTTCTGTAATCAATCTCATGATAACACAAGTAAATAAAATAGTTTGCCCCTGTCTCTTGTATATGGGTTCATTTATGTAAATACAGTGATTATTATATTGTCTTTGTCTGTCTTTTTTTTTCTTTTAGGGGCCCATTTTTGGTAGCAATGGGGAAATCATGGCATAAGGAGGAATTTAACTGTTTCCACTGCCGTACGTCCCTGGCAGATATAGGCTTTGTTGAGGAACAGGGATCTGTCTACTGTGAACACTGCTACGAAGATTTCTTCGCTCCGACGTGCAGCCGCTGCCAGACCAAGATACTGGGGGTGAGTTGGTGTGTAGGGTGAGAGATGGAGCAGTAGGGTGTGTGAAGGCTTGATAGTACTGGATCAATTTGATGTCAGAACATTACTGGGGTTTTTTTTTCAACAGAATATCTGATGGGATTTCTGAGATTCATTAACTTGGTGAGGGTAGTTTTATTACATTCTGCACCCGAAAAAGATTATGAAGAACACCAAAATACTTGAATTATGGATGCAGAGAACGATAACAGTAATGAAAGCTTTGCTAGTCTTGTCAAATTTAAGCATATGAAGATTTTAAGGTAGTAAGAGTCACTAACTGTACAGCTGACCTTGACATTGTGTGTGCCTGTTGGTGTCTGTTTGTAGACCAAAAGCAATAGTACTCCTCTCTGGTATTCAGTGCAAACCTGTCACACATATCAACTCCTGACTTTTCTTTACTTTATGGAGTTTATGTTTGTTAGTCAAAGCTAGTCGCCAACTCTTCTGTTTCCTGTTTTTGCCTTCCCTTTTGCCTAACTATAACCATGCTTTGGAAAGACTAATAATTTGCACAATTACAGAACATCTTAGTCTCTACGAGAGGCTGTCTAACAGCAACTAGATGGACCATTTAGTCCGTGTAATTTTTAGTCACTTTTCCACTATGAAGTGGGAAAATGGAAGCATAAAACTGCTTAAAAGCCACCACCAGATAAACATAATTATATGGACCTTCCAAATGTGAGATACTTGACTTTTAATAAAACTACATTTTTTAACATTAAAACTAAGTGGCTTTTGATTATTGTAATTAAAACATCCCACTTCTTACTGGCTGCTCTGGCCCGAGAATTATCTCCTAACTTGTGTCACTTGTAGCACTATGGATAAGACTGCTTGTAGGCGCTAATGGCTGCCAAGCCTGGATAAATATCAGAGTGAGCTCCAATTATTGGGTTCACTCTATTTTTTATTTTTTACTATTCTAGTGCTTTATAATCTGTACTGTAATTGTTTGTATTCATTGTTTGTAATTGTTTAAACTGGTGTTAAATGTACGTGTAGCCATCATCTGAGGGTCAGTTCTGACCTCAAAGATGCAGGCGAGTGTAGGTGGCTGAAGCAGGAAAGCTGCAGGTTTTCGGGAATTTCTATAGTGACCACCACTGAAAGTCAGGAATGCAGTATATGTTGGGTGTTAGGAGAATTCGGCTTAGTGGCCAAGAGGCTGCAGGTGTAGCTCGAACCCACAGTGTTAGGAAGCTGAGATCTGTGATCTCATAACAGCTCTGACATTCATCCCTCACGTGTTCTAACCTCTTTAGGCTCAATCCCTTTCAACCCTCTATTTCTCACACATCTTCAACCAGCTTACGGCTTCTTATTAACCTGTTTTCTCACTCCCTCTCTCTTAATCCTTCATTTTACTCCGGCCCACCAACTTTCCATTGATTCCCTGCCCTGTCTTGTTCTCACAGTTTAAGGGTGGGAAAGCAGTATGTCTATTTTAAGCTGGGTCATGCGGTCCCAGAAGAACAAATATAACATTTAAGTGTGACATGAGAAAAGAGCACACTGTATGAAAGACTGCAGTCCTGACACATGTAACACTTGATTATTCTGATCAAATAGGGGTTGATAATAGAAACTGATGACTTTTGTTGAGCAATGTTGCAAATAATGACCCAGTAAGCAAGTTAACATAAGTCACTGTATCCTCTTCACTTTCTGGAGAAGTGGATCTAATTTTCCAGTTACTGTGACTGACACACACAGAGACCAGCGCTTCTAACAAAGTGTATGACGCTCTATCTAACCACTTTGTTTGCATGTGCACCCAGGAGGTGATAAATGCCCTCAAACAGACGTGGCATGTCTACTGCTTTCTGTGCGCTTCCTGTCAGCAGCCAATCAGAAACAACACCTTCCACCTGGAGGATGGAGAACCGTACTGTGAACAAGGTGAGCGATGATGAATGCCCAACAATCTGCGGACGTTTATTAACAAAGACGAACTCGTTGAAAACAGAGTGTTAGCGTTTTGTTCAGTGTGTGTCTGTGACTGACAAGCATGTTCAAGCACAGAAGTCAAGTCCGAAGTTTTTAATTCCAATCAAGCACTACTACAACTGTGTTGAAGGTGTGCTTATCGGCTTATAGGTAAACATGTGTAATGCTAACTCTTTGCTTTATGATCTCTGTGTAGACTGCTAATATTTAATTGGGTCCGGCCATCATGGTCGGTTTATTTGATGTATGCCATCTTTCTTTGTCTCTGAAAGACTTCTACAATTTGTTTGGGACTGGCTGCCATGGCTGTGAGTTCCCCATCGAGGCTGGCGACAAGTTCCTGGAGGCCCTCGGTTACACCTGGCATGACACCTGCTTTGTCTGTGCTGTAAGTGAAGGCCATAGCTACAGACATACAATCCACTCTATCACAGGGCTAGCAAAAACTAGCACAACACTTGCTCATAATCCCGTTCCCGCCTATGAGCAATTGAGTGAGAGGGATTTCAAACAGAGAAGAATCTCATCTCATTCATCTGATTAAGATTGAGCTATTTTTCAGCTTTGTTGTCCAGTTGGCAAAAAACAACAACAACAAAAAAACTTTAATGTTATCTTCAGTGAATTACACTTGTGTCTTTAACCATTTCTGGACCTGGTGGCTCTTATATTCCAAATATTATCATTCAGTAAGGTTACACAAAGCAAGCAGTGTTTTTTAAAATGAATTAATTGCTACAGCGTTCAGCTCATACCAATCCCTTTGTACAAATCAGCCAGTAGTTTTTTTTTTTCTCTTTTAGTAATGATGTGTGAGTAATGGAAAAACATAATCAGAAGCAGATGAGTGGTCTCTCACAATTATTTTTCTCAGAGAAAATGAATTTTACCAATGAAGTTTTACAACTTCACCTCTGTAACCTTTCTGTATGTATGTGTGTGTGTGTCTTTTGGCTTTTTTTCAGGTGTGCTGCACCACTCTGGAAGGCCAGACCTTCTTCTCCAAGAAAGACAAACCTCTTTGCAAGAAACATGCTCACACACTGAAAATATAATTTTTGGACTTTTTTTTTTTTCCTTTCTCTTTTGCTGTATTGGGGAGACCTCTTAATAACGGTTAGTTTATGCAACAATAAAACTCAAGCAATACTCGTTCCAGCATGGTGGTGACTCCTGCAGGTGAAAAAGTGAACTTTGTCTTGTCCCAAGTCCATTGTAACATTGTTACGCAGCAGCAACATTTATTTGCCTTGTTTTCAGTTTTTACCAATTTTTACCAAAAATGCTCGACGAGGATTTTCACCAAAGTTTTATGCACTCATGCATCCAAAAATAAAACAATCTTACTTACCAGCCGGAGTTGGACGTACACTTACACATACACAGGATTTTACAAAGTGGCTGGGGTAACCTGCAAAATTACACATCTCTCATTTCTATGTTGTAATTAGACAGTAACACAAATGTGTGAAGATATATATTCATACTCATACTATATAAATACGATAAGAGATAAGAGATAAGAGACGATATTGGACAGTTATTTTCTAAGCAGGTGTTTTATTTGATTTTTTCTGACCAGCAGCTGTTAAGACAAGTTCCAGTTTCCTTTGTCAAACTGTGTTATATGTTATTGTTGTTGTTGTGTTCTGCTGCACACACAGAAGTTAATGGAATATTTACTTGTAAGATTTCTGAATTTAAAATACATTTTAGGCCAACGGGGACCTCGCTTTTCCTTTGCTGTCAATATTAGATAAAACCATATTATGTCAGCCATTAAAACATCACACATCTGCATCGAAACATGTCCAGAATAGATCTGCTGTGCTTGTACTAGTTGTTTTTATGCAGGTGGGGGCTGGGGTGTGTGTGGTGACGGTGAAAGCTGATCCCGTTGATCAGTGAATTATTTGAACTTTGTATTTTATAAATGAATTCTATGTATTTTATTTTCTATTTGTTGTGTGAAACTGCCGGGATGACAGTGGTAAGGTCACATTTAATAAGAATTTGGAGCAGCGAGGCACTTAAGAAAGAGAGACAGAGAGAAAGAGAGGTGGTCTTGATTTTATGGAGGACAGAATTAGCCCTGAATATAAATGAAATAAATAAATATGCATACAAAATAAATGAACGTATACAAACATAACAAATATAAATCCAATATTTGTATATTTATGTATTTCTCTTTACTATGATAACAACACTGTTTCATTCAAACCATTTGCATCTCCTCAGTGAAACAAGCTGGTAATAAGGCATGAGGCTAGCATGTCTAGGCAAATGCATAGCATCGGCAGAAATGTGTTTTCTGTAATGAGTGCCATATAGTTTAATGAATCATATTTTTTATTTATTTTACCTAATGTTATTATATATATTTATTTTGTATTTTGCATTCATTTCTGGTTGATTCAATCCTCCACACGCTCCATTAAAGGGAGTAGCTCTTTCTGCCCCAGAGGAAACACAAACATGGATATTAATCCTTCTGCAGTAAACTCTTCACATTTTATCCTGTTTAGGGAAGAGAAATGTCTTATCTGACATCATGTATGCTGTCTGGTTACCTGGGTTTGTGATATTCAGGGATTGGGTGGGGCGTAATTTCTTATGTGTTTCAAGTGTCTCACTTAACTGTCCACAAACTCTCCCATTCTGTTGATTTGGCAGTATTTACTTTTCATTCTGGCTTAATTCTCACTTACAAAACTAGGTGATCTGAGTTGTTAAATAAATGATATACTATAATTTTAAACACCCAATACAAGTATCATGTCTTCCTTTATGCTTGCTTTCTTTTCTCAGTGTAATACTATCTCTCCATGCCAAACTTCCTGTATTATTGCTTGATGAACCACATGATGGTACAGAAGAGTCTGACATATGCAGTGTGAAATCCAGATTTCAACACATGTCTCTTCTACTGTACGCTGAGAAAGGTCAAAGGAGAAAGAGATAGCGAGGTGAAGTGGAGACTGTGGAGAAGAGAGTGTGAACATGAGTGACAACATGGCGGTATCTACTAACACCATAAAGTGGCTATTTGGGTCAAATCCACTCTAGAAGTGGAAATTAGTCTTTGGAAACAATTTCTCTTTTCATCAGTGAGACGGCACCACTCAGCCTTTCCACGTCCTTCAGACAACAGTGGTTGTCTTCATTAACCCAAGTTGTTTTACACACACGCACAAACAGACCAGTGTGAATGCAGTAAAGAACTGTACAGTCGACAAAGAAAATGTGACCGGTGTTTATGAGGGGTAGTTATATGGAGCTGAAGTGTACTTTCCCATCAAATTAGAGTCAGTCAGGAAATGTTTTGCCAATTTCAAAGACTAAAAACTGAAAATAACCACACATTTGGTGAAAAGAACTTTTCCTGGAAGAAACAGTCACACATTTACTTATTATCATGATGTGATCAAAGAAAACAAACTGTAATCAGCGTTCAAATTACAGTGTGGTTTTTTTTTTTTTTTTTGGGGGGGAGGGGGGGGGGGGGGGGTCTCATATGGGCACCTTTTTTTTTTTTTTTTTTTTACAGCTGATGGACAGATGGTGGGATACTCAGCTTTGACACACAGCGATGATGAGTGTGAGCTTGCTGAACTGAAGGGATTTCTGGCATGTTGTGTGCTCACACAGGCAGGAGATGGCTGTTCTTGCGGACTGGTAGCCAATACTGCACCGACCAGCACTGGCTCTGAGCCTGGCTGCTCACAATCACTGATCAGCCAATACATACAAAACTGCATGTGTAACAGCTGCACTGACCAGGACAGAGACGCTGAACATTGGATCTTAACTTGATTTATTTATGTGTTACATCATTCACTGCAGTATCATATATGCTGTAAAGTAATGGTTGATTATCTGTTTTTCGAGACCCCCCCCCCCCCCCAGCAACTTGGGGGGACAGCAACTTGAGCTTTTGTTGCTGTTAGGCATAGTTTGTTTTTGTCTTTTTGTCACTGACTTTACAGTTAGTAAAGAGGCAGTAAAGTTATTTACTTTTTCATTATTTATTAGGCACCACGTAGAAGAGTGCATTGTGGAATCCATTCACACATAAACCCACTGCTAATGCACTCCTGCTCTGTGGCATTAATCACCCCTCATACAGCTGAGTGACTTTTAGAGGAGCAGAGAGGTTTGCATGTGTGAGCTTTATGTGTGTGTGTGTGTGTGTGTGTGTGTGTATGTAAAGTGTGAGGAGAGGGGAAAGCGGCAGTGTGAGTGAGAGAGAGAGAAAATCCACTACTCCGGCGTGGAGAGCAGAGACTGAACTCGTATCTGTACTCGGAGTGCTCTGCAACTTTTCCAGCTTCTCCCTCGAAATAAGAAAAGCGAAGGTGAGCATTCGCATCAGCTCGAGGTGGGTGACATTTACGCGCAGTTTTGGGTGTCGTTTTTTTTTTTTTTTTTTTTAAGTCGCACCTTAGAAAGTTTGACAGACGCGCTTTGCTCTTTTTGTTTGCTGACGGCGTTGATGGTCTGCTGCTGCACGTATGATTGGCTCATTTTTAGACCGTTTGAGATGCAGCTCGCTACTTTTATGTGTAACTGAAAAGTTTGAGTGATGTCAGAGATCCTACCAGTGTTAATGGTTTGCCCACAGCTTTGTGTTCGCGATGTTTACATTGTTCTCGCCGCAGCGTTGTGTTTTCCTTGAACTTTTGCTTGACCTGTATCGCTTTCAAAGAGGAAACTGACCCATGTCAAAGAGATATTGGCCCACGTATCAAGAAAGAAAAGGACAACTATCTGTCATAGTGAGATACATTGATTAATGCTTCTCAGACCACATTTGTCACCTCTGTTCTTTTAGGCCAGGCCACTTGTGGTTTGCTAAAATAAACCCCAAATTTAAAAACACTGTAAAATGTTTGCTGTAAATTTGCTGTCAAAATGTTATTCAGTAGTAAAATGTTCCAAAGTTAACAAGCTCTCTAAATCTGACAATGGCAGTAAGGTTATTCTTTGTTTTCATACTGTATGTAATGTTTCTTGTTTAGTTGCTAAGGTTATTGGTCATTTAGGATACCAGAAGAAAGCGTATCTGATAATAATGGTAATAATAGTAATAATGCAGGCTGTAGTCATAAAGACACATCAGCAAAACGACAGCAACAAATACAGACATAAGACTAGATTGATGAAACAAGATCAGTCAAAAAGCTTTTGAAATGATGCACAGAAGTGATTTTATACTGGTGGGGAAAATGTGGTTCATCTTTTTGTAGAGATCAGCACACCATAACGGGGCACAACCATTACAGTTACAGTAACAGTAACTTACACAACCATAGAAACACAGATATACTGCAAACCTTGACGTTCACACAACTTTAATTGCTACAACTTCAATTTGAGCACAGCTATTTTGTTTCAATTGAAAATATCAATTCTGAGTCCTCCAGTAAATCCTATGGAGGATAATTAGTTGACACACACACACACACACACACACACACATTAACCCAGGCTCTCACGTTAGAGAGAATGGGTGTACATTTTATAGTAGCAACTCCTACCCTTAATTTTTGAGGCTTAGTGAAGTGAGCCCCCCGTCTTCAAGGGCTCACAAAGCAGCAAAAAAAATTTGAATGAACCCCAACACAGCCTCCAGCGCTGAATAACCTACAACCCAATATTTCCCATACGCCCCACTTATACACACACACACACATACACACAGGCATGCGCATAGTATTCAACTCTTAGTCCAGTAACTAGATCCAGGTGTTTGTCAGTGTGGGTTATGACAAGAGTATATCTGTATGTGTGTCTGCGTGTGCGTATAAGCAAGCATGTGTGAATGTATATCCAGATGGCATAATATTGTAGCTCCAAATCTTACCTCACCTCATCTGAGGGGTCTGGGGGCAGTGACGCCAGGGGACCACGCAGGAAAATACTCAGCAAATATGAATGAGAGAAGCAGAGGTCCAGATGTGTGTGTGTGTGTGTGTGTGTGTGTGTGTGTGTGTGTGTGTACTGTTTTCCTTGTCTGTCAATCTAGTACAGTAAGTGTATGCAGTTGTTGATGCTTCACTGGGAACAGCAATCTTACTTAGGTCAGGAACACATCACGCAAATCTGAGAAACAGCCACATTCTCAATTGGCTGTGTAATTGAGTTTCACATAGCAGCTGTAAACAGAACACTTCCCTCATTTTCTTTTCTTTCTCAGTAGGCGTCCGTGAGTGTGTGTGTGTGTGTGTGTGTGTGAGACAGAGAGAGAGTGCAGTTGAGACATTTAATGGTTTCAGATGCCTCGTGATGTGAGACGAGGTGTCTGGTACTGACTGCTGGAAATTCAGATCACATTGCCGGGACTTAATCTACACACCAAGATAAGCAAATTTGCCAAAAACAAACTCAATTTCTGTCTGTCTAGACAAAAAGATGAGTGGAACACAAAGAGGGAAAGACTGACAGAATATCGTCAAAGGGAACATTTACATGCACAAAGGCCGATAGATGAATATTAGCTCTGTATCCAGGTAACACACCCACATTTTTACAAAATGATTTGGCTATATGGACACCTCAGTCTTTAACTTTTTAAAATAATCACAGAGGAAGCTGAACTGGATGCAAAAACAGGGTTTATTTAAAGAAAAGGTGAAACATTGAACAATGGCGGCATCATTTTTAAAAGTATCAAACTATTTTGCAGGCTCATACTAATGCTCATGAAATAGATTTTCAGTGAGAGCAAAAACCAAAAAGGTAATGTGTTTGAAAGATTTTCAAAAATGTCCTGAACGTTTTTCATCTGATACCACGGTGGCCGTTTGTCAGATCCCGCTGCCTCTAATGCATCTCCACTCGTCGTAGGGGGAAGCTTTACTTAGAAAAAATGTAAACGCCTTAAGCACCTGAATCCGATTACAGCAGGTACCTAGAGAAATGGATTAAATAACAATGAGAAAGAGAGCAGGGCAGAGATTATAAAGAGGGTAAAACAATTCAATTGTTCATGTGAACCTGAGAACAGTTTGCCAGTGCTGTGCTTCTCTAATTTCCAATTTCCTCATCTTAGAGATGGAGTTGATAACAATCAAAAAGAGATAAGAGCCTCGAGCCTGAGGCCTTCTCCCCAAACATCTAACTCTCTTTCTTAATTACAGTGTCAATGTGATTTATTGAAACGTTGAAGCATTTATCTTTACCTGAATTCTGAAACACAGAATCATAGTATTAACTTTAAAAACCCTCAAAGCTCATGCTGAGATAATAAACAGCCTTTAGGATTTGCCAACATTCTTCAGCTCTCTGGCTTTGAAATGCAGCAACAGTTTGAGGTAAGGTGTTGCTTACCTTGTGTGCGGTGCAGGTTTGAGGTTTACCCAAACTGCTATAACTGCCCACACCTAACCTAACCAGGACAACTGTGGCTTATAATGTCCAAATGTAGATTTAGACCACTTTCTAACCTCTTTTAAAACGATAAATTCCAAAGACCTTGCCGGATGTCATCACATTGCGTTGTGACAAAAGTTGAGCAATAGGTTCAACTTTGCTGCTAGTCAACCCCATGTGTTTTTATCGCAGGGCTAATAGTCTGTACACAGCATTAGGTACACAGTTTAGTGTTTAGGTATGTTTTCAGAAAACATTTTTTTAAATTGGAACCTTTAGTACAACCAAGAAATTCCAAGTAGTCCAAACTGAGGCCCAAGAAAGAAAACTAGGATCTAAAGGTAGAGGTGGACTGCTTAAGATACACATTGTACACAAATTCACTGCTGTCAGATGGAGAGGTAGTAGAATTACACAAAAATGCATATTTTAAATGCTAAAATGATTATTTCTTTCTTGTAAGCCATGTTTCAAACAAATGCAAGAGAAAAGGATGTTATAGTTTTAGTAGTACATCTGATACTGTTTAGTGTTATGTACACACCTCCTTGTTTACTTAACTGGTTGCCAGATTTCTGCCAACTCAAATAAGAAGAAGCAGAGGAACAGATTTTTACTGCTTCAGCTTGAAAACTTAGTTGATGTATTTTGCACAGTAGAAGGGCACATCCAAAGTCGTTTACATTAGGCTGCATTCACACCAAATCAGGCAAGGCGGGAAAAATGGCAGTGCTCCAATTCTTCGAATAGGGGTATTGCGTTTAGGCTGCAAGAACCGCAGTGGCTGTGCGGGAAGAAGTTGAACCAGAATCAACTTTTGCCGAAACTCAACCCGACGTCATGCACTGAAAACGCCCAGGGGAAGAAGAACCTTATTAATGTTTACCATGTAGCAGAGCGGTACAGTCCTGCCATGAGGAGACGTTACTAGGCCGAGGGAGGACATTTCTCTTTGTTTGATAACGTTAAAAGCAAAGTTAGGCTTTGCTGTTGGCTCCCAGACTTATTTTAAAAAAGACGAGAGAAGAAGAGAGAGAGAGCACGAGCGAGCTGAGAGCAGAGCAAGAGAGAGAGAGCAGCGGTGGTCAAGCGAGCTAGAGAGTGAATGAGTAGAGTGAGCAGCGTTAAAGGGAGAACAAAGGCAGTAAATGAGAGAAATAAAACGTTATTTTCTGATTGTTTCATTGCAGTTATGTTCAAAAGCAAAAATAAACACGCTCACACCCCCCACACAACCATGTAGGAAGGTTCATGAAAAACGGAGGTCATCCCATTCACTTGAATGGGGACAGTGAGTTTACGCTGCTACCACATAGGGCTCAGCAAAAAACTGCAGCGGCCGGCTGATGTCACGCTGCGGTGGCCAATCACATACAGTACATGCAAGCGCACATTCCTGGTGGATTACTTTGTAACATAAACGCTGTATTTGGCTGTTTACCTCGTGATCATCGCGTCTGTGAGTTTTACAAACCCCTGCGCGGTGTTTTGGCTTCTGATAAGTCCTTAAATGCATTAATCTGTAACTCCAACTCGACTTCCTGGATCGTATTTCATTGTCTCACTAGTACCGCAAACAACATGCCCCCTGTGTCGTTGTGCCGGATTGCTGGATTTAGTGTGAATGCAGCCTTAATGAATTTAATCAAGATCAAGATCAAGATCAGGGTGCTTTTGCATTCTGGATGTAACTTGACAAAAAAAATAGGGAAAGTAAGGCCCAGGGTGGAAACAAACCAAAAAACAATCAAGTTCCACCTCTAGATTTTCTTACAAAGCCAATTTTCAGCAACACTTGAGGTGGTCATCAGTATGATAAAGACAGAGCTGTCTGTCTGCCAAACAGGCTTCCTGGTTCTCACATGTCACACCGCAGAAGCGGATTTGTTCAGATTTATCAGGGGATGTGAGTTATTATTTTCTCCACTCACATTTTACCCCCAAGGTGAAAGCATCCCTCACAATGATAGTTTTTATATACTTTTCTTGACAAAAGAGTCACTCAGAAACCCAAGCAAGAAGATCCTCATGTAAAAAAAAATGGCCCTTTTCCAATAAATGCTTTTACTTGAACATCTTCACTGTCTCTGGTGCGGTGCGAGCTTCTTCTGCTCTGAACACTTAACTGGCTTATTAATGAGAAATGAATTTCGGCACGCAACCTACAGTCGGGACAGTACATTAAAACCAGTGATTGAGTAAGCAAGATTACGTGTGTGTGTGTGTGTGTGATCTTTGTCTTCACACACATGGATCCCATCGGCTCTTCCTCTGTCGTCCTCTAAAGCTGGGACGAGTTAAAAATTTGACGCTCGACTTTTGAGATGGAAATTGTGATCTATTGCCTGTGCCGCTTTGATATGTTCAAACAAGTCTGCACTGACACATGCACACTTATTCACAGACCTCAAGGCTCAAGCATGAACTTTAACTATAGATCATGCGCATCTCAGATATACATACAGATCTCTTAATATTTCAGGTTATGTCTTTTAGTTGAGAGGAAAAAATTAAAAGGTTTAAAAATGGCTATTTGTATAAAAAAAACTCACACACATTAGTTTTCCTGTGTGTCCATTGTCATTATCAATGGATTTATGAATATTCAGTGTGTGTGGCCAAGTATACAGCATCTTCTCAACACTGTACTGAAGTGCCTCTAACTACCTAACTTTCAGTTTTAACGAAGTTCTTGATTTGTGGGTACAGTAAGTAGTGGACATGATGAATCAGGGCTCTTCTTCAGGTAAAAATATTTACCTCTGACATTGCTGTATACATTTGTTTTAAACCCGCTCTAGTTTACAAAAAAAAAAAAAAAAAAAAGACATGCCGGTGCAGAGCATGAGCTGCAGAGACAAGATATGATCTGACTGGAAATTTGCCTACTGGGTTGAATGCAGCTGTTGTAGATGAATGATGAGGAAGAGATAGAGGCATAACCAGTCCACTGAGGTGAAGATGTAGGACAATGTGCACGGTTGAAGAGATTCTGTGTGTATCCATAGCCTATTAAGATGATAAAATCGGGGTTTTCTGTGTCCGATTGTATGACTGCGTGTAAATTATGTGTTCGTGTGTGTGCGTACGTGAAGGAGGTGCAAGTGTTACGACGTGTCTGTGGTGAACGACGAATTTGCATGAAATGTACTGTATTGTAGTGGGACAGAGCGAGTAGAAGTCAGAGGAATGTGTTTGTGTGCGATTGCATTAGCCTGCATGTATATAATGGACATCTAAGGTGCATTTATGTTCACGTTTGGGCTTATCAGTCTTTTCAGAACCAGATCATCCAACCACGCAGTCTCATTATCCTAATCGTCAGCCTCATTACTCCCCTGCTCCCCCTCAGGGTGAACATTTAAACACACCGATGCTCCTGATCTCATGATGGAGTTATTCTGTCCCTGTGCTCTATAATTCACACGGAGCGCACAGTTCAGCCACTCCTTCCCCTGGTGTTCCCCTTTTTTCCTTCCTTTGAACGATGTGACGCAGGAGTTGGCATCCACACCTTTTTCGAAACAATACTTGAAATGTTCCAGCCCCTCAGACAACTCCGGGACAGATCATAGTAATCAGCAAATTACTGTGCAGCTTTGTGGAACTTTGCGGCTAAAGTAAAGCTGCTGGCCACAATACTGCAGCATAGGTTAATGGTATAAAACACGTTTAAAATGTGATTTATTAGCCCGACTAATAGCCTACAGAATCAGTTTAGGCCTGTGTCCCACAGGGCGGATGTTAAAACATACTACCAGCCAGCTTCTGATCTCATGATTTGGCTATTTTCTCCCAGTGCTCTCTAATTCACACAGGTCGCACAGCTCAACCACTCCTTAGTTGCTTTTCCTGTTTTTTTTTTTTTTTTTCTGTATGTATGAGCAATGTGCTTAAATTGTTCACCTCTGTAATTTTCTCTGTTGCTAGCTTTAATTCCCCTCTCTTACGTATTACAATGTACATTTTCTAATGACTAAAATCAAAATAATACACACGGTAACCACCCTGGGAACAACCCTGATCACAACAGGTTGAGCCTTGAAGATGCTTTAACTCACATGCGGTTTTGCTTTGAACCGAAAAGCAGGCTGTTCTTTATTCTTTAGACCACAACTGTGTCTTCTTGTGTTTAGTTTGGTTCATTCCTAACCAAAGTAATCACCGGGCCTGTAGTTCACTCAAAGGAAAAAAAGAACACGAGAGGAATGATGGAGTGATGAGTGGGGTACTGTGGGGGGAAACAAAGATAACCATCTGGATCCACTTTGGGATAATTTCATCCCTCCTGCCCCCCAAACTCGAGACCCCCAATTTTCATGGTGCCTCCTTTTGAGGTGCCATTCCATCAGTGACGGGAGAAATATTTGCCTAAGAGAAAGTGTCATTGTTAAGTTTCAGGCCTTCACCTCTTGGTATAGATGTCCCCTCACTGCTCAAATTTTATTAGAGCCACCACTTGCCGAATTGGTGGCTTGGATATCCATTTTTATTTCGAGTAATAATAAAACCTGGGCTGAATCAGATATCCGTTTTCATTTTTAATATATGCAGAGAGAGACAGACGGAAGAAAAAATACTTCAAGTTGAGGCCTGATATTGCCAGATATTCATTTTCTAAGAATGTCTTTGAGGTTAAAGGTCAGACTGAGTGATGGGAAGCTCTGACTTCCTGTTTTGAAAGATGGGCTTTGTGAAGCGCATGATCATGAGAACTGTGCACACAGGAGCTTTTAATCTGACCAAGCTTTTGTATCCAAGCATCTGTTGTAAAGGTGTAAATTAGCTAAACGGACATACAAACAAGTTGATGACTCACAGCCAGTCAAACCAACTGAGACAGCCAGGAAAGAGTGTTATTAAAGGGTCTATATTTTTGTGAAGCAATTTACATTAATTGTTTCTTATTGCCAATGAGTTCATGGGTTGTAACGTAACTTAAAAAATGAAACCTTCCCCGACTTTTTCGGTTGCCTATATCAGCCTGTGGACTGATTTCTATGTGAAGGACTCGAGCAACCAATGAAACAACCAGTGATATTTTTGCGCGCTCCCAAGTGCCTCACCTCTCTCCTGCTAACATCAAAAACAAACAACCGGCACACACCACAACAAAAACTGTGCTAACTTATCTGACTAGAAACACCCTGCACATATTAGCTCTCCAGCTCTGTTACACACCAGGTTGGCTGGTGGCTAGCCGCCTAACCATGCCAGCTATCACCGTTTCTGGCTACAGTACCTTTTGTTTTTTATTTTTGGGGATGAGACAGCTCGCTGCCTCAGTTGATGGATTGCAGGTCGGGTGCGGGTGGTTGATTAACACATATTTTTGTGGATTGGGCAGTGCCTTTTTAAATGCAACTATATAGTTTTAAGGCAGCCACTCTCAACCAGTGGGCTGCGGCCCACAGCTGGGCCTCAGAGCGCCATCTAGTGGGCTGCGGAGGCAGTGGTACTGCCAAATGGTTAGATTAAAATACTTTTTTTTGGGTAATTTACAAAGCTAGTTATTTTTATATCTAAATGTGCTCAAGAATTCACAAAAAAACGTCAAATTAAAATGCAAAAAATTCCATGACGAGTTACGTTTGAATATCATCACACCAATCATGACACATCATCAGGTAGAGACAAACGTGTTAGCTAGCTAGCTTTCTCTGTGGTTCCTGCCTCAGGAGACATGGCTCCGTTCACTGTGTTGGAAAATGAACTGATGGAACTATCAGCAGGCAGCAGCCTGAAGCTTCAGCTCATACAAGTTGACCTTGCTTCATTCTGGATACTGGCTGCCGGTCAATATCTCTCTGTGTCAAAACAGGCAATCAAATTTCTGTTGCCTTTCGCCACCACCTATTTACGTGAGTCAGGGGTTTCCATTGTGACTGCCACACAATCAAAGGCAAGGAACACACAGAAAGCAACTTGGAATACTACTCTGCGTGTCAGCCTCTCACCCGTCCCACCATGACTTGATCTCATTATTTCCCAGAAGCAAGTCCAAGTGTCTCACTGAGGGTAAGCAGAATATTTATTTTGGTCATTACAGCTGACAGTGGCGTAACACGTATTTACAGCCCAGTTTTTTGTTTTTTTTGTCAGGTTATGTTTTTATTTATATATATATAATAAGAAAGAAATGTTTTAACAATCAGAAGTGGGCCTTAAGTTACAAAAGGTTGAGAACCTCTGGTTTAAGGTATTATCTGCACCATTCTGTGGTATGTAGCTCTCAGTTTCACCTTCTTTGTCTGTCTCCCTCTCTTTCACCTACGTAGTCTTTTCTGGCTCTCGTCCTATAGTCCTCTGCACACATGCGTTGAGGTCTGGAATGATAAATAGCTTTCTTTGATTTGTGCAGATGTGTCTTTGGCAAAGGTTGGGATATAATGTGTATAATCAAACTCAGAAGCCGCTAGTTGTTATTATTCTCTTTCTCTCTGTCTCTTTCCCTCGTCTGTCTCTTTCTAAAAGCCCTCCACTGACCTACACAGATAAGTAGCAAATGTGCTGCTGCAGATGCCCTGTCTTGTGTCACATCATTGATACCCTCCTTAAATTGCATCCACATTGCCTGTGCAGGCACCACCTTCTCATGAGACATATATTTCGTGATGCGCTCGTCAATGTGTTCTCAAAAGTCATTATTCTAGAGTAATTAAATCTGATTGATATCAAATCTAATTTTGTCCCTTAGATATTGAATCTGATGCATATGAAATCAAATCTTGAGGGGGCCTGTTTCTTCACTTACATGTCCGGTGGATTTATACATATCCATCTCACAAGGCAATTACAATGTGAAGCAGGCCTGTGGGAGTCTTTGTGTGGTGTACTGTGCAACAGCGTAGTGCTTATTGAATCATCTTATTGATAGGTGTAGCCAGGGGGGCATATGCTGATCACAGACATCTGCTGGTGACTTGAACATGACCGTGATATTTATGATCAAGTCTACTGTATAGTTTCTTTAATCAGTGACCAGTCACAGGAAGTAGATGGTAGAAAGGTGATGAAGAGGTTTGTAAAAGTTGTAGATCACGTCATGCCAGATAGGAGGAGGGCTGTGGTTTGCAGATTTAATTAGGTGATATAAAGTCACAGCACTGACCAGATGCCCAACACTGAATCAGCTCTGCCAGATCAGGGAGGCGGCGAGATCCAAAATGAGGACGAAAGCGAGAGTAACAGAGTCCAAGAGAGACCAGATGTCCCTCAGAGGCCCCTGTAGGTTCCCACCCAATCACCAAGCTGATGACTACATACAGGAAGCAATGTCACTCATCAAGTAATCAAGAATTACATCTTTGTAAATATATTTATTATTCAGCTCTCTTAGTTATATTTGTTATTTTAACACTTGAACTACTTTTTCACGTTTGAAAATTGTTCATCTCTCTTGAGACATTCTTGGTGCTCACATACACATAGATGCACATATTTTCCTGCTCACAAACATACACACAATATATTCTACCAGCATCCTTAGGTTCACATTCATAACCAGACAGGTGTGTGTATGTGTGTGTCTGTGTTTGTGTGTGCATACACACAAATTTGCACCACATGCTCAGCAGTTTTATATCCAATGTGATATGCTGGGAGCAGTGTTTTTACAAGCCAAAACCCCTGAACCATGTCCACTCAGCTTCCTGTTGGGGAAAAAAAAAAAAAAAGAAAAATCCCAGCACCCACCCCGCACCCCTACCTTGCAGCAAGTTATAATTTAAGGAATATCGCTAATAATTCTTGTGGCTTTTCTACTATAAGCATACAGTTGAGTGACACTAGAAAAAGCAGACGGATAAGACAAAAATTCCAGTTTGATACACTAATAGACAAAATGTGTCCAACTTAGTTTTTTTTAACCTTAGGAATTGGTAAAGAAACAAAGAAATTTAATTTCTACAGTACAACATTAGAAAAAGGAAACTACCCAGCTACTCAGGGTAAATGAATGACAGCAGTATCTATTGAAGCTACTATTTGAATCACTGTACAGCTGCCAGACAGCTTAGTTATATCAGCAGCAGACAGAGAAGTAGGCAGAGATCAGGAGGCCGACAGCAAGTTTTTTTTTTTTGTCAATTCAGTGTGCAGGATTTTGTGGGTCTGCCTTCTTTAAGATTCCATTAAGCCAAAATGGAAATGACAAGAGTTGTCATGAACATTGTAAAACATACCGCAATTAGTTTGAAGGCTTACTGGCTGACAAGGGCAAATACTGTAATTTCTTTTGTTCACTAAACCTTGTTTCCATAGGTCCTCTGTTCCTGCATTACCAGCTACAGCAGACATCGTGAACGGAGATTAATAGTAATGACAGCAGTACAATGTCTTTTCTTCTGCATGTGTCTGCATGCGTGTGCTTGTGTGTGCAAATTCTCCTCAGAGGCATCTGGTGCAGGTTTCAGGCACATGTTGTGGGATTAAGGAATTAGCCATAACAAATAACCTCATACACACACACACCCTTGCCTGCAAGTCACCACATTACAAACCCGAGAATTACAACCCCAGACCACTGCACACATCCACACATGCTCCCCCAGTGCTTAAATCTCGTAAGCTCCATATTCTCCTCTCACCTCTTCAACTCTATTCTATTGAATCTTGGTGTCACTAAAGTCAAAGAAAAGGTTTCTTAGTAACAATGAAAGTTGACTCAGTGTTAGGGTTACATTAGTAAAAGATAAGGTAATAGCACAGGGAAAGCCAAGTTGTCAGAGACTCCCTTTCTCTGAAAAGGAAACACAATAAAGAACACTGAGCTTTCCAGTGTTGCCCCTGGGTTCAGGTTCTAGCTAATCAACGGTGCACACAGCCGTGACTGTTCTGTTCCAGGGGACTGGAGATGGAAGGAGGGGGTAGACAGGATGAGGGTCCTGCCTGAAATGGGGGCATAAGGGTGGAGGGGGGGGGGGGGGGGGGGGGGGCAAGAGTGCGTGTGGTTGCGTGATTGAGGTGTGTGTGTGTGTGTGTGTGTGTTCATGTGTCATGTCTTTTGGCCTGTGCAAAGTCACATGGGACCTCTGTGTGTGTGTGTGTGTGTGTATGTGTGTCAGTTAATTCTACATGCAGATGAACAAATTATGTCAGTGGTACCAAGTCACTTAATAGTGGAGAGTTAAGTGAGTTGTGTTTCTGAGGCTGTGCTATAATCACTATCAGATGTCTGTGGGGAGGAGAGGGACGTAGTGGAAGAGAAAGAGACCCAGTGTATGGGTGTGCGTGTGTAAATTTGAAAGAAGAAAAAAGTAGACGGACAGAAAAAGATGGAGAGAAAAAAAGAAAGACAAAGAAAGAAAAAAGTGTGTGCATGACAAAGAATGCTAGTTATGCTTTTAATATACTGTATGTGCTTATATTACATGCCAAAAACTTCTATGCACTCATCCACGACACTTTAACTTCACTGGACTTTATACATGCATTAGTGTCAGTAAACTATTTTTGGTGCATCTCTCCTTTAAATAAATTAGAATTTTAGCATTTCTACACTGAAAAAATTTTTTGCTCCAACTAGCGTGTTTCAGGTGTAACATGTTGCGATTGCAGTGTCAGTACCCAAACAAGTGTGTGAAACTGATGTACAAAAAGGGAACAATTTTGACTCCAGTTGTCCAATCCCTTTTCTCTATAACATCCTCCCAAGTTTAATTTGACGCATGCCCTCTGCTGTGTATCCTGACAAGAAAACGAAGAACATCGGATCGTTCTGCTATCACTAGTACAGCAGAACGGCGTTCATAACTTCACTGCTGATTGGCGTCTCCAGCCTGAATCTAAAAACTTGTGGGTGGGTGGCATGTTTAGTTTTGCTGCATATAAAGGTGTGTTGCAGCAATTGAGTGTGCAGGCTCTACTCGTATCCAGCGAGGCCATGTCCTAATCATTGTCAGATGGTGGACAGAGTCCTTGCGTCTGGAGCCATTTATGAGGCCTGCAGCCGCCTGGAGGGGGAAAGAGGGGAAAAAAAAAAAAAAAATCCACCCAACGAGGCTGTCCTTTGTTGTCTGAGAACGTGTGAGATGGAAAGTAGAGAGCATATGATGGAGAATTAGTGGTCAGCCAGTAGATTATTTTAACCAATGTTTTGTTGATGCCCAGCAAAGATAATATGTGTTTTATTACAAATATTAACATTATTAATATATTAATAGAATAACGTATTTCGATTGTTATTCTACTTTTGCACCAACACTTATAGGTTCAATGTTCGTAACCAGCAAAAATGACTAACCTTTTGATTAATAGCATACATTAACATTAAAGCTAACAGAAAAGTCTAAATTATGGTATATCGCATGATGTTCCCAGATAATACTAGTCCCATGCTAATAGGGCTATTAGTGGAAGCGCTGTATAACCCCCCCCACCCCCCAATGACATAATAGAAGACTTCGCGCGAATCATTTTGAAAGAGCAACTGCCAATGGAGAATCTCAGCCGACTGACCAATGGTGTAACTTTATCAACCACTCACTCACTCACTCACTCACTCACGGACAACCGCATGTATAGGGCTGGCCCAGCCAAATAATACAAATAATAGTAACAGTCTATAGGTGCAAGGTACAAGGTGCCTTACCTGTTTCCAAGTCTAAACATCTTGACTCGTGGATATCATTAGTCATGAGGTTTGGCGTAAATGAGTCTTAACAAAAGTCAGCTTAGTTTTGAGAAACATGGTTTGAACAGAGGCCTTTGGTGTAAACGGATTACACCGTTGGTTTCCTTGATCACAAACTTCTGTTCATACTTGGCTCGTGTAGTGGGAATATTTTCTTTTGCCAATGAGCAATAACATGCTCTAAAAATATTAACAATTTGGAGCCAGGAACTTGACTCAGCTACATATGTTGTTTGACATCTTGTCAGTCCACAAACTGGCAAAAAGTTGCTTAGAAATGAGGCACAGGCTCATAAAGTAGTAAAACAATCCATTTGACCAAACTTAATATTCTTTTTTTTAAGATTTAATAAGTTCAGACTGGCACCGAAAATGTGCAGGGCTCTGTTGGGTGAACTTAAACTCAACAGAGGTAGGTGAAGGATGTCAAATAAAATATAAATGGAATATTCAACATGCAGCTGGTAAAACAATGAATGCTTTAAAAGACAGACTAAAATAGCCTGTGCTAACATACCCACACGGTGGAGGGTTTTTGAGACATTTCCAAGGATTTCCAAGAAGTGTGAAGTGTTACATATGTTTGAATAAGTATCTGCTTCTTACTATTATTTGCTCTATGCTGTTCTTCTTTTTTTTCTCTTCTGTAAACCTTCCATCACTACTGTATTATATTGTAATTATATAGCGACAGTTGATTTAGGGCATATTACAATTTTACTTTTGACATGCAAGTATCAGGTAGAGCTGAACGGCCAGTAGTGTAGAGAATGAGATAAATCAAACACAATATTAATTAATTAGATTAAAATGTAAGACAAACCTCTTTTAGGATGTTAATCACAGTGACTTGTTTACAGTAGCTCTTCTTCGCATTTGGGTTGGCAGGGATGCTGCAGTGCCATGCAGATCTCAGCGGCTGATTCCAAACCTTTTCCTGACCCTTTGCAAATGTAGGTATGTAATTAAGCAATGAAAACTTGTTTGAGCTGTGCCATGGCCAAGCCTGCTGCTGCAGGAAATTAAGGATAATCTGGAGGCTGTGGGATGCTATGTTGCCACAAGGCTTTCTCAAGGTGAAGTGGCTCTCCTTCAAGATTGGTTTTCATCCCGTATGAATTAGTTTTGTGTGTTTCTGCCCTTACTGTGCCCTTCTCATTACCCCTCTGTGTTATCTGTCTGCTTGTGTGTCTGCTGTCTGCTTTTTATTTGTCAATCTATTTATGTGTATATCTATCTATCTATGTATCTATCTCTATCGTTCTCTGCCCTGTCTGTTTTTTACAGTACTAAAGACATACTGTATATTGTATTTTAACTATCTGACCAAAAACAAATAAATATATTAATAAGGTAAATTAATAAAATTGTAGTGTCTTAGTAACTGGTCAGGCAGCCATCAAACATTAGAATAGGTGTTAAAATAACCTGCTTGACTATACCATTAGTGATTTGTGCGCCTATATCAGATTCTATGGCTTTACATATGTGGCATGTGTGTAGGTTTGCTGGTATGTCCCCAATGTATCTGATTAGTTAAAAACTAACATTTATAAGAACTCTTCTTAATTGAAAAAGCAGTTTTTACACAAAACAAGCTGCTACAAATTAAGTTAAGTTAAAATTGTCGACGTCTACAATGTAATTATGTAAGAAAAACATTTTTCCTTTCTTATTTGAACATTTCTGTATCATAAATGCAGGAGCTTTTCATTAATCTTATCATGTTGGATAAAACACGCTTTCCCCTTTAAAAAGTTCATGTTCATGCCATGCAGGCTGCTGACTTATGGTAATACAGTGTTATACTGTCAGCAACCCATGCAAACAAAGTAATGAGTGATGCCTTACTCTGGTTATTGGCCCTAATCACATTATCGTGTAACATACGTACTGTTTGACTGCTAAGTGATCTCTGGAAAGTGCAGCGTAAACAACACAGCAGACTATCAAACATTTAGCATTTCTGTTTTTTTTTCTCTGCCTGCCTGATGTTTGTCTCCTCATTCTTTAGGATTTAGTCAGACTGGACTTCAGGTAGTGTAGGCCTCGCATATTAGATGTTATGAAAGAGCAGTGAGTGGGTCTGCAGTAATGGAAGTAAGCAAGGGGCTCTGTGGCAGCAGCATGGTGCTGTATGTTTTGAAACCAAAGAAGCATTTCTTCAAATGTTTACAGCTGTCCATTACAAAAGTCAGAGTTTAATTTAAGTTTTAAAAACACTCTTGCACCCAAATTGGTAAAATGTTCACATATTTTGCATCCAACTACTGTCGTAATGTTGGCTTTAAAATGTGCCCGTATTTAGAGAGGACAACTTGAACTTCCTCAACCGAAGTTCAACAGTGAATGCCATTTACGGTTGGAAAACATTTCACTTTCTCATTGATTTGAGACACGAGAGCAAAATTCCCCAGATTTACTCAGGAGGAGCATGTGATTTAACAGTGGTCCGGCTTTACTGTGGGGTTGAGTCCCCGTGTGTCTGTTGTTGCTGTTGTCATCAAAAGAAGAGGAGAGGTTAGGGTGACCATATTTCCAACCCTCCAAACCGGGACCCTTAAGTGTACCGCACGTTCATGTACGCACACATGTATGTGCTTATACACGCACCATAGGTGTTTTCATCAGGATGGGGGACATTTATTTCGCCGCTCAGCACACCTACCGAGTGCACCTTTCAACACCATGGACAGCACCTCAGCAGAAGAAAAATTATGTTTCGTCTCCCAAAATCCACCAAGATATTTGTCAGTGTGCCCAAACGCAGGCTGCCGGCTAAATGACCGACTGTGACACATTCTCTGCCAGATTTTCTTTTTTTTTTTTAAACAAGGTACAAATCTCTTTGTGGCCTATAAATAACTTCATAGGCTGTAACATAAAAATAACTTTAACTTACATCTTCTCAACGATATGCCATGAGCTGGTCGTGAGTTTACAAAGATTAAAACATCAAAATATTAAATCACAATTGCACCTCGTTAATAACAAAAAACGTAAAGAAAGTTACCTTTAAGAAGCTTGACAAGTACTTTACGCTTTGCAGTCTTTCTTACTTACTTTCTTACTTTCTTTCTAACTTTAGTTAGAGTTTCTTTTCTGGAGCTCTCAGGGAAACCACCACTTATATTTGGCCATCTTAATATGATCTTTTATATTGGCATTTCCACCATGTGTGACTGAAAATATACTCTTGCAGTGTGTGCAGAATGCAGCATTTTTGTTGCCGGGTACTTTACAAAGGAAGGAGTAAACCTCCTGCAGCTCTTTAGAAAAGGCCGACTCTCTTTACAGCATGACAGGCAACTGTTAGCATACTGACAGGTTCTGTCAGAAAGCGCCGCAAGCGTCATAGGCTAGCAACAGCCCTGACAACGACACATTGATTGATTGACACAAATACAGACAAATCAGTGTTGGATTTTTTTAAAAAAGTGCACATTTACCGACCCCTTGTTTTGTGTGAATAAGCCATTAAGATAGGACATTTAAAATCTTTTGAGAAACAAAACAAGAAAAATTAACTACCTGCTATAATGCTACCTGCTTATAATTTTCCATTCTAGGCTGCATTCAGTCTGTTAAACTACGCAGGTTGACTTTGCACACAACACATTTCAAACTTGCAGCATCGAGGTGAAAAAAGGTTCCAGAGCAAACAGGCGGAAAAGATTTGGTAACCTGGCAGGTAAATAGATTTGTTCCTTGTTTTAAGACTCCAGGTATAAAAGGTACATACTGAGGGGTCTATCGAGCCAGTAATGAGTCATATCCTTCAAGCCGCTGCTTTCTATCTCAGACACCTCCTAAAAATTACACTGAATCACACACATATACATACAGATGCACACGCAGCTTTCTCTCTCACATACACACAAATAGTCACAGGCACAGTTCTAACCTGTTCATGACTCCATGCTGTACTTCACACCTCCGGGGGTGTTTTCAGGGGAAACACATTACGTCAGTCGTCGACGTCAACGCGTCAATCAAACTGTGCAAACACAGTCGATGTTTTCTGACAGGTGTAGCCAGCAGGGGTGGTCTGCAGATGCTTTGACTGACAGGATGCACTTTTTGGTGAGTCTTTCCTGTGGACTGTCGTCAGGGAGCAGAAGAAATGGGCATATGCTCAATAATAGGACCTTATAGTGAACTGAAAGCAACACACAGACAGGACACACTGTACTATGGCAAAGTGTAAAAATAACGTGGCCATCAAATGACGAATAAGTAAAAGGAAAGTAAAATTTAAGAGTTTGCTTTCCAGAGATAATATCTACCATCTGTGCTGGAAACACAGTATCTATATTACATCAAGGAGGTTAGAGTTAAAGGGGAAAAGTTCAGCCAAGGTCACGCCACATGCAAAATACAGTTACCTGGATTTTATTGGAGTTGGCGGGAGTTTGCCTAAGAGAATTAAAGCTTCTTGTTTTGTGCTGCTAGCGTCAGTATTGCCATTGTCTCATAAATAGGCCCTGGGAATGTTTTTCATTACTGAACAAAAAAAAAAAAAAAAAAAAAGATGAACATCCTTGACACTGTGTTCCACATCGCGTAACTCTTGAATTTTGAATTAAACTGCGAGTGTCTATGTGCACGCATGCACAGCATTATTTTAAAATGACATGCAAGTTAAATGAAAGCTCTGTGTGTGAGATCTGTTTACTAGCTGGATTTAAAAAAAAATGCTGTGCTGCTTGTTACAAATGATCAAAGCATCAGTTCAGTTCTCTAAGTCACTGCACTCACTCTGTCTTCCTCACTGTCTACTTCAATACATTTTATTTGTCAGTAAGAGATGTTCCCTTGATAAATGTATTTGAACTTTTCCATCTTTCCCTTAATTATTTACATTAACCATTTTCTTCCTTTTTCCTGATTCCATCTCCAGTATCTCAGTGTCCAGCTCTAAACTGATATTTGAATTCAGCAGCCCTGTTTCTGATGCCTTTTTGGGGAAGTCTCTGGACTGTAAATGAGTTGGGTGGATTTCCTTGTAATTTAATCCAGCGAGGTCACTGTACTGTAAATACAATTACAGAGTTGCTGCTGGCTGTGGAATATAGTCTTCCCATTAATGTGTTTTTTTTAAGAGAGACAGAGAAAGAAATGGTAAAAACAGGGAGGTTGCTAATTTAACGTGACCATTTTCTCATTTTATGCTACACTGCAGCCTCTCCTTGAGTCTAGCTTTTTTTTTGGGGGGGGGGGGGTTGTATCAATGTTTGTTTAGATTTGAGATTTTTGTGATAAAAAGTGCGCGCGTGGGTTTCACATTGGAAGGCCTGAACGCTGGGTATCGGGCACACTGCCAGGTAGACAAGCATGTTTTAATATGATTGCTGGTGAGTGCTTTTACAATGTGGGTGGGGTGCATGTGTGTGTTCCCCTGCGTGTGTGTTTGTGTGTAAGACCAGCTAACAGAAGTGCCTCAGAGCAGTAATGTGTGAGTGTGGGGTAAAAGGACAGACTTGCTGAGCGATCGCCACAGCACCCATACGCTAAGTATGAATATATCTTCTGTTCAGACATTCGGCTATTTAGAGACTCACATGAATTTGATCATGTGTTTTCTTTTAATGGTTTTCTAGGATTTACTAAAACGTCTATGGCGGCACTGTCTTACCGGGTAGTGCTGCAGATGGTGGAGAGCGGGTGGTATGTTGGGTTGCAGAACGGTCTGAGATCAGAATAGAGTTCATGGCAGATTTAGTTTCTGTCAGTTCTTGATCACAATCTTATAAATGCAGTGACAGAGAATAGGGATTGTGTGTGGATGTGTTTGAGGGTAGTTTTTCCCCATTTAGAGAATTTATTTCAGTGGGCCAATAGATTAACCCCCGACCAAAAATGAGGTAAGAGTCTGTGTGGAACTGCAGTTGAAGAGTTCACTTCCATATAGGTGAAAAATGATTTTGTCATTTGTCAGCAGTAGCTTCTGAATTTATTGTTGTTCTGCAGGCGACTCTTGAGTCTTGGATATAGGAGTGCTACGACACCACAAATAAATTTCTCAACCTATGGGAAGTGAACTTTTTGTGCTCATACAGGTGTTTAACTGCGCATGTGGACAATGTTTGTGTATACCAGTTTATTAGGTACACCTAAAACTAATATGATACAAGAACCCTGCAATAAATCCTACTTTCATAGAGGTTGTAATGTTCAGTTTTTTTCACCTGATAGCAGTGATTTGTGATGTGAATAGTTGTACAATCATGATGTCTGAATTTCAGAGAGGGAAAAAAAGAGAATGAGACTCATGTTAAATTTAAATGTAATTCTGCTGCTTATATTACACTGAGTACACTCGGGCTATATGAGTGTTTGTGCATGAGTTTATGTATCCATGTGTATTGTTTGTTTTAGGGTTTGTGCAGCTGCCAAAGTGAATTAGCCGACACGTTACAATCTGACAAGCATCAGAATTTCTTACCTTCACATCTGCCTTCTCCAAACAATACTTTGCTCTCATTCATGCAAGGCTCCACATAGATAAGGATAAGTGCATTACAACAAAAACATGCAGAGCTTTCAGAGAGAAACACTGTGCAGGGGTACGCAGAGAAAATATTTCTGCCTATCTCCATCTACATGTGTTTCCACTGCTTCTTTTCTTCAGTCACCCTACCTGTGTCAGTGTTTTCATTGGCTATTGTAAAGCAGAGAGAGAAATGACAGTTTGTAGGACCTCGGTGAAAGAAGGGATTTAGGCGGTAATCCGCCTCACTGATCCTTTCAGAAACAACCAACTGTCTGGCACACTGCCTGGCTCTCGCCGCGACACGCCTGCTTTTGATACCTGAAGGCTGGGCTGTAAACTGACACCCACAGTGGCATTTTCTGCTTCCCACACACCTCAGATCAGACATAGAAGTAGATTGAGGCTCGTTTACTCAGTTGGAAAAAATGACTGGTTGTTGGCATCTGGGTGAGCTGAGGTGTGTATCCCAGGGTCAGTGTGTACTGAAGGATACCATCCAGTTTTTAATATAAATCTTGAACTTGTTGAACAAGCAGATATAGTGTCTTTTTACTTAAACAGTTAATAATTTCAGAAACATTATTGCTCACAGTCTCTTAGCCATACTATTTGCAAGAATGCTTATACTCCTCATGCTATGGGTTATTTTGCCCCTCTCAGTGTTCAGGTCAGGTCGAACAGAAACAGATCATTTTGTTTGAGAACATGCAGCGTAAACACAGACTGACTTGTAAAATTCTCCATCAGACTTGGGCCTCATGCAGTTGGTGTCATCTGTCTAGCTTATCCAAACACTGTTGACATTTTTAATCATCTTCACGCTGATATTCACTTTCGCCATACGTTGATAATCGGCGTCAGTCCAGTCTGTTTTTAAACAAATGCGCTCTGTCTTTAGAGTTGAGCAGCTGCTAAGAAGACGAGTTTGAGTAATTCATTTTACGCTATCATGAATTGTCCTTTCTTCTTTAAGTCAAGCCTGGGCCTGGGCTATATTTTCGTGTTCTTATAGAAGTAATTATGATTCTCATTTATGATCTTTCATCTGTCAGCAAGGCAAAAAAAAATGCAGATTGCTTTATGTTTCTTAATTACTGAGACCAGATATGAAACACATATTTGTGGCCATTTTAAAAGCATGTCTGAGCATGCATTTCATCTTAATCTGGATGAGGTTTGCACTCTCTGATGACTATTTAGACATGTGTAGCCTTGGTCCTGAGGTCTATAGCTTACTGGAATGTGCTATAAACAGTATTATTCTGGACTTTTTGACCCACAGCAATTACTGAATGGCATCTCATTTTCTTTGTCAGGAACTGAATGGCACCTTTATTTGAGTAAACGTAGTAATTTTAATTTCTTTTTCCACTGCTGTGGCTTGAGAGATGTGTAAAGTTAGTAGAGCTTTGATTTATGGACAATCTGGCCTCTTTAACACCTAATATGAATTGACCTCTTTGTCTAATGGCGTTTCTGACTATGGGGGATAACACATGCAGAAAAAGGCCACAGACAGACACACAAATCAGAGAGACGGACACATACTCTCTTACACGCACACATGCATAAGGCTGGAGTGGTTTATAGGGTGGCAATAAAAAGAAACGTTGCATGAAATGAATCCAGTGTGAGTTCCAGTGTTTTGGAGGCTGTGTTTTCTTAGAGATGAAGAAATGGACCCGCCCAGAGTGTCATGTTTATATAAAGAATTTTTATTTGAGTTTAATTTTCCAACTCTACAGGTGGGAATCTGTACAACCTGACCTTCCAATCACAAGATCTCATAAAATGTGCAATCCTTGGCATACAACCTGTCTGTATTACAGAAAACAAAATGTTATAAAGTCACTCTATATGCTATTTCCTTTGTATGACATAATTTAAATTTCATTTAACTTGATACATCAAATAAAATAAAGTCTAACACATGAGGTCTATGAAAGCTGCTGGGCAAACAAAAAAGCTATTTCTGAGTTCATACTGTAGGATTTTATGTGAATTTGAGGAAACTTTTTCATATGATGTTATTGGATACCACAATAGAAGTCTCTATTGTAAGTTAAAAACCTAACAGGTGTACAAAGTAACTTCAGCCCCACTATGCAGCCCGTTCTCAAAGGACGACTGCTTCGTGTTTTTATGAAATTCTTTATTCAAGTATCTTAGAGCTAGAGCCTGACCGATATCGGCCGATATTCTTTATTTATATATATGTGTGTTTATGTTTGTGTGTGTGTGTGTGTGTGTGTGTGTGTGTGTGTGTGTGTAAACACACATTTTTGGCAATGATCCCTCAAAAAAGATATGTAATGGAGGCAGGATATTTTAACTCTCCTTTTATCTCTGATTTTGTAAATGGGTCTTCAATATTTTCTTACTGTATTTTCTGTGTGTGTGTGTGTGTGTGTGTGTGCACAGGGATTGCAGAGCTGTGTGGTCAGTCCTGTCTGTGAAAGTGAAACTTAGCTTACATCAACCCTTCAAATACAGGTAAGAAAAAAACAAAATCAATCTATTAATAAAGTTATGAGGTTATGAGATTCATTTTCTTTAGGACCTCTCACACAACAATGTGTTCTCTCAAATACTGCAAGATAATTTGAATTATTGCGTTCATCAAAAAGCTTTATGTTTTAAATGCACTGTTTTTATGTGAAACATTTTATGAACAGTATGTTACCCAGCAACTGTTTTTATGCTGTAATTTCACCTGCTGGTCTAATGTTGGAGGAAATAAGACAAATTTACAAACACCTCTGTGCAACACAGTGGGGATGATTGATGCTGGGGCCAGGATGATAGGATAGGCTAGGATTATATTAATTAGATATTTAATAATTGGCAAGTACTACCAAAATTGGAAGTTTGTACACACAGTGTTTTGTAATTGAAAACACTGGCGCATACAGATCATCTGTTGTTATAAACAGTAAATAAACTGTGTAGTCTAACAAACTGAGGAGCATCAGGACCATCATAACATAGTACATTGAAGTGCTGGGTCCACCATACTACTTTCTTTGCAAATACTTGATTTTGGAGCCAACAAGCTAACCAAAATAGCCCGCAGTGTCCAGCTACAGTATATCCAGTAAGGAGGAGGACGGCAGTGAAGGGAGTCAGTCTCATGTTGCATGTTTCTCTGAAATCCAAACTTACCAAGAGCGACATAGAGACAGTGACACCAAACTCCTTCATAAACTCCTTATATTTGACTTTTTAAAAAATATCTAACTTGAGCTGTAAAGGCTCCCTTATAAGATACGCGATCAATGGTATTATGCTACTTGTTCCCTACACATTGTCTGTGAACAGAATTAAGTATCTTTGCAGTAGCCCTGCCCAAACATTAAAGTCACTCCTAAAAGATAGATGCACTTCATTTGTTTACCTCTTCAGAGAGTTTGAGATAGAACCACAGAGTTGTGAACACTGCTTCTTTGCAAATATAAATGTGACCACTGGGACAGCAATTTGTAACCTTAGCCTGCACTAGCACAAGTTATTTAGCCCCAGTTGCCAAGCGAAAATGTATTAGTATCTGGAAGCATTTTATAGCCAGCTGCATTGACAATTACGACAACTAAGGAGGTTTGTAACGTATAAAAGCACTGTAAGCTGAAGCAGGGATATTCAGCATTTGAGTACATCTGTGCTGCATAATCTCATGCAACATAAAATGTGGCTTATGTCAGCTATTAGCATTGTTGCTGCAAGATAATGTACCCCATAGACTAATTTCTCACATTAAGTGGTGCCACTGGATGGTGTGGAAATGCCCAGCAAGTAGAAGAGGTCATTGCATGTGTAGCAAGGGATGCTATTCATAGCACAACTGACAAATGCACAATTATATTCACCACCAGTGCATATTAGTTCTTTAGAGGACATTGGGCCATTGAGTCAGGGGAGGCAGGTGCTGCTAACTGCACAACATGCGGATGTTTTGAATGAGGACCACACTGCAGCCAGCAATTTGGAATATTTTGAGCAGATGGTACTTGGTTTGCAGAAGTGAAGGTGGGGTTCTTACTGTGATTGTTTGAGACTGATAATGGCTGAAACATGAGGTGTCCTGGCTGATAGTTACATCATGTGTGCACTTTGTTGGTAACTGGTCCAGATTGCCTCCACTCAGTATGATACCATCGTCATGCTTGAGGACTGAGACTGACTTGTGTCACCATCAGTGGGAGCTGCTTGTGTTAAGATACGGTACCCTTTTGAGGATGCAATGTGCACTTTTTGTATGGATGAGCTGTCTTTGTCCTTTGTTGTCCTGTGTCTTCATAAATTTCAAGGTACCGTGATCTATCTGGAGTGTGATACAAGTCTTAAGAGGCTAGCAGAGGCTAGAAATCATGTATTTATTCCAGGTTGTCCAACATATGGCATCTACAGGTATTTTTTCAGCTTTACTACATTATACATTACTACATTATGTCATTAAGACTGAATAAATCATCCATATAATGATTATGGTGACAGATATATATCCAAAAGAGTCTTCTTAAATTTAATTTTCAAATCTGAATATGAAATCAAAACGTATGATTTCATCACTCCAACAATACACATGTAAATACTCCACTGCAGACGCTACGAAAAACCTTCATACCTTCAGTTTAATGCTTTAAATTCTTAAATTTATTTTAGTTAGTATATATCACACTACTCTGCAGGTGACCCACCCTGTTGTAAAGGAAACATTGCTGTGAGGTGTCTGTATTAAACAGCAGGCTGGAACCATTGAGTGGGGGACACATGTTTCAGCAGGGCCATTAATGCTGTAACATGAGAACTTGTTTTCTTACGTGGGCACATATACACCCGCACACACACACACACATATACACACACAGGGAAATGCAGATGTGAACCTGCGTGCACACACACAGGTGTGCTGGCAACAGCATCTTTCAACAGGACGGGGCTCTACCCAGAGGTACACACTGCAAAGTGGAGAGGCTGTGTGTGTGTGTGTGTGTGTGTGTGTGTGTGTGTGTGTGTGTGTGTGTGTGTGTGTGTGTGTGTGTGTGTGTGTGTGTGTGTGTGTGTGTGTGTGTGTGTGTGTGTGTGTGTGTGTGTGTGTGTGTGTGTGTGTGTGTGTGTGTGTGTGTGTGTGTGTGTGTGTGTGTGTGTGTGTGTGTGTGTGTGTGTGTGTGCGTGCGCGTGAATGTAAATGTAAATGTGGAGGGAAGTAGAAATCGGTGAGGTCATGAACTTGTACATGACAAAAAAAAAAAGAAGCTTCCTTAAGCTTTTCCATTACATCTCACTCTAAAGACTGCTGTTGTGCATTTGCTGTTGCATAAATAGTCTCTTCAGTGGATAAATGCTCCTGTTCCTGTTATTTCTCCTGAGAGGTATTATAAAATAGGTGAATTTCCATTTCCAGGCTTTATTATGGCAGCAGGAAGCGTATTGACATTTGTGTAGCTGCTACAGTACGATAGTGAAAGTTTCTTTTTTTAACTTCAGCCACTGACATTAAACACAGAGGCCTTAAAATTACCAAGAAGAAGACTAAGTGGTTTAAAATACGAGTAAAAAAATGACATGACACAGACTGTTAATGCATCATACACATTTTTATATATTACAGTAGATACGTCGACACCTCAAAAACAACAATGTAGACCTGTGTTGTGGTGTTCTGCTGTGACACCTGTTTGATCCACAACAGATACCGGGGATGCGTGTCATTTGTCCCCAAGGGGGCACCATAATTACACATCAACAGATAATTCAACTTTGAAAGACTTCTTCTTTCTGTTCTTAACATTTACATTCAAGTTACACATGTCAAGTTAAGTGTCTTGTGGTCTTTTTTTTTTTTTTTTTTCCCCTCTCCACTTCATAGTGTGTTACAGCAAATGACGATGTATTGCAGTCAAGGTTTCACTGAGTTTCAAGCATGCAGTAAATACATTATAAGGTTCCACTCAGTTTATCAGACAGATCTCAAGTGCTGCTCACTCGTCGCTGTGTGTGAGCTGCTGATGGCGTTTTTTTTTGTTTTTTTTGTCGTTCTCACTGCCACATATCTTCTTACTCTCTCTTTCTCTCTTTAACTTTGCCTTTCTCGCTTTGCTTTGTCTCTGTTTTTCTTTCTCTCTTTCATACACAGCTGTCTATACGCTTCAGCAGTCTACCAGCAGCAGCAGCAGAAAGTACTTAGTGGTCTAAAAGAGGGAGCGGTGGGCTTTGTTATAATCCCTGTTTGGGCTACAACAGACTCCTAAATAAACTGCTGCAATGGGACACCACTGTTTACCAGTAGTGAGCGGATTGTATTCAAAGTGTAGCATTGTTGCCTCTGTAATCACTCAGCTGCGATAAACATAAACAGAAAGAAATCTGGCATGTTTGCTGCGGTGGGGAAAAAAAAAAGTTTCAGGGAAAACACACAAAAGGGGAAATTTTCACAGCAGATTGAATAAGATTTTAGTCACTGTTTGGAACTTGCTCATTTAAGATAATAAGCTGTCCTTAGCACTGTAAACACACTCAGTGCAACAACGTGCGATCATCCAAAATAAAGTCTGACATGAAAACAAACTAATTATAAACCTCCACCGCCACAAGATATACTCATATACTGAGGTGTCTGAATAAGTATTTTCTTTAGAGGAGAGCATCAGAACATCACTGTTAATATATGTCAGACAATGTGGGATGTTTGTAGATAATATCTCAGTTAAAATATAATTAAATTGCTGTATTTACAGTACATGTTAAATTTGCTGACTTTATCTGGACTCTCAGAAAATGTATTTGTAAAGGCTTTAGTGAAAACTCTCATGTCTTCCCACTAATTTGGAGGTATATTAAAATGTTGTGAAAAGACAGATATCCACTTTATTTGACTCACTGAGACAGCTGAAGCCTCATATTATCTTCAGATAAACTTTTAAATACATTTTTGCTCAAAATGAGGACTGTGGATTTTGTCTCCCATCACTTACATTAAGTAAGCGTATTTGGAGGGGCTCTTCTAATGAGCAAAACCTGTTGCAATGTTCATATGGGCACCTAAAGACAGCCTTAAAAAACTGTGAACTTATCCTTTTATGCCTCTAATGGTGTAAAGCATAAATTCTACTCAGGTCCAAGTGGTCGACACTCCCCGGGACTGTACCCCAACTGCAGATTTTGGCTTCAAAAGAAACTAATATGATATAAATTTGACAGAATGTATTAGAAATCGTCATCTTCAAGATTTACAGCAACTTAAAGGACGACTAAATTCAAATAAAAATATACTTTAATCAAATTAAGTTTACCTGGATTGATTTCTGCGCAGAAAAATACTGTCTTCTGTTTAAGAACCACTTATGTGTTTCCAAAATCATCTCTATAAAAAAGAAGAGAAAAGGTTGACCCGAGGCACATACCACACAATCGCATAAATAAATTTGTTGCATGTCATACTCCTCTCCTACTCCTGTTTCCTGTCTCTGCAGCTGTGGAATAAAGGCTAAAATGCCAAAAAAAAAAAAAAAAAAAAAAAAGATCTTACAAGGGAAAAAAAGAACGGTCATAACAACATATAACTGATATGTCAATCCCACAGGTTCAGGTTACACTCTCCATCTTCCCCGGGACACGTACACACATACATGCGCACACACCGAGCGTTGGACTGAAACACACACGCCGACCTTGAGGGTGTTAGCAGTGTTGACGTTTGTTTGGACGGTGCTTCAATTCCTCAGACTGCTGCGAGGTCACATGGCTTGACATCAAAGAAAAGAATTTCTTCCTGGGCGACACTGAGAGCTCGGGTGTTTATTCTAAAAGTCTGACTGTCTCGCTGTCTGTGTTTCTGTCTGTCTGTGGCGGTGGCTGCCTTCGTGCCTCCCTCGCCTGTCTGTCTGTCCGGTAACCTGCGTTTGCCTCTTTGTGTCTTTCTTTTTGTGATTGTAACTCTTTCTTTACATCTTTCTATCAATCGAAGTCAGTTTCATGCACTCTCTTTGTCTCTCCATCATCTCTTTGGTAAAAGTTCTTTGTTTAGTTTTTGAAATAAAAAAATCACTCTGTACTTTCACTAGAGGAAAAAAAAGAACTGTGTGCTACGCTAGAAAAGCATTTGTTTGTTGTCATGCATATTATGTTGTCATCCCAATGCCTGTTAATGTGGAGTGACTGGATTTGGCCAATTCTTCCGTGCTTTTCTCTTGAGTGCCATTTAGCGAAAATTAGTGATTGCTCCATTTCTCTCCGTTTTAAACAAGTACTGTTTTGTTTAGCAGTGCTTCTTTTAACCCGCAGCCAGCTGAAATATTGAAGGGAAAACACACAGTTCTTTGTGGTTTGGAGTGTTTTCCACCTGTCCCCTATAACTCAGTGTGTTCATCTTCACGCTACAAGTCTGGTCAAGATGAAGTGATTTGTTCCTTGTTTCCTGGTAACAGATCAACTTGTTTAAAGAAAAAAAAAAGCAACAACAACAAAAAAAAAAAAAACCTACAAAGGGAGATGAGAAGCAGAACAATGGGGCATGTGACTTACAGTAACTGGAAGTCAATCTGTAAAGCGTAACAACAAGGGTGCAATAATCTGGGTAATACGGGTACGAATAATGCTTTTCTCTCTAAAGGAAACTATCTTAAAGGTCCTCGTATGTGATCTACACACACAGTCTGTCACAGAGTTAGAAGCACCAAGCTGTGTCTTCACTGCAGAATAATTCATGTGGATGGTGAGCTGTAAGGTTTTTTTTTCCCCCCGGGGATGTTTTGTTTTGATGTCTTCCACTGCGGGCAGATGAATGGCCACATGGAGAGACCGGGGGGAGGAGAGGGACCTTTGGACATGTTAAAGGACACCTGTGGGGCTTTGGGGGCCTCCGCATGATGGACAGGGTTCCGCTTCAGGTGGCAGTAATTTCTCTAAGCCAGGGGGAGGGGCAGTGGGGTCGGATTGTGTGTGTGTGTGTGTGTGTGTGTGTGAGGGAGAGAGAGAGAGAGCCAGTGCATGCAGTATGTGTGCTTGCTTTTGTTTCTTTTTTATTAACTAAAACAACTGTTCCCTTCCAGTGTGTATGTATATATATATGTGTGTGTGTGTGTGTGTGTGTGTGTGTGTGTGTGTGTGTGTGTGTGTGTGTGTGTATACAAAGCCTATCTCCCAGACAGTAATTGCTTCTAATACCACCAGGAACCACCACACAGATCGTGACAGAGTCTCACCCACAGCTAATGATTATGTAAATACGATAACCATCTGAAGACATGATTGTGTGTGTGGGTGTGGGTGTGGGTGTCCTGCCTAATATACTTTTATCTCTTATCATTCAGAGATCAGTTGTAAGACAAATGTGGCATTGTGAAAGCCTGAGGTAGAGCCGAATGTGTGCATGCATGTGTGTTTGTGTATGTGAAGCTGGGCTCTGCTAGTTCAAGGCCTCGTCTGTTCTCTACACCTGATACTGAGCTGGACCAGCGGACCTGGAGAGCTCGAGGTATTTTAGATGAGAAAGACGGGAGCTTGTTATTAAATGTCACAGGCTGATCTTCTAGAATATCCAATAATGCTCCAACGACTACCTCAACCCCCCCATCTCTCTCTCTCCCTTTCTCTCACACACACACACACACACACATTGCTGCTGCATGAGCATGAAAAATAAGATGAGAAAGGAAGCGAGATCACTTGTACTTGTATTTTTACAACTTTAAAACAGCTACACAGTTTATACAGCTGCCCACAGAAACCACCTTCAACCACTAACTATCTGGACACAGCAGTTTGAGCTGCTGGATGTTGGAGGGTTTGTGTTTGGAAACCCCACAAACTGAATAAAATACAGTAGAAACAGCAGCAGCCTGGATAATTACACAAAGGCACAAAGTTACAGGTTTAATTCCTCCAACTGGCCTGAAGTCATGTGTGAAAAAGCAGTAAATACACTGCAGACACACAGCAGCTGACTGAAAGAGGAGGTCATATTATACAGAGAAATATTAGCTTTTTTTCTGGGTGAATAAATGTTAATGTGACTTATAAAAAGGGAGGCTAAAGGGCAACGAGAATGCTGAGCTTTCAAGTTTCATCAGCAGTCATTAATAACACCATCAAGAGCATCATGTTTCATTAGGAAAGTTTAAAAACATGCAACCAAAGGGCAACCATTTACTACATACTGCTGTTAGAAACTGAGCCAATCAGATATCAAACCAATAACTAACAGCAGTCAGCGTCAGACAACCTTATCATACTTTAGCAGTTAAAAAATATACATATTAACATTTTGAATTAAACTGAAGCTCCCTGCTCCCTGCGTAAAATATTACACTGAACTCCCTTTAAGAAATAGGACATAACAATTCCCTACATGTCCGCAACAACACATAACTCTATAAACACAAGATAAAAGGCCTCATATGTCAACAGTCTTCTTCAGCATGTCAATGTCAATTTGGCATCAATATAATCCATAAAGATAAACTGTATGAACTTAACATTTTGGATTTTGTCGCCTCAACTCACTACCAGCCTCTGTTGGTTAGCTGCGCTATTTTATTTACTTTGTCTGCGACAGTGAAATCGTTTGAAAGGTCGTTTGGTGTAAGGCCGGCATTAGTCAGTGTAGTTGGCAAAAGTTTGAACTAATTTTTAAATAATTCCGGCCTTACACCAAATGACTTTTCAAACGATTTCATTGTCACAGACAAATTTCCAATTTCGGAATAAAATCATGAGATTGCTGGAGTTGCGGCGCGCTCCTGTCATCTCGATCGTCTGGTGTAAGGTCAAAAAACTCAGTCCGAGCTGTCTTAAGTCGGTCTTTTTCTCATCTTGGCATTCCGATAAAATATTTTCATAAGTCTTTAGTCTTAGCTCATGCAAATAGTGAAGTTCAATGATGTGAACATTGTCAACAATCAGCAGGTGCGCTCCCCAAATGGGAAGCAGCAAACCGGGTAGTTACAGCCAAAAAAACTCCTCAAATACTGTCACACACACATGATAGACGGTCAATTAACAATGTTATGAGTCTGTGTTTAATTCGGCGTGTATCTGATCCACTAACCAGCACGCATTTTAGTGAGAAATCTTAATTTTTGAAATGGTTCATCTCTCATTCCACAGCTAACCAACGGAGGCTGGTAGCGAGTTGAGGTGACAAAATCCAAAATGTTAAGTTTGTACAGTTTATCTTTATGGATTACATTGATGCCGAATTGACAAGATGACTGTTGACATATGACGCCTTTTATCTTGTGTTTCTAGAGTTATAGTTTTTGCGGACACGTAGGGAATTATGTCCTATTTCTTAAAGGGAGTTTGGCGTAATATTTTACCCGGGGGAGCGTAAGTTGTCTGACGTTAGTTATTGGTTTGATTTCTTATTGGCTCAGTTTCTAACAGCAGTATGCAGTAAATGGTTGCCCTTTGTGTGCGTGTTTTTAAACTTTCCTAATGAAACATGATGATGTGTTATTAATGTCTGCTGATGAAACTTGAAAGCTCAGCGTTCTCGTTGCCCTTTAGTCACATTAACATTTATTCACCCAGAAAAAGCTAATATTTCTCTGTATAATATGACCTCCTCTTTCAGTCAGCTGCTGTGTGTCTGCAGTGTATTTACTGCTTTTTCACACATGACTTCAGGCCAGTTGGAGGAATTAAACCTGTAACTTTGTGCCTTTGTATAATTATCCAGGCTGCTGCTGTTTCTACTGTATTTCATCCAGTTTGTGGGGTTTCCAAACAGAAACCCTCCAAAATCCAGCAGCTCAAAGTGCTGTGTCCAGATAGTTAGTGGTTGAAGGTGGTTTCTGTATAAACTGTGTAGCTGTTTGTAAAAATACAAGTACAGGACGACACCTTTTGAAATGTGATTGTCTTAGCTGATATGATCTAAGAAACATGAACCCAAAACATTTTTTATTTGTAAAAAAAAAAAGAAAAATGTTAAATGAAATTTAGTCAATAACAGGAACAATCAGCGTGTGGTGTCTGTTGTTTCTCTTCAGTTGTTGTTCAGTTATAACTGAATGAATGAATGAATTTACATTTTCTTTTGGCTGGTTTTTCAGAACAAACCACTGCACACACAAGGGCAGCTTCTGTTTCTGCTCCATTGTTCAACAGTTTTTCTTCTCATCAATTTCCAACAGGATCAGGATGGGAAATAATCTCAAAAGGAATTTAGTTGTAGTCTTGCAAATAGTAACCCTGCAAGATCAGCAGTCATTGCAAAATCTTAGTCTATGACTAAAAACTCAGTGACTTATGACACATTGTCTTTAGATGTGAGAATGTGTCGAACTTTAGTCTTTTAAAAGTCTTTTGAAAGTCTTGTAGTGTGTGGTAGGCATAAATACATCTACATATGAACACATACATTTATTTGCACTGTTTTGCTAGATCGTCAATGATTTCAAGGGACAAACGGTAAAAGGCAAAGCAGCCACAGTGAGCTGGTGAAGATGAAGAGGTGGAGAATGCATCAACAGAGGTTATCTAAATTAAGCTACCCTTTCTTTATATGGTTTGGACAAATTAAAGGTTTAGATAATGCTGTGGTCAGCCTTTAAATGCTGTAATTTGGTGGTGCAATACCAACATTCTTGCAGCTGTACCTGAATGACACACTTCATTAGTACAAATCAGTGCAGATGCATTAATTTCTGCTCAGTACACACACACACACACACACACACATATCAAGGGTCTTTTTGTACTCTTCAGGGAATAATCACAAGATTGAGTTACACTGAATGACTTGTGCTGTTGTTGATACCTTAACAAATTTAACTACATGTTCCCCTCGTCCAATCTTGACCTTGATTACCTCAAGCTGCATTTCAGGACGGTTTTTATGAAGAGCAATGAAACAGTTGACCGACAGCAAATGATTTGTTTATTCACAGTGATTCGAAACCATGTGTATATAAAAAGTTGTTTATAGTAAGTATTACATTTGAAAGAGACAGCTATTAACTGCGAGTAGATCCAGATAAATTTGTTAAACATGACACGAGGAGTGAAGCTAAGCTGCGCTAAATTTTACTGGTTTGTAGCAAAGAGAATTTTACCATTAAGACACTGACAGTGTTGTTCTGATTGTCCACCCAGAAAATGTGATGATGACATGCACACGTGTATGCACAAAGACAGAGATATTAACACCTTATAAGAGTAATGTGACAATGTCAGAAACAGCCCAAAAATAGTATTGCTGCTTTATAAAGCTAGGCCATCCATTAGTGTATTACAGAAATACAAGGAGAGAGGTGGACATAATGTGAGGATACCGGTTAATGTAACACTGTATGCTTCATATGAATTGACATCATGTGGAATCAATAAGAGGATTTGATTTAAGATAAGAATGTGAAGAAATGTCCTCAAAATTCTCTGTCCAACACTCGGACTAATGCATGCATACATTCACACACAGGCACACACACACACACACACACACAATCAAATTAGATGGTGTGTTGCAATATTTTTTCTCAGGAATGCGCATCCAGTCAGACGGAAATTGAATTTGGGTTTACACAACACAACTGGTCGTGTGTACCAGGTATTATGGGGACATAAATCTGTTTATACAGTCACATTGTCAGGACTTATCTCCCTTTTAAGGAGAAAAAGCAAGTCCCCATAACATAAATCATTTCATTTTAGAGTGAAGGAAATGAATGCAAGTCACTGTCTTCTGAAGTGATGGACACATGACGTGTGTGTGTGTGTGTTTCTTTACGTGTGTATGTGCACGGAAAGTGAATGACTAAAAGCAGTTGTACCTGATGATTTTTATAGTTCCTCGCCTTGAATGTCACCACCGATGGCACAGCAGTACATCCATGACATTTTGGATGTGAAGTATTTTTTTTCAATTTTTGATACAGTTAAGTCAAACTGGAGCATAAATTCTCAGTGTGTTTTCCAGTATAACAATGGCGTCTTTTAAAGCACGCTGTGCTAATCAAGAGCTGCAAAGCTCACACAGTGTTATTTATAAGCACCTGGTTAAAAAAAAAAACACTGTCTCATTGCCATTTGTTAAACATAGATGTGATTAGTGTTCAGATCAGATGCTTTGCTGCAGTCATTTGTTTCTCACTAGGATTCCTTTGTTCTCATTTGTTGTCATTTTCACCCTTTAAGTTTCCCTCAACAAGTTATCAACTAATATTAATATGCCTATAGCCAGAAGCTATATCTATAGCACATTTCATTTTCATTTATAAGTTAATATCAATTGTCAATAGTTCTGTGGTGAAGTATTGAAATTTCTCCCTCATACATGTGCACAAGCAGTGCAGACACATACCCACTATTGACCGCACAGCCAGCAGAGGTAAAGACGATCAGTTTGCGGCGTGCACACGCAACAAATGCACACCCACATGTATAGGCATGTTTCTACGTGTCAGAACCGTTAGCTTGGAGTGCAAAGGTCATTCTGAGGGGTCAGAGTGTCAGTCTTATGTTTCAGCTATAGAGGGGTCCTCTGTTACACACTGAATGGACACTGTGAATAGTGTCTTCTGAGAGAGAGAAAGAGACATTGGTGGGAGTAAGGAAATAAGGAGAAAGAGGGGAAAAAACGTTGTGTGAAGGGTTTGGGGGGTAGGCAATAAAGGAAATGAGCATTCATGTTTTCAGATAACAGGATGAGAGTGATCTTAATGACATGTTAGAGTAACACATTGTGTGAACTAAATGTATTTCTTTAGAATGTTCAGTCTCTACGTGCATTCATTTACATATAGTATGTATGCTGTGCGTGAGTGTGAATACTTGTGTGCCTGTAAGTGTATGCATGAATGAATGCATGTTTTGTGTGTTAGGTATGTCTGTTCCTCTCAGTACATAAAGGGTCCATGGTGGTCATACGAGAACCTGTGGTGAACTTGAGGATCCCTGCATAGTGGATGCTCTATATTTGGGAGCTGGACCGAGGCTACTGACCCTAACACTGACCCTACACCTGCCCTGTGTGTGTGTGTGTGTGTGTGTGTGTGCTTTGCGTGTCCAGTTTTCTCCTTTCTTTCTACAATGCATCATGCCTTGGTGTCTGTGTGTGTTTTTGTCTCCTTTATTGTCACTTCTCCAACTAGGTAGAAACCTTACTCAATTACTGTAAATATTAACTTTTTTAAAGTAACTCCGTTAGGTACTTACACACAAAAAAAAGCCTGACATGCAAAAAGAGTATAATTCATCACAACACACAGTAATGTTGCTAAAAAATGTGGAAATTCATTTGGTAGTCATTTCATACTTATCAGCTTTCCTATTTCCTTGTAAAATTCACAGAACCTCTACTATATGGCTTAAGTTAAAGGGATCCTTTGGAGTTTCTGACCTCTAGTAGTGCTATGGAGCAGTTGTGGCTGTAAGGCGCCAAGAAACACAGCAAATCGCCAACAAAGGCAACGAAGAAGAAGACTGAAAGCTAGTAAACATGGACGTAAATGATACGGGATTTGAAACACTTAAAAGATTGGCTTTGCTTTGGCGTTTTCTGGGGAAGGAAATACATTCAATGTTTTTGTTAGGATAGGATACACAAAATGCATTTTGGTAACACTCAGTGTGAACATAGCTTTTGTTTGTTTACTATAAAACTCCAAAGTCTGGGATTAAAGATGTAGATGCAACTGATGAACATTTGGGCAGCCTGTAGCAAATATTAATTTTCCATGAAGTTGTCTCTGCCTTCTGATCCATCCATTTTCTGTACTTATTTATCCTGTTTAGGTGACTTTCTCTTCACTGATGGCCCTTGTCTGGTATGGATGCTGGAAAATAGCTATGAATAGCAAATGTATGAAATAATACATACATACATACATTGTATGAAAATAAATTGTACCCTACATGTGAGTAAAATTAGGCCAAAAGGGATTGTTTGTATTTTTGTATTTTTGAAGGCAAACAAAGTTGAACATACCTTTCTCCTTCTTTAACACATGTAGGCCTACTTAATGAACATGATTGACAATTTAAAAACCCATACTTCTTCCCTAAACTACTAAAATATCCAAGCCAAAACATATTTGAAAGTATAAATGACAGGGAAATATCATTATTAGTAATTTTTCAGTTGTTCTTTGAATGGTGTTACATGTGACCAGACTTGACTAAAATCGCAGCTTTAAAGCTCTAAAATTGTGTTTTCTAGGTGGAACTCATTTACTTTAACCTCAGATATCCAAATAAATAAAAGCTTAATTTGTGTGCAGTGTTGGGCATCCGAGGATATGTACTGTATGAATGCATGTCCCATATTTACAGATGTCCTGGTGTTTATTTCATTCAAAAAATCATGTACCCATTAAAGTTGGCGTGTGTGTGTGTGTGTGTGTGTGTGTGTGTGTGTGTGTGTGTGTGTGTGTGTGTGTGTGTGTGTGTGTGTGTGTGTGTGTACTTGTCTTCCTACCTTTTGGGGAACTCAAGCCACTAACTGCAGGTATCGGCCTTTTCTTTATCATTGTCCTCAGTACGAGCTCATGCTGTGCAGCCAGATTTATTAAACCCGCAGGACTTTATTTTAAATTCTAGATGAGATACTCAAACTGTCTTCTGAATTTTGGGGAAATGTGTCTAACATGATACAGCAGCAGACATGTAGATTATTTCCATCTGATGGAATGATGCAGCCATAAAAAACATGGAGCCTGTTTTTTTTTTTTTTTTTGAAGAATTCACTCATGAGCGAATATGAACAACATGATAGACAATATGCCTGACACTGTCAGAGTGGAGTTTGATTATTTTAACAATCTTTAAGCGATGACGAGGGGAAACAAAGGGATGACAATGGGGATTTTAGGGGGTTAAGTGTGAGAAACAGTTTGACAGAGTTACAGGAAGCAGCTCAAGCACAGATATTTGATAAGGAAAAAAAAATAATACTCTAATCTCATATCAGATGCTCATCATATAGTTTGTCCTCAGACGCTTTCCTGACACATAAAAACCTCTCAACTTCATTTTGTTCACATTAAAACAACAACAGGAAGTTTGTGCAGTTGATTTGAAGGAACACTTTGAGAGGATTAAAACATGTTTTTAAATGTCATGTTAATATTTTTTATTATTAAAAGGAAGTCTGTGTGTGTGTTTGTGTACTTGTATTTGTTATGTTGTGGGGACATAAATCTGCACAGTCACATTGTGGGGACTTGCCTCCCTATAGAGTTAATGCAACACAGCAGCTCAGAATGACTTCAATACCCAGACTTCATGTGTGGTGACATCACATAACCACTGTGCTATTTAAGGACTGTGTGTGTGTGTGTGTGTGTGTGTGTCAGCAAATGCGTGACCAGTCTCTCAGTTCTTGTTCCGTATTTAGGTCTCTGGGGTCATGGGGGTCGAGAGGTGGTATGAATGACTGCCTGTTATCAGGTGGCAAACAAAAGAGTGTGTGTGTGTGCATGCATGTATTAAGAGAGAGAAACCGGAAACAAATGACATGCTATGCTGACCTGGCATTGAAACTAACTTCAGTCTTCTTCGTCTTGCCTCATACCTTCATCATCACTTTCCAGCCTTGAGCACACACATACACAAGCTTACAAATCAGCCTTGTCTCCTGAAGGTGCATAAAATGAGCACATTCATGTCTAAAAATGCTATTTTGTGGCATGTAAACAAAAAGGATGGAAATGTCTTTGTCCAATAGGTACAGTAATTGTGTATTTGAAAGTTTACTGTACATTCACCTTCAACTGCAACTGCAACTGCAATTCCTTTTCCTTATTCAACAATGACCTAAGCTTTTACAAAAAGTTTGTTTGCAACTGTTTTATTTGAGTTTCTTTAACCGGATGTGTAACTGCCAAAACTGCCAAACTTTCCTCTTAATCAAGGTTCTTACTAATGCATTTTTTCTTACATATGTTAATCACTCACAAACCTACAATAAATGAGCATAATAATCACATAATTTGCATGGCTAGTTAAATAATGGCAGAAATAAAATTGTACCAATTCCTACAGTATACTTACCATAGCAGCTTGCTTTGGGGTAAATGGGGATCTGTCATTTTCCCTGTTATCTCCCTTTGCTACATACTGTTCAGTTTTTGGCCTCTTCTGTTTCTCATCTCATATTTTAAATCATAAGTCTCTTTTTCTCTGTATTTCTCTGTCTTTATCCCTTCATTCCTCTCTCTCCCTACTTTCTCTCTTCCCCTAACTCCTATCCCCTTTACCCCCCCTTCTTTCTCCCTCATTTCATGACTCCCCCCTTTCTTTTCCCTGCTAATTGCCACCTCGTTGTAGCATCCCAGGAGCCGGGAGCTCATTAATTGGTGAAGAGGAGACAGGTGGCGCCACTTTGTTATGATGCTTCTTGTTAGTTGTGTGTGTCAGTTTATTGTGCTCATGTTGTGTTTTCGCAACCATGTTTGGTTGTTTGTGTGTGCATTTATATCCTTATGTGCTTGTGTGTGTGTGTGTGTGTGTGTGTGTGTGCGCGTGTGGGATTCCTATATGCATGTGACTGTGTGTACGTGTGTGTGTGTGTGTGTCTGTTTAAATGTGTGTGTGTGTGTGTGTGTGTGTGTGGTGCCCCTGCTTGTTAGCGGCGCAGAGCCCCTTCTCACTGTAATCTCTTTGTTTATGCAGTGCGAAAAGGGCCTGGCAGGGGCATGAACTCCCCACGCTCTTATCCCACTGCGCCACTCACCCCTAGTAGACCCTCATGCCCCACCACCACCCTTCCGACACCCCGCTTTGCTCCCATCACCTCCCCCATCTGACTCAACTCCTGCCCAACTCTGTCCTCCCTCCCTGTTGTCCCTCCTTCCTGTCCGGCTTTGTTAGCATCAGAAACTTAAGCTGTACATTCTGCAAGAGGTCAGCAAAGACGTACCTAACTACACTGTAGGACACCATGTGTTCCTGTGTTCTCAATATGCATTTATTCTCAAATCATTGAAGTGTTCGGTGGTGGTCACAGGCCTGCTTCCTGAGGGGCAAGAATTCATGCTAAGAGATTAGTGCCAGCAGAATTTGTGTATAAATTCATTGGATTTGAATTTGTCATGCTCATTTTATCCCACTAAATTCAATAAAGAATCTGGTGGATAAATCAAACTTAATAAAAAGTAAACCACAAAAGACAATTGAACACCAGTTTAAAATTTAAGATATAACTGAATTTTGGCTTTAGCAGTCATTTCAAATAAAGTATTCTTATATCAAAAACTAACTAAGAACATTTCTCTTGTCTTTTTCTCTTGCTTTTTCTACTTTTCTCTTCCCTTTTGTGCTCTGATGTGCCTGTTTTAATCAAATCACATACTTCTTCTCTCCCTCCACTCTGGCCCTCACCTCTAACCTCTCTCACATAGCTCTCTCTTTTGAAGTCTTCAGTAAAACGCTCCTTTCAGTCTCTGGCAGTATGTATCTGGTTGTTTGGTAAAGTCTATGAGAAAGACGAATTACAAAGCAGTAGTGTTTTGCCTAACAGATGGTATTATCAGTTGGTCAAATGGAGGCCTTTTGGCAGGTCTGTAGGAGCTGGTGTCGTGGGCAATTATGTGTGAATAAGTTAGTGTGCGAGTGCATGCTTGTGTGTCTGGGCTGGTGTACGTGTCCGTGTGTCCCTGTGTACATGTGTTGATGCAGGTGTGGGGGGTTACAGGCGGTTTGTAGGTCAGCTCCCTGCCCCTGGTGTCACCAAGCTCTGTTTGGCCCTAAACAGCCACCATAACAAGGCCTCTTCTCTTCTCGTCTCTCCTTTTTTTTTTTTTTTTCTCTTTTGTGTTTCTTCTCTAATTCTCTGTCCTCCTATCTGTCTGCATATAATTAAATTATTGCATTCAATTCAATTAAGTTATCTCTCTGATAATCAGTGTTCATATGTTTTCAGATAATTTGCTGTTGGTTCAGATCTGTCAAACTCTGCATAGTCAGTTGGTTTATCATATAATTAATTTCTTTTTATTGCAGAACTGAGATGTTTTGTTTTCAAAGCTGTAAAAATTTAATGTGATGATAGCACTAAATCTCTAAAACACACTCAGCAGGCATGCACAAGAATTATAAATCATCAGAAAGAGGAATTGTGCTTGGCAGGTGTGTGAGACAGAACAAGAGAGAGATATAGAGAAAGCAACAGCGAATAGGACTGGCAATAAAGACAGAAAGGTTTTATTGGGCTATGCTATTCTTGGCTATAGGAGCAGTTGTCATTGGCCATGGAAACACATGTAGCTCTTTTATTAGCATAAGCTCCCACTTAAGGTGGTCCTCCCCACCTATTCTGGGCCAAACTGAGTTAGTTTACAATGATTAATTAAAATTACCAGAAACCCCATGCTTGTAAATCTGTGCCTTGTGGCATCACGGCATGTGTCAGAAGTATATAGGACATGTGTGAAATAAACACAAACAACTTGGTACAGTTATCCCTTCATTCTATACAGGAGCTGACATGAAGCTTCTGGTTGGCTATCTCTAAAAGGCTGTTACCCCAAACTGTCGCTGTGACAGCTCAACAAAAACAACACTGGAATCTTGTAATTATTTCGCCTCATGACAGGCATGTGCCTCCTCCGCAGCTCATTGAACTCCTGTTGAACTTTTTGATGTCGTTCAGTTCAGAAATCTTAAGCTCCCCTTTTCCTGCTTCCCATTGTTTGACAGCAATACATACAGTATTTGATCCATTTTTCAACCCCTGAAATTTCTGTTGACTTTAAATTGACATTAGCAAGATTTTTACATTTTTACACCACATTCAGAGGTCAAATTTATGTTGCCTACAAAGACTGTAGTAAATATACAGCATGTAGCCTCCTTTTGGTTAGTAACACGTGAACACAATAGCTCCTTATTGCAGTTTCTAAAATGCCACAATTAAGCATTGAGATGCGAAGTTCCCATAAAGGAATTGAATCAGAAGTGTTCAAGATATTGTGCATGACACATAACAGTCAGTGCATTTTGTATATGTGACAGATGGACAAACAGGTGGGGGCCATCATTGTGGGGGGACAAGAAATTACGGTGGGTGGCTACAGATCGTGATCCTCCGTTATTCGGTAAGCTGTTACAGATTTATGAATCAGAAAAGTAGGCAGGCAAAGATCCCACAGAGCAGGTGGGACATCTCGCTCTCTCTCTTTCAGCTCCCACTCAGGAAATGGTTGCATCACGACTCTTCTGTCTTCTGCGTACTATTCTGTTACCTTCACAGGACATGTTTTACATTCCACCCTTTTGGCCAATCGGTCTCTTTTTAAGCAACCTGAACCCTTGTTCTTCACAGAGGGCCAAACTGATTTGGCTTCTTCTACCCTTAAAAGGAATGTGAATGTAGTCACTTTTATAAAATACACAAAGCATTTCCTAACAGGCTGCCACAAATCTGTTAAACTGACTGCTTTTGTTAAACCTCAGAATTTGTTGTTGACACTACAAGTACTCAAAGTAAATTTGACCCTTTAATTTGTGGTTCTGTTTTATCTTCTATGTCCCTTCGAGCAAAATAACACAGGATATCAATCCCATTGAAATCCTGTAGAAAACATTGCATTTGCCAGATAGCTGGAGGGAAAACGTACTCATTTCATTTCAGATCTCCTGTAAAGCAATTAAGAGTAATTGAAATATTTATGATATCATGATTACAGAGGTGGATTTCTGATACCTATTCTCAGTTTTGTTGTACCTCACCCTAACCACACCTATCCCTCTCAGTGAGTTTATGGTGGTTGTAAAGTGATACAGTGAGTGGTTTCACAATGACAATAACAAGCTGTAAAAGCCATTCCCAGTCTGTCATTAGGCCTTCATTAAGTTTAAATGGCTTGACACTTACCTGTGCGTGTGTTTGTGTATGTGTGTGTGTGTGTGTGATACTATTTACAGTAACTTTAAATGATAGCTCATGTTTCATTGGCAAAGTAAGTTTTCGCTGTAACGCCTGCCTTAAAGAAGATGTTTTTATAACCCTTCTTTATGGTGGTGTGTGTGTGTGTGTCTGTGTTTGTATATGTTTGCATACATGTGTGTTTCTTAACTATAGAGGAAGAATGAACAAAGATAGAAGAAATGAAGAAAGGAAAATCTGCTGTTGTTGTTGTTTTTAGGTGAGTTTAGGTTATTAGATTTGAGGACATCTTGAAAGCCGTATATGCGTGTGTTTATATTTTGGCTGTAGGCTTTTGAATTTGAAATAGGTGTTTTTACATGTTGATGCTGTACTGAACTGCACATTTCCATCAGTTTGATGTCAGTTTGAATGCCATTTGATCATTTTGTCATAGTTGCAGGGGTGTATGTGTTTTATCCTACTCAGAGAATGACACACCATTATTTTTGAGTGAAATTGTACCACCACCGCCTTTTTTAAAACCCTTTTTTGTGCACAGTTAAACATCCTCTGCTTACTGACATTGAAGTTCAAAACCTTTAAAATATGGGAACATTTTTTTTCTCACCAGACAAATATTCACCAAACAAATCAGGGCTGCAACTAATGATTGGAGATTATTTTCATTATCGATTAATCTGCTGGTTATTTTCAACCAACAGTCCCAAAGATATACAGTTTATTGTCATATATGACACATAAAAGCAGCACATCTTCTAATTTGAGAAGGTGGAGGCAGAGAATTGGCATTTTTGTTTAAAAAATGATAATTAATCGATTATCCAAATAGTTGCTGATTAGTTTTCTGTCGTTTGACCAATGGATTTAACTGACTTATCGTTGCAGCTCTAAAGCAAATATGCTTGACATCACATGGTCTTGTATACTTGGGTTTTGATACAGATGGAGCCGAGCCAGAATCAGTGTTTATATAGACAAAAAGAGAGAGAGCAGATATTGAGTGTTTCCTAATCTTAACAATTTGTTTCTTTCTTTCCTTCATGGCTTTTATGTCCCAACGTTTGACTCCTCGTTTTCACTTTTTGACTTTCACCCTACCTGTCTGAGAGAAAGAAATTCTCTAGCAGTGGTGCGGAGGGGTTTTTCTCTAAAGGTGAAAGGTCAATCGAGAACTAATCAGTGTTGAGGTCAGAGGTGGACCTGAGAGACTTCTTCTCTGTCACCGCTTCATCATCATCATGCCTCTCCTCACTCTGTGTTATCCCTCATTTCCTCATTTCTCTCACCAGTTCCCTGGGTTGAGATTTGGTGGGCGTCTGTGTGACAGTAGTAGCCTCAGTAACATGAAAAGGTGTGACACTGTTCATATGCGGCCCTTTTACTCCATCCTTCATCATCATGCTCCAGCTTTTACACACTCCTCGTGGACCAGTTTTTCATGCACTTCCTACTTGCCTCCATCCATAAAGCTATCACCTTTTTTCCAGTCTATTTGAACAAAATGTATTTTAGGTTTTTGGGCTTATTTGAGGCTTATTTCGGGATCAAAACAAAATGATACTTTCTTACTTTCCCTCCGCATGTGTCTCCCTGAGGCTGAGTACAAATGCACTGTAATAAGAAGAGGAACTATTCCTACTAATATATATTTTTTTCCACTTTCCATTTACACGCACCCACATCTACAACCCCACTCCCATCTCCACTCATTCTCTGTGTCTCTCTCTCTCTCCACAGACCATTCACGCAGAACGGATTGCTATGTAAATGCACCGGTGAATAGGAGTGAATGGACAGGCTTAAAGCAGATTATGTTAAACTGCTTGTTAGTTTAAAGACATGCTGAAGTGAATGGGTGGGGATTAGCAGATGTGCCGTGCCACAGAGGTGTTTCTCTAAAATGGACTTAATCCCCTGTCTGTTAGGCAGTTCACACATCAAATAAAGGGATAAATGCTTCTAAAAGTGAACCAGGAAAAGGTAAGGTGGTCTTTAAATCCCGTTTGGCACAGATGGAAATCCCTAAGCGAAGGCGATGTATTTGAATAACAAATATGCCTGCATGTGAAGCCACAGGTATGCCAAGTCCATTATGTTTTTGGGAATGTTAACCGCAAAGAGCTGCTGTGTGATTTTCCCCCCAAAACACAACGGTAGAAGCATGTGCTTGTTATTTGTCACACATAGAATAGCTGATTTTTGGAAGAACAGCAGTTTTATGTGACAGCAGGAAAAAATTGTTTTTAGTATCATGTGTTATAGAAAATAATTTCTGTCTCTATGTGTCTCCAAAACGTCAAGTTTTCAGCTTTGTGTCGATGCATTTTCTGATAATCCTATTGGGTTTTATATAGTTTATATTGTTTAATATGTATGAACATTTCCTCACCCCATGAAGGGACACTTAATCCTTCCGTTTATTAAAAATGAAAATCTAATTTGAAGAAACACAATTTTCACTGGAGGAATCTTTTGTATTTAGTGAGCCTAACAAATGGTTATATATTTGGATCCTGATATCAGAGATCAGAATGTAAGACTGTTTTTGCATTTCCACACTGACAAATTTCTTCCTGAAGCAAACTGCACTTGCTTTAAAGTGTTGACACTGAAACCTGCTGACATGTGAAGTTGCTGTGTTATGACAGCCTGTCAAAAATGATGAGAGAGTGAATGCTGAATAGAGCATATTGACTCCCAGCACTGGCTGAGACATTTGAATGTGTAAAGTGAGCTTGAATAACATTAGCATATGAAAAACAGAGGCGGTGAGGAAGAAAACGGTCATCTTTTTTAGATTCAAATGTCTGAGCAACTTTATTATTCATTTAAACTGGGAATTTGTTTCAAGTGCAGTCTCTGGCTTCCTTTTCTGATCTTCATTGTCCATTATCATGTCTTCCTTCTCCTATCTGCCTTTTCATTCCTCTTTAAAAGCCTTCCCTTCTCCCCTAAAGGTCACCATCTTCCATTTATTATTTCAATTCTTCAAAAATCTTTCCCTCAGTTCAACACAGACAACCATCATTCCTCTCTGATCTTTCCTATTGTTTTTTCTTGTCAGCAGTCTTTTCTTTGCTCTTCTGTCTTTTTCAGTTTTTCTGCTCATCCTTCGCTTGTGACGGTCTGAGCCATCCATCATAGGCCCAGCATGAGGGTGACACTATTGAAGAATATATGTGTGTGTGTGTGTGTGTGTGATTGTGTCTGTGGCATCGGCCTACAATACCTTAAAGAAACTGTTTTTAAAGGGGTCATTCCTCCTCAATCTGCATATGATATCCTGTTCTCCAGCAAATTACAACAGACATTCATTACGCTCACACACTCGCGCGCGCACACACACACACACACACACACACACACACACACACACACACACACACACACACAGCTTCACAGCTAGTGGGGATTGAGGGCAAATGCTGTCACCGTTTTTAAAAGGCTTCCCGTGGTTAGACATGCTTGAAATGACATTCTGGTTCACTGGAGGAGGGGAGTGGGAAAAGGAGTGGAGGAGAGAAAGACAAGGGTGGAGGGGGAAGGCGGTTAGTTTGGGAGTTACAAAAAAAGAGATACAGGAATAAAGGAGATAGCTGAGTGTGATCTAGGAGGGCAGAGAAAAAAGTTAGAGGATGGAAAAACAAAAACTTCATTATTTTTTGTCATTTTGTTCTTTTTATCATTCATACAGATGCACCAAAGGTCTCACAGAGATAATTTTGCTGCCGAGCCTATTTTCTTGCAACATTTTGACTACATTTGGTGCTTTGCTGCTCAGCAAGTGGGAAAATATGGTCACCACAGAGAGATCTGAAGTTAAGAGAAAGCATCACCAAAATACCCCCGAAAAGTATACAATGCTTGATGGTCATTAATTAACTTTCATGCCAACCACTGTTGGCAGCCAACTTTGGCATGCCTAATAATGTTGCCTTGGTGGCTACATAAAATATTATACATAAGGATGTCTAAACCTTTAAATGATCTTGAGGAAAACATCACAAGGTCCTGAGCTGACAAAGTGAATGTGAATGAAGGTCTTGTTTCCACATGATAGAGAATTGATAGGAACGTTGGTTACTGTACGTTAAAGTTCATGTGGGAAAGGGGCTTCAGAGAGGACAGGATGAGGGGAGACAGAAGATGAATAGGGCAGGACTGTTTATTTATGAAGTGATTTTTCCTCTCATCGAGGAGAGAGGGAGCCAGGCTGCCCATTGTTTGTCACTAATGAACAACGTGAACGAGTGTGAGAAAGAAAAAGAAGTGCAAAGAACAGCGGCGGCTACAAACCAGACAGATTAACATGAAAACAAAAACAGTTTGCCCCTTTTCAATTTAACATCAACTTAGCAATCAGCGTTTGGTGTTGGGGGGGGGAAACTAGCTGTCCATTTTGTGCTGTTTCAGGTCTGTAATCCTTTTTTTGCTAAAAGCATAGTGTTCTCAGCACACACACACACACACACACACACGCCGAATTTTGTCTGTAGTAAATGTCTACAGGCAAGAGGATAGCTCTGAAAAGGAAATGGTCTATTAGAGTGTCTCAACCCATTTATTTATTAGTATAAAAGCCCCAGGCAGGGGTGATGTAATCTCTAACAGCTCCTTTAAAGTGTCTTTCCCAGCTACCTGATTTGTTAACAACACACCACTGTATGGGGAGGTGTTTTGAGTGGATTTTCTGGAAACCAGGGTTCTCATTTTCAAATTATTTTGTAGTATTTTCCCCAAAATATCATTACCTCTAGTCTCAAAACAAATTTGAAACTGAAAAAAAAAAAAAAAGATACCGTGGAGTGGTAATCCCAACAAAGACTGGACAGTCCAGTCACGTAAACTTTGGTACAGTTTGACTTTACAAAAAGCCTGTTTTTGTCATGGCCTCAGACTAAAACTGAACTCAAAATCACAAGGGCATGTTAAGTACACGACAAATTTAGCCTTCTCACATCAAAACAAACAATTGAAATCCACTCTGTTTTAGCGCAGTTGAAGGAGGCTCTTGTTCTTAATTAATTTGCCACTTGTGTCGGGGGTGAGGACGCGCACAAGGTAGCTTCATTAAGTGTTCACACTGTTAGCTGTGACTCTGGATAAGAGCCGCCGGTACATGTGTACAAATGTCCAAAGTTAGGAAATCAGGAGCAACTGTAATAATGTGAAGAAAGATGTGATGTTTTTGTAATGTTTAAATAGATTATGTTATTGAGCTGTCATCTTTTGGCTAATCTGAATTTTCTGATTATTATTTTTGTATAATTGTTCTCCTAGTTCTGCCCAGTTATCTTCAATTCAGCAGTTGCTCACTGGTACCACGGCTCAAACCCTGTCTGTATAGCCCATGTACAGCTTTACTTTGTTCATTCCACTTTCACCTCCTTCAAAGAAATCATGCACAAAATGAAAAGTGGAAACAGTCATCTCTGTAAGCTGTTAAAGGCGCAGAATCCCACAGATCCCACTGCTTGTTTTCAATATCCTCCTCACCCTCCTCCTACTTTTTACTAAACCCCATCTTGCTCCTGTCTGCTCCCTCCCTGCCCCCCGTTCTCTTTCCACCCATGTCCTCCCTCCCTGTGTGTGTGAGCGGGTCAGCCCTCCCTACTAGGCAAGTGAAGTAAACACCCCCTTTTGCCCCTCTCTCTCTCTCTCTCTCTCTCTCTCTCTCTCTCTCTCTCTCTCTCTCTCTCTCTCTCTCTCTCTCTCTCTCTCTCTCTCTCTCTCTCTCTCAGCTGGGCTGCTACTGTCAGACCAGGTTGGAGGACAATCAACTGCAACTGCTGCTGCCACTACTGGTGTGTCTTGTGTGGTGTGGGCTTTCTCACGTTGCGGTGGAAGCACACACATACAGGAGCTTGCCCGGTCCTGCCCCCTCTCCCTCTCTCTCTCTCTCTCTCCTCTCTCTCTCTCTCTCTCTCTCTCTCTCTCTGGCACACACACACACACACACTCGGAGCGAGAGGCAGTGTGTGAGTGGCGGATCCTGTCGTGTGGAGTGTACTGAAGAGAGGAGAAGAGAGGAGCGGAGCAGCAGACTCTACCATGCCAGTGCAGGGAGAAAGGCTGAAGCGCTGTCTCTCTCTCTGCTTCTGGAGCCGGAGTCCTCTGCTGTTGCTTGGACTGTTCTCTCTGCAATCACAAGCATACGGTGAGTTACTGCAAACTTTCTCCACTCGCTTCTGCCCTCAACCTGGTTGCTGTTTTTACTTAGCTTTGCTCTGAAGTTGCTCTTGCTGCAACTCATCAAGTTTCTCTTTTACACCTTAAAAGTTTGCTTATTGAGAGTTTCTTAGATGTGAGTGTAATGTTTTTTTTTGCCCTCTCTGTGTTTCACTTCTTGAGCTTTTCACTACTTGTACACTTTGTGGCTACGTGTGTGTGTGTTACTTTTAAAAGTTGCAGCTTAAATCTCATCTCTGCTATGCAGTGTCTGCAGTCTGTAAGCAACTTGTGATGACTGAGTTTTAGGAATCAGCTTCTAAATGTAACTGTTGTAAACATGATCCTAAACATGAGACATGTCTATGGTTGTTTTACATTATGGAATTGTTCATGTTTAATGTTACATGTCTGCATCACAGCAGAAAGTGTAGGATTTTATTAAAAAAAAAAAAAAAGTCCCAGCTGAGAACTTTTTCATTTTATTTTCTATTTATAGGGTTTTGGTGGGTACAGATCTGTGTTTTGCCTTTTTGTTGGGCTGATAACAGTGAATTTGAGACCTCAAGTCATTTCAAAAACATAATTATAGGGATATTAAATTGTGTTGCATATCAATATATACAATCAATAATCTCTTAAAAACTATACAAACACAAGTCAAGACATTTGGAGTTGTTTGAGTAATTATTTAAGTTAGTATTTTATTGATTTTCTAAATCACTTTGTCAATTTCACACTTTCACACAAAGTGGCTCTGAAATTAAGTTCCATATATGTAATCACAGTGTGCTTGATGGTTTCTTCAGACAGGCAAAGGGTTATATTGTCATGGACTGACATTGTTATCGTTAGCCGCATCAGCCGCTTTGTCTGTGACCATGTTTGGTATCTGGAGTGTGATTGGCGAGGTGTTAGAGGGAGAACGTGTCAGATTTAATAGTCTGTTATGTTTGGTGCCGTGATGTGTGTCATTAAGGTTTGGCACTCTGCTTCTGTTGTTTTTCCTGCTTATATGGCACAGCAGCACATTCACTGGTTCAGAAAAGTCAGTATTGAAGGAATTTACATGGTAATGTGTGTGCTGTTAAGTTGCCCAAAATACAGGCTTGGAGAGTGTTTCTTATGAGTGCTGTGCATATTTTTCTTTTCTTCTTTTATTGTTGGTCTATTTAAAGTCATTGGAGATTGTTTCAGCTGGGAGCCCTGAAGTTAAGCCAGCAGAGGCTCATACCTCATACTGTGTGTTATGTGCTGAGGTCGTCCTGCGACCTTTGGTTGTATGTCATCCCCTCTTTCTCGTCCATCTTTCCTGTCATTGTCAGAGGTTGAGTTGGCTTTCCTTTGGAGTCCATGCTGAGCACCCCCCTCCTTTTGGTTCACTCTCTTTGCTTGCAACTGCTGTTTTATCATTAAAACCAAGCCTGGGAAGAAATCCGTGAACATCTGAGTCATTTGCACTGAACACATGAACATACATATGAACACAAACATAAAAATCGCCTGAATGTTTTAGATTCATGGTAACACATACTGCTCTGTCCAAGAAGCCGCAGAACAGCTGCCAAAGAAGAGGGCATATGTGAAATCTGACATAAAGTTGGACCTCTCCCAAGTTTTTTTTTTCTTGTTTGTGTTAAGTCATTCACACTATGTCTTCTGTTTAAGAAAAATCCAGAAGGGATAATCCAAGGGCAACCGGGCTTGCTTTAGATTTTTGAAGACCATCCGCCTCTCATCCAAAAAGCCTCTTCATTTCTGGGACTAAAGCAAGTCCAGTTGTCCTTGGATTAGCTCCTCTGGATATACCATAATGCTGTCGGCACCTACAGGAAGTACTGCGCATGTGTTGAACGTCTCCTCCAAGCCGACTCGAGAAAGTAGTATAAACAGAGTTACTACACGACACCACTCTGTGGTGTCCACAGCTATACGCATCTGCTCGGGACTATATCTGTGGCTTTAGGATGTCTGAGATGCAGTGGTAATACCGCTGTAACATTAGTGCGCCACCTATAGGTCAGTAAAACAAATTCCCTTCCCATGATATCTGCTAGATCTGAGCAGAAATCTCACTGAAAACATTATTTTTTTAATCTGAGGACACATTTTTCAGCCTTCACCCTTATTCCTGCAAATTCCTGCCAGACCTGCAATTTTTCACAGCTAAGTCTGTATAGGTAAAAAAAAAAAATAATAAAAATGGTAGATTATTCTTAACTATAACAATATTGAAATATATTTGGACTTCCCTGAGCTTCACCTAAATTCCCAGATGGTAAATTTAAAAAAAAACTGAGTGCATCATTTCTTTTTTTTTCAATTTTATTTTTAGTTCCCCTGTTAACTCATCAGTCTTGGCTTCAGCAAAATGCCCAGATTGTAAATCTGAAAAACAAACAGGATGCGTGTCATTTTATTTCTCAGCCGAAATGGTTTTTGTTCGTTATAGTTGAATTAGGTGTGCCGGGCCGTTCCACATTGTTGAAACTGTATTTAAATAGCGTTTTGCCTGGGGCCTAATCCCAACAGCCTCACTCATTGGTTGACACATCGATGATTCATTGGACCAGCAACAGGCTTGTTCATATGTTGACATATAAATGATTGATTGTCCTGGTAATAAATTCAGCTGTGACTCAACAGGCAAATATTTGTTTTTTGAAAAACCGCTTGAAAAAAAGATGGAGCAGGTAGAGAGAGATTTTTATTCAGACTATCTGTACCTCACTCACTGTATTCTCTCCATCTTTCTTCTTACTTCTTACTCGTTCCCTCTCTGAAACAGCAGACTTGGTTAGCTAGTGTTTCCTGGTCCTATAGCCACAGGTGAACTGGAGTTATTAAAGGTTTTAGGCAGGTGGTAGAAAGCTACAGTGTTGTGTCTGCATGAAGGTTACAGTTTGCCCTAAAGCATGTCTAGGCCATTGTCTCTGCAGCAAACAAATAAAGGCCAATGGTTTCATTACTCTTCAAGGAGAGATGAGAGTGTATGCACACTTTATAAGTGTGCATAAGTGTGTGCATTCCCACACACAGACACACACACACACACACACACAGATCTTCTGTGACCTTCCACCTACGCCAGGCTGCAGCCTTCAATGTGAGTTCTGGGAAGTGAGGACTGAGCGTGATAGCTTACATTTCATTGTCCTTGGTGGAAATAAGCACCGCTGTATCAGTTTTCACAGTCAAAGCTCTGCCAGTTGCTTTGCTTTTGTCACTGCCCGCTAATGAGACTCTTTTGCTCTCTGCAGAATTTTCGGTTTTGTTTTAACGGTATAAAACACCTACCTGGGATTTAGCCAAAATAATTGCTTCGCACATGTTGTTGTTTGACACTGTGTTCTCCAAGTACTGAGAATGTGCTGTACCACTCTTCAACTTGCATTTCTCAGTGATCTGTTTTTAGTTTTCATAAAGTTGTTGGCAAAATCTGCGTGCTGTATCATTTTCTCTCTCTCTCTCTCTCTCTCTCTCTCTCTCTCTCTCTCTCTCTCTCTCTCTCTCGCTTTCTGCGTGTGTCACTGAACACCTGCTTGATGATTTCATGAGGTTTTACTGAGTTGGTGTTTTCTTCACACAAGAACAGCTTTACTCAAAACTGCATTCACGGGGTGTGAGAGAGACCAAATGTTCTCTCTTAACTTTGAAGGTCAGTCTATACCTGGTGTCTGATGCTAGTTTTCTAGAAACTGTTTCAAGAAAATCAATATGCTTTGCAGGTGATAGACAAGATATGTATTTATTGTCACCCATGCTGAAATGGATGCATCTCAAAAGAGATCAAAAGCATTAAGCTGAGTCCATCCAGGGATGTAAAGTGATGAAAGAATGCGACTGAAACAGCAAGAAGAAATGCAGAAGACGAACAGGATTCAGGGTTCAGGGAGACTTTGTTTTCAGGAAGTCACTGACAAAACTATTACGCTCATGAAAAGCTGACAGAGACTTTTGAATAAGAAACAGAAGGCATGAGAGCTGACTCACTGTACCGTATTGCAAGTAGCGCTTTATGCTTCTCAGTCTCAAAGCTTTCTGACAGGATGTGTTGAGTCCCCTTGCTGGAAACTGATACCTCATTAGAACTACTGATCTGCTGGCTGTGAAGCTGAAACACAGAGGTAAGGTGTTGCTGCCGGTCGTTGAAAACAAATTGTTGCTGTCCCGAAGAAAACTCATACCTTAGATTTAGCCTTTTTTTTATTTTCATTGCCAGTCACATCTGAAATCAATTCTTCCACGCAGCTGGGGCCACGAACCACAGTCTACCCAGGGAGTCTCTGAACGGCCGAGGGTTAACAAGGCAGACCCAAAAGGCTAATATGGTGGCAGCAGTTGAGGATATACGGGTTCAGTGACAAAGCAGTGACAAGAATATGAGTCCCTGATATGCCATGCTTTACACTTGGCTCATATGTTGAGTGTTTGAGGGAAAAAAAATGTCCCCTTGTTATGACCTCTAAAAGGTGGAAGGTAAGGGGAAGTGAGGAGAGTTTGGGACTGAGGGGTATTACATCCTGTAATGGATACAGATCCAGTAACTTCTATCCCAGTCAGATTACCGGTCTGGCCCTGACTTCTTAAGACACAGCTGGAGCAGGGGAAGTTATGTGTGTGTGTGTGTGTGTGTGTGTGTGTGTGTGTGTGTGTGTGTGTGATAGAGAACGAGGGAGAGAGAGAGAGAGATTTTAATACAAAGAAAACACTGTGTTTTTTGTGTACTTGCATTTGAAATGTGTACATTATTTTTAAGACAAAGGAAATTGATTCGATGAAGTCAGAGGAACATGTTTGTAGGTTTTTTTATTATTATGTGTGTGTGTGTGTGGGTACAGAGGCCAGTGTTTCAGGCCACAGTCTGCCTGTTTTGCTCAATAAGTGTCATCAAAACATTGCAAACTTTTACCTTAGTCATACACTGTTGTGCTGAGGCTAAAGTTTGCAGTTGGACAGTTTTATTGTGCTACTTTATAGTAGGAATGTAGCATTTTCAGATGATTAAAGCCCAGCAGTCATACTTAAAATGTGATTTTGAACAGTTAAGTTGTGGCGGTTATTGTTGTGAAGCAGATTTAGAGCTTTCAGCGCAGTACAGTACAACACAATGCAGTGATGGACAGATAACAGGTGAAGCAGAGCAGTGCAAAGCTGTCTTTCACAGCCACACTGCACTGGGACTATAAGGGCTTAGGGTTTTCCATGCACTCGCACTCCCCTCATAATACTCCCCCCTCCACCTCCTCTCTGCCCCTGGAACAATTTTTTGGATAGGGAAGTCTGAGCAGCGCTGGGAGAGAGTTAAGGCTCCTTGTTTTTGCTGTGTGACTTGATGTATATAGAGTCGAGACGGACAGAGAGATCCAATATAGTGGAATTGTTGGGTTTGAAAAAGAGGAGAGAGGAGCAGATGTGAATTGAAGGACAAGGGGAGGGAGGAGGGATCATGTATGTACAACATATAACATACAGCGAGTGCATTTTTTTCTCAGTCAAGCTTTGAAGGCATCTCCTCCTCTCTTTTCCTTTGGGAAGAATGTTTTACCCCTAACTTATCCTTTTAGATTTGGTGGTTGAAGATATCTTAAAGATTTTCAGGCCAGGATTGGTTTTACTGACTTGACCGAAAAATAAATCACCTCATGATCCCATTACCTGTGCTTTATTCCAGTCACAGGAAGGAAAAATGAAGGAAGAAAGTGGGGAAAAAAAGAGAAAGAAACAATCTGCTACTTTAAATCTGGCAGTGAAAAAAATGAATGTATTACAGGCTATAATTTAAGGTCATTTGTGGATGTCAGGATGCCCACTTTTAACCAAATGGCTTTGCAATAGAGACAATCATCATACGCTATGATAGGTACCTAATGGGTGTCCAGATGGAAGTGGATTTTGAATGTGTGTGCGTGTGCATATGTGTGTGAACGCCGGGCCTAGCTGACAGCATGTTTGTCCAGTGAGATAGTACAGAGGAGGCCTGGAGCCAGTGATGGGTGATATGTGACTTAGTTAATGGGAAGCTAATCACATGGAGGAGACAGTGGGACGCATACAACTGTAAACACACTTACACAAACACACACGCGAAAAGCAGGGACTCGCACACTGATTACACGTACAGATCGCTGGCATGTGTTCGTGTCACGCATGTCACACGAATACACACACTAATGTCCTCACTTCCAAACGTTTTCCCACACATTAATAGGAAACACATTAATATCCACACATAGAGGATGCGAATGGAGATGACTGAGACGCCACAGACAAGAAAACTGGGAAATAAACACATGGCAGCTGTAATGTTAACACCATCAGCCTCACAAACACACAGTTAACCTATGCATACACTAACGCAACCTCTAACGCACCCCTACCCCACAGGCACACAGCAAGGCACCCACTTACACACTGATTTGCCTTGTTTCATTCTCAGTGTCGGACGTCTCAAATGCAGATTTTGTTGATTTATCATTCGGCCCCAGCAATTATTGTCAGTGGCTTTTACCTCATGAAAATGATTGTGTTTGTGTGTCACGGTGTGAGTGCCGTGCGTACGTGTGGTTTTGCTTACTGACAAGTAGATGTTTTGATTGACCCTGTCGAAGGGCTAGATGTGTCCTGAAAGAGAAGTGATTGTTTCTGGTATCTTATTACACACTCCTTGAATGTAGATGTTTGCGTGTGTGGTCACTGGAGCCTTTAGTTATACTGCTGTTTGATATGCATGTTTAATGCCCGAACTGAGTGAAACTGCATTTCCGTGATATGAATCCAGCCTGGATGGTCTTGTCAAGATTTAAACCATTTATAGCAACAGCAACGCACATTTGTGTTTGGCGATGTGTCCCTGTTGCCGTGACGCTCCAGAACAAATCTGCACAGGCTTGACACAAGACTTGACTCTAAGCTCATGAGCCCTGTGGCAGAGCCTGGGATGCACAACATTTAAATGAAAATGAACACATGTTGAGCAAACAAATATTCTGCATTTACATAAATTTAAATGCCAGCGCTGAAGGAGACTGTGGATGAAGTGAGTTGAAATCACTGGGTGTGGAGCAGTGGTGCATGCAAATAATGAGATCTGCTTATAGTGACCACTAGTTTGATTAGATTAGATTGACTGGTGGAGCTACGCACATCACGCCAGACCAATCATATATGTGTTTTAGTGATTTTAATGGGTTATTTGCCACCGCAGTCCAGGAGTGAACATGATGCAAATTGGTATGAAAAACAGGGGCATGGCAATATGCCTTTGAAAATTCTCATATAGATCATAGGATATCTAAGTTCAAAGTCACAGGCAACTGAACTTGCAGATTTCTCTCCACATATCGCATATCTTTTTTTTTTTCTCTTCTAGATAGCGTGAAGTGATGGTTGTAAAAACAACAGGGTCACGGCTTTCTTGTTACAAATAAAATCACAAATAAAAAGAGATTGTGTCAAGGTGCTCCATAATTCAACAAGGTCAAAAACGATAAACAAAATCTCCTACATTGTGCGCTCTCTGTTCCCTATCAGCATGTGTGCCACCACTCATCATTCCAGAAATTACTGTGAGTATCGAAACGGCTTGACCTGGGTTGCTGTAAACAACTTAATCAAACTCTTAACTTAATCTGAGCACTCGCTATAATCAAGCTATTTGTGTGCATACCAATTGAACAAAGTGAAACTTGTGGGCTGGATATTTGGACCTCGCTGCACATCACACATCGAGCCATCAAGGTTATTGGAAATGCCAGACTCACATTATACTTTTTAGTGTCTAATTTCAATCAATTTGTGAATCCGTACTGAGGTTGGTGACTTTCATTAACCTTTAACTTTTGTGTGACATAAACTTATTCATCCTCCTCCTCTACAGTGCTACATTTGTACACCTTTCACTCAGTCTTTTCTCTACACTTTCTTGTCCTTTTTGATGTTGTCTGTGGTATGCTGTGTGTTTAAAGTTTGTGTGAGTATTTATTTTAAGAAATCATGCACTAGATGGGTGTTTAAAGTGGTGCAATTCCTCAGCTAGTGCCTGCGTATTGTGTTGACCAAGAGATGAGCAGCTGTACAATGTTCATTTGAGTATGGGATAAAATTTAATTCATTTATAATCATAATTATAAAACAACAGTGAGGTTTAAGGATACTTTGTCATCATAAAAATGTGCAACATCGTGTATGTGCATTGTTTCAGGTTGTACCTTACTGTGGAGTGTAGAAGGGAAAGGAAGACAAGAGATGGAGAGATTATGTAATTTTGAAAAGATTCCTCTATCTTACTACAAAGATACTAGTAGTAGTTTTTCTCATCTTTGTCTGCTGTGTGCACATAGACACATATGAACACGCACAAAAGGTGACATATGAATTTACACACTGTAAAACCCGCCGTTTTTAGCAGCGAACGGATTGTATCTCCCAAAAGTGAAGTATCCCTACTATGCTGATGTCATTCTCCATTTCCCAAACCACCTTTTAGCTTGTGAGTGTGTGTGTCTGTGTGTGTTTTTAATTGCTCTATTATACGCACAGTGTGGGTGCAAGAGTCACATTCCTTTAATTCTAAACTTGGGTTGTTATATTTGCCATGGCCAACTATCGGCTTGGCGAGTGTTTGGCTATTGTTTATCAGCATGATTTTTGCATACCACCATGATGGAACAATGTGTCACATGATGATATCACGGGAATAGCATATCCAATATGATAAAAATAGCTGCCAAGTTTAAATGGACTGTGGCGGTGTGTATTAAAATTCAGTGCCGCTTATTACTCTATGATTGGTGTGCATTGTACTCTACGTTGTATTCTGTGACAAAAACAGATCATACAGTATGTAAGTGTGTAATGATATAACTTTTAGCTCTTCTAAACAGAGAGTGTAGGGTTATGGAAATATGTTTTGCTCAGGGGATTTATGGAGGCTTTGTTAATTATTATTTTGTTGTACATTTAAGTCCAGTGTGTATCTTTTTTTTGAGGGTTAATACCACACAAGGGAATCCTTGTCAAGATCTGACAGACTGCAGGCACAAAGCATAATCTTTAATCAAGCAGTAGACACCTCAAGCTGAAGAGGTTTGGATTTCATTTCTGCGTCAGTGGATCTGAACACACTCACTTTAAGGTGTTTTAGAGAATATGAGTTTACATTAGAAACCACACGCTGAAGGCCGTGGATCCAATATCTGATTTGTGGTTGGGTTTGGAAATAGTTGTAGAATAAACATGCTCATGCACACAGACAAGAGGAACCAACACTTGACGTTCAGACAGTGGGAGACTGACGGAAACCACCAATGGAACTAATTGGCTAAAGTTCATCAACAGTTCATTTTATATCAGTAGACAGTCATTATTCCAGTTTTGGTTATTTGTTTTGTGCTATATTAGAGCAAATTTGATGAATCCAGAGGGTAGTCAGAGTATTTCTGAGGGACACCTCTTCTTCGTTTCTACTAAATGTTTGTGATTGTAAAGATTATATTTCACTTAGTCTAAAGATGTCATCTTTGATATCATGTGTTGCAATAGAGAACGTTTTCTCTGATTACCCTGATAAATTGATATTATGTCAGGCACTGTATATGCAGTGTAACTCTGTATATGCTCTTGCATATGGAAAAGCATTCCTTTGTGGCACACACATCTGTCTGACGGAATAAAAGAGCAGCTGCTTGGAGGGAGCTGTAGGAGATCTCCAGTGCTTCTTGTAGCTTCATTCCACAGGAGTTATTTGAAAAGACATTTAGGAGAATGTTATCTTCTTTGCATAAATTCTGAAGTGCATGAACTCTGCTTAACTATACAATTTTTTTACTGTGAGTAAATATTTTTGTCAGCCAGCCATTCTCGTACTTACAATTTAATAAAATGCCTCAATGTACCTGATTTGTATTTAGATTTTAATAGAGTTATTAGAGGCTGGTGGTATGGATATAATCTACCATCACAGTGATGTGATTTTATATTGTAGTAGTGATAGATAGTATAAAACACAGTAGTTTTCTGAAATTTTAAAAACAGAGGGGAATCTCTGTTTGACTGTTGCTATAATGCAGTTCCTCTCATTGACTTAAAGTATGCCTGCATTGGTAGACATGGTGTAGTAGTGGTCAGGATGTAGTTTAAGTAGTTTATGAGCCAGAGTTGAACCCAAAGGCATTAGAAGTACACACAGTACACAGCCTCAGCCCACTGATCCAGCCGTATGCCCGCTGTACATGTGAGTTGATGTGGGCTGTTTTGTGATGAGAAGGAACCCACAGATGGCCATGAGAAGGAGCAAAGGAGCCTTTTGATCGAGAGACCAGCTGGTCTCCTTTCTCTCTATTCTTTGCTTTGCTCTCTCACACCTCCTTAAAGGACCGTTTCATCATTTCCTTGTATTCCACCGAGGGGACGCTGAGGGCCTTCTGGAATGAACTCAGAGTTCCGGAATCCTTGTGTACCTGTCACTCATCCCCATAAAAGAGGACACACACACACACACACACACACACATACATACACACACACACACACACACAAGCCCCGCTGGTTGCAGCATAAAGCTGGCAGATGACAGCTGCATAACCAAAGACTGGCACTGGCTCATTACCGCATCATTCATCAGTGTGACATAATGAAGGAATGTTTAAAGAGCTGTTGATGATGTTGTTGTGCTGGAGGACAGAAGAGCTGAATGCAGCTCTAACAAGATTTGAAAATAGGTAGTTGTCAAAGAAAAACTTTACATTTTTGTCCCTAATTGTCTCTCACACTCACTATTTCTATTGTGCTAAAGGAAAATATAGAAAAAAAAGGATTTTTTTTGTGTCTGTGCCACATGGCACCACTTTCCTCTTTTGTGATTGGCTACTTTGTGGTCAGTCTCTATTCAGGTTGGAGAGCTTGTTTTTTTTTCTAGCGTTTTCCAGGCATTTTAATCATCTTCATGTTTTCCAATACCAAATAATAAAAAACTGTAATTCCATTGGCAATCGCTATATTGCTCCTCACATGAAAACTAGTTTCCCCCAGTCCTTATATGTTGTTCCTACTTGTGCTTGAAGTAGCACCCTCATATAGAATTTATCTGAGACATTTAGGAGAGTGGATGAATAAAGAGGTGTTAAAATGTGGGAGAAGAAAGAAACAAAGTGGTGTAAAATGTTAAAGAGAAAAAAAACAAGAGCAGAGTGGGCTTCTTTTTGAAAGCTGTAAGGAAGAGGGGGGTGGAGGAGTAATGATGCATAACTTCATCCTGCCCTCAAGGCACCAGTATATACAGCAGACCACAGGTCCGTGGCTGAGATTGTGTGCCTTTAAGCTATAGGCTGAGAAGCCAAAGACTCATTATCTTGCTTTAACACAAGTGTCAATAAGCACAATCCCTGAATCCAAGTTGGTTTGACTTGAAGTGTAAGTGATCCTGATCTTTCCTCTTTAAATATCAGAGAATATAGTTTGATCAACAGTGCACTGTGGTTTATGAGCAGTAATCCTGTTCCCACAATCAGAATAATGGTGGTAACTATAATTTGTTCGATTACCTATCAGGATAAAACATGGCAATTAAGATGAGAAGACGAAAAGAGAGCTTACAGAACTCAAAGACAAATTACATTTGAATTCCAAACTAACTTTTGGTTGAAACGGGGCTTAAGTTTAGCCAAAACAGTAAGACAGGCAACTCCAGCTTCCCAGCATCCACCCTCCAGCTCACAAAGTGGGGTTCATTAAGACATTCCTGTACATGTGGGATGGCTCGGCTCATCTCAACATTGACGGGGAAGAAAAATGTGGAGATAAGAACATGCACTGAAAGCACATGGAAGTGGAGAAAAAGGCAAAAACTTCAGAGAGGGAAAGAGAGAGCAGGAGGAAGAAAAAAAACCCTTTCACCTTCCATGTTTCTCCCAATGTACAGACGGCACTGTCAAACACCAGGAAGATGAACTACTACTTAGAAGAGAAGGGAGGAAAGAGAGGGGGGTGGTGGTGGTGAAGGAAGGGAACAGTGTTGTCAAATGAGTGTGTCTTAAGTGGAAGGGGGATGCGGGTAGTGTTTACATGGGCTCGGTGTAAGGGCTTTTCTGGTAGGCCTTGTTTGACATGGCCAGGATGAGTAATGATTATGTTCTCTCTCCCTGTGTTTCCCCTCTGTCTGTCTGTCTCTGTCTATCTTCCTCTGAATCTCCCCTCTTCATCTTGCTATCTCATGCACAATATCCCTCTCACTCACTTCTGTCCCCTCTGTCTATCGAAATATCTGTCACCTTCTTTCTTTCTTGTTTTTTTTTTGTTTCAGTTTGTACAAAGTGGCATCTGTTGAAAGGAGGCCTTTTAGCTTTTGGGGGTTCATGGGGCCACGGTTGTTAATTGCGTGTTGACAGTGGCCCCTATATCCTGCCATCAAGCCTGAAAAGCCTATAGGGGAGACCTGAAAGCTCATAATGGTATCTGAAAGGCCATTTTAGTGAAAGAGCTTGAAACAATTATAGTGTCACTGAAGCGCCTGGAAATTCTGCCAGTTTCAGCATGCATATATTACTTAACTTGCCGTATGTTTTGACATTAGTGGCACTTAGTGTGATTTGGACTGGAGCCCCATTGGTCAGTGCAAAGGGGTTGCACTTAACAGCCAGAACCAGGCCATGGGACGTCTTATACTTGATGAAAAGATGCCTTATCTCCTTTACCTCTATGAAACACTTTATATCAGGTTATACATTCTTCTCACCAGCCACAATCTATGTATGTGCTAGTATGGAATAAAGCATTTTCCTCGGTTCCACGGATCTTTTTTTTAAGATAAGATTTGGAGAACATGCAGGGTCAAAGCCTTCCTTCTTCCTAAAACAGCAGAATATTTGACCCTAGTTACTCTCCCTCCTACAGACAGATGGGACCAGCTCATAGAAAAACAGTATATTACCTTCAGGACCAATGAAACATTTATCAGGCTCTGTATCCAAAGCGTCCATTAGTCAGAAGGAGAAAGAGAAATATGACAAATAAGGAGAAAATCAAGAACAACAACAAATCCCAAGCACTGATTCATGATTACAAGATAAGAGATAGAGATACAAAGAGATGCATAGTTAGATTATCTCAAATGACTCGCTCACATGCCTGACATTTCCAAAGAGTCAGGAGACAGTGGGGAGATGTAAGGCAGCCGTTGTCACAGTTGTACGATAAAGCAATTCCACTGATATTACATTATGAAGTGTCAAAATATATGGGCTTAGGCAGGTAATGCAAAAGTTATCTCAACATACTGGAAAGATGTAAATAATGGTCTCGGTTTGTAATGTGACGGAGTATATTGTAGGGCCGCGACTACCTAACAGTTTTAAATAATGTGATGGCATTTCAGGAAAAAATCACAAATGCAGAGGAACACTAACTCTAGCTGACAGCAGACAATTCTTCTACAGCACACATTTTGTTACATGGAATCCAGTAATGATTCCTGATTTAACACAGATAATCCAATAAGTATTGGGTTGATCATTTTCACTTAAAATTCCATGTGCCTTTTTTTTTTTTTTTTTTTTTTTGCAAGGAGCATTAATGAATTAAACAACCTACTGCTAGGCTGTGGCTTTTCTTTCCTTTTTGTCTCTCACTGTTTATATCTCCCCTACTGTCTCACACGCACGTACGCACACACACACATGCTCGCATACACAAAAGCAGTAGCCAGGGATCCCAGGTGTAGGATGGAAAGGAAAGGCTTTGTGTTTTGTCAACAGCACAGCAGCACCTCACATGACTATCCGCTGGACTCGCATAGGGAGGACAGGGCAAAGAGAGTGGAAGATGAGAATAGAGAAAAGAAGATTGAGAGGCCGTGTGAGCGAGTGGAGAAAAAGGAAATAATGAGATGGTTTGAATGGGGGAAGAAAAGGCTACGAACTTTTACTAAAGGCCGATATGCAGGAGAGAGGCAGAGGAGGGCTAAAGAAAGAGATATAGGGCGATGAAGAAGGGAGGGGAGAGTTTGGCAATGAGTGAGACGCAAAGTGAGTGAGCATTAGGGAGTAGGATGGAGTAAGTGATGGGAGGGAGAGAGTGAGAGAAAGGGTGGAAAAGGCCAGTGGCCTCTGCTCTGTCCCCTCTGTGTGCTGCTAAACTGCCCACCAGTTCCCCGCAGCTCTGTCACTTCTCGTTTGTTAATCCCCCTTTCTTCTCCCCCTCCTACTCTTCCTCGCTCCCTTTCTCTCAAATTGGTCAATTGTTAATGTGACCCCTTTAAACCCCACCGTCCCTCTCTTGCGGTATTGTCAACACATTATCAGTGTGTGCAAGAGAGACATTTACAAAGGGGGGTGTTTGTTTGAAAGAATTTGCTAAAGTTATTATTTTTTTTTGATAATGTCCCATGTGCAAATAAAAAAGCTTAGAAACATTTTATGAAGCTGCTGTATGGGAATGCATGTTTCTTTTATGTTTTTTCACAGTATCATATTTTTATGATACTGTGTCCGTTTAACACCGCAAGCATGTCCATCATGAAGAAAGAAGGACTCAGTGCTAGAAAATCAATGTCAAATCACATCAGTGTTGCATTGATCAGTCAACATGATTGAGATGAACGAGCACCACCACCTCATCCATTCAACTGCATCTTCTCCTGGACTGTAACACACAGGAGAAAAGTGTAAGCATTAGATCAGAATATAATTGGCAAACAGTATTTAATCTTTTGACTTTGAGATGTGACTTACCTTTCTTTGAGCTGCAGTCACTACAGTCAATATCACTTCAAGTTGTGGTAACTGTTGACTACATATTCATGAACGGCAAATAACACAAGTGCAGCACATTGACAACAAAGCAGATAAAGTATTAGTGACATAAATCAAGGCAGACAGAAAGATGAAAGAGAAGATATCCATTATCTGGAATTTGACTGACAGTGCATAGCCACCCTGAAAATATACAACACATTTTAAAGTTTACTTTCTTAAAAAAATTAGTTTTTCAGAGGTGAGGCTCTCTACAGATCTTTATCTTTTTTATTTTTATGTTTTATTTATTTTATATGTGTGAAATTCCAATCAACTGCCCTTACTAGATATACCAGTAAGTACCTTGATTTTAAAATAAATTTTAAATAGGGTGTCCAGCCGGTGTAGGACTGAGCCTTACTGTCTTAAGGCACGATGTGTCACTGTGTTATCCCAACATGATTTCCTATCAGACCAGATGTAATTCATTCCACTATTTGAAGTAATCATACCTCAGTGCTTCCACTTTCAAGAAGTCTTGCCCAGGATTCACATTAACCAAAAAAGTTGACTACAGAGCTGAAATTATTGCTTGAGCAGACTGTTGCACCAAGAGCTGATGCAATATATTGAACATATGAATAAAAGAAATGGAGGAAAAAGCCAAAAAGCAATAGCAATATAAAAACATCAGAAAAGCTCAGAGTTGTAGTTGGTTTAAAAGTGGCCACACTGCTGCATCACTAACAGGTCACATTAGCCTTAAAGGGTTTCTGTTTTGCTATTTCTATCCCACTTTTGCTGTATGGCTAGATATGTTTCAGTATAGATTTGCAGGAGAGAGAGAGAGAATAGTGCATTATAATGATATATAGTAATTTATAAAATACAAAAAAAAAACAAAGAAAATGACAGTAACATAAGTACATTATACAGGGATAAAATAGACACGTTGTGTTGCTGCACACAGAATCTTAAAATGTTCTGAGGTTAAAACATTTTACAACTTAAGGGAGTCCTGAAGCTTATTCCACCTATGAGGAGCATAATAGGTGAATGCGGTTTTTCCCAATTCTGTATTCAGGGATATATAAGTCTTAAAAGTGATGATAAATAAAATGGTAGTTTATTTAAGATGGCTGTATAAATTAAAAAAAAACAAAAAGTGTTGTTCCTTCCAAGTGGTAAGTGATGTCCACACCACTTCTAAAACTGTCACCTGTAATAAAGCTCAGAGAACTGTGATACACAGCATCAAGGGGCTTGAGGGTACGGGCCAGTATATGACATCATATACTGGCTTCCACGCTTCACACATTTTTCACAAAGACTGTTCAAAACCTCAACCCTTGAGGACAATCCAGCTTTACAGCCCCTAATAAGAACAACTAAACACCCATGATAAGTGGCCAGTAGTTGGAGTTTCCCAGTGCACAGCCGATATTGGCTTTTATGTAATTCTGACCAAGCACAGTAACAGCCAATTCTGTAAAATGGGAGATTAAAAAACTTTTTCTCTCAGCTTGAAAGGTGTTCATTTGTTCCTGACCTATAAGAAAAAACTGCAGTTTTGTGGTTTAAATTCCTAAGAGGGGTATCTCAGTCACTTCTGCTTTACTGTGCATCGCTTGTTCTTTATGAAGACAGTAAACATTTGCACAGAGAAATGAAAGTAGATGATTGGTTCCTACATCATGACTGTGCCTATTCACACATTCTGTATAAGGATTTGCTGGTTCTCATTCTGAGGGAGAGGCATCTGCTGCAAAAGGAACCTCTGAACTTCAGAACAAGAGGTTGAAAGCGGAGTAGGAGAGCAGATTCTGTATCTGCTAGTAGTTTATTTCAGAGAGGAAGGACTCATGCTTATTTTGGACCATCTCTGCTTGCAGCTGTTAAGCATCTGGTCTCAATGATCATGCTGGAATGAATGAAAATCTCAAAAGCCATGAAGAAAAGACACTTCCGTGATCCTTTTTTTTCCCCTCAAGTGACAAACAGGTGCCCTTTTGAAATAGGATAAGTAGGGAATACAACAGCTTCGTTCTAGTTCTTAGGAACTGTATCATTTGTTAGAGTTAAAAAAAAACATCTGCTGTGAGTGAACACATTGCACAGTATCAGGTGTTCAAGCTTAAAGTTTGTTTTTTTTCTACTGTATATGTTGCATTTTTTTTCTGACCTTTCCCTTGTCCATCTTTTTTTTACTTTGATAGTGGTTTCAGTTCAGTCAGCCAGCTCATGTGGAATGTATTTATGATATGAATACAGAGTATGTACAGAGTTGATATTTTGCCATCTTGGATCTGACCTCATCCCTGCAAGGTAACACCAGCGCAGCAGAGATTGGGGAGTGAAGATATTAAACTTCTGCCCCAGGGGAACTCAAACATACAAACCTGCAGGTGGATGCTGAGGTGGAGGCTGAGCTTATCAGACACAATATGAACAGCGAAAAGGAGTAGCAGAATCACAGTAGCAGAACTGCATTAAATACAATATGGAGCCATCATCATACAAGTGCCAAGAAGACAATAAATTCACAATAAATGCAAATACTGCACATGGGCAGATGACAGCAGTACGTATAAAGGCAGAAATTAGCACCATCGAACACAACCAAATCTGCAAGAGATGATCTAAAAAAGCCTGAAACACACACACGTTACAGTAACAAAAGCTTGCTCATGATGAACAGCAATAGCAACAAATGTGGTAGCATATAAGCAGTGGATCATAGCAAAGAGAGGCAAAGGAGTGGGAGTATTGAGTAGAGTATGTCCTGTGTAGCAGCACAGCTTGAAATGTCTGCTTAGATAATAAAATCCTTAAATCTGGCCGCCTTGCTTGTTACCACCAGTATCTACCTTTTTGCAGATATTTTCTATTATAAACATCTTCTAGTAGAGTCCACACAGTGGATTCCACACTACTAATGCAGTCCCTGCAGTGTCGGCACTGTGCTCGTTCCTTTGTAAAAATGTATTATGTATAATTCATGCATGTGCTTGTTTTTCCTGTATCTGTCACAGCTAAATGTTTCCTGTTTTTCTCCTGCTCTCTGTTTTGTAGGCAATATATTGGACAGTATGCTGCTGAGAGCATCCAGTAAGGAGGCAGTGGAGAGTGGGAAGGAGGCGAGTGGCAGCACAGCTCCCGCTTCCTCCTCGCAAAGACTACTGTGGTGTCACTGCTATCACCACTGCCCAGATGATTCAACCAATAATACATGCAGGTAAGAAGTAAGGTGCTCTCGCAATATTAGGTTGCTGCCCTCTATTTAAACCATCCTGCCGTCTCAAATAATAACTGCAACTAGGTTTGAACACATGCACATGCACCTGTGATTGCATTAACAGACATGAAATGATGTTATTGGTCGCTTTACTTACTGTAGCTAAATCTTGTTTTCCAGGACGGATGGCTACTGTTTTACGATGGTGGAGGAAGAGGGAGGGGTCCCGGTCCAGACTGCAGGTTGCCTGGGGCAGGTTGGATCAGAGTTTCAGTGCAGGGTGAGTAGATGACTGCAACATTGCAATCTAATTATCTCCCCACCCATCTTGTGCACCCATCTCATTTGTACCTTCCAACTGAGATCTTTACAAAGTCAGAAAATTTAGATCTGACTGTGTGTGTTTGCACCTCTACAGATGAGATTTTTTTTTTCTTGAATCTTGTACATTTGAATATTTCACTTTATAAATGGCTTAAATGATTTGTCAATTGCCCAAAAGTGTTGATTATCTCTGCCATTAAATTAACAACTGGAAACAGAAAGCATAAAAAAGGAAAGAAGAGCGGAAAAAACACTTTTCTGTCTTGCAGGATACATGGAGCTCACGTCAAAGGAGATCACTGGAATGCTGCACAGACCAAGATTACTGTAACAGAAACCTGCACCCTACACTGCCACCCCTCAAGCCACCTCGTAAGTTTCTTTATCTACTCTCATCGCTCCATGTCTCTTTTTCGCCAATGAAACACAAGGACAATTATAAAGAGCCACTTGTACACTAGTGGGTGACGGTGACAGTGTGGCAGTGACAGCGATACAGACAGGACCAAGATCTGTGACTGATGGTGTAGGAGCACACTGGAATCAGAGATAGAGAGATCATGACATTGTCGCATAGTCAAAGACGACTAAAGATGGGGAGGCAGTGGGAGTTAACTGTCAAATTTCCCCACACTGAGCTCGCCAAAGCTGCTGGGTGTCAAGAGGATACTGAGGTCTCTGCTGTGTACAATACTATACTCTATGTGTGTGTGAGAGTCTTTTTGTGTATGTGAGACAGTAAGCCTAGATTCCCAGGGAAATCACAAGCCCCAGCAGACACCGAGGGCAGAGTCATCAATCTGAAACCCTATCATAGGGGATCAGGAAGAGAATTCATCGACTAGACTGAGGGCTTCCTCTCGCTGTTGAGGGAAAGGACTGTGTGCCAGAAGAAAATGAAAAATTGATGAGTGAAATATGATTTGTACTTGATTTACTGTACACCGGTTCTTTCAAGTGACTTGTAAGGATGACTGATTTCTTGGTATCATTTTCTCTTTCCTTCCCATGTATTTATTGTTTTTGATTTGGTTGTGTTTTTTTTCTTCCTTGGTTTCAGCTTAAGTTTCTTGGGCGGAAAATTATTCCATCTTGAGAATGTCCAGTTGATGCACATTCATTCACATTATTGTGGATTATTGACAAAAAGAACAGGGAGAAGACAAATGTGTTTTGGGATTTTGTTTGTCTTGCTTACTGACATTTACGTCTTGTCTCTTCATATCCTCCTTCCCTTCCTTTTCCACTCTTTTATTCATCTGTTCACCTCTTCATCCTCCCCCCTCTCCAGTCTATGTAGATGGGAAGATCCACCACATGGCCTTGTTGATCTCAGTCACAGTGTGCAGCATTATACTAACTGTTATTATTGTCCTCTGCTACTTCAGGTAATTACACATAAACCCAAAGTCACTTACACACCTCCAATTATAATACACATACTCTTCACTACAGTGCATATTTCTATTCCCATTGGTTTATGGTACTTGTGTAAGAGGGTATGTTGAATAACTGTGTGATTTTACAGATATAAGCGCCAGGTGTCTCGCCCCCGGTACAGTATTGGTCTGGAGCAGGATGAGACCTACATTCCCCCTGGAGAGTCTCTGAAGGACTTGATAGAGCAGTCGCAAAGCTCTGGCTCAGGCTCAGGGCTCCCTCTATTGGTGAGATACCCAAATTGCATGACACACATAGGTCAGGATGTACAACAGTTCATCTAGAAAGACACCACTTTAACCTTATCCCACCTTTTGCTCCTCCTCAGGTGCAGAGAACGATAGCCAAGCAGATTCAGATGGTGAAGCAGATAGGGAAGGGGAGGTATGGAGAGGTGTGGATGGGCAGGTGGAGGGGAGAAAAAGTGGCTGTGAAAGTTTTCTTCACCACCGAGGAGGCCAGTTGGTTCAGAGAGACTGAGATCTACCAGACCGTCCTGATGAGACATGAGAACATACTTGGTAAGACTGGTTTCTTTCTTTGGTCACCCTGCCTGCCTGCCTGCCTCTCACGTGCTTCTTTACTGGTCTATTTGTCTGTTTCTCTAATTTTCTACTTTTTAAAAAATCAATCCAACTATACTCAACAAAGTATCTACCTGAGATTTGAAGTGAGAGATGAAAAAAAAAAAAACTGACAATAAATCCTCCCTGCAAACAACACTTACTAAGAATACAGCATAGTTGGAGTTGGACTTTGTCCATTCTTAACTATGCAGCACCATACTGCAGCACCACACCACAGTGCCAAAACTGATCAATTATAGCCAAGAGACCATACAACACAACAAATTATAAAGTAGACAACAACAGACTGCAAACCAAAACTTGCATAATTAAATGCCACAAGATGCATAGTAATTAAGCAGTGGGGCAGGAGATCACTTGCCAGTAAACTAGAAGACAGACTGCATTCCACAGTTGATAATACATGTTTCAATTTTAATGGAACACTAAGATCTGAAATAATATTAATTAAAAAAAAAACAATGTCATCAAATCCATTAAATAGACAGATTAGCTAACTAAGGTCTCTAAGCAGAGAAAAACTGGCTGCTTTATAGAAAACATCAGATGCAGCACAGAAGACTACACGGTCAAATTTAAAGACCCATATTCAGTGCAGGCAATGCTAAAGCTTCTCAAAAGAGAGTTAAACACTGAAGTGACTTAAAAATGTTATAAAAAGTTTACTGACATTGTTATATATGTGCTGATATACAGTTTCTGCATATTGTTTAGTTGGTGGGTTTTGTGTCCCAACATTATTTTTTAACAGTAAAAGTAAAACTGTCTTCTCCTCTTAAGCACGACATACATTCTCCATTCTCATACTCAAAGCACGGGGCTCTGTTGGTTTTTAGTAATCCAGGACCTTTAGTTATTTATATAAAGTTTTAAATATTAAACAGAATTTCAGGGACCTGTCTATTCACCACGCAGCAGAAATAAGAGCTGTCTGTTCTGCTCTGCTTCTATGATTAAGCTTAATTGATTTAGCTTGTCAGTGTTTTCAGTGAGGACAGAAGTAGTTATTTATATCTAGCTTAATTATCTGAGCTAAAGCTACAAGGGAACCCATTAGACCATGGGTTAGACTAGACTGCCTTCTCGACTCTGAAACCCACTGCCTATTAAATTCTTTCTCCCTTCACCCCCCACACCCCCACCCCCACTCCATCCATAGGTTTTATAGCTGCAGATATTAAAGGAACTGGCTCTTGGACCCAACTCTACCTAATCACCGACTACCATGAAAATGGCTCTCTGTATGACTACCTCAAATCAACCACTCTAGACAATAAAGCCATGCTGCGACTGGCTTACTCGTCTGTATCAGGCCTTTGTCACCTCCACACCGAGATCTTTGGCACACAGGGCAAACCTGCTATTGCTCACAGGGATCTGAAGAGTAAGAACATACTGGTGAAACGCAATGGGACCTGCTGTATAGCTGACCTGGGGCTGGCGGTCAAGTTCATCAGGTGAGTGTGCACTGTTAGTGCTATTCAGCATACAAAGATGTGCTTGCATTATTTGCTGAAATATCCATCTTTCATTTTTTTAAATTTAAAACTATGTTTTGCTCAATTTAAGCTCTTGTGGAGAGGTGGAAATGAATCCAAGTATTTTAAATTTATATCATTGGAAATGATGAAGCACTCTGCTTAGCTAATGGAGTTGAGCACTTATTTCCAATTAATAATGATTACTCTGATCTCTGATTCTGCAGTGACACCAATGAGGTAGACATCCCTCCCAATACCAGAGTGGGTACGAAGCGCTACATGCCTCCAGAGGTTCTGGATGAGACTCTGAACAGAAGTCATTTTCAGTCATACATCATGGCAGATATGTACAGTTTTGGCCTCATCCTCTGGGAGATTGCTCGGCGTTGTGTGTCAGGAGGTATATAAATATACCTTGTATGTATTTATGGCAATTTGGTACAGTTTTGAAAACTTTGAAAACAATTTTTTGGGATCTAATTTGACAAAATTTATCGACACCTTCATTGAACACATGATCAGACTGATGTTTTTCTGAAATTATTTTTCATAGGTATCCTTGAAGAGTACCAGTTGCCGTACCATGACTTGGTCCCTACAGACCCTTCGTATGAAGACATGAGAGAGGTGGTCTGCATCAAGAGACTACGGCCATCCTTCCCTAATCGATGGAGCAGCGATGAGGTGAAATGTGCTACGCGAACACACATACATGCACAAACGCGCACGTCGGTGACCTGCCTAACATTGTTGTGTGTCTCCACAGTGTTTGAGACAGATGGGAAAGCTGATGACAGAGTGCTGGGCTCACAACCCAGCCTCCCGCCTCACAGCTCTGCGGGTCAAAAAGACACTTGCCAAGATGTCAGAATCACAGGATATCAAGCTGTGAGCGGGCACTGCCAGGTGTGTGTTACACACATAGAAAGGGCACTAACAATCACGCTTGCTAAGGTCCAGGCCGACCAATACCTTTTTTCCTGGGGAAAGGAGGTGGGACAGGAAGCAAGAAGATCACATGGGGATTGCAGGATCACAAAGTCCAGAAACCCACAACTCTGCAACACAAGTCCCCATTGGAAAATGTATGACAGGACTAAGGTGTTAAATTAATTTTTAAAAAAAAAAACAAAAAAACAATCAGGCCTTGTGAGGCTCTGTTCTGTCCATCAGAGAAGATGAGACCATTTCATTTCAGACTAGTGAGAGGACTCTAAAACCAGATATAGGTTCCTGTCCACATGCTCCAAAGGCCTCGGAGAAAGAGATTGAGTTTGACCTGGCACGGTAGCTCCAGAGTTACACAAACAAGCTACTGACCAGTGAGTGGAATACTATATCGCTGCTTTCTGTGAAAGCTAACCTACCTGTAGATGAAGATCTGATTGATAGAATGGAAGGGATGTACTTAAAGGCAATCTGTAATTGCAGCATGACACCTCCTTTCAAAAACACTGTCACCCCATCACTGGCTTTATGTTTTAATTGGATTGAACACATTGTTGTCACTCTCAAATTGACTGCTTTTGGTTACAATGACTGACACTCTGTGACACGAAAAAAAAAAAAAGGTGCATTTTGAGGCTTTAAACGTTTTGTTTATGCTGGTAACGTTTGTAGACACTGAAGAGAAGATATACCTGTATTTTTTGAGTTGTGATGGGTCATGAAAGTTGTAAAAGCATATTTTCCATGTAAAACTCAAACTCTTTAAGACTATATGTGAAAAATAAAGTTTATGTCCAAATGATTGAGGCTCTAAAGGCCTCTTTGTTTCCTTGCCTTCCAGCGGAACTTGTATTAAAAATAAAACCTGGGTGGGGAGAGGAGGCATTACAGTAAAGGGAGCGCTCTAAGCAGAATGGTGCCATCCATAGGCGTTCCACAGCAATTACAGGAAGGGAAGTCTGCCAAGGCAATCAGAAACTGTTGTACACTAACTGTAGTGTTGACGTCTTTCTTGATGATGTAGTGATCTATTATAACTGTGTGGAATTGTGCCTGTGTTAGTTTAGGGGTACCAGAAGTCATTTGTCAAGGGGGTCTTCTGTCAGAAAAACAAAGTACCCCTCGGTACTTTTGTATCGTCAGTCACTCTGTATGTGTGTTTTAGGCAGCTGTTGTTAGCTGCTGCACCCAAACTGGACCAGAAGTCTTCACTTTGAAACTGTCAAACATTTTGGAAAAAACTGACTGCTCCTGGCAAACACCCCCAACCATCCCCAAACGATCACACCATCAGAATACTGTGGACATCACATAAGGTTGCCTTACCTACATTAAAGTATATATAAAATTGATTCACCATTATAAACTGTTTGCAGCTGTCACACTGAAATCAAATGGCAGCTGAGCCATAAAAAAAATAAAAATCCATCATCCAGCTTCTATCTGGCAAATTTCTCCAGTAATTCAAACTATCACATAGTGACAGTCAAGTATTAGGAAGCTTAAACAGCCTTACTGCCTCAGTATGAAGTGGCTCTCCAGGTAAATCTGGACACCTTTCATCTTCCACTGGTCTGCTGTCACAGCAGTACCAGTTGAGATTTCCCTCAATTGGAACTAATCGATTCATTTTCGGCTTTTATAATCCACTTTGTAAAACTCTTGATAAACTTTCCTACAAAGGTCAGTGAGTTTCTTTTTTTGGTCTCTGCCAACTGAAGTAAAAGGCTGCTCTGTCCCCGTTGGAGGTTTGGGTGTGTCAGATTTGTTGTGTTATAAATGCCCTTTCTTTCCTCTTGGGTGATGTGCGTTATTTAATCTGTACCTACTGTAGTTGTCTGTGAGAGAAAGTGGTGTTTTTATTCAGTAAAAGGTTGAACATTCCCCCAATAAAGTGTTTCACTCATTCACATGGCTGTTGCACAGTTTGTGGTGGCTGAATGAGGTGCATACTAACAAGTCACTTGGCAGCGCCTCTTACTGTTAAGGCATGCTCTCCATATTTTCTTTGTTAAAAAAAAAGCGGCACGCCTCATTACAACCCGCCGGTACTGCTGAGCACACAGCATGTTAAACAGTGACACCATAAGGATTTTCTTTTTCAATTTCCTCCCCTTCAGGCTACTACATCCAACGAATGATTGAGTCTGGAACCTGTAAATGTGAATTTCACAGAAAATAAAATCAAAGTGTTGCAAAACAAATGTATATATTCATGGTTTACAAATTGCATTTCTGACCCCCCCCCCCCCTTACCATATAGGCTGCATTCATAGTACAACACACTTAGTGAAACCGTTCTGAAGAAATAAGCCACCAAAGGCACTACACATTTTCAGTGTTGCTTATAAATATAATTTAATTGTCTTAAAAATTCTTTCTTACACTTTGTACAGAAAACAATTAGAGGAGATAGAGAGGCGAGCATTCAGCAAGATTGAGCAAGATTCATGAAGCGTGCCAGAATTAGCTAAAATGGAGCAACACTACCCCGCACTAATCAAATCAAATCACCCCTGATAGTAACATAAAAATAAAAATGCACTTACAAGCACAGCTATAGTTATAGACTTCTATCATGATAACCAATGCCAAGTTTGCATAGTAGACACTGCTTTTACAAAAAAGGAAAGAAACTTAAATAAAAACTTGAAACATACAAACTAGTATCTAACTGTACTGCTCTTTTTTTATATTCTGAAATTTGCCAAATATAGCTGACAGTACACAACTGTACATACTGTGGATAGAAAATATTTTTACATACTTTGATATCTTGACACTACTTTCTTCATTTTCACATCGTGGAGGATCACCTTCTGGAGGCTTACACGTGTCCTCCTCATATGAAAACTCCCCTTTTCAGTCTACTCCTTTAACAAACAGTCTATCCTGCTGGTGAACTGTGGACTTGTGGCAAGGATCACATTTTGAGCGACGTTACACAGAACTTGGTAACCGACATTTCTCAAGAGATTGTTTCCTTGCACACGTTTCATCAGTTCATTGGTAGATCTTGTATGCCTTTGAATTAGTCAGAGATGTTGATGATCACGCTGTATGAAAGAGACACCGTCATGACCTTTGGGTTCATGTTTTGTTCTGAAACAAATTGAATTAATGACTTGATGTTTTAGGCTTTTATCCTCATAAATTTAAACACAACTCTTCCCTTTCATTCCACTTCTGACACCAGAAGTTGCATCTAAAAACATACAAAACATCCACTCTGTCATTTAACAATACACCTTCTGTAATTTAGTCAATAAGGCTGTCCGATATGAAAATGTACATATTTGAGGCCTCCATGTCTACCACGTCTGGTTTTACACTGATACAAGAGGTCTGATTTTTAACTCGCACATTTCTGACTGACTGAACAAAGAAAGACAAATCAGTGTGAAACGTCAATGCCTCAAGGTTTTCATCCTGTGTGGACAGCCACAAGATGGAATCTGTCATGACCAGGTAAAGATCTGACCTTTTGTACCGGTGTTAACTCAGCCTTTGCCTACTTTGTTTTCTTTATAGTATCCTCCTCAGTATCTCCGCTTACATACCTGATGTTCAGTTTCATATGGCGTCTCTCCATAGTTCAGAGCAGAAATATCTCAACTCCAGTTTGTGAATATTTTACATTTCCCTTGAACTGAATTTTCATGTTGTCCTTTGCATTTTGAATAGAGTTCACATCTCCAGAGACATCTGACAACTATTCAAAAGACAACAAAAATAAGGCTTTTCTTTCCCCAAAAGCTTTTTTGAATTATGCCTTTTCATCAGACACTGTTGACCCCAGTCAATGCATACATCTGAATTGTATGCCTTGAACAGACAGCCTTGATTGGCAATGTTGTTCTGCAAAAGACAAATATATTACACTTCATTTTACATGGGCCCCGTTACTTGGTATCTTGATTTTTCAGCTCTAAATCGCAACTTTGTCAACAAATACACCATGAGTTGGAATGTTAGTTGCTGAGAGAACATAGTTTGAGATAAAGGGCAACTAACTGATATGTTACAGATTTTTCCCCCCATACAGTTCACACCTATAAAAACAATACAATGGCAAAAAAAAAAAAAGAAAAAGTTAATGTAAATAACACAATAATGATCACTGAACAAAAATATTATGGTAATACAAGGTCATTAGGACAAACATGATAATCATGTATTTACACATTTCAGAAATGTAAATGCTGTTATTCTTCAAAGGCCACAGGATGGTGCTAGTGACCCGCAAAGTCATGGTGGTGATCACATATGAAATCACATGTGGCCTGATGGCAGAAAACTGACATCCTGTGATGATGGGACACCAAAATATGACAGAAATATATATATGTAGGCTATATATATATATATATATATATATTCTAGAAACTTAAAATATGATAAAATCAGTATATATTGGGTAGCGGTAATGAATGACATCAGCTGTATTTAATTCACTATCACGTTATACTATGGTACTTTGTATATTACTGTATTTAAAAACTCTTGTGGTTTCATTACTAGTTTATCCCTTTTTGCCTCTTTTCTCTGAGTTGAACCCTGTCTAGAAACAAGCCCCAGCAATCTATCAGAGAGAGTCCCAGATTTGAGTTTTTGTGGTTAACCGAAATGTGGTAGCCATGGCTGGAATTCCCCACACTGCATCTGCAGACGTCTGCATCTGTACTGCAGCTTTGTCCAAACAACGCCTCTTTAGAGAGGAACAGAGCAGCAGCAGTACTGCAGAGAATATGTTAACATGACTTAAGTAAAGAGATGCATTTGTAGCTTTAAGATCTTTGCTTCAATATTTTACACTAGCTTGTGGGGAAACCCCCCCCCCAAAAAAAGTGCAGAATCTCTTTTGCTGTTTGCTTCTTTCCCAACTACAAAACCAACTTATTATAAAATATACTGTGTATGAGAATGAATAGCTGACAGTTTGCATGTTTTCCTTGTTTATCTGTTTGTCATGAGTGCAATTCTAAACATACCTCAAAACAGACAATTTCACAAGCCTGTCACTGCCGTACACTGCTGAATACAGTCAAAATATAATCTTACAAGCAAAATATAAAATCAGCTTTTACCTGTTTCCATCAGGAGTGTTATCATCTTTGGACTGGCATTTTTAGGAAAAGTAGAAGCACAAGTCAAAGGTGTGTAGACAGCAAGTCCAGTTGCCTTTGACTTAGTACTTCTAGATTTCCTAAAATCTTAATTTTATATCTAAATCTAGCCAAAATGGGAAACTTTTGGGCTTGTTTCTGGTCAGGATCTTTGATTGACAGTCACTGTGTAGCAAATTCTGTTAGCAGGAAATGATCCACACATATGGACAGCAGAATACATAGAGCGTTCCCTAGGAAACGATATAAAGACAACAAACTGTACTGGCAAACATGTACAGCCAAGGCTTACAAGAGAAGAGTGGGATCATTTCTTTATCTCCCCTCTCTCATGATCTCTTTTCCATCTTGCTCTTACAGATGATCACCTGCCGGTTCTTCCATTGTTTTATCTCATCCCTCCGTTTCATAATCAGTTTAGCTACTCTCTGTGTTTACTCTTGTCTTCCTGAAGAGTCTTGTCTCTCACTCACGCTCACTTTTTCCTCAATCTACCTTCTCCCACTCTTCCGTAATCTGTTTTACGTTCTCTCTCTTTATGACTCTGTTCCATTCCTATAGAGGTTTTCAAGGTCAGTGCCTCTGATGCTCCCTTTTTCTTGCCTCTGCTTCCCTTTGTTCAGTATAAAGTAACAGCGAGAGAACAACTGGTGTTACACTAGACAAGGTCTTTTTTTTTTAGGCGTGTGTATGTGTTTTTTTTTTTTTTTTTTGTTCCTGATAGACTCTGTTTGTGTGGTAGGTAAGGTTATCTCTCCTTCAGTCACAAACGACACTGCAACATCGCGGAAATACACACACACAAAGATACACACACAGTCCCAGCACTGTCTCTCCAATTGCCGTCCTCTTGTTCTGTCTGTTACCATGTCGGCATGATTACCATGGTTTTTAACCGGTGCTTAATCACCATGGTGACAACTTTTCTTTTGCTCACATCTATTTTGTTCATTGCCCTTGCTGCATGTGTCAACCGTAGAGAATTCATGTGTAATCGTCTCCAGAGTTCATTGTCATGGTAACCACGTTGCTTCATCAGTGTTCCGTTGTCATGGAGGAGAAGTTACTGTCATGGCGACCCATCTCTTCCAGCACAGCAGCCAGTTCATTTAGGTCTCCATCAGGGAAGTGCTGGGCCTCCCAGAGATCCAGGATGACCCCTGTCGGACTGGACTTGGTGGCAAAGTAGTTCAGGTATCTGGGAAAAAACAAGGAGTGGATGAGGGATGAAGATATGGAAAATGTTTTGAAATGTTGATGAAATGATAACCAGTTATGTAATTGTAATAATTTTCCTTAACAGCCTATTTGGAAAGTTTAAAACAGACTCAAGTGGTTGCATTATCACCTTGAAATAACATGTTTTTCATTTTAAAGTCAAATAAGAAGGAGGAGACTGTTGCAGTATAGTGCACATCCCAATGTGTTTGTAACAAGACTAAAGAGTCCACAACCACACTAGTGGCTCTGTGAGGCTGTGCTTAGCTACAGCAGTGCTTTGAGCTAAATGCTAACATCAGCGTGCTAACAAGCAGGACTGCACAACAGGGACTTTTAGTTCCAAGTTTAGTTCCTGAGCTTAGCTCCTCAGGTTCCAAAGTACCTGGAACTTTTGGTCAGAAAGGGGCTATTGTCACAGCAACAATGCTAACATGCTGATGTTTAGCAGGTATACCATGTTCACCACCTTAGTCAAGTGCATCTTGACATATGCTAGTTAGCACCAAACACAAAGTACAGCAGAGGCTGATGGGAATTTCATTCGTTTTGCATTTGGTCATGAAACCCTTTTAGAAGTTGTTTTTTTTCTAGACTGGCTGCTTCATGAGGAGTCTGACTTACACCTCAAAATGCTGTATGCCTTGATATCTGTAAAGGCCCTTATTCAGCTTTTGAATTTCTGGCTTTTGTGATAGAAGGCACCCCGTCGGTCTTCTGCCTACTACAGACTCCGTAAGCCCAATATTGATTTTATCAGTGAATTCTCTGATCTCTTCTCCCACATTGCTCTAAAATACAACAATATTCTCCTTCTGAGAGATTTCAACATCCACATTTGTTGTTACTCGAAAGCCATGACCTGTGATTTTATAAATTTACATGAATCCTTTGGTCTCCAACAATCTGTGAATGGCTCAACCCATGTTAAAGGCCATGCTCTAGATTTAGTTCTCTCCTCAGGTCTCTATCTCCAACCCTGTGATAGAATATTTTCACCTATCTGATCACAGGGCAATCGTTTTTGATCTTGATTTGCCCCCCGTGTCTCGTGTCTGCCCAGTACCTATCACTACCTATATCGAGGCTGCACCATCTCATGTAAGCACAGAGAAACTTATCTCACTATTTAACAGTACTGTTTTGGCCACCCTTGACTCTGTTGTACCGGTCAAAACTAAAAAACATAAGCCTTTGGCCTCACCGTGGCTTAATAACATTAATACTAGAGAAATAAGGAGAGCATGCAGAAGGGCAGAGCAGAGGTGGAAGCGGGATAAATTGCAGATCTCATTTTGAAGTCTGAAGGATCTCTTGCATAAATACCAGCTGGATATCAAAAATGCCAGGGCTCAATACTTTTCTCATCTTATTGACAAAAACTGTCAGAATCCCAGGGTACTTTTTAGTATGTTAAACTCTGTCACCTCCTTCACTGCTATCTCTTGAGGTTTTCCTAAACTTCTTTAGAGACAAAGTACTTTACATCAGAGCTACTATTATTCCATGTGTAAATAGCCTATCCGTCTCCTCTGAGAACACTGCAGTTCCAAATTCCCTGAACTCCAACACTTTACCAGAACTTCGTCATATTATTTCTTCTACGAAGACCTCCACCTTTTCTCTCGATATTATTCCAACTAAACTCTTCAAAGAAGTTATTGTCACCATTGGCCTCAGCATTCTATCAGTTATCAATAGCTCTCTGGAAATCAGCCATGTTCCCCAATCTTTCAAAATGCAGTGGTCCAGCCACTTTTAAGAAAACACAGTCTAGATCCTTCAGTCCTCAATAATTACAGATCAAGCTCCCCTTTCCTTCTAATATCCTTGAAAAGGTAGTTTTTAACCAACTGTTGTCCCATCTGGCTCAAAACTGCATTTTTGAAAAATTCCAATATGGTTTCAGAGCTCTTCAAAGTACTGAATCTGCATTACTGAGAATAACTAATGACCTCCGTCTAGCTGCTGACTCAGGCAACTGCTCCGTCCTCTTGCTCCTAGATCTAACTGCAGCCTTTGACACAGTAGATAATTCTGTTCTCATTCACAGGTTAACCCAATGGGTGGGGGTCTCTGGTTCTGCCTTAAACTGGTTTTCTTCATATTTGTCCAACAGATCTTTCAGTGTCTTTATTAGCAACTCATCTTCTTCCTCAGCCCCCATCTCATGTGGTGTCCCCAAAGGTTCCATAATTGGTCCAATTCTCTTCTCCATCTATTTGCTCCTGCTAGGCCACATTATTGAAAAACACATTTCTTTTCACTTATGCGGATGATACACAGATCTACCTCCCCCTAGAGCCTAATAACTACAACAGACTAACTGACCTCAATAACTGTCTTCAAGACATCAAATCCTGGATGGCTGCAAACTTTCTTCAGCTCAATAAGAATAAAACTGAAGTTATTTAATTTTGGCCCATTGGCCCTCTCTGTTAAATCACATGCAAACAATCTTGGAGTCATATTCGATTCAGGACTGAAGTTTGACAAACAAATCAATCAGGTAGTAAAATTAAGCTTCATGCAGCTCTACATCATCTCCAAACTAAGATCAATTCTCTGTACTTCTGACCTGGAGAAAGGTATCCATGCTTTCACATCTTCCCACCTTGATTATTGCAACTCATTATATTTTGGTATCACTCTGTCTTGTCTATCCCAACTAGTTCAGAATGCAGCAGCAAGAGTTTTGACAAAGTCAAAGAAGAGGGAACATATTACTCCCAAAGGTTTCGCTCACTTACATTACAGAACTCCTGTCCCCATATCACACTGTCAGAGAACTGAGATCATCTGACCAAAGACTTCTGATTGTCCCAAGATCCAGGATTAAGTGTTATGAGAATAGGACTTTCTCTATTGCTGCCCCAAAACTATTCACCATCCCAGTCATCTTAAAACCCACTTCTACTCATTAGCCATTAACTGTGCCTAACTTAACCAGCTCAGGTATTTCTCCTGAAGTCTCTGTAGATCTGTGCTGACTTTGGACTCTGTGTGACCACGTTCCTTTACTATCATTAATATTATCATCACTCTGATTTTTCTTCTCTTCTATTGTGTTTGTTTCCTTCTTTTGTTTTTGTTTTCCTCTGTGTGTGCTGTAAAGCACTTTGGATCACCTGTGTTGTGAGTAAAGTGCTATACAAGTTGAGTTGAATATACCAAGACTGATAGAATATGACCACCTATAAACCCTGGATTAAATCCTCAACAACTCATCATATAAAATGTAATAGGTGAAGCAGTCTGGCCAAAATAAAACATGGGAGGTTTATTTTGTAGAAATGTTGCCATCTTGAAGGGTGGGAAACATTTTAAACATAAAAAAAGGAAGGCATTTTGAAACTGAAAAAAAAATGTGCCAACAAGTCTGCGGGGAGAATAGTTTTATAGCAATGGTAAATACTAAAGCTGTTGAGAGTCAAGTACACAATGGTTGCAGAGGACAAGTCTGATGCTGAGCCATCTGTGACAGAGATCTCAATGCTGTTTTAACGTGGAAAAGCCATCTGATTTGAGTCCCATGGGGATAAAAATGAGACATTCTGTTCCTCTGTAAATCCTGTGATTGTATTGTTGGCACACTCTGGTAGTGTGAACACAACCACAGACATGTACATCACTTGTTTGCTCCTTTCTGTCTCTTTCCCCTCTTGCAGTTTCTCTTCTATTTTTTCTTATTTTCTTTCACTGAAAACATCTAACAAAACTATTTTCATGACTTTCTTCATTACTTTGTTTCTTCCTTTCTCACTTTCTGTCTCAGCCTGCTGTTCAATGAACTTAATAGCTGAGTCACCTTTTATGTGTGTGTGTGTGTGAGTTTCCACCAATGCCTTTTACAATTTGTCGCAGTACAATAGACCAAAAAGTTCACAATTATGTGTGTTTGTGTCTGTGTGAAAGTGGGTACAGCTTAGGTTTCATTGCTTGTGTATATATGAATACAAAAGTTGAGGAGAGAGGGCTGTGACTGCAAAGCCTGAGTCATACTTTGAAGTCAGAACAGACATGACGCAGCAAGAGCAAGAGCAGAGAGGATAAAAGATGGTATTTCCTTGTTAGAACATTTTATCATTCTAATTTTGAAGAGTAGCTTTTAGCTGTAATGTGGAAGTAAACAACAATTTGGCTACGGTGCCTGTCCATTTTTCACCCACTGATCAGGAATATTTGGTGCCCAAATTAACAGACTACATCATGAGCTGGCTGCCTGTTGGGACAATGAGGTGTACTTGTGCCCAATTATCCTCTCAATATCTGCCTCTGCTTCGGTAGCTGCTGGTAAATGAACCTCCGGACTGAATCATCGAGACATCTGGGGATAGAGATACTAAGGATTTTACCTGTGAGTCAGATGCAAATAGAAAATTGCATCTTTACTATTTAGGTGCATGGGAGTCCAGCTATATTATATTTTACTCAGACAAGGATGCATATTCTTTATACTGAAATGTGTTTCTTCCTTTACAGATTTCCTTTACAGAAAAGACTATAAAAAACATACAATTAACTGATTTTTCACATTATTAGTAGTGAACATGATTATGCATCTTCTGTAATCCCATCGGAGTAACGTGTTTCTTTGTATGTGTTATTGTTTTTTTGTTGTTGTTGTTGTTTTTTAAGAAGATTAAAACACCATCTTGATGTGCCAGGACTCATAACATTTGAATTCACAGAAATCGACTCAGTTTTTCTTCTGTCGTTGAAGTGGTGAGACAGGCAAACTGGATGAGCCACCATCCTATTTGAGAAGAGTTTTTTTTCTAAATATATGCTCTAAACCAAATGACTAAGGGAATCACACTCAAATAAATGACAAAAATGTGTGTGTGTGTCACCTGTCAAGGTTGAGCTTGTGGGCCAGCATCCTCCAGTCATTGCCTCTGGTCTGTGGTGCATCCAAACTGCCGCACAGCTTCTGTCTGATGGATAAAGGAATGCGGAAGGCATTGGGCCCCACTAAGGTCGTGATATTACTGGCAGGGTCCATCAGGGATGTGTCTATGCACTGGACCTCCTGGAAAGACAGAAAGAAATACATCAACTTTCTGCAAAAGAGACCTAATTTCTGAAGGAATTAGTTAACATAGAAGAGAAGAGGGATGGACTTGGTCTATATGCTAAAATCTCTTTACGGATATTTTACCTTTAAGAGAGAATCATACTGCTATTTCTACTCAAATACGACTCTATCGTGGTCCTTCTGGCAAAGATTCTGCACATCTCTCTATGCTGCTTGTCTTTGGTGTGACCAATTACAGAGTTTCCTAATTAATACAAGTGAGAAACAAACAAAAATCTGCTTCCAAGCACTCTCTCTCCTCTCACTGTCGATCTGTCTCTTTCTCTTGCTAAACCTTCATTCCATTAATCTGCCACTCCTGGGCTGCGAAGAGGCAGTGGTCTAATGAATGTGGCTTGGCAGAGGGAAACAACAACTGCCACTGTTGATGTGAATGATTACTATTTACTGCATCTACTTAGCCCCAATTTACAGCGGAAAAGCTCTCTGCTGCTGGAGATTGAATGATTGATGCAAAGGAACATCTCCATGTCTTTGCCGACATAATAAATGCTTTAAACCTGCTTTACTTTCCATTGTTCAACATGTAGGACACTGCTGGCTGATTGAGGGTCTACAGCATTTTATTTAATGCATGCACAAAGAGACTCACTGAATATTGCTTTAGCTATTCCCTAATTACCCTACTTGCCAAACATCCCATGTGATCACAGTAATTATTTTGTAAGACTAGGTATGGACTATTTAAAATGGATTACAACTTGACAAAATACTTAATAATGTTGTGACAAAAGTGTCATTTCCTAAATAGAAGTCCTAATTTTCACTGTGGCCCTGTTGCACAGCTACCGCTTTGCCCCCAAATAAGTTTTGGGGGGGGCGGAGCGTTTTTATTTGGCTGAAGGCAGAAGGCATGACCCTTTCTTTTTTGTGCCTACAATTTCAAAAGAAAGCGGGAGACGTGCTTCTAAATTTAATGCACCATCAGACAACTTGCCTGACTCAGACAGACCCATTACTTCTTTTCATTTGAAAGTTTGACAAATTTTATTTACATTCTTTTCTTTTTCTATTTAGCTTTTCTTGTTAGTCTTGTGCAGATAATGCTCGTAAGAGAGATGTAGAGGTTTAGGATTTTGTGAGAGCCCTGTTTGTGTGTGTGTTTTGTTGATATGTGTATTATGATTATTATCTATTTATGTTTTTGTTAAATTGTTCATTTTCATGTTTTTTTTGTGTCAGAGGATCCTCTTGAAAACAAGATGGTGCATCTGAAGGAGCTTATCCTCAAATAAAATGTCAAATAAAATAATATATCTTGCAAGTATTATACAACTCGAAAGAGCAGCATCTCACACTCTAGAAGATACATTATTTGTATGGTTAAAGACTTTGACTGTCTACATCCACTGCGGCATTTACCCCCTACTCCTCCTCTTAGTCAACTTACCTGGTTAAACAAGGGTTAAAAGATTCTAAAGTGCAATGCTATCACCCATGAACACCGAGGGAGATTCAAAGCAGTGACATTATAAAAGAATTGTCTGACCTTCGACCAAAAAGGTTCACACACAAACACAGACACACACATGCGGCGACTTTGTGGTTACATGGCCCAGCAAAATCAAAGGAGAGTTATTCCACTCGTGTTATGTGACCTCTCGCCCCGGTATGAATGATTGAACAGAGTCACAGAACCATAGCAGGAACCCTGCCTGTCTGACAGATAGAGGAAAAACTTAGTGACTTTAAGACCTTTAGTACAGGAATGTAGAAGTTACAAGTTGCAGAAGGATGCAGAAAGAACCTCTCTCTCTCTCTCTCTCTGACTGTGTTCTTTTTATTATGTACCACTGCATCCTTCAGTATCCTGCCCTCGACCAGTGTGAGGTAATGTTGTCTCCGGCAGTCAATCTCATACCGCCAGTACCCGATAAACAGTGTTAGCGTGATTTTGCTGCGTGCATGAGAATTTCTATGAGCTTACCTCCTCCAGTGTGTTGCTGAGCTGAAAGATCTGTCCTTCTCCTTCCACCTGCCGTACACACAGTTTGCAGCTGATCTCTGAAGTGGCTGGGCTCAGTCTCTCCAGGGTAAAGGTACAGTGAAGAGTTCTCTGACTGCCGCTCCACACCTGGTAGAATGGGATCTCCTAGAAAATGCATAAATATGTCACTGCAAAGCACATTTCCAAATAGGTATAATTGTGCCTAATTGTGCCTTTGATTCAGATATGAATAAATACTTAATTAACTATCAATGGCGGCACCCTTTAAAACAAGGAATTTGATGCACTTGAGGTGCTTTGCAAGTTTGGTGCTTTTTTAAGTAGCTTTCATGGCAATTCATCAAATTGAATAATTGTGAAGATATTTTACTCTTTACTATGTACGTTCACACAAAAACTTTCAGATAATTTATCCTTATTTGGCTAAATATGTGTGCGTATGTGTGTACGCATTTATGTGGCTCTCACCTGATACTTTGCGATGAGTTTGCTCTTCCAGTGTGTGTGCGGCACGTCATGGATTGACAGTCTCAGATTGTGTGTGCTGTCTTTAAAGTTCAGAGTCTTTGGCTCATCCAGTAGCTTCCCTCCCATCTGGGTCTCCATCTGAAGTACCTCCTACACAAACCCCACAATACAGACAATACAACTACTTCAAATCTCTTCAAGTTTGCTTCTGCTTCATCTTGCTCATTGAACCAGTTGTTTTTCATACAACATTAGAAATTGTAGCCTTTAATTTATCTCTTGCATAATTACGGCAGACAATGCTGTCTGCCTTGAAGTGTGCAGCGCCATCAAACACTTGAAACACATGAAAGTTTTCATTAAGATATCGTCACAAATCTCAGAAGTTGTATTCCCTGGATTTAAGCAAAGCTTAGCTCTGCTAACTGCACTGAACTGGAGAGAGACATTAAGATCAATAAAAATCTTGATTAATAATGCACCACCAGTCAAAGTACTGCTGTTGTGAGCTGTGGGGAAATTAAGCATATCTTTAATGTGAGACTGTAAAATTAAAAGAGACTCCTACTGACTTTAGAAAACAACCTCAATGCATCATAATTCTTTTGAAAATAACTTAAATTATAAGCAAATTTAATTTTTATTATTTGAGATTTTGCACCTCATTTTTTGTCTTTTCCTTTGCCGATTTTCTTTTAGCTGGCATGTCAAGAAAGCTTTTAATTGTGTACTCTACGGTTTTAAAAAATACAGAACTACAGTACTTACGACAGATTCAAAAGATATTGAATCTGTCTGATATTGTCATGTCTTTGTCCATGTTGTGAACCAAAGTAAGCAGCACTTTTCACTTTACTGTGCAGCAGCTATTTCAATAATACATTGCACACATCGTCCTGTGGGGATTTTTGCTCATCCTTTTCAAATTGACTTCTGTCAATATCAACAAAGCCCACACTAAGGAAGTATCTGTACCATACAGTCACACCTGCATGCATAATGGTAAACGCACATACTGATAACATCAACATATTTACAGGCACATGAGCTGCACACATACACCTACATGAACAAATCAACATGAACACAGTTATTTTTTCATGGAGGAATAAGTTATCTGTACGACTTATGATGCCTCCCACAACCTTTTCAAAATAATCAATTCCTCCTTCCCATCATCTTCCTACGCGGCAGCTCTACAGTAGATATACAGCAGAGACTTTCCCTTTGGAACGCCAGCCGATCAATTATACTACACAAAGTCTCCATCATTAAAAAGTCCACCTCTGAACTTTGTTTTCAAGCTACAATTGCTTGTTTGAAATGTTAAACCTGAGTATGTGCTGGTGCTTGTGTGCGCGAGTGCATGGCTGTGTGCCACACTGACACTTGACTTATCATTGCATGCATAAATTACCAATGTTAATCTCCCGTATCAGATGGTCCCTCCAGTGCTTTGAATTTGTTTAAATTCTAAAGCATCCACTATTTTGACATTGCTTGACCCTGTTTTGTTTACCGCTTCTCAGCTCATTTCCAGAAGACTAGAGGTGAAGAAACTTTTATTTATGACTCTAGACAATCACTTCTATTCAAGCCATAATATATTTCACTTCAAATGCAAATTAACAGGGAAGAGTTTGTGCATGGGCGGTCCAAGAGAGAACCAAATCCCTCATAGGACTCAAGAACACAACAAAGCACTCAACCTAAAATATCATTCTCACATCTTCCTTACTCTCAGAGTTGTTCAAGACACTGGTAGAAACTTGGCAAAGTTGAGCATACAGTACTGTACATACATATATGCAATATGTCAGTATAGTATTTATGTGTACATTAATTCAATGGACTGACTGTGTCCTTAAAAGCAACTCAACAAAGGTTAAAATGGGTTTGATTCCATTAGTTTGATTAGATACTTTACCTTGAGTGCATCCTGTGTGTCATCCAGACAATAGACTCTGATGTGATAGTCCAAAGTTGTGCAGGACACAGGTCCAAAAACAGCCAGTTTGAGCCTCTTGGCGGCTGCCGTGCTGACTGACTGGCCCACCAGGCAGTAAGTCCCCAGCGTCTCTGTTAGGATGTGACATGCCTCTGAATCCATCTGCACGTAACAAGGGGTGGTGAAGTTCTCCTCTCCCACTACCACCACATCCTATAGGGAGCAGACATACACAGAAATGAGTGAGTTTCAGAGTGTCACCGGCACGTTGGCTTTATGATAGATGGCTGAGACTGGTGTAACACAAGTTCAAAAACAGATGAATTTATCCTTTACTTATCCTAGCTGCAGAGAGATCCGGGGACTTTATTCAAGACAGACTAAAACAAGATCTCTATTTGTAATAACTCCTGAAGTATTTTTATTATATTTGAGCAAGTAGCCTGCCTGTCTTCTGGTGTACTCCTGTTTGCTGTGAAGAAGTTGCTGTTGTCAATGCAAACTCAACATTTCCTCCATCTGCTCACTTCCTCGGGTTTAGGCGAACAATTCTCTCCCTTTCCCGTGTGGCTTTTATTGTGAGACATCTACAGAAACTTCATTAATGGCAACTTAACAAAGAGGTAGACTCAGTCGTAAATTATCCAACTGTGATGTCAAAAGTATTTATGTTTTAAAGAGAAACTCCAATCAACTCAGTGGCAAGTATGAGATCACCTCAAAATACCTCGAAAAGTTGATTATTCTGAATTTACAAAGTTAACCAGAGTCCAGTTTTCCCTCATCCACCTTTTGTTTGTGCACAGTCTGTATTTGTTCATACAGACCACTGTTGTTAAAACCTGGCCATTATTTGAATACCAGCTTTATTTAAGAATTCATGGGCATTACGCCACGTTCTGTCTGTTAACATAACACAACTGGACCCGCATTTGGAGCCCTTTCCACTAACGCAAACAACCCCTGAGTAAGCAGGGTTGTGGTTTATACCTGATGCATTCCTCTGTGGCTATAAACAGCATTTTTTAAATGCAGTGGCAGTACTGATGTGTGTAGTTCTGTGCTAACTATAAAACCTGGCTGTAAATGTTGAGTTTTAATCCTCTGGGATCTCTTTAATGATGCAATAAACAGTGTGTGACTCCTGTTGTTAGTCTGGTAATTTATCTTAGAAATCCAGTTATTGGATTCTTGATTTACCAGATTGTGAATGCATTTCATGTTGAGACACCGAATTGAAATGTAAATGAATGTCTGGTTGAACATATGACTCCTGAAAGGAAATCATGGTGTCCATTAGGAGAATGATAACACTTGTTCAGAGCTGTTGTCTGTGATGTGTGTCCAATCCCACTATGATTATCTCCTGGCTGTTGCTCATATTATTTCTGCAGCTCTCTGTCACAGCCTGAGTAAATCCATATGGCTCTTTGGGTCGAGGGAGGATGCACAGGCTCACAGTGTTTTCCTCTTAGTACAGGGGGTACTGAATCTTCCATTCGTTGTCCACATATCTGTGTGCGTTTGTATGACTGTGAAGTATTGCGTGTGCGTGACTGTGGATACAAACGTGCTGGGGCATGGATCTGTGTTCAACACGCACATGTGTGATACAAATATTGAGTTTTGAATCACAGCTCATGTTGAGTTGTGTTCCTACAGATGAGCTGAATCAATACAAATGGGTAGGAAAGCAATATGGTATGAATCTGTTATTACTGGTAATCACAACCGTGGCTGCTCCCCCCTGATGTGAGGGGAATTAAATTACCTTCCTCTCTCTGTTTTGGAGGAAAACTTTCTGATGGGAAATGGACATTCTACTGCAATAAGAGAAAAACAAATCGACCTTCTGATGAAATTCCACTTTTCATTTTTCTCATCTTTTCCCACTCTGCACCCAACCCCTTCTGCCTCTTTCTCTCTCTCTCTCTCTCTCACACACACACACACACACACACAGAGACTCTTATGCATGGCTAATTGTGCAGAGACATTGTGTTGAGCTGTGATAAGCAACAGAAGACAGCATACAGGGGCCTTGTAGACACAGTGATGCTGCAAGACAGCCTTATCACCCACACCCACACACAAGGATACACACATGCACACATACATACATGGTCACACACACACACACACACACACACACACACACACACACACACACGCACACACAAACAGATTGCTGAGGTAGAGACTTCATGCTGAGAGACACGGGAGGAGGGAGACAGAGAAGGGTAGAAAAAAAAGGATAGAAACATAAGAAGAAAGATGAGAGAAAGAGGAGGATGGCAGGAGCATAACAAATTGCTTCTGATAGGAGTCTTCAACCCCCTGCTTTTCTACTAGCCTGTAGGCACTTTATGTTTACCGAATATTCTCTCCTTTTTCTTTCTTTTCCTCTCCCTCCCTCACTGCATATGTGTCTGTGTAATGCAGACTATTATTGTGGGCAAAGACAATAATGTGTGTGGGTATACATATATTTATATGCTGTGTGCGTCTTCCTGTGTACACGACTGTGTATTAACAATTTGGCTGTGATTGTGTGCAGGTGCGGGACTATTTTGCGTAAATGCATCTGTGCTCTTGTATGCATGCCTTTTTATGTTTGGATTATCACGCTGCTGTATATGTGTATGTGTGTTTCTATTGTCTATTATTGCAATTATGATTCAAAAGCTGCACCACATAGCCCACTAAAAACAGAGCAACACAGCGACCGACGTACTAAACCGCACACAACACAAAAGGGTGTCCACCCTCACTCACTTCCCACTCTCCCATGGCCAGTTGGTTCTTCAGCTGTATGAGCCACTCCTCCTGGACGTTGTCAGCACAGTGGTGGATGGTGAGGATCACTGGTCTGGTCAGCAGGGCTCCTGGAGGTCCACAACTCACCACTGGGCTCAGCACAGTCTGGATGTCCTCTAGCGGGGGTCTGGAAAAGACAGATAACAGGGAGGTGAAATGATTCTTTAGAATAGAGCAACAGGAGGGCTGCACTGTTGGCTACCAGTTAGTGTGCGCATCAATTGCAGAAAGCTGTATTGATTTCATTTCTGGTCGCGTTATTGTCTCGTAATGTTCATATATGGAAAAACATGGCTGGCATAATAGAGAAGACAGGTGGACAGTTGGGTTAGAGTAGGATAGACTAGCTTAGAGTAGATGAGAAAATCAGAGAACAAAACAGATCAGAGCAGAGCAGCGCAAATTCAATCAGAGGATGATTAGTGCAGTCAGCAGGGCTTCAGTTGGGCCTCAGCTGGAGTCAGTAGTTCACAGCTCATGGGCAGAAAATAATGACTACAGGTCACAGGCTCTCCTGCTTTTTGCAGTGCATTCAAATATTGGATCAGTATCAGTATCTATAATTTATTACTCTCCTTTCATGAGTTAATAGTGAAGTAAAACCACATTCTTAAACAATACTTTAATATGAAAATTAAATGTCTGTACTCTCCTGTGTAATACATTATCCACTCATTTTTTTTGCCTCGTGTTGCCGAAAGACTGGGAAAGAGCCCGTACGGATAGAGGAGATGGATCTAAACTTTAACAGTGATTTTTTTCAGCCCACCTTGTGTCAGGGGGGCACTAATCCTTAGCAGTATTATTGATTCAGCTGCTGGAGCTCATTATTGACTCATGAAGAGTTCACATGGGTAGGAGAAGCTAAGAGAAACATACTATAAAGAGATAAAGAAAGTATGACTCAAACTGTGCCAGCACCCTTTGGCTTATCTAATGCAGGGGTCACCCCATAATGAATTACTGTACAGTTTTTGATGTGTAATGTTATTTGTCTTTTAATACACAAATAGAGGAAACATGTTTTAAGTTGTGTATGCGGCAAAATGGACATCTGAGGGCTAGATTTTAATGAGCTAAACCACATGATTCTGGCTTGCCAAGTGTTGCTGAGGGAAGTCAATGCAGCTATGTGATTATTGCTAGCCAGCTATTGACTGAGATGAAAACAGAGGACAGAGAAGAGGTCTGACTCTTAGAAATATTGTAGCACGTTGCAGGGGCCATAATTCAAATCGACTGCTATTGACTGGAAAGAGGCTAGAGTAGATGCATGGCATATAATAGGTGACCCAAACTGTAACAAGTGTCCTATTATGACTAACAAAAAAAAAAATCCCTACTTGGTGGTAATAACACATGCAGGTTTTATTTACCCAGTTTTTGAGACTGCTATCTCTGAACATTGTCGCCATCCACAATACAATAAAGGTGAATGGAATTTGGTCTGTGGTTCTCACAGCATTAAAATATGTATATTTAAAAGAACATGTCCTTCTAGAAACAGTGTCTGTGTTCACTGGATAATGCACAAACCTTTCTGCAAGCAGTATTCATTTGAGCTACTTTCTGCATGAAAACTGTTGACAGGGTGTTCTGTGGATTATCCAGTGTAAAAGGGCACCCACTTCTGAATAGGGATGTTGCTGTTGAATTTTTTAATATCACAAACCAAAGGGCAAATGCAACCAAAAGTATCTGCATTGCTAAATACCACTAGAGGTACTGTAAGAAAAGAGAATTTTAGGCTCTACAGACGTACAGCATACTGTATGTCAAATTTACCACTTGCCATTGCTGTGAATGGTTTAGCTGTGTAAATAGGAAAAAGAGAGAGGACAGACATACTGAGAATCAGCATGTCTCCAAAATAAACTTTAAAGGGACATTATTTTATTGACTGTGAGAAGCAAGGCAAAGCAAATCATCAGGATACATATCGATTCCGCTGAATAAAATCTTCGCTCTCAGTCTGAAAACAAACAAAAAATATATATATATATTTTGATATTCCTTTTCCAGTTGAAAGTTCATGCAGAGTTCATAAAGTTTTTCCACACTACAGGAATGTATGAGGCCAGGTCATTTTTAAATTGAGTGCTGAAGAATTCTGGGAAAACTGCATCTAGGAAATTTTCACAGAACAGCAGGAGTATAGAAATTTTCTCCCTTGTGTCTCATGTCCCACCGAGAGTTTTACCTCACTCATTGGGAGTGCTTGGGAATAGAGGATTATAGTACATGTAACAGGATAACAGTAATCCTAAAAATAGCCACTAATCTGTTAGTTAACTGTGGAAACAGTGATCTCTTCGCATATGCTTTCAGAAGCTCTGGGTTTGCTTTTGAGATTTGTAACATTGCAGAGAGAAACACATTTCTGTTGGCCGCACTGCAGTCAACATTTCACAAATCTTAAAATAATGGGTGTTTCATTTGTTTCATTTTCTACATTTGTAAATTCTGTGGATTACTATACAGATTATAATGTTAAGTAGGTAATAATTAATGTGTAAATGATTCCCCTATAATCTCCTCAACTCTGCTACTTAGGATTTTAAATTCTGGTATTAATATAGGAATTCTGTGGTATTAACCAACCTCTGTTGACTGAATCGCCGAAAGAAGGTCTACATGGATACATTACACACTGTAAATAATAATGATTCATCTCTTGCTGTGCATCCTAAACCCATGTCACACTGTGAAAGTCTCCCAACACAATCATAAAAACAGGCCTGAGAAGCCACTGGCCAGGAGAAAGACAAAGAAGAAAAGACAAAGAAAAACAAAGAAACAAAAAGAACATAGAGATGCAGATATGAAGAGAAAATGGGGACAGCAGGGAGATACAGAGAGAGAAGAAAGCCACACAGTGGAAAACTGAGGAAAAGACAGAGACCAGACTTACCTCAAGCTGTCCTTCCTGTGCACAGTCACATACATCTCATATACCCTACCCTGAGGAACAGCACCTGCTGGAACCAACAAACTCACACCTGCAGGAGGGAGGGCAGGGGAGGCAGGATGGATAGAGACAGAAATAACCAGTTTCACCATTGGATGCAACCCATTATCACTTTATCATTATGATTAATTATTGAATAATCATTTTTAAAGGCAACCCATGTAAAACTTTCTCTTAAATATATTATCCAATGAATTGTGCTGCAATGTTTTATAGCTTCTGAGAGCTGCTTCCTACCAGCAGGTTATATTATTCATTACTCTTGCCTGCCCACTGCTTTTAAATCCTCACATGTCTACTGAGAGCTTTTTCTTTTAAATTTAGGTAGCAAGAGAACATCCCAAGGCTGTTTTGTGTAGTATGTTGACTGTGTAGTAGTAGTAGTACTCTTACTTACTTTATGTAGTTAGTTTTTTAGTACAGGAAATGTATTTGATCTTGTTCAAATCCATAATACTTCTTGCTAGACAGTATTAGATTTAATGTCATTCTTACTATTAGTAACATTTTTATACTCATCAAAACCCCAAAATAGTTCTTGGATATTCACATAATTCACCAACCCAATATGAAAGAAGTTTAAATAAATCTCCCTGGTTGTTGTATCAGTACATAGCAACCAGATTTATGATTTATGAGGTTTGGTGTGTGTAGAATACAAAGTTTACCAGAGTTGGGTACAATGAGATGTCCTCCTTGGTTGTTGAAGGATCCATGAGCGGTACATGAAGGGTCTCGGGTTCGGGCCAAGCTCTGGTTGCGAAGGTTCATGGTATCACTGTTATCCAACAGAGACTGAGTTACCTAGGAATGAAAAGACAACAGTCAGTGTGGTAATAAAAAGAAAGATACAAATTACAGGTCATAACATAACACTAACTGTAACAGACATACTACACATGTTCTTTTTCTGGAGAGACTGGATCATCTGCTCTGTAGTTATTAAATGATAAATAAAACACAAGGATTCAATGTCAGTCATTAGTTTGGCTGAGAAATGCGGTTATCCAGCAGCAGAGAGGTATTACATGCATGCTGTTGTAACTATGACATACCATAAGGAGAATTTGAATGGATGCTGAGCACATATTGCAAACAATCTGAGCAACCCTTAGGACTATAGCAACATGGATTTGCTGTGTGCACCCCAACGCATAAAACCAAATGGCACCCATGCACTATGGAGGCTGAAAGAAGTGAACACATGCATATGCACAGTAGGTGATTCGTTAAATTTTAACAGGGGGAAGGGCCAATGGGAGGGTTAGGGTTATGGTTAGGACTGCAGTATTATCATATAGGCCTAGCCTAATTCTTGATATTATAATTGCGATTATAATTTCAATTTTTAATAGAACTGCTATTAGGCTAAATACATATTTTGTGTAGCCCTATTCTTTTATTGGATGTGGACACTAAGCATTTTAATAATGCTTATTTTTTCAAAACACACCATTGTTTTGATGGTATAAACTTTACCTCGAATTACGTAACTGTAGCTGCTGGGCCTGGTGCGGTCAGTGCAGGTTAATTTCCTGCATTACCTGCTCCACTCCCAGGTTACACCAAACATCCATAGTACTACTATAGATGTACATCTATGTATCTATGTATATCGATGTACAGATATACTATATCTGTAGTCATGTCTCCCCTAAAATATTTAGTTACAGAGGTGGCTTGGTCTGGGGGTGCATTTTCAGCAGCACAGACAGTACTGAATGATCATAGCAATATTATAAGAATGCTACAAGCAGCAGTGTGTTTCTATGATCCTCTCGCTCTTCTGCGACTACATGTTGCTACTTGTCACTTTGATCATGAAGGTGACACTACTCTATAGAGTATATAAGCTACAATATAGTATAGAATTGAGTATTTTTAGTATATAGTTTAGAGAATAATATAGATCCAAGAAGAAACTGACAGAAGGGCAGGACTGAGAGAAAAAGGCACAATTACAAATCCCTCTGTTACTTCAGCACCACGGACAGAGCCATAGATTTATCAATACACAGCACAGTTAGGCTGCTGATATTTCAGAGCCATGGTCGGGGCCGTAGATTCTAACTTGCACAAACCTCAGTCAGATAAAGGATCAATGAGTCAGGCAGACTAGACTAACATATTCAACTAAACAACCCCTCTGCCCCTGCACACTCTCTGCTACTAGGGGATGGAGAGGGGGGATGGCAGGTTAACAAGGGGGATGCATTTTGGTCATTTTGCTAACAAGGGGGATGGCATCCCCCCTCACCCCCCCTCAAATCGCCTACTGTATATGCAGAAAATCAATGTGGCATAGTTTGAAGGTCGGACTTCCTCTAAAAGAGCTGATGTTAAGTATGGTATACAGTAAATGTATTTTAATGAAACCAAAGGTTCATTGAGGTCATTGAGATAAGTTTTACTGAAGGCCAGCCTCTTCTTGTAAAGGTCACTTTTATTTTTACCAGGCTGATCAATTTCAATACCTTATGTTAAATATTTTATTGTGTACTGTCAACCTTAAACTTATACCTTACCAACTTTGACTAAAGTTTTTCCACTAGATTGTTCCTGCATTCATCAAAATGATTTCATTTTTTTTCTCTTTGAATATTTTCTTGGTAACCAATAACTTAACTGCTACAGGGATGATTTGCATCTGCCTGGGAGCGCTGCCATAGGGCTAAGCTAGTCGTGGGTGAAAAGAGAACAGATTTACAATAGACATAAGAAACCACCTTAGGGTAAGTGGTAAAATATGACTTGTTTTGCATTTCATGGTCTAAATGTCCAGAGTGAGATGGAAAATAAGGAATTAAGATTCAGTAGTTTACTCCCAAGTCAAACAAAGAAGACAAGAACTTGATTCAGTGTGTCGAGGACAAACAGACTGAAACTAAAATAAATGCAAAAAAATTAGCAAGGTGAGGTCAGTGATTAGAAAACAATAATAATAGTATTATAATAATATTATTGAAAACAATAATAATAGCAAATAAAATCATCAAAAGGTGCCACTGATCTGTAGAGCTCAAAGATACTGCATTCAGCCCTAGTACTGCCTCAGGACAGGTGCTGTAATGAAACTGAGCAGTTTCATCTGTATTTGTGACAACTGACTCTAGTATGCAGGCCATGTAGTTCACAGAGCAGAGGGAGGAAACTGGGGCACTTAGCTGCATGTATACTAATGGTTTTTGGTTTTGTTTTAATGTGACTGGGAATACATAGCTGCTGTGTTTTTGTACTCTCAAAATACACTCACCAAGCACTTTATTAGGAACACTTGTGCAATCTAATGCAATCCAATACAACAGCTCTGCCATAAATTCTACTTTTACGAAGCGTATACATTTTCAGTTTTTGTTGACATTGTCAGAAAGGTGATAATTCCAATCTATGTTTATTATTGAGGTTGTAGTGGGTGGTGTTGTACTGGACTGCATTATATTGAAAAGTGTTCCTAATATTTTGCCACCCTCATGTATGTTAATGTGGTGGACCAAAATATGACCACCTACTACGACCTCAATGATGAACATGAAGTACAATTATCACCTTTCTGACAATGTCAACAAAAACTGAAAATGTATAAGCTTTGTAAAAGTGGAATTCATGGCAGAGCTGTTGTATTGGATTGCATTAAATTGCACAGGTGTTCCTAATAAAGTGCTTGGTGAGTGTACTTTACAGTAGAAGCAGAATCATAGAAGTGGATGAAACATATTGACAGACACATTCATGACATTACCTTGGGAGACAGTTTCGATGTAAAGTCTCCTCCGAGGTCATCCTGTGGTGTGACCAGACCCGATGAGTTGTAGACTTTTATCTTCAAGTTGGGGAGAGGGTCTAAGAGTGGAGAGTTGGTCATTGGGATTTTATCTGACACGTCATGGAGGGCATACACTGGACCACGATACATGGCAGCTGCATTTGTCAAATCAGGAGGAGCTGTCAGTAGATCAGCTAGGGATGGAGTGAAAGAAAGAGAGAAAGAGAGGGAGTAGAAATGGGAGGAAAATGGTAAATTAAAGCAAAAATCTGATTTTACAACATGAATTGAGTTCTGCAACGCCACCAGACGGCATCAGAGAGAAAGGGTGTCTGACAGAGAAGGCAGGAATGAGGGCTAAGACTAGATACTTTACAGCATAAACCAAAACAAAAGGATGTGGTATGGGGCAGATTGGGAGACCAAGTAGGAAGATCAGTGAGCAGGAATAAGGGGAGTAAGAAGAGAACAGGCAAGGCTGCTGATAAGGTATCAGTGCTTGGTATGATACATGGCAGTACACAGGGGCATGACCTGGATCAAGGACTAGTCATGGCCGCTGCACATAGAGAGAGAGACAGAGAGAGAAAAAGGGAAAGAGATGGAGAGAGATAGAGTAGATTTGGAAGGCGATTTAGATCTATAAATCATCAAAACAAACTCAAGTACCAGAGCCGAACTACATTACTTTATACTGTATAATAAAAAAACAGAAATGCTCTTTCACACTGTGTCACGTTTAAAATTTGACTGACACAATCTACCATGTACATTTGCCACAAAACACGACAATGTTAATTGCTAGCACTGATATATTTGGGTTCTTTTAATTATATGTTCTGTATACTAGAGGGTCTTTTTCCCCTCATTATCCATATACAGTGGTGTTTAGTGTGTAGTTTATTTAGAATGGAACAACCAAGACTGTGTGCAATAAATAAGCAACACAGGGAAAAAATTTGAGTAGATTTGAAAACTAATCTCAACTAAATAGTAGACTGACCCACGTTATTTCATCCATAACTATGAAGCTCTGAATGAAGCTCCATCATATATGGGGATAAGAAACTCTCCTCAGTGTTGGCTCAGAGGTGATTTGAGGCTACTAAGTGGATTCTACTAGGTACAGTGTATGTGTAGCGTGGCGTCTTACACTGCACTGTCTTGAGTTGTCACTGCTGATGTATGCTAGTGGTGGGACATGCAAGTGTCCCACTTACACACACACACACACACACACACAAGCACTGGCATAAATAAAAAGACACCTGCAATGTAAAATACGGGCACTACACAAGCACTCACACATGCAAACATACCAATAACAAGCACACAATACACATAACCCTACTACATATATGGGAATTACATGATGTAAGTGGGGATAGATAGATACGTCTCTCTGAGATTCCCTTCTCTGCTCATCATGGAAATGTTAGACTGAGCTAGGGGGCATTTGCAGGAACATGGTGATTGCTAATCACTACAGCATGCTAATCCATGTGCATGGCACAATATACAAGTACTGTGTTTACAGTATGTTGAGTTTAGCTATAAAATACAACTATCTTCTGATACCTTTCCAAGGACATCAATCACTCTATTATTTAGTCACTCCTTCCCTTGCTGCAGTAAATACATGTAGACGGTTTAATGAGATCCTCTTTAGAATACCTCTACACAAACAACTCTCTTCCATCAGACAATCCAACAAATATTCAAGATTTAATTGGGATTGGGATCACAGGAAGGCCAGTTGTCTCCCGGGAACCATTCCAGATTTGCTCTCACCAGGCTCTATGATTTTGGGCGAAGAGCCTGAAATCCTGTCGTTCCTTCCACAAGCCCATTCATTCTAATTTTTTAAATCCTTCATTATCACCCCCCACCAACACCACTAACACACACCCCCACACATGCGCGCACACAAACACACACACATCTGTCACCTATCACTCTCTTCCTCTCTCTATCACCAGGCTGTTTACTCTTAAAGCCAGCGGGTATTCCTGCCAAATCATCCCTGCTGAAATTTAATTAACAACTAACGGAAAACCACAGAGAGATGTAGAGAGAGAGAAAGAAAGAGAAAGTCTGAAAGTCAGAGAGAGAGAGAGGCAGGGACATAATTCTTCATTAACACTAATCAGAGATGGTCCCTCAAAGCAGAGTGACAAGCATCCCAATGCTTTCCTGATAAAATGTCACCCAATCTGAGCTTGACACCCTTGTATACATATACAAACACACACACACACACACACACACACAATTACTTCGCTCATCCTCTACCAAATTGCGTCGCATCCTCTCTGACCTCACTTTCCTGTATACCATCATTTGAATTTTGATTGTCCACCCACAACTGACCACATAACCACAGACCCTGAACTATTTAAAACCCAACTGACATTGCAATGAGTCATCCCCTTTTTACAGTCAAAAATTAATGCCAAAGTGTTTTTTAAATTTTATTGACAATAGTGTGCTAGTGTCTGATTAACAGCAGCTGACAGGTTGAGCTCCGGCAGGGTAATGAGAGAAAAAGTAAACAAACTTGTGTTGTAACTCACAAGCCATGGGCAGATAGTGTGCTGTCAGTGGCGGTATTGAAGAGAAAGGCCAGCAGACCAAGCGGACGTGATATTGGCAGGTATAGGCTTATATGCTGTTTCATGTGTTGCAGCTGAGCAGCTAAAACTGATGTTAACAGTACACTTTCTTTCTGGTGATTGTTTGGTGGCTTGTTCAACAAGCTGAGGTGTATCTATCAGGACAAGACGTGTTTTCACGTTTGTAAGTTAGATAAGAAGGAAACTTCTACAGGAAAGCTAATAGAAGACACGTGGCAAACTAAGCTAAACAGTTATGGTGTGTTCAGACCAAATGCGAAGCGAGTTTTTCGCGCAGTGTGATTACATATAAAGTAAATGCAAAGACAAAATGAGACAAACTGGAGGGAAATAACAGAGTTCTGCTGAGTTCTCAGACACGGTTGGTGCCTTCTGTTACTACAGCTAATGTACTTTGGCTGTTTGGGGCGAATAAACACAAATGATCCAGCAGTCAAACTCGCCCAAGTAACACAAGGCGAAAATTCGCTTTGCGTTTAGTCTGAACACATCATGACACCTCTTCCTAGCTGGACACGATGCGAACGAGCCAACATCAGATTGTTTCAGTTTTTCCCAATGAAGATCCTGCTCTGTGCATCAGCGAACAGGCTAAGCGACGTGTTGCTTGTTTGAAAAACAGCTCGCTCTGGCTCTATTTTTGCGAAGTTTCGCGCGCTTGCTTCACCTCCACGTATTTTCATTGGTCAAAATAGATGCTGACGTTCGTGGCATTTCTGTTTCCAGTTAGCAGTCGACATGCACGAAGAGACTAATTTACGAGGTTGAGAAGCGGCACAGCACCCTTTTTATAAGGATATCATCAAAACAGGGCGCTGTTGGGTTGGGAGTAACAACTAAGTGAACTGTCCTCAAACTATATAGAAACAAGGCTGACAAAAGCTAACTTACCTTAGCAAATGTTAGCTGCTTGTTAACAGAACAATACTAAAGTTTTTTAAAACCTAGCGGAGGAACAGAACACTGATGTTGACAGGCTTCCTCAGGGATTGTGGTTGACTGAAAAAGAGTATTGTTGGCTAAATATATCAGCTACATCAACATTTCTGAAACAAAACTATAGTCTCAGTTGATAACTGTTGGGTCCTAATTTCAAACTTAATATGCACAACACAACACTACATATTGCATTATGTAATGTGGTAATTTCATCCTTATAATTAAGTTTTGAAAAAAGATGACAAAACCATAAAAACTGATCATGAATATAAATAAGAATTTATTCTTTGACTGCACAGGCCCATATTTCCTTGGGGAACGAAAGAAAAGGCCAAACAAAACAAAATGGCTCAATGGCGGGAAAAAAAAAAGAAGAACAGTCATAAATGTCTGAATGTCACGAATGTCTCACCATCATAAAAACAAATTCATGTTTGTAATGGAAAGGCTAGAAACAAAACATATAGCAAACATCTTCAGTTTATGACACAGAATAGTCAGCAAATTTTTCACAAACTGCAAAAGCTCCATTGCCGGCTCTGTTGTGGCGCTCCTGAATTTCTGCCATGAAGCCGCGGGGCTGTGTGGCTTCTGCTTCCCCTAGCCAGTGCTCATCATCAGTTGGTCTTGTGAGCAGGTTATGGAGTATATATGCTGCCACTACCAGAGTGTCCACTTTGTTCGGAAGCATTTGTATGCTGTTTTGGAAAGACCCTCAATCTTGAGGCGAGAATGCCAAAAGCCTTCTCCACTGACATGTGGGCTCTGGAAAGCCTGTAGTTGGAGACGGCTTGTCTTCTGGGAAGGTGCTTTCCAGAGTAGGGACGCATGAGACAGGGCTTTAAGGGAAATACATCATCTTCCACCATGGTGTAGGGCAATTTACCCAGATGCTCTGCACCAGGGAGAAATTCGTCTTGGAGCACATCCAGGGCCTGTGAGGCCATCCCCCTCCCCAAATCAGAGTTGGCGTACACTCCATCATCACTCTCTCTTCCAAATTCTCCCACCTGTATTGCAGTGAATTTGTAGTCTGCATCGACAAGGGCTAGAAGCACAACTGAGAATCTCCCCATGTAATTCCTGAAATAACTTCTGGATGTGGATGGGACTGTGATGTTAATGTGCTGTCCGACTAGTGACCCGATGCAAGGAGGGAAATCCCATCTTTCTTCAAACTGCTTAATTATTTTTCTTCAGGTTTGCGCAGTGGCTCGATGTAGATATGTAGACAGCATCCTCCTTTCAATGACCTTGCATGTCGCCTCAATACAAGCAGAGACAGCCTCTACTCTAATGTGATAGCTGATATCTGAAATAAAGGGAGGGACAGAGGTCAGTAAAAAATTTAAGAAGCTAAAAGCAAATGGAAAAATATATGCAACACCTTTGTTTGCAACTCAAGAAAAGCTCACAAGGAGCACAAGCACCAAAGGATCCTGTGCTTCCTTTTGCCTTACGTTCAAACAAGGAGGTAACATGCATTTTTTGGTTAGAATTACTGGCACCCTTTAAAATTTTGCTAAGTTACTATAACTCTGAATATATGGCTAAAACTTTGATCTTCATTAATTACTCAGAACCACAGAACAAAAATGAAAGTATTTGTTAAAAAAAAAGTTTCAAGCATCGTTAATATCACCCCATACTTTACAGAGGTTTTAACTATTCAACAGAATTACAGTATAAACAGCTCTTTTAACAAGGGTTGACAATGTTATATTTTTACTCCTTACTGTTATAACCCATGAGGCAAATCTAATGGAGGATAATAATATATTTAATTTGTCGATCTATGTTTTGTCGATGTTCTTTTTCCTATTTTTTTCCCCTTCTTTTTTCAGTTCCAGGGGTAATTTAAGTGAGCCACAACAGAGCATGAACCGCCCTCTGCAGTGCCCTGACCCAGAAATAGTCTGAAACTGATCCCCTGGAGAATGGGAGAATGGCAGTGAGGCGCTGGAACCCCACACAACTTCCACTTATGTCCTGTCGGAGCTCCAGCCAGTCTCCAGGCAGATTTCAACTGGACATCAAAACTCCAATACAATCATCACTTCCTCTGAATACTTCAATTTGAGCAGAAAGAGACGTACATCTGCACCAGCCATTAATCCAACAACAAGCGAGCTACTTGCCATTCTGAGGAGTCCAAAACCAAAAGATGACGAGGATGAAAGCTTTTTGATGAAGTAACAGCTGTTAACCCTAATTGTAAACAGGGAGGGACAACAGATGGCGCTCTCTACTGCCTCCTCACAGCGATATGGCTCCAGCACCCTACCCTCACCACCCATATTCTTGGCTGAGTAACCCTGAGTAACCCAAACCTTTTTATTCTTTTTATTTCTTTCATTGTTAATATTATTGTAATTTAGCCATTAGGTTATTTTGAAAAATATCTACTCCACCAAGTGACTAATGGATGATGGAAAATACTGTTTCAAGAAATGTCAGCTACATAAAGTAAGTGTTTAATACAATACATACTTTTGAGAAGTAAGAAGTGTCTTGTTTTTATTACCTCAGAGCCACAGCAAGCCGTTGCTTAGGCTCGATAGGCTCCCTGAATTTTGTTGTCTGTCCTCTTAAATCCTCCCCAACAAAGGATAGCAGTGTCTCCATCTGGCTGGCACTCACGCGGAAGTAGTTCAAGAAAGCTGCCCTGTGAAGGCTGAGTTCTTGCACTAGGTTGTGAAATGTTCCGTGTTCCCTTCCTTTTCCTGTTGATGGGATGTACCCATATGCAGTGTCTCCTTTGCTGCAGCTGCAGAAGTAGCTGCTCTCCTGCGCCAAGCATGCTGGCATCTCGCTTCTGTTAATGACGGGACACAAATTAAGACACACTGTTGTGCTTCTAAAGGGCACAGAAACAATGGAATAAAAGCATCTTAATCCTAAAATGCTGTAACTCCAGGTGGAATCAGCAAATGTTAAATTGTACTTTTCATATTCCTAAACCAAGAGTGTTATCCAAACTCGGGTCATAATTGCCTTGAATATATTTTCTAGGTACCAAGTCCCTACCAGATGGTAGTATCTGTCCCCAAACACACACAGTGGGGTTAGGGGACAGACGATACTGCCCACTACTGGAGACAGATGTCCAAGCGCTCACACTGTATCCAATTTACATAGATACACATTTAATCAGATGTGTCCATGGTTCATGTCCCCACTACCAAAGGGCAGTTTGTGCCTAGCAAGAGAAAGTAATTAGTAGCTAGGTGCTAGCTAGATTGTAAGATAACTCAGTTATTCTTACAGTAATTGACAGTTAATCAATACCACTCCTTATTACAGCCTATATAATTGTAAGCATGTATAAAATATCACAGTGTACCAATCACAAAACTTAATCTTTCTAGCAGAGGAAATGTTAAACTTAAGAAAATTACATGAGTTATGAATAAATGACTGAGACACTTACTTATTTGCAGAGGGAGAAATCACAAGCAGCGCCAAAACAAAAAATCTCATCCCGTCCTTGTGCTGCGACATCGCTCGTAGTATATCTGGACAATTTTTTCGCACCCCATCCGCTAGAGTTTGCTCGCTCGCCATGTGTTAGGAAGAGTTGTTAGGCTACATACAGTATTCACTATTAGCCTAACCAGCGTGCTGCTAACCAGTGCACTTCAACTGGTTCATTGTCTCCACCGTGGCCGTGCTCTGCCGTCTGCTCTGTCTGTGTGTGTGTCTGTGTGCAGAGGAGCTGAGCCCATGCCTCAGTCAAACACTGACACAGAGAGCAGAGGAGAGGACAGAGATCAAAACATAAAAACAGGTTCTTAAAATTTTAGAACCAGTTCCAATTCAGAACTGGGTTTTGAGGGGCATCCCTAGTCGCGGGGCAGCCATGTCACGGATACGTGGTGTCGGCAATGTCTTCATAGCCACGCACAGTAAGGCGTAAGTATCCTGTTAAACACAATCCGTTCCTAAAATGTTCACTAAATAGAGATTATCAAGTAGTGTTAATTATGAGTACCAGTATGAGCACTTGTTTTGTCATGAACTATTTTAAGCCATCTAATTTAAAGTCATTAATTTAAATTTGTAGGAGTATGTGCATGAATGCATGTCTCTTTGGGGGTTTTGCTACATTATTTTAGGGACTTTTTTGCCATGTCTTTGACAAATAAATATTCTTATAGGAAAAGTTCATGGCATATGTGGTCTAATACCTGATTTATCCAAATTCCCTGTCCAATCCTGGCATTTCCAGTAAGCTATCAAATGCATGCACACTGGTGTACAAGTGTGTGGCTGTGTGCTTCTTCCTGTCTTGTCCATTTCACAAACACAGAGCAGAGGAGAGTGAGAGATGGCTCCACTTTAACAGGAAGACAAACAGGGAGGGGGTGTCTGTTGCGGCAGGAGTCACTGTGACGGGAGACACAGCGAAGGCAAAGAGAGAGACACCGAGACGAAGATGAAGACAGGAGGATGCTGATAAACAGGAAATGTGATTGACCTGAATGTGCAGATGGGAAGAGGGAGAAAGGAAGAGTGAGAAAGAGAGAAAGATTGGCAGAGAGAGAGAGAGAGTGCTTGATGGAAGAGAGTGGTCTTTGGTTGAGACAGAGATTAATCTGAACCTGGAGACTGACAAATGGGGGCAGAGCAAAGAAACTAAATGATACTAGCATCAAAGCCTGAAAGTAGACGGATCAGGTACAGTTATTTCCATGGAGGCACAATCACATCTGTTTTCCCTGTCCACCTACCTGTATTATCTAAATGTACTACTACTATCTATTTTTATACTCGACATCATTGTAAATGAGGGCCAGCCCTCAATGATTTTCTTTGAGTTTAAACAGGTAATATATCTGTCTGTCTATCACTTATCTATCCCTCTATCTACCTATTTACCAACCTATCTATCATTGCCAAAATTTAAGAGAAACATAAAATCTGTAGTCCTCTCCTTGAGAGAGAGAGTAGGAGGGGGAGAGACAGACACTTTCTGTCAAACTCCCTTGACAGCAAGTATCCGACTATCCTGAGTGCTCTTCAAAAATACTGTGAGTCCTTATCTGTCTCAGGGTTATTGTTCTGAGGCTGGCTGTGCTCTGACTTTCCGGCATGTCCTCAATAGATCATCTAGGTAGCTAACTCAGGCTGAAGTACACAAACTCCTCCAATGACAATTTGCAGCAAGACACAATTTCAAAAGCAGCAGTTAAGAAACTTATTACATAATTATTTCACCAAAATTAAGTGACTTTTTCATGTAATTGTACTTTTTTGAATACATTCTTAAAATCTGAATTTCTGCTTTGACTACAGTAGAATTTTGATTCATTTTGAAAAAATACCATTGTACCTGGAAAATTAAGAAAATTGTCACGGTAAAATAGTAGTTTAGTAGTTCTCAACACAAACTAAATTAGACTTAAGTAAAATATCAGTAATCCTCCTTAAGTGGGACATTCTTTCCACCTTGGATCAAAAGTAATTTCAGTCCTTACCTGATCTGGCTGTTTTGATATTAACAGACTGAAATCCTCCATTCAGCGCCGATGTGTCGATGATGTCTGAGTCGAAATCACGGTGTGTCTTGCGGTAGACAAAGAGCGCCACGATGACAGAGATGACCAGGCACATAATCACTGCGATGACGATGCCCACATACAGAGCCACATCATCTGTGCTCGGAGCAGCTAGAGGGGAAACAAAGAAGAGGAGAGGCTCAGCGTTTGGTGGACAGATATTGTTAAGCATTCAAACCTTCACTTAAAAAGAGGACATGTATATGTCAAAACAACAATGATCATTCTTATGGAACAGCAGGACAGTAGCTGGGAAAGCAGCATTTTTCATGCAGACAAGATGAATAGCACTGTGGGCTTCCAATTAACTCGGCGTGGCTCTCTGTCATTTTTAATTTGTGTTCAACAATTTCATTTTTAACTCGGACCACCTTTCAGACTCAAGGTTCCATTTCAAATGAAACTTTTAAATCGCCCTCCAGCTTGTGTAATGCGATAATTTGTCTAGACAGAGGTAGAGAGAGAGACAGAGACACCTTTCATAAAAAAAGAACGGTACAAACTCTTAAAACTTAATAAGGCTGTTAATTATTTTACAAGGATCCCAACATCCTTTTTCAATCTGGCTAAGACTTTAATGGTGTTTCAGTAAGAACAACAGTGGAACTGCCATTCATCATCAGTATTTTAAAGCACCAGAAAGGACTAAGAAAATGTTTAACCAATGGGGTGATGCAGCTTTTAAAAGCTATAAGCCACACTTAAGGATGAAGGAGAGAAAAAATGAGGAAAGGATGGGAGGCGACAAGTTAAGAGCACAGAGGAGGAAAGATGAAGAAGTAATAGGAGGGAAAGCCAATAAGTGGGGAGGAATATAGAAAAGAGGACATGCAAGCAGATGATGAGAAAATAGAAAAGAATAGAGAGGAGAAGAGAGGAGATAACACCAAAGAAGAGGAAAACAGGTCAAAAGAAGCGGAAATGCACTTGGACTTCAAAGCGGCAAAACAAACAAGCCTACATATTTAACATGAAAGCGCCTGTGAAACTTTTTTTGAGTAGTCTCACACTTAAAGCACTGCTCATATAATCATGTCCTCTGTAGCTAGTAGGAGGGGATTTGTCTGCAGCTATTAAGAAGAAGACAGAAAAGTATAGGAATGCTCCTTTTAATCCGCCCTTAAAGTTGAGAGGCAGATAACAGGCTTTTAGCTACAAACAGCCTGAGTCATTTGCTAAAGGATTTTGCTGTTGTCGCATCAGAACAAGTTCAGAAAGCATGAACTTGATTATGCATGAAAGAGTCCTTTGATGAGGCACACAAACATTCACGCTAACATAATGCTTATGCGCTGACAAGCATGATACAAACATACACACATTCACAGAGGAGAGGTCACTCGTGATGGTGTTAGTTATTCATTTACCACTTGAGGGAGCTGTGAACCACTTCTAGCATCTATGAGGAGCTGAATGCGTGAGGGTAGGAGCACGTCCCTCATAATTAAGTCTGAGACTGTGATGAACAGAATGTCGAGGCACTTTGTCAAAGGAACAAAGAAAAAATATACTTAGGCTTCCTAAACACAGCACCACAGTGTTGTCCAGCTCTGATACAGTCATGATGTAGGGGTTTACTGTGGCAACTCAAATCCTGTAAAATTACATTTAACTCAAACTTAGCCTAAGAGCAGCACCTTTAAATCTCGAAAGTTTACCCCATTTGGATTTTGTCATACGCAGTGACAGATTTCCATTTGACGCCCAAACTACACTGCTTCATAAAGTTGCCCTGTTATCAAGGTCCTTGCACTTGCCAAGGGGGAACAGAATTGGATAATCCTCTTAAGTACCAACTCTGTGATCTTAATTATGATCATCATCACCATCTTCTATTTAGGGAATCTTTATCTTGTTTCTACTTTAACTTGAAGGTCTATAACTTCAGAACATGTGGAAATGCTTGGCAGCCACATAAAAGATCACTTCTAAACTTTTTTTTTTTTTTTCTTTCCCCTATCTAGCAGTGAGTCTTTGGGACACTTTGGGATACGTTAACTAGGCTATGGCCTGCTGCGTTATCCCTGAGAGTGTGTGTAACGTGTGTTATACCAGTGGGCTTAAAAATCCTTTCTGCACTGTCTATCAGTTTGCATCCCAACTCTCTCAGATCTTTCTCTCCCTCCATCTCTCTCTGACTCCCCGCGTCTCTGTCTCCATCTGTTTGATTTGTAGATGAATGAAATAGCGTGTCCCATTAGAGCTTCTACCTGCTTGAGTAACCTACATAGAACTAATGTATAGCAAATGTTTTTTTTTTGTTTTTTTTGTTTTTTAATTTCCAATTTTTCCTTTGTGGTTTTTTTGTTCCCATGTTGAATAATAACAAATTAAATACATTTCTTTACTAATGGTGTTTAAGTGGTAGGAACAGCGATATTATACACGGTCATTTAGCTTATGAATCCAATTGTACATTTAATGCAATGCAAAGAGTAAAGAACAGCCTCAATGCTGCACATTTCACATTATCAGAACAGTCATCTGGGGTCAATTCAGTGTTTATGCTACTGAGAATCACACTGAAGTGATTAGATTCAAGGAAATGGATAGAATTCATTCAAAATAATAAGAATAAGAATAATAAATATATTTATGGCTCACTAAATTTCACAGAATCCATGATACACCATTTGAAATTTCAATTATTATTATTTTAAATAGACAGCTAAAAGTTATTTGCTGCATGAGCATACAGTACAATCTGACTGCTCATTTGAGAGCAATCTTAAAAATGCTCTCCTCCAAATATTCAAAATGCTTCATTCTCACTTACTCCTCAATGGCAGTTTTTTTTTTATTTAATAAGAAGGAAGGGGAAAAAATCACACTAATATACAGTATGGCAGCTTTTCTCCAGCACTTAAGTCCATTCTGTGCTCCGTTTGCGTCTACTTGTTTGGTCTTTTATTTCATTGTGCTTCCACATGAAAACCAAAGTCCGGCTTTGGTTGGAAACTGCCTATTCTTTATTTCTCATGTTCTTTTACTGTCTGACAGCATTGCATAATAGGCTTTCTTTTTCTGACAAGATGGAGGCTGAAAAAGGGACAGAGCGTGGGTGTGCACTTTTGACCAAACTCAGATGAATGAATAATGTGTTTGGACCTCTGTGTGTATCTAAGCGTGGCCAGAGGCTGTGCTCTGTGAAGACAGAATGACAAAATTGCCAGTGATAGAATGAGGAAGGAGCACAGTCTGACTAAGTAGTGACAGGTACACACCTATGTTCATTTTTATGAGCGCTCACGCGAGCACTGACGCTCACGATGAATGCATGGACGGCCATGCACACACACACAAACACACACGCATTAACTTTATCCACAAGTCAACTATCTCCTATGCTTTTCTTCCCTTGTACCTGACAAGCAGTTTCATGTCCGAAGCACTCACCCGCAAGCCCGGCTAAATTGGATTTAGATTAAAAATATGTGCCTTTCAGTGGACACACCAGAAAGGAATTGAATAAACGATAAACCACCTGGGAAGAGAGAGACACATTCAAACATCCCGTCTGTGATGTTCCAGCAAGTACTATCTGACAGCTCTCTATAGGAGGGAGAATGTTCTGTTCTAAAGGTCAGGACACACACATACACACATACACACACACACACACACCACCACTGTAACATATGCACACAAGTGCGTACACATGCACAAAAACAAATAAACAAACAAACAAACAAAAAAAGAAAACGTGAAATGAAAGAACTTGTGGAGGATGCTGAGAATGATCGCATTGATCTATCAGGGTCCAATTTAAACACTTTGCAGACAGCTGACATGGAGCCAGTAGTGTGTGTGTGTGTGTGTGTGTGTGCGTGTGTGTGTCTGCTCTTTGAAGAACATCCGTAGGCAACTGTTTATCGTCTACAACATCTCAGGTGAGATACTGACGGTCTCCTTTCTTCACCTGCCATCTATAAGTCAGTGTTTTTTGCGTTTCTTATTCATGTGTATGTGTTTCTATTTGTATATATGCTTGTGTGTATAAACCTCAATCTCCAGGAAAGGAAAAACTAAATTCCTGAAGACTTTTTTTGGGATATATTTATGTTTTACCCATTAAAAATCACATCTTAATCTTAATATGTATTTTAAAGTTTGTAAAGCTATGAAATAGATTTTTCTGAGGTGCATATATATTTCACCTCAGCACGGGTTATTTGACAATAACCCATGGTGGTTAAAAGGGTCCTGGTATTTGATATGATGGGATGTGGTGATTAAGTAGGTTTGAGGAAGGGATGAAAATTCTGCAATTTTTTGACAAAGTACCATCTTTTCTTCTTTTCATGGCAAGAATTAATTGCAGTTTGTCATAGTTTTGTAACTGTGCTAACTTACTAGCGTGGGATTGAATAGAGCGTTTATGTTGTGCATATGTGTGCATGTGTGTGTGTGTGTGTGGGAGAGTGTGCGGAGTAACTGATGTCATTGTGTGTCCATAATAATGGGCACTGTAATTGGCGCAACTTTATTTATTTGAAAAAATCTGGGACTTTGGCCACCAACAGTTGGTAAACGTATATGTGTGCCAATATGTGTGACTGTGTTTGTGTGTTTACATGAGCATGAACCTTTGGGAAATTGCTGAAATTATACACAAACACACACACACACACTCCGTCACACACGCAGTTGATTACACACATGGGCTAGCAGAACAGAAGCCCCGGCTCACCCTCAGTCAGCATGGATCGCTGTCTATCGATTGGCTGAGCTTTTTGTCATTCTCAGAGTCTGTCCAATCTGCCACGGAGAGGATTTAAAGAAGGGGGAAACAAGGATAATTCAGCTTAGCTTGTCTCTATCTTCTCTGTGATCTGCATCCAAAGCAGAGCTGTGGACAAACACTACTTGAAACTCGTTCAACTGCCTTTTTGATCTTGCTTGGCACAAACATGCAAACACCACCCATACTGCACTCCTGGAAGACACATCCGCTCTAAGTAACTGGCAGGGATGAACGGAAGAGAGAGAGAGTAAGAGAGGGAAAGCAAGCAGTAATTTGTATTTGTGTCTATACTCAGTTTCTATAGCAGGGATGGGAAAAACTTGACAGTTGCTGATGCCAATAAATAAAATATAGAAACATGTCAGGGTCACTAAAGCCAGAAGGTGTATTCATATGATGGCAAACAACTCTATATTTGATGTCCTTACATCACATACATTGTGTAACAAACCAGTAATACTGCAATTGTAGCCATTTAATGAAGCCTTTCAATGCTACTTGTTTTATCCAGTTGAAAAAGACATTATGACCTATTTCAGTATCTGCTTGCCACAAATATGAATCACAAAATACTGCCAGAAGCCAACTCCCTCCACACAAATCTTTGGCTCAGCCATCCGTCCCAACCCCTCAAGCTAAGCTGGTCTGTAACTGACACAAACAGCTATGTCACATTTTCAATAAAGAGACACGTAAGTCAACAAATTAGGGTAGAAATGCAACAGGAAAAAACTGAGGCAAAAGGTGATAATTATAATAATGGTACGGCATTTGTTTTTTTGGCCGACGGGGTTTTTAGACTTCAGCCTTCACGTCTGAAATATACTATACATAGCTGCTCCACAAACAGACATCCTCACTTATAAAAGGAGTCAGCAGTGACTACAATGACTGACAATGACTTTAATGTGACATCTATTGTGGGTGTAAATGGGTGAGAAGACCACAATTAGGTCCAACTCCTTTAAAATCAATAGCCAAATAATCATTAAGTCACTCATATTGATCAAATACTTGTCAACATGGTTGTGCAACAAAGCAGTAAACAGCCTCCACGTTACTTGTTTATCTGACAGCTGTGAAAGCAGAAAAATCTGATTTTGCTCACATAGTCTCTAGATGTGAAACTGGATATGGAGGTGGTCAGCCTTGCATTGGTAATCTGATTTAAGGCCGTGATATACTCCGAAACAGACACGGACATGGGAAGCTGGCACGCACTCTGTTTTGTTTACACTGCATTGGGTGTCTGCATAGGTGGACGTGTTCACTTGTGGGCAGTTGGCGTGTGTGGTTTCATGTCATGTGACAATGACAAAATTTGGGTCACACTGTGGCTACACAAACAGAGGAAGTATAATTTGAGCTTATTTTATATGTACAATAATTCAGCCACAATAAACATACATCCAATGTAGTGATCGACAAGAAGAATGCTGAGTGTCAGTATAAATACATTTTGCTCTCTGATTATTCATATTATTCAACAAAAAAATTACTTGACATTTATAACTGTAGTCATTCTCTACAAAAACAGGACCAATGTGATTAGTGAGTCTCAAAGCCACTCATGCAACCTCCCAATGCTGATGTTACTGATTGTATTTTTGAATATTAACAACACAGTGACAATCTGTTAAATGAGTAATGACTGTTTCTGTCTTCTGTCTGGCTCTCTCTCTGTATCTGTCTGTGGGACTCACAAAACACACCGGGATGATGAAATTGCTTCAGCAGCCTTTAAACGAGAGTCATTAGAACACATCACAGACACTCATAGATTGCTTTGAAGATAAAACGAGAGCTCCTGCAAAGAGAGAAGCAAAAAGCACGGTAATAATAAATGGCAGAGGTCCTTTCCCTCTTGCACCTCTCAATTTTTGTCTTCCTCACAGTTTGTCGTAAATCTCTCTCATTATGTCACTTTGAGGAACAACAGTACAAAGCGAGAAAGATGGTAAGAAAAGGAAGGCGGGAAATAGAGAAAGAAAGGGAGAAGGAGGGGTAAGAGAGCAAGAAGGAATTATGAATCTATTTTTTACTCCCTATTATCATTTCTCACCTGTTTTATTAATCATTAAGTAGCTTTCATACATTTCAAGTATGAAACATTTCCCTTACCAGGTGATCTTGTGCCTTCCTGTAAATTATTTTTCACTTGCACAAATGATGCATTAGTGATGGGCCAATTTGACCAATCTATCATTCATTTGGGCAACTCCTCAAAGAGAATGGGTCAAATAAGTAGAGCTGAATCAAAATTCTGTCCAGTCTTTCAGTGTCGGTGGTTGGACTGCACTCCATTGAGCTCCAAGTGAGCCAATACTCTTGTTAACACAAAGCAAGTGTTCCGAACTAAGGCAAACCGCCTACTTTGGCAATGATTCAAAGCTGGCTGGCTACTCTCCAAAATGACCACAGCTGGAACAAACTCACAAATTGTGAATCAAGCGAACTGGTGCTGAATCGATTCACTGCTATTGGACAGGAAGAAAGAAAGAATCAAGTTAATTAAAGGAATCTGTCACCAGTGCGGTGCATGCATTTTCAAGACACAGCTCTGGGATGTGGCACTACATTTTAAATGATGGAAGACTGATTATATTGTAGCAGACCTCTTATGGATGATATATATGACAATATATAAAAGGTACATAAACAATAATAATAAAATGGGACTTAATGTATAACAGAAAGTTTCCTGAGCTTCTATCTAAAGTATAACCTGTAAAATTAGGTTTGTTATATTTCTGTTCTTTTTGTGTGATATCATATGTTACAAATGGATACTCGTAGTGTCGTCTTTCTGTTTCCACGCTTTAAATAAAAGGAAAATGCAGTAAAATGCCATAGAAAGTCAACTATACATAACGTCATTACGGTTGGATGGTGCTCATTCACTTAGTTTGAAGCTACTCAGGAAAACACAGAGTTATGGTCTCTGCTATTACTGTCTGATACCAAGAAGACGGTAAAGGAATTGCGTAACTCAATGAAACATCCATCTAGATTAATTTAAAATACAGGCCTTTCAAATCCTTACTTCCATCATACAAGCAAAGATGTAAATGATTCATCTAGCATGACTTCCTCAGTCTGAGAGCAGAAGAATTTGCTTTTAGAGCTAGCAACTGTTTGAAGACTTGTTTCATCGGCATAAAGAGTGCACATCAAGGGAAAAACAATCATCAAGCAACTCATAGTGACATGTAACGACAAAGCACACAACATGAGCCAAAGGTCAATGCTCAATCAAAGAAAGAAACACTTAAAATGAGCGAGACAAAAGGAAAATGGATGATGATAAAACATAAAACATCAACTTACATGTGAATCCCAAATCACTCTTTTCTTTGGACTCAGTGGACTTCTGAAACAATGAACCTTGGGACAAGAAAAGAAGGGGGTGGTGCAATGGATGGAGAAAGGGAGAGGAACACAACAAAAAAATCAAACAAATGAGTCAAATAAAATGGGGCAAACATGACACGACACAGACACACAAAAACAATGCCTTGACGTGTTTCTTTCTTTCTGTCTTCTTTATCTGTTTAGCTGCCACATCAATATTAAATATATATATAAATATATATTAAAAAAGGGTCTGGAGGAAAACAAAAGAAGAATAAGAAAAAAAAAGATATAATTTGAGAAACCCTTATGTTTGTTGGACAGTTAGTGCTGTGTCATGCTGACTGGTCTACTTAGTTGGGGCAGACAGAAGGTCTATGACACAGATGAACTGCTGATGTGCTGATGTATTAACTATGTAGTAGCTGAAATGCTGGTGTATAATTGATAAAGGCAAAACAGCAACATGGTGCGCTTAAAAGCTTTCTGCTAGACCAGCTGACCGTACTGACGCACTGATTACGCACCAAAGGGCAAGAAACACTGACAAGGTTAAGTGGGGTGATGCACAAATATAAACCTACAGGAACACTTGTGCACAAATGATAGCCCTAAAGTAGTGTTCCTTTCAACTATGAACCTGCACTGGGCCTACCTTGCTAAGAGGAATTTTGATGTCTACTGGAATTTGGTTAGAATTAGCATTGCTTTATCAGATCTGTTATTCTTGTGTTAAATGACTTGGCAAAATGCATTTTTTTTACATGACTGCATTTAACAAATGTCAAGCTGATTAATGTCTGAATCAGTGATGATGGTAAAAGCAACATGCCATGGCAGCAACATATCATGCTCCAATTAAATCACAATTGTTCAAACAAATATGAAAACACGATGGCAATAAAATGAAGCATGATTGATTTAGTTTGGGCGCGTGCTCCTGCGGCGACTGGCAGTGGGTTTTTTCGGTGACCCATGTTTTATGTTTTTAGTGAGTTTGTGCGTGTTTTTTTATGCTTGATTGCCTATGATCGTAATGAACAAGTGCTTTTAGACATTTTACTATTGATCTGCAGTGATGGAGCTTTTAATTATTGCTGCCTTGCAGACTTTGATCAACTTAGCTCTCATCTGCAACGGGGTCAGACACCGTTCTCTGACAACACAGTACACTAGAGACTTCCTGCTGCAATGGAATACACAGAATCGAATCACCGGGCTAACGCTAGATCTTCAGTTGCCCGACTTTATCCGAAGGTACTACAACAAAACTGTGGTTTGTGACCAATCGAGTGGAGTTAAGTGAAGTGAAGTGAGGGAAAAGAGGAGGTGTCAGACTGTGACTAAGGAAACAGCAGCTCACTTGTATTCCACTGCCCTCCCTGGTAATAGAAAATGTCCAGTCCTTGCAGAATAAACTTGATGAGCTACGAGGAAATGTTTGCTTTCTCCGGGACTACAGCGACAGTTGCGTCACGGCCTTCACGGAGTCTTGGCTCACTGAGCAGGACTCGGATAGCGATCTGTCTAGAGACGGATTTGGTACTCCATTTCGCCTTGATCGGAAAGCAGAGTGACAGGTAAATCTCGTGGAGGAGGCGTCTGCCTCTATGTCAATAAGTGCTACTGTAGCTCTGTGACTGTCAGAGAAAGACTTTGCTCGCCTAATGTTGAACTTCTATCAGTGCCGCTCTGTCCACTCTATTTGCCCCATAAATTCCCACAAATATTCATAACAACTGTGTCTATTCATCCAAAGGCAAATCCTGCCACTGCCACGAGTAAGTGGTATAAAAGTATAAAACTAAAGAGAGCAAACTGGCTGAGAGGAACCTTGCCTCAGCTTGATCTAGCATGAAAACAATCGCAGGCATACAGCAAAGCAAGAAAAGAACCAGCTTTGCTATGGATGGCTTCAGGTCAGATAGCGAATTAGCCAACGCTCTTAATAAATTCTACCTGAGATTTGATCAGTTTGACTTTAGAGATGAAGTTGAGGGACTTAGATGTAAACTTAAAAGACAATCAGCACTTTGTCCTGGAGCAGAGAGAAGTTGAAAAGTCCTTTCTTTCTCTAAAGATAAACAGGAGACCTGGTCCTGACAATATCAGTGGCAAATTACTGAAGTCTTGTGCAAGGCAATTAAATTCTATCTTTTATGATATTTTCAACATGTCTCTGAACCTACAACATTTACCTAACCTGTGGAAGCAGGCTCTGATCACCCCTGTACCTAAAGGCAGCAGCCCCAAAGCTTTTAATGACTTCAGGCCAGTTGCCCTCACTTTTCTTGTAATGAAAGCTTGTGAAGTGTGCAAGGGAAACCAAGCATGCACTTGACCCTATGCAATTTGCCTATAGGGCACACCGAGGAGTTGAGGATGCTACAATCACCCTACTTAACCTTTTGTTTAAACACCTAGAGGGGAATAAGACCCATGCTAGATTGCTATTTATTGATTTTTCTTCAGCCTTTAATACTATCCAACCCCACAGTTTAGCCATGAGGCTGACGGAGCATTTTGAGTTGAGTCACAATCTGGTGGTTTGGATAATGGATTTTTTGACAAACAGAACACAAAGGGTGAAAATCAACGGCATTTTATCAGATTCATTATGTTCATCTACTGACTCACCCCAGGGCTGTCTTCTCTCACCTTTACTTTATATTCTGGATCATAACATGTGCTGAAGTAAGCATGAGAACAGGACCTTATTGAAATTTGCAGATGATTCAGTCATTGTGAGTCTGCTACACGACAACGAGTCGAGCCATGGCCCAGTCATTGATGAGTCTGTCACCTGGTGTGACCAATATTCCTTGGAGCTAAACATATCCAAGGATATGATCATAGATTTCAGAACTCATGCTTCAATCTAGGAGACTACGATCATTAAAGACCAGGCTGTGGACTGTGCAGAAAGCTACAAGTATCTTGCGACAGTCACAGACTCTAAATTTTCACATTGATAAAACCACAATGACCCTCTTTTATCGGGCTTTTAGTGAATCAATCTTGTGTCATAGTCTGGTAAACTGTCTCTGAAAAACAAAAAATTCTCTCAACTAAATTGTCAAGTGTGCTAGTAAGCTTCTGGGTGAGTCTCAACTCAATCTATCAGTTCTTTACTCCTCACAGCTGCAGCGTGAGACCAGCTCTATTCTTCAGGACTGTTCCCATCTCTTACATAGCGGATTCCAGCTCCTTTGCTCCGGCTGTCGGTTTGTGCCCTCTAGGTGGAGAACAAAACGATACAGAAACGCTTTTGTACCTGCAGCCATTGCACTACTAAACAAAGCGAGCACAAGATGATGAATTTCACCCACGCACGGCACTTTAAGCATTTGAGTGAGCGGATGAGTGTGTGTGTGTGTGTGTGTGTGTGTGTGTGTAGAAGCACTTTGTCATGACCTTCTTAGGAGTTCTTGCACTCTGATATTATTTTTGATATTATGATGATACTTGTTTTAATGTATTTTGTTTTAATGTCTTTTGAATCTGTCTTGTTTTTAACTCAAGAATGCTGAATCTCCCGTCTGCACAACTAATTTACCCTGGTGTACTAATAAAAGAAACCTTGATACCTTGATAGTCTACATCCTATTTCCATCCACCTTCCTATAACCTACAACGTTTGTTCTCCTCTACAGTGCCATTTTCCTATAACTATCAAGGTAATAGGACGATGGCACTGTAGATGAAAACAGACGTTTAAGAAGAAGAGCAGAAAGCTGCTAACGTGGAGCGCAGGAAATAAAAAAGTCAAAGCTAGGTGATTTTAATTCACAAAGACAAGACATAAAAAGGGAAGAATAGAGCTTTCAGTGGGGAGATGGCTTGTTTGATGCTCTGCATTAACTGCTGATACTGCTGATCGTTTTGTATAATACAGTACAAACATGATTCAATGTTCTATCCAAGCACTGAAAAGTTATATAACAGCCAGTATCTCTAGTGATTACTGTGGTTTTAGAGACCACACAGCAGAATTTATTTGCTCTAGATGTACTGTTATTTACTGTAGCACGCACATCCACACACACACACACACACACACACATACACTGAGTAGGTAGTAAGTGAAATGTCATGCTCTCAAGGATGACACAGTGGAGCTCTGAGTGAATCTGTTCCAAGAATCGTGATCGATGTGTCAGAAAAATGTCAACAGGTCAAAAGATATAAAAACAACACAACAAACTCTAAAAAAAAAACAAAAAAACCCAAAAACAACAAAAAAAAAACCTAGAAAAAGACATACACATACAGACTCACACTGATATAACTCACAGATAAACACAAACACAAAAAGAGAGGAGGCACTCCACGTGGGGCAAAAGTGAGGTCAAATGGATTTCTACCTCTCAGGATTTAACAGGACAACTTCAGAAAAAAAGGGCAGAAAGAGATGAATAGAGGGGGGGGGGGTGTTGGAGGAGAGAGAACGAGAAAGAGAAAACGAGGGAGAGTAGAGTGAAGTGCTTTTTGAGCACAAAGTCAATTACGGAGCACTATCTAAAACATTAACTCCCCCTTCACATTGACAGCGCTTTATCTGTTCATTCACAACCCTGAAACCCAAAAAGGTACTAACCACTGCCATATGTTTTTTTTTTTTTTTTTTTATTATTAAATGGAGTCTGAAGATCTGGTGTTAAAATGGTGAGAGACATATCTAACTTAAACAATTTAGAAACTAAAATTGTAGTTCATCTCTGCATTTCTTCTTAATTTGAACAAAAATCTGTTCTCTACACTAAATGAGGGGGGAAAAAAAGTGCTTCACTGATGCCAAATACCTTCAAAATGTTAATGTAACTGCCCATTTGGCTACCAGTAACAATACAACATTAACCTTTCAAAGATCAGTTACTCATAAACCAAATGTAAGATTGGAACAGGAATCACTACAAGCCTTTCAAATATACTGTACCGATAAAACGCTGTGTATGCAGAAACCCTCTCTAACAATCACGCACACACACACACACACGCACAGACACAGTTCATGGGTTCCTGTTAATGCTACAGGAAACAGTTGAAACATTAGTGCTGACATAAAACCACGTCGGTGGAGTCATTTTAAAGACAGAAAATCAATCAGGGGAAATGAGCCTAAATCTATACCTCTCTAGGTTTTATCCCAGATTCTGTGGCTATACCTCACTGGCCTCAGGGAATCCTGTTGATGGATCAGATGCACAGTATATAATACACTGCGATAGGAGTGGGCAGGAGTCTGCATATACAGTAAGTTATGTCAATAATGTGTCTACAGGCAAAGCTTTTTGGGGTATTACATAATATTATTCCATTGCTGATGACATAGACCATCTATTAAATCATCACTATCCACTCCCCCCTGGCTGCAGACAAATTGTTCTCTCACACAAGCAAGGGCTCACTCGGCCGAAGGCTTTGTGCTCACTGATACAGTATATTTTTCCAGAACAGAAGTCTTCGCTGCGCCACACCATGTGTGCGTGTGACTATTCATTAGTTTAGCCTCATTTAGCTTTATATAGACAAACAAAACTATATTAAATATATCTACACAATAAAATCTAAAGATCAGATATCATAGGACTGTAAAAGTACTTGTAAAATCATCGATATGAATCACATAAAAGCTTACACTCAGCAACCGAAGCTCAAACCCTAAAAAGTTCATGTTGAATTCAGGCAGCAAATCTTAAATAGACCGATGTGTGTATTTTTAAATGTTCTTGCAGAAGAGTCCATGTATGAGGAGAAACATACAGCACATAAAAAATTCTTTTTATTGGATTCAGTCCAAGCACAGACATAAATCCTGAGATCAGAGGGGTAACTTTTGTTAAATGTCTTTGCCATTTTGGTCAAAAGCTCTCCAAAAAAGCGAGATTTTATTCTCAAGAAACCATCATAAAAAAAAGGTAAAAAAAAAAGAAAAAAACAAATGGCGGTTATCAAGCATTGTGTTTATCAACCGGTATCTGTTTTGTATCTAACTTCATTAGACCAAAGCATAGATTATCCAAGTCTCGGAAAGAATTCTTGCCATTGAGGAAAAATCTCTCTATAGCTGCCATGTTGTGTGAGGAGACTAATGAGAATTGATGGAATAAATACAAACACAAATGTGTACATGTACTTGCAAAAAGTACCATTTTCTATGTTCACCTTTTCTCTCTTTCTATACTCTGACAGGCGTCTCTCTGTCTCTCTCTCTGTCTCTCTCTCTTTCTCTCTCCACGTCAAATGTTTGTCTGCCAATTACTCTGAGCACAAGGAGTAACAAGCAGTATTCCTACAAGTCAACAAATATAATTGCCTCCACCTTGGAAAAACTGCTGCTGCTTTGCACCATTATGACTCAGCCCACATTTTCCATGCGGTTTTGAAATTTACCACATTATTTTTTTTTTTTTTTTTACACTGGTGTCAGAAATCACCAAATTGTGGGATGAGTTTTTGTGATTGTTCCACCTCATTATTTAACATAACTAGTCTTTTTGACTTGAGTAACGGACAAGACAGTAGGAAAAGTGAGGTTAATCATTGTGACTTTCACAAACCTTCCCATAAATCACACACAATGTGCACAGGAGAATAAAGTACACATATGAGGCAGAGCAAAAGCAAACTATAAAAATGAGAAAAGGGTCAGGTAGGCTCCAGGAGAGAAGTATAAAACCAGAAGGACAGAGAGGAAGAGGCAAGGAAGAAATATGGCAATAAGGATAGGAGACTGCAAAGAGTAAGGGCTGCAGGAGGAGAGATGAGGGGAATGATGAAGAGGAGGAGCAGTGGGCAGACGACTGTAAAGAAAGAAGCTAAAGAAGGATAGAAGCAATCAAGAGGAAATACTGTCGAACTTTTTAAATACATACACAGCATAATGGCAAAAAAGAAGACAAAGCAAGGAAACTTGCCCAGCAGAATAAATGACTGCACGTCTCCAAAGTAATACATTTCAGTTCAACTGTGTTTGCAAGCTTAACATATTTTTTCTGGGTAGCACTGACACTTGTTTTATCTAATAAATCCAATAATACATTCAACGAGAATAACTCATAGAGGCAAAACTTTTTTTAATTCAAGGCTGATTCAGGGTAACTATCTGTAAGGAAATTACTGTGTGTAGTTTTATAAATGCTATTGCTGAGATTACAACAACATTTTCAAGGATAATCATTCATGGATCCCCAATATGGATACCAATTCTCATGCTACACTTCACTCATTATTGCTTTTGTCCTGTGGCTGAAAATTTGACCATGCATCACCAGCCCAATGATCTATTCACACAAAAAAATAAATAAATAAATAAATTGCCACCTGAAACAAACACTGCAAGGCATTTGCTCAAATAGGCACAATCATTTTTCATGCTTATGAGCTTCTAGTCGGGGACAGAGCTTAGCCTCAACTCACTTTGCATACAGAGTCCATCGGTACAGTTCTGAGACTGCAGTACGAGCCCCTCGCAGTCCTTTCCTCCATTTTTGGGGGCTGGGTTGTTGCACTCCCTCCTCCTCCACTGGGTACACTCTGTCCCACAGGCTGACCATTTACTCCACTCTGTCCACACACCATCCACTAGAGAGAAAATATGGAGGAGGGGGGGTTAGGGGTAGCAGAGAGAGAGAGATAAGGGTAATAGGGTAATTGAGAAACAGAAAAAAAAGAGAAGAGATGAGACCAAGGATAATGTTCTCAATTATGTCCCTAACTCCTAAAATGTAGCATACTATATATAAAGTAAGTGGACAGGAGTGAGCGCAGGACAGAACTGTTAGAAACTTGGAGCCACAGAGTAAAATGACACAAATAAGAAGTGGATACAGTACAGTTTAACACAATATGGATACAGTAGAATAAAACAGCACAAGCTAGGTTCATCAGGATTGAATTAACATTGAAATAGAATAGAAAAGCGTAGAGTTACCTGTGCACAAAGTGGTACAGGGCAGTTTCTGTATGGCTTGTCCATCACAGGGGAGTCCTCCGTTGAGAGGGGCGGGATTAGTGCAGCTCCGTGTTCGTTTCTGGAAGCCCCGCCCACAACGACTGTTACACACCGACCACTCCGTCCACGTCGACCAACCACCATTCACTGTGAAGACAGAGATCAATCACTTAATCAATATACTGATCTGATACTGTCCTTTTCGCCCTTTATCAGCCTTTATTTTAATGTGCGCCTTCATTTTAACTGTTTGTCTCGATGGGGCCGGTATGTGTTTTACAGATGCCAGGAAGCTTGGTTGTTGAATTATAGAGGCGACAGCTGGACTCTCCTATACACCAAAACACACACACACAAAGACGGTATTGTACAACTTTTCGATTACCCTGTTGCTACTGTAGCATAATTTTCCCCGTTGTGCTCACAAACACACACAGAAAAGGGCTCACACAAGCACACAAGCACACACATGAAGCTGTATAACCCACTGAAACACATGGTAAAAAACACAAACTCATGCTGCTTGCAAATTGTTCAACCCTGAACCCTTGCTGGAGAGAGCACAGGGAGAAAAAAAGGACTATTGTAAGAGGGGAAACATGGTTCTGAGCTTTCTGAATACTCACATCGTGTGTTTTAACAATCTGGATGTATCTTTCTTTCTTTTCTTTGCCTTCTTGTATATCTTCTTCTATTTAATTCCTCTCTATTGTTTGTACATCTATAAGATTTATCTGCATCCTGTCACGTCAGAGACAGACAGAAAGATAGAAATCAGGTATAAAGTTAGAATGAGTCACAAGGACACCCAGAGAGAGAGAGAGAGAGAGAGAGAGAGAGAGAGAGAGAGAGAGAGAGTGTTGACATCGGGAGAGGTGTAGTGGGTTGAAATTTCTCGGCAGCTCTGTCTCAGCCCAGCGGACAGTGCCCACTCCTTCCCCAACAGCCAATTAGAAATGAATCATCAGAGAGAAAGTAACCGGTAAAAATCAGGTACAGTCACTTTTGTCATCTACTTTCCTGGTTTTTCTGTGCTTTTTTTTTGTTTCTTTTTTAAATCTCCCCTCTTCTTCACTCACCTCCTTTCCCTCACTGTGTTCTCCTCACCTGTCTCCCCTCCATCTATGCTCTGCTCCTTTTTTTTTTTACCCCTTATGTTCCTCTGTTTTTTCCACAACTATTTCACCTTGTCAACAGTGTCAGCTGGGCCCTTGTGGAGCTGGAAAGATTGAACCACAGATTGAACAATCTATTTTTGTAAGGATACATCAGTGTCAAACCACTCCATCTTGCGCTGTCTGTATCGAACACACACACACACACACACACACATCCACAGTTATTTTTGATTGAAACACTCCTCCTAGTGAATAGAGTCAGTGTTATGTTTGAGAGAAACATTGTGTGTGTGTGTGGTACTGTATGTGTGTCCTCTGCTATACATTGTTTTTCCTCAAAATGTTTCCTTTGTTCTCATGTCAGACTGGCATTTGGAAAAATTGAAAAAAAAAAAAAAAGAGAGAAAGCAGGACAAGGTATATGAGGCATTTTCCTTTTCCAAGCTTTTTCTTCTCTGATTTTTGGTAAACACAGCACGAGAAGAGCATTGCCTGAAAAAAACAAACCAACACCATCCAGAACTGAGCTATTCAAAGTTATTTTTTGTTGTTGTTTTTCACAGCTGTTATCATGCCATATGCTGCACAATTCATTTGGTGGTGAGACTCTTGGCTGAAAGCGGAGACATTTGGAAAGCCCAAGTGTTCTAATTTAAAACTGAAGGTGTGATTGGTGGATTTTAATTGGGTGAGGTCGAGGGTGATGTGGGAATATCAGGCCAATCACAAAGAGAGCGTGTTGGCATGGCGGTAGAGCTAATTTCACGTGGCAGATGGGTGCTGGCTTGGCTGATCAGAGACATTGTTGGGTGGCTGCTGCTAAAAAAAATAGCTTAAAAAAAAGCATTTCAATAACATTTTAAATATTAGACCCAAAATATAATAAATATATATATGTGATGAGATTTTTAGAAAGACGCGCACACACACACACACACAGGAGCGTCAAAACTTACCATAAACAATAACAGTAGCTGTAGTGCTGCGTCTTTTGGCCACGATGTTCTTAGCTACGCATGTGTAGTTGGCTGTGTCAGACAGACGCGCTTGTTTGATGATCAAGTTGTGGTCGATGGTGATGTAGAAGTTTCTGTCCTCTGCCGGGTCGATTATCTCTTCGTTCTTCAACCACTCCACCTGGTAGACCGTGAGAGGACAATACAAAGGTTTTTATGTGTCAAACGTCACCTTTGAGAGACAAATAAAACAGTATAGATTCGAAATATTTTGCAAAGGAGAGTTGATAGTAAATGGTTTTGTTGTGTAACGACAATACAGAACTGCAGGTCTAATCTGATGTTACGATGGGAAGGTTTGCTGTTTCCATGAAGCCAAAAATGATTACAGTATTCATCAATTCAAGTTTTATCTTGTAAGCTTGATGAAAAAGGAGAATGTAAAAAAAGAACCAATGGAATTAAAAAAAAATTTAAAAATTTAAAAAAGAGTAAAAGAAGAAAAGTAGGAGGATCAAGTTTAGGTGCTGTTATCATCCAGTTTTTCAACCGTTCCAGATGAAAAAATAAATAAGTGATGGATGGACTTTTCAATGGCTCCACACAGGAAAGCTTTGAGGAAATGTCACATTAAAATGAGAAAAAGTAAATGTAGAAATAAATGAAGGGAGGAGACTAGTCACTACCAACAACCACTACTACCATGAATCTATCTCGGTTTATCTTGTAAATTGTAAAATATAAATAAAATATACAAGCAAATAAATGTACTTTGGGGGATAGTGTGAAAACAATAATAATAGTCATGAATGATGAAACTATTGCATATGAGGGGGTGTTTTAGCTTAAACTAGAAAAAAAAAGTTCCATCTTAAAGATCAACTACAGTTAAGTATCAGCTTCACAATATGGAAGCCCGGAGTGGCAACGGAGAAAAAGAGGAGAGAATGTCCCAAACATATGCTTTCGCAAGGTACTTTGGGTGAAGGGTAGGACAGGGGGAAACTATCCTATTTATGAGCCTAATCACATTTCCTGAGTGCTGTATTTACTGGTCCAAACCCTCATAAATTCAGCCTGTCCAAGCTTTATGGCAGGCACATAAATGTCCGAGCCACGTTGTTTAATTCACGTTGTTTAATTTCCTCCTCCCTTCGCATTAGGAAATGGAAATCTCAGATGCAGAAAAGAGGAAATTCAGTGTTATTCTTCAGTTTACTGCCTGCTCAGGCTTGGCTGTCATTCTTCTCTCGCAGTTATTCTACCTGCTTCTCTGTCTCTGATCTTTAGAGATTCAGCAGTGCACTTTGGCCATGAGGCTCCCCTTAGCTCTGAATTCTCAATCTTAAGTGAGATGCTGTGTGACCTTTCAGTTTCTATTACAAAGTAAAGGTTATGATGGAGAGGAAAAAAAAAAAAGAAAGACAAACAAACAAAAAAACATATATACAGCACAAACGGTCAGTCGGTTGCTCTCTCTCACAAACAAAAGCAAATGCAATGCATCTTATAAACAAAAAGACTTTTTGTATTGATTTGTATTTATTCATCCTCAGATAGAAGATAAATAAGATGTACTGTGGCCACAGAGAAGAATAAAAAAAGACATGCACACTGATATAAGTGATTGAAGGTCACTGGTCAGGCTACATAACTGTATAGACTTGATTTTAACAGACAAAGTTGAATGTAGATCAACACCACGACACCAGTAATATCTCTCTTCAACAAAAGATTGTTAGTTTAATGTTACCTATTTACACCCTCACACACTCTTCAAATGGGCAACACACGAGCAAATTAAGTTGTAGACCTTTGCTAACATCCTATTCATAAAACAATAGCTTAAAATCGCTGCAAGCGCATGTTGTTGAATGTGCAAGTATTCTTTGTATTAGTAGTCCGAAGTACACTCGTCTCGGTAATTAGAAGTGATCTCAATGACTTCTAAAGCACTAATAAATAAACTCAACTTGAATTACTTGAAGTATAAAAATAGTTCAGATTATTTTTCAGTTGAGCATGAGGAGATTAAGAACTGTTTAGATCTGTTTAGAAAAGGGATCTTTGAGTTGTGGACATTTAAGTTAATCCAAACTTCTCAATAACAACTAAGACTAGTAGGAAAAAAAGTTTTCCTGCTGACTTACTTTTCACAGCATATAGCCATGAAGAAGTGTCTCACCCCTGACCTGAATTTGCCTCTTGATGATCAAAGCACCAGGATAAAATATCTGTATGCTGGCGGTGAACCGACAACCCAGGGGACATGGAATATGAGAGGGTGAAAGATAAAACTGGAAAACAGTGTTGAAAAAGGAAAATGATCCCAAGTGAAATACTGTATTACTTTAAGCTACCTAATGATCCCTGAGAGACTACAGCATGAAAGCCTGTTGGTGCAAATGGAATTTAACTGATATGGGTTTCTCTTTATTAGCTTCACCTAGCCGGGGCCAGGAATGGCCACAATGTCTCCCACATCTCGCATTCCCTAACGCTGCTCCATTAGGCTGACTTGAGGACTAAAGTCCCTCGACTGATGTAAAGGCACGTTATCCTGCTGGAAAATTTTTCAAAACTGTGGCCATGATTCAAGAATCTTCATCATCGCACAGCATGGACACCTCTACCCCTAAAGTACTGTATGATGGCACCAACAAAGCACAATTTAAGTGTCTTTTTCACTGTATATAATGTAACTGAAGCTCTCGAGCAACTTTTCAAATAAGCTGGAGTAAACTGAAAGCCACATTTGTTAAATGTATAATGATTGTATTTTAGAATTTATGAGTACGCAAACTTTAAAGATTGAAAGACTGGAAGAAAGAGTCTATAGGGAAAGAACTATAGGGAATCGCTGGATTATGAAAAAAATGGAAGAAAGAAAATGAGCGGGAGAAGGCACATGATGGAGATAAAAGAGAAGAGCAGACTAGTTGTTGTTAACTTTGATGCTTTGAGATTCAACTTCTCTCACAATAATCCATAAAATTGGATATTAAGTTATGGTTGCGATCACACATGCTAGGGACGCATTTATTGGTCACAATATGAGATCAGGAACCAAAGACCTGGATTTGTTTTGCTTCTAACCGGTTGAGACCATTTGATATTTTTGTGTAACAACTTGTGTTGTAGTTGCTAACATTTTCAAAACATCTAAAAAGTGATCGAATACATTAAATGTTCCACTTCAAATGTTTATATAGACCGCCTGTAGGTCATGGACACACATGATTGGAGGATGTCTGGAACATGTGACTATAAAATGACTTCTATACCTAAATATGAGAAATGGAGAGAATAACAGAAAGAGAAGTTGTGACAGATACGGATGTGCTGCACGTTGTTTCTGATATCTCAAACTTAACAAAGCAATGCTTTGTTAAAACACTCGGTAAATATCTTCTCTGTCCATCAATTCTCTTATCACTATTGTTCTATACTTACTCTATGTTGCAACTCCAGTGTCCATGTATTCAACCATTTACTTTCCTTCTTAGTTCTTTTCTTCATCCAAACACTGTCAATAAACTACTGTCAGTCAGCAAAACCAATGAGGGCAAACATGTCCACCTTCTTTGAAAAAGTAATTTGAAGTCCAGCTCCAATTAACCCCCGGGAACCTTCTGCTTTATAACCTGCTTACTCTGGCAATTTCTACTGCAGTGTTAAAACAAGTAACACAAACAGAATAACAGTTGTGTGTGAATGTGTTAAAACAAGCCTTGAGTATATAAAAGACGTGTTTTATTTATGTATTATTGAGAACAGCTCCAAACCAAAGGTATTTTTTTTATCTAATGGAATAATGAAAGCAACTTTGTCACATCAACAATTGAACATCATCTAAACGATTAATGAAAAGCAAACGCAAAAAAGAAACACACAGTTTAGCAGCATCAGTCATTTGATCAAAAGTGACTTACATCGTAGGGATTATGTATATATGTAATTGAACCTATTTGGCTGGTGTATAGCTTTGTGATTGTTGTTAAAAAAACAAAACACAACAAAGGGTTTTGAAGAATATCAGAATAACATCCCAGTCAGTAATGTTTGCTCCAGATTACAGTATGTGATCAGAACATTTCCTCGAAAACAGCCCCAGTCTTTGAAGTAGCCTGAAGGTTGAAGCATGTGAGACTGATGTGGTGCTCTGTTGGGCTCAGACAAAGAGACCACATGTGGTGGCTATACTACCACTGCCATCGCATCATTAGCCACAGCTGGTGTAAGTGTGTGTGTGCGTGTGTGTGTGTGTGTTTGTGTGTGTGAATAGCAGAGGGTGGCTGATTGGATCAAGCCAACCCCAGGGGAGAATGTGTATTTGTTATTTTAACTCTGGCCCTCACATCACCTGTCTCTCTGCTTTATCCACGCACCACTAGACACACACACATACACACACATACACACACACACACACACACACACACACAGAAAACAACACCCATAAACCTTTGGTTTATTGCCATGGTGTAGAAATGAAATAATGGCATTATACATGCCATTATGTGTGGAGATACTTTCAAAGCTGGTGGTGTGTGATCTCACACACACACACACACACACACACACACACACCACCCTTTGACACAATTGCACGTGCACAAACACAAGATGTAGCCTTGCCCTTCATTTCAACTGTAACAGGATTTTTAGAAAGGTTCAGGAAGAGTCCATTCTTCTTTTCTTTAAACAAATAAATCAAATGGCTTTCTTTTCAAAGGGATAAAGGCTTTGTCTGATCAATTACAAACTCTCTTCATGTATTCTTTCTGCTTGACCCTGTAACGACTGGTGAAATAACTGGCAGGAGGACCCAATCGCATGACTCAGAGACAGAAGTCTTGATCAAAAACAGTCTTTACTCGCAAAGGTTCTGTACACAGGGAGTCAGTCAGAAGATCAGGCAAACAAATCCGGCAAGAAGAAGACAAAGGCGAGGTCCAGGTAAAAAAAAAAAAAAAAAGCAGAGATCAAAAACACCAGGAGAACTAGACACAAGGAAAAAGGCTGGAATGCTTGACACTGGGTACAAAGACGAACTGGCACTGAGAGAGGGGAACACGCAGGCTAAATACACCAGGGAGAGAAGGATAATGAGGGACAGGTGAAACTAATCGGGGCGGGGTAGACTAAAGCTGTGTCTCAATTCAGGGGCCAAATCCTTCGGAGGACGTGGTCTACAAAGGTGTGTCCTTCGTAGACCACAAAGGCCGAACCGAGCGTCGTTAAATCAGACGGTCTGGTCTACGGAAGATTTCCTATTTGCGTCACCAGCTGTTCCTGCCCTTACTCTTGCATCACGAAGTGCCGCTCCTGTTGCCTAGCAACCTTGACAATTGCAGTTGACAATTGGGACACAGCTACTAGAAATGGAACCAGAAATTTTAATTTTATTATTATTTAATTTTATTATTGTGGCATCCAATCCAGGTCCAGCAGCACCACCATGGAACTCCCTGCTCAGCTGAACCAAAATAAACATTTCTAAGGCCTCATATTTATAAAATTGTATTTAAGACTTTTTAAGGACCTGCAGACACCCTGTTATTCCACTTCTAATGTACTTTATTTATGTTCTAAATAGTTGTAAAGACTGCTGTAAATGAAATAAACAATGTATTTAACAATTTTATTTTAATTCATTCATTTAATATTTTTTTTATTTTTCCAACTACTCTCAGAAGAGCCTGTCCATTCTCTCTCTGCTCTCCTGTCCTCTGCCTCTCTCCGCAACCTCATGTCTTCCCTCATGAGCTAAAAAAGCTCACCCTCTCTCTCTCTTTCTCTGAAGGGGCTCTGGATGGGAGGACACAGTACGATCATTCTGCAATTGGAACAGCAGCGTACCTGCTGACAGCAGCAGCTCAGCTTCAACACACCTGCCTGACTGTACTGTGACAAAATGATCGCAACTCAAAGCTCCACTAACATTTTTTTCTTACAAAAAAATAACCTAATTGACAGAGAGATGCAGTAAATTATGTTATTTAGTCTGTAATAGAGCTATAATAAAAATCCAAACTCTTATGTAGCTTAATAAAATAAAACAAAATTGAATATAAACTGATCTGTCCATTTTAATATATTTATATTTACTGAAATGTGGTTATATCTGTACATATAGAGCCCTGGAGGAAGCGCTGTTGTTCTGTCCTGTAAAAACACGACGCTTCACTGTACATTCAGACAAACTAATGTGGCAGCTACAATTGTTAGATTTCATCTGTGAGGCCAACATTTATCTTCCAAAAGGAATTATATCATATCAAAATGCTGCAGAGACATTAGAGCCAGCAGTAAATCACCAAAGAGCCGCACAGATCAGTTCATCAAATCAGGTTCTCCGCGGGATGACGACAGACGTTGACTGGCCGATCGTCTCAGGAGTCGGGCTGCTAGAGGCCGAGATGACCGGCCGGTCTCACCTGGCCAGCGGCTCCTCCTCACATGTCTGAAAATGTGGGAGCAAATTTCCAAATAGGCGTTATTTGGATAAACTGACCACATATTGGGAATCTAAATGGTTACTTTCTCGCCTGAAAAACTATTAAAACGTGCATATTAACAGTCCTACAGCGAAAATTACAACAGTTTAGCCTGGCTAAAAATCTCTGCCATATCTTTTGCCAGTTGGTGCAAAATGCATTCTGGGATAGGTTGGGCTGCGCAGGATCCATCCGTTGGATCCTTCAAATTCGGGAAAAAAAAGGCTGCATTTCTCGGCCGCATTTGAAAGAGCCTTCGAAATGGGACAGTCTTGGTCGCGCCGCTGTGACGCATTCGGTTTTCAAATGCAGACTTTGAAGGATGCGACCCCTGAATTGAGACACAGCTAATCCCACAGGCGGGAGATACACAAGGACAGGAAGTATCTGAAACGAGATATGGAGGTGAGTATTTCAAAATAAAACAGGAAACATAACCTAGGAAGCAGGGCGGGACATCACAGCCCCACTGACTAGGACGTGAATTTGGCTACAGGTACTGTATATTTCAAAGCTTGTGCCTCTGAATACTAGACACAAGTTTGTATTTCCCCAGCTTTAAATAACACATTGGCTTGAAAAAGACTTTTTTGTACTGTTTGAATATTGCATTATATGTGTAGTGAGAAATGATTAATTCAGATATGTAAATACTTCCATATGTTTTCTTACTTGCAACTTAAGGACAAATGTCCCATCTCAAGCTGTGCAATATCAAGGCAGAAGAAAAGTGTTATGTATTGCACAATCTATTGAGATATGCATCTGTCTTTGGCAGTGGAACAAAGGCTGGGATGCATGCTGTGAAAGATAAAAGTAGGCCAAGATATAGAGATATATACTCTCTTTTGTTGCACTGGAGAGCAGCACAAAATGTTTTGAAACGCAAAGCTTTGCCTCATATCTGCTACTGAGAGCAGGAACATCTTAGTCACACTGTGTCACAAAGAGAAACACAGTATAAATCTTGCAAAAGCAAAACAAATGGCAGACCACAGAGCAAGAAGTGAGATAACAAAGCAAAGAATATCTATGACAAATGCTAAAATATGACATGCTTTGTACAGCCACAACAAAGCGTCTCATATGGGAGTTGATAACAGTGCAGAGATACAAGGTCTATGGATAGAATCTGCCACTGAATCACAACATTAATTTTTCTAAGTAGCGGCAGTCGCAAACACACACACACACACAATAATAGTATGACGAAACACAGTACAGACCAGTTACAATAAAATCTGATTCTGCAATCAAGCTGTACTGTGCGTGCGTGTCTGTGTGTCTATGAATCACCGAAGTGTTAATATGTTCGTCATTGAGGATTATCCCCTTGATTAGCTATATTATCTCGATCCCTATAAGACCACAGATGAGTGGGTTAAAGAGCTCTCGTTGTGATTACTCTACCTATGAGTGGATGGGGACTGAGTGTGCGTATTGTGTTTTAATAATCCCGACCCTCCCACCCCGGGAAGCTTTGTCACTTCATTTCATGGTAAGCTGAGATCGAGGTGTTGGACAGCAAAGGAGAGAGACAGCGAAGGGACAATCAAGACAGAGAGACATGGACAGAGAGAAAGAGAGAGAAAGCGAGTGAACTCCTCCTCGGCAGACCACAGGGGTTTTGGCACTGTGCTTTTTAGGTTAAAACACACCCTTGCAAATTCATAAGCCAGATGCAGTCATTTACTTTTGAGATTTATGAGTCAACAGTTTGGTAAGATATATACGTAAGATATGTCAAAACCTTGATTGATAAAACGACAAAGTAAAATTATTGCATCTGAGTTATGAGTGTGCAGCTTTACCCTCCTTATTCTCTAAAACACTTAAAGCAAGGAACTTTTGCCCATTGTCTTGAAAACAACATTCAAGATGTCCAATGTTTAAATAAAATCTTAAAATATATCAAATATTCAATACTCAATTGTTAAATTAAATGAAACAATAGCCTGTGTCTACATCATTAAAACTTGATGATAACTTACAAACATTAACACACGTCTCGTCCTGCAGCTTAGCTTGTTGAACGAGCCACCAAACAAACATTCACCGGGGAAAAGTGCGACGCTAACGTCAGTTAGCAGTTAGATAGCTAATTGGCTGCTCAGCTGCAGCACAACAGCGTGTGAACATACCTGCAGATGTCACTTCGGACCCGTTAGATGCCCTGTTAGCGACACGCTGTCTGTCCATGAATTGTACTTACAGCAGTTTGTTTACTTTGTCTCCAATGAAACACTAAATTTTACAGTTAATCCGCGGTTTACATGTGTGCCGAACTGTGGGGGGGCGATCCGTACATTCCCTATGTTCTGTTACACCACTACCTATAACATTGACATACATACAGTATTGTGTCTTTTATTCCATGCATTCTTCTTCCTTGTCAAAATCTGCCGCCATTACTCACAATGCAGCTCAACTTGATTCAATTGACTGTACAGTAGCTAACGTAGCCTTGAGCTGCTTAAAGCCAGGGTAGGGAATGTATTTTTGTTATATTTGTTGAAATTCTCTGCACATCCCGACAGCAATTGGCACCTGTAGCTGCTGCAGGCCTGTAATAAGCCTGTCCAATTATTTCATCCAGGTCGAATGAAATGATTGGACAGGCTACCTGCCTAATCATTTCATTCAGGCCAAATTAAATGATTGGACAGGCTACCTGCCTGTCAACCTACCTACCTGCCAATCTGCGTGCACTCTTCCTGTGTACTCATTGTGCATGACCGCAGGACATGACACAAGGACAGACAAAACAGAAATTTTGGAGGCCAGGCGAGCAGTGGGATACTGAAGGATAGGAAGTGATGGGACTGCATGAATTGCAGAAGGAGAGAAGAAAAAGACAGGAAATATCAGAAAGCAGAATGAAAGGCAATGTGCAATCATCCGACGATCGCCTGTAGTGCGGGGGAAACTTAACAGTGCATAATGTTATCAACAACACTGGAGCAAGAGACTTTCAATGGAAGTGAACTTCCCAGAAGTGAAAAGCAGTGATAGATTTTTATGCATCATTGCAGCTTCAGGTTGGATACTGAGTCGTCTCTGCACCCTGGTGCTGCTCGTCGCTCTGGGACTCTGGTTCAGAGGTGTGGGTCCAGCTCTCTAACGGACCGGTGACTGAGGAGGCAATCCTGTTTACTGTTTACTAAAGGTTGTTGTGCTTTGAGAGGAAGTTGCGTGTGTGAGTGAGTGCAGTAGTACTGTTGTGTTGTGTGCATGTATGAAGCGCGAGCATATGCCTGCGCTTGTCTAGTGGGAGGGGTTTAGGACAGAGTGGAGGGGGTAGAGCGTGTGATGTCACCCTCTGATTTGCATTGGAGATGATTGAAGCCCAGAGTTGCTGCTTATGTTCAAAGTCATCTTTTCTGTTTGGAGCCAGGACCTTCCAAATAAGGAGTGCGGGGTGTTGGCTTTCACGCTCTGGAAATACGCCCTGCTACCTCGGACCGAAGCAAATGCTAGCTTACACTGGCAAAACTTGGGCTAACTTTAACTAAATTGTGCTAACAGGGCAGGTTTCCTAATCAAGTAACATTAAACTCACTGACTCAGTACGAGTCCCTGAGCCGGGGAGAGCAGCAGGTGAGTGAACTGTCAATCACAGCTGTCAATCAACGCCCACATGGCAGACATCAAAGCCTACTATAAGTCTTCAAATTGTATTAATAGAGCAATCATTTCCTAAATAACCACCAGCACACTTATTAGAGGGCCCGATTTTAACGATTGAGACCACAATGACTCAAAAAAAAAATATTTACTTACTTACTTACACACACACACAACTGCCAGATGTGCCACACTCATCATTGGCTCTGACTGGCATCTAGAGAGCCATTGCCGTAATTGACATGCTTGTTTCCATTAGCAAACGCTCACACATGCACGTATGCTCACACAGACATATGAACAAAGGCACACACACAAAACATGCCAACCCAGTTCTCAAGAGCCCAGTCAGTCCATTCAGCAGAAAATAAACCGAGAGAGAGAGAGAGAGAGACAGAGGAGAGAGTGAGGATGTGAGGGTCAGAAAGAGAAAGAGGAGGATGGGGGCATTAAGAAAAGACAATAGATCGAGTAGCGGTAGGCTGGAGAAATAGAGAGCAGTTGGGAGAAAACATATTGAGAGGCATAGACACAGACTACGTGAGAGAGAGAGAGAGAGAGAGATGAGTGTTGGCAGAGCAGACCATCTATCTTTCTCTTCTGCTGCCATCAGCTTCCTTGACACAAACCCAGACAATTGGCTATAACTGTGCGTGCGTGTGTGCGTGCGTGCGTGTGTGTTTATCAGAGGATAATACCAACAGATGCCACACACACCTACACGAACACACACACGCACACACACATCACCCACCTCCTGATGTGTAGCTAAGTAGAATAGTAATCAAGCTATTCATTAGTGCAGTAACAAAGGCCATTACTGGCTAATCAACAATCTTCAAACTCAATCGAGGAAAGCTAATAGAAATTTAATCCATCAGCGCACATGAATATGGTGAAGATATTGTGTGTGTGTGTGTGTGTGTGTGTGTGTGTGTGTGTGTGCGCGCACTGATATTAGACAAAACAATTAGCTCATTGTGGTAAGATGAACAAAAAGGACTTTGTTGTTTCAAACAATTACAAAAGAGTAACCATCATGGAAACAGGAAAAAAAAAACAAACAAACAAAAAACAATTTGTCGCAAATTGCTTTCCTCAGCATCAAATAAATGTAGCACTTAAAGTGAAATCAGACTCTAAATGTATGAAATGAAATTACTGTGATACACCAGGAAGTGTCCTTTTATTCCTCATTTATGGTGGTCCTCTCAGAGTTAATACACAGACAGGCGTCATGGAAACATGCGGCTATGGTGGAAGCTGCTTAAACCTGTTGTACAAAAAGCTCACCGAGCAGATACAAACCTGCATTTCTACAATATTTTGGGATCTGATGGGCTAAAATTCAGTCAAATAAGTGATCATTTTAGTTTAGAATTTTCTAATCAGGTCATTAGTATTTTAGGGATTGAAATACTCATTAACAGCTCTCAAGTTTCAACAGAGCTGTTGGAGTAATTATTGTTTATAGTAATCCTGGTGTGTTTTTATGATAAAGTACTTTTGTACTCTGGAGTTTCTATTATTTAACAGTAAAAAGAGTACTGTCCAGCCTTGGTACAGTGACTCATTCAAAATCTAATAAATGAATCCAGATCTTCACTCCTTATGATAAGCTTCCTAAAAAAGGTATTTTCTTATTCACGGTTGTCTCGTTGAGGAAACATCCTGACGGTTTTCATATATCCTAAATGAATATGAATGCGACACCTAGTCACACTGAATTTGTTCGATATCACTGAGATATGTTTCCATCTGTATGATAGAAACTTTGGTGTCTTATCTACTATACAGTTATATAATACATCATATTTTAAGCAACTTTCACTTTCATTCTACATTCAGATCTATTCTTCCTGCATATCCGTGTTTAAAATACAGCCTATTCCACAGAATGAAGTAAACAACAGCCCTGTTACAGTATACGTAAGTTTTCTCACATAACCAGAAGTCCTGTAATTTGCAAGTGCAAAAGCAGAGACCATTGATTTGGCAAAACAAGCTGAAGTAAATGAGATTTGCAGGGAGAAGATATAGTGTGTGTGTGTGTGTGTGTGTGTGTGTGTGTGTGTGTGTGTGTGTGTGTGTGTGTGTGTGTGTGTGTGTGTGTGTGTGTTTGTGTCCGTTCTCTTTTCTCCACACTGCCGTGACTCTTCTCTTGCTCACCTCAGTTCTTGGCACCTCTATACCTGCCAATTTATAGTATTGTAACAAATACAAATAGCTGCATATGGTGCCAACAAAACCTCTGCTCTAACTGTCCTCTCAACTTCAAGGGCTTCACCTTACAGCTACCTCTACTGCAATGACACGCTCTTCCTCTACCTGCGCTTTCCTGTTAGTCATCCTTTACCTTGAAACAAACAAAAACAATCTTCTTTTTCACTCAAGCCGTTGAGTTTTGGTCCCTTGCGCTTGTTAGCATTACTTTTTGACTAACCCGACTTCAGACATATTTATAAAAGAGTGTCACCTCTGAGGGAAGTTCACCTCAGACGCTTCAGAAATGAGTAGAGACGTCGGACATTAAGAGGCAGGGACAAAGCGTCTCCATTTGAATTGCCATCAAATAACTGTGGCTTGCTTAAAAAACAAGGTTCAGGAATATAATAAGGGAGCAGACATTATTGACAAGAGGCTGTTTTGACAAATACACAGCAGATAAACAGACTGAAAAACAGGGAGATGCATATATAAGGAGACAGACAGACGAAAGAGGATAGAACAAACAGTGTAGACAGACAGAAGAAAGAAAACACAGAGATGTCAAATACAGCCCCAAGAAATTGATTGATTCCCAGACTATATTTAAAATCCTTCACAATGTCCACGCGGTAGCAAGGAACAGTTGTTAATGATGACCTTGCCATGAATTACATTGATTGTGTGAAGTGTGATTTTCAGTCACCTACAGTATATCTGTGCCGTTTCACTTCCCTGTCTTAATTGGCCATATGTCCTGGTGTTTCTGTCTGCATCCTCACTACACTTGGGAGGTGATTAGGACAATCCTGCTGCCCGATGCTACTGTGGGGAATTTACTACATCCACAAACCCCACTACAATACAATACATGCCAGGACTGGGCAGACTGGGCAGATTGTGCAGGTTAAAATAAGGTCACTGTGCATGTGCGTGCGTATATACAGGATGTAAGGGGAAGTGTGCACGTGTATGTGCGGATGTCAGTATGTGTGTATCTGTGCATGCCAACATGGGATTTCAGAGGCTCTGACAGCTTAATTAACTAGATCCAGGCGAGTGACATAAAGACCCAATTAACCACATTGACATAACTGGGTCGCCATCGACAATCATCCCACGCTGATGTTCTAAAAGACACCTTTGATAAAAAGCAGTTTGGTCTCAAAGTTGCACTTCCTATAACTTCATATATACTTCCTATAAATCAAGTGAAGTAAATCAAGTAATTGCGACAATGTGAGGAAAAAAAGACATATGGGCATCGCTTCATAAGAACAAAGAAAGGCAAAGATACGGTGCAGTATTCTGGCTAATTATTTAGACAGGTGATTTCTTTGTAAAATTGAATGTTTATACAGCAAAAAATGTAGAAAATGTGGCCTGCAGCCTTCTACACAGAACTGTGGCTTAGTCACCATAACAGAGGAGAGACTCGCTGAAGTAAAAAGATTAATTTCCATAGCATATATTCATATTACAGCGTTAAAAAGAGAGAAAAAAAATACAACATATATAATATACTGGATTGTAAAATAAGAATAAGAAGAAGGAAATGGGGAAGAATTCTCTGAGGTCTTGTACATAAGAACTAGGACTCCCAGTGTATGTTCTTAAAAGAGTCGTACCACACGGAATTAGTGGGGCATTGAGGGAGAAGCACATATATAAGAATCCCCAATGTGCACCAGAGTGTGAGGAATAGCAGAGAGCTCTCCAAGGTGTCCCGCACAGACAGAACTGGGACACAGGAGGACAACCAGTTGGACTGGGACAGGCCTTCAGAGGCCTATTTATAACCTACTACTCCACTGCACCTTGGTACACTTCCAATGAATGATGCACGGCACGTACACATGATACATGAGTATTATTTTACTCAGCTGTGGCTTGTGCTTGTAAATGTCACGTTGTTGCATTATATCAAAACGCAGCATTTGTTTTGCAAGGTTCAGCACCAAAATAACTTGTTACTGCAGTGTCTCCCTAAAACTAAAATAAAAGCTAAAGGTTCCTCGTTTTGCAGTGTGAGCTTATAAATGATACAAAGGGAGGACGGAAGTAGAAAAGGGAGGACACGTGAAAGCAGGTGAGGAGTATGAGGAGAAGAGAGGAGAGACACTAAAGGAGAGGCAAGACGAGGAAGTTGTTCGGCACTAAAGGAGGTCACAGATGTACTGAATAGAAAGCCTGCATTGGCTTCTATAGGGTGAACACACACACACACACACACACACACAGTGTTACCTCTGAGATTTAACACAGGTGCAGATGCTTCAGAGTGATCTATCAGACTCACCCTCTCATGTCAACATTCAAGAGTGGAGAGAGACAGAGAGAGGCAAAGATGGATGGGGAACAATCTCAAGAGAGTGTCGGATAGAGAAAAGGTATTTCCACGGCAACGGTGGAGGAGGGAGAGAGAGAGAGAAAGAGAAAGAGGGAAAGATAGAGAGTTAGGGAGGCAGTGATTATGGTGGAGGAGGATGAGGAAACAGGGAGTGCAAGCCAGGAGCAGATATCTGTGGGTGATCCATTAAAGCTAACCCGACAATGTCAACAAATAGGGAGAGAAAGCCAGAGAGGAAAGGAGAGAGAGGAAAAGCGAGAGAGAGAATGCAATGGAATGAAAAGGACAAATAAAAAGGTAATGAGGAGGTGCGGGAGACTGAAGGAGAGACGGCGCGGTTTGGAATTTCCATACTATGTCAACAATTAGGGTAAGAAGAATGGAGGGGGAGCAGAGAGGGACCGAAGTGCTGAATGGAGAGAAAAAGGAATGGAGAGACTAGATGCGGAAAATATACTGGGGTAATCCTTTAGGCCCAACACTTGGGAAAACAAGAGAAGAAAAGTAAAAGTCATGTGAGGAATGCAAGGGAGAGAGGGAAGGAGGAGGAGGAATTAGTAGAAGACAGGAGGAAGTTGGCGAGGGGTAATATTTTACCCTAGATCCCATGTGTCAAAACATGAAGTGTGTGTGTATGTGTGTTTGTCTGCAAGTGTGTGTGTGTGTGTGTGTGTGTGTGTGTGAGAAGAAAAAAAAAATCCACCAGTAAATGGGGTTACTGCTAGTTTTCCCCAGCCCTCCTCTCAAGCAGCAAAGATCCAGGCATTATAGACTACCACCGTGGGGGATTGATAGATGGGCTGCACTTTGGAGACGTGGTGCAGGTGGTGGGTGAGGGAAAGAGAGATGTGAGAAAAGGGAAGGAGGCAGAGAAGAAGGGCAGTGACGGTGGAAATGGAAGTTCAAAACCAATGAAAGAGATGGTAGATACGAAGGCTGATGCGCAAACTATGAAGCTAAGGGCAGAGACATCTATTAACAAAGAGCTGTGATATTAAATTTACCCAATAATTCCAATCATTTCCAGACAGACAGACAGTTCAATAAAATAACATTGCCAGGTGAAAAATACAATTCAGCCAACAAGCAGGATTTTGATTAAAGCTGCACATATAATTCCAGGAAATAACAATTGATAATCGCTGAAAATATGAAAAAGTGAACTGAAAACACAAGTAAAAAAGGATGAAAAGGAAATAAAGTCGTCCACGGTTAAAAGGTTAAACAAAACGTGACCCAAGGCAATTTCTCCATGACCTTTTTAAACTGTCCAAAGTAATGTCACATAGCATGATGAATCTTGATTAATTTTGATCTCTTTGGTTTCAGTTTCAATATTTTTTACATTTTTAGAGGAAATTTAGAAGTAAAAAGTAAAGATGACAATGAGAGAAAATGATTTTTGTAATTTCAGTTACTGTAACAAACTATCAACAAGTCCTCCAAATGAAACAATCAAATACGTTGTTTGACCCTGCACTCCACAACAACACATACAAGCGTTTTCTGATCCGGCTCCCTTATCTGCAGTGAACAATAGGACAACATCGTTTGTTTGTGCTTTTCAAAGCCGTTACAAATCACTCTAGAAATGTATTAAATATGTATTATGTTTTATGATGTGACAATGCTACAGTTAAGGTCTGGTTAGGTTTAGTTACACGTGGTTTGGGTTAAAATGATCACTTTGTTAAAGTTAGAGAAACGTGCTGTGGGTTAAAGCTACTACTTCATTAAAGTTGGGCGACCTTCGTGGTCATCGCTACAATAACAACCGCAGGGTTGAGGTTAGGGGGCGACTGTGGTTATGTCTGGACTGGTTGGAAATGTGACGCTCGATGGAAACGTGAAACAAACGGCAGTCTCCTGTGGCAAAGTCCATTGTTGGGTTAATGCCTCCTCCAAATGAGGAAAACTGTCAATTTATATATACGTCATCGGAAATGCGACACTGCTCCAGGTCATGATTATTACAATCGCTGGATGGCATCTGCCACTGAAACGTGACAGATGCCATACGTGACTAACATTACCACCCATTGTGTCATTTTTTTTTAGTCTACAGTTGCCATTTTTTACAACAAATTACCATCAACCTTATGTATGTATTAAATTATTATTCTCTACCCTACTTGTTAGACTTTGAGCTTTCGGCTGAGGAGATAAGTGCGGGCTGAGAAGATTCTGAGTTTTTAAACACATTCCATTACAGATCACTGAAAGTATGATGCCTGAGGTTTGTTAATGTACTGCAAATTGGGATAGAGGAGACAACCAGGTAGCTCTGGGGGAGAGAACAGGGAGGCACGGAGACAACGAGGGGAAGTTAGGCAGGCCTGAAGCTCAGGGAGCAAATTCATGAATTCCCTCTGAGACATTAGACTTTAAAGTTATGGACTGTTCATTATTTTTGTTGCGGGTGGCCATCTATGGTGACCTGCTCATGTAAAATTCAACTTTTTCACTTGTATGTGCCACATTAATGGCTACTTATAATTAGATATGTCTACCAGTATTTGGTTGCTCTGGTCTATCCATAACATTTTCAGTGAAAGACGAAAGAAATGCATCAACATTTGTAAACTAAAATAAATGAGGTAGCATGTCTTTCCTCATAGCCAAACTTACAAGTCATTGCTTATTAATTTTGCTTGAGAATCAAGAACTGAAGACAAGAGAGAAGGAAAAGAGGAAATTAGAATAAAGAGTAAATGAAAAAGAGATACAATAAAAAGACAAACAAATAGAAAGATATTCAAAGCTCTAAAGATTAAACTGGGTGGGGAGTGTAAGAGGTGATGAGCGGTGGCTGAATGGAGCGTAAAAAACAAAGAGATGACAGTTTGAGATGAAAGTGTTAAGAGGACAGAAAGTTGAAATAAGACCCTGGGCTCCAATCATTAGAGGAAGACGCCAAACGAAAAAACATCCAAATCCACTCAACAGCTCAGACATGTTGGGGGAACATTTCCCCAAACAGACGTTGACCCAGTAACAGCTGGAATCAGAATCAACACCTCTAATATCACCAGGGAAAAGTTCAAAAGGGAACATTTTCTACTTGTGAGAAAGAAATCGAAAAGTTAGGAAATGAAGCTATTAAACTCGTTCTCTCCTCTGTTCTAATATAGCATGGTGTACTTGTCTTATCTGCAAACCAGGAATGTAATAAGGCAGTATTTGTTCTGGAGGTATACTCACATATAAAGATCTCATAAGAGCTAACTGAAATACAAAGCCCTTGATGCAAGCTGTCAGACTATGTGAGCACAAAACTATTAATGTTTTCATTAAATTTGGTTGCTTTATTACTTTATTCAGTTATACATAATTAAAACTATTGGTATTATTTGACAGAAGGTATCATCACACGGACACTCAATGTCAGGCTTATCACATAACAAAATACTAAAACAAATTACTTTTACGACTAGTTCTACTATACATTTACTGCTGCAACTGCTACAAGTACTACTAATAATGATAAATTCAATGCCTAAACTTAAGCAGGCGCCGTAAGTGCCCTTGAGTGAGATTTTATAGAGTTTCCTTAAGTCTTTAAAGGCAGTGTTGTTGCCTAACTGACTTCCCTGGTTGCTGTGAGCCAGTGCTGAAATGATTGACAGGTTGTTAAATTATAGAACAGCCCTGTGCATGGTTACGGGTCAATGCGGTAAAAGTGTTGAAGCCCTTTGTATCTGTGTCTCTGTTGCTTTCTTTATTTCTCTGGACAGTGATGTATTTTGCCTTTCCTGCTGAACCCTCAGGTTCACTAAGTACTTTAACATCACTAATGGCAACAACAGAAGACGAGAGAGGAGGAGGGAATGAAAGGTGAAAGAGACAGACTCAAAGGAGAAAGAAATAAAGGGAGGTAGAGATGAGAAGTGTGAAAGGAAATTCGAAGACAGATACAGCTAAAGAGCAATTTAAGTGTTTCAGCATTGTGACCTCAAGCATCTGTAATGTCTGAATCATCTTTAAATGAACGCTCCTCTAACAAGTTGTTCCATGCACCCAAGCAACTCCTAATTTTATTTCATTTTTAGATCTTACACACAGACATTTATTATACACTCACCGAGCACTTTATTAGGAACACTTGTGCAATCTAATGCAATCCAATACAACAGCTCAGCCATACATTCCTCTTTTACGAAGCGTATACATTTTCAGTTTTCAGTTTCAGAAAGGTGATAAATGTACTTTATGTTTATTACTGAGGTCCTAGTGGTTGGTTTGTATTATATTGAATTTTATAATGTTCCTAATATTTTGCCACCCTCATGTATGTTCATGGGGTGGACAAAATATATACAGAATATTTAAAAAAATGAAAATGCATGAGCTTTGTAAAGGCAGAATTAATGGCAGAGCTGTTGTATTGGATTGCATTAGACTGCACAGGTGTACCTAATGAAGTGGTCGGTAAGTGTATGCACAGTAATTACAGTCAAGAATTCAGATTTCTTGGGGTCATCAGAAATTGCGCCTAGAGCAATTACAATAATTTATTCAGAGGTGCACGTTATTGGTTTTCTAACAATGGCTTTCTCTTCTTTTCTCAAATTTCATGGTCAAGCTAATTTTCTCACTCTGTTCTCAGTAGGACAAAGATGTGTGTCCTCAGGTCTTTCCATGTTTTTACACACTCGGGGTAATTAGCATAGATGTACCGTATCTCTCTCTCCTTCAAGTTCAGCTCAGCTTTGTTGAAGTATTTTACTAGTGTTATGTAAAAATTCAGGAGGTAAAAAATGAAAACTTCACCCATGGGTGGTGTCAATGCAAACAGGGTTCATGATTTGATAGAATCATAGTATTTTAACATGAAAACAAACTAAACTGGACAGAATCCCTCATTTAACTCACTTAAATGTGCAAAAAAACAACAAATTCAAGTTTCGCAATGCTTGCTTTTTAAGAAATAGTGCTTTTATAACACACAGTTGTGTATGTACAGGCATTTATTCACATGTTTCAACGTGTGTGTGTGTGCATATGTCAAAGCTGATTCACTGCACAGTGTAGGAGTGCTGATGACACTCCATAATCATTAAAGCATGAAGAGGCTCTGAGCTGATTGGGGGCATGCTAATCCTTTTTAATTGACTCTCCAGCTCTCTAGTGTTATTAAAATCGCCCAATAACAAAATCAGCTTTGCTTTATTAGCCGGGTCAGCTGAACTATTGGAGACCTCCCTGTTTGTTAGTGTTGTATTTTATTGAAGGATATATAGTTAGGTAAAGATGCAAAGCAGCAACAACCAGAAATCTGGACGTAAACATAAAAAGATACCCTAAGGTGAAACAATATATTCTAAAAATAAGGGAATAAGGGAAATATACTGTATAACCTTCTAGTTTTTTCAGCATATATTCAATGCAAATGTAAAGTTTATAATATCAAATATATATTGTTATTATGTGGAGCCAACAGTGTTCAGCCAATAAAAACACCTTTTCAGGCAGAATAATTAACCTGCCTTGGTCCATTCCACATCTTTGAAATCACTATTATGCATTGCCGTGCATAAAATTGAAGGTTTTACTGACAAAAAGACCGATGCCATCAGGAGCAGCATATTCTTTCTCCGTGGTTCCCTAAAGAATTACAGGAGCATCTTATCACTAAGTGCTGTACATCAGTCTCTGCCAGGTCACACTTAAGTAGCCTGCAGCCTTCTACCTTTGCAGGAATTATGCTTCTGAAATCAGCAAAGCATCAATAGTGCCAAGAGCGCGTCTTGGCAGAGTGTTTGATAAGCTAATGTTTCAATACAATTCCAGGATGTAAGCAGTATCACGGGTTAATACAGCTCAGCAAAAAAAATGTAGGCATATTTGATTTCACACCACTGAACATTTTAAGTAGTCTTGAATGGATGACTGCATCACAGCAATAATGGGTTATACAATCAGACAGTGGAAGATCACATATCATCACATAACATCAGACGCACTCGTCATCTGATAATGTTATCCACACAGTAAAACTGATAAAAAAAATGTAATTGCACTGACATTGACCTCTTTTAGTAACTCACTGAAGACTACTTGAATAGCACTACTGAATAGTGATGTAAGTGAAGAACAATTAATTGGTTGCAATTATTCAAAGGACCAGCTTATTAAACTTTTTCAGTCTTGGTCCCAAATGAGGAATTTATTGCCCCAATTGCTCCAGTAGTTAAGCATATAAAATAATATCACAACTCTTGCCATAAGTAGAGCTCAGAACTATTTTTAGGTGCTCAATCTTCTAATAAGTAAATTTCTAACGTTTTTTTATATTGGATTATAATTGATATTCAATTAAAAAACTATTTATAGATCTTACAGACTTTGATGTTTTCAAAGTTTCTTGTGGTCCTAAAAGACTTACAAGGTCTAACAACTTATAAACCTTGACAGAATAGAATAGAAGTTTTATTTTTGACGCTGTCGCACCCTGTGTCAAAACAGTGTATTCATTCATCCATGACAACACTGTCAGGACTGCCGAGGGCAGCACGGGTAGCTGCCTGACAATGCAGTACACTCTACACTGTCATGTCACCATCAATCCACAGCTTTGTCTCAGAACCACGTCAAAAAGACGAGGGGCGCAAGGAAGATAGAGAGTCAGCGATAGTGACAGAACGAGACAAAGAGAAAAAAAGACCATTGAGAGAGCGAGAGAGAGAGAGAGAGACAGAGAGAGAGAGAGAGAGAGAGAGAGAGAGAGAGAGGCAGAGTCCACAACAATGTGTGGAAACAGAGACAGAGCACCAAAAGGGACAAAAAGAAAATAGCTGGAAGATTTCCTTGCGGGTGCAGAAAATCAGTGATAACAGTCAACAAATAAGCATTAATTAAAAAAAACATAATAAAGGGTCAATAACATTTCAACACCGGCACATTTAATAGTCTTTCCATGTCACTTCAGGGAAGACATTAAAAAGGAAGTGTTAATTGCTAAGGCGAACTATCCTATAGTGTTTGCCAAGCCTTTGAATAGGTAATGAAAGGGAAGAGAGAAGGTACTCCTGATTTGGGGGATGTGGGTGAATCCACACAAACTCCTTCATTATCTCCTACCCTTATACTTCAGAGTCGAGCACTCACTCAACCCTCAAAACACTGCACACGAAGAATAAAGTCCTATAAGTTTCAAAAAGACTCAAACGTTAAAACATGCCCTTGATCCAATCCAACCAAATAACTCCAGACCTATTTCAACTACCACTCATCTTCAAAATTCTTGAAAAAAAATCGCTGAGGTCACTGAAGGACACAATATTTTCAATAAATTCACCAACATAGTACAAAAACAGCATCACCATAGAGTCCAGTAGGGGGCGGAGCCTGTGTGAGATAGAAGTGTATACGCATGTTTATTTTTTCTGTATCTCGTGCAGCACTTTGTAACTTTGTTTTAATAGGTGCTATATAAATAAAATCTTACTTACTCAGACCACAGAGAACTATAACTACATATGATCAGTGGCCAGCATACTTCCTGTCCTCTCTGAGCAGGGAGGAAAATAATACAGGTTGAGGTTGTCAGTTAAGAAACAAAACTCAGGCCAACTATGTGTAATGAGAAGCTTCCCTCTTTGGAATTTGATTGATAGTTTCCTTAAATGGCCTGGACGATGTAAGCAAATGTACTGTAAGTGCTTGCAGTTACAGTCACTGCGAGGGCTGAAATAGCAAAATTATCCCACTTGTGTGAGAAAGCCAAGATATACATGCAGGTTTAGGGTTTTTATAAAAAAAAAAAAAAGTTCCAGTTATAAACGGCAAACAATGCATGCACTCCGAATTTACCATTGCATGAGAAAGAAAGAAAGAAAGAAGGAAAGAAAGAAAGAAAAAGAAAAAAAAAACACAAGAATAATTTGCAAACAAATATATATTTGAATGTCTCTGTCTAGACAGAAGCAGTGATTGGAACTAATTGTAACTGAACTGAGAAAGAGGGCAACATATACACTGTAGATTTTGAGTGTAAGAAGACATGGAAAGAGAAAGAGAGTGAACAGAATAAAGTAGTGAGGAAGTCTGATAGCTGATGCTGAGATTCCGCAATGGAAAACACATTTCCAATGCAGTTCTGCACAGTCTGCTGGCTTTGGAGTGGGATCTGACTAATGCCTGAATTTACTGACATAGCTTATCACTGGATGGGCAGCCTCCCAAGGCTCCTAAAATCACAGCTACACACTAGATGTATAATTCTAGATGTATCATTTTTTTTGAAGTGTGACACTATCCTTTTGAAAATACACAGTGGTTATAAAAGACTGCACTGGTGTACACTGAGTGAAGGCAAGGCGAGGCACGTTTATTTGTATGACACATGTCATCAACAAGGCAAATCAAAGTGCTTTACATAAAACATAAAAGGCATCAAGACAGAATGTAAAAGCAACACAAGGCAATAAAAAAAAGACATTTAAATACATTTAAAAAGTGTTAAATTGGAAATAAAAATAAGCTAAAATAGAATGAGAGATAAAACGGGGGAGTAAAAGTTATAGTGCAGTGTAAGATATTAATCCAAAGGCTCAAATTTGATTTAAAAAAAAGGAGACGGACAGATAGAGGATACTGTATATGAGTTTATGTGTGCGAACATGTGCGTGCATCTGTCCACTTAGGTCGGTGTACACACATTATTAGATAATGATCATAATCCCTCTCTACATCCACAACATCCTACCACAATACATTTACCACCAAAATATCAGCGCAAACAATGCAAAAGCTGCTCTTCCTTAGCTGCCCCATTTGTAAATTACTCTGCAGTGATAGACCATCACAACAGCATTTTAATAATCTTAACACCATTTCAATAATTCACCTAGGCAGTCGGAATAAAAAAAGAGATTGCTGACTAATCTGTGGATTACGGTGATGATTTCTGACAGAGGTTGAGGATCAAGGTAAAATGTGATGGGAGATGAACCGTGGGGCTTACTATGCTCGCTCAAAGAGGATTAAGGTAAGGATCTATTGGGGAAGCAGCATTACATAAATTGTTTTTTGTGCACAGAAACACATAAACACACCAACACACTCACACAGGTACGAAAACATACACACACACACACACACGTGTTTCTTTAGAAAACGGCCAGGATAAAAATGACTTTAATTCTTCTGGTGCAGCAGACACAACACTTTGTAAAGCTATAAGGAAACATCCAGTGCTTTATCTGATATTCCAAATTCCATCTATAAACCGTTTTTTCTGTTAAAACGGTTTATAGTGGAATTTTTATAGATATTATTTATTTATAGATGGAATTTGGAACTAACCCAAACTCTTATTGATAGCATCTTCTGGCTAAATATATGTTTTGGATGTGTTCAGAACTTGTGAAAAGATATATATATATATATATATATATATATATATATATATATATCATTTTTAAAGACAGAAGCACAGAAGAACATAGAGCTCCACTGGGATCTAAAAGGGTTTTAAAGCTAAAGGAATTCAATAGATCTGCTTTATCTCTGGAGAGAGGAAGAGAGCATTTCTTATTTGTTAGACAGTTTAATTCACACTGTCACCTTCACTGTCCATTTAAAGCACTCCACCGGCACCAATGTTATAACCTCCAGATAGATTCTGCTAGTAAACGTCATCATATGACACATTAACAATGCAGGGACTGAAATGTACTGTGTGTGTGTGTGTGTGTGTGTGTGTGTGGTTGACTGTGTACAGTATACTGTATGAGTGTGAGAGCGAGGTAGCCGTTAGCAGTTTGGCCACATCACACCACGCCACTGATCCCTTCTGACAGAAAAGTCTGCTGTGATTTGCATTACAAAGAGTCATTCACACACACACACACACACAGAGGCACGCCCGTATACACGCACACACTCGGGTAATTACACAAACGCACGTCTCTTATTCCATACTGGGTAACATAGAAATTCAATTACATAAATTTACATCAACAGTCACTATCAAGGAGGTTAGAGATCAAATGTGTGTGTGTGTGTGTGTGTGTGTGCAAGTAGGTAAAACTCCTTTTTTTTCAGATTTCTGGCTATGGTCAGCTACATAACAGCAACTTTGGAGCTGAGAGCTGAATGTAAGTCTTGCTCAAGGACATCTCCTTATGCCACCCTGGTACACATCAGAATGATATATTGCAAGTTTATTGTGATGAAAATATCACAAAATATTACATAAACTTCTTCAAACAAAAAGGCCAAAAGTACCTGACTTATATATATAATTTATCTTCTAATGTGAACAATTACACTTAGACAGATAACAGACAGATATACATTGATCAAAATCCATTATCCAAGTGAATAACTTGCACTAATTTAGGGTGTGGATTGAGTGGTTAAGAATGTGACAGGATCTTGACCAGGCTCCAGACACATATCCAGTTACTGTCTGACACCGTGTGTGTTTATATGCGTGTATGGGCGAGTGTGTGTGTGTTAGGGATAGACACGTGGAAGGCCTGTCACCACACACTGATGTGTTTATTTCACTGCAGCTGGGGTAATCACTCACACACAGAGACAGACACAGACAGGCACACACACAAATATTCACACAGACACCCACGGTCACACATACACACACACACACACACAAATCCATAACCCCACCTGCTATGCGCAGTCTACTGGCTCTCCCTGGCCTTTGGGGTCACTCCCACTCTCTGGGTTTCAAGATAAAATATATTCTTGTTGTCAGACTGTTGCCTAATTTTGCTGCCTAATGAACCTTGCAACATTTGCAGGGAAAAAATATACAGTCAGGCGGACTGTGGTTCACATCTGTATTTCACAAAGCTGCTTAGTTTCTGTGGAGTTTCTGAAGAAACTTTGATTAGTGATTCTTTATGTCTAAACCACAATCTTGACTGTTTGGATGACCCTGGGCCACAAAAGCACTTCATAAATATAAAATGTTTACAGTAAACCAAACTAAAACTAAATGTAATCAAACTTGAAGTATTTTTCATCGAAAGTGAAGAGAGTACTGCACTTGTTGCAAGTTCTCTGAATTCACGGTCTGTGTCCATAAAGCCTTTCCTGTTGAACTACTGAACCCTCCCTGCTGAATACAATAGCTTTCCATCAGCTTTTAAAGGCTTTCTATCACAGTCTAAAGAGATTTAGATGTTTCTCAAGGATTTCACAATACCTAAAATTGTGTCTCTCAGGAGCTTTAGATTGAAAGAGAGAAAGAAAACACGCAAGAGGAGACTGACTGATGACAAGAGCAGTACTGCCAGGGGAAAGTAAAAAGGAAATAATGGTGCATTGATTGGTGAACACATTTTCCCTGCAATCTCGGATTGGTGTGACCCTGACCTCTCAAGGCTAACAGTTGTGCAGCAGATAAAAAGGATCCCTGGCTAATCTGTCCCTTAGTGTACCTCTTGTCATGCTTAAGAGTGTGAGTGTATGTGTGCATTTGTGCATTTCTTAATGGCCGGATCTGCATGTGTATCTGTGTAAATGCATGGGCACCCATCTCGGTGCATATGTTGGCATGTATACAGATGCTGTGTGAATATGAATGTAAATGTGAATGTGTGTGTGTGTGTGTGTGTGTGTGTGTGTGTGTGCATGAGGACCTGAGGCTTTGGTACGGCATGTTGACAGCCACGTGATGCCAGCTGGGCATTACGATGTAGGTATCACATATCAGGGCACCGACCACATCACATTGACAACTTTACAACAGTCGTCAACTGGTCGACGCGGCAACCCCAACCACTAATATTAGACCGTTTTTAGAGAGGTCATAGGACACCAAAACTAGAGCTGTCAGTCAAAAAAAAAAAAAAAAAAAAAAGATGTATGCATGTGTGTGGAAGAGAGAGCCAGCAAGAGAAAGAGGAAAAAGGGAAATAGAGAATGTGAATGGAAAGGAGAACGGGCACGATAAGAACAAAGAGAAATAGAAAGTCAGAAGAGATAAAAAAAGAAAGCAAGGGCTACAACCTGAGGTCATCAGCAGGTTTTAGACCTAAATCCCTCTAATCAGCTTCAGCAGACAGGGGAGACAGACCAATCCATTTGCCCTGAGATCCCATTATGACAGGAGAAAGGAATGGAAAAGGTAGCAAATTGAACACACTCGGAAAATAGCTCTGGGTGTCCGTGTGTGTGTGTGTGTGCGTGTGCATGTGACATATCCCTTTGTGGTTGTGTGCATGAATGTGTTGTATTCAAACAGGTGTCAAAAAGAAAACGCAGTAAGAAAGCAGATAATAGTAGTAGTAATGAATCATTAGCGTGGAGATTTGTCTCCAAGATAAAGAAGCATGAGTTGCATGTGTGTACGTGAGTGTGTGGTGGAGAAAGAGACAAAATGAGGGACAAAAAGAGCCACCGTGTTTGCGCGCGAAGGTCTCCGCGGCTCCTACTGTTAAACCGATGTCACAATTGAACCCATTTATTCGCTTGATTTCCCTCAGAAGATGAATTAGAGATTTCTAGAAGTGAAAGACTTGGGGCTAGAAAAACAGAGCAGAAAAAGATTACTCTGTTATTTCCTACCAATCCTCATTCTGTCTCATTCTTTTTCTCTTTCCGCCCCACCTTCATCTTTGCCTTTCCCCCTACACTCTCTCTCTGACTTTGTATGCTGGTCTGTCTGAGCACCTCCTTCACCCCCTATCCTTTAGTTTCTCTCCCCCCCTCCCTCTCTCTCTCTCTCAGGGGAGCTGTGTACTTAGGTGCAATTGAAAATGACTATCAAACCCTGAGGAGCGAAACCTGATTCAGAGACTCCTTATCCGCTAGCGCAGCCCTCTCCAAGTGCTATACTGCTCTTCCCCAGTGACCGACTAAATGAAATTATGTCTTTTCATCCATTCAGGTGGGAACGCAGCCAGATGAAACCAGGAAAGTAAAGAACAATCTGAATTGTAAATGACATTCTTCGCTGTAGTTAAAGTCCTCTGGGAGTGGAAGTGACATGGATGGCTCTTCCAAAGTGGATGTTTACTGTGCGACACATTTGATGAGCGAATAAAATGTTGACGTGCTGACAATGTACTTGAGACATACAATATTATCTTACATTAAGGAGTGCTATGTTGTGATAGTGTGACTATGTGTGTGTTTACCACAGTGCTTATATACTTGAAAGCCACACCTGTTCAAATTGTTAGCATAGCATGAACCTCTGACTCTCATAAACTCTCTCGTAAAGTCTGGCTTGCTTATCAAAGTATCCTTGTGCACGACACCAAAGTAACTGCTTAAAAGGCCAATAAGAATGATGTACTGATTATTCTCTATACTGTGCAGATGAAAGGGAACATTTTTCACATATTTTTCAAAAGAACAATTCCCTTTCATGAATTATCCTAGTTATGAGTTAGATGGCACGGGTACAGTTGGAGAGTCAGCAGTGAAAATGTAAAATAACAGCGTAATATAGGCTAAAACCTCTGCAGTCAGTGAGATTTGTAACTTGTGCTGCAACTCAAATTGGCTCTCTAGGGACATTTAAGTCTAAGTTTAAACTTTGGATCTTTGGATCAGCGTTACCTCGTTGCAGCGGCGCTTTCAAGCAACTGTCACTCAAAACGGGATTCAGGCTGTTTCTCCCTGTGACAGTTCAACATGAATGTTGAACCATGCCTCCTAATTCTGAAAACATGTTCCTCACCATGTTTTTTATTCAATTCATTGTTTATCTCGTTTACATAAATGGACAAAGCAAGTGGCAAGTTTCCTGTTGGACCTTCTGAGATCTATTAGTTTTGGCTTTAGCTTTAATAGCAATAAAAGAGGCTATTTAACCAAATTTATCAAAACGGTCGGGACACTTTTTCTATCCAGCACACCCTCCAACCTCTGACAGCAGACTGTAAAAGAGTGCACACACACCGATCAAACCGCTCTGCCCTGCTGTCTGTCATTCACACTTCCAGGCAATTTCACATCTATAACCGCTGACTTTTCTTGAGCACTTTCACATGATAATCTCTATTTTTACATCTTTTTACATTCTCTGTCGTCTTTACTCTGCTATTCCGTCTCTTCGGTCACTCCCTCATTCCGTTTTAGCAGGCGTTTCTCTTAACGTTTCTTGTTTTGTATTCACCTCAGGTGGAGGTTGACGGTAACGCTGCACATACCTCAGCAGCTGGTATGCCCTCCGGAGGGCGACACTGTAACAGCACTTCCTGCTCCAGAGATACTTCCTTCCCAAGAGGTTCCTGTTCAAATGACTTCTTCAGATCTGGGGAGAGAGGCAGAGAGACAGGAAACTTAACAAAGGACAGCTTATTACATGAAACAGAGCACATATGACAAACTTTGTATTCTGGACAGTTTTGCTGCTTTAATAACATATTTTCCATAGAGCTGTCTTTAAAAATACTGATACTTACATACATGTGTTTACATACTGATACTGGATACGTATAGATTTCATAAATTATGCAATTATGATGCGATAGTGAAATATTTGCTTGAGTAGAAACTGAAAAAGCTACCGTCACACACACTAGTGAGAGTGGAGAGAAATCACTGACAACTAAAGCTGAACGCTTGAATTTTAAGTATTTAACAAAATGTGTTCATACTGGTATTGTTATTTAATCTCTGAGCAGGATGACATGCAGCAACACCAATCATCATATCAAAAGATTTAAAAAATCGCAATGTAAAGTGGAGGTGTGTGGGCGGCCATTTTGCAAACATCCTGTGATTCTGCAGTTAGGGAGACCATTTTGGAGATGGTGCCATGTCATTGTGAACTGGGGCCATTACCTCATTTTCTGTGGCAACAATGACACAGTAATTATGGAGTTGGTGGTTTAAAGTCAGCCATGCGGATGCTGACTTCTCCCGCTCTCCTGTCCGTTTAGAAATGTACACAACAAGGAAAAACACTTAGCTGTATATTCTTCGTGTCAACCAACGCTCACGTAGGGTTGCACACACACACACATTGTTTGCATTTTAACAATGTAGCTACAACAGTTTTACACAAACACTATTAATAATGCTTTTAAGTGCTTTGGCTGCTTCACACGCTAAATATAGGCTGTTTTGTTGCATGCCTGCCTCTCAATCACTATGCACAATATTTAACTTTGCTTTCATTCCATATAGACTTGCCAGAGATTGGGGATCTCAAGCAGGCCAAAGACAATAAATGATTCACACTAATGGTCCACATGCTGTGATAAATGACAGCATTACAAAGCAGCATGGAATGCACTGACATTTCTTTCACAAAACTTTTCATAGAGGGTTCAGCTGTTTTCGATTTGAGGGGAAAAAATGCTCACAGTAGCTGACTTAAAGACAATTAGTCAGACCTTTAAATTAGAACAACAGACGATAGAAAGACAAAGTAGAGGATGACAGAGAAGTCGTTAAAGAATATGAATGAAAATACAAAAAAAAACCCTGTGGGTGGATGATGAATGGATGGCTGGAAGGACAGTTTTGTTTAACTGTGATCTTTACTCTGAAACTGTTTTTTCTACAGTATGTTTCTCTTGCTGCCACTCCTCCCTGCATAGTCCTACACAAAAGCTTGACTTTTATTCATTGAAAGATAAAAAGGGACAAGGACTCTTCAGCTCTTTATGTTGAGTCTTCTTGTCTTGCCTGTGTGACTCTTTCTGTGTGAGTTGCTACATTTTTTCTGTCAATCTCTCTGTGTCTGGGTCTACCTCTGACACTGCAATGTTCTATATCGTTCTGTCTTTCAGTCTTAACTTTGTCCTTCTCTAGTTTGATTGATCCCACCTATTGGAATGACTTAAAAAATATGTTACATTGCCTTTCTCTTCACCTCCCCACTCTGCTACCATACAGTATATGCATGTATCCCTATATTGGCAGCTGAGCTTAACAAATGTTAAAATAATTAGCCTGCCACTGAAAAAAGGCCATAAAACAAACTGTAACTTGAGAGGGGTGGCAGTGTTGCGGGACCTAGCAGGTGACTTTATTTATGGTGCTGATCAGATGGTCTGATGGATTTCTAAATAAGAACATATGGTGAGGATGGAGTGGAAAAGAGGGAAGCATTTTTTCATCCAATCTTCTGGGTGAAACTCAGTGGTTTACGAGCTGATTTCTCCTTACTATTAAGAGTAAATATGGTTTAGACAAAAATAATCTGCAAAACTGCCATTTTTCTCATTAAAATTCTGTAACCACCTTTGAAGTGTATCTGCAAGACCAAATGAAGATCTGCCAAGTACACAAACTGACCTAAATACACAAATACATACAGCAACATATCTATCAGGGGGTGAAAAAAAAAACATGCAGTGTTGATTTCTGCGTGCATACTTATGTCAGCATGTGTGTACGTGTGCATTACTACAAATATTTGTTTGTGGACACGTGTGCATCGGTGTGTGTGGACAAGCATGTAGCTTGTATTTCTGCATGAATGTGAGAGCAAGATTTGTAACTGGATGATTAACTGTCATATCAATTTAACTAATGTCAGCAAGTAATGATGGTGAATTACACTTGCTATATACGTGCAGATAGAAAGCGATGTGTGTATTTTAAAGTGATAGCCAGAGGTTTGTTGATACGGTAGCATTAACAGCAGTCATTTACTGATACCACCTTTGGGATCATTTGATTTAATCTGCCAAATATGTTCAATAAAGAACTTTTTCACTTTGAAGAGTTTGAGAGTCACTTTGTTAGTTTGTGAAGTATGGCTGCAGCTATCAAAGCCAAATCCTTTATCCTCTGTCCTTTAGTTTTTAAAACCATACAGAAAACTTTCATAGGAGGGCACACTGTGTGTGTGCATGTGTGTTATCTTTGTGTCCTTTTACTCTCCTGGTTCCCAGGTGTACTCTTAATCACCTTATCCATCAGCTGTGGTACACCATTTGTGGACACACACACACACACACGCACGCACACACTAGACAGATCATTTTTTAATGCTGAACTGGTTGACTCCAAGTCCCTCTCTGGGTATTTCATCAGGACAGTCACCTTACAGTGGATAGCAGACATAGATGGTGGCAGAGTGAAAGAGAAGGAGAGGTAAAATGGGATGGGGGTAGGGAAGGTAGAAGGCAGGACAACAGGTGGGGAATTGAAAGATGAGAGGCAGAAAGAGAGGAGGAAGGAGGGAGAAGTTGGCAGCACACACCATGACCACCTTACTCTTTCGTAATACCAAAACCACCTGCTTGGGCTTCACCCATTAAAGTATTTTTCATGTCCACCACACTCTATATCAAACCATTCAACAGAAGCACATGTCTGTGAGTCCACCTTGTATCATCTGTATTTATCTGCCTTATCACTCTCCAAAACCAACCAGTAGTCCATCAAACCTGCCAGCCATCAATCTAGCTTTGGTTACATCTCTTTTATCAAGATCTCGATCTTATTCACAAAGACAAGCGGAGAGATAGTGTCTGGCTCACCATATTATTAGAACTTTGAATCCAACCAATAAAACATAAATTCACACAAGCTGGTTTTATTGTTTTTTAATAGTTTGGATTTGTGATCTGAGTCACTCTGCTGTGTTCACACATATGGACTCAAAGACTGGGGAAGAGAAAGGGAAACCATCATAGTGAAGAGGCAGATTTCCTGAGAGATTATAAAGAGATCAACATGAGGAGTTGTTTTTTGTGCGTTAAACTGTACAAATTGCAAAAAGTAATGTGTGGACAATGTTCAATATCCCAAGAAAGAAACATCCCATTTAGCTCAACAGAGCATAATTACAGTAGCCATTTGCATGTAGTGCTCTGGTCAGAGCCTTGGATTTTAATGAGGTTGGATAGTTTCGCGCAGAAACTGGTGAGGAGAAAATGCTTGTTGAAAGGTGAGACAGCTCTGTTGTTTGTTTATGGCTGTTCAATGAATAGTGCAAATGTTTATCAGTAGGGGTTAATGGTACGTGTATTCGTCCCAAATTATTACGCTACAGGTGTTACTGTTCGGTGCATGCAGTCGTATGAAGAATACGCTATGTGACCCAAACAATTACTGTCAAAATAGTTTGATAATCCACTTAGTCTGACATGCAGAACAATAATTCTAGAGCGCGAGTTCCACGCGGAACATTTTGGCAGCGCACCACTTAGCTATAGCATGCTCATGAGTGTATGCTAGCTAGCTTAGCCAAGGTAGCCTGGTTACCCTGTAGTGTCGCTGCCATCAGAGTGACAAACGAGAGACCCATAACACTGACCAAGTGCAACACTATTATTAAAATATGCTCAATTATCTCCATAGAGAAACGATACCCCATCTCCCCATCCCCCTCCCCTTTCTGTAACAGTCGGCTTTTTATCCCGCCTTTGAGTGAAACCATTCGGAACAACGAGAAACACATTTGATTTGCAGAGGTGGTCAAACAGCACGTTGTAAGAACCAGTTCTGAGATGGAAAAATGTAGTTAAAAGGATGAAAGTAAAAGTAGCGGTTTGGTCCATCTGACTGATATTGTTGTTATTTAACCTTTATTTAACCAGGAAGTCCCTTGAGATTGAAATCTCTTTTCCGAGGGGGACCTGGCCAAGACAGCACAGTTACGGTTTAAGTAGAAATAAAACACAACAGATAGAGAATACATACATCAAACACACAAGGAAGAGACTACATCCAGCTCAAATAAGGCAGTTGCAATTCCCAGTTACGTGGTTTTTATTTTTAATTATATATATTGTTATGACATCATTAGATTATTAATACTGAAGCATCAGTGTGTAAGCAGCATGTTACTGTTTTAGCTGTTGGAGGTGAAGCTAGTTTGATCTACTTGATATACAGTTAGACCATAAATCAGCATGAAACAGCTGTCAGCAGCTGTCCTGACTCCTTGCAGGAAACATAAAGGTTGTTTTCCTTTTTCCACTGCAGCAAAACTAAACTGTTTCAGTAACAGTTACTGCCAATGAGCCGTTGTTGGATGTTTACATTTTTTTAAATACAAGACCAAGATGTTATTTTCTACCTTTCTTTTTTTTTCTGCCCCAAAACCGAGGTACATACTGAACCGTGGATTTTGTGTACCATTACAACCCTATTTATCAGCTTCTATGATCAATGCTTTGCTGATCAGTTTGACATTGTGTTTAGAGTTTCAGTGTATGACTTTGGGACAGCTGATAGAGGTGGAACACTGATGGCTTTGGATGGAAAATGGATAACATATTTACGCTTGTCAGAGAAAAAAAAACACCAACAAGTGTGTAAAATCTCTGAGTGGCTGATAAAATATAATTAACTTACTTATCTTGTACTGACATAGACTGGCATGTAGTTTTGCCTGTATACACTGCAGGCATCTGAGTTTTTGCACATGCACACACACATCTGGCATATATTGAGTGTCTTGTATATTTTGATGGTAAACAGCAGGGAGTTTAGACATGTGCAGTACAAAACACAGGACAAATGACACATGTAAAGTCACCTCTAAAAGGTAATTTTGCTGGTACTCAGCAAGTTGCTTAATTTCCAGATACTTAAAACGTCAATCACTGCAATGTCAATAACTCTTGCCAGCTCGTGTGTCATTGTTGTATACTGTTTCAATAACATAGACTGCAAGGTAAATATAAAGTAAAGCAAGAAGCTGCACTGTACTCAAGTTGACAACCAGAAAATGAGCTACAGACTAGTTAGAGGTAAGAGAAAGCCTCTCACTTTTGAATCCATATTTGTGAAAAAACATTTAGAGGTTATCATGTCATCTGCTTTCTAGAGATACACCACTGACAAAGCCTCTCCAGAAGAGCTAAATAGCATACAATATAAACCTACTCATTGTCAGATTCTGTGTGTAGAGCTATATTGCTTAAGGTAGTTATGTGAGGACACAGAGCGTTGCTGAGGCAGAATGATAACTTCATAATCAATCCCTGTGGGGAATGACAGCCTTAACAGAGCATGATGGTTTATTATGGGAGTAATCACCCAAAGCTTTAGCCCTAAATCCACCACATGGCTACCCACAAAATACAGAGACACACATACATACATAGACATATACTGACAGACAAAGAGAGAAAGACAGAGATAAAGAAAGATACAGTCACAAGGAGGAGCAAAATACACAAGAGATTGAGATAAAACAGCAGCTACAGCACAGATACACAGAGCAACCGTGAACAAATACTCACACAGTGGGACACACAAACAGACACGTAACCGCAAATGCACAAAAAAAAAAAACAACTGCAGACACAAGGAGAAACTGAGGAAGTGATTGAGGGATGAGACACGCTTCTCTCATGACAGCCAATTCCAGGAACAATTTCCTGGTCTTAATTAGTAAGGGAGATGGTGAAATGAGGAGTTGGCTGTGAGAGTTGATTTCCATAAAGATTGAGAATGAAATTAAAGGAGATTAAAGCAAACTGCTCTGGGGAGGAACAGACAACACACATACACACTCACACACAGTGCTAAGCTTAGGGGGCTATTACCGACACAATTTTGCAAGTTAGACAGCCAGAGCGCCTGTGTGCGCGAGAATGGTGTGTTTTAGAGAAAGAGGGAACGTGACATTGCGTTCATGACACCAAGGGACCACAGATTCACTTCAGTTGAAGGTGTGTTTTTGTGTATGTGTGCAAATATGTGCCCAAGGGAAATATGTGCACAGGAGAGAAAGGACAGTTATGTCATATCAAATCACTGACCCCACTTTACTCCCAAACTCCAGATAACGTTATCCAGCTTCATAAATATAACAAAAGCACAGATAAATTCACCAAACAACTTTTTAGAGTTGAAAAGTACAGAGGGCAGACTTGCAAAGTGTTCTTCAGTGTGAACTCCCTTATATATACACAATAAAGCATGGTAAGCATCTATTCAAAAATGACCTCTTCTTGCATAAACTCATCCTTCCCTCTCTCTCAGCTTCCTCGTCTCCCTCCCTCTCCATCTCCCTCTGCCTCCTTCCCCTCTGTCCTAAAACGTCTTCTTCCACTGCTCAACTAAAACTGTTATTATGTTTGTGGTTAGTTTGTTGCCTCAGGCACCTCTGCATAAGCACATTTCAGAGCAATTATCCAAAATGGGTGTCTCTGCCTGCATGCTACCCATGCCAAATCATAACGGTTTCCCCTGGTGGAGCTGCTCAAGCAATAAAGAGCAATGTGAGATGCTTGAGAAGAAAAGAGCAAGGAAAGTACTCTCCTTTAGTCTTAGAGAGAATCATTTGGGCATCCAATTTCCTCCATGATGGCATGCAATGGAAACAATCAGACCTCCGGCTTCACAAAAAAAAAACAAAAAAAAAACTAAATGATATAATGATAAAATATTAGAAACATTAGAAAAACATAAGAAAAAAGGAAATGTAAACTTATTTGTAATTAAGACGTGTGTATTAAATGATAAAAAATTATAATTGTAAACAATGAAATTAGTTCCTCCTGTGGCAGCTAAGTATATACTGTAATTAGGGCTGTGCAATATCAATATGATGATATATATCGTGTGATAATAAAAAAATATCTATAGTTTTATATTATGCTCTATTGTTTATTTCATTGTGTCGCAAATCACACTCTTTACGGCAATGTTTTTCATCTGTTGGAGTCTGTCCATCTTTTGCATCGATTACATTAATAAATTATTCTTCTTGGCTTTTTACTTGCAAAGCTTTTATTGCACTTACAGTAACGTAACAAGTTTAGTTGTTGTGAACTCGCATACTTCACCTGGTTCACTGTCTCTCCTCTGCTGCGCTGCGCACACACAGAGGGCTCAGCTCCACCCTCACTGAAACACATAGAGCAGCGGGTGGCATTACCATAAATGACAGCCAAACGCAGTAGAGGCTATTTTTGTTTATGTTATTTACCCAACTTATGTGCACTCATTTAATTTCAGCTCAGTGTGAGAGCCTCTACTGCTGCCATTTATTGTTGCACTACTCTCCTCTGCTCTCTGTGGTTCAGCGAGGGCGGGGCTGAGCTGTGTGTGTGTGTGTGTGTGTGTGCGCTGCACACACAGCAGAGAAAAGGAGAGACAGTGAACCAGGTGAAGTACTCGAGTTGATGACAGCTACACTCCTTATGTTACTGTAAGTGCAATAAAAGCTTCATGAGTAAAAAGCCAGAAACTATTTCATGATATGTATTGTTATTAGGATATGAAATTACCTATAGTGGGATATGAGATTTTTCCTAACTGTGATAATGTGGAGAAATTGCAGAAAAAAGTCATCAGATGCTGTGATTTTGTCAGTTATTGAGTAACTTTCTTATGTCCTGTGTATAATATTTAGCTTGATAACCATAAATTTTGAGTTCATTAACTAGGTTTTAAACATGGAATAGTTATGCAATAGAATGAAAATCTTCACACATTGTTTTTTTTTTATGACATCACAACATGAGTGCATAAAGGTCATAGAGTATTTAGTGTTACTGCAGCGTATGGTCGGGTGTCTCTTCAATCTTTGGGCACTTATACGTAAGTCGTCAAATGCCAATAAAGCTCCAAAATATCAGAAATGGAAGAAATGAAAGTAGACTGACCTTGAATGTTGCTGTCATTTTCAGTGTGGTTATATAGGGAGTCATTTTCTCTAAGTGACTTTAGAGAGTCGCTTTCCACTCCAGAGCAGTTCTCTCACCAAACTCTCCACCCTGTCATTTCAACACTTAACAACCTGTGATCAACCCTAGACATCAGACAAGGTCTTTCCATCCACAGTCAAGTTTTGAAAAGGTAAACAACCCAATTCACTGACATAACACTGGCACTCTGGAGCACAACATTTCCTCTGGATCCTGGTCTGTCAAATGACTCACAGGACAAAAAAATTCCTCAAAGGTTTACCCTCTACCTCTAGTAGGTTCTGCAAATAACAAGGAGAGGCATGTTTCTGAATGAAACTGAATGATATACTTCACTTTAGATGCTCAGTGAAAATTATTTATTTTTTCAAAAACAGAAGGTAAAAATCAATAAAATATTTCAGTAAAATAAAACAAAAACAAATCAAAACATAAAAAAAATATATATAATATTTTATTTACTGCAAAAGTATAGGAAAAACAAGAGTTTATCAATTCAATTTTATTTATATAGCGCCAAATCACAACAAAAGTTATCTCAGGGCACTTTTCACATAGAGCAGGTCGAGACTGTACTCTTTAATTTACAGAGACCCAACATTCCCCCCATGAGCAGCACTTGGCGACAGCGGCAAGGAAAAACTCCCCTTTAATGGGAAGAAACCTCAAGCAGAACCGGGCTCTGGGTGGGCGGCCATCTGCCTTGACTGGTTGGGTTTACAGAAAAAGAAGGGGGGAGGGAGGGGGGGGAGAGGGTGGTGGTGGGAACTGACCAAATATAATTGTGGGGAAACAGCAGTGTTTTAAAGAACTATAAGAAAAGGACAGTTCATATTATCTCAGTCTCACCTGAAAAAATCTTTTCATTTCCAACCTTTATTTCTATCCTAACCTTTCTATCACTCATCTCTCTTTTGCCTTGTCAACAGGCTTCCTCCATCAGTATTCTTAATTACTTTATGCTTAAAAACCCAATTTTATAGCGTTATATTCTGCTAAGCCATTTCTTCATTGTTTTGACCTTTGACCTATACAGTACATATGGTTTCAGGAGACACCTCAGCAGCTCCAGGGGTGCTAAAACATGACAATCCTTCCTGCCTAACTGAGAGTTTTCTTTATTTCTCTCTGAAAACAATATATATATGATTATAGATACATGTTTAATGTGTTAATATAAAAGTACACAGAGTACTATGGATTTATATACTGTATGTTGTTTATATCACACTTGGACTTTAGAACGTGACTTCAGTTTTGTGTGACTAATTCAACACTGTGGCTTACCACTTAAACACTTACAGAGTACGCTGAAGCAGTTCTTGACATCTGGGAAAACGCTCAGTGGCTTAATGGGATGGTGAAACATCATAACCACACACACACACACACACACACACACGCTCACACACATACGCACACTCTATGGGTTCCCGCTATAAAAATGTTTATTCAGTGTTTGTGACCATCATGAAGTGTCTCTCAAAGCCAGAAACCATGTCATCCAGAGAAAAACTGAGGGTTTTCCACTGACAGTGTTTAGGAAAGTTTAGAGGGACACACAACATGGACCTTTTGGTTCATATCTGTCCCAATTTTCATATGCATTGATGAAACTGCTAAGGTCAAACATCTTTTACACTGTGGTTGTGGGAGCAATTTGGCTAATGAGCTGCTGATGAGCAAGTTTCATACCAGAGGGGTGGGATAACTCACTCCTGTTGCTTCTATTTACTGGGTTACACATGGCTGGATCTAATGTTGTAATATACAGAAGAGTGTGGTTCCAATCAATGCTTATAATCTAACAAGAAATCACTGTTGAGTCTTGTTTTCCTTGGTCTAATTTTTCCATGATTGAAGGAAAACTTAAATACATGCAGCTGAGACATTTGCATCATAAACAAAACAGACGAAATTCAGGAACAGACATTTTCCAGTTGACACAAGTAGCTGCCTGGGTTACTGTGTCCCTGAGTGTCTGGACTCCTGATTGCTATGCACACACATGTCTCAGTGGAAGATGGCAGAACAAATTGCCATCATCTGAAATTTGTGTGTGTCTGGGTGTTTGCGTGTGTGTGAGTGTGTGTGTGTGTGTGTGTGTGTGTGTGACCTTGACATATTACTAATCCGTTGAAGGAGAAAGACTTGACCTGATAGCTCCAGGGCCAAAGAGCATGACTGACACTGCATGCACATTTGTGTGTGTGTGTGTGTGTGTGTGTGTGTGTGTGTGTGTTTCGCTTACTCCTGTGTACGTGCACACAATGTTGTGCATGTCTCAGTGAGTGTGTGAATGTGTGTGTGTGTGGTTTGCCTCACCTGCTTTATAAACTTGAATTAAGCTGCCTGCACCACCCATAACTCAGCTAAAGTGCCCTGCTCCAAAAGACCAACAAATCACTCCAAGATTTAATATCTCTGATTGTGTGTTTGACACTTTTACTGGCACGACACTGATTGCCATTATCCAGCTACAAACTGCGTGTTTAGTTACTGTCTTGGAGTGTTAATTCCACAGTTATTAAAACAGCCTGAAGATGCAAAAGTATGATAAAGAGAGGTTTAAAAAAAAAAAGAGAGCACGGATGACAGAATGAAACAATAAGCACATAGTCGAGGAGGAGGAGACAATGGGAAAGGAGAAAAAGGAAAATGAGTGGGATGAGGAGATGGGAATGCAGGACAGAAATGCTGAATTGCTATTGCACAGTGCAGTAGAAAAGACACTTTGCTCAGCAAGCTCGAGCTGCCAGGAAGCATTTTAATCACAACAGTAGATCCAAATAGGAGCCGAAAGCAGGGTAGGTCAGGAGGTTGGGTCGATTTGAAGTAAAAGGTTATCGCAAGAGGGGGCTGAGTGTAATCAGATCTGGTTAAAGGAAAAATCACTGTTATAACGGAGAGAGAGAGAAAATGAAGGACAGAGGGACAGACAAAGTCAGAGGGAAAAGACGCACAATGTAGAAAAAGAATAGAAATGAGAGAGGTCTGAAGAGAAAGAGAAACAGAGAGAGTTAAAGTAAAGAGATTGTGGGATATCTATCATCTCTCTTCACTGTTATCTATTGGCCCTTCCACTCTTCTTAGAAGCATCCTCCATCACCATTCTTCCACCTAACCTCCAGCAGAGGTTGTACGTGTGTAAAATACTGTGTGTGAAGAAGATGATTGAAAAAAAAAAAGGTTCAAAAAGGATACAGAATAGATAGAATGATAATTTACTTTTGATTCATTCAGTGTAAAAGATTGGCTGCCATTTATTTAAAAACTGAGCAGCCCTTGAAAAGTCGAAAATATGTAAATTACACTATACACAAAATTATTTTAGCTTACTGGTGGCAGTAGTAGCGGTAGTAGAAGTAAAGTATACATTAGCAAATCAGATTAAGGCACATAAAAACACAAAATGCCACCAAAAGCAAAACATTAGACAAAAAAACCCAAACAAACAAGAAGATAAAGCAGGAAAATCAATTTATAACTATAGTGGGTGAGCTAAGATTCACTGTGATTGACATGGCGCTTCTTGCTGAGGGCTGGAAATGCATCATACTATTACTGGCAGGGATACGTCATGGAGTGATGCAGGCGCACAGGCAGACACAAGCCTCTTCTCTCTCTCACTCACACAAATATATGGGTATATAGTAAATACATATGAATGAGTACACTTAACCCAGCTACACCTTTATATGTCAACTACCATGCTGAAAAGGTAAGCCACTGAAGAATGTGGCCTTCATTACTTTTGTGTGCATTTCTGTGCTGTTGGTGTCTACGTTCACACGTTTGCCTCGGTGAGTCTCAGATGCCTGTATACGTACGCTTGCCTGCATCTGTCTCTCAGCATGCATCAGCCCCAGTGTAAGCCAAAAACAGCACATTACCTGGCTTTTATTGCACCCCAAGGAGGGCCCATTCCATTCGAGGATGTTATTAGCAGAGCTAAGAAGGATATTTCTGACTGTGTCACTAACTCTCTGCTGACAGACAGAAAACCATCCTCACATGCCAAAGCAATGCAGAGAGTAGTGAAGCTCTGTTCTACATCCAAAATTAACTGAGAAATATGTTGCTCAGGTACTGCTACACAACTGTGATTATAAAGTATTTCCTAGACTTAATTTTTCCTATTAACATGCTGGTATGTAATTTACTATATTAAAGGGTCTGGCACAAGTTCAATTTATATGCAGCATAAAAGTCTTGACTTAAAATTATGTATTATTGCTCTGTGAACTAATATATATTATAGACCCACTGTGTTACTTCTGCACTTAAGCAATGTATAATACTTGCATGTATGGTTTAAACGCACAATATGTAATTTCAGCCGCTAGGGGTCTCTCAATCAAAACAATAACTAAAGACGGAGTGTGATGACGTTGTGAAGTAACGTAGGATCATGGGAGTTGTTGTCTTCATTGTTAAACAACCAGCTTCTCCGGGTTAGGATTACTTCAGCGTTCATCGTTCAGGATGTTTTTACCTAGAGCCGAATTATCCGCAGAGATCTCCTCCTCTCCAGAACAAACTGACCCAGTTATTAAAACAGATAAAAACACTGAATAAAGCAGTTTCATGTAGAAAAATCAGTGTTTGTCTGATGCTGTTCAGTGAGCACAGGACATCCAGTAGGGGCTGCTAGCTGAGCTGCTGCTAACGTTAGCTCAGCTTGTTTCTCTGATAACTTAAGATCCAGACGTTCAGCATGTTTTTACTGGGAACCGAATTATCTGCGGAGGTCTCCTCCTCTCCAAAACAAACGTACACAGGGATTAAAACTGGAAAAAAAATACTCAATAAAGCAGTTTCACGTAAAAAAATAAGCGTTTTTCTGACAATATTCGGCAAGCGCAGGACTTCCGGGAGGGGCTGCTAATCGAGCTGCTGCTGCTAATCGAGCTGCTGCTAACGTTTGCTCAACTTGTTTCTCTGATAACTTAAGATCCAGACGTCCGATGACTAAAATCCTTCATCCGGTTAAAAGATATAGTTAAAAATGAATGAATGAATGAATGAAAAATGACCAAGATCTAAAACGTTTATCATAAAAATGTGGCTTATAACTGAATAAAAGTCAATTTATAACAGTTTCTGGCGAACAACCACAATACCGACCTATTTTCTTGCATGCGTATACTCTTTGGTAGAGGCCATTGTGGCAGACAAACACAATGCCGACGCATGCATCTTGCGCCTGTATACTCTTTGGTAGAGGGGGTATGACGCCATTGACAGGCGACCAAATGAAACGGACCGTTACCTTGATTAAAATTACTGATTTCTCTGGGTTTGAAAATTGTTGGAAACATTTGGGATAATGTAAGTACACAACTCAACAAAATATATAACAGGTCATTTTTAGACATTTTGTTGCGGAATAGTTACATGTTATAGCTTTAAAATGTAGGTTTGTTTTTATAATTAGATTATTTTGTTCCTGCTTTAACTACACTAATAAAAAAGTGCCTAAGTGAGTAAGTAAATAAATAAAGCAACCAAGGCCTGCAAAAGTGAAAATGCAAGACATATTTACTGCCAAATAAAATAAACTGAAGTGAAAAAATAAGGGTCAAAATGATGGATTTCCTCCTGCAGAGCAACCTGGGAAAAGAAGATTTCCAGGTTGTGTGTCTGTTACAGTGATACTGTCTGTTAAAGTACTACATGTGAGGATGTGTGTAGTTCTTCTTTGTGTCTCATGAATGGACTCTATCAAAGCCCTCAGTTGTCCTTTTGAGAGTTCACTCAAGCAGAGCCTCACTGTCAAGCCAGGCAAACCAGGGAGGTTGGTTAGATTTTGTTATTGGTATTTCTTTTCTGGTTGACCTTTCTATAACCTGAGCACTCAGACAAGTCCCACTTGTCTTATATTGCTGAACTGACCAGAGCAATGATGCTTGGAAAACTACTATTGTGGGTTCAACTCTCAGGCCAGTGAAAGGAGCTTTAAAGGAACAATCCATTCGGTTATATGAGGCTTATGTTGAAAGAACAAACAAAGCTTTTTAGGTGATTTCTATCAATCATCTCAACTCCCTTGCTACACAGTTGCTTCAGAGCCGTAAAGTGACCATCATTCATGACAGGATTCAAACTTTTTCTTTTCCCCCAGGCTGTGGTTGTGGTCTTACAATCCTAAAATGATTTCCCCATGTGATCATGTACGCAGTGTTACATGCCATGGTAACACTGTCTGCTAGAATGATATTGAGTCTGTGTTCTTCTGGTGACCTTATAGTCAGACTCCCAGTTGTCTTATTAAATTCTTCACCAGACCATAACAGGAAGCTACTGATGGTAGATTAAAGTTATAGAGCTAAGTCTCTGCTTAGAAAAGTTCTCCATCATGCATCATTCAGTGTAAAAACTATTTGAAGGTTCTACCAGAATACAGTTTTTTTTTTTTCTTCCAATGAGGCTTTAGAAAAATTTACAGTGCATGACAGTTATGCACCTTTCCACATCACAAGTAATCAAAATAGATAGTTAAAGTCCTTAAGATTTCCATGAAATCAAACCCTGTTTTTGATCATTTTTTTCCTGTGATAGCCATTTTATGTTTACATTCTGTCATAACCTCTCAATACAGTAGTTTTCATTGTTAGTGGCAGAATCCACCGTCCCTGCACTGGATTCAAATTGCCTTTACACGCACAAGGGATTCACAGGAAACAATGCATGTAATCCAGCGTTACTGTGATTATATCTCATTGATAACAGCCTTACTGTTTACTATTAATTCTCCTACAGTTGTATCAGAGCTGTATTAAGTTACTGCTCATGTTCACTTTATAAGTATTCAACTGGTGAAACACAGAGTGTCAAGGCTAGGTGCTAACAGCGATCATCAAAAATGTGTTTACAAAAAAATAACACTTGTCAGTGGGTCAGTTTTAGATCTAGCAGGGTATCATGTAACAGGGAGCAGCCACAGTGAGCTGTTAGATGAAGTTAGCTGCAGGCAACACGCTGCACACCCCCAACTCTTCAGCAACCAACTCCTTTAACTGTGCACTGCTGTTGGGTGGAAAGCCACCAGTGCTGTGTGTAGCATGAAATGAGATTGTGGTTGCTCATTGAAAGATGATGGGAAAATAAAAATGACTGACTGACTTAAAAAAAACAAACAAACAAACAAAAAAAGAACAACAACGCAAGTTTGTTTGGCTGCACTGTAAACAGATACACTAGTTTCTGACAAAGCAGCTGCTCAACAAGTGTTTGCTGCCCCGAGAATTCTGGGACCTGTAGTATTAAATGTTAAAAAAACCACAGGTGTCGCCAAATCAAAGAGGACTGAAATCTTAAGGAGTTTATCTCTTTAACCAGCCATTTGGATGATAAAAAATTATTGTACCTATTCTTGATTTAGGAGAGGATTTTCTTTTCAGTTTTCTGTCAGTCTAGGTGTGTATGTGTGTTTGTACATGTTTAAGAATCTGAGTGTAGTTAGATTTGAGAGGGTGGCAAAGACAAAGTTGCTTTTACTTATGATGTTGTCTGTCTTCATGTACGGGTGAGTATGTTGTATGCATGCTTAACTGTCTTGGTTGTACTCACATGCAATGCGCACATGTGCCTTGCGGCTTTTGGTGGTTCCAGCGGAGCTCCAGGCCACGCACTGACACCAGTAATCTTCTGGACCGAACAGCTCCTCGACCTGCTGCCGCGTTATTTCTATGCTGGCTTCTCTCACCACCAGACCTGCAAATGAAAGGGAAAGGCACTGTTACATCATTTACAATAGGCTATCTGTTAATATTTTAATGCAGGCAGAAACAGACTCCAAAAATAGGTGGCTGAGTCACAAGTTCCAGTTTTTCAGTGAGCCGTTGATACTCCTAAAAAAAAAAGTGAAAGCTTAAGTCTCTTCAAGCTTCTACTCTGGTGATACAGCTTTTATGTTAGCCGAGGAAGCAAAAGTTAAAGCAGTGCACAATAAATATCTTAGCAAGTAAATAGAGGCAGGGATAATCATACAATATCTGCCGCTGTTTACAAACTCAGGTCATTTTACTGAGTAGATTCACTCTGGATTTGGTGTAAACTTTGTGAGATTGTTCTTTTGCACTTCTGCCACTTATCTCAGCCCGCTCTCCAATTCCCTCTTTTCTTTGGTGTTTTGAAAGCAGCTCCATGTGTAGAATAAGTGTGAGGTTTAAATAGCTGCATCCCACTGATAGGACTGTAAGGGAGCACAGATAGGGGAGGACTGCAGAGGAAAGAGGAAATGGAGGAGCAAGGAAGAAGCACAGGATGAAAATATGCGAGACATAAAGGAAAGGGTTGTGTGGCAAAGGAAAGGAATAATGAAGAAAAAAAAGAAGTAGGAGGAAGGAATGAGGGAACACAGACAGGAAAGAAAGAGGGGAGGGAAATGAGGGAGACTGGTAGGAGAAATATAGAGCAACACGACAGAGGCTCGATGAGAAGAAAAAAAGACAGAATAAGAGGTGGAAGAGGGCAATGAAATGTGAAACGAAAAGGAAAAAGGGAAGGAGATAAAAATGGGTTTTAGGTAAAAGTATGTGGGGACTGGGGAGTAGACAGGCAAAATGTTATGAGAAAAATTCTTGGCAGTTTATTCCAGGTTCAGCAGTGTTACAAAGACCCAAGCAACCATCTCTATGGGACTCCACAAATCTGACTTGGGCCTATTACTTATGAGGACTCTGTGGTAGCAAGCTGAAGATGGGAAGATGTGGCTTTTGAGTTAGAAAAAAAAAAAAAAATCAAGACTGATAAAAAAAAAGGGACATGAAGATATAAAAGTAAAGAGTAAACTTTGATGATGTGGCAATTCAAATAGTACTGATGGCACAGAGGGGAAAGAGGGAAGTAAAAAGCTTGTGAAAGGTACTGCTACCAAAACAAGGAATAATAGCCAGTAAGAGGGAGAGCGCTATGAGCCATGAGGGCAGAGAGCAAAGACGGTATAAAAACTAGTGTGAATACCGGCGCTCGAGCAAACTAGCAAACAAGGGAGATTGTTACGTGTGCCTTCACGGCTTAAAATGAAAGAGCAGGGGACACAGCGGGAGAGGTACAGTCTAAGAAAATGGCAGCTAAAGAGGCAATTATAACCAGCAAGCAACCCAGGAATAAAGCAGAGAGAACTAGGAGGCAGGCAGTCGCAATGAGCGAAAAACACAACACGAGGACAAAAAGGGCAAAAAGAATAAGGAGGAGGCAGAGACCAGTAAGCATGCTGCTGCTGAAGTAATGAGGAAAGTTAGGGCAATTAAAGTGCATGGTTCAAATGAAGCAGACAGCTAGTTATGGCAAATGAACCCAAACAAATGCAAAGCAAGCATATGGGATGGTACACGGATGAGACTGTGGGATTTGGGGACACAGTGAGAGGTAGTAAGGAACCTTGTGCTGAGGACAAATAAAAGAAAACATATGCACATTTAAAGTGTCTGCATCGCTGCATACACGGCTTATTAAGCTGGAGGTCAAAAACCATTAGCAGTAAAATATTAAATCACAGGAGCAGTTCAAGTATTAGCTGATAGCTGTGTTGTATGCTTTGCATTGGAATAATAGATAAACAGTTTATTTGATATATTTATAAATAAATAACGATAAATCTGAAAGTAAGAAAGGGGGAAAAAAAAGGAGCTTCAGACCATGAAGTTTAATGTCGACCCATGCTGACATTCCCTAACCTATAGATCATCCCAGAAAACAGTCAAAACTACAGCTATTAGTCTGCACTCTCACCTGCTCTACAATATTTATTGCTCGGAGAATAACACTGCAGCATGTGGGACAGCGGCTGCACCGCAGGTATTCTGACTGAAGAACTGAAGCTCACTCATGTTGCGTAAGAGGCAGCTTTCTCCTGGCAGAACACTGAAGAAAGCTGCAGTGGTTAAGTTTTATCTTTATGTTGTTCTTATGAAGCATGCCTTAATATATAGTCCAAGCTACCTCAGGTTTAATACCTCACTACCCTGTTTGGAAGTGGCTGCAATGAAAGTGCAGTACATCTTTTCCAGAGATGTACTATTAGTCCAAGTCTAAAATCAATGTGTTATTGGTATTGTTTATAAAGTCATATATTCTAACTTTATTAGGATTGAGTGGAGCTCCAATTAAATGATTGCATTTCTAAACTACAATTTACCAACCATTGATGAAATGTAAAGTATGTATAAGTACATATATGTGTAATAATGTGCATGACTATAAAACCTGTAAATTTTTTACTTTTTTCCCCAAACTTAGAACTCTGAGATTACATGAAACTGATCCACAGTTCTTTAGGAGTTATTTTAGGTAATGGACTTTGTGTTGAGGTGAATTAAGTCCACATAACATTAGACTTAAAAAGCAAAGCTGGAGGTATTTTTCTCCTTTTTGAATGCAAATGAAAAATACACAGACGTAAGCACATGGTTCTTCCCTGTGTGCCATTCTGCTTTATTTTATTTACACACCAATGTTCAGAATTGGGAGATGTGAAACCTGAATCACATGCTGACACTGACAGCGTACTGCTGCAACATGCTGATCCTGAAATAACACAGCAAAGTTAGGGATGTCAGGAGTAAACCGGGATACGTGATGCAAGGTATTGCATGTAAGGAAACAGGGCGATATTAGTTAGTGGACAAATAATACTGCAGGGAGCGTTACAGGGGTTTGGCAAAACAGACAGACAGAATTTAAAAAACAACAGGACATATACAGGCTAACGGAGGAACACTGGGGAAAGTAAAATTGGTATCGCAGCAGGAAAAAAAATATAATGGTTGCAATGATAAAAATGTGTTCAATTTTTCTGGGAGGCTGAAGCTAAGAAGATACAACAATCTCACACTGCTGGCTTCGTGTGCATGGAAGACCGAAATAGAGAGGAAAATATGACATTTCAAATTTAGCTGGCTGAGTGTGGATACTGACCTGACAATGATCCATCAAGACAAAAACAAGATGCAGGGACTGTTATTCCAACCAATCACTAAATACTAGAAAATACTTAAGCAAATACAGGAAAGTATCACTGTGAAAGCTGTGCAGAGGGATAAATAGCATTCCTCACGGCGATGCTTTTATCCACACTAGTTGAATCCGAGGTGTAACTGAGGCTGAAACTGAAATAAACATAACTACGTTGGTCGGTTCCCACTATTTTCGCACAGTAAGAATAAACTATAGAGCGTGTTCTCTCATGCGTGAGTCTCAATGTTCTGACTAAAATAATAAAACATGCACAAAACATTTCCAGCTGCAGCGTAAACCTGTCTAGCTCTGTGGTGCTATTCCTATTTATTTTTTTGTGTACACTTATTTGTTTGACTGAGAGCTCATTATGGTACTACTTCAACATGAACAAAAAATAAGCTTTCCTGGCAATTATGGGTGTAATTATTTACTCTCCATGGCACTTTTCATGAGTTCCTCTCTTTTCATGTCCGCTGGGGACTAAAAGTAAGTATGAAAATTGACAAAAAAAAGCATTCCAAACTTTTGACATCACAAATTTGCAACACATCATAAATGTACAGCTTTCTACATCCAGCATGAAACAGATTCCCTTGTTTTCCTTCAGTGTCATGTCAACAAAGAAAACATGTCAAGCAAAAAAAAGTAGGTATACACATAAAGGAAATAAAGACTGATGTCACTGGATCTGTAGTTGTGCTGCTGGAATTGGTAAAAAACCCCAGTAGTTTCCATTGTTTGCTAATGCAAGGCTCACAAAGCTAGTGTTGCTGGGTAGAAAGCACCTGAATTACCAGAGGCTTAAAAAAAGAGTCCCATATCACTCTGTGTCTTATTTTGTTTAGATACAGTGCTTAGAGCATTGACATCATTCTGTTATGAGAAGACAAGCATGGAATTTTGGGTCTCTGTAGCATGACAGTACTTCACATCAACAAAACCGCTGCTGTCAGCGGAGGGAGGTGAGGGAAAAGAAGTAGATGAAAAATGGAAGACAAGTATCAAGACAAGTGGACACTGTCACAAACATTTCTATCAATCACAAAACTGTGTACAACTCTGAATATTTCTCTTAGTCCTAGAGTGTCAATTCTTATAACAAAGTTTACTTGTCAGCTGGGGAGTAAAAAGTACAAGAGTGGGTGGATGTGCTTTGTCAGGTCTGGACTTTTGTATTTGACAAATGGGAGCTGGAAGTAAACACGCACATAAAAAAAATACAGATTTAGGGGCTGCAGATTAGAGATGTGCAAATAATTTTCTCTGTGGGGATGCATATTTGTTATTGCCCACAAATGCTGTACCTCCTAATAAATGTGAGAAGGAGAATGCAATGATTAAAGCATATTTCAGATAACCTGTATGTTTGTTTGCAGCAGATTTTAAAGCTAATTTTTGGAAGTAGCTTTCCAAAATGCATGTTTACAACAGAAATGTCTGGATAATAACTCTGAAACTGCGTTTGTCACAGCTCAAATAAAAATAACATGTCATCAGAAACTTGCAGACAGGAGTTTTGCATGTTATCGAATTTGGGGGAACGTCGAAGGAGAAACAGATGGCAAATGAGCTGCATTTACATAGAGCCTTTCTAGTCTTCCAACCACTCAAAGCGCTTTGCACTACATGCCAACATTCACCCATTCACACACACATTCATACACGGATGGCAGAGGCTGTCATGCAAGGTGCCGATTCACACACACACACTCACACACCAATGGCACAGCCTGCGGGATAAATTTGGGGTTCAGTATCTTGCTCAAAGACACATCGACATGCGGACTGGAGGAGCCGGGGATCAAACCGCTGATCTCCTGATTAGTGGACGACCCGCTCTACCTCCTGAGCCACAGCCGCCGCCCCAGATGATGATAAGCAGCTTATTAACTCACAGAGGTCATAAGAAAAGCAGAAAAGCATGTTTTCTAAAAAAATGAATTTACACCCGCGTAACAAAAAGCAGACAAACACTGAGTCAATTATTTAACCCGCACCATCAACAAAGATTAATGGGTTTGTTATAATTAGCTGGATTAGTTCTTAATTAGAAACATTTACAAACATATATTTGTGTTGGTACACGGGACATTATGCTAATTTATTTCAATGTCAAACATCTGATTAAAAGTTTTTTTTAAATTTGAACAATATTTCGAAAATGTCCAGTTAGACAAAATATTCTGGCGTTCATGTTAACAATTAGAATCAGAAAGATGTTTCCTGTCATTTCGCCACAGTAACTGTTAAACCAAATCTGTCGGTCTCTCTCATACAGTATATTCTTCTTTTTCTCTATGTCCCTCTGTTCCCCACTGTGCTTTGACAGAATAGATGAAGAAAGCAGGAAAAAACAGTAATGGCACAGACAAAAGTGTAAAGTCTTGATTTCTTTGAATCAAATGAACCAGACATGGAAAAAAAAAAAAAAAGTGCTAGAGAGAAACACATTCAGAAAAAAGCCGGCGAGTCAGGGACAGACATGAAAACAGAGACGGGGGTTTGAGGCTAAATGGTTTCGAAAACGAAAGAGATAAGGGAACAGGGGGAAAAAAGCACTCAAAAGCTTTGTGGTGTTTAAATGTGATCAGTGACAGGTCAAACAGACAGGCCTTTAGGGAAAAGAAACTGAGGATACACTAAAGTCAACACTGGTTATTATTATTTCATCAGTGCCACAGAGGCAGAGAGCCTGACAAAAGACAAAGACATGAGGTCAGAATAGATAAATCCAGCGGGTGGACAAAATAACATGAACAACCCTGCAACAAATACTACATCTGTGAAACGCATTATATATGTCATATTTGTTAATTTGTACCATAACGGTGAAATTTAATCCCGTCAGTTCCTTCAGTTTGTGCATTAAAAAGAGTTCTTCTTCAAGCCATCTTCTCATTTCTTACTTGATGTGCTGTTCACCTTGGGGGCCAGAATTAGATTTACGAAGATATTATCAAGACAAGTTCAAGCCTCTGACTTTGCAAGCATCTGCCCTGCTGAAGCGTGTGAGTAGGCCACTGAATGCTATCTAGCTACAGGGGTGCTGTTCACTAAGTGACCCAGCACCAGGACCTTCCTGTGGAGGAGCTGCAAGAGAAAACACAATTAATTCAGCCTTTGTAGCTGTAACTGCTGCTGCACATTACCAACTCTGTCAGCTATCTTTAAACTCTGTTAATGTGATGAATCCCAAAGCTAATTTGATGCTTAATATGTTATGTTTCATGGGTATGGGCGACTTTTGTAACATTTTTTTGTGAATAAGTTCAGCACATCTTCAGTTCAGCAACTAATGTTATGTAATGTAAGATGGGCAACAAATGGCAAAACCTGAATAGATGAGGTAAGAAACATAATAAGTTAAGAGGATTGCATAAAGGGCACGAGGGGTCACTGAACGGTTTGATGAGAATGGAAATGATGTGAATCAAATGCTATAGTCTTCACATTCGCCTGATTTCATCTCAGCTGAACACCTTTGGGAGATTTTGGACCGATGACTCTCCGCAACAATCATCTAAACACCAAATGAGGTCATATCTGTAGCTTTTAATAACAAAATCTACACTGTATGTAAGCTATTATGTAAAATAGATGGAAATAAGCAAACACAAATTTGATCAAATCTAACAGTTATAACGGTCATAAATATGCAAAAACCGAAATCGCACAGTTCAACTTAGCTTCGTCGGTTGAGTCATACATTTAGAAATGCAGTTGGCGCTCCTCAGCCAGTACTCAAGAGCTGAAGACGTGACATGTTACATTACCTGAGAGCCCTTCATGAATTATTACATTAGTATTATAAAAAAAAAAGGGGGGGGCTAAAAAATGGAGACAGAAAGGAGAAAAAGAGATTGAAAAAGGACGATGACAATAGAATGAGAGACATTGTCAGAGAGGGAGTGAGCGAGGTTTGACTGAGTTCTTCGCCTACGGAGGGAAATCATCCAGGACATCGACAGAACAGAGTCACTGGTCTGTGACCAACACTCACAATGCATACAGTAGACTGTGGGTACACATTCATGCGTGTGTATGGGTGCTCTCTCTTAATGGCTTCCACTCTGACATTGATTGATCATCACAGTCCCTCCTGGTCCATGTTTGAATACCACTTGTGTGTGTGTGTGTGTGTGTGTGTGTGTGTGTGACTGTGCACATAACACATGTGAATGTCATTCAACGTGCACTTTTTTGTCCTCCAGTAGCTCTAAAGAGGCAGTGAACCAGGACATTCCAGGACACGAAAGTCTACAGGGAACTGCAACCAAACTCAATTTTACACAAACACACACACACACACGTCCTCAAACAGACAACAATAAACAACAATAAAATAAAGCACACACAAACTGAACAGCATTTTCAGGTACACATACATTTTCACACAAAATAAACTGTTATCTTTCACACACACGCACAGACAAAGTCGAAATACACGCAAACACAGTCAGGCAATAAACACAGTTGTATACACAGAATTGATACACAAACACAATGCTGTCTTGCATATCAGGAGTCACTGGCACAGAAGCTAATTGACCTCCTTACAAATCTTGGTGGTTGTTAATAATTGAGATTGAACAATCTAAGAGCACGAGATAGAGAGAAAGAGAAAGAAAATAGATGGGACGCGGAAGGAGGAGGACAGCTAAAGAAACAAAAGTAGAGAAGAGTGGGAGTGATGCCAGAAAGAAGAAGAAGGAGAGAGAAGAGAAACATTAGGAGGAAGAGAAAGAAGGAGAGACGAAGGAAAGGACTAGAAGAAATCAATACGAGTGAGATGGCAGCAAAGGAGGGAAAGAGGTCACAAATCACCCAAGCCAATACTGTGTGTGTCGATAATGTATGTGTGTGTGTGTGCATGCATGTCTAGATGTGAAGTCACAGGTCAGTGCTAGCAGACTAATAACAATTCACACTTTGACTAATGGAGACGAAGTAAGTAACCTAGTACACAATATGTCATTAGCACACTTCAAGGCTAATGGAGATATACTGAGGTCGTACGCACGCTGCTTAAGCAAACATTGGGAATGCCCTTCACAATAAGATATGCAATCGAGACAAATTATGCTAGTTCTCAGCTTAAGTCACAGTCATTCAGATGGAGATATGCTAAACATGTTTTAGCAAATGTCACTGCTAGTAATGCTACTGTATTAAAGTGCCCGTATGGAGGATGGCAGGTTGTGTTATCAGGGTTTTCCTTGGATTTTTTTTTTTGAGACAAAGGCTGGAGAACGTGAACGGTGCGGCATACACAGCTCGTGCACACACTGTCGTGCGCTTAAATAAAAAAATCACGATTTGACAGACAAAAGTGTCCACAGGGATTTAAATTTTATATCAAGATGGAACAAAAAGGTGAAAAATAAAGGTTGTGACATAATACTTGGGTGCCAATTTGATTCAGAATTGATTCTCGATTCAAAACCAATTTTCCGTTGAATGAATAGAAAAGGGGGCACTATTTTCAGTCTCGTCCTCCACTATACTGTGTGCCAAAAAACATTCACCGAACTGCAAGATAACTCTAGCGTGTGCGCGCTGTAGACTGTCCAGGTGCTGCACTGCCCTCGCAATTGAGTTTCAACAATGGCGGCGGCCAGTAATACAAAAATGTCCCGCCTTTGAGTTAGATAGGCAGGCAAAAACTTGGTCATGTATTTTTTTAGCTGCTTTAGCTGGGACACAAGGTGGGGCCAGCTGGTGCGGCGACCCAGCAGCAAGTCGAGTTAGCTATGTTTGTCAAGGATACTGTGACAGGCAGTAGAGCTGCTTAGGGAATCGAGCTTGTTCCCTCCAATTGTAGGCTGACCTCACTAACCCCTAAGCTATCCCTCTGCCCCCCTGCTCGCTCTCCATCATCCCCTCCCCTCCTATCCTTGCCTATGATCTTCACCTGGCTCGTCTGCCCTCCAGATGAGGCTCTATGTGAGTAGATTCTAAGTAATTTATTGAGCTGTCGCGAAACTCAAATATAGCTACACTTTCTATCCATTATACAGAAAATGTTTACAACATCCTTATTAGGGCTGTCACTTTTGAACATTATAGCAAGGGTGAACCATTACTTCACCCTTGCTATCACTTAATAACTCACTTTAATTTTTCAGTCCTTTTCTACCCTGTGACAAGAAAAAAAAAACTGGATTTCCTAATCCTCTTTGGACATAAACCTGTAAATGGATTTTGATGCAACACATCACAACTTTCCGGCTTGTTCCATTTATGTTTTAACTTTTGAGGCATTTTTTTATACTTTTGTTTTCTTCTATCTTGATCCCAAAGATCAAATGAACACCATTTCAGCACTTAAGCCGACTTTTGCTTTTCAGGCTGCAAAAAAAAAAAGGATGAGAAGATATACACAGTGAGGAAGAGAGAGTGGGTGTGAGTGAGAAAGAGAAAGAAAACAGCACAGCGGGATTCATATCATATTTCTCCTCAGTGTGACTCCCTGATATCTGTTGGCCTTTCCAGCCCTCTCAAAGGCACCCTCCATCAACATCCCTCCATCATCCCCTACTTCTCTCCCCTGCTTTTTCAAGCTCAGGTTTTATCTGTCTCCACTCTCTCCGATTTCCGTCAGTGGAAATTAGAGTAGAGCACAAAACAGCATGGACCAGAGAGAAAGGCAGAAAACAGAAAGGAAAAAGAAAGGGAGAGGATGGGACAGTGAGAGAGAGAGAAGACAGAGATAATAAAAGCAGTATGGGGGCCATAGCTTCTAGCTGTGACTGTGAAACAGCAGGAAACAAAGGGGGAAAACAGCTTACAGAGTTTAGGTTTTCACACAGATAAACAGATAAACATGTGCACACACACTGTGCATTCACCGGGCACAGACCCTACAGTAGCTTTTTATGTGATTCACTACAACTATGTAACATCACATATATCTATATATATATAATCTACTTTTAATTCATGGCCTTTTGTGACCTAAATGCAGGGACGTACTGAGACAAAAATTCAGCCCTGGACTTTTGATCACCTTTTTTTTTTCCTGGAATACAGTTGGATAACACATGCTGCTAATACACAATGTTAGCACAACAGTAATGCCCCCCTCCCTCCCTGTACATACTCTGTCTGATTTCATGTCATGACTGTTTATCACTTTTTCTTTATTTTTTCAGAAATAAACTAGCAAATAGCTGAATGAGAACATTAGGTTGCCTCCTTTGAAAATAATGTAGGCCTAATAAATAAAGGCCAAGGGTACTTAAAAAAAAACATCAGAGAAATAGAAACTAAAGGTGCAATTGCATTTAGCAACAACTACATACACAAATAAATAGCTCTAGAAAATGAAAAAAAATCTCTCTCCTCTTTGCTCTCACATCCTTCCATCTCTCCGCTGCTTCTCTTTCGTACCATCTCCCTCCTCTCTCTGCTGTGGGCACACTGAGCATAGTCTGCACATGAATACAAATATAATAAGGGCAGGGCAACCATGTTGCACTTGATTGCACTTTTAGTTATTTCTCAGTGGAGAGACTACCAATCAATAAGCCAAAATTCCACCCTTCACATGAAGAACCTCCCACTGCCCTTTTTGCATCACAATAGATTAACACACATTTAGACTAAACAATGACGATCCTGATCATTGGTTTATTATATTCAATCTATTATTGGTTGAATGATTTTTGAAAAGCATAGCCTGCTGTATGTTTAATGATTATAGTGGACTGGTAATAGCATGGCTATTATTTGATTATATTCTAAAGCCTACTGAGCAGCATTGTACAGTAACATAACCTACAAACGGATTGTTATATGATGCAGATAGAATCCAGCTACAAAATGGAAGTTCAGTTTATTATACATCTGCATGAATAACGTTATTCTTATCGCATCAGCTAGTTCGTGACCACTGCCATTGGCACTGCTGCCTCCCTCAGCAGCCTCCACCAGTAGCTGGTCCATGACATCATGTTTGATGCTTGTTGACGTTATATTTGGCTGCCTCTACTTCTAACGCCTGGCGTACTACTTTTAACCGGTGGGAAAAATATAACGCTGTTTCTCTGCTTCAGTCCATGCCTGCCTAAATGCTCTGCATAAAAGCACAAAGGCCCGATGGAAGTCTCTTTATATGAGGGATATCACTGTTTTCATGACTGTCAGTTTAGCTCAGAGAAAACCACGTATATAAAAATAGTACAGTTGCAGCAAACTGTTGCAGCAAAGAAAGCAATGAAAACAAAGAGCCATTTTCTTCAAAAAGCTGCTCCAAACAGCTCTTGATATTGCATAAAGACATCTGTTTATTTATTTATTCATTATATTTTATCTGTATGGATCAGCGTGTGCTTGAGAGATTAAGTGTCCTGGAGCAGTACAAAGTAGCATGCAACCAATCTTTTTTTCTTTTTTTTTTTTTTTATCAAAGTGACATTATGACTGCTTTGTACAAGATAAATTATGCATAAATTAACACATATCCTAAGCAGTTAAAACATTTAAAACAAAATTCATGTTTAACCAGGCCTGAGGGTTATTTCAACAGGCAGGAATACTCAGAGAGATAACTCTGAAATGAAATTATAAAACACAAAATGAGATATCATTGGTTAATGTGGCTGCAAGACATCCATTGCAAATGTCAAGAACAAATTGGATTTGATGTAGTTCAAAAATATACCGAGTAACCGACTGTAATCCTAATTCTTGAAATACCTCATGGTGTCCATCACATACAAGAGTTGAAATCCATGGGTCATTAATTGAACAGAATTCTCTCCTCCATAATGCACCGTCTGGAATCCAACAGCTAGCAAATGAATGGCTGATGGGAGACTAATAAATGACTAGCAGCTGCACATGATGTCAGTAATGAATGCTGAGAGATGGACGGGAAAAAATGAGAAAAAGAAAGAAAAGAACAAAAAGGAGAGAAGAAGAGAGATCATCGCTATGACAGCGTTTAGTACATGTTGGCTCCTGTCCAAACTTGATTTTTGGTTTTAACATATTTAGATGTCATAATTTGGTTTAGCATAATAAGGCCAGGTGAATTAGGTACATTTAACTCACTGGGGGGGGGTTTGGAACCCAAGAAGGGGGTAAAACAAAGACTACAATTTATGGGAGAAAGCAAGACTGAGAGACAGACACATGAATCAACAAAACAGATTAAATGTCACCTTACCATCTTTCAAAAAGTCTGATACAACTGTGTTTTTTTTTTTTTTACAAACTCTGTTCTCACCCTAAGTATATCAATGTGTGTGATGTGTGACCGGTGTGTGTATGAGTGAGAATGTATGCAAATGGTGTGTCGCATCCTGCAGAGGATGATCGGTCCAGCAGCTACCGGCACCTGCAGTTGATTGGCTCCTTCCTGATGTCATTCGACTGTAAGAGCCAAGATGGCAGCGCGGTGCTGCCATCTTGCCACAACTCATCTACTCCCAAACAAACCACACTTGTTCGCTAGGAGTTTGTAGGGTTGGGCTGCCATTTCTGTTGATCCTGTTTTCCCCTGTTTTTTTTTTTTTTAGTTAGGGAGGTAAATTTGGTATATTTGATTTCTTTAGATTACATTCACTACCTTCCTAGTTAGAATTGTTTGGTTTGTTATGTTGGCGTTTGCCCACCCTGAAGTCAATTCCTAGCTCCATTTATTTTTAAAACACACTGTAAATAAACACCTCAGTTGTTAAATCTCAGCAATCTATCTGTCTCTGTGGCTGCTGGGGACTCGGATGGGTGTTTTTCATGTTGTTTCTTGGGACACAGCTAGACGTAGCACACTTCAAGCAAACAATTTCACTCAGTTACTATAATGTAGGGTTTTGTTCAGGTTTGTGATCACACACACGTTTGTACGTTCTGAGAACCCAAAAGATTTTTTTTTCATCTGTACGTCTGTATGTGTACTAACACTGCCGCAGTAAAAATACAAAGCAACAAGATCACTTATTTCTGAAATTCAAAACATCCTCCAGGCACATAAAGTTTTTAGTAGACAAAGGACAAGTTTCAGCATAGGAAATGACTCAATGACAAAAAAAGATGTGTGAAAAAAGGAAGTTTAAAAATGACATGAGATAGAGACAAGTTGAGGAATTAAAGCGAAAGAGAGAGGAGGCAAAATAAAGAAAAAAAAAGATAGAAGAAGAAAGAAGCGGGACTAGGAGAAACCAGGGAGAGACATGAAACAGAGATACTGTTGTTCAATAAAGAAAGATGATTAAGAAATCAAAATCGAGTTATACAGGGTTGAAGATAATGAGGGCTAGAAGTGGAGTACACAGCAGCCTGGTGTGAAATGAGAGGGGTGTAAAAAGACAGAAGACCAAAAGAAGCAGCAGCGAGCGACTGACTGTGGTTAAAATGTCATCCTCAGTGGAAAAACAGGTGATTAATGAGAGACTGAAAGAAAATAAGAGTGAAGCTTTCTCTTAAAACCCTGGTGTCACACACACCCACCCTCTAAACAAAGACTTTCTCTCGTCTATTAAAACTTACTTTGCCACAGTGTGAATCCCTGTTTGTGTTTCTATATTTGTACCTGTATTTTCACTTTTCTCATGTTTACTTCTTTCAGCTTTTGCTAGCTTTTGTTGCATTTATTCTCCTCTGGCTTGACTATTCATGTGTGACAGCTGAATCAGGGGGAAACATCAGACTTTACTGCTCAGTTGCTTCCGTCTCTGTCTTGGATTTAGCACAGCGGCAGAACCACTAAGCAACCAGGACACCAAATAATACACACACGCACGCACGCACGCACGCACACACACACACACACACACACAGCACAATGTTTGGCTTGAGGTCTGCTTTGTATTACAAGGGGAAAATCTTCAGTGGGCAAGTCGATGTGTCAACTTGAATTGAGACAGAATCAAAAGTTCTGCTTCCTCACAATTGCAGTGAAATACACACTGACAAGTATCAAAGAGTGAGCAGCAGTATATACTATGCATTTTGCTCACCTGCCTCAAGAAAAAAAACCACCACCGTGCTGATTTGTGTTACTGTTGACCCCAATGTGTATTTAATTCAGCAGACACTATATATCAGGAGTTTTAAAACTGTTTTCAGCATGGAGCTCTGTGTTTAATCACTGGCTCTGGGGACCCAGGCTCATTATCAAGCAGGTGGAGCCCCATAAGCTGAGCTCACATCAACTTTAAAGTCTAAGAAACCGGGTTGTGTACGTCTTTGTCTTCCTGCCAAAGCAACAGCAAGATTCATCATTACCTTCGCCGGCAGAGTAATACCATGTGCTGTCAAGTGACAAGTGTGGAACTTTGGCTGCAGTCCAGTACATCACTGTGGATCCTATTAAACTGTCCCCTGAACATCGCAGTACAGCACCGGCTGTAGGACAGCTGTGTACACACATCTGACATGTGACCCAGCTTTCTGCACAAATAACTAAACATCTGAATAATAGGTTTAACCTGTTAGCTTACAGTGCCTCAGTGAGACAACCTGGGAAAAATGCTGGCCACATTTTCCGGAAAGTGACAATTGTATATCACACAGAGTGAAATCTCATCAGGGTCAGAAACATAAAAATATGAAGGCAAAGAGGTCAACTTTTAAGAGCAAAACAGGGACATTATTAAAATATACATGAGCGCTTCAGATATCTTAAATAACTGATATATGAACTGACATGCAATTGCACTTAACATGTCACCGGCTTTTTTAGCAGCAGTGTTTTCTGTCAAAAATGTCCAAAAAAAGTTTGACAGCCCGTTTACTGAATATCTACTCTGCACAGCAGTTTTCATTTGATGTCTTTTTCTACCCATTTTTCCACTCTACGATCTGATCCGCCCACTTTCTATTGCACCCTCACTGAATGTGACTCAGGGATTAAAGAAAAGATTTGTGAGCCTGTAAAGTTGTCCAGGAGGAAATGTGTACAATGTATTGAATTAAGTATTATATGAATTTAAAACTGCTCTATGCCTGAATTCAGGCATGGTGCCTGAGAACTTTAAAGCCCTACGTGACTGTTTGTGTTGCGTTCGCTCACCTGAGTTTTCGTCCACCCTCTCCTCCACAGTGTGGTCCTTCTGATGGACCCACTCGCTGTTGCACTTGAAGTAAATTTGTGTGGCAGGTGTGGCCTTGCAGTAGAGATTAACAGGTTTATTCTTGACAATGTAGCCTTCCTCTGGTTCAAACAGGAAGTGAGGTAAGGGCTCCGGAGGGTCAGAGGGGAAGGTTTCTGGGAGCTCGCTCAGACTGAGGAAATCATCATCGTCTCTCACTGCGGGAGGAAGAAAAGAGAAAGTTTAAAATGAAGTCTTCCCTCTTTGTTCTATCATTTTAAGAACTAACAGGATCCAAAGTTGGTTCAGGGAAGGAAAAATTGCATTATCTCAATCATTCATTATCATTTTATTCTCCAACCAGTGAGCATCAATGTTCTTCTCATTTGATCACTAATAACTGTCATGTCTCAAGCCGACCTGGACAGAGAACAATTTTCTTCCACTGTGTCATAAAATGCACCTTTAATCAGCACCTGATTGTGCCGTCCATTTGTGTTATTCTTCTGGCTCTTAGAGTTATTTATAAAAAAAAAAGAGATCTTGATTTCATGCCTTGTGCCTTGAGTTTAGAAATTGATCAAATAAACACTACACAATGGAGAAAAAATGAGGATGAAATGACAGAGAGGAAGCCGGAGAGAAACGGTAGAAAAATACAACATGTGCTATAAGATAAAAATTGACAAAAAGAATGAATGAGTTCATTTACGTGTCCGATCATTTACAGGACTCATCCGTCATGGGATGACAAATTAGACAAGTTAATCACCACCATACAAAAATACTGATACCTTTACCCATCAACACCTTATAACACAACTGCTTAGAAAAACACATATTTTCCTCATGCAGGTTGACCTTTACAGCCTACTCATACAAAATCCCAAAAGGGCTCCAACAGTAGGATTTAAATGTCAACATACTATATGCACCATATAGTCCTGGTCAGCACTTTGTAAGCCTAATTGAACTCAAACAGATAATGCATAGTCCACTTAAAATATAAAGCATACACTTGTCACAAGTTATTTTTCTCCTCCTGTTCCAGGCTTATGTCATATATTCTGAAAATGCAAAGTCAATATCAAAAATAGTAAAGCTCCTTCCTCCATTTTAATCAAATCTGAATCTTGAATTTGAACCTTCCAGACAATATTTGCCAGAAATGATGATATGTAAAGACAGACAGGCTGGAGGAATTAACTGAACAGACAGGGTGCTCATTTGACCAAGTCTGAGGGCACCGGCCAACTTTATCCTCCTTCTCCTCCATCCTACTCTCTCTCCTCCACTGTCTTTTCAGCCCATCCAAATTTCACGCCCACCCATGGCCTCAATCAAAGGGACACCAAGACTGTTTTGTCACCAGGTTGCCAAGGTCACCAAAACACAGAGGATTACAAGAGCAGGTAGGAGGGAGAAGAGGCTTGTTTTTTTTCTTTCTTTCTTTCTTTGCGAGTATACACATGCACACAAACACAATGGATGTATATTTAAAGTCTGCACACACACATACACACACAAAATGCACATTTTCTTCTAGTTTGTAATTTCCCTCCACTCCATCATCATCCAGTTTCATTAAGACTGTCTAGAGTGACTGTGTGTGTGTGTTTTTGTGTGTGTGCGTGCGCGTGTGTGCGTGCGCGTGTGATTGCCTTACCTGGAGAGCTGTGACTCATGGGAAAATTTTAACACACAGAGCAGTTTTGACACAGCTTCAAGGTTCAACCTCTTTTTTTCAACCCTAATGCGTCATGGCTACAATTGCACATCAACACCCCTACAAATACACACTCAGTCACACAAAAAACAAAACAAACGCACAGCTACACACACACACACACACACACACACACACACACGATCTTTAATTCCTCCCACCCTGTGTGTGTAGTTGGTCCTTATCTTGGAGAGTGGCAGTGTGCTGTGGGCTAGGAGCTAAAAGCAGCTTAGGTAAAACAACAAGACACAAATTGGGGAAAAATTAGTAGGCAGCGTCCCCACTTTGATGTCACAAAGCTGACATTTCCTCTCTTAGTTCTGTAATTAGTTCTATGAGAGTATGAAAATTTGTAGACATTTTCACAGCATAATTTCATTATCTGTGGGAAATGTTCTCCCACTCTTGCTTATTTATCCAGTGTCATGTTCAACCATTTTTCCATCAGTCTCTTTCTCACTTGCTGCACTGCCTCCTGTCTATCCATTGCTATTTCTTGTTACTTTATGCTTCTCCACCACTCCGCTTTACACCCCCCCCCCCTTTTGCTTTTCACTTTGCCCCAACACCCATTCTCACCCTCATCTGTCATTCAGAGAGCCAGGGGGGTTCATTGCTCTGGAGTGACAGCTATAAATTATTGATTGGCACAAGAAACATGATAGCCAGAGAAAAGGGTGGGTGGAATGGAGAAAAAGGGGAGGGATGGTTAAAAAAAATATTCCCCATGAATAAAAGCTTTGTTTCACAAATGCCTACTATTTCCTTTTTCTTCTGCACCATCCTTGCTTCTCTGGTCCTCTCCTCTCCCTACTTCGCACATTTTCTTTCCCATCTGTTTTCCTTCTTCTTCCTAAACCTTCTCTCCTCCTCCTTGTTTCTCCACCTGCTCCTGTCTCCTGATCTCCTGACAGAGTGAATTACTGTCCCTAACAGCCCAGCTCATAAACGTCTTGCCTGAATGCTGTCATCAATAATGAATGGCTGTAGCGGAACAATGTCCAGGTTCGATTTACGGCATGTAGTAAATATGTACCGGGGGCAAAAACCACATTTATTCCCTCGCTCACGCCTGTAGGCCTTCTCACTTCAGAAAACCTACAAAACCCAGCCAATAAATATCAGCAAATCTATTAAGAATGATGTCATCAGAAGTGGCCAATCACGTTTGAGTGTCACACACAATGTGAACTCATCTATCATATATGGATAGAGAGATTGATAGACATCAATTTTGATATTTTCAAGGGGTTTGGCGATGAAAAATGCAGAGATATGCAGAGGTATGTCTGTGTCCTAAAGCAAGCCAAATGCAGCCATATAAGGTCAAAGTGCCTCATGGGTATGAGTGTGTGTTTGTGTGTCTGTGTGTGTTAGGGTCTTGTGTTCTTGGTAAGTGGTCTGTGATGTGTATCAGTGCAGTAGCCGTGGAAATCATGAGATCATACTTCTTAGCGTCTTATCAGCTAGTTAGAATCAGCAGCAGCTGCAAAAACACATACGCAAACAGAGAAATAGGCACACACACATACACACACCATAAATAGACATGCAAACACACTTTTAAAAACCCATACCCCTTTACCCCTAATCCTCTCCCACAACCACTTTCGACAAGACACACACACACACACACAGATACACACACACCCCTTGACAACTACAAAAACAACGCTGGCGAGATCGCTGTCTTGTTCAGACACTTGTGCTGCCAAATTACACAAGTCCCACATACAAATGTGCAGACAAAAGTAAAGTGCACACACCCACACAGACAAAAAACAGGTACAAACACATTTGTGTACACTAAAACAAAACTCTCCATGGCTTTCTCATTTTTCTTGCTATCTCTCTTTCCATCTCGCGCACACAAACACACACACACACACACATACACACATTGTTTCACCAACACAGGACAATGCCAATGCCCATTCTTGGCGCTCAAATTACCCAGAGCCCCTACCCACAATCATCACTGTCTTCCCTAATACACATGCAAACACACATACACATTTACTCTTCATTATATCACCTTTAATTAAACAGACGGACTGAATCGACGAGGGAAGTTTAGGGAGATGAAGGCAGAGAAACAGAGAGAAGGAGTGAGGGACGATGGGACAGCAGGGAGCTAGTGTATCATTGGAATTAGATATATGATGCTGTCCAGTTCCCAAACACACACAGACACTTACACGGGAGAGCAAACACACACACAGAGAAATGTGGGCACAGAAAAACATGCAAATACAAGGCACACAAGCACCCACAAGAGCATGTCTTCATTCAAGCATGTACAAACACACACTTGTGGAGACACAAAAGTGTGCACGAGATGTTTGTGAATGTCACAGGAAGACACATATGAGCAAACACACGCACACACACACACGCACACAGCGGGAGAAATGGAATAATGTTATCAGCTTCCCACCTATAGAGCACAATGAATACTGTGAACTGCCGGCTTTATTCTACCTCTATCTCTCCCTCTTCTTCTCTTTCATCTTTAAGAAAATAACAAATGAAATTTTATTAACTTCTCTTTTGAAACATTTTTTTTCTGACCTCCCATTGGGGATTCGGTACTCAACTTTCTTAAATGTTTACTCATCCGCTATTCAATTATTTATGCTTTGAAACAATAATTATATGGTGAAAATACGTTTTGTTTACCCACTTTTGCCTGAGGATATACTTTTAATCCACGGTCATTGAGCAGAGTGTTAGACCATTTTAATTTATGAAGGCATTTAGAATATTATTGTTTGCAGCATTTTCAATGTGACATGTCTCTAGGAATGTCTTTGTTGTAATGAACGCTTACTGAGATCAGCATTTAATTAAAAAAACATTAATATTCCTTCCTTCCTCCCTCCCTTCCTTCCTTCTCCCCTTCCTTTCCCATATTTGTTTTCAGATGATAAGAGGTTCAGATGAGGATGATAAAGCAAAGACCAACAATGCTGGTTGACAGAAGAGATGATAAAATATACACTGCCAGTATGCAGGTGTGTGTGTGTTTGTGTGTGTGCGTGCATTACTGTATTTTACTGACAGTAAAATCTGTTTATAAAGAATAGATTAAGGGTGGGCTAAGCCAGCTGAACTACTTGACATAGCATGCCGGGAAATTATACACCACGTCCTGGAGTGTCATATCCCTTTTGAAACAAGACACCAGGCAGCCACATATCATCTGCATCCATTAGAAACTTAATCAGGGCCTTATCCTCAATCGGCGCTATGATAAAAGCCACATTATTCAAGACACGAGTAGACATGCAAAGTGAGAGAACTTAATCACTCCATTACCTTTGTCCAAAGGGATCAATTAAATTTGCATATTTTTTATTATTATAATCTTCAGAAAAATAACAAAACATAAACTAAAATGTGAGAAAAATTGAAAAAAAAAAAAAAACATAACAAAACATAACGTAATGTAAAATACTCCAAATCATATCTTTCTGAAGATTAGCACGCTCACTTTTTTGTTGAGACTGTGATGGAGGATGCTGATACAACTTTATGCTTTTAATATCTGGCCGCAAATTTGTTGGTTTTTAGATTGAATCCAATACTTACAGAAAGAACATCTGTATTATTTTACATGGGAGAGAAGTTTCTCCCAGGCTGGGTGGCCAACCATGACTATTTGATGACAGAAATAACCCCGGCAAGATATAATATAGCATGCACAGCACACTCCTTGTCAAAGCCAATTATATATCCACCAGGCTTTCGGGGCTATACAAGGCAATTCATAATAGCAGAAAGTACTTGAAAGCTAGTGTATCTATATGGGAGCAGACAGTGACAGCTGGTTGGCGTCCTCCGACTTTCATTGTGTGTGACAGATAAGGCCCCGGCTAAAGCCTGGAACTAGATTTACGGCCCTGCCTGCAGAGGGGTGACTCTGTCAGGCCACAGCTGGCCTGAGTTAAGAAATAAATGAAGAAAGGCACTTCTTGTAGAATAAAAAGAGAAGCAGTCTGGAGTGTCCTGCTCGCTTAGTAGTTAAGACTCCATATAAGATACCATATCCTGTAAGTGAGTTTATGCTCTGAGGAATTCTCTATGCTGCATGGACTCCTTTGTGCATATCAAAACAGGGGAAAATCAGCAGAGATACTTTTTGTGAAGAAGTTACTAATCTGCTCCCTCTTTGGTCCTTTTTCTCTCCTGGAGTCAGATAATTACTTGAGTCTTATGTCCCCTAGAATTCATATAAAGCTGTCTTGACAGATATTCTCCAGTTTGTATGTGTAAAAAAAAAAAAAAATGACCGCATTCACATTTACATTTACATTGTGAGGTAAAGCCAAGTTAATTTACAGTCTGATTAATTATGTTTGAGGCAAACACACATACACGCACATTCAGCTCCAGCAACTTACAGTGTATGAATACAAAACCCCCATACTGTACATCCACACAAACACAGAAGTGTTTGTGACATGAATATTTAATTTATTCCCAAATTATAATTCCAAAAGCTGCATTGCCTCTAGTTATCAGGTCAGAGAAGCACCAAACTGCATATTAGTATTTAAGTGTGTGTGTGTGTGTGGGGGGGGGGGTTAGGAAGGAGGGCTATCAATGCAACATGCATTTTTAAAAAGGCATACTGTAAGTCCATGAAATTGTATATGTTTATGCATTTGTGTGTGTTTGCGCATTTATGCAGATGTCTGCTGCGCTTCTCACTACATCCATAGCTGCATATTAGTGTATTTTGTATATCTGTATATGCATGAATATACAGTCAGTGAGTATTTAGCATTCTATAATAGATTATTGGAGGCTATGCAGAGGTCAGCATGACTATAATAGCATTGGTCAGTAGCTACAGTCCCTGATCAATTAACACAGTGTGTGTTTGCGTGTGTTTGCATATGTGTCTGCATGTGTATTTCCTGTGGATGTATTAAGATGAAGTGGACACCGCAGTCAGAGAGGACGCCCCATTCAGAAAGATGCTCACTGATCCCAGTGAGTGCCATGTGCCAAAAAAAGTCTAAGCAGGCTTCCTAATGCTTCCTTGTTTTTGGGGCCCATAGAGCATGTGTGCTTGAAACTTCCTCTGACTGAGCCAACTGACTTCCTGTTGGCTCCCCACACGCATGAACGTTTTAAAATAAGGTAATCGTACGGCTCTTCCAAGACTTTTAGAATTTTATTGGGCTGAATGGATTAAATTCTGAAAATACAAAGACGCTCATGAAAATGCATTCACCGTTTTACAGCTGTTCCTTTTCTATTGATTGTACGTGGGAAAAATGCTTTTTTGGTCAGTGGAAAAGAGAGCACTGGCATCAGTATGGCTCAAGTATTTCTGTCTGTATTGGGAGAAACAAAGTTGGATTGGTGCATCCTTTGTTTTTATATGTTAACACCAGCACATTTACACTGGTTGGTGTTGTTATTTAGCAGCTCGTTACCTTGTTCCATGTGAATAAAGTTTGTTCAAACCAGAACAGTTATGGCCATTTTTACAATTTCATGGGTTGAAATTGTCAGCGAAACTTTCGCAGTGGCTGATTCTAAAGAATGACACTATTTTTTCATCCATCAATTAAGATAGAAGATAGAGAAGATATACAATAGCTTTAATAAAAGTATTTTTTAGGGAATGTTCACCGTGACTGAGCAGTAAATGACACTCCAGGACTCAAAACACCCCTTTGAGTATGTAGTGTGGTCACAAAGGGGAAAGTGACACAATTGAGTATACTCAAAATAGTAGGGATGCATACTAAAAAGCCCTCCATTTTTGAGTGTGTTGCTGATGAACGCTATTCTTCCACAATACAATGCACAAAGGAAATGGAGGAGCTGAGAAAAGAGAGTTATTAAAGGATCAGAGGGAGGAAGGAATATTCATCAGCCCTCATCATAAAGAAAACAAAAAGACCCTGTTCCTTCGCTGCATTTGACTTGAGGCATAAACATTATCTCAGACGCCGCTTGGGTGAGAGTCACATTGAGACACCATCACACTCACAGTTGGACGTACATCACATGTATATACAATTGGGCACAGGCGCATTTTAAGGAAGGACACACACACACACAGCAGCTGATGTGTGGGTGTCTGCAGGTAGGCAGTGTGAAAGCACTTAGTTGCTATTTTTCATGGCTATCTCTGCCAAGCACACAAACACACACACACACACATATACTTCTTAGGAGTATATGTGTATCTATGCTCGTCCTGAATGACAACTCCTGCATCTGTTAGTTGATGCATTATTGTACAGCTTCACTCTCTTCCTCTATCTTTATCTTTCCCTCTCTTGCTCTCCCCTTGCTTTCTTTGTCTTTCTGTCTGCCCTTGAGCATGTTCCCTTGCTTTAAGCTACTTTCTGCACGTGATCTTTTTGGCTATTTCTTCCTCACGCCACAAGATTTTTGGAAAGCAGCTTCCTGTGCGCATAACGAGACAGACAGAGAGGGGGGGAAAAAGTATAGAGTATACTGCTCTATATGGAGAACTGGGGAGTGAGTACGCCTCGTTTATCCTGAAATGGCTCTTAATCTGCAGCTTATCTCCAGTTTCTGTGGTGCAAGTCAGCTTAGGTGTACAGATGCACCTGACTGGACAGCACAGGATGGCCCACAGCAGGGGTTTATATCTGATTCCTCTTTTTCAAGGTTGAGCAACACGCAATGGGGCTTTGGTTACAGTTTTTCGTATGTGTCTTTCATATGACTCGGTACGTGGGTGGGAACCTGAATGTCAGACTATCAGCCACCGCGATCATGGTGAGGCCAGATGAGAGCCAATCTGTTACAGTCCTGGCTATGCAGTGGATTTTAATTTCATCTTCTGAACTAAGTCACTGGTTTGACACGACTGTGTACCGAAAGCAGCACTTTAGCAGAGCAGCAGCTACAGTCCTCAATCTGCGTCTACACAGGATGCATTCAGGTACAGTGTTGAGCGTAGGTCACCCTGGTTATGGCAGCACTCAGAGCCCGGTACACGATCACTGTAGTTCCGCGTGTAAAAGGGAAGAAAATAGATTTGAAATGTAAAAATATGCTTCACGTCGCAGTCATGCGCGCAGAGCATGAGTGGAAAAACAAGACAAGACGAGCTGTGAGAACCAGTAATGGCAAGTCATTTAGGGTAAGTCTCCTCTCTCCCATCTATCTTCAGTATTGCTAGATAAAAAGCAGACTACACCAGACTCAAGAAATGTATAATTTTGTAATCACAGCGTTATTGCCCAAACAAATTCACAACACAAACATAAAGGATGTAGTTCACAAAACTATTTAATCAAAGGGTCTGTCTGAAACTGAATAATGAGATAATAATGCAATTACACCATAATAAGAAAGAAATGCATTCAAGCAGGAGAAAAACAGATAAGAAAACAAGGAGAGGCGAACATATGGACAGTCAGAGAGAAATAATTATAGTCATTTCACAAGCATGAAGTTACCTGCCCTGTACTGCACAAGTCTCATTTTGTATTACGCACACAAATGTACGCACACATCCACATGCAGATGGGGTATCTCATTCATATGCATAGTCTTATGTAAGCTTGTGGGGGTACAAACTTGTGCTAGTTGCTGTGTAATGTTATCTCGCAGATGGATTCTGTCTCCCTTATCCCAGGCCTGAGGGAAAAGCAAGGCTTCGCTTTCATTCATGTTCTACTATCACAGCTCAGCATCGCTATTAATACAAGCAGCCAGCGCAGGGCAGTACATTAGAATATCAAAACATTGGCCGGGGAAGGACGTCTATTTTCAGGGAGATAGGATAATGTTTTTCTGGGTGGCTGACAACTGATAGTATGGCTGGCTGGTTGTGTGTATGTCTGTGCTGTATGATCCACGTCTCACTATCCACCTGGCTCGGTCTCTGTTCAATGTGCGTCTGCATATTTTCCACCTGTCAGTATCCCTCTGAGCAGGTCTTTCTGTCTTTATGATTACTTTTTTTTTTCATATCTGTCCAATACGTCTTATAATACTTTGCTCCTATTTTTTTTAATCTTAGGCTGTGATGTATTTCCTGATTCCTTTAGAAAGCCGGTTTATATCCATGTTTCTTTCTCTACTTCTGTTCCTTCCAGCCGGCTTTCTCTGATTTTGCTTTGGAGGAACGACATTGATTTAGCCATGCTTCTCAGGTAACTTCCCCAAAGGCGCATTTCACATCGACCCCTACCCACCCACCCACCAGGTCTCCTCTTCCTCACGGAATCTTTTTATGTTTGTTTCTCCTTCTGTTCTTCTTTTACATGTGTTTCCATGTCCTCCACCCTTCCTTCCCTCCTTCCTTTCTCTGTCCATCTTACCCACCTCCTCATCCATACTGCTTCCTATTGCTCCTCCAGTTTCCTTCAGAAAGGAATTAAAACACCACGCTGAGCCCAGTTTTGTAGATTATCTGACAAATCCACACACACCCATACACAGACACACACACACAAGCACACAATCAAATAATAAAGATGGCCTCAACTCAAATGATAAAGAACAGCTTACAGGCTTATTTCATTTGAAGATTTTTCCCATATTTTGGCTATTTTATTCAGAGCTGAAGATAAAATTGGATCAGACATTTCACTGCTCATGCCTTTCTCCATCTGGAGGCTCACTGTCTCTCTCTCTCTCGCCTTCTTATCCCCCCGCTCTCCCATCTCTCCCTACCACCCTCATTCCTTCCGACCACACGACTCGGTTTCTCTCCCTCGCTTAGCCAAACTCTCTGTCTCCCCTGCTGTCTTCCTCTTCTCCTTTCTCAGTCCTCTCTCCATCCTTTCCTCCTTCTATGGCATCTTTCCACTCTCCCTGCCCTCATCCTCTATCCCCCATTTCTCGCCTTTCCCATCTTCAGTCCATCCCAACACTTGGCTCTCTGGCACCTTTCCACCCGCCGCCCCCATCCAACCTTCTTCTGAGTCGTCCTCTCTCTTCCCTTCCCTCCTCTACCTCTTCATCTCAAACTCTTCTCTTTTTTTCACCACCTCACTTGCTCTCTATAGCCTTTCCTCCCTCCCCTCCCTCCTAGGTCACTATAAATAGAGCCTCAAGGGGGTTTCATAATGGACTCCTGCCTCTGACCTTATTACAAACACATTACTGACCATACTTCTCTCTCTTGTTTTCCTCTAACTCTGCCTTTCTTATGCATAAGCACTGTGTACAATTATTTCTCACATCTCTCTTTTATCTCTAATAATGTGTATGCCTTCTACTCAAAACTGCAGCTTAAGATGGTAAATCTATTTTTCTATAACAGCCTTTCCATCTTTTTACTTCACCACCATTACAGCTTAGTGGTTTACACTTTGTCACAATTTATTTCCCACTAATCTTAATGTGATTTACTGTAATAACATTTGGGATCTGTTGCTGTGTTCTTTGTCTTCTTTAGGGACTGTTGTGAAAAAAAAAGGAAATTCTTAATTTGTTCTTGAGAAAACATTAAATAACATCATTAGTGCTGCAGTCTTTGAAACCAATGGTTGCAAACTACTGGGCTAGCTCACTGTTAGTGTTACCTATTGGTTTTAATGATAAATGCCAGCACCGCCAGCATGCCATTTTGTATTCTGGAGTGCCAACATAAGGGATTTTGGTCTACCATGGTGTGAGCCAGATGAGGAAGCAAGTCCAAAATGTCAAGTTATTCCTTTGACACCATCTCTTTTGTTTTGTCCCTCTTTCTGTCTGATCCTCTGCTGCCAGAGTCCTAATTAACTTTTATCTTGGGTCTGCTACCCTCACAAGTACTACTTTTTGAAATGAGCTGTGCTTGAGCTTGTGGGAACTAGAGCAGTGGTTACTGAGCAGGAGCGCAACAGTCTCAAGAGTGAGGAAATGTGTGTGTGTGTGTGAGTGAGTGAGTGAGAGAGTGAGAGAGTGAGAGTGTTCGAAGGACAGCAGGAGAAAAACTGCCTTATTTTATTTTCAGCTTTATTTTCGTCAAATCCGAAGCCTTTTAAAATTACACAATGGGCTTTGAATCGGTTTCATCAGCCTCTGGGGCAAAAAACATTCCCAGCTCATGAAAGACCAAATCACTGTAAGTAAAATCAAAGTGGGCCTAAATGAAACTTGTCATGGGCGTTTCGCACTCGGCCGTTTTAGCTGAGCTCGGCGGGACCTGAGGGTGCTGACATATTTGGGCCAGGTTCAGACCTAAATGTTAATATGAAACATGAAATGTTATAATTATTTTCAGTAATTCAATTACAATGATACACTGATTGAAACACATACAGTAGTGATAATTATTTCTTCCCCATTTCATCTTACCCAAACACATCTCCAAGTAGCAGAGATGTGAACAGACGTGAGTGATGGAAAGCCAGCAGGTCATGACTTGCTACTGCAGCTAACTTTGAATGTGGGCTGGATGGTTAGTCATAGAGAATGCAAAGAGTAAAAATGAATAGCTTTGAGCAGTCAGTCTGTCAAGGAAATCCACAAATGAGCATTCAGCCAGTTGATGAAGATTTGGAGAACATTTGTGAAAGACAAGCACTATACAGCAGGCTACACACAGGTCTGTACTGCACCAAATCTCTCTAAAACCAATACACTGAGAAAGGGAGATGAGAGAGTTTTTAAGCTGAAAGATTTGTTTTGGGCTGAGTTTTGGCAAAAATGTTGTTAGCCGCGGGGCACGGTCCGTGTTAGTGGGTCAGATCAGTCCCCTGCTGAAACTTCAGCCCTGTGCAGTACTGCTTTTCACAAAGCAGAATTTTACATGTTTCTCTTTCACATTAACTACAATTATCAGCGTGGTATACGGCACTCTACTGGTACTGAATGCACAGAAACTTCATGCATGATTCAACACACGAGCTGTGTTGACAGCATCTTCGCTATTCATAGCGAGCACTTTTGCATGAGCATTAAAAATTCATCCCTAACATAAAGTTAAGTCTAAGATGGGTTCAACATTAAACTCAACATGCCCCCCTAGTGTTCTTGATGCTATAAACAGTACTCGTGAGCATAAACATGTAGTTCCACTCTCAGCAGTGGGGAATATGTACAGTAAGTGGAAGTGGCCTAGTTGTTCACTCACACTTGAACACAGCCTCCACTTCATAGACTCCCCAAGAGAAATACATTGACTCGTGTTGGTGCAGATAAACATGCAGGCTATAGGAGTGGCTGCGTGGCTCTGTTGTGTCGTCGGTTTGTTGACTGGTAGTTGATCACTAACCATTTTGACATGTGGCCCAGATGCAACCCACTGATGCTGGTGAGCGCATAAACAATGGCAAAGCTTAAAGGCATGGGTATACAGTTCAAAGCTGCGAGAGACTTCACAAGCTCAAATGGCAGCAGGCAGTACGGCTACAGAATGTTTTTAAAGGGGCATGGGGAATAATGAGTAACTTCTGCCAGCAAAGTCTTTCCACCTTGAAGAGATATCTTGGCTTCAATCTGAAATATTTCTCTTTTTTTTTTCTTTTCTAAGCACTTGGGGCAGCAGAGCAATGTCATGAGTGCGAGGACCATCCTTGAAAAGGAGGAGAGTTGAAGCCCCATGGCTGTATGTATCCACTCTCAGTAAGACTTCCAGCTCTAGAGTAACAGCAGTGTTCTGTAATTGATCCTTTCTGTGATTTCATTTTGCACCTGGACAAATCTAAAGATAAGATTCCTTTGGCAAAAGGCTTCTTTTGATTATTATGGAGAAACCCAAAAATCCTTGCCGTGTGTATTAAATATTGATAAAAAGAATGTCCATTGAAGCCAAAATAAAAAAAAAGGTGAGGTGCAGGCAAATCTTTCAAGTCAAGTTCAGTTTCAACTTGTTTCAACCTTAAGATTGTTAGCAGTTTAAGAAGCGCTAGCTTGTCTCTCTCCCAATGTCTCCAAATTTAATATAATATGGGATATAAACACATAAAGTACTTCTACCATCGACAACACACTACAAAATCCCACCTCAAAATGAACCATCCCAGAGAGCAGGGAAGTAACTACAGCTAAATAAAAAATGTCTCAGTGGTGAAAAGGCTAAGGTAAGTATATTGGAACATCACTGGATAGTAGAGATAAACATCAGGAAAACTACTGTGGTGTAGACATGACTCAAGGGTTGTGAGTTCAATCTTAGGTGATTCAATTTTAGGATTCATTTCCATTTGAGGCTATTCTAAAACACAACTTAATTCCATTTAACACAGAGTCACTGCGCGGTTAATTATGTATTTACAGATCTCGTATTAGCCGGTCAGAAAATAGATCACAACATTATGCGGCAAAGTATGAAGCTCAGATTCAGTTCATACGGAATAGAGTTAACGGTATGCCTCATTAACTTTAAGTTGAGTTTGGGTACTGGATTTATGACAGTCCCGTCGCAGTGCTGAGGGACTCAGCATTAGTAACACATGGCCATACATAAACAAGAAGGTTAAGAGTTCAAATGCGGAAACAGTGAGGTGGATTTTATTTCTTTAACATGTCCTACAGGGCTGAGGGCTATAGCATCTGGTTTTATAAAGAAAGATCTGTCAACAGAACTCAAAATATCTTTCTGGAAAAATCTGTAGAAGAGGATACGGGTTGTGTTGTTTTGTCTTTATAAGCCTCTGAATATGCTGCTTTCATTATACATTACATGGCCGTGGGTAAACAACAAGATCACGTTCAAATGTAGAAATGCTAAGTGCACCGCTTGTTGCTCCTGTGCATCTTGTTGGGCTTCACATTAACATTAAAAGCATGTAAAGGCCATCAGAAAGCATAGCAATGCCAGGAAATGGCCACAGCTAAGCAAGCCAAGGGTTAGAAGTTCAAATCCCAAGTGAACAAGTGACTAAGTCACTATGTTTATATGTTAATCAGTCAAGAAAAAAGAAGTATGAAAATGTTGATAGGCTGGAAGCTGAAGTTGCCTCAGGGCTACCAGTGCTGCATGACTGGGTCTTTTCAGTGAGGCCCCACACAAAGAGGTGCAGTGAACAGGGGGAAATAACAAGAGGTTAGTTAGTTAACTGGGGTCAAAAGGTTAAAGGTGATGAGGCTTTTAAGTATGTGTGCGAGTGTGTGTGTGTGTGTGTCTGCGTGAGTGAGCCATAAAGAAGATGTGCTGTATGATGAAAGAGCCTCCATGCAGGTGGACGCCGAGGTCAGAAGTTGAAATGTTGCGGGGGGCTAACGGAGAGGATTCACTGCATGACTGAATCTGTTTGCAGTAGGTTGCCCTGTCAGAGAGCTGATGAATGGGTTTTAAGTGTTTCAGGCTTGTAAGCTCAGAGGTAATGGACTACAGCTGAGTGTGCCAATACTATTGTTTTCAGAGAGCTGGCATGTGGGATTTATAAGCTCGTGGATGGTGTACTGTATATTCGGGCCGATATTACATAAAATCAATCAAACATCCTGTGTTGAAATGTTATAAACTTTTTATCAGTGGAATTAGCAACAACAGTAGCAGCAGAGAGAAATATAATACCATTTAATATCTACATGCTCGCTTAAAAGTGTAGATTCTAATAAAAATAATTGTTTCACTAAAGCTTTTAAAAGGCTTACAAGGTCATTGCTGCAGAGGAGAATTTTTCTGCAGTACAGTATAAGAAGCTGTCACTGTTGCCTTTAACCATTTGTGTTACCTCACTGTAGTTAATGAACTGGGCTTAAGAATCAATCAATTTGTTCATTCAGGTTAATTTAGGGACCAGTCTGTCATAGCAAGATGAGATGACCAAGCAGAAGAACTGGGCAGAGTAACATTAGCACATTAGGAAGGCAGGAAATGGGCAGTATACATATATGGATGTGTACTAATTTAATACAGCCTTACAACTGGCAAACTGTACACAGCAAATAAAAAAAGGTAGGTTTATCCCAATCTACTGTATATCTAGTGCTGGCCACCTGTTAGTGTTTAGTTTAAACATTTTAACCATCACATGAAACTGACCATCTACTGGACAAAGCGAGCCAGAAAAGTCATGACAGGGGATCAGTTTATAAAAGCGAGCGTTAGCCACCCCGCTACAGGTTGAGCTGTATAACGATCCTGTAAGGCGCCACAGGCACAATGCAGCACTACTGATCAACAGTGCTGTGATGTTGCAGGATGGCAAATTCCCCTAAACTGTAAGCTCAAAGAACATGGATAAATTGATCGTTCCTGAAGCTTATCATGAACTGATGAGGGAACAGCTTTTGTTGTTAAATTAAAGTTAAGTGACTAAGGCTGAAAATGCACTGTACTGTAATATAATGACTGGTGCGATATCTTAAAGTGAATTAAATATGATCTATTGTGTATATGTAACCAAGGACCAAGGACAAGGACCAACACTCACTTTTCACAATTTCACTCACAATTTCTGTGTGGACTTTTACTGCCTGGTCAACAAACATGGAAACCCATTGGTCAGTCACATAGGCAAACGTTAGCTTAGCCTACTAGCTAATTAAGCTAGCTATAAATACTTAGTAAGTAAGTGCAATGCGATCACCACATTCTGTCACCCAATCCAACATAATACCATGATAGCTGTGTCATTAGATTACATTTTTGACAGATTTAATATAATGCTGTGCTACGTACAACCTACCGTGGGCACAATCCTCTCATACTGGCACAGTGCTGACATCACAGCTGGAAGGTATATGCCAAGGAGAGGCCAATAAGAATCCACAATACACATACAAACCTAAATATGACAGGTTATTATCCTGGCAAGTGGGATCAACAAGAAAATGCTGTTACATATAAAGCGTAGCCTTTTGTGTAATGAAAAGACAGTAAAATATAGATCCACTCGGAAGGATTATGCAAACTGTTTTGCATCAATGCCGTAATTGGAGTTAGATTACTTTTCTACAGCAGGAGAACAAAGACTCATTCTTGTTATATCAGGTGTCTCACAAGGACACAGTGTGCTTGTCAGAGTGCAGTGATATGGTGACATATTTCATAAGCCACAGTCTGGGGTCATTTTAACAAGAAGATATTTTAATCCCTCCCACCTTTTCTTGCATGCACGCACACGCACACACGCGCACACACACACACACACACACACACACAAACACACACACACACAAACACTAAATATGGGTAACGAGGAAATCAAAGGTCTTTTTTATGTCTTCTGGTACACCAAGCATATTTCACAGGCCACATCATGTCTACAAATCATCAGCTTGTACAGTGTACTGTAGGTGTATGTATCATGTCTTTGTGGTGTGTGGGGTTATGAGCTAACAGAGCAAAAGAGCAAAGAAGAAAGAAGAAGAAAGAGTAGGAAGAAGAGAAGAAAGAAGAAAGAGTAGGAGGATGAAAAAAAAACGGAATGAAAGGTAGCAGAGGACGCCAACAAACGAGAACAAAAGAAAATGCAGCTCAGGGGGAAAAAAGTGAGAATGTATGCGATCTTGAGTCCTTGGAGATGCTCTTTTCCCTTTTTTCTATGTCGCTTTTTTTTTCTGTTCCCATTTATCTTTGTGCTCACTTGGACATTCAGGTATGCTGTACAACCACTTTTCTCTCTACACTCTCTATACAAATGACTACACTAGAGAATAGAGACTAAAACCTACAGCTAAGCGCCATACGTATTAAGCCTGATTTTAACCCCAAATTGGTCGTCCCTGAGTAATTTTAGTGTTGGGCCAAATTTCTGCCAAATGGGTTGTCGTTTGAAGTGCAGTTTCAGGGGGGTCATGACATCTGATTAATTGCCTGAACAATTCAGTGAACTTCTGGTGTGTAAGACGTTTTGGGTCAGCTGTTCTGCAATTTAAGCAGGTCCAGGGTCCAATTGGCTGCCATCAAAATATCAGTTAGAAACTAGTGAGCTTGTTTTCATATTATTGGAGTATATCTTACATGCTGTGGCTAAAACTGTAGTCCTGACAGAGACTGCTCTGATATGAAACTGAACCTGTGGTTGGATGCAGTCGTCTTGCTTGAACAAACTTTACTGGAACCGTCACTGGACAAAATTGTTCTATGCTTATGTTCAGTGTGGGAGCCCACATCAGGGACAGTTAATCGATATGTACAGTGTGAGCATAAAACTTGCAGAAATGCTGATTAAAATGTGAAGTGTGAGTTCACGCAAAACACAAAAGATTAATAAAGACACGCTGCCTGCCCTGTTTAAAAGGGCAAAGCCATTGTATTGTTTTTTATTTCAAAACCTTGTCATCAACTATTGGTAATGAGCCTGGTAGGCTGGAAAATACAGTTCAGAGGATAGCAAAAAAAAAAAAAAATCTGTTCATACAAGTTCACAACAAATTAAGGGTGACAAAAGGCTCTGAATGAATTTTGTGCTCTTGTCTTTGGCACTGTGGCACAGAAGGAAAAGTGATACTTGAGTGTTATTCAAGTAAAGCCTAAAAACCATGATGGAAAAAAATGCTCCTTTTATCAGTAGGGTAATTATCTACAAAGGATCTGTCAGAGATAAGAGTATTTTCTGCAGAGTAAAATGATGGAAGATGATCATGGGTGAAAAATGATATCAGACAGCTGTGTGAAACAGAGTAAATGTGTCTGTATGAGTGTTACATTCCCTCATGCATTTAGATTGGAAGTGAAAAAAGTGCCTCATGATCTAAGGCCCTGTACACCTGGCATTAACATGCGTCTTGGGTGATCCGATCACAAGTGGACAGCTCCAAATACGTCAGTTCACACCTGGCATTAGAATGTGTCTCCACATGCGTCGCTTGTGATCGGATCTCACTTCCCCGCCCTATATGCAAATAACACATACATGATTTCCGTTTGCAAAGACCAAACGCGTTGTTGTTTTTAAACCAGCAGGAGGCAGCAATGCACTTCTTGTTAGTCTGCCGGAAATTAAAAGAAGAAGTAGTTTGCAAAGATCTTGGTGTGCAAGCAAAATCCAAAGTCTTTGACCCAAATGGAAATCAGACAGTGTGTTTCTGTGTACTCAAACATTGAGAATCCTTTTGTTGTGGTTCTTATTGTTGTTTGGCACTTTAATACGAGGCTATTGGTGCGCAAATGAGTACGTACTTTCGCTTACGTCAGTTGAGTAGGTGGTCCTTCAGTGTGGCGTACACACTACTTAAAAAATGCGACCCAGACGGCCTCCGAATGTGGTCTGAGTGATCGGATCTCAATGTGTCTTGGGTGCTTTCAAACCTGTACTTAGAGATGTCCACTTGTGATCGGATCACCTGAGACGCATTTTAATGGCAGGTGTGAACTGGGTCTAAGCAACACACACCCTGTTATCACACCAAACGCGCATGCTGTGAGACATTGCAAAGTGCAGAGAGACTGTAGCCAAGCTAACCAGAGCTGCTGCGCCAATCATAGCAGCGTGCACCGTAGTGGTAAGAACAGTGTGTGTCTCTGAATCCTAGTTCTTCCTCCTTGTATGTTTAGTGACAGATGGGTTAAATGATGGGAAACTAAAACTCTAAGCTGAAAAAATATATATAATTTCATTGAGTGTACCACACTGAATTATCAGTGATTGTGTACATGGTTAAGTGGAGCAGGTCAATTCATTTATGCGATCTTGTGGTCTAATGTGAAAGGCAACGACCAGGAATTAACTACAGACAGATTTACTACATACTGGTATGAGTGGGCCAAACAGGGGCAAATATAATGAGATATTTTACTTGAAAGGAAATTCTCTTTTCACCTTTCTCTGCAGGGAGGTCAGAGCCAAAGATCAGCTACAGAGCAGCACCCCTGTGGCTTCTAGGAGGAATTTAGCATCGTGCTCAAGGACTCTACAGCAGGAAGGATACTTGTCAACAAGGGGCTTGACATAGTGTTGTTGAGCTGAAGGGAAAGCCTATGCCAGCCAAAACCACATTCTGTTAAAACAAAAAAAAAGTCCAGTTTAGGATTTTTTTTTTTAAAAAGGTGATAGAGATAGGTTAAGCCCTGTGTAGTGTACATTATTAGGGAAAACACCTTCATTACTTCTGTCTTTTTCCTGACCCCATGTAGATTTTGGCCTCTTTCACGCTTATTCTCATTATCTTCCTCTCTCTGTCTCTCTCTCTCTCTACTTCTCGCCTCTGCCAGTACAAAGACGGAAACATGCACCATCAAATGAGGCGTCTACACCGATACGCAGACACACACATATGCACACTGAGAGAGTGTGGCAGAATCAGCATGTGATTTAGAGTGGTGTGATTAATGGCATTCTGTGCACCAGTGAGTAGATGAACCAGAAAACATCATAAACATTATCATAACCTGAAGGACCTAATTACTGCAGTGCACATCTAACAGACGTGTGTGTGTGTGTGTGTGTGTTGGGGAGCACATGAGTCCAGGGGGGGTGGGGGGGCTGGCAGTACAGAAGATTTATGACCCTGCTATGGAATGTTGTGCTGTGTCCCCTCCATCCCTTTTGTGTTTTTCACCATTCGGGTGCAAATTAGGAATATGATAATAGCCATATTATATATTATAATGAGTGTGCAGCCTGTATGCTCACACGTGTGTGTGTGTGTGTGTGTGCATAGTGTGTATCAATCTTCTCTGACCAGCTGAAGAAGGAGGTCTTTCAAAACACAGTTCTGAACACGAAGATAACGACATCAGAGCCTCATCCCGGTAACGTGGCATACTCACAAGTTAAAACTGCAAAAACATAGAAACCATCCTCATCCAGCATCCTCTTCACCAGTGAGTATATGGTTCATAGGCAGTCAGCTACACCCAGTGCAGAAAAGTAGATTTCCAGGTACAAAAAAAGGCAATGCGATGCAAATGTGAGGTGTCAGACTGGCTGACACCTCACATTGTGACATTACCGTGCATATATGTTATATAATAATGAATGTCATCTTTGTGGATATACTTTGAGAACTCAAGAACAAAAAGACAAAGCGCATACATAACAATGAGAATATGAATCAAAGACAGAAGGCACTCTGACGATACAAAGCACGCTGTTACAGCCAAAGAGACACTTAAACACACACCATAAATAGTCACACCAGTCCTCAGTTGCCATATTGCCAGAAAGAGCCAAACAAAAACACAACTACGGACAAATCCAGAGCATCCACAATACTTTGACAAAACAAGAAAAACATTCCCGGTGATTAAAAGTCAAGTCAGTCCTGCGGGGGGAAAAAAAAGGTCTATTCATGTCAAGTGGATATTAAGAATGTAATTTAAGCTGTAAAAATGGTTGAAACATTAACGGAAAAAAAACAACATAAATACTCCAATTTGTTCTGTTTGGATTATTATTGTTGTGTAATGAACACAAACAAACTCAGATGTCGGCTTCTGCCTTGGCAAAATATGCTCTTCTTGTATCGTGCCAATAAAGCGCCCATCAATTTGAGCTGAAGTCTATTGAAAGCAGAGGAGCTGAATAGAAACTGAGAGGAAAAGAGAAATTAAATTGCTAAGGAGAGGCAGTCTGAATAACACATCTCTATGGATACAGAGAAAAAAAAAGGCTAAAAGATAAATCGTAAAGATTCATTCAAAGACCCACATTAAAAATGAGCATCAATAAGAGCGTTGTTATTTTTTTTTCTTTTAAATAAAATGATCTTTAGACCACATCAGAGATGAGTATCAGGCTTTTACATGTTTTATTATAATCATGTAAAAGTCTGGCATTCATCTCTTCTTTTTGGATCTTGCAACTTTGTAGCACAGGAAATGTGACTATAGTCTACAAGTTTTAGTTTGAAAGCAAAGAAATATTTCTCAGTTCAACAGTCTGCCCTGTTTCATAATGAATACTGTTTACTGTATTTCAAAGAGTACTCATATCTGTCGTTCTTGAGTGAAGACAGTAATGAGAAGTTAAGAGAACAAAGCATGCCAGAAAATAAAAAGCAAGCTCTGGCATAAGGCTGCGGAAAAGAGCACGACTGTATGAGTTCCTATAATTGTGATCTGTAATCATTTTAACACAACAAACCTTGAAGAAATATAGCATATTATGATGTTGCCTTAGTGAACTTAGGCATGCACACATCAAAGGGAGTGTTTACTGAGACCCCTCCCCTGCCTGTACACCTTGTTAAGGTTTTTAGTATGCTAAGACCCCAAGGGTTTCCACAGACGTTTGATGTCTGGGATGAGATGGAAAATGAGATGCTGTTTAACAAACAGCCTGAAATGAGCCAGTGTTTACTGAACAACAAAGGCCAAACATTAAGCGAGATACAGTTGCGGGAGACTGCACAAGGATGCAGGCCCCATGCCCAAATCCACTGTGTACGAATACGGGATCCTTAGAGAGATAAAACATACTTTTCATTTAGGCTTAATTTTATCTCCGTACATATCTAAGCTGTAACTCTTGGATATGGCCTTTGTCTAGTTAGTTTTATTTTCTATCAGCAACTTTTTTTTGCTAGGTCTACTGTGGTGGCTATTAAAAGGAACATTACTGTAAACTTCCAAACCAGCAATCAGTTTTCAGGAGGTTTCTCTGTAGCATTACCTCATTCCATTATAATTTCACTACTTTTAATTTCAAGTTTTGTTTCCTTCTGTCTCAATTACCCCATAAAGGACAACATAAATGAGAGAGTAATTAATGAAACGGTCCGCAAACAAATCAGCAAACAACAAAGCAACTCTAGACATTTGCAGGTGAAAGGCTGCTCCTGTATGAGACCTCGATTCAGAAATTATCATGGCAATGTAGCGATGCCTGTTGCTCAGTGGAGAACTTCCAATGCCTGCGTCCACTCACAAATGTGATTTATTTGACACAGAAATAAGTCCTAAATGATGGGGTACCTTGTTTGCATCGATAGCACTCTATCACACAGCTGCTTCAAAAACATGTTCTACTTAGAAATGTGTGCACCACACTAGGATAGCGAATTTAGTAAAAATGTATATTGTTTCTCCAGTGCTGTTGCAGCAGTCAGATAACAGCCATATTCATGAATAATACATCTGCAAGGCCCCATTTATACCTGGTATTAACATGTGATCTGTATCTGGATACATTATCTGGATAATGACATGGATGGGTGTTTGCATTTACACCTGGTATTAAAATGTGTTCTCCTTATCTTAATTGTCCAGATGTCAATATGCAAATTATCTAGGTGGGGCTGGCGGACTTCAGTAGAATATGCTGTGAACCAGGTGAAGGGAAGCGATGCCACAAACATTTCTAACATTCATTTCTCACTCACTTCTTGTGGAGGGAGACTTGCTAGCTACTGCTACTGCTCGTAGCTGTCGCAGGGCTTCCTTAAGCTAGCATGAAGAGGCGGCGTTAGGTGGCCTTCCGACTTGTTGAGCCGATTGTTTTTCTCATGAACGTGGTCACGCTGTGCAAACTGCATTTACACTTGGCTGAGATCCAAATCACAATGCGAGCCTGACCGATTCAATCGCATTCAGATCACAATGCGTTCTGCATGCATTTGCACCTTGCATCAACATGCGTTTTTTTTCCTTATTCAGATAAGATATCCAGATATAGATTACATTTTAATGCCAGGTGTAAACGGGGTAAAAAGGTCAGAATAGTCAGATTTTTGGACTTGCTCTCCATTATAGGTACATCAATGTGTGATGTGAGTGTGTTCTGAACATTTTATTGACTAAATTGTTGCCCCTTGCTGATCCCTGCACACAGTACAGTATGTATCAAAGAATGTGGCCGTGGTTATAATTAACTCACTGTGTGTTTAAGATGCCTATGATGCTGATTTAGCTAAAGCACGGCTAAAAGATTACTCTGATTCAGACAGAGTAACAAAAACAATTCAAATAGGAGGAGAGGTGTGTTTAGGCAGTGAGCCAGGTAGTTAGGAAGGAAGGAAACAGAATGTGATGACTACTGTGTGTGTGTGTGTGTGTGTGTAGCGGTAGGTGTGAACATGGGAGAGAGAGAGAGAGAGAGGACATAAAAAGAGAAAGATAGAGAGAGATGGTTCAGCATTATTGGAAGGGTCATGGCATCAGTACAGGGTCAGATGCGTTGCGTGTGTGTGCTGGTGTGCGTATGCGTGCCTCTTGTATCTGACAAGCTCAAGGTGACCAGGTTCACCTTCTAGTTCACTAAAGGCTGCAAAAGCTGAAAAGCGGAGTGGCCTGTTTAGCTGGCTAGCTCACAGTTTGGCTGTCTTATTCACAGGCTTAGATTACAGGCTGCATAAATATCCCAGTGAAGTGTGCCATAATACCATCAACAATTGCTTAGCAAACTGCCAAGTAACCGGAGAGGAGAGAATGAGAGACAGAGGAAAAAGAGGAAGCTGAAAGGAAGGGATGAGGAGGCGGGAGATGAGATGAGATGAAAAAAAAAAAAAAGGTTTGGGGGACTAAATCAAAAGGTGACAGCCAGAAAAGAGACCGAGTAAATAAAAGGGAGAGTATAGGGGGGGAAAAAAAAGGTGACAGAGCAAATAGGATGGAGAGGAGACAAGGAGAGATTAGGAGGCCAGGGAAAAAGGGATGAGTAGATGATGGGTTAGAGTAATGAAAGAAAAAGGTGAGAGACAGAGAGGAGAACAGAGGATGGAAAAGCGAGAGAGCTGGCACACGAGAGGCTGCTGTAATTTACATATGCTAATTAAACTTCTGTTTGGGTCACTTGCTCTTCACATCAGGGCTCCCTCCACACCTTCTGTCTGTCCTCACCGCTCCTTTTCTTTGTCTATCTATCTATCTGTCTATGCTTCTACTTCTTTCCCCCCACCCCCTTGTTAATTTCAGAGTAGGAATTTCTCTCTTTGATTCTTCTTTTGTATGGAAAAGAAAGTGCAGCATTCTGCTCCTGCAACCCTCACCTCCTCTTCCTGTCTCTCTTTTTCCTAAAATCTAACTTCACCCCCGCTGTGCCCTTCATCCTAAAGCTGCCCTTTCTTGTTATCTATCTCAACATCCTCATCTTCCCCTTCATCTCCCCCCGTAAATTTTCAGTTTTATCCCCGGTTGCCCTTTTGTGCCTTTCTTTGAGCTCCGCATTTGTATCTTGTTCTTCCTGCCTTCCATCTCCCTTATCCTCGTACTTCTAATGTGTCCGTAATGATGTCAAATCTACTCCAACCTTCACCTTATCGTTGAATTCTCCTCTCGTCTTTACCGTTTTTCTCTTTCTTCCTCTGCAAAATATGCACATCATTATAAGCTGACTCTTTTTCTCCTTGCTTGATGTCTATGTCCCTTGGAAGTATAGATCCGTTCACGTCTTTGTATTGTTTTCTAAAATTATAGCGACCTTTCCTGTCCAACTCCTACCTTAACACACCTGGAAACCTTTCATTTCTTCTTCATTTCTGCTTCAATCCACTGCTTTTTCTTTCAATTATCTCCTTATATGCCCTATTTTTCAGTTGCAACTATGTTTCCAGAGTTTGCTGTCTTTTTTTTCCCTGTTCTTGATCCCCTTTTTCATCCTCATCTTTGCTTTTCTCTTCTCTGCCAGACCCCACAGTCCAAAACGCACAAGCTTAGCCAAGTACCAGAATGCCAAAATACCTACTGCACTGGCCTAAATACAAACACACATGTAACAACAGCTATGCACACACACACACACACACACACACACACACACAAACATGCATGCCTGGGCACACATAAAACACCACACACAGGCTCACACATTTTCATGCATGCGAGCAAACACACACTCATAGACATACACACCTCTAGCCTCCGCGACCCATGCTGGTTTGTGAGCCATCTGTTCATTTATTTCAGAGAACAAACACACCTGACAGTACTGAGGAGCTGCTAAGTCCATTTCACTGTTCACTGAACAGCACAATTGAGTCGACTAGATGGAGGGATAAGCTGGAACAAAAACTTAACGCACCCCGAGGGGAATTGGAGATCAAGAACCACTGTTCCTGTCCAAAGCCATTTCTCTGAGAATCAGAAAACTGTATCTCTCAGTCGCTGTCATCTAACAAGATTCAATACGGCGCTACCATATTGACCAAAGTTAATAGGAATTTGGGTTTGGCAAGGCTCAAGATACAAGGGACATAAAGTCTGGTTAGAACACATAGTGGGATATATAGTCTATAGTATATTTTCTGCTTCAGTAGGAATACTATGGGGTAACAATAAAGAGATACAGGAGATACAGCAAACCCATTACAGCCAAACAAGTAGAACGTTTTAAATATTTATTAAGGTGCATTTTATCAACTCAGTGTCAGATCCTGTAAGGCTAATAATAACATGTCCCACTTGACAACCTTGAAATTGTGTTTATACTAACCAACCTACAACCTACTAAACTTAATAAAATTAGCAAATAGGATTGCTCGCAAATAGGAGAAATATGTTTTTCATGATAAGATAATGAGAAATTGTTTATATTAAATGTAACTGAACACATCGTCAAAACGTTCGCATATTGGATAGCATATTTGTTTTCTCCACAACATCTGTGAATACATTTGTAAATAAAGCATGATTCATGATTTTGGGGTTTTAATATGATAACTCAAAGCCCTTCGTTAGGGTTTGGCGAAAGACTGAAAACCGACGTGCCAGATGGTTTGTTACACAGAACCATCTGAGAAGTTGTCATAGAAGTTTTTGGAAACTGTTTGGAAAAGGGCAGGCACTTTCAAAAAATACTTGGCAGGTGATTGGACGAACCATCTGTCTATCACCGTCTATCCCGGGCTAACGCTTCTCGTCGTCGTCACGTCTAAACCACGCCCGCGGCTGCCAGTAGGACGGTGATTGGTCCCAACCACTGGCGGCCACAAGCGCATAACTTAAAGCCGGAGAAGACGGATTCTCGCATGATCTCGTAATTGCGCGAATCCAGCTGCCTCGCAAGGTAAGAAAGATTGTGGTCTTGAAATTTTGAAAAACTGGACTGAAAACTAAAGGTTGACAGTAAACGTAATCCAGGTAGATTCAAGTTTCCTTCAAAAAGTATTTGTCAGAGTAAGTTACTAAATTATAAACTTATTCCATGCCGCTGCCTCTTCTAGTGGTTGTACTGTCTACATTTACAGCTTAGACGGGCCACCGTTCCTCACCCTGGGTCTATGCTGCAACAGTACTGCTAGATTAAAGTAAAATCCATTTTGATTGTGGATTTGCACCTGTGCAGCATGGGCTGCAAAGTGGGACAGCATAAAGTGAGATTTCTATATTGCTATTTTTGTATCAGACCTGACACATCGATTTTTGTTATAGGAAATTTTCTTACCTGAGGATGATTACAGCAGGAGAGGGGCAGACACGGAAAACAGGAACCATTGATGGGAGGGAGGGAAAAAAGAAGAGACAGAGACAAGACAGCATTTTGTCAGATTATTAAATACTGCACTCTGAGCACTCAAAAACAATTACAATTGTTGGTCCAGACTCTGCTTCTATTTCCAGGATATTTTCCATGTGTTAAATAATTCAATGTGGAGCCCAGATTCAACTGTGACAAGATATTTCAATGCAGGTTTATTTTACACCACTTCATCTCTTCGGACATTACCATGGCAGCATTTAGCAAACACTGCTGTACAACTGGGCAGTGAATAAAGAAAACGTAAAAAAAAAAAAAATGGAAATCTATGATGGCTACATTTATAGGCATCAGAAGGGATGGAGAGGGCCAAATGTGCTTACTGCTTTATGTTCACTGTGATGGGGACAGACCCAATGAGGCAATGTCTTGTTTGAACCAATCGGGGGTGATGAGACACAGGGGCACTAGAATAGACCATAATTGCTCTGCCTGGTTTGTGTCAAAACTGAGACGTGTGTGTGTGTGTGTGTGTGTGTGTGTGCCTTCTGCTTCTGCTTCTCTGCATGAGAGACAGGACTGCAGGCTGTTGTGAAGGACAGAATGAGTCAGACAGAGAAAAATACACAGATATATTATTTTCACCGTTAAAATGCAGGGCGACAGAGAGGAGGGGACGCACGGGAGAGACGATAAGAGACACACGAGAGAATTTTTCAGTGTCTAAAGTGAGACAAATGGGCCATATATCCAAACCAGACGCTCACAGTAGACTGAGAAATTCACTCACTTCTTCTCGTCCCTCTCCAGAATATTTACTTGCTTTTTCATCTCCTCAAAATATTTCACACTTAATGTCATTGCGCCCTCTCTCACTCTGCATGCCTCTCTCGGTGCTCCTTTTCAATCCTTCTTTTGCTTCGGCTTATTCCCCCACTCTCGCGCTACTACTCTCTTTCTTTCTCTGCCACTCTCTGCATCTCTCTGGTACTCATTCAAATAGTAATCTACACTTCTAAAACTTGCGGTCGCTCTGTGCATAGCGTGGCATTATTTACATTTCCCCCAGGATACCACTGCTTATCGATTCTGGCCCTGCCTGCATCTGTTCTGAAGGTCTTGTAAGTGACGCCTTATCATTACCCTTAGTGTGTGTGCGCGCGCGCACGAGAGATGCCTTATCATTACTGTGAGTGTACTGTATGTGTGTGTGTGTGTTTGTGTTTGTGTGTGTGTGTGTGTGTGTGTGTTATGGATTCCTTATCATTACCATCTCTCACGGGCCTCTGCCGTCCAGAAATTTTAACAACCCTGTGCTTGTTTGAGCTGATGAAGGCAGTGAGAAAGAGTTTGTGTAATGGAGTCTGAGTACTGTAAGATCATATATAAGATGCAGACTGTCTGTACAAATTTTTTTTGTCTATAAATGTGTTTATGCCTGAGCTAGCTGTGTGCTTCTGTGTGCTATTGAGTTGTTCCCCATCTCTGTACTTTTATGTGCATGTGTGTGTCCTGATGTCCGCGTCTAGGTGTGACACACTACCAGAAACGCCTGGTCAACACTAGCCTCTGAGCATAGCAGGGGAACTGATCACAACTGGATATCGCTGCGTTCACAGACAGCCGCCAACATGTCTGATGCGCCACCACCAACAACAACTGCTGTCAATCTGTCTGAACACATCTCATATTCAGTCCTCTCCTGTTCTTCATAGGTGGCTGTTTTGGATTGCAGGAAGAGAGAAGAAAGGAGGCAGCAGAAGCAAAGCATTTGGAAATAAAACTGGTCTCTATTTTGCTGTGGTAAAGTGGTCATGCTGATTTTTTTTATCCACCTTTTACCTAAAAAGTATAAAAACATTCACAACGTTTAGAAAGTGTGGACGTTTGTAAGCCATTAAAAAAAATGTCCTTCTCATTTGCCAGAGGAACAATAATTGGATTAGAAAAGAAAATCAAAGAAGCTATAAAATATCATGTTATCAAAACATCTTGACTTTTCACCTCACCAGTTGCTTCATTCATTCAGCGGCTCACTCGAACAAGTGGTGTAAAGAAATGTGTGCGCACATACGAGACTCGATTTATATTCTGTGTAGAGAACTTGAGTTAATACCTAAAATTCAGAGAGGTTTTTAAATTCTGAAACAGCTCTTTTCAACTTTGATGCAACGAGTTGAAAAGAAAATCATAGCGAGCATCTCGCTCTGCAGGGCAATTCAGTTTTGTTTTTCCATTGTTCAAAGCTCCACTTTCAAAAACTCCAACATGAATAGTTTAAAAACTGTTTTAAAGCTTCACATCTGTGACAAAAAAAAATAATCATGTGCAACATTCTCGTTCTTGGCACAACTGCAGAAAGTAAGGTAAAATCACAGACACAGCAAAAAAAAAAAAAGCCTAATTACACCTGGCATTATGTTGATAATCAGCACCTGATTACTTCCTGGTTTTGGGAACCTTTTCAGCTGCTGTTGACCTATCACGATGGATTTTTGCCTTTAACGACTTCCTGTGGGACTTAATGAGCAATACAGAAAATGACTGCTAAACAAGAATGCTGAAAGTCCTTTTGTTGTTTCTAAGGTCATTAAGCCCAATCACAAAGTGCCCTGGTATGCCCCATGTGTTCCTCTAATTCCTCTATGAGTGCATGTGTGTGTGCGTGCGTGCGTGCGTGCGTGCGTGCGTGCATGAGAGAGAGAGAGAGAGAGAGAGAGAGAGAGAGAGAGAGAGAGAGAGAGAGAGAGAGAGAGAGAGAGAGAGAGAGAGAGAGAGAGAGAGAGAGAGAGAGAGAGAGAGAGAGAGAGAGAGAGAGAGAGAGAGAAACAGCGTGCCATATACTCTGAGAGTAACTGACAGATTCTGGTCGCCTCTGAAAAGTCAGAATGAAAGCATTCCTTTGACACAGACAGACACACAAGTACACACTTGCCTCTTTTCCACATACAACACAGAGAAATACACACACGTACACATACATAGGTAATTGATCTTTGAGGAATCTCGGGTGTTGCTGCCACTGTGTGAAAGCATGTGTTTTCGGTGTGTAGCAGACAGCGGGTCAGGGGCCTGTGTCAACATCTCCTGTTGGTAACGGCTGGCTAATGTATACCTACACTTATGGAACTACATACCTCCACTATTTCTCTTCCTTCACTCTCTGTTCAGGTCTGCCTGTCTCTCTTGCCTAAGCTAACTACATATCCATTAATCTGTCATCAGGCTGTCTCTCACTTAGGACGTTTTTTTTTTTTTTTTTCTTTACACTGAAGCACGCTAACATGATTTAATTATTTTCATTCTAAATCCTCTTAATCAAAATATTATGTAAAGTTTAAAGGTTTTGTTCTGCTTTTAAGTATGGAAATGGCATGTTACGTATAAAAACTAGAGCCCTATTACTGTATATTTGAAGGGGTTTCAGATAAATTAGCATTTGAGAGTTAATTAAATATGAAAACAAAATATATCGGTTAATATTTATTTTTCCATAAACACAAAACATAAACATTTTTGATGAGGATCTTTTAAATTAGTTTGTTATAGAGTTGTGACCAAGATATATATTCAGTGGGACACTTATGGTTGAAAACAAACAAACAAACAAACTTGTCAGTTCTTATTATTGGACAAACAGTATACAATGCTGTAACAAACTGTGACACAGCCATTGCTGCCCATTTATTCATGGGTCTCGACTGTTTTGTTAGTGTCAATTTATAAACTCATGTAAGAGGAAAATACGACATATATTAAAGGACCAGTGTGCAGGATTTAGTGGCATCTAACAGTGAGGTTGCAGATTGCAACAAACTGAATACCGATCCGCCTCACCCGACACTTCCAAGCGTGTAGGAGAACCTACGGTGGCTGCGAAACTTGCAAACTTTGTCCATATTGGGCTACTGTAGAAACATGGCCGTGCAACATGGCAGGTTCCATGGAAAAAGACTATTCTTATTTTCAGGTGATTATACACTAATTAAAAAGATACTTATGAATATTATACTTAATTTCTGCCAAGTCCGTTCCGCTAGATGCCACTAAATTCTACACACTGCACCTTTAAGAAATATTAAGAGGAAAGTGCTGTCCACTGAAAAAAGACACTATGGTAAATGTAGTACAGTGACATTAAAACTGATTCAATGTCACTTTGCATGTGTTTGAGTTGTGACTGGATGCAATGATGTTGTGATCGCTGCAGTTGCTTCTAGGTACTAGAAAGCCTTTCCTGTAGTGTGTGTGTGTGTGTGTGTGAGATGTGTCTTAGTGTCATTAGAGAAGCTAAATTGCCAACTGTCACTCAATAAAGGGTTAAAGTGGGCTGTAATTTTGTAAAGGGCTGGACTTAAGGCTTTGTGTTGTGTGTGTGTGTGTGTGTGTGTGTGTGTGCTGTTTGCATGCCTTCCTCTGTTAGGGCATTTGTGTTCTTATGTGTGTGTGTCTTTGTGTGTATGTGTGCATTTGTAAGTGGTCAACAATGCCTTCAAGCGGCTGGGAAAGTGCTTCCATTAAGGTGTCTGATGGCTCCAACTGCACACTACCCAGCGTGATGGGCTGAGAGCAAGAGAGACAGTGTGACTGTCTGCCAGTGTGTGACTGTGTGATCGCGTGCAAACTAGTGTGTAATGGAAGCCAGGTGTGTGGCTTTGTAATAGTGAGGAAGACCCCCTGCTGCTGTAACTCTGTTCTTTCTGTCACAGGTCAGGACACACACACACACACACACACACACACGGTGGCCTGTTTCTTTCATTATCACTGTAACTCGGCTGACCCTCACACTACATCAGTCAAAGAACTTTGACAAGAGACCACACAACCTTTCAACACCACACACATACACACACACACAGACTTCTACAGCATCCAAGTAAAATATGATGTGTGGAAAGCATGCACACAGACACACACACACACACACACACACAAAGCCTAACCCTACAGTATTGTGAGGTCCACCCTACCTTTCACCACCGACATAAATGCACCCTTTCTCTACTTTCATTCCTTCACAGAGCCCTCTTTTCTGGCCTCATATACAAGAAAAGCACACATACACACAGAAAGCAGCTTGGACTACTCATTTCTTCCTTTAATCATGAGCACAATCATATACTGTAGCTGCATTCACACAACATTAACCCACTATAGAAGCACAGAGACAGAGGCGGCCGTCTCCTCAACTTTCCAAGATTTCCTTACCGAAGAGTGAGGAAATCTACGAAGATGAGAAGCAGCAAAAAAAAAAAAAAGTGTACAGATCACTCATCTATCATTCACTCATACAAGCTATTCCCAAAACAGCTGTCTGCCAGCACATTTTCACACAGTGACTGCATTTAAATACTGGAAACAGAGGGGAAAGCAACCAGAGTGCAGACGTGGAAAAAAAAAAAAAAAAGTTTAAAAGGCCTGAAGGCATCAAGTCTAAAGAGTGATAGCTGTCATTATCCGCTGTGGGGGATGACTCATCAATCATCGGGACTTTCATCATTCATTATTGTTCATGTCTGTTCCTCCCACAACTCTTTTCATAAAGTTCTGTCTGTCTCTGTGATAATGCTTTATGCTTCCTCCTTTTGTGTGGCTTTTACTTTTTTCATTTTTTTCCCCTCTTTCCTTTCTCTCCAATTTGCCTCTAAATCACTATTTTCATCTGTGCCATCAAAGCATTGTTATCAATGTAGTCATCCTGGTAGATGCATAATAGAAAAGAGGCATAAAGCTTGATTTATGCTTCTCCAAAGATACACAAAATTAAGCGAATGTACGCAGAGAAGGGTGTAACCATATGGTTACCTGTGTTTTAAGCAAGTTGATAAAGCATAATTCTCTTAATAATTCCCAAGACTTATGCAATATTATCTTATGAGACACACTTGTATGTTTTTTTTGGATGAATGTCCAGTTGTTGAAATGGCTTTGTTCAAAAATAAACTGAACCGGCTGGATGTGAATATAAAATGTACAATATTCATTTGCAAAGAAAGTGGAAGGTGAACAAGGTTGCTGTTGACATTTCTGTGTGGCAAAAGTTTAAAAGGAAAAGAGGTCTGTACTCAAAGAGGTCTGCAGCTGAACTGCCTGTTTCCTCTGGCAGTGCAGAGAGTGTTTTAGAGTCTTATTAGCCATTAAAGTGCTGGGCCTCGTCTGAGAGGGAAGCTAACCAAGATGATTAACAGTTTAAACTCTCATTTAACACGCAGAGATAGCCCTGGTCATGGCACTCTCTTCACTCCACTCTCTCTCCTCCACTCCCTCTGAGGCTGAGTAATATTAAGTTCATAGCCCAGTGCCTTAATAGATGTATTAATATAACCAATGGGCTTCAGAGAGCATGAAATTATCTTTGAGCAATGAATTAAAGCCTTATTGATTGTCTGTAAGGTATTCACTACACAGTAGACAATTTGGAGCATGCTTTGCTGACTGACTTATTGTACTGAGGATGACTGAATAAATGAATGAAACGCAAGGTCCCATTTGCAAATACTTAGCAGAGACTAGTTTGTGTCCCTCCTTGCTCACTTTAAAGGTCTTTGGACATGCCCTGCATTAATGAATGCACAGCGTGCACCGTAAATTATGGCAAGCAGCTGCACGGGTGCCCCAGTACAGTGCTGGTTAAGAGGCATGCCACATAACCTGCAGACCTTCTCTCTTCCCCTTTTTCCTAAAGAAATGCAAACTATGTTTAAAGTGACAAGAGAATTGCTTCATTTCATGAAGCCTTTCAAATGTTGTTTTCCATTCCAGTCAGTTTTAAGGCTGTCACAACTACAATAAATTGTCCACTGAAACACAACTGTTAAGAGAGAGATATAAAGAATAAAAAAAAGGGAGGAACAAAGGAAATGAAGAGGGGATACAGACAGAGAAAAAGAAAAAGCATGTTGGGGACCAATAAAAAGAAAAAATAGTTTTCTGAACCAAAGGTATCAACAAACTGCACATTTTGTGGGAGACAAGAGGCAGAGACAAACAGTAACCTTCTGCGACTGATTCATCATTTCACCACTTGTTTTTGCATAATGGTCTTGTGGATGAGGGTGAAACCCTGACTATGATGTAGCCCACTCAAATGTTACATATTACTATAAATGTTGGGGACGTTGTACTAATCGTTTTACCCGCCCAGAGTCCACTTTCTTATATTAAATGTCTGCCTCTTCATGTCCTATTTTGATCAGTTTTACTCCCCCTAATGTTACTGTTATTGACATGTTAAAAAAATGATTGTGAAAACTTTGAAAAGAAAGAGAAATATACTATACTTTCATTATAAAAACAATGGTGTATGTTAGAATTAACAGTTGTTTTGATGCTGAAATTTTTTCTGCAATATCTGTGAAATTATTTCCCTGACATGCTGCCTTTCTATACTTGCTTGTTTAATTAAAATATTCCTCCCTGATTTAGAATGAAGCCCCAGAGTGAACAGACAACCTTGATCTACAATCTGCCTGCATATTGTTCTCTTAACAATATTAGGCTAAATATAAATTTCAGCTCCCCCCATCCCTTTCATCCTTCAGATGAGAGAGACAGTCGTTCTCCTTTTCTCTCTTATTCATCAAATTACCTTTTCCGTTTTTATTAGTTTCACAGTATAATCACCTGAGGAGAAGTTAGCTGGGTTGGAGGTAGGAGGATGTTATTTTCCTCATCAGAGCTGCACACACACACACACACACACACTCACACACAGAAGATATGCTCCTACGCGGAAATATGCAGATACAAAATTATGTGTTCACTTTTATTTTACATACATTATCTGCACACCTGTAGCACCTGGTAATACATTTAAACATCATATTCTGCACATACACACAGGGGTACACGTTCAGACAGGATCTGCTCTCTCGTACACACAAGTAGGCGCACACACACACACTCCATAATTACCCAAGTCTACTCTACCTTCTCTCCCACCCAGCTCCAATTTTGCGATTGTTCCCATAGCAACAATATAAAGTTTGATTATGGCAATTTGCCCCTGTTCATCTTTCATTATTGTTCATGTCCATTCCTCCCACGACTCCCATTTGTGCCTCTCTCTCTCTCTCTCAGATACATGTCTCTGTCACATTTCTACTTATTTTACTCTCTTTTGCTCAAGAGAAAGAAAAGTATTTAATTAAGGCTATCTGAAAAATCTCCTCTCCAAACACACATTCTTTCTATGTTTACTCCCCTGCTTCCCTGCCTTCCTGACTGTCTGGATGTTTGACTGTTGCCTGCCTGTCTGTCTCTTTGCCTTACAGTCCACCTGTCTCCCTCTCGACTGTCACAGTGTCTCTCTGTAAGTCAGTCACGCTCTGTCCCACTACTGCTGGCTTTAGTTAAGCCTTTGTTTAACATTAGCACAGGAAGACAATCAAAAACCACTTTCTCTTTGTCAGGAAACCAACATAAACACACACAAAGTCACACAAAAACATGCATGCCAGTATGACATACACACACACACACACACACACACACACACACACATACTTGCAGCCATACCAGCCAGAAGTAGATGGACACAGTAACAAAGCCAGAGATCATAAACAAAGAGGCTGTTTGTTTGGACTGGCCGGGGCGAAAAGATGGAGAGCCAATAAAATGACTTTGCTCCAGGAGGTGAGGTGAAAGGTCAAGTGTTTTAGTGGTCTTTCAGAGAGTGTGGGTGTGTGTGTCTGTGTGTGTGTGTGTGTGTTCATCAGCTGTCGTGGTGGTCTTTAAGTAGTCATTCACTCCACACAATGCCCTCCACCGCCCCCTATTCATTTTCATTTGACGGCTAAACACACACACACACACACACACACACACACACACACACGCTATGTAAGTCCAAAAACACACACTGACACACTGACACAATGACACACCCTCCTGACCACACACACTTGAATAATGTACATACTAATCAAGTCTTTTGTAAAACCTTCAGAAATGATCATAAACACTCAATTAGATAATGTGACAGTGAGGAAATACAAAATGGGGTGAACAACATTAAAACAGTGAGGCGAACTGACCTTGTGAAGTTGTAAAGAAAATGTTTTTCATCTCAGTTTAAGACAAAAAACATTTGAAAACTTGCATATAGCAGCAATTTATCTAGTGATATAAATAAGACCTAGAGAAGTTTCACCCCTCTACTGCCTTAAACTGTTTGCATTTTATGTTTTTGTAGGTATGAATTCAAGCCTGTACAGGAAGTGGAAAATCATTTTCCAATCTTCCAGGGAAAGAAAACAGCTCAAGAGTAAAATTACCTTTCCTCCACACAGCTGATTCAAAAACATTGCATAGATATGAATAAGCTGTTTGTCAGCTTATAGCCATTCGGTAAAAACTGCTGGCAGTGAGTGTGTAGAGAAAAGCTAACAAATGCAAAAAGAGATGGTACAACGTACACAAGTGTGAAATGAAACACCCAAAAACAAACATTATTACAAAATGATTTTCATTCTTCTTTAAGTTTAATTCATGTGTCCTTTTTGTTAAAAGGTATGCGAGAACGTGTATTTGGTTATCATTTATTGTCTGTCTCCCCAACATCTCTCTTACTCTTTCCCCCTTTGTCTCAACACAGACTAAAGGTACATTTTTTAGATTTATATTCATGTCCTTTTTCCTGGTAGACTGTAGGAAAGTCAGAGTGACAAGTTCAGTTGAAACAGGGAGTGGAAAGGGTTGAAGGGTATGAGACATCAGAGTACATATTCTTACAGACGGGAGACAAAGTGTCTACTGTAAGTAAGTGTGTCAAGTAGAGACCCACATATGAGGCTGGTGCTGTCGTGGTGACATTCCCAATAGTATTTTAGATTTCAAATAAGAAAAAAAAACATGGAAAGCTGATGAGTTCTGATTCAGACAGAGGAAAAAAAAAAACTTGGGGAGCACAAAACAAAAATGACAAGGTGTCTTGCATCACTGAGGCTGTGTCTTTCAGGGTGAGGAAGACGAGGGAGGCGGAAGAAGTTAAAACGGAGACAAAACTGCGGGGAGGGAGGAAGGGAGGAAGCAGGGAGGGGAGAGAAGTGAGGGCGAAGTAAAGAGACAAGGTGACGAGAGAGGGGGGAAAAAAAAAAAGAGGCATGAGTGGGATGTTTGAAGACGAGCAGTGTCCCTCGGTGACTCTCGTGCCCGCTCTCCTTCGCCTCCGCTGCCAGATTAAACAAGGATGGAACAGAGCGAAGGGAGGGAGGAACAGGAGCGGAGGGGAGAGGGAAGGAGGAGGTTGTAAGTAGGCCTGGCACCCTGCTGTGACCCCATCAATCAACACATACATACACACACACACACACACAAGGGATGCCCCCCCCCCCCCAAAACCACCACCACTAATGAGCTATTTACACAGAGGGTTGTTTGTGCACATCCATAGAGCTCTGCCAAAACGCACACACAATCACACAAATTCTTATACAGACACACACAAGGGAGCACGCTTAGCAAGGTGTATTCAAAACCAAAAAATAAATAAATAAACAAACCTAAGACTTCAAGTTCCTCTGTAAAACCTGCATGGGCTGCAAATATAATCAAATGATATGTATCTAGGCTGCAAATATCATCTTTTAAAGTATAAATGAATGTGTTCGCCAGCACACACACACATATGTATATACGTACTAATGGGTGTTTTGTTTAACTGTGTACATACAGTGTATCCAACTGCTTTCTGGACATACAGTTTGTCTGTATGTTTATGACAGACAGAGATGGTCGAGTTAAACCCTCCTCCTCCATCCTCCACCTGTTCAGACATCTATTTGTATAATTGGAGAGCAGCTGGCTGATGGCTGTAACTGTACACACACACACACACACACAGTCCCAATGCCCACTACTGACTCCAAAGTAATAGCCGAATAGCTGTTAGCCAGACTACAGTGCAACAGTATGGTAATCTCTGTATTTACCATCTGAGTTCAGTATATATACACACACTTCCCTCTCTCCATTCAATTCATTTAAAACTCATTTGCTTTATGAGTTTTCATGCAAATCACTGCAATACTGCATTCACTGTTGGAACACTAACGATGATTACAATAAAATTAAAAATTGTCACAGAGACTAACATGCTCTATAGAAGCAATTCATTGTCTCTGAGGCATCGCTTTCAACGCAACATCCAGATACTGTAAACATTTATAATTCATGTAGCTATGCACACAGAGGAAACACTCAAAAAAAAAATAAAAAGGCAGCAGTGCTGTCAAACATACCCATCCACACACACATTCACATATATGCCCAAATGTTGTATACACACACACACACACACACACACACACACGCTTCACTGTGTTTAACCGTCGCATTTAAATTATCTTGATTAAGAGGGAATGAGCTCGGGTCTTATGCACCTTTAATGATGCATGGCCAGTTAATATGAAATTTTACTGAATTTTATAGCAGCGTTTTATGATGAGGTTATTTCAGCTACCAAAGGAGGTTCAACCACATTAAACAGGCACAAACCCACCCTGAAACAATATGTTGCAAATGTATGGTTACACTCATGGAAACAACAAAGTATTAAATAAATGACATGATGAAAAAAAAAAAAAAAATCAACAATGTCAGCAGTATTGTAGACAAACATATTGGTTTGACCAACACAAACGGCGTATATTCTGCAGGAAAAAACAGGGGTATGAAACCAAAAGTGAGAGATATTTACACTCACAAAGAGAGAAGCAGAGAAAAAAGAAAGCTCCACATAACTTTCCAACACATAAAGAGAAGGACTTTGACAAATGGCTATTCTGAAACCGGGACGGGGGTTTGAGCCAGCGCACAGACAGACAAACCCGCTGTGTGTTTATGTGTGTGTTGCAGAGAGAAAAGGCTTTGGCCTGGATAAAAACTGAAGCATCCAGTCAGCAACATGACAAACCAATCTACTGGCCCTACTTTGAAAAGCTGACAGGACCACACACACACACACACACACACACACACACACACACACTTCAATGCTTCTGACTTCTTTCATTGTTCCAGATCTATTTTGTTTGGATGTGCATGCATGCATGGATCTCCAAAAACTCAATTTCCCAGCAACAGAAGCAAGAAAACTTCTTATTCAGACTCTTGTGTTATTGATGCTTGATAACACTATGTTGTTAATGATATGGCTCAATCCCAGAGTCAAGAATCATTCTTTGTAAGATATGTAAAATAAAATATCAGAGCCGTTGCGATAGAGGAATACTGATGGCCAATGTGGATAAAAAGAAACATTTGTGATGAAAAAATGGTTGAGACAACATTCAGTCACAGAAAGTGGAGGCAGGCAAAAAGTTAAAATTACCTTTCGCGTTTGAAACGCAATGTTGTGAACCTTATGTACGTGTTTGCCGACGTGTTTTCATGTCAGGCTGAGAGTAGCCAGTCGTGGGTGAAAATAATGTAAACCCAGAAAAGCTTTGAAAGCGCCACGCTTCAGAAAAGTTGAAAGCCTTAATGGACACTCAGAATCTCAAGGTGACTAAGTGACAGACAAGGAGACAGAGCAGCAGAGCAAAATTGCAGAGAGAGAAGTCAACAACATGAGAGACATAGAGAGAGAGAGAGAGAGAGATGCTAGCTGCTTGAAGAAAGGCTGAGTGATGTAGAGAGAGAAAGAAAGAGAAGATTAACAGGAGACACTAAATAATGTACACGACTCAAGCATCTGACTGGCAAAGTGCATTTCCATCCCACAATTGTCACGTCAGCTTTCCCTGTTGTCTTGTTGTTTCGGTGACTCAGGGTGATGTTGATTGAACTTCTCTATGAATGCATGAAGCAGGACCATTATGCCGTTGCAATCCCACTCCTGTCGTCTAGAAGTATTTTCGCATTAATTACCACTCATGCTAAAAACCAATCTGAGTCCACAGGTTGACACGAATCCATTCAATTACACGATCTGTGTTCATCTTTGAGTAACAGAGGGAGGTTATGATCGAAGGTTAGTACAGCACTCTCCGCAAAGTCCATTACATGTCGCTCAATGACAGACATGCACCGACTGTATACTGTTGCTCTACAATTACATTAGTATGTCAAATTATTGTATGTTTTGTCAACAGAGAAAGGTTAAGACACAGTATATGGTAGAGTGTGTGCGTGGTGTATAAGAAGTGGGCAGCAGTCAAAATAATATCATGCTATTGAATAGGACGATTCTTGTTTTTTTCATTATTGTCCTTTTGACTGGGACATATGAGTTTAATTTTAGTTCAGGATGGTGATTTTCTATATTTTATATATAAGAGAGAGCCAAACCAACAATGAACTCATCGCACTTATACATATAAAGTATTGTGTGTGTATCCAAAGCCTGATATATCTTATTCTTCTGTGCTGTAGACCTCTGTTGTTGTCCAAAAACTATTAAAAAACATGTCAGTGAGCCACACCAGTGCACTGGGTGACATGTTCCTTCACCCTGAAGGCAATGGCCACCGTAGTTTGTTTAGAAAGAGCTCTGAAGACTAATAATAGTGATCACATTTTCAGTCTCGGGAGAGAGGTTCCTTGTACGGCAGACGCTAATGGTGAAACCTCTCAGGGTTTCTGGCTCAGTAACTCAGATTCCATCTATGGGGAATTGTAAGGTGATCCTTTGGTAAGCTTTCTTTGTTTGGGGAATCAATATGTGAAACTCCTTAATCACAAAATTCAAAATGGACCAAGACCGGGATTAAACTCAAGTTGAAACTGTTTTTTTAAGAGGTGGCAGTCGTGTAGCCATTAATGATCTGGTGCTTTTGGAAGTTTTAGTGTCACTTTGTTTGTGTTTTGTATTGTTCCGTACATGTGTTTTTCTGTTGAGACGTGCATATTTGTATACAGGGACAGCTGTTGCTGACTGGCTTAGGCTATTAATACTGTGGACACTACTACCCAAGCTGTGCACTTGTCCTATATAAACAGTAAATTAATAAATAAATGTTTGGTGTTATTAGGCCAAATTCTAGTGTGAAAACATATATATGGCTGCTTTCTATGACATGCACACACTAGTTCCATTACAGCTAGTGTTGATTAGGACTATTCCATTAATAATCCCCTTTCTTTTCATTGCCATCAGTCCCATTAATGACAAGTCTTATCAGCAGAACATCTTACTAACCTATTTTCCTGCGAAGATGTTTACTTCAAACTCTGATCTCATCAACTAACATAATCACATGGAAATAATCACTGTGTGTTGTTTATATAGACTCCGCCCGACTTCCATTCTGACTGGATTGAAAAACTACTGCAACAGTGACCTGAGTCAGGCTGTGACTCAACAGACACTTCGCCAGAAATCATATTCTAAATCCATTTTGTCATGACATGTTGTGAACTTGGCAGTTTCTTTTTTTTTTTTTTTTTTTTCAAAATGATTTAGGTCACTCTGTGCGCCACTTATATGTCACTTTTACATTCTCTAACCTACTTTCCAAACTTTCACCTTGTTTGTGCGAAACGGCTGGAAAAGAACATTAAAAAAATGTCAATTTCAACACATCACTTGGGTAATTGCAATTTGGGCTGACAGATCTAGTGCGATTTTTCCATGTCAAGGAAGAGCCATGTTGTTGCCGCCACATTCACCTTTATGTTTTGTTAAAAAGTAGCCATAGTGTGACTAAGAGGTAAGGTGGAGAGGAAAAGGCAGAGAGGATTTTTTTCCTGGGCACACGTGGCCAGCCAGTTTGACTTTCTGTCCCCCAAGGGACAATCATGTCTTCTCTGCTCCTGGAAATAAATGTGCACAAGCCCACTTGTACAATCAGCAAACTGCACAAAAGAATATCAGTGTTCTTCCTAAAGAATGGTATTTGCATTTAGAAATTAAATAATTTCATAAAGAATGTGCAAATGCAATCATGTGGATCTGTATCAACACCGCCATGACATGCTTGTGTGCTGCGTATAATGTCACATACGCAGCTGTCGATATAACATAGAGATCAGATAGAGACGCAATCTTAAAACCTGTCTTCTCTGTCTCTCACTGCAGCCAACGCTAGAAACAGGACACCTTCTCTCATCCATTTAACATGAGATGTAAATATCACTGGGAGATTTTACACGGGCCAGACTGTGTGCATGGGTGTGAGAGCGTGTGCATGGGTGTGAGTGAGAGGGAGATCATACAAGAAAGAGAATATGTATGAGTGTGTGTACGAATGATAGAGAGAAAAGCAGAGGAAAAGGAAGGAGGGGAGAGGAGGTTAGAGAAATCAAAATGTGAAAAGTAAGGTGTGTAGGTTGGGTAAGTTTCAATAAAAGAAGGATAAGGATGAATAGGAACTCGGTAAAAAACAAAGAAAAAAAACAAAGCAAGAGGTCAAAAATAGAATGAGATGCAGGTCACAATATGCCAATAAAGCCTTTTGAAATTAATTGTGTTGACAGCAAAGGGAGCAGATATTTGGATGGAGGAATAAAAGACACAGAGAGAGACTGAGGGAGGAAAAAAGGGGAAAAGACACAGAGATGTAGGTCTTTCCAGGGGCAGCCAGCATGCAGTCTAAGCCCCAAGGTAGATGAAGGGCCAAGACCTTTATGAAAGGGCCTGTTGTCACGCTCAGGACACACACACGCTCGCACACACGCACACACACACACACACACACACACACACACGCACACACACGCACACAAACAGACACATGCACACACTGAACCTTCTAGACATTAGAGGGAGGCGCTGAAAGGTCCCAAGAGTCTGGAGCTTGAAAGTTCATGTAATCTGCGTGCGTGCATGCATCTGTGTGTGTATATGTGCCTGTGTGTGTGTGTGTGTGTGTGTGTGTGTGTGTGTGTGTATTTGTCATACTCTGTTTCAACTGCCATATCAATAATTCAAACAGTCTCATTGCACTGGAGTGCAGACTGAACTTCACCCGAGTCAAGTCACACAGTAAGCACTGCTTTACCTGGATTTTTATAGTTTTTAACAGAAGTAAACTTAACGGTTTGATGCAATTTAGGCTGAGATGAAGAAATTTGTGTTACAATTTAGAATCAACATTCATGGACTTGAGACTATTCCACAGCTGTGTGCAATGTGCTTGTGTGCGTTTGAAACCGGAATTCGAGGAGAAGCATGAAGACATTTTTGTGATTCATTGATGATGATGGAATATATATAAAATATTTTCCACTTACTTTACATAACGATATCAGAATAGGTGGTTTTCTCAGGAGTCGAGAGTTGAGGAAATCTTTGTTAGGCTGGCAGTCTGGAGTCAAACACTCTAAAGTGCTGGCTTCTTTCTCTCATTAACAATGAAACAGATCTGACACCTGACACAACTGTGAGCTGAGCGTGCTGTTAGTGCCCCTATAGCCATAACTGCTAAGTTAAAAATGGCAAGTGGTAAATCTATAAAAAAAAAAAAAGGCTTAATCTATAATATCACTGGTGCTATACTTCAAATGGGTTTTCTGTGTCATGAACAGCCAGAGCTGCAACAACTGGCACTAAGCCCAAGCGTCAGCACTACAGAGCACATAATGGACTAAACCTAGAATGCATGTATATAATCTGCTATGAAGAATTTTTTAATTAAAAACTATCAGGAAACTGGAGAGGTATACAGAACTCACTCAAAAAAAAGGCTTATCGAGTGCGATTATGTTTTGTTATGTTGATTTTGCAGTGATGTATGGTAGCTCAGGAAGTTGAAATACTGATGAAGTAGACAGAAGTTGCTGAACAGGTCGGTGCCCTGCTGCTGCTGATGCACACTAACAGCAAGCTAGCTAAGGGGCAGCATATTCACATAAATAGTCTATAACCTATGCTTTGCTTTTGCTTGATGTCACTTCACTTGTGTGCAGCAATTTTGCACCAGGGGAATTGGCTGTGTTTGACTGCTATTCAGAGAGGTCTAAAAGCTAGTGGAGGTGACACCGCTGCCCCTTGTACCTCTAAATATTACATCAGACTCTTCCCGGTGGGAAACATCTCCGAGAGTCCTTTAGCAGGGCTATTTGTGTCTCTCTTTCTCATCCCTTTTGCTCCTCACTCTGTCTGGCATCTTATTCTGCCCTCCCTCTGCACAAATCTCTCTCTTTAAGGTTTGCTTCATCCCCAACAATCTGTCTTTCTCTCTTCCCAACCACTGAGCAGGCACAAATAAACTTGTATGTTCAGTTAGACCAAACTTCAAGCACTATATTATCTGTGAAAAAAAAAGGAATCCCTTATTCTTAAAAGTTTCTGACTAAAATGCAAACTCCCTGAAAAACAGGTTTAGTTTGGTTTGAAATACCTGCTAACATTGGCCAGCTGTGCTGCCAACATACAGTATTACCCTGTTTTTTTGGGGACCACATCAAGGCATAAACTATGTTCAAAACACTTTCAAAATCCTTCAAAGAACTTTCTGTAATGTTTCCTCCTGCAATTTCCTCCTGAACAACCAACTCAGGACTTCATTGCACTCCTCAAAGCCTCACACCTTCTCAGCTGACAAAACATCAAAACTCCCTTGATGTTCAATGTTAATAATTATATAATTCATTCCTAAAAATAAACTAGGTCTCCTCAATTTTTTTTTATTGGGGTGATGCAACCCTTTCTACCCTTTTACCTTCCTCACTTTTCTGTTTCTCTGATAAAACCACAGTTGGCTTGGTTTCTTTAATAACTAACATGAGTATGAGCCCAGAAGCTTCTCTGTGAGAAAAGATGTGGAGATAATGACACCTGCAAGAAAGCCATGCACTGCCTTAGAGGACAACCACATGCAATTACTGCACTTACTGTACGACCACATAAGTAACTTATAGTTGAGTTCATTTAACTTGGATTTACAATCCCGTATTATAATTGGCAATCATTCCTTAAGTGGGGTAGGGGGTAAACGCTTCACTGGGGTCATCAGGTGGGTCCCCTCCTTCCTTGGTGTTTTGTTAATAGGCCCACACAGCAACAGAGGGCTCGACGGCAACACTTGGCATCCCAGGTGTACCCCCCTCCACTTTTACCCCTCCTGCTGGTCATTTTGCCACTCAATTCTTGCTGTTTCTTTTCAGCCAGAGCCAGTTGCTGCTTCGCTCGGCAGCTTCTGCCAGCAACTTGATAGCCTGTCAGAGGGCCTGTCCTTGGACTCCCACCCCTTACAGCAGCCTGGTGGTTGACTTGACCACAAAACCCCTGCAGCTGACCTCCACAAGGAGCACCTGTGTTCTCCAACCCTTTTGTTCTGATTCAGTTTCTAGATTGGAGTAGTTCAGTTTTTGGCGTTCATACAATTCACCAACTGCATCCTCCCATGGCACTGTCAGTCCTATGATGAACAGAGCCTTTTGTTAGGCTGGCCACAGGATCAGATCCGGCCTGAATCTGGTTGTAATGATCTCCAGTGGGAAAGTGAGCTTCTGGTCTAGATCGACCTTCATCTTCCAATCCCGGGCTGTATCCAGTATGCCTGATTCTTTTCTTGCAATTGACCTCTTTGGTACCTTTCCTGGTAGTACAAAGGCCATGGTGTTTGAGAAGCCAGGGGTTGGGCGAGATAGGGCATTGTTGTTGGTCCTCCTTTCTTCCAGCACTAGTGCCAGTTGCCAAAGGACCTGGTTGTGCCTCCAGGTGTAGTGTTCTTGGGTGAGGCTGGTCTTGCAGCCGGTGAGTATGTGCCGTAGGGTTGCCAGTGTTTGACAAAGGGGACATGATGGATCTTCCCCCAGCCACTGGTTCAGGTTCTTAGGACTGGGAAGAACATCATAGATAGCTCTGATGATAAAGCTAAGTCCGCCTCCTTCCATTTCGCAAAGATCCTTTCTGGCACGCTTCCGGTGTTCAAGGTTTTCCCATCTTGTCCATTGGCCCTGTTTTGCCTGTGAGCCTTTGCACATTGTTCTGCCTCCTCTTGCTGCTGTATCTCTTTTACCAACAGCCCTCTCTTCTGGGCAGGTGTTGCTCTGTGCCATGTGGGTCTATTTGTGCCTAGCCCAAAGCTGCACTTTGCTCATAATACATCCATGCCTGAGAGAAGATTTCGCCTGCTGCACCGCCTCGGATGGGTTCCACTTTCTGCCTGCTGTCACTTTGGGAGCTGCTGCCCGTATTGTGGCGTCCTGAGTTTCTGTCAGGGTAATGTCTAGCCTTACCTTGGAGCATTTGTATTCTTCAGTAAGGCTGATAGGCAGTTCCAGAGCCCTATTCCCATACAAGCGGATATTGCTGAGGCATCGTGGGAGTCTGAGCCATTTCTTGATGTTTCTTCCTTCAATTGCTTACTCTAGTCTGAGTCCTTAAGGCTTGCATTGTACCACCATCCTATAATTACTGTACGACCACACTTTTCATTATCAAGCTAATCAAGTCAACAATGTTAGAGTCAGTATGTGGGCAAAAATGTGATATAAAATGTTGTGGGTGTTTCTCAGAGACATCTCATTAGCACATTTGGCCTTTTTGTATTTCAGTGTAATTATAGTCACTGCACTTTTTGTCATTGCATGAAGAGCATTTCTCGTGAGGCCAGTAACATGGAAGATGTATCCAATAAAAGAGTTTTTGTGGTTTAAATTTATATTAACTCAACTTTGGAAGTGCAGAACCTCCACTGTATTCCTTAAAATAAATCCAAAAGAGGCCTTTTCTTAAATTAATAGCAGCTGCTGTGCAATTAAACAAAAAACATTCATGACTACATAGCACCAGTGAAAGTGAAAATACTTTACTAAGGCTGTATTAACAGAAGTGAAAAGTGTGTTCTTTCATCAGGTTTCAAAAAAACAGCCCTGGCTTTGGCAAAGAGAGTTTTTGTTTATTTGAAAAATAAAATAAAAATGTGTTTTTGTAAAATAAACACACATTGACTTCAAACCTAGTTTTGGCCTGCTACATGTGGCAGTAAGCCCAATTCCAAGAGATTCAGCCAGTTTGAAGTTCAAAAATGCTCTGTTCAGCTACAACTCATTTCAATGCAAGCTGTGAATAGAACCTCAGTGTTCAGCCACCCAGCCCCAAGTCTGCAACCCACTGTCGTCCCTCCAGCTCAGTAGAATGGATGGTAATGACACCTACTGTATGACCACACAAGATAATGAGCACATTCATACAACTACTGTGATAGCTGGAACCACAGTACTCTAATTGGGCTTTCAATGGGTTTCATGGTTACTGCAACACAAGTCAGACACACAAAAAAAACCAAGAAAACTTTCTGTTTAAGTAAAAAAGGTCACAGTAAAAATACTCCAATTGGAAGTAAAATGTCCCCATGTAACAAGAGTTTGATGTTATCATTTAAGACCACACTGTATTTGACCACACAGAATAACGGCACCTCATGCACCGCCACAGAATAATAAAGGCACCGGGTGTGCAAATGGACATAATTGGCCTCAAAGCAATCAACCCCAATTACCTAGCACCGTAATTGGCTTCAGAGCAATCAACAAGGCAGCTATCATTAAGTTTGAGCAGGCACCAGCATGCCCATGACACTGCTTATCTCTGCAGTTTATCTGCTGGGTTAGTCACAGCTTTGGCTGTGATGAATGGCTAACAACAGCTGTAATTAATAATGTAAGGTACATAATTCACTCCTTTGTATTGCATAAATGTAAAAGTACCATGATGATTAAAGAAATGTTTATAGTTAATAAATAAATAATTACATAAATGAGTGTTTTGAGTGATTATGTTGAACTGCTCCCATTGATGGCACAAAAAGGTATAATAAAGATCTTAGGATAAGGAAGCTAATGTAGCCTATAGCCTCGTCGTAAACAATCACTTTATTTTCATAAAATTTCAAGAACAGATTCACAGAAGAACAAATGTTCAACAAGCTGCCATGGGATTGTAGAAAGGTGAAGGAGTGGGAGAGAAAATGTCACTGAAATTTTCAAGTTGTCAGGTTTTTAGCACATATATGTAAATATGTTTTTAAGTGCTGACAGAGAGAGGCTTGGTGATTGTTGAAGTAGAGCTACAAAAAGAGCATGCTCAAAGGCAACTGCAAGTAAAGGGATATTGAACTCTCTTGCCCTCTCTCTCTCCGTCTGAAGTTTAAATATGCTTTATTTGCATCTCTCACACAGACAGCACTATATGCTAACTAATCAGAAAATGTCCTGTGGTAAACATCTTCCCAAAGAGCTGATGCATCGCAGCCTTGCTCTCTGTCTACCTACCTATCTTCAAGACTGGAACAAAATATCATGAACACTTGGACAATCTAACACAATACGATACAATTCAATGCAAACAGCAGAACAGACCTCAGTGAGTCATATAATATTCAGTTTTTGTTGACTGTCAGAGAGATGTAAAATCACTCTACAATGATATTTAAAGCCATATTTCATGGGATTATTATGCATGACTGCATTGTACAGGTGCTGTGACCATTCTGTACCTGATCCTATACCTTATCTGTATTTCTCATATCGTGAATTTTCTGTCTCTGTTCTAACTATCTAATCATTTCACAGTTTATAGCTGGTACCAACGTGGCCAACATTTACATCTACCATTAAATATTGATTTGCAGGAGACAGACTAAGATGGAAAGATATACAAATCCAATTTGTATAGAATAAGTACCTCTGTCATTTTGTAAATCGTGAATTAATTATTAGTAACATTTCTCCATGTATTAAAATGTATTGCGCTATAATAATAACAATATATTGCACCACCACATAATATACAAAGAAAATGTTGCAAAATGTTAAAAATGGTGCTTGTTTAATTGGGTCAACCCTTGTTTGTGGCCATCTGTCAACAAAAAGATGAAAGGCTTCTTTTTTATGGGAGCAATTTGATTAAGTGGTTCATTTTGTATTATTAATAGGTTTATAGGTAAACATTTCATGATCAAGCTTACACAGATTTTTCAGTTTTTCTTTCTTTCTCTGTCTTTATGTCTCTCACACACACATTGTACATCACTAAGGGCAATGCTGCATTAAACTTGACAATTGCCGCCAATAAACTATTGCATGTCTCGTTTGATGGATGATGTTATGAGGTGGTGAACAGAAAAAGGAGAACTTCCACTCTCAGCAGAAAACCTTTTTTTTTCTTTTTTCCTTTCAGAATTTCAACACTTCACTGTCCCTTTGCATCCATCTTTCTCTGGATTCTGCATTCACTAAAACTCTTGCTTGAGTGTGTGGTTATCTGTCTGCCTGTCTTTTGTTTCAGTCGGTTTTGCAGAATTCCTCTTTCAGCTAACTCATACACATGCTCTCTTCCTTGTGTCCTTTTCATGCAGTTTCTGGTAGGGAAACATCTCTCTGTCTATCTCACTCTCTCTCAACAGGACATAAGTAAGAGGAGGAACTGCCATTGCCCTCTGCTAATGACTAATCAATGTTTAGCTGCCAATACTAAGACAGACTAGAATAAAATGTAGCACTCACCTCTTTTCTTCGCAGCCTGCGTACTCTGTTCAATGATTTTATTTATTTTTTATTTTTGCGTGACTGTTTATTTTTATTTCTGTAGGTGGAAAACATTAGAAATACCTATTTTTTAGCCATGGTACCAGCATGGCTCTATGAATGGCAAAGTCCGTATGTCAGTTGGTCCACCATTTTGGGCCAGACTGAAATATCTCAACAGCTATTAGATGGATTGCCATGAAAGTCGGCGCAGCTGTTTAGAGTGCGTAGAGGATGAAACCTACTGACTTTGGTGACCCTCTAGCGCAACCAGCCGGTTGATATTTTTAGCTTTCAGAGAAATGTCTTGACAAATATTGGCTAGATTGCTGCGAAACCCGGTCTTTGATGATCACCCGACTTTTCACCAGGAGGTTAACATTTTTACTTATTCTCTGAAATGTCTCAACATCTACTTGGTGGATTGCCACAAGGTTTTGTACACATTATTTGGCCTTCATCGCTGCTGTGCCAAAGTACAGCCTCACAGTGCAGCTTAGTCAAGTTCTTATGTGGACACCAAAATATGACAAGACATCTGAGTTTTCTTTAGAATACTGTTTTTGGTTGGAGCGTGGAGAAGCCTCTGGATCCACATTTACACCACATGGCAATAAAATTCTTCACTGAAAGTCTCATTCAAGAATGTTTTGGGGCGTTTGTGGCAGATTGGTGACTATTCGGTGAACCTTTTTGCAACATAACTGACTTCAACAATAAAATAAAAGTCTCTTAGAAGTATTGTATGACTTTCTTTCTGCATCTGTTTTGGATCTTCTGACCCGTCTCCCTGCCAGCGGTCCTGTCAATCTTTGGGGAATGCTCAAATCTATTTCATAGTTTGTAACTAGAGGACCTAGATATAAAACCTAAACAGAGGTGAAAAACAGACCAATCAACCAATCCCAATTCCCATCCAAATTAAATATTCAGTTAATCATGTGTAATATATAATTAACTTCTGTCTTCCTCAAAAGACAGATGCCACAACTTTCAGGCTCTCTAAACAACTTTCAGCTTCTCTTCCTACATTTTTCATCGAACCCTCGGTCTTCAAAGTGGATTCATAGATCTTCTGTTTTAAGCTTCTCTTTTCTAGTCTAATTGTAAAGTGGTTTGGAATATCTTTGATGTTTGTCTCTAGGAGAATTTGCGGAAGCCTCAAACCACTTGACAGAAGAAAAAGACAGACCGTAATTTACTGAGAATAATTCCTTCGCTGTCGAGAGAGGGGGAGAGAAAGGAAAGAATGAGATAGAAGGGTAAAGAAAAGGGTAAAAGAAGAGAAAAAAGGAAATTGAAGGGTAATGTAGCAGTTTCCAGTAATCCATAAACTATTTTTTATCACTCATTATTTGAAAGCATTTTTTATTATATCCTTTAAATCAGTGCACCAGTTATTTTACCATTGTTTGTTTAGCTGTGGCTGGCCAGCAGTGAGTGTCGCCACCATTGCTCAAGAAGATATGAAGTAACAATATGAGGGCTGAATAACGACTCATGGTTTATCATTTTACTGATAAAGTTCACAGGTGTTGGGTGAGAATGCTCTCCAAAATGTTGACTTTTCAAGAACTACGAAACATCTAAAAAGATTGAAGATCCTTAAAGTTATTTCTTAGGACCAATGTTGAAAAATTGGAGAATAACCCATCAACTAGAGTTAAACATTAAAATGTCCAAATTTGAGAAATATGGTTTGAAGTAACAATGACAATAGCTTTTATTGTCTAAATATCCATCTTGCAACAGCTAAACTAGAGACAGCACAAAAACTCCCAGCGACCACTAATAAATCAATCTGAATGAAAGGGCAGACAGCCTCTGTTTCTGTCTCTGTGTCAGTGTCGGTGAAGATCTTACGGGTCGGGTGATGTAAATCACGGTAAGAGATGAAGGGAGAATTACTCTATTGTTGGATTCAAGCTAAAAAAAAACCATTTGATCTGCTGTAAAACTGGGATAAGAACAGATCTGTTGCATTTTCAGGTGGCATGGTAGGATTCTCAAACTCGACAGCACTCCTTTCTTTGCTTGTCCTCTTGTTCTATTATTCACTCTGGTTCGTTTGTTCTGCTGTACACTCTCTCCTGCTGTATCGCTTAGTCTGTATCTGTATTCCCATTAGCCTGTTCACATACAGTATGTCTCATTTAGTTTGTATTTGTCCTTCTCTCCTATTTTTGCTCAAGTACCTCAGCCGGAGGTAGTTAGCCATAATGCTACTACAGGTGGCTAGTACCTGTGTTTACTTTCGTTCAGACTCACAAATTTTGAAGTGGCTCACGTTAAAATCACATTTATTTTTTGAGTAGTAGGAGGCTGACAGATGTTGTCCCGATAACTGTCATTATACTCGAGGCCTCGTTCACCCGAATCTCAATCTCAATAACAGAGCTAACTGCCTAGCTAGCAAGCTGTAACCAGCATGCCGTTCGGCGGCATAATTTTGTAAATGTACAATTATTAGTGTTACAAATTGTTTATGTGCCATGGCCTGTTAAAGAGAGTTAGTTGTGGGTTATTAATTGTTGTGTTATAAACTTATAACTGTTAGTAAGAAGGGTATGAAGGTAATAAGGCTCCCCTCTCAATGCGCATCACACAGTACGCTTTAGCGCTCCACGCGGCAAACAGTAACATATATTCCACTGTATGGTGAAGAGTTACAGACACAGCCAAACACCGATATCAAAATATATGAAAACTTCATATCAATTAAAATTAAAAATTAAAATTTTTTAAATTTTTAATTAAACATTTTTTAATTAAAGCCCAGCTCTACAAGAAAATTCATTACATTCAGTGATAATAAAAACTCTCTTCTATCTAATTTCCTCTGATATACTTTCTGCATCTGTGCAGAACAACCAACCCTACACATCCCAAAAGCGACTCAAGAACGACTTACTAGCTTTTTTTTTTTTTGGAACTTTCAACTGTCGACATCAGCAGATAGTTTTCTCAGTTGTCATGGAGATAGATGGGTCTTTTAACAAGCATGCTCAGTAGCTTTATGATTTCATTCATAGCACTTTTTGGGCAGACGTCTTTAACGTTGTGTTAACTCACATTAAACATTTTAATCTGCCTCACTGCACGGCCAGAACCTGCCACTTTTACGCTCACACTGTATGGATCAGTTGTATGACGTGGAATCCCTGGTCGTTTTTGTCCATCCCAAGTTTATTAAAAAAAAAAAGACTACATCCTCAACAATGTTAACAAAGAGAAAGAAAGGTAACAGTACTGTGTGCAATTCCACTATGAACAGAAAGAAAGAAGAAATAAAACTTGAAAAGATTGTGAAAGATGAAGACAATATGGCCTGAAAGGTTCAGTCTTATATCACAGCATCCTCAGTCAAGATTACAGTTTTAGCCACAACATGTCAAAGTACTACTCCAACAATATTAAAACACTACAGCTTATAACTGATCTTTTGACAGCAGCCATGTGGGAAATCTGATTGCTGAGATGCTCAAACCCAGACAGCCGACCAAACTTTCTGATTATCCATCCGACTGCCCAACAGCCAGATCATTAATTGTTCAGGCAATTATGTGGGCGTTCAGGCGTTGTGACCCCCCTCAAACTGCACGTCAAACAAACAGTATCTTCCCAGCTTTAAATCTTTTTCTAGAAAATGAAAGTTTCAAAAAAGTGGGTGTGGACCTTGAGTTTGTATTGCTTTGCCTGAAAGGGTTTAAATGAGATCGCAGGGAAAAGTAAAAATATGTATATATGTATATAATAAAAAAAAAAAAAAACAACTCACAGTCATTATCAAATATGGTCAGGCTGAAGTTCATTCCTTTAGAGTTGGTGAATGCAGTGACAACCGGAGTTAAATGTCCAGTCATATTGAAATGAGCGTGCATTTAAATGGAAAT